>OX352714.1:5004911-6255514 GCA_947095575.1 Electrophaes corylata
CCATCACTCCAAAACTTTAGCCCTTGTACTAATAAAATTAGTATAACTTTAGTTAAATTGTTACAGTGTTTTGTCTTTTGCATTGACAGGAGATTTCGAATTAGATCGAAAAAGACAAAACACGGTGTAGCTATTCTGAGGTTACACCGAGTTTATTAGTAAGTTTCCAACTTATGCGCGCCCGGATTCAAACCGCACATTAGGATCCGGAGACTAGATTACAGCCACTAAGCCATAATCAAAGCAAAATCGCATAATCTATTCTAATGATCAAATTGCTCGTTCAACCTTGAGCTTAGGCAAAGAACCGGATCCTAAGCACAATGTAAAATGTACATCAGTACCACGGATATATTCATTTCATTATCATTATTCATTATTCTGAGAGCACTGGAGGTATATTGATAGCAACTCCGCCTTTCTAAGGTCGCAGGTTTGAATACATGCACATGAACTTTTCTATTTGAAAAATTTACGTTCGCTAGGTACTGCTATACAATAATAACAACAATAATGCTGAACAATCCACACAGCATCATCTAGCCCCAATAAGCAATGTAATTATTGGTCCGCGACGATTTCATAAAGTGCCTGACAGCCTGTTTACGTATACGCTTGCCGCGAACGATTGCGAACTTCGTAAAAGGGGTCACGATAAGCGAGTGTCTTGTGATTCCTGTCACTCTATTCAAAACTCACTCAGAAAACGGACTCGCGTTTCAAAAAAAACAGTAAGAGTTGACTTAGCACCTAGGGCCCTAGATGTGTTAGTATATTTTGAAGCGTTTCTGCTTCTACATTCGATTTAAAAATTACATTTATATACTAACCTTACTACTAGTAAACTCGGCGTAACCTCGAAATACACCTTGTTTTTTTTCTCTTCGATCTAATTTGAAACTTCCTGCCCACGCAAAAGATAAAACACGGTTTAACTATTTCAATGATACACCGAGTTTATTTAAATACTCGGGAAAGAATACAATATTACACTCAGACAGAAAACAAACATGTACTTTCATCACACAACCCACAACTTACATTGCAGAAAGAGCTATACTACGCTATACTACCGAGATCCGTGGCCCGTCACAGCTCATATTAAAAAAACATTTTGCTTTCAGGTCATAAATCCATAGTTATAGTGTTTGTAGGTAGAAAATCGGTGTTAGTACCTAAATACCATACTATCTATATCTATCTATACCAATCATAAGAATCGTTGTCCTGAGTGACTGACTGGGATATAGACAACGCACAACCTAAACCAATTGTCACAGAGACTTGAAATTTTCAGAGTATATTCTTGGTGCGTAGAGGTGTACTAAGAAAGGAATTCCCGCAATTCAACCTCTAAACGTGTACAGCGGGGGTTGAAGTTTGTATGAAAATAACTTTTAACTGTATGAATAATAACGTTTCTCTAGTACCTTGTAAAACCTAAGTTAGACCTAAACCAGTTATATACTAAGATACGAGTTGAGCAACTGGTGTATTACCGGTTATATTGACACTACCTTAGAATATTTACTTTGCAATTATTATTTAGAAAAAACTTAATAACTGCGAGTTTTTATTCATTAAACATTATTTAAAGAGATCTATAAAGTAGATTAAATATTTACACATATTTGACACAACGCTATTTAGCCCCAAACTAAGCAAAGTTTGTACCATGGGAGGAAACAACTGGTAAACTATTCTACGCTTGAAAATTTCTTTCGTCTAACTTACCGTTTTGTGACATAAGACACAAAGCAAACATCTGTGTTCAACACTCGAATGTTTGTTCACAAATGTTGTGGGGATCAAACACAGACTACAGCGCAGAAGGCAGAGCTAATATCAATGGAACTGTGACAGCTGTCACAAAACAAAAGATTTTGGGCTGATTATCGTGAATACCCATAGAATAAGAAGACTAGTGAATACCTTATTTTTTGTTATCATCAATCCCACACTAAGTAGGGTTAGCATAAAAATATTTTTTCTTCCACTCTCTTCTATCAGTCGTCATCTTATCCATCCATCGTTTCTTTCACAACAAATTCTCAGCTCAAAAAACTCGAGAAAGGCCTCAGATATAGCTCGTAACAACTATCAGTTACAATTAGATATATACTTATTTGAATTCAACTTGTACCTATCTACCCAACTCAAGGAAAACCACAACACAAATTACTTGGGTACGTATATTCAATTTCGAAATGAGCATCCACTTAGGGTTCGGTTACTTCATCAAAGGCTTTGCTTGAATCAGTCTAACGAAATAAAAACACGCCCATGTTGCCCTTTACATTCAAATTACTGTGTACAGACACGAATTGAAATAGATTAGGTTAGTACAGTTCCCTACACTAAGATGTGGACAATTCATGTTTTACACAATACCTATGGAACTAAGACGTAGTGGTTATTTATTGACCTCGAACATGAGCTGAAAGTCGCACACCGGGCTATGGAGAGAGCTATGCTAGGAGTAAGAATGGGCAGGCCATATGGGCAGCTTTAAAGCTCGAAAAGAAACCGCTGGGGAATAAAAGTTCTCGAATGGCGACCACGAACCGGAAGAAGCGTAGGACGCCCTCCCACCCGATGAATCGGCGACATTGTTAAGATAAACTTCTTGGAAACGTATAGGGGAGGCCTATGTCAAGCAGTGATGATGATGATGATGACGACACACAGCCCCGTTGGCAGTAGACTGAGGTAACTTACTGCAATGTAAGTCGTGGATTCGATCTTCACCGAGGACAAATATTTGTGTGATAAACAAAGATGTTTGTTCTGCGGCTGGGTATTATATGTATTGTATTCCAATATGTATCAAATTAAATGTAATAAAAGTATTCTATCCGTTATGTGGCAGTACACGCTTTGGTTAGATGACGTAAACATAACGAGCATGTTTTTACTAGTTTTTAGCTGTGAGCGGAGTGGTGATGTACATGATCGGTACCGGCGCCAACATTGCGTACCCTGGTGTGTTGCTGCAGCAGTTGCGGCAGCCAGATTCAGCGCTTCACCTCACCCCGGAACACGAGTCCTGGATCGGTGGGTACTATTCTCCGTGCTTAACATTTGTGGCATAACGTGATTGGTCATTCAGCACTCATCTCAGTTAATCAATGCTCTGCGTACGCGGTTACTTAGGCTCAACTCTCGTATTTTTTTGTAACTAAGACAAGGTTGACACAAGAATTTGATTGTCAAAAGTAGGCTTGTCTGAAACGTCAATTTAGAAGAATACCATTTGGAGATTGACACGTTCGAAACTTGAATTTGATGATATTTCGTTATCTACCATAAAAGCATTTTAGAAAAGCATCGTGAGAAAACCAGTTAGTGTTCTAGCAACGGCGGCGCTGGGCTTGCAGCCTGTCTCGTATGGAATACCTACTACTGCATATATCGGCATGTGCCAAGTGTTATACCGGTGTAAGACTACTTCCGAAAACGAAAACTGCGCATTCAGACCATGATTCAGATTACATAAAAAAAATTAAAAATCCAAGAAAAAAATTGACACTTTTTGTCCGATTTTTCCGTGTTTTCAGTATAGATAATAAAATAAACATACGTACATACCTAATCATCTTATATAAAAACAACAAAACACCATAAACCTGGACCGGTGCGCTGCTGCCGCAATCGCCACCCCGCCGCCGTTGTCGGAGTATTCGAAGTGGTCTTATTACACCCGATATTACACCCGGCAGATACCTAACCAACCCCCTAAGACATCATCAAAGAATCTTCAGTTGGTACTACCAAGACGGCCCTATTTATTTATTATTATTATTATAAATTGTGCACGACTGGTCTCTGAGCGTTTCCGTGCTTATTCCCGGCTATAGTCAGAAGGCAAACTTTGCCACCAGAGTTGCCTACTCATGTTAAACCTATCTTTGTTTTCTTCCAGCATCCATCTTGGGGCTAGCTCTGATCTCCGGCATCGTGGTAGCTCCGTTCAGCCTACAGCGGCTGGGGCGACGCATGACCAACCAGCTCAGTACGCTACCTGCGCTGGCTGGTTGGGCGTTGCTGGTAGCGGCCCGGGGACCCGCTGCCTTGCTCAGCAGCAGGGCATTGCTGGTAATATCCTTAAAATAAAACTTTTAGGGTTCCCAAATCTTACTCATAAAGTTTTGCCATGTTTTGTTCATAATTGTTCTACATATTATGATAACCTGCCATGGTAAGAAACTTTGATTAATCCTGGATATCGCTAAACAAGGCGTCGTCGCCGGTAATTTTATCGGTCCTCAGAGAGATACAGAAACGAATTATAATTGTTTTCTTATACGACATACGATTCTTTTACTATTTTAAAGAAACTATTATCTAGTAGTTTTTACCATACTGCATTATCAATTCCAGGGTTTTGGAATGGGTCTGCAAGCAGCCGCTGCTCCGATCACAATCGCTGAGTACTCGTCACCCAAACACCGTGGTGCTTTCCTAGCGACTATCGCCTTTTCCTTCGCGACGGGCATGCTAATCGCCCATATCTTTGGGACTCTCATGTATTGGAGATCAGCAGGGATAGCCTGTGGAAGCTGCTACGCCATATCTCTGATACTTCTATCTTTATCGCCAGAAACTCCACCTTATTTGGCCTCGCGGGGCCTGCAAACCGAGTGCAGGAAGTCGTTCCGCTGGTTTAGGGGTACGGATGATGAGTCAGAGAAAGAGCTGGAGGTTATGATAAACAGCCAAAAGAAAGCACAGATCGTCAGCAATCTAGCTCCACAAATGTCTGTCACGAGGCGGTACATCAATATAGTTAAGAAACCAGAATTTTACAAGCCGACTTTGATTATGATGTTCATGTTCGTACTCTTCCAAGTCTCAGGGATGACTGTGATACCTTCGTACATTGTGCCTATTATGGATGCAGTAACAAACAAAAGTATAGATCCTTACATCAGCATGCTAATGGTAGACGTGGTCAGATTTGCAACGGCTGTGTTAGCTTGCATCGTTATCAACAAGTTCAACAGAAGAACTGTTCTATTCCTTGGCATTTTGATAAGTTCCTTTTCTTTACTGACAACTGCTTTGATGATGTATTTGAGAGATACAGGGCATATACCTAAAGAATTTGAATGGAGTCCCGTAATACCAGCACTAATGTACATCTTTGGAAAGACTTTAGGGATATTACCTATACCTTGGGCAATAGCAGGTGAAATTTTTCCACTAGCGTATAGAAGTATTGGCAGCGGCTTATCTGGCATGTTTCTATCCGTCATGTTTTTTGTTATAGTAAAAACTGCTCCGAACTCTTTTGAGAGCATAGGAGTTGAAGGTACATTCTCAGTTTACGCTGTTTGCATAGCTGTATGTGGGATCTTTCTGTACTTTCTTTTACCAGAAACAAAAGGAAAGACTTTGTATGAGATAGAGTGCCACTTCAGAGGTACAAAAGAAGACAAAAAATACGTCTGCGAGAATGAGAGGATGTTGGAGCTGCGGAAGGTGGAAGGTGGATGACAGAAGAAGGACAAATACAGGAAATGCTCTGCTCGCTATAAGATACGGGCCACGTACTAAAGTGAGAAACGAATGGTTAATAATAATGATACTTTTGTATCATCATAAAATAAAAATTCAAGAAAGGTTAATCTTTTTTTAATGATCTTACGAGCTTCTGACCTCACGATATTATGATAGTGTTATTTATCTAACTTCATACACTGGTTAACTTGTTCTTTTTTGGAGGATACATGTAGTTTAACACACTTGCAATAACAAAGACCTCAGTATGGGTCATATAACATTTCTATACAAAGTATAAAAATAAGATACAATCTTTAACCTAGTAGATGATGACTGAGCTGCATCTTCTTATTTCAATGTCCTTTACTGGGTTCAGTGGCTGAGAACTCCTCAAATCATCAGGAGAATTGCCTCTAAAGATATCTTCTATATCTTGAAGAGTTTTATCCTTCGTTTCCGGTAGCATGAACCACACAACTGTTAGGCAGAAGGTCACTACGCTCGCATATAACACGTACGTCAAAGGAAGTCCTATATTGTTATTTAGAACTGGGAAACACTTAACAGCCACGAAAAAGTTCAGAGATAACGCTAGGATACTGATTCCACTGCCCAAACCGCGATACTCAAGTGGGAATATCTCTCCCGATAACGCAAATGGAATTGAGGAAATACCGACAGTTAAAGAAAACATGTACACTCCTATGATCGCCAAAGGTATCCAATGATTGTCCAAGGTCGAAGGCAACTGATTACTCTGCTTCAAATACACATAAGCAGCCTTTCCAAAATAAGCAAGAACACAAATTAATCCACTGCTAAAGAGAATAGTTCTTCTTTTTAAAGTCTTCATGAAGTATACAGCTAAGAGGTTGCACAGAAGTCTCTCAACGTCCAAAGCTATCATCATATACTTGGCGTTGATGCCTGAACCCACGACCTGTTCTATTATATCTGTCGCGTAAGAACTGATGACATTGATTCCAGCGAATTGGAACATGATGTATAAAAATACCATGATGATGATAGGCTTGTAAAATTCAGGTTTTCTGCAGGTTACGCTGAAGTAACGACTGGCTCGTTTTATTCTTAATAACAACGATAAATTCTGCCCAGCGACGCTTGATTTTCTCAACATTTTTTGTGCTGTGATCATTTTTTCCAATTCAGTCTCTTGCTCTTCGCTGTTTCCTCTGATCATGAAGAAGACATGTTTTGCTTCTTCAAACCTTCCTTTCGATATCAGCCAGGCTGGCGACTCTGGAGTGTAGATGATGAGGATCAAACTAGTAAATGTTGTAAACGAGCATATCAGTGCACACTGTTGCCAGCTGAAGAACGAACCCAAAGAATGGCAGAACAGCACACCGACAGTCAGAGATAAGGAAACACTGGTCAAAAACATTCCTCTGTTCTTCGGATCGGTCATTTCTCCTATGATAATCGAGCCCAAAGGTCCAAGCATTCCCATGGCAATTCCTTGTAGGAACCTTGCGAGGATCAAACCGTTCACACTGTTTACCACGAGAAGCATAAACCATCCCAGCAGGACTGGGATAATAGTAAGAAGATGGGACTTCTTTCTCCCGATAAGGTCAAGGATTGCGGTGACGATGATGTTTCCCACAATAAGAGCGAAGCCCACGATTGATGCTGAAACGGAAACAGAGAAAAACTAATAAGATCCTTTGTATGAAAGTATTTTGGTAAATATTGGAGAATAATTTTTGTGGATTTTTTAGAGTAGGTAATGTCTTGATCAGTGTTTTTCATATGTGGCTGGTTGCATTGCAAGTTCATTGCCCCAGAATACTGATAGATGACACAAATACTCGTTTTGTGATACGGCATGTCGGCTTCCTCACGATATTTTCCTTCACCGTTTGAGAGCATATTTTGAAATAGTTTTCGTACCAATCCAAGACTCCTCCGAAGGCGAAGCGTGTATGTGGGATTCAGGGGTCCGTAGACTAGGGATGAGAACTGCTGAGAAGCCGATGACGCATCCATGGCCAATGATGTTCAGCGCGACGCTAGCTGTCAGAAAACACTGAAAACCAGAGGTGATAGTATTAGCAATTTCATTTGAAAATAAATTAAACCATCATTAACCTCCATGCACAGTATTGGAGGATTTATGTGACACGTCCCCGTAGGTAGGTCGTTTATTGACCTTCGGAACATGTCGCTAACTAATGCTAACAACTGATGCTTAAGCGAAGCACGAAGCATTCAGACAGAAAATAGTGACGGACACACAACTAATGATAAACCATTTGCTATGTCGTTTCCTCATCTAAATCTAGGTCATAGTAATTTTATTTATATATTATCTTTGCAATCTGACTTTGAAGAAATAGATAAGATTAAAAACATTATATAGGGGTAGTTCCAGAGAGCTATCTTTAATAATAATAAAGTATTGGCTCGCAGGTTAAGTTAAGAACAAGTCCTACAATGCACTATCATGCGTCCTAATATCCTACCTAACCATCTATACGTCCTACCAGAGACATACAAATGTACAAATGTACCTCACGTGCCTGGAATTTCACCGTCAGCAAAACCGGAACACAGTTGCTGTTTAGCGGTAGAAATTGGTGGTAAGAATAAGAAAGATATTACCTATCCCTCGGGTCAAATAGCAATAGAACAAATGGCGCAAATAGTTGATTAGTTCAAATAGTTCTAGTGCTTAATCTTGATAATCTTTCGCAATAGAATCTATAACTTAGCGAAGTGTACGTAGGTTTGAAGAACCCTTGAAATAAACAAAGAAAAACCTAAGAGGTTTGTGTACTGTGTGAATATTACACAAGACTGATTGGTTTGTAAATATGTTTCGTTAGAGATTAGTAAGTAAAAGGTAAGGTTGATCATCGGTAGTCTAGTGGCAGCAACCTCATCTTCCGATCCTAAGGTCGTTAAGGTACGGATAAGTACGTGTACGATGTACTGCTCTGCGTCCATCAACCTGAGGCATACAGATGACCGGCACCCATACCCTTCAAACCGAACTAAGTACTACAACTAAACTAATTTTAGTTGACTGGCTTTACAGCTCCGTTAGTTTAGTAGTAGCTCAGCCTTTTGTGCTGTAGGTCGTGGGATCGATCCCCACCGAGGATAAACATTTGCGTAGCGAACATAGATTTTTGTTCTCTGCCTTTGTGTTATATTGATTCTAAGCATGTATTTACAAAATAAAGATTTAAGTATTCCAGTTATCTGGTTCCCATAGTACAAGCTTTGCTTAGTTTGAAGCCAGATGATTTTGTGTAAAAATGTCCATAAATATTTATTTATTCTCTATTACTCTGTAACTCTGTAACTCCGGGTGCTTCGTGGGGCCTTTCTATGTTTTAGACAGTTTTAAATGTATATTTTTTTATATTTGCCGATTTTTCACACAGCACCATCCACCACCAAACTAAGCGAAGCTTGTGCTGTAGGAAACAGATGGCTAATAGAATACATATAACCTGTCACAATTACTATTTATTTAAATTTTTTGAAAATTATTTTACCATGCTAGTAATTAAAAAATAAAACTCACTTGTCTCAAAATAGGAGTGTATCGGCCTCCCTTTTTTAAATCACCCATTTTTAATTAAAATCACGTCAAAATACGTCCATCGTTTCCGAATAGCGACCGAGTCGATTGAAACTATAATCTGAAAGATTCCAGGCGCTGATGACTGTTTGCCTGATAAAATGATTAGATTATGAACACGGATTTAAGTTCACCAACACACTAACCACTCAGTTTTAACTCCAAATTGGACAAAGAGGCTAGCGAAGTAGAGCAAAATTACCACCCGACGAAAATAAGAGAATGATAAAACTAAAAAAAATTATGATGTACGGTCGCCCAAAAAATTGGTTTACCACCCTAGGTTGAATGCCGATTGCAGAATGCAGCTTCTATTGCCATCTTTATCTGATTAAAGATAACGATGATTACTGTTTGTTACGTTGACAGCTGTTCTTAGCTTGAACTTGATGGAACCAATAATCATAAGCTACATAAAATTGTAAAGTTCTGACACAAGGCGAGTCCACCTGTCGGAATTTACAAATTATGTAAACTTGTTACTAACAATATGCGCTCAATAAAACAGTTTATTTCGGGATTAGATTTTATTATATTGTCAGAAAAAAAAAGCTAAAAGCTAAAAGAAAATTGGTTTGAACGAGATCTAGTAAGTAGTTTTTTTTAATACGTCATAAATCGTAAACCGCAATTTACCTTTCATTAAATCAACTCAAATATAAAAATAAAAACAACAAGTTACAACGAACTACAAGAACTTTTATATTATGTTACTTGCTGCTACGGGACCCTTCATGAGTGAGTCCGACTCGCACTTGGCCTTTTTTTGTTTATATTTGGTTTTATTTTGACTGTCAGGTTAACCACTGGTTAAGTGTTGGTGAACGCAGACCTAATTTGTTATTGAGACTTCATAAACTGTCATTAGTAGGTATTGTATTGCAAAGGTAAGTACCTACATAATTAATTATACTTAGGTATAGATATTGTAAAGTATCGTTTTTATGTTGTGAAATAAAGGTACCTATGTTATGGGAACACATAGAGATATTTTAAAAACAAAATATTCTCTTGAATACTTTGAATAGTTTTATCATTTGATTTTGAATACTGCGGTTTCAGCCACAAAAGCTCTAGTTTTTTATAAAAATCCCGAAGAAAACTATAAAGTTATATTCGTTTCATTAATCATTTTATAGAATAGGTCTAATTTTGTAAATTATTAAATGTTATGCAACTAAGGAGTAAAGTAATTATTTTGTAGATATATAACGTGAATTTTGAATACCTACTTTAGTAGTACCTAGTAGAACTCTTAATCAAGGAGGAGCACTAACGCCATACCAATTTCTGCTGCCAAGTAGCCTGCTATGTTTCGGATTGAAAGATGTGGGTGCCGGTGAAATTACAGACACATGAGGTAACGCCTGTATACCTTAGGTTGATTGACGTTGAGTGCCTCGCAGTTGACACGCATTAGGAACGTGCCCTGCAATGTATGCTCTGCATACATCAACCTAAGGCATACTGATGCCTCATGTGCCTGTAATTGTTCCGGTACCCACACTCTTCAAACCGGAACACAATACCACAGTATCTATGTGTGTATAATGTAGTAAGTATATTATATCTCGCTCGACGTCACCTAAACGTCGTCTAATTTGTTGTTAGGCACGATATCAGCATGATAGCACTTTTCACCTAACAGGGCAGGCACCTACAGTAGGATCTGCAGACCATTTAAATTTCAGAGGCATTTAAACAACAAAACATAAATTAATAAATTTTGGCAGATGTTACTCACCAGCTTCACGACTTTAACCCAAGCACGGTAGATATCCCTCTCAGTACTTAGGTATGTATGGAGATACGCTAGTGCCCCCACAGGCCGCTAGGGGCGCTAATCGGGGCACAAAAAATTCGAGCTTGCAAACCGAAATCCGGTATCCGAAAAACAAAAAAAACTCAGAACCCGCCTCCCGATCTCATAAAAATCTCTCATAGATCGAGATAAAAACCCGCATAAAATATTAAAAATTATTAGGTATGATTGTTTTAAGAATATGTATGCATGCGACAATCTCCAGACGCAAGTTTTTTATATTCCATCAATAAAACTATCCTTATCTAAACGGCTCGTTGTTAAAAAACGCTCGCGTAATAGGGTTTTACGTTTGGTTACGGAACCCTAAAAATCAAATTTCTGTAGTTGATTAGTGTTTTTACACCTGGTTTACTCATCTAAGTTTTACACCCAATCAATCTCGATATGAAGTTAGGGATTTGCTAAGACTGTAAAGACCGGCTAAGTGCGAGTCGGACTCGAACACGAAGGGTACTATACCTATACCTATAATAAAAACGGTTTGAACTAGGTAGGTAGGTATATACAAAGCAAAATCGCATGAGTCACACCTAAATTCCACAGAAATTTTCGATCGTTTCGCACTCTCGTTAAATAATAATAGAGGACTGTTATCTTTGCGTAATAAAGCAGCAAAATGCTTGATTAGAATCAAAATTATGAGTGCCTATAAATCACGATGAAATGAAGGGCCAAAATTTAGATTTAAATGATAAGAAAATGTGTCAAGCGTAGGTAGATACTAGATAACCTCATCCACATTGAAATATTTAGTAAGTAGGTATGTATATTCTCTAATCGAGTTATTTAGACGTACCTACCTACCTTCCTAATAGTCGATAGCTGTCGTACCTACGTAGGTACCTACAAGACGCCGCACACGCGCCAGCAGGGGGATGGTTCTGCCCCCCAGCTTTTTTTTCTTTGTTATTCTACAGACAATTTTGCCAATGTCACGTAAATAAAAACAGTTTTTAGTTGAGTCAGTAAGAAAAGTAAAGTTGGTTGTCGTTGGTTTCAAAACTAAAGCGGAAATTAAATTTTTCTACAAATCATAATGCCATATCACCGCCCGCAAATGCGGTGGTGGCCGCCGCGTAGCAGGCGTACCTATTATAGACTGCATAAAAAAAACTATAAATAGGTACAAAAACAGTTTAAATTACTAAAAGGTAGTAGGTAAGGTACCTACCTACCTACCTACCTAGGTAAAAGCGGAAGTACCTACCTACTACGATTTGCCGCTTGACAAGAATTTGAACGTTACAACCTAGAATATAGATACCTACCTACGATACTTGATGGATTCTTGGTATCGATTTTCACAATCGCGCAAATAGGTAGGTACCTACCTACCTACGCGAACTTTTCGTCGTCTAGACACTTCAAAAGCAGTTTACTCGAAACAAGATGTCCCACGTCGCATACATCTCTAACGGACTTGTTTTGTCGATAAAAGCTCTATTTTTACATCAAGGGAATTTCTCCTAGCGAAACCGAACCGGTGCCGGTGGTGATACGCAGCTTTTAGTCATGAACACCAACAACCAACGCTATGATAGGTCGGGCATCGGTCAATAACTTTCGTTTTGTTTTGTGTAACATTTTAAAAGTTCACTATCTCGCGTCGCAGTCTTCGACACCGTACCTACCTACGTCGTTGTGCCGAAAGTAGGTAGGTAGATATAGCTCTAAAATAGAAGTGTAGGCGGCCTGACTCATGATCATTGACCATCAGCACGAATAGAAATAACTATCTATGCGCCTACCTACCTATAAACATCGGGTTTTTACTGTAGCAAACTGTGATGTCCTAAAAAGGTTATGGCCGTGGTCTTGTGTTGGTGTTTACAAATGTAGGCAGGTAGGTAGGTTACATACCTACCTAAAAAAAACCATAAGATAAAATAAACTTGCAGCTGGGCTTTTGGGTTTTTTCGCAGACAATCTCAAAAAGGATAAGGATATTATGTTGCCTAAGATTTACCCAAAATTACGTTATTAGGTAGGTACCTACCTACCTACTCTCTCTAGTATGGGAACTCAATATTAAATTTTCTAGAATCAACAATAAGATTCATAAGAGTGATGCTGAATCATCGAAATATTGAAAAACACGTCCAACCTGCCCCAATAAATATTTTGGAAGGTAGGTAGGTAAGGTAGCTACCTACCTAAACTTATGAAACCTAACCTAACAGGATTAAGTAATTAGGTAAGTAGGTAAAAAGAAAGTTTAAAGTTTTTACTTATGTAACTATATTTAGGGTTTCCGACAAAATAATCACTCACTAACAAACAAATAAATTAGATCAGTCTTAACATAAAATCACAATTAACAACTCTCATTCAATTCATTAAATTACTTACTACAGAAACATTAAGTTTTAATCAACTTCTTCTACTGTAGGGCCCTCGCTTCTTTGGTTTCCTCCAGGACCTCCAGGCATTCCTTCGTTGCTTCCTCCGTGCATCTTGCTCATCACCGGCAAGCAAATGCTCTGGACTTCCTTCATCTTATGCTCATATTCCTCCTTATCCGCCAAAGTGTTGTTGTCCAGCCATTTGATCGCTTCATCACAAGCGGTCCTTGCTGTCGACTTATCCTGGTCGTTCAACTTGTCTCCAGCGTCGTCCAAAGCTTGTTTCACGCTGAAGACGTAGGATTCAAGAGCGTTTCGGGATGCAACTATCTGCCTTTGCTTCTCATCTTCTTCCTTGTAACGCTCGGCCTCTGATAACATTCTGTCGATCTCGGCTTGAGAGAGACGACCTCTATCATTCTTGATAACAATGTTCTTGCTACGACCAGTGCTGTTTTCCTTAGCGGAGACGTTAAGGATACCATTCGCATCCATGTCAAAGGTTACGTCAATCTTTGGGACGCCTCGTGGAGCTGGTGGAATTCCAGTCAAGTCAAAGGTACCAAGTAAATTGTTGTCTTTCGTCATCGCACGCTCACCCTCGTAGACTTGGATCGTGACGGCTGGTTGATTGTCGGAATAGGTGGTAAAGGTTTGACTTTGCTTGCAAGGGATCTTAGAGTTGCGTTCGACAATTTTCGTCATAACCCCACCAGCTGTTTCAATACCGAGTGATAGAGGGGCCACGTCAACCAGTAGGACGTCCTGAATTTTGGAGTGAGTGTCGCCGCTGAGGATTGCTGCTTGGACAGCCGCTCCGTATGCCACAGCTTCATCAGGGTTGATGGAGAGGTTCAATTGCTTCCCACAGAAGAAGTTCTGAAGCAGATTCTGGACTTTCGGGATGCGAGTGGAGCCTCCAACAAGGACTACGTCATGAATCTGGCTTTTGTCTAGCTTAGCGTCTTTCAGAGCCTTTTCTACTGGGTCAAGGGTTCCTCTGAAGAGGTCTGAGCATAGTTCTTCAAAGCGGGCGCGGGATATGCGTGTGTAGTAGTCAATACCTTCGTACAAAGCGTCTATTTCAATGCTAGCTTCTGTGCTGGATGAAAGAGTGCGTTTGGCGCGTTCAGCGGCAGTCCTCAAACGGCGAAGAGCGCGGGGATTCGCTCGCAAGTCTTTCTTGTATTTTCTCATAAACTCTTCAGCCAGATGGTTCACAAGGCGGTTGTCAAAGTCCTCGCCTCCGAGATGTGTGTCCCCCGCCGTCGCTTTTACTTCAAAGAGTGACCCTTCATCGATGGTAAGGATAGATACATCGAAGGTACCTCCACCAAGATCGAAGATCAGCACGTTTCTTTCGCCTTTCAGATTTTTATCCAGACCGTACGCTAATGCTGCGGCTGTAGGCTCATTGATGATGCGGAGGACATTCAGACCAGCGATGGCACCGGCGTCTTTCGTCGCTTGACGCTGAGAGTCGTTGAAATATGCAGGGACTGTTATAACTGCATCTTTTACTGCCGTTCCAAGGTACGCCTCAGCAGTTTCCCTCATCTTCGTAAGCACCATACTGCTGATTTCTTCAGGTGCAAACTTTTTCGTCTCTCCCTTGAATTCGACTTGGATCTTCGGTTTGCCGGAGTCGCTGATGACTTTGAAGGGCCAGTGTTTCATATCCGCTTGGATTTTCTGGTCATCAAACTTTCTTCCGATGAGCCGTTTCGCATCGAAGACTGTGTTGCTGGGGTTTAAGGCTACCTGATTCTTTG
Source organism: Electrophaes corylata (assembly GCA_947095575.1). Classification (NCBI taxonomy): domain Eukaryota; kingdom Metazoa; phylum Arthropoda; class Insecta; order Lepidoptera; family Geometridae; genus Electrophaes; species Electrophaes corylata. Next base: position 5,019,966 of record OX352714.1, read on the forward strand.
CCGCATCGCCGATTAGTCGCTCGGTGTCAGTGAAGGCGACATATGATGGTGTGGTGCGGTTTCCTTGGTCGTTTGCGATGATCTCCACGTTTCCATGCTGCCATACTCCAACGCAGGAGTAGGTGGTTCCAAGATCAATTCCGATAGCTGGCATTTTGTCTTGTATTTAATTTACGTTGCTTGTAGAATAAAAATCACTCGTAGTTTTAAAACTCGCGTAGATAACTTCGGTTGTACCGAACTCACTTTCGTCTGTATTCTTTCGTGTTTGAAATAATTCTGGTTTCCCGCCGACCGCGGCGAGTTTATATATCAAACGAATACAATTCGAGAATTTTCTACCACGTTCTAGACTCGGCCAATTAGAGCGCACGGTTCATCGAACATTCTGGATAACTATTCTGGGTCAGCCAATGGAAAGGCTGACGGACGGAAAGAGAAAGGAAACTTATTTATTTCTCGCTCTTTCAATTTGAGCGACCATTTATAAAGTTTCCCTAGACTTAAGGAATTTTATGAATAGCTTTGATTCAAATTTTGATGCACACGACACGAATAAAATATGAACTTAGTGATCTCTTAGTGTATATGTTATAGTTACATTAATGTGTAACATTTATAATTACAATAATATTGCATTTGCTCTGACAATAATTTTGATATTATGGTAGACGCTACTATATAATACTTCATTTCCTAAATCCCTTCCAAAAAAATTATGTACTTACCTGCAGACAGTGTCAAAAGTTGATTAGCTAGGCACCGAGGTATTTTTTTTTCATTGTCTCTAAGACAATTACTGGCAATAACAAAATGTATGTATAAAAATAAACGAAGGTAGGTAGGTACCTACTTACCTAACTAGTTATTCTACTTTAAAAATAGTTTAGAAAGTCCGTAACATAAAAAAATTACGAGTTTTATCTATCATCATCATTATTGGTTATATTATTATGTTACCAGGAAGAATCCGCAATCCTAGTAATGTCGTCGGGCCATCGAGTGGGAGGCCGTTCTACGCTACACGTTTTCATTCTTAAAACTATGTAGGTACCTAGATACCTACTATACTACTGCTGTACAAATAATTATGCAGCAGTAGTATAGTATCTACCTACTTGTGGCTCTATAACTCCTGTATTCTGTGACCTGTGATATAAATTAAGTTCGGTAGGGTAAATTAATTTCTGATGCTGCGCAATTTGCTCGAAACATCTCTGCGTTTGTTCAAGTGCGAGCGAGAAGTAAAACAAGTTTTACCAAAAACTTCTGGAAGGAGCGAGTGAAGTCGAGGTGTGTGAGGGAGATAGTATTGAGAAAGAACGTAAGCTTACAAGTGCGAATGAAACAGTAAAATTGACGTTTTGTTTTGTATTGTATACAAAATATACAAACCAACAGCTGTTCAATCGTAGCGGGCCAAAGCTCTAGAAAATTCCACCCTAACAAAACAGCCCTTCGTTCGGAGTTTCGGAGGTCCATTCTAGATGTTTTGTAATATTTGTACCTACTGATGTAGGTACGTAAATATTTTTAATTTATAAGTTAGGCAGGTAGGTACGTAGTAATTAGTCTATGGTAGTAGGTACCGTTTCCACTAGTAGGTAGGTCATAATAATAATAATAAAATAGTTGGTACCTACCTACCTAAGTATATTTTTCATAATGCAATATAGGTACCTACCATGCAGCTGGGCACGTCATGCCGGACTTTATAGACATTGATAGTTTTAAATAGATTGATGCACTAATTCGACTGATCTCTTTTCATAACCTTATTTGCATAATTTAAACTAATGCCTTCTCCAATACGGATTCGAATCTTTGAGCACACGATAGGTACTTACCATACGACAATTACCTAAGTACCTACCTACCTGATTAATTTTTTTAGCTCAAAATGACGGTTAGGTAGGTAGGTAGGTACCTACTACACGCAGAAGTTAACTAGGTTAACTAATCTTGGTTTCTAGTTAACTACCTAGTACGATTTATAGTGCGCCGCCATTTTGAGTTAAGTTGTAGGTATTTGAGTTAAATATAAGTTGACCGGTTATGCCAAGATTCGAATAAAAATCTAACCCTCTAATGGTTGAGGTTGTAGGTAGGTACCTAAGTAGTTATCATTTTCAATTTCTTACTTACAAACAAAGATTTTTGTTTATTAATTTATGTTTTACTAATAAAAAAATACTTAGAGGGCTAGGCCTTTGCCCAGCAGTGGGACAAAATAGGCTAGGGGATAAAAAAAGTGTAAGTAGGTCCTACCAACCTACCTACTTCGTGAAAATGTTTATAATCACTGAAAGTAGGTCTACTTACCTACGCCGTCGCCGAAGTAGGTAGGTACCTACTCTTAAAAAATAATTACCTACAATTAATCTTTTTATAGATCATTAGGTAGGTAGGTAGGTATACATTTAGGTAGGTTACTCTAGTTGAGTTTGTGCATGAGGCCAATAGTTTGCCAATGCGTCGCAGTTATGTCCATCCAAAATACCTACCTACGTCGTCCAAATATTGCATTTTTTTTTATGCTACGTTGGTATTGCGTGTGGAACAAGTAGGTAGGTATGTTACTGCCCAACTGATGTTGAATGGTAACCATCAAACCAACACCTATAATAAAGAATTGCCTTGTAGGTAGGTAGGTACCAATGACATTCTAAAGCGGTGAATGAACACACCACACCTTTGATCAGTTTTGCTGTTGCACGTCAAATATACCTCCATAACATCAAGGCACGTAGGTAGGTTTGGAAATAGAAACAAGGGCATTTCTGCAATGCGCGGGGGAGGTTCAGGGGGAGCGGATTTATTGATCCATCACCAACGCATCGGGACAGGGTAGGGTGGACCACACACACAGTCTTACTCTTCTACTTACTAGTAAACCCGGCACCGTAGACGCACCGTGTTTTGTCTCCTTCACTCTAATGTGAAACTTAACTTCCTGCCAATGCAAAAGACAAAACACTGTGTCATTATTTCAACGTAGGTAGGTACCTACGCCGAGTTTATTAGTAGGTACCTACCAACCAGGGTAAGTAAGGTACCTACCTACCTTACTACCTACCTATTGTACATTCAGCTGCACTAGAATGTATACAATTCGTAACCTGCGATAAAATTAGAATTTACAGGGTAAAAACTCAAAAAATATGTGAACATATCAGTATCAGCTAATTTCAATTTCAGAGTTTTGAGTTTCTACTGTTTAAGAGTTTACTATAAGCCTTTTTGAAAGTTACGAATTGTATACCTACATATTAGCAATCCTAGTGCAATACCAGACGCTAATTAGGCACCTAGGAATATAGGTCAGCTTGAGTTGTAAGAAAATACGTAACGACAGGTTTTGGTTACTCTATGTAGGTATTTGGCTGATTAGATAAGTTATAGGATATTTCTTAGCAAAGCAGCTTTACTTAGGTTTTACATTAAGTGCTTACTGCGCGCCTAGTTAAATTAAATCCGCAAATTATTGTGAAGTCAAGTTGGAAGCCTCACCATGAAATTTGGTTTACTCTATGCTCTCATATCACTCAAAAAACTATGCTGAATTTAGTGTCAATTAGTGCCTAAATTAGAAAAATAGTGCTCTTACAGCTTATGCGATATTTAGGTAATATTTTATTGCTTTTAGCTTGACATTAAGTTTCACTAAAAACGGATGCACTACAAGTATCATGCGTGATGGAAGTAATCCAAGGTGAACGTCTATACCTATAATATACCGGGCATAATAAGAACGGGGCATAAAAATACATATAGCTCACATAACGCCATCTAGCCCCAGGCTAAATCCAAAACTTGTACTATTAAAATCAAACAACTGATAGAAGAATGGGGACCCGTCACAGTTTTTTCTATGAATGCAGTTTTATAGGCCTTGAGAAGCTAAAACATAAAATGCAAAATTTTTTTTTCTACGGCCAAAACTGACTAAGTTATGGGCAAAATACCGAACGAGATTCACTGACCGCGCGAACGGAAGCGATGACGTCACAATGGCCCAGCGCTAGCCGCCAAACCACTGCGCGCCCCGCGTTTCTGTTCGCGATACTCGTCCGACACGGAGCGTAACGTCACCAAGTGATTTGATTAGGTTTTTATTAGAAGGTTGTTATATTAATATAACAAATGAGTATTAGAAATAAGGTAGATATCGGTTTTGAGCAAGCGCAATCCGATAATCTACCTAAAGTTGATACCTTCATGGTATTTGATTATCTTAGTAATCATTTAAATTACACAAGCGCTGAAATTCATGGTTGGAAACTTCAGAGGTAAACAAATATCATTATCAACCTAATCAGAATAACAGGATAATATGTAGGTAGGTACACATACTTGGACTAGCCTATAAAATACCTAAAAGTTTTAGGTTAGTCAGCCAGGGAAGTTGTGTTTGTTGTTGTAACTACCTACGCTGTTATTTTCAACATTGGTATGTAGATAAGTATGTAGAAACTTAAAGGTTTAAAGAAAAATATTATGTTGGTATAAAATAAATAAAATTAGACTTAAATACTTAATTTGACAGGAATGTACCTACCTAAGTTCTTTGGACACGTAATTTAGAGCTATGAATAAACGAAAGCGTTAGGTATGTTAAGTTTAAAATAAGCCCTAAGAATTTAAATTATATTTTGTCGTAGGTTATACCCAGATTTATTTAAAAATTATACAATAAATTCAAGGTCAGGAATACAATACAGGAATGCAATACTTCCTTCTTCAATCTAAGCATTCCTCCCACAAGCCTATACTTGACGTAGTTCTCCATATGACGACTGATGTGGCGCGGCTGGCGAATGTCCGCCTGCGACGCGGAGGTTGCGGGTTCGATTCCCGCCTTGGGATTAATGTTTGTACGATCTGCTAATATTTATTCCGGGTGTTCTGGGTGTTTTCTATGTATAATAAAAAATATGTATGCATGTAATGTATTGTATTAAGTATATCAGTCATCTAGTACCCATAACATAAGCTCTGCTTAGCTTGGGGCTAGATGATGCTGTGTGGATTGTTCAGCATTATTATTATTATTATCAGCTTCCACCTAAAAATATAATAAATTCAGGTACATATTTTTTTCTTTTTTATTATGTATCACTTTTGCCCGCAACTTCGTTCGCGCTTAGATTTACATAGGTAAGTACTTCTTTTTCATTCATTTTGGCTACAGTTTTATTACATGTATAGATAGATATCCTCATCCTCGAGGGTACGACGCCAGAGGCATGGAGCAGGAGTGTGGTGGTACTGTTCTTTAAGAAAGGTGATAACACCCTTTTGAAAGAGAGTAGTTACTAATCGTCTCGCTCGTAGGCTAGACGACTTCCAGCCTCCCGAACAAGCCGGGTCCTGAAAAGGCTTCAGTACCATAGACCACATTCATACGCTCCGGCAGGTTATACAGAAGACCGAAGAGTATAACCAGCCACTTTGTTTAGCGTTTGTGGACTATGAAAAAGCCTTCGATTCAGTCGAAACCTGGGCAGTGTTACGGTCACTCCAGCGGTGTCAAATTGACTATCGGTACATCGAAGTGTTGAAAGGCCTATATAGTAATGACTATCCGACTCCAGGACCAGAGTACAAATCCTATCCAGTTGCAAAAAGGAGTGAGACAGGGAGATGTAATTTCTCCGAAACTGTTCACGTCTGCACTGGAGGATATTTTCAAGCTCGTGTCCTGGAATAGGTATGGCATCAATATCAATGGCGAACACTTAAGTCACCTTCGATTTGCCGACGATATAGTCATAATGACGAAATCGCTGGAAGACCTAGAAACAATGCTTAGAGACCTCAATATTGTCTCCCAACAGGTGGGTCTTAAAATGAACATGAATAAGACGAAACTTATGTCAAATGCTCATGTCGCACCCGTACCGGTATATGTTGGAGGTCAGCCGACGAATCCAACTCGGATGGGCAGCGTTCGGGAAATTACGGCACATCTTCTCGTCACAGTTACCGCAAAGCCTCAAGACGAAAGTCTATAATCAGTGTGTGTTACCAGTGATGACTTATGGCACTGAGACGTGGTCGCTAACTGTTGGTCTCATACACAAGCTTAAAGTCGCACAACGAGCTATGGAGAGAGCGATGCTGGGAGTTTCACTGCGAGGTAGAATCAGAAATGAGGAAATCCGTAGAAGAACCAAGGTCACCGACAGCTCTCAGAATCAGCAAGTTAAAGTGGGCAGGCCATAAAGCTCGTAGAACCGACAACCGTTGGGGAATAAAGGTTCTCGAATGGCGACCACAAATCGGAAGACGAAGCGTAGGACGTCCTCCTACCCGATGGACTGACGACATTGTTAGGACCGCGGGAAGTCGATGGATGGAAAGGGCTCAGAATCGTTCTTCCTGGAAACGTGTGGGGGAGGCCTATGTCCAGCAGTGGACTTCTACAGGCTGATGATGATGATGATGAGATAGATATAGGTATATTCCCTAAGACGGAAATATTCCTCTATATTCCCAAAATGATCCCCGATATCCCGGGAAACTTGTGGGATATTCCCGCATTGGGGAATATTACCGGGAACGGCACATTTTACTGTAGTTAGACCTGAGTACGACCCTGGTTTTAACCCGACTACCGAGGAAGGGTTATTAGAAACTTCACTACTTACATTTTTTATCATTTACTTACTCATTGAAATATACCTAGTAGGTACGACCCTGTATTTTTCTTTAACATTCGTAAACAAGCTTTACTAAGCTACCTACGCACCTGTTTACCACACGAGTAATGATTGAGGATCATTTTGATGTAAGTAGGTACCTCCATAATATACCAACTATTACTTACTTACATCAAAATGATCCTCGCAACTAAATCTTGAAGTTTGGCACGAAAGCGGAATTTTGTCATCCCTCTCCATGATAGTGCACCATTTTTTGCGCACTTTCCGGACCTTTGGCACATTGAAAAATAGTTTTTTAGGTGTACTAACTGAAGTATTAGTACACTTCGGTACTATACAGTACTTATAGTTCGGCATATTCACGTAAAAACCACAACACGACCCGCGCAGATCGAGTGAACTCTAACAAATGAATTGCGGAGAGCGCGCCCGCGGGCGGAAAAGATATCGTGACGTCACATGAACTATTCGGCCGCCCCGCGGTTGACTGGTACAAAATGTGTAATATCTTCGCAACCAATGGAACGATTTCAATGATTTAAAAAGTATCGTACCTAAACGAGTAAAAGGAACACCATTACATAGATAATATATGCATTTTCCGACTTGGTACGGGAGCTCATTATATCAGTTGTTTGATTTTATTTTTAATTATACTTTTTTGTAAATACATACCTACTTAGAGCCGATTGCACGACACAATTTTTCAAAACCAGTGGCCTAAGGTCGTAGGTTCAAATCCGGTCGTGAACCAATGGATTTTTCTGTTCCAAAAATGTATGCGCCTGCAATACTGGACGCCTCAGCCACAGGGTGTACTGTCGCGGCTTGTACTGAAGCACACTTTGTTGAAACTGAGCACGTCGTGGGCACTATTTGGACAGTTTTTTTGCCATCTAAATGAAATAAAGCCGTACTTGGTGAGGCTTCTGACTCGACGTCAAGTCGGAAGCCTCACACAATGACCTAAACATCTTAGCTCTAAGAGCACTATTTGTGTGTTCAATTACTGAAGGGGTACAGTTTATAGCATTTTCCAAAGCACGAGATTCCAATGTGAGGCTTCTAACTTGAGACATACGGAATAAATTACCTAAATATTATATTGCCAGAACTGAAAGAGCACTATTCGTGATTTGGGCACTATTCAATAGTGCTTTTTTGATATTGAGTGAACCAAATTTTATGGTAAGATAAAGTCTGATTTGTCTACTGTCATTGACCTCTACGGTGGGTAGGTACTTAAATCTCAAACAGCCTTGGCAGCATGGTGGTATGGCAGGCCCACCAATGCATCATCTACAAACACTAAATACCTACCTATTTATTAGACAACAATAACATAAAAAAGGCAGAAGGCATCAACATGTGCATCATTGGACTACCTACCTAGATACCTAATTCCAGGCTTCTTAAAATAAAAGAACAGAAATAATTTGTTAAGACTAAAACATTTATTCATGGAATTCTTTGAACTAAATCAGTCTTTGACTGTACACCAGTGCACAAATAAAAAATCACCATACACATACACAGAACCATTACAGTAACGGAAACCTAGGGTGGGAGTTGGAACCTATAAGCCTAAGAGATTAATCGACTTCCTCCATGCGCGACGCATCATCGTCAGTTCCCTCTAGAGGTGGGACATCACCAGCTGAAGACTCTTCAACCTGAGCTGGCTCATCCTCATCAATGCCAAGACCCAGCTTGATCATGCGATAAATACGTGAAGCATGAACCTGAGGCTCATCTAGGGCAAAACCAGAAGACAGTAGAGCAGTCTCATATAGGAGGACTACAAGATCCTTCACTGCCTTGTCGTTCTTGTCAGCCTCTGCCTTGGAACGGAGAGTCTCTACAATGGAATGGTCCGGGTTAATTTCCAGATGTTTCTTGGCTGCCATGTAACCCATAGTTGACGTGTCTCTGAGAGCCTGAGCCTTCATGATACGCTCCATGTTAGCTGACCAACCATACTGAGCTGTTACAATACAGCAAGGGGACTCCACCAACCTGTTGGAGACTACAACTTTCTCAACCTTGCTGTCAAGGATGTTCTTCATGACTTTGCAGAGACCCTCGAACTTAACCTTGTCTTCCTCACGCTTCTTCTTCTCTTCCTCATCCTCTGGCAGTTCCAAGCCCTCCTTGGTGACTGAGACAAGAGTCTTGCCATCATATTCTCTCATCTGTTGTACTACGTACTCATCAATAGGCTCAGTCATGTAGACAACTTCAAAACCACGTTTCTTGACACGCTCCACGAACGAAGAGTTGGAAACCTGGTCTCTGTTCTCTCCAGTAATGTAATAGATGTGCTTCTGGCTCTCCTTCATGCGGGAAACATATTCTTTGAGGGAGCAGGGTTCGTCACCAGAGGCAGATGTGTGGTAGCGGAGCAGATCAGCCAGCTTATTCCTGTTTTGAGAGTCCTCGTGAATTCCCAGCTTCAAGTTTTTGCAGAACTGCTCATAATACTTCTTGTAGTTCTCCTTATCTTCAGCAAGCTCCTCGAAGAGCTCAATACATTTCTTGACTAGATTCTTTCTGATTACCTTAAGGATCTTGTTCTGTTGCAGCATCTCTCGGGAAATGTTCAATGGCAAGTCCTCTGAGTCAACCACACCCCGGACAAAGTTCAGGTACTCTGGGATGAGGTCCTCACAGTTGTCCATGATGAATACACGACGGACATACAACTTGATGTTGTTCTTGCGTTTCTTATTTTCAAAGAGATCAAAGGGTGCTCTGCGGGGAACAAAGAGCAGAGCTCTGAACTCAAGCTGACCTTCAACAGAGAAGTGCTTCACAGCCAAATGATCTTCCCAGTCATTAGTGAGAGATTTGTAGAAGTCACCATACTCCTCTTGAGTAATGTCATCAGCATTGCGGGTCCAGATAGGCTTGGTCTTGTTAAGTTCCTCATCTTCAGTGTACTTTTCTTTAATGGTCTTCTTCTTCTTCTTATCTTTCTTGTCTTCCTCCTCATCTTCACCGACATCCTCAATCTTGGGCTTCTCATCATCATCCTTCTTCTCCTCTTCAGCTTCGTCATCAGAGAGCTCCTTTTCACGTTCCTTCTCAACTACTAACTTGATGGGGTATCCGATGAACTGAGAGTGCTTTTTTACGACCTCCTTGATTTTAGACTCTTCCATAAAGTCGGCCAAGTCCTCCTTCACGTGGAGTACGATCATGGTTCCGCGGCCAAGAGGCTCACCAGGGTCGGGGCGAACGGTGAATGAGCCACCTGCAGCAGACTCCCAGACGTACTGTTCGTCATCATTGTGCTTAGAGTGGACAGTGACGCGGTCGGCCACGAGGTAGCACGAGTAGAAACCCACACCGAACTGACCAATCATACTGATGTCAGCGCCTGCTTGCAGAGCTTCCATAAAAGCTTTCGTACCTGACTTAGCGATTGTTCCCAAGTTGTTCACGAGATCAGCCTTTGTCATGCCGATACCGGTGTCAATGATCGTAAGCGTGCCTTCGCTCTTGTTCGGAATGATCTTGATATAAAGTTCCTTTCCACTGTCCAGCTTCGACGGATCGGTGAGGGATTCATAGCGGATCTTATCCAAGGCATCAGAGGAGTTAGAAATCAGCTCACGCAGGAATATCTCTTTATTCGAGTAGAATGTGTTGATGATCAATGACATGAGCTGAGCGATCTCAGCCTGGAACGCGAAGGTCTCCACCTCTCCAGATTGTGTCTCCATTCCTTCCGGCATTTTGATTCACTTATTCCACAGAAACGTTATAGAAATTGCTAGTACTTTTTCTGATGGTGCAGAAACACGTGTTTTTGTAAGTCTCGCTGCGACTTTGCGCTCAGTAATTTTTCTTGAAATAACGCCGCGGCTAAATGTCAGATTGCTTTTATAGTATTTGCTTAAACGCCATCTGTGAATGGGTAGAAATTTCTAGAGTTGGCACGCTACTCGCCAGAGGTTGCAACTATTGGATCAAAGTGTAAAAACAATTGTCATCGCCACTCACTTATCCTAGTATGATGTTTCTAGAAATTTCAGCTACTTTAAGTCTTGTTTAGCTAGGTAGGTACTTAAGTTATGTAGAGATTGAAGCTGGTTATTTTATTTTTTATTGTTTTTGAAGTCAATAATCAAAACCAAATCAACACAATAGACATAAAACTTTCCAACATTTAGATCGGTAGGTAGGTAGGTACATAATAATAATATGATCTAATAATAATAATAATATGATCTATTCAAGTGAAGGCGAAACCCCAAGAAACTATGAAGTTAGTAGGTACCTACCTACTTATCAAAAGTATGATCTTCAACTCATATAGCTAAAAACAGTTCTGAAGTCTAACTAACATACCTCGGTATTGCATCTTCAAAGTATGAAGTAATTTATGGCGCCGTTTGTTATAAGCGTTATAAATTATTGATTCTGTGTATTTCAAATTACTATGTAAAAAATTACAAATGCATTACATTCCCTAAAAAATGTTGCGCATACCTACCCTTACATCGTGGTTTTGCTATTAGACACTAGATGGCGTAACAGTGGTTGTGTAGATTTTAATGGAAACGTTCTAGAAGCTTCGAGACTCTTCGAGAAATTATCTTGAAACTAAAGTTTTATCAATGAAACTCAAGTGAAATATTTAATCATTACATGAATATTATAATATATAACCCTATTGTAACATAAAACATACAGATATTAAGTATTAAAGGTGCTAAAATAAATAACTCGGAAGCTGGGCCTAGAACATTCGCACTGTATCCGGTTTATAACGCAGCTATTCACCGCTAAAGCGCTGCCTACATCCGGCAGCATTATTATTAATTTTTGTAGAAATATAAATGTTGCCATGTTAAAAAGGATATATTTTTTAATCCAATACTTTTGTTATACCTAGTTTTTCGTTGCACAATAAATGTGATTTATTTCATCGTATACCTAGTACCTACGTTGAGATAAATGGATAGTCTGCATTTCTATCCCCTAGTGATTATTAAACTAAGTAAATCTTCTCTTCTAAAACTAGTCATGCTTCTTATATCCACTTGTGGTTGCATAGACGAAGTACTTAGGTACCTACAAGGTACCTACATACATAGCATTTTTTTAATTAAGTTTATTCGCCTTCAGTAACTGCTCTATAGTGCTCAGTAGCTGTGTCTTTTCTGTAATATCTACATTTAATTTACATCTACATTATCTACGTAGGAAGGAACTAAACTAGAAAGAAGCTAGGTGGTTCCATTACGTTTGTAGGGCAACGAATAGGTGGATTGGATCATATCAATCAACGCAATGATCTGAACTCATTCTTATACCATGGACCATTCTTCGGTAGGTAGATAACCAACATGTATGTAGGCACTTAGTTATCTAAAAATACTTAATATTAACCTATATCTTGCATGGCAACACAACACACAATTGGTGGGTGAACGGACTGGGATCATTGATTAATACCTATCAACCTAGTAGATATACATGTATAGGTAGGTAAGTAGAATAGAATAGAAAATACTTTACTGCATACCCTAACATAAAGTAACAATTTAATAATACTTTAAATACAGGTAAGTACAATAATAATAATAATGCTGGTTGCTGGACAATCCACACAGCATCATCTAGCCCTAAGCTAAACAGAGCTTGTGTTATGGGTAGGTACTCTAGGTACTAGATAGCTGATATACTTAATACATAGACGACCGATGTGGCGCGGCGGGCGAATGTCCGCCTGCGACGCAGAGGTGGCGGGTTCGATTCCCGCCTTGGGATAAATGTTTGTACGATCTGCAAACATTTATTCCGGGTGTTCTGGGTCTTTTCTATGTATAATAAAAATATCTATTTATGTAAAATAGTATTGTATTAAGTATATCAATCATCTAGCACCCATAACACAAGCTCTGCTTAGCTTGGGGCTAGATGATGCTGTGTGAGTTGTCCAGCATTATTTATTTATTTTATTTATACATAGGTACATTACGTAAGAACATTTTTTATTATCATAGAAAATACCCAAAACACCCGGAATCAATATGTGCAGATTAATCCCTAAGCGGGAATCGAACCCGCAACCTTGCGGGTTCGATTCCCGCCTCTTATGGGACTCCTTTAACGAGTACTATATTCTTTGCCTTTAACAGTCCAGTAGGCAGTAATTTGGTACACAATCAGTATTTTAATATCATTGTAGGTACACAATACATGAAATTTCGAATGAGTCATACTTACCTACTATGATCATATTGAATTTTGATGACTAATGCTATGAAAAGTTTTGATAAGGTAGGGATAGTTCCAGAATACCTTTAAACAGGTTTTAGTCATCAAGAACCACACGTGAAACAATTAATCTGCTGTACAGGTAGGTACCTGGTAGGTACACCCTAAGAATATGGACTATTATTCTATGGGTACACCAGTCTATAAATATATACTTTTTAAAGTTAGACCTCTACTTATTGATCCAGCGTGGTCATTTGGTAGTTGGTAGAACGAAAGTCCCGCGTCTCTAGCGCAGTGCCTATATAATCTTGGTAGTTGGGGTATGGGGTATACCTTGTGCACTTTTCACATACATACCTACCTACCCAAATTAAATATGGAGCAGGGAGGGAGCATAATAGTTTCACTGCAATCAAACTGTAATTGTAATTGTTTGTTTTGCCTAGCTAGCAGTGTTGCCAACTGTTATTTCAGGAACCCACTTAAACTGTTGCTCTCGCGCAACCAAGGTCGAAACCATGAGAAATAACACTAAAAATCATTTAATATCCTAATAGTTATACTTAACCTATAAACCCTGGACCGATGATTTAGCGTTAAGGGTAATTTTTTACCCTAGACCCCAGTTATAGGACAAACGAAAAACTAAATTTTAATTAGTGTTTTGTACCGTTGCAAACGACCTTTGACTTTTACGTACGATCGTCACAGACAAACTGTACTAATAAAAGCCTCATTATAAAAAGTCATCAACTAAATTGTTATACCGACTCTTATAATTTTAGTAGATAATGTCGTTTAAATGTGATGAAAATTTGTCTGTACTCTGTAGTTTTAGTAGGCCAACCTCTCTGTTTCTTATCTATCAAGGTTGTTGAAAATACTGAAGCTATCTCTTTGTATCTACAAACTTTGTTTGGTTTTATAAGGTTTCTCGTTTTATCAGGTAACAGCAGCTTCATTGAGTTGGCAACACTGCTAGCTGGCTGGCATACTAACTTTGTTCCGGCAGGAAGGACTGCAGGTAGAGATGCGACACCTAGTAGAAATTGAAAAAAACTAGTTTGATCTCATATAAAATTATTCTTAGCGCCATCTATGTTTTTTATTAATAACACTGCATTCCTCTCTATATCTTATCTAATACTATCTACTCGCCGCTAGATAGAGCTGCACACCAGTTCGAGTACATTCCATACTTTTCTATTATTGTTAGAAGGTTCTCGATTTTACCAGAAAGCGCTAACCCCTAGCGACTGGAAATATAAAAGCGCTTCACCGCACTGCTACGTCATATTGAATTCAGACACAGTTAAGTGAACTCAGCGACTAGCGAAGCGGTTTACGATACGAACACAATTGTTCGGCATTCTATCTACGAAGTTCCATTGATTAAAGTTTGGTTCTCTACTTCTAAATCTACTTCTTCAAGAATGGCGCTAATACCGTACTTATTCGACGAGCTACGTCCACGACGCATCCGTGATCAGCATTTCGGTCTGGACCTTGCTCCTGAGGACTTCCTATCCGAGATCTTCGACGGCCCAGCGATCCGTATGAGAAAATACATGAGACCATGGAGGAACTTGGCTGTTGCCGCAAAGGATATTGGCTCAACCATTAAGACGGATAAGGACAAATTTCAAATTAACTTGGATGTGCAGCACTTCGATCCTGAAGAGATCTCCGTGAAGACTTCAGATGGCTACGTGGTGGTGGAAGGGAAGCACGAGGAGAGAAAAGACGAACATGGCTACATCTCACGTCAATTTAAGAGACGATACGCGCTTCCTGAGGGTTGTAACCCTGAAACTGTCGAGTCCAGGCTGTCTTCAGATGGAGTTCTGGTTGTCACCGCTCCGAGGGTGTCGGGAAATGATGAGAGAGCCGTTCCGATCACGCAGACCGGTCCGATTAGAAGGAAGGCTCAGGAAGAAGAAAATGGACATATCGACGAATCTGAAGCGGTGGCGGAAGAAAAATCCTCTCAAAAGAAACGCAGGCGTTAAGTAGTTACGTGGAGATATATAGTAGGGTATGGATGTTGAATTGTGTGTAATTTAGTGTACCTATGCTGTCTGTGACCAACTTACCTTGCTTGGTAAATACCTAGGCCTAATAATATGCAACAGATAGGTAGCTACCTAGTTTTAGGTACCTAATGTAATTTCCTACTGCCAATTTTGTAAAGACTGATTTGATTCCAGTAATAAATAAGTTCAAATAATTGTGGCTTTAAATTTTTAAGACACCATTCTACCTGACATTACAGTTCAGTGCATTGTCCCCTTTTACCATCACGTCTTAGGAATCGCTATAAGACCTATAGGCGGATTCTGAGTTTTTTCGTTTTCCGAATAACGTATTTCGGTTTGCGAGCTTGAACTTTTTGCATGGAGATATGATAAGCGCCTCTAGCGGCCTATGGGGGTACAGTCAGCTGCACTAGAATGTATACAATTCGTAACTTACAGAATGGTTTAACAGCGTTACTATTAATATTTACAGGGCAAAAACTCAAAAAATAAGTGAACTTATCAGCTAATTTCACGGTTTTTGAGCTTTTACTGTGTAAGAGTTTACTATAAATGGTTTTGATACCGTTTTGAAAGTTACGAATTGTATCCAATCTAGTGCAGCTGACTGTACTAGCGTATCTCTATACAAAAAGTTTGAGCACGCAAACCGAAATCCGTTTTTTGCTGTGCTGTGCTGCTGTAGGTACAACTACCGCACCGGTACAAGTCCGCCCACCCTACTCAGTCTCGCTTTTTGGACTTGTCAAAATACTCCTGGTGGAGGTGGACTTACATAGGTAAGTAGATAGTTGTTAAAACATTAGGAAGTTACCATCATCATCATCATCAGCGCAGTGAAGCCCACTGTTGGATATAGGCCTATTGGTTTTCCTAAATCGTATGAATGATTGCCGCCAAACGCCATGTTTAATTACATTTACGCTTATTGCTTACCGCGCAGCGTATGCAGGTTTTTATATCACGTTTGTGTGGCTGTGACGACTGACGACATTTATTAAATAAAAAAATCACATGACACCAAATGTCTGTCTTAATGTAGGATCTTTAATCCATAACTCGATTGCTTAGTTATTCTATTCTTTAGTTATATACTTCTATTTAGAGTCCGACCTGTACCTACCTACTTCAAAAGGTACTAAGTAACATAACAAAACCCTAATAAAATTAAATAGAATCACTTTGCTGTCTGTATTTCAATAGGCCTTTTCTCAGAAACAGCAAAAACCCTTTAAAGGTGTGTGTACCTTTGAAGGGGTTTTGCCGTTTCTAGAAGGCTAGGAGTCATTGTAACACGAACCTACATAAAAAGATTAAGTAGTTGGAGGAATTTTTACTTAGGGATGGCGAAATTTGTGACAATTTGAGGCTTTACGTTAGGTAGAGCTTCGTCCGCACTTGGCCGTTTTGTCTTAGCTGTGTCCCGGTAAATAAAACCCATTCAATAAAAAAGTAACCAACTTAATTTATTTGTCTAGCCCCCGAATACTCATCAAAATAAGATTAAAATATCAAACACATCTCAAATGACAATTTTTTGACAGATTTTCATTACAAACTGTCAAAAAATCGCGATTTGAGATGTGTTTGAGTATTCGGGGGTAAGCCTACCATGGATGCAGTAAGAGGCGACTTAAGTAAAGCATCAGGAGATGGTGTTCCATGCGTCTTCTGAGCACCGGCACCACGGTCACTTATCCGCCTGCCATGCGTACTGACCAAGCCCCCTTCAAATATGAGTTATTTAGGCTAATAGCGTGTAATCTGGCGGCATTTACTGAACCAGAAAGTCAACTTTTTACTATTGTTAAAACTGTGTAATAATGAAATACTTACAAATTCTTACCGACTAATATTTCAAGCACCCAATCAGAAAACAAGCCCCTAGCAATACTGCTTTGTCCCCTACATCAACGTCAACCGGAAAAGATATCCCGAAGTTTTCCACACTAAGCATTCCAAATCCCCAGTTATTCTTCACTGTTCCAATTTCTTTGTCACCAGAGAGTATACTGTAAACAAAATGAAATAAACCTTGTGCTTGTATCTTGAGAACTGTCTTCCCGTGTTTGTTTTTTACAATGTAAGTGCTGACACAGCGCCTGACTTCGTTCACGGACCCCACGAAGTTACCTGGTGGTGCCCATATCAGTGCTTTGTTCAGACAAAGTTTGCCAGGTCTTTTAACTTGAATAACTTCATTTCCGTAGTAGTTAAAAATCTTCACGTCAAATTTTTTGCATTGTTTGTCTTGCACTGCAATGAATACCTTCTGCCCCTGACTGTTGAAAATAGTGTAGTCTGTTCCTGTTTTGCCGATAATATTATGAAAGGCGTCTTTTTGTTTGACTATTATCAGTTCGTCTAAGGGACAGATGTAGGCAAGTCCTGGGAATTCTGTGTCGATTTTTGGACACTGCATCCATTTTGATGTCTTGGTCAAGCTGCTTTTTTCACGGGTTTTCATTTAGGTTTCTTCGGCTGTAAGCATCATGAGATCAGCAGGTAGAGATTATGTACATCGTGATTTATGTTAGATAGATTTGATTCATGTTTCTTGATGTTATGAGTCTACAAACAACATGATGGCACTAGGCACTCTATAAACAAATACTTTGAGATGATTATAGCGTTCTGTGATGGTTGCAGAATTTGGAGAGAAAAGACTTCTTCTTTCTTCTTTATGGCACCTGTCCGTCGTTCGACAGACAATTTTGCCAATGTCATATGGATAAAAATAAAGGTTTTAGTCAAATCGAGTCAGTAAAAAAATTAAAGTAGCTTGTCCCAGTTTTGAAGAAAAACACCACCTTTTTCTGCAAAACTGGGACACATTTTAGTTCAAACCAGTGGTTTTATTGTATAACGGTAGTTGGACTGAGATTAGTTTCCTTATTCTATGGACTGAGTAGGTATCGGCTTTTTTTGACAGGTAAACACCATGGATGGGCCTTTTCTGTCAAACTCGTATGATAACATCATAGAATTAGACTGGAGGTAACACCATAGAATTAGGACTAAAGAAAGCTTATTCTATAGGTAACACAATACGAATTTGACAAAAAAGACCCATCCATAGTTTTTATCTGTCAAAAAAAGCCGATACTCAGTCCCACTAACTTAAAATAACATTGGAAAAACAATTAAAATGAAAAAGTTATGTTGCTTCAAAAACCGAAAACGAAGAAAAGGTGTTTTGAGGCTTGCTTTTGAAAGACATTTTTCTGACAATAATAACTGTATTTTCCTATGGTACTTTCTGTCAGACTGATTATTTTTCACGCAGTATATTCTGTGAGAACGCCATCTACCAGCGGTGTATTGAACCACGTTGTCAAGAAGGACATTGACTAGGTTCGTAAGTTATAAAGATAATATGTAATTTCAAAATTATTGTTGTGTTATTACAGCACGGCACTAGATGTCGTACAAATTGATTACATTTTTAAAGTTTATTTCTAAGAATAGGTAAAGCAATACATCATATTAGGTACTTAGACGGATTCTCCGAGTTCATGAGAGGATAATGTAATATATAATATTAAGTAGGTATTGTTTCCCGAACACAATACCTTTAGTATCTTCATTAGTAAGCAATTTATTTTAAAGAAATTAAAAAGAAGCAAGCTAATATTATGAATATTTATTTTTCTTGTTATCAACGATAACATTTAAACTCGCGGCGTTTATGAGCGGTAAAGAGGGTGGTCGGGTACCTAAGGTACCTACTTCATTAAAATGCGAATGAATCCACCGAAAACCGCTTGTATCTTATCAATACCCAAGCTCGTAAGATATCATGGAATTATATGATAGGAAAAATACATGATTATTCCCCTTCGTTCTTATTAAGGAAAAAATCTTTAATTGAGTCTGTCTTTGTACACAAGAACAGGCGAGATATATATAAATAGTGTATATAGTAATAAAGTATAAATGATGGAAGCAACATATAGGAAAATATAATATATTTGTTCGCATAGCGCCGAGTTGAACTATATGTATTGCGAGTTGATGGATTATGTAATACATAGAGTCGCTATTATGTCTTCACATCTTAATTTTTTCGAAACGATTTCAGTTCTTTTAACGGCTATTTTAGTTTTCGATTCGTATACTAAAATTTAAAATTACACGCATTTAAAATTAATTAAGATAAACTCAGGTGGTCAACCCCACATTATACCTGTATTGCGAATCGTGACGCGTCATAAAGCTGTCAGGTTCCATACATTATGTTAGACGCCACGAGTTTGCTCCCTCTGTCTCTGTCTTTCCCGTACAAAAAGTCTGAGACAGTCGTGGGCCCACGTGATGTGGTGGGCCAATGTGATTCTGCCTTCGCGGATTCGAGACTCGTCGCGCACTATCCATGTTAAATTGTAAGCCAGTTATAAAAACTGAACTTCAGCTGTTTATATGAAGATATCGTAAATTGCATTACATTGATGCCTAATTACTGCTAGGTATTTAGGGGAAGCTACGCCATCCTCTACGGCGTAGGCGACTGTATTTTAATATAAAAGATTTCAACGCGTTATTAATTAGTTATTAATACAAATGAACTCTTTTGTGTCAGGCCAACGCAACGTTAGCGTACACGAAAACGTACTTCTACTACTTGACAAACTTTTAGTATAAATATAGTTAGAAAGAAAGAAAAGAAAGAAAACATATTTATTTGCTGACTCTGACACAACACAAAACAATATATAAAAGTTAAACTATAGATTGTCGACTCTTTCAGTTTTATCAGGTTTAAAAACATGAAAAGGTAATATTAGTGTCTCGAGAGGTGCTATTTCAAACACACACAATAAGCTGAGGTTAATATGTATTTTTTTGCCGTATTTTTTGAGTCCCTAAAAAGGTATGCACGTTGGTGAGTGATTAAATAAAAAGGTTTTTTATAAATACTTTACTCACAGCTTACTACTGATTTTTCTTTAATTCTTTTCATTAATTTTAAGTTCTAGGTAGCCAAATTATGTCAAGGTCTAAATACCTACTTACTGGATCATCATTAATTTTTTTATTGTTATTGTTAAAGAGTCTCTACACCTTTCCATGTCCAGAACACACAGACGAAGCCACGCTTCGTCTTAAGGACGACATATGAAGTAATTTTTTTTCCAACTCTCGTACAATCCAAAACAGACCTTACACCACCTACATAAAACTCAAATTGAATTTAATCGCGAAATATTTTTTCCATTTCATATTTACGAATATGCCCCAAATTCCCCAAAAATTAGAACCGTGAAGGGGGTGGGGGGAGGTTGTGTGCTTACGAAGTTTGCACACATGTACACGCACGCACACACGCAGCATTGGGGGTTGGGAACAGATAGTTTTAGAGGAAGAAATATTATGTTGTTCGTGAAAATCCGTGTACTAGATTGTTGTGACGACTTTTTAATTGGATTTTTGATAAAAATGAACAAAATACGCATTTTATTGCATAAAATAAAAAATGATAGATGATGCTGTGTGGGTTGTCCAGCATTATTATTATTATTATTTGAACCCCTGCGAAGGTATTCAGCCACTGAGATATTAAATATTTCATACATAACCGGTAAACTAACAAGTCCATCGCCACTGGAATCCTGGATCCTATTCATCGTATGTCAGTTATCAAGCCCTGAAGTATGGAGTTTGTTAAATTGATTGCATTGAGTAAACCAAGTCACAAAAAGGATAAATATCATCAGAACATGGAAATAGGTGTACCAATTCGTACCGAAATGATAAAAACAATATTACTTGTTTATGGAACAAATCTACCACCATGCCTATTTTACCGCCAAGGTGATGATCCGGTCTGAAGGGTGTGGGTGCCGGTGTAATTACAGGCATGGTATGGTAGTTGTTTAGATATCGCAAACATAAAATAAGCTTAAAAGCATACTCCTACATACACTTGGTTAAAGGTTTTGTATTTCACAAAACCTTTTATAAGTTTCAAAACTACGCAAGGAAAGGGAATATATTTTTAATATAAGGAATCATTTAAAGGCTCCAGAAAGTCTCGACAATTTTTGTCATTGCCATAAAATATCGTATGACGAAAATACACATGTTTCTATCAAAACGCAATGCATTTAACCCCTTAGGCTTTAAAAGATAAGGTAGAAATTTGTTTGTTGTCTCATAACAATTACTTATAGACAAAACTACGAAAGTAGATTCGTAGGCGTTTTAAGATTATTCTCATAAAAATATTATATGGAAATGAATATGAATTATATTAGAGGAAATAATAATATGAAAGCAGAAAACCGAAATATTATATTTATTTGTCATGCTACGAAAATCGTACCTACGAATGGTCGTACTGGTTATTATAGCATGCTACAGGCTCATGAGCACTGGTGGTGTAGTGGCCGCGACCCTGCCTTCTGATCCTAAGGTCGTGGGTTCGTGATGCACCAATAAATATGTGCGCAATTCCAGTGCTCTCAAACGGTGAATAAAACACAGCAAGGAAACCGGTTAATATTCTAGCAATAGCAATGAACTTGCAACTTGTCAAGTATGTCAACCACTCCTGTGAAATCCTCAATCTTGCAATAGGCAGTATGTACCAAATATACATGGATCTAAGTCTGACTATTCTCCTTATTTCCTTATTACTCAATGAATGAATTAAAACTTCTAGTCCTTTAGGATTGTGGATTTTGTAATAATGTGTAGACTTCTCCTTTATCATCATTATCAAAAATAATAATAATAATAATAATGCTGGACTATCCACACAGCATCATCTAGCCCCAAGCTAAGCAGAGCTTGTGTTATGAGTACTAGATGACTGATATACATAATACAATACATTACATACATAGATATTTTTGTTATGCATAGAAATACCCAGAACACCCGGAATAAATATTTGTAGATCGTTCAAACATCTATCCCAAGAATCAAACCCACAATCACCTGCGTCGCAGGCAGACATTCGCCCGCCACGCCACATCGGTCGTCAAATTTTAAGATTCTAAGGTATCAAGCACTTGTTTATATGTAACTCGACCTTCATCAGCGTATACGCTCTTCGATGTATTTGTAGCTACGATAATTACGTCTAATTCGTCATCTACAAAAAATATCTTCAAAGGGCTTAGAGGTCTGATTTGGCACAAGTACTATAGAGGGGTGAGGACTCTCGCTAGAAATGATTTTTGAAAATACGTACCGTAAGGGTAACCTCTCGCTAGGGGTTAGAACGGGTTGTCAAAGTTTGTGGAGTCACGTGAAATTCCACTAGTAATATTAAGAAATAACAAAACACGCGCGACTTCGCTCGCGTGAAATTATTTTCATAGAAACTTCAACCCCCACTGTATCCGTTTATAGGTTGATTTACGGGGATTCCATTCTTAGTAAACTTCTACGTATCCAGACGAATAGGTACCCTGAAAATGTACCCTAAAATACTCGTTGTCTATATGTCAATCAGTCGGTCAGGACAAATATTATTATAATTGAAGTGTTATTATTATATATCATATTTTTAACGTAGCGTTTGCGTAGCGTAGGACGTCCTCCTACCCGATGGACTGACGAAATTGTTAGGACCGCGGGAAGTCGATGGATGGAAAGGGCTCAGAATCGTTCTTCCTGGAATCGTGTGGGGGAGGCCTATGTCCAGCAGTGGACTTCTACAGGCTGATGATGACGATGATGACTCTTTTAAACGACACGTGGCGTGTCTAGTTTAAGACCCTGGAACCTTTTTTGGGAAATACATACTTAGAATATTACCCAGACAGAATAAACACCTATGTTCATCACGCAAATGATTATCATTGGTGGGGATCGAACCCACAACCTTCTGCGCAGAAGGCAGACCTGAGCTGTAAGATGAATCATCGAAGGTTTACGAAAATTAAATTAAATATGTTAATTTACTCATTAATCATGACTGTAATTCCCAAGTACGGTAGACATTGCCTCAGATCTTTGGGTCTCAGTTTTTACTCAAGACCCTTTGAGGATGTCTTAAGGGGTGAGGTACGTGTCTACTTATTTTTTTATGAATATATCCTAGCAGCCGCTCGCAGCTTCACCCGTTGGGAGTTTTTTCCCGTTCCCGTTATTTTTTCGGGATAAAAAGTAGCCTATATGTTAATCCAGATTGAAATCTATAATTATTCCAAATTTCATCCAAATCGGTCTACTGGTTAGAGCGTGAAAGAGTAACAAACATCCATCCATCCATCCATACTTATAAACTTAAGTAGGATATATACATACAATATTATAGTTAGATGTATCCTAAGTATGTATTTACAAAAGGATATAAGTATTCTATCAGCGATCTGGTCCATCTAGCCCATAGTACAAGCTTAGCTTAGTTTGGGGCTAGAGGACATGACGTGATGAATATTATATTACATTTTTGCTTAAAACTCCATTTTGCAATAGGTATGCTTTACGTGACACGTGGTATGCTCATTATTGCTATTAAAAGAGGAACTTGTATATTTATATTTTCGTATAAAATTCTGACATAATAAATCTATAGGAAAATTTTCGAATTTAAATATGAGCCCCAGGATAAAGAGGATGCTTTTTATAGGGCATGGTGTGGGGCCACTAAAATGGCGAGTAGAGAGAAATTTTTATTGACTCGATTTTTTTTCTAAGATAGTATTAGTTTTTCAAGTATAAGCTAACTACATATGTTACCTACCTATTTAATGTAATTCTTTCAGTTTGATTTTTAAAAACTATTAATATTTTTGTTAATTTCAATAAGTCGTCAACCTACTTTTTATTAGAGCTAATTTTAAGTACACTTATCTGCGGAAACTTATAATTAGCCTTCAGCAAACATGTACTGGTCCATCCAGACATGTTTCACATTCTAATCTAAATTTTTTGTACCTAATAAATAAATAAATCAAAGACAAAAATGACATTGCTCTGTCTATGGACAAACTTACAAAAATATGTTTTGAACATTTTATATTTATATTATGTATCAACATTTGCTCAACTCAACTGGTTTTTTTAAACATTTCTCACAGTACTATCCAGTACCAAATTAAGCAAAGCTTCTATTATGAAAACTATATAACTGATAGAATACTTAAAAACGTATTTTTGTTAACGGTAAATGGTTGTCTGGAAGAGATCGCTTTTAGCGGCAAGACCGCCCTTTATACCTCTAGTTGTAAGTTCTTATTTAATTTTTTTTCTACTATTTTAATGGTGTACAATAAAGATATAATCTATCTATATCGGTCTATAACACTGAGACAGAAAAAAGAAACATAAATGTATGTTTTTGGTGGGGATCAAACCCACAACAACCTTCTTGTTCCTGATAAAAAATACTAAGTGGTAAAAGAAGGCGTGTTATCAAAATAATTTATAACAATGTTTAGAATGACCTTTGCAGTTAGTAAAACTTTTTAAAGTTCTTTAAAAACCTGTTTGACAGTCTCATCATTATCATCAGGTTGAAGTCCATTGCTTCATACTTTTTTTTTTTTTTTTTCGAACGGACTAAAATGCTGGTATAATCGCCTAGCGATTTCCGACAGCGTTACCGGGCCCGACAGCGTTACCGGGCACCGACAGCGTTACCGGGCTGCTTCATACTTTTTTAAATTTAAGCCTTATATTTCCGGTAAGAACTGTCTTCCCGCGATCTTAGAAGGAAGTGAATGTGCTTCTCAGTGTATGTACAGTTGCCCGTATGAAGATAGTTAAACTATATGTATTCTTTTAACTTATTTTGTATGTATATTTGGCAGATTACGTCATAACTTTTTGTATTCACATCCAGTAGAACTAGGAGAGAACATTAAATAATTTTGTCAATTTTGAAGCCCGGAAGCTGTGTATCTCGTCAAAAAGAGATATCTCTTCTCTTTATGTATGTCTGTGCTAAGATGGCAGTGCCAAAAACCCAACTTGTTCTACGGTAATGTTTAGCTTATCCGTGGGTCTAGCAAATGACATCGTCAGTGGAAAGGAAAAAATGCTAAAGCGCCAACATGCTACTTGTGGGAAATCAAGTTTAAAGTTATTAACTTTAAACTTGAAACACAAGTAGCATTTTAGCGCTTTAGCATTTCTTCGTTTCCACTGACGACATGTATACATACACCTATAGAAAGAATATCTCTGTGACATATCTTAATCCAGCAAAATACCAGTACAGTCTTCAAATCAGAACAGCAATGCGAGTATCATTGCTTAGAGGTAGAAGTCGAAACGTTGGGTAGGTACCTCCTTGGAAAAACTCTTCACTGATAAACTGATGTGGGTTTATTGATAAGATACATTTTTACTTTGAACGCAACATACAAGCGCTTTATTCTATTTAAAAACACAAGAAACTTTAAAACGACATTAATCTTCATCATTTTAAAACAAAAAACTGTATTTTACGAACGCCCAGGCCTACAGGGTGGTTTAAAAATCGAATCAACCCCCGGCCTTGGGTAGGCGCTGCCGTCAACACATAAATCATATTTCTGGAGAATTTTTAAAAGTCCTATTGCTTTCGCGTATTTGCCATGTACTCCCCCCCGGGGGTGGGGGCGTGTGTACTTACCCCCCCGTTTCCTAGTTCAGGGAGGGTACAGGGTGCTCTGGGTTTGGTGAGCGGTGGCCTTGGGGGTAAGTGGAACTTCAATTGGAATTTAAAATATGGCTTCAGAATGTACTCCTCATCGGTAGATAGACAAGATATTTGATGGTATTACTACATATTGCATTCAAATAAAATCACGAACTTGTTGGTATTTTGATGCTAATCGTATAAAAAACTTTTTTCATTGAATTTTTAACCAAAATGTCTCCCAGATTTCTCAAAAACGGATTTTTCACATTTTCACACGGTATGTATTTTAAAATTAGAATTGTACTTATGCAAGTGTTAACTTTGTAACATTATCTATACTTTTCGTAATATCATTTACTCGTATAAAATAAAAAACAGCTCAAAAATAACTAAGTAAGTACTCGTACCGTAGTACTTGCTGTAAATAACTTAGTGGTACTTACTTAAGAATCCTTCTCTATGCATGGTTCAACCCACACTTGGCCAATTTAAATTAGTTGTTGCTTTCAACTAGGTGAATTTAAGGTACTAGTTTCTTGCGACCAATCCTAGAAAAAAAGGCAAAAAACTTACGCCTTGATTCTCACCGTTTTTTTATGATTTCTTTTATAAAATAATCTTCTATACCAATTATAAGAATCTTTGTCCTGACTGACTAGGATTTAGACAACTCACAGCCTAAACCACTGGTTGGAGAGACTTGAAATTTTCAGAGTATATTCGTTTTGGTGCGTAGAGGTGTACTAAGGAAGGCATTCCCGATTCAACCTTTAAACGTGTACCTACAGCGGGGGTTGAAGTTTGTATGAAAATAGCGTCACGCAGACGAAGTCGCGCGCGTTTCGCTAGTATAACATAAATCTCCAGTGTGGTGGTAATTCAAAAAAGTAGTTATGGTGTATGTGATATAAAAATAAGTAGGCTTCGATCTTTTAAAATTATTCCATTAAAATATATTATAAAGTTCGCAAGCAGTTTAAGAACACGCTGTATAGCCGTAAGGCGCCGTTGGAGGAGCGAGGGCGGGCGGCGCGCCTTACACAGTATACTTAAGACGAGCAGACAGAACATGCAATTTAATATATTATTTTCAATTGTTTTTCGTTTAAAATTTTTTAACATGCATGACTTTTTTTTAATAACCATGGTTAAATTGTGTGCATAGGTTTAATTATAATAGACAAGAATAATCTTCATATTTAGAAATCTTAACAAAGATTTAGTAGTACATACAAAAGTTTATAAACTGAATATTAGAAGTAAATGTTGTAAAGCATGTGCATTTTACAAAACGCTCTGTAACTTTGTAATCGATTTCGTATTGGATTCTCAAAATAAGAAGGATTTATAAAAAATACACCAGCTTCCAACACCACTTACCAGCCTATAAAGATTATATAAAGAGGTAAAGTTTGTGAGTGTCATAGTACGGCATAGCATGTCGGGCACGGGTCAGCTAGTGACTTAAAAAATAAAAAAATCCAAAAATACTTCGGTAGGTATTAACGAACGAAATTTTTACTTCGGGTTATTGCGCTTTTTATCTGCCTTAGAGTTAATAATAATATTTAGTGGAAACCGGAAATGTATGTGATGTTTCTGTCGAATTTCGTTACTCTGCGTCCGCACACATGTGGTGGGTACTAGGAAGAAAGCTGAAGAAAAAATGAGGGAGAAACGAAAAACTAGAGCGGGACGGAAAAGTGGGCGAAAAACGAAAAATTTCACCCCCTCCCCCCCGCTATCTCCCCACCCCCTGCGCCCTACACGCACACACGCAGGGGGAGGGATTGTGCAGTCTTGATACTTTTACTTTTCTTTTGGAAAGTGAAAGGAAGACGTTTGATTTGAAAGTTTTTAACCAGCGAATTTAAAATTTGTTAATATCCTTTTTTGTATGCTAGTTTTCTTAACAAATCATGATAATTTGAATTAAAATATGTACAAGTTGTTGGTTTCAAACTCAAACATTTACACTGATATTTTATTGGTAGTATTTTTTAATTTCCCCTATTCAGTATCAATACAATGAGCATACAAATTTTAAAAGTACCTACTGTTTAAAAAAAAATTCAAACACTTATTTTTAAAAATAATGATAGGACTATGCAATTATTTTAACACCAACTCATTATTCAAAGACTTATCAATCTTACTATGCTGTTGAAAAAAAAACAAACTTGCATCTTCATGACACTTAAACTAAATAACTTAAAGCACATTTTACGGCGCGCTTAAATCAATATAACTTTTCCGGGAAACAGCAAATTTTCCAAGCCAGTACCAAGACTGTTAAATCCTGTGGGAGGCTATTGTAGCATGTTTTTATACCCAAAAATTTTAACTCAGTAGGCGCCCGAACTCAGACGCGCTACAACGTTTTTATTATTATTAATATATATTTATATTTCGTTTTAATTTACAAGTTTTCATCATTCATAATTTTAATATTTTTATACCGTTTTTTACAACAGTGTTTTAGATAGGCGTAAACAACACGGAAACTAAAGTAAAAGTTAAGTTTGACAGTTGAGTAGTTTGACAGTTCGCGGACTGAAAAATTTAAAATTGACGTTTGGAACAACATGGCGTTTTGTGTGTCTGCGTGTCTCGCCGGGTTCATCGACCTCTAGGATGCTCGGCTTTTCGGATATTTGACGTCTACACCATCCGTAAGTCTATTTATATGAAAAAAATATATTATAAACACTTGTTTTTGCACTTGACTTCGTCCACGTGGGACTTAAATACGACATGCACAATAAAAGTAATGCCCAATTGTTTTCTCTCCGATACCGGTTCAGCTGTTTCGCTTTGAGGAGTAATAAACAGACATTTCACGTGTACTCTGCTGGCTAGAATATAACCCCTCTATTACCTGTCATGGACATCGTGATAGGCTACCATAGCAATAAAAAAAAACTGGGGTCACCAATCTGCCTGCCAAGCGTGCTGACAGCTAACCCCCAAATATGAGGAAATATGCCCAGCTGTGGATTGACTCAGGCTGTTGACAACGATGTCAAAACTGTCTATTTATAAAATCTAGTATAGATTATCTATTAGTTATGTAAGGCTATGAATTTTGTAGTTGAATGTGCGTGTATCGGAACGTCATATGAGGCACGCACACACGTACCCTTGTTTTTATGGTTCCCTAGTAAATTAGAGCGATAGTGGACGGACGATACAGTGACTATGAGGTATTGATTTTTTTCCCTCATTCGGTTAAATTTCATTTATTGGGGGAACCTACGCTGACCGGACGTTGATAAGGTCCATTATCCAAGAGATAAATAAAAATATCTCGCTAACTTTTACGGCGTCAGTTTTTAGGCTGATAGTTTGCTTTTGCCTGTTTCTTATTTACATTCTTTAACGGTGAATCAAAACATGAGGAAATCAGTTAGTATTCTAGCGGTGGCAATGGGCTTGCAACCTGTCACGTTTGGAATACTGCAGACTGCAAAATGTGGGATATTTGGATGTGCCTCTGACTACTCCTTAGATATCTTCAAAGAATCTCGAGTAGCTTGTTGCTAAAAGATCTAAGGGGATACATACCGTGCCTGAGGATTAGAGTGAAGCTGAAGTTTTTTTCTTACGAAGCACGGAAGCATCATCATCATCATCTTAGAAGTGAATATCATGAGTTGGACATCCCTTCCCGTATATTTACAGGAAGAGCCCTCTTAATACTTTGCAATGTTGTCGGTCAATCAGGTGGGGGGCCATTCCTACCCTTGGACATAATTTGGTTACCACGCTTGGCAAATAAACGGAAGCGTACTAGAGGCAAACTACGATCTATATATTTTACCGATATGACGACCGATGTGGCGCGGCGGGCGAATGTCCGCCTGCGACGCAGGAGGTTGCGGGTTCGACTCCCGTCTTGGGATAAATGTTTGTACAATCTGTAAATATTTATTATGGGTGTTCTGGGTATTTTCTATGCATAATAAAAAAATATCTGTGCAGGTAATGTATTGTATTGTATATCAGTCATCTAGTAACCATAACACAAGCCCTGCTTAGCTTGGGGTTAGATGATGCTCCAGCATTATTATTTTTCATATGTAACAATTAACAAACAAGATTTGAAAGTTATGTTATATTGTCAAGTAGCTAAAAATTAAGTAGGTATATGTCAAGTCAGCTGTCATTTGTTTCGGAGAAAATTCTGATGAGAGACCACTATTTTGAAACGAAAGAGTCACAAACCTTGAAAATGTCTTTTCAATTATATCACATCACATACACTTTTATTTGTACAACTTGTTGATGAAACAAGTAGATGAATCACCTGATGTTCAGTGGTAACCGCCACCTATAACAAAGCATTGCCTCGTAGGTCACTAATCATTAAAAAGTCAGCAGGTCTACTCTTGAAAACGATAAACGAAAATTTGTATTGTCGTTTTGAGTTACACTGCTGTGCCTCA
The DNA here is from genome assembly GCA_947095575.1 of Electrophaes corylata. NCBI lineage: Eukaryota > Metazoa > Arthropoda > Insecta > Lepidoptera > Geometridae > Electrophaes > Electrophaes corylata. The sequence goes on from OX352714.1 coordinate 5,049,922, forward strand.
GTAACCCATTCCACAGTTAAGTTGTCGCTGCCTGACATACCGCGCAGTGTAACTCAATACCGATTTTGACGACCGATGTGGCGCGGCGGGCTAATGTCTACCAGCGACGCAGGAGGTTGCAGGTTCGATTCCCGCTTTGGGATAAATGTTTGTACGATCTGCAAATATTTATTCCAAGTGTTCTGAGTATTTTCTATATGTATAATAAAAAAAAACTATGTATGTATGTAATGTATTGTATTAAGTATATCAGTCATCTAGTACCCATAACACAAGCTCTGCTTAGCTTGGGGCTAGATGATGCTATGTGGATTGTCCAGCATTATTATTATTAATACGGTAATACGAAACATCGTCTATCGTATTCAAGAGTAGATAATATTCAAAACCTTTTTAGTGAAGCCTCAAATGTCTAAGCTTTAAAAACCTACACGATAGACATCTGCTATGAAAAAGTTATGTTGCTTACAAAGATGACAAAAAACGAATCAGGCGCCCGACACACACGTACTTCTAGCAAAAGGGACATGTTTCGTATAGCATGTCAAGGCGAGTCTATTCGGTTCTATTCTTATCCGATTGGCTCGCGGATTAGGATTTGGTAACAAGAGATTCATATTGGGGATCGTTAGCCCTTACTATAAAGTATTCGTCCGTCTTTCTCATAATAACTTTTGGAAAATCGTAGTTGTTGCTATTCAACGACCTCATAATAACTTTTGGAAAATCGTAGTTGTTGATATTCAACGACGGTAGCTCTCAAGTTCTTCAGTCTGCCTGCCACTACCGCTATTGTAACACAGTCGAAATCGGAAAAAATCGGGGAAATCCAATCTCAAGATTTGCCAGAGGGCAATAGAAAGCAGTGTTCTGATTTAGATGCATTGATCGAGTGTGGAACAGCATGCTGCGATCAATTACTGGAATTGCCGATTTGGGAAGAAAAACAGTCAAGGCAAATAATTATGGGCAAAAAATATATGTCGAATGAGACTGGGCGGGTTATGTCAGTTGAATGCATTTCGATAAAAGGATAAACTTGGTTACTCCTTGACAGACAGATGGAAGACGAAGTAGGGGTAAGCCAAGCATTTGAGGGATATTGTCGTCATTTTTGAGAGGGAATGGTGGGAAAAAAGGACATTGAAATGGAGGAATTTGTAGGCTTGGGAGAGACCTTTGACCTTTTCATAAACCTCAGGTTTCGTCAACCTCAACGTCGTTCTTCAACCTCAACCTAAACGAATCCCACCATTTCGTTTCAAATGCGGCAGATCCCATCAACACTTTCTCGGCCGACCTCGACCCGCCTAAAATGTGCAACGCGACAATATTTTGTCTACTCGTTATCTCGTGTGCAAAATAGAGATATCTCTTTTTATCTTCCTGTGCTAACATGGCAGTGCCAAAAATCTATCAAATGAAGACTGAACTAATGTTTAGCTTATCGGTGGGTCTTTTATCTATAATTTCTAAAATGTCCATCAATAGAAAAAGTATCTCGCGACTTATCTAAGATCGCGTTGATAATTTTTTATTGTTCTAGGTATTAATGGTAACGATTACAAGGTGAATGGTTTTTTGTGGAGTTTGTTTTATGTTTATTTTGTAGATTTAATTTCTATTTTATTTACTGTGTAGGATATAAAAAATTAAAAATGATGAAGCTTTGTAAGTGGTAATTGCGTGCGTGTATATGGGGTCGGAGAAAATGATTATTTATTTTATCTGTATTGACAAAAATATGCTTTTTCTTATTCTATTTATATTAAAATATGGGCATTAGTAGCCCATATTTTGTATCACATACACTTTTTTTTTGTAAATACATACTTAGAATACAATATAACACCCAGGCTAAACACAAACATCTAATGTTAATTACACAAATTGTCGTCGGTGGGAATCGAACCCACAACAAACAGCACAGAAAGCAGAGCTAGGTACTACTTACTAAGCTGTGAGCCCAGTCAAAATGTCAAATGCGGTTTAGCTTTGACTTTTGCAAAGCTTTTTCCACTAAGGCTGCGCGGTGAGAAACCTGGTTTCTGAATATAGAGAAGACAAGATCGTGACCACGATTATCATGTTGCTACAAGAGTTTTTTGCACATGACATTAGCTGGGTCGTGTCAAGGATATAGGTATACTTACTAAATAATATAAGGTATACTTGCCTATATTTTATTACACCAGTTTAGCTATCTGTTTCAAAACGTACAGCCTTTCTTGCTGGTGAAGTTATTTAAATGTCAGCGAATATTTGTATTTTTTAAATGATTTATTTATTTAGTAAAAATTTTGTTAGGTAGGTAAACAGTATAAAAATTATAACATAACACTTTAATACTTTTGGCGAGTTTATCACCTCGCGAAGAGCGCCGCAGTAATAAAAACTTGTTAGGTATGTAGTTTACATTTTTAAAGTATTTATTATTAATGATGAAATCATACAAAAACTGCGTTTTAGTCCGCACAAACGTCATAAGAAACATGTTGGAGCGTATTCCAATTACAACTTTAATACGATAACGTTAGGTTGGAAATTTAAAATACACTGAGTCGTGTTACTAATATTGACGCCTACAGTCGTCAATATTAGTAGCATCTTAAACTGTAATCAAAATTAACGACAATTTAAAACTTAGCGCAACTAGATGCTAATCTATGTCTATTTGTAAGTTTAAAGGCGGTAACGTAACGTTATCCGGTCGCTATACTACGCGGGAAACCCGATAAGAACTTCATAATCTGTGGTAGCCGGCGCGTGCGCATTGGGCAAAGCATTATGTAAATAAGTGGGGAAAAACATTGCTCATAGGTAGGTTTGTCGAAACTCGTGTATTTTACTAAATTACAATAATTTTTGAAAGGCCAAACTAGTACCTTTTGCTTCTAGATTTTTCTTTTTAATAAGAAAAAGTGATAGATCATTTGGGTCATGACCCAACGGATGCATCGGTTACATCTAAATATATTATTAAAATAGTATTACAGCAGTATTGCCTCATAGAGCACGTAATTTTTGTGGCATTGCACAACGTTACTTTAAGACCCCACACAGGAAACCACTTAACATCAGGTGGGACATCTGCTTGTTCCATCCGCAAATGTATAGAAACAAAAATAAAAGTGCTTTAACGAATGTTTTTATTTGTTTGTTTTTTGCAGACATTAACGCAATGTTCCTAGCCCCAAACTAACTATGGGAACCAGATGACAGATAGAATACTTAAATACAGTTAAACAACAGCTCGAAAGTAACATTCTTAGGATTGTTTTTTTTTATACCCTGTTTGTGACAGTTGTTCCACATTTATGTTAATTCCCGTATATGCATAAGCAAAATAGTTAACTTAGATAGTAGAACAGGAAAATACACTATTTTGTATAATTGACGTAAACATGATTTTATATTTCCACATTATTGTCATCGGTACCTACTTAACAATATACTTCCTTTATCTTATACGTTATATATATTATATATAACAATTATAACGTATAACTTTATCTTATATATTATATAGAGTTTGTTATTGCTGTTATTATTAGTAGCTTATAAAACCTTTTAACTTAGTCCGCGTGAAGTTATTTTCACACAAACTTCAACCCCCGTATCCGCAGGGTTGAATTTCAGGAACTCCTTAGTACACCTCTACGTACCAAGAGAAATATACTCTGAAAACTTCAAGTCTTTACGACCTTTCTTTATAATTGTTATTGAAGATATTTATTATTTACTAGCTGCCACTCGTAGCTTCGCCCGCGTGGCAGTTTTTTCCCGTTTCCGTTATTTTTTCGGGATAAAAAGTAGCCTATATGTTAAACCAAGTTATAATCTATGTTTATTCCAAATTTCATCCAAATCGGTCTACTGGTTAGAGCGTGAAAGAATAACAAACATCCATCCATTCTTTCCAAACTTTCGCGGTTATAATATTAGTAGAATTTATATTTTTTTTATGTTAAACAATAAACAAGCCTTTCTATTGTATATTAGTATATAGTTTGTATACTTACTGACTCGTACTATCAGTGTTATTAAATTCAGTGCCGATTAATGGGACAGGATTTTAGATGGAGTAGGCTTGCCTAGGCCTGGTACCTACCATCCTCAAAGCTTAGTCAGCCTTATCCACAAAAACGGCAGTCGTGGTCAATACGTAAGGAAATGGCGAATACGTGGGTTTCCTTATGGTGTTTTCCTCCGACGTTTAGGAGCACGCGCATTACGCAAACACATTTTTATGAATAGAAAAATCTACGGGTGTACGATCGGGTTCGAACCCACGAAGGCGTGGTATAATACTAGTGTTATAAAGAGGTAAAGTTTTTGAGTTCGTAGGGGGTAATCTCTGGATCTACTGAACCGATTTTGAAAATTCTTTTACCAATAGAAAGCCACGTTATGCTTTATAATTAAAAGACTTTATCGTGGTAGTTAGATTTGCAAAGTAAGTCGGAGAAAAAACGGTCAAACGAAAACGTTTATTACGAACGCTGTCACGATGATGAGAGATATATGATTGAGTTCTATAATTTATAAAGATGGTAGTGTAAGACGGAAAAAAATGAAGCAAGCGAACATAGTCGCGGGAAACAGCTAGTTTTAAATAATTATGTTGTTTCTGTTTATTCCTTCTACTTATACCTTCTACTTATTTGACAATCGTCATATCTCCCATTCCCATAGCTATGCTTAGTTTGGACATTTTTAAGCAACATTAGCCCTAAACTAAGCTTGGCTTGTATTTTGGGAACCAGATGACTGATAGAATAAGGTTTTTTGTAAATACATAGTTAGAATACTATTGTAACACCCAGACAGAGGACAAACTCTGTATTCGTCACACAAATGTTTGTCCTCGGTGGGGATCGAACCTACAACCTACAGCACAGAGCTACTACTTACTGTGTTGGAAGGCCAGTCATCTACTATGCCTTAGCAACTGTCGCTAGTGCTCCTACTTACGCGTCTTCATCAAACCGAGCCCTGTAAATTCCCAATATAATAACATAATGATATTTTCCTACGTAACTACCCTATAATTTTATTTATTAGATTTATCTACCTACCCCAATCTAAGAAATACTGTAGTTATTTATTATTCATAGTAGCTAATCATCTTCATTATTTATTTATTATGTATGTACTATGTATTAAACTTGGTACACGATGACCTACTTAAAGTAGGGCAAACTGAAGTTTGCTAAATTATTTTTAAGAAAAGTTAAGTTTTATTATGGTTGTTGATTACGTGGATTTTTATTATGTATTTGGTGGATATTTTCATAGGGTTAACTAATATAGACGCGACAAACTCGTGCAATGATCGTAGTATTACGTTTGTTTCAGTTCTGTCGCGAGTTACGTAATAGGATGTGGGTTTCTAAATAAAATACGAGTTCAGTTGACTTGGTGCTTATCTAGAGCCGGCATGATGATGATAATGATGTTGAAAAGGCAGCTATTTACCTTCAGTTTTCGAAAGTGGTAATATAATGTATAGGAAATAGTAAAAAAATCGAGATTCTGTATAAAAGTATGTTTTTTAATACAATATCTAATAAGTCAAAAAATACTATTTTATCTAAAAACTATAGCTTAGTTATACAAATATATACAAATACTTATAACTTAGTGTTATCCTACCCGACTAGGTTGTGTAGTCTTTTTTTTCGTCCTCTAAAATTATAAAAATGTTTTTGGACTTTTTAAATGCTTACCAAAAATGGTAGACTTACAATCAACAATGTTTTATTTATAAGAAATACAGGTAATTATATTATACAATTTAAGAACCAGCTTTGAAATATTATCTGGCCTTATATTCAAGACTACTACTATTAAATTTATTATTATTTTATTATTGAACACAAGAAAAAAAGTGTCTAAAAAACAAAGCCTCGAACGGACACTAAGAAATGTGTCACTGAACACATTATCATATTTTTTATGAAATTAAGTCATAATTACTCATTAACACACTAATTTCTGGTACACTAATTTATTAAAAAAAGTCGTTATACACATACCCTACTAATAATAAACTCGACGTAACCACCGAATATACCGTGTTTTGTCTCTTTTGATCTTATTTAAAACTTTAATATTATTACTTTTTTATTATTATATTTTATATATTGCGTTACGCCGAGTTTATTGGTACCGAAATAAGCAATTTTTTACAAGTCTGACATTAAATACGTACATTATTATACTAAAATTTCAATAAACATTTAAAATGATTTTTTAGTTTTTAAATTAATTTAATTACCTGATTACGTAAAATATTTAGAAAACTTTCCTGTCTGTAGATTGTAGACTTTAGTTTTTTAAATCACAGGGATCACTTCGAAATTAGTTATTGTAAATTTAAAACAGACTAAGTTTGAACCTTTTTTGATAAACCTTTTTGTTTTATGGTTAAAATTAAAATTCACAAGTTCACACTGGTGTTTTTGGAATAATCTTCTTCAGTAGTCTCTATTTAAGCTGTCATACTCAGCACATGTAAACGCGACTCTCACATAACCCTTTGGGCATCTTCTGTCTACCACGTGAATGGATTTCTTCTCCCTGGAAATAGGATCCGGGTTTATCTGCTCACTGATTACCTCCTTGGGCTGTTCCGGCGTGATCTTTCTCTTCCGTCTTTGCTTCTCATTCTCACAGTCGCAGGAAAACCCACTAAGAAGACCAGGATAGACGGAGTAGATGAGTTTCTCATCGTCGTTTCTTACGTCACTGGAGAGTTTTTCGAGTAGAACGTTCAAAAATTTTCGTTCTTCTTCGTTATCACATTGGCATATATCGTTGCCCTGAGCTTTTGTGTAAGCTAAAGCTAGGATGAACACAAGTATAACTTTTCCGGACATGTTTGCGACTTAGCGGCTCTGTCTCGAATGGCGGCCGTTTGCCTGAGCAGCCATTTTATACTTCAAGCTGAGTCACAGTATTAGTTAATTGATTCGTTTATACGTAAAAATTTGCTATAATAAATCATATTTAGATAGCTAATGGACGTAAGAAATACACACGCATTTGTAGTTATGATTGGGCTACTTCTGTTTTATTTATGTAATAATATTAGTGTGTAAAAAGCTTATTGTCAGAGTTTTGCAAGCGCTTTAGTAAATATTTTTACAGAAACAGACACATCTCACGACTTTAATCCCTAAGCACGGTAGAAATCCCGAAGTACGAAGTACCGACTTAAGATTGTTTGGGAATGTCTAAGGGGGTAGTAAGTAGTCAGAGCAGTCAGCTGCACTAGAATGTATACAATTTGTAAAATTCAATACGGTATCAAAACCTTCTAGTAAACTCTTAAGCAGTAAAAACTCAAAAATCGTGAAATTAGCTGATAGGTTCGCTTGTTCTTTGAGTTTTTGCCCTGAAAATATTAATTGTGACGCTGTAAAACTATTCTGTAAGTTACGAATTGTATACATTCTAGTGCAGCTGACTGTACATACGTCAAAATACTAAATTTTACAGTAGTTGCAAAATGTTGGTTGCAAGCCTATCGTCGCAGCTGGAATACTAATGTTTTCTCGCGATGTTTTTCTTCACCGTTTGAGAACACTGACATTTGCACATCATTTTTACAAGTAAAAAAATTCATTCGTGCACGGCCGGATTCGAACCCTAGGTATCTGAAGGCAGGGTCGTCCCACTACACGAGCATCAGTGCTCATATCCTATTACTACTAATATTATAATTGCGAAAGTTTGCATGGATGTATGAATTTTTGTTACTCTTTAAAAATACTAAATAGGTTTAAATGAAATACACAACAATATAGTTTATACATACACCAGAATAACATATAGGCTACAATGTATAAAGATCGGCAGACGAAGTCGCGGGCAAAAGCTAGTTTTTAATCGATTTGAAAATACATTTTTAGGCCATATAGGTTTAATACTAGGTCATAACATACATTTGGATAGTAGACATAATATGTTTATACTATCCTACTATGAAAAGAGGGTCATTCACCTTATCAGTTTGTTCAACAAGTTTTTGGTTAGATATTTTTAATTGAAGACAAAAGGTTTCATTTTGAATTAGACATGGTATCACATGTTTCGACAGTTTGGTAGGGCAAATACATTCGACCACCGTAGCCAATACTACTAAATGTACCTTCTTAATTAAATACAGTAAAAACAGGCCTTTGGATTACTGTAGATGTTTTACACAGCGTCTTGGGCAGCTCGTGACACAGCCCCACCGCTCACAGCCCCGTAGTAGCTCGGTCTTCTGTGTGGGTTCGATCCCCATCGAGGACAGACATTTGTGTGATGAACATATACGAGTATGTTTGTTCTCTGTCTGTGTTATATTGTGTTCTAAGTATGTGTTTACAAAAAAAAATATCTATACATATAAAATACTTCGCCCTGAATTATTGACTGACGGATCAAAACACAGCCTAAACCGCTGATCGTAGAGACTGAAGCTTGGAGGGTGTGTTCTTTGTATTATATCTTATCAAAATATATTTTTTTATGTTTATTTATTTATCTCTTATACCGTTTACACTTACGTACGAGTTACAAAGTACAGAGTAGTATAGTTTCAAATCCGGCCGTGAACTTACATGTTTTTTGTACAAAATGGGCGCAGTATTCTGTGGTTTTAGTCTTTGAAGGAAAACTACATTTGAAACCCCGCCGTTAGGTCCGCGCTTTTTGACCATGAGTCTTTCCTGTAGTAGTATATCTGGTACGCAGTAAGTTGCAGTGGCAATAGGCAAATAGCTCGTAGAACTGACAACCGCTGGGGAGTAAAGGTTCTCGAATGGCGACCACGAACCGGAAGATGAAGCGTAAGACGTAATCCTACCCGATGGACTGACGACGTTGTCACGATTGCGGGAAGTCGATGGATGGAATGGGTTTAAAACTGTTCTTCCTGGAAATGTATCGGGGAGGCCTATGTTGAGCAATGGACTTCTACAGGCTGTTGATGATAATGATGATGAAGTCTACTCTATCTAAAATCCTATCCCAGGTACTATAGCGTCCCGTAAAGAGGCATGATTGAAAAAACCGCCTCTTACACTGCATAAATCATTCTACCAATAGATGCAAAAGGCTCTGTTTACTTTTTACCCGGCCTCCCACTCATAGTAGTTATTCAAATTATTAGTTGGGTTTCCAAGTTTTTGTAACTAATTTGTAAAAGGCTTTGATGACGCAGTTCATCGAGACTGAACGGTAGATAGCATGCTCCTGCTGGCTATCTATATCAAGGTCTGAAAATTTTATCTATTGACAGCCATCACAGCTCAGTTTGTAGTAGCCTTGCCTTCTGTGCTGTAGGTGGTGGGTTCGATCCCCACCGAGAACAAACATTTGTGTGATGAACATAGATGTTTGTTCTGTGTCTGGGTGTTGTATTGTATTCTATGTATGTATTTACAAAAAAAAGTATTTAAGCATTCTTTCAGTCATCCGGTTCCCATAGTATAAGCTATGCTTAGTTTGGGGCTAGATGATGTTGTGTAAAAATGTCCTGACATATTTATTTATTTATTTTTATTTTATTTCCCTCATCATTATTATCATTATTGTTCGACAACCGCTCGGGAGTAAAGGTTCTCGAATGGCGACCACGAACCGCAAGACGAAGCGTTGGACGCCCACTTACCTGATCGAACGCGGGAAGTCAGTGGTCGAAAATGGTTCTAAACGTTCTTCTTGGAAACTTGTTGGGAGAGGCTTATGTCCAGCAGTGGACCATTACAGTTTGATGATGATACTGATGGTTTATTTTTCTTTTAAAGTAAAATAATAAATATCAAGGTAATTTCAAGATAAGCTTGACTAATGTTAATTTTTATAAACCTTTTTTTATATTATAGGTACAAAAGATTTATAAATCTAGATATTCATAATAATAGATATCTAATTTAAAAACGAGAGCTGGTGAGCATCTGGTTTAGACATCAGCATTGCCATTCAGTGTGGTAATGCAGCCATTGTTTTGGAGAAGCTTCGAATTCAAATTCAAATTCAAATTCAAAATGTATTTATTGGAACAGAAACAAATTTTACAAATAACATATGAAAAACGTTGACAACTGCAAAAGTTAAAAACTGAAACTGACTGAAATTGCCATTGATTTGGATTAGTTGAGCTATCTCTAGATAGAAGACAGTTGCGATATTTTGCAACGGTCTGTAGATAGCTCGATTGTTTTATATGTATTATGTACATACCATTCTATATCTATACCAATTAGAAGAATCTGCCCTGACTGTCCTAACTGGCTGACTGGAATATAGACAACACACAGCCTAAACCACTGGTCGTAGAGACTTTAAATTTTCAGAGTTTATTTGGCTTGGTGCGTAGAGGTGTACTAAGAAAGGAATTCCCAAAATTCAACCTCTAAACGTGTACAGCGGGGGTTGAAGTTTGTACGAACCTATTTTCATACAAACACAGATAAAGTCGCGCGCGTTTCGCATACTTGAATTAGCTGTTATTTTCTTTGTAAGTTAGTTATTGAAGCGACACATAGGAAAGAGAACTAACACCGCTCAATACAGGATTTCCTCCAAGGTTAGGTCAGTGCACTATCGATTCCTAAAATTAATCCTCACAGATCTACCACCGACGACCAATGTGGCGCGGCGGGCGAATGTCCGCCTGCGACGCAGAGGTTGCTGGTTCGATTCCCGCCTTGGGATAAATGTTTGTACGATCTGCAAATATTATTCCAGGTGTTCTGGGTGTTTTCTGTACAATAAAAAATATATATGTATGTAATTTATTGTATTAAGTATATCAGTCATCTAGTACCCATAACACAAGCTCTGCTTAGCTTGAGGCTAGATGATGCTGTGTGGATTGTCCAGCATTATTATTGTTATTATTATTATTACTCTTGAAAAAGATAGACGAACTTTTGTATTGCCCTTTTGAGTTATACTGCTGCGCCTCGGTAACCCATTCCGTAGTCTAGTGGTCGCTGCCTGACATGCCGCGCAGTCTAATTTAAAACGACAATACAAAACCTCGTGTTGTTTTCAAGAGCAGACCTTGCTTTTGTAAAATGAAAACTACTGCGAGTATAAAGTATTCACTTAAGTACCTATTATTATGTAAAACTAATATAAATGTTCTTTTTTTCTGTTCTACAAAAAACTGATTACTGTGCTCACTGTCCCCAAACCATAAAAATTAAACAACCATCAATAAATTCTGGAAGCATTTCGTCAAATGAAAGTAATAAAATTAACTAGAATATGTCACAAATGTGTGATAAACTAATAAAGCTGCAAGTAATGTTGGCGTGCCCTCAGGATATTGAAACTACGTCATTTACTATCTGTGGTTAGATGTCAATGTACCTACCTAGTTACTTAATTGTAGGACAGCCTGACTTTACTTTTTTTACCGACTTGAAACCGACTAAAAACAATAATAATAATAACATAATAATAATGCTGGACAATCCACACAGTATCATCTAGCCCCAAGCTAAGCAGAGCTTGTGTTATGGGTACTACATGACTACAATATATACATACATTCATATATATTTTTTATTAAACATAGAAAATACCCAGAACACCCGTAATAAATATTTGCATATCTTACAAACATTTATCCCAAGGCGGGAATCCAACCCGCAACCTCCTGCGTCGCAAGCGGACATTCGCCGCGGCGCGCGGCGGGCGACATAAAAAAGAACATACATAAAGACATTGCATGGCTACCTTCAGGAAGATGTGACTCGTTTATTTACTCTATAGGTTAACTAAGTTCCAATAATTTTCCTTTGGTAATGCTCGTTAGTTCGTTGTTTTTGAAAGTGACTGGGACTACTTCAAGCATGATCATTGTTTACAACTCATCAGGAGGTAAAATTCATTTTAAAATGATGAGTGGTCATAGTCTAAGTACTGTAAAGTAAAATGTATTTGCAATGAATCTAACCTAATATAAAAAACTACTTAACTAAAAAAATAAAGTTTTAAACTCATATTTTTTATGCTTTATATATACGTGATGGTTCACTTAACATAAGAATAATTATATTATGATTTAGATTGTATATCTTTTGACATGATTACCTCTCTACTCATTCTTAAAATATGTAAGTATCAATTTCTGACGCAGACTCTACTTTTGACATACCTATTAAGGATCTTGAGAGATATCTCGGAGGATGTCTCAAAGTCGAAGTCAAAGTCAAAAAGTCGTTGTTCAATAAAATCTCAATGACCACTATCGTATGAATATAGGGGATGATAGACGTGAAAATTGAAACGAAATTGGCTTAGGGCTGTAATCAATACGCTCATATACATCGCCTATAGTTTTACAGATAGGATGATCAGTGAATTTTCACATAATCATCATTGTTGGCAGCTCGTACTAACCCACTACTGGGCATAAGCTTCCTCCCCCAGACACCTATGATGGTTTTGGGCCTTTTGCATCCAGGTCTTTCCCTGTACAGCAACGATATCATCCACTCATCTGTCTAATGGTCTGACAAGACCCTCTTGTGTCTTCTAGGCCAACACTCTGCCAGAGCCTTACTCCACCTACAATCACTGAATATTGCCAAGTGTCCGATCCAGCTCAACTTGAGTTTCATTATACGGTCTCCAATATCTACTACCATCGTCCTATGCCAATGAGTTTTTCACATAGGTATTAATAATTTCCGACCGGGGTGATGGGCTTGCAACCTGTCACGTATGGATTACCAACTTCTGCAAAATGTGGGTATGTGTCAAACTTAGACGTGTACAAACCTCATCTTGGAGGAGAGTACCTACTAGGAGATCTGAGGAGATATATACCGTAAGCCATGATCTTATATTTTTTATAGATATCGGTATAATATTTTAGATTTAGTAATATTATGGATTTACTCGACACACTAAAATACTGAAGAAAACTGTTACTATTTGAAAAAGTCACAACTCAATTACTTAGTTATAGAGGTACTCAACATCTTAAAGGGTCTATAACATTCCTTTGATGCATTCCCACTTTTGCAGTTTTGCGTTACCTACGGAACGTGACCTTAAGGACCTTGAAATCTACTCGGGTTTTTACACCATCGCTTGAATCAAAAACCTGACTTCCTCAAGATATTGTAAGTGAGAAAAGTATTCTATTATTACGATATTCTTTATATCATATTAGCGGCCGCTCGCAGCTTCGCCCGCGTAGCTTCGCCCGCGTAGCAGTTGTTGTTGATATTGCCATATTGGTGTTGTTAGCTTTAAAATTGAAGAGGTTGTAACAACGACACGAAAGAAGAAGACGCACCAGCATTGCGATTAAGGTGACAATGCAGTTTTGGGGACGCTTCCGATTAGTACTGATTTCAATCAGTTGAGCTATCTCTAGATCGTTTGCAACAATCTGTAGTTAGCTCAACTGTTTCATATTTATTTTCTACATACCTATACACACTTGTATTATAGTAAGTTGCTTTTACAATCAATCCTTGTAGTTTTAAAAATCTTAAGCATACCTACCTAATAGGCACTTGTACCAAAATATGAATCTGGTATAAACTCCATAGTTGTTTCTATAAGAAGCATCGAACGCACACACTGATATATCTTAGTCGTAGAAAAATCTTGCGATACCCCCGCAGGCCAGCTCACAATAATTAGTTTAACAGTTCACCCCCACCCATGGGGTGGAAAGGGGGTTTCACCCCCTTTTCAACAAACACACACGATCTCAAAGTTATATGGATTTTTTCGCGTGTGTGAGTTTATTGGGAAAGAATCGGGGAGATTGGTAAAATGGTCATTTGTATTTAGCAGTTTACTGGATTCTATATTATTATTTTGGTTAAAACAATGTGTTTTTAAGGGTAAATGGGTTGTTTTGACCCTTAAACCCTTAACCCGATGCACTCACGAGTCACGACATTGTAAAGATTGCGGGAAGTTGTAGAATGATGGCGAGGTACATAAATTTATATGATAATGGGACATCGGGAAGTAAAATACTGACGTGTTGCTGTCCCCATTATGAATCGCTATTATGGGAACAGAGGCACGACAAAAAGTAACGTGGTACTGTCCCCGTTATAATAAAAACGTCTCAGGACAACGAGAAGTTATTTTGAAATTTGCCAACGTCCTCGTTCACGGAGACAAAATCATGGAGTCATCGAAAATTAACCTCAAAATCTATCCATAAAACCTATGGATGAAACGTATGTATGGTGGTACTAGTAAATTCACATGCGACTTTTTTCACGTGCAGTTATTTTCAGTATTCAAGATTATTTTTGTGACAAATTGATTCTTGACATCTGTTATTTTTTTTAATAATTGAATTCTTTGACATTTTTCATTATTTTTTTATTTAATTTCTTTGACATTTCGTTTAGATTGATACACTTTAAATTTTTTAAATATTACTGCTGACTAATGTTTACAAATATTATTTTAATTTTCTGTATTTTGTACCCATTTTCACAATGAATAAATGAAATGAACTTTGACTTGCGACTTTGACGATATCCATTCAATTTCGCTGTCGGACCAAAGCCACTTGAATTCAGATGAAATTGGGCAAACCAATACTTTGTAAATCAATTTATCAAACGAAATAATAAACGAAGAATCCTTACTAACGTGTTTCGCAAGGCACAATCTCAAAGAGTTTTACAAAGCGCGACCATTTATAGATATTTAATTATTTTCGTATAAACTGGGTTTTTATTTAAAGATTCTTTTCATATGTATTGGTTTTTGAAGTAAGTAGATAGGTGGGCTTATTACTACTAGTTCTGAGCTACCTTCTTAGTTATTTTTGTTTCATTAGTTTTGTATCATGATAACTTTACACCTCGAGTGGTCGTCGTTTATTGTAAATATTTCCTGTAGTTCTACATCACATAATTATTAGACTTTTTAAAAGAATACTATGGTAAAACGCATCTCATGACACATAAAAAAATTACTAGAGTAGATATTTTATTTATTTAAAAACACAGACGTGAAAATTTAAATGACGTGCATGGTGCACGTCATTTAAATTTTGGAAATAAAAGCCACTATAACTTCCTCATCAAAAACCAGGTATTTCCGAAACGAATCGGTATAATTTTGTCTTTCCGCTGTTACCGGAGCACGGTAAAACCACAGAGCTATCTTTTATCTACTTGTAATCTTGACACGTACAGAGGTGTAGTGGACGGCTAAGATTTAGTTCGTGCGTTCGACTCCCGGTGAGACGAATTACACTTCCGATTTTTAAATACGCCTATTATAAAAGTCATTATAAAGCGACGGGCGAGGAAATTTTGACGAATCTGGTTTCATAAGCGTCATCATCATAATCAACCTGAAGACGTCCACTGCAGATATACATCCGGTTTCCACGAAAAAAGTTTTTAAGCCTTTTTATTTATCAACTTCGCGCGGTCTTTACAATGTGGTCTGTTTATTGGGTGGAGGTCGGTCTACACTTCATCTTTTGGTTCGTGGTCGCGAATTTTTTTAGACAACTATCAGGTACGTAAAGCAAGCACTCAGCACTCGGCTGGTGGGGTCAGTAACCACATGTTTTACGACTTGCACTCGAAGTCTCTTAAAACAAAAAGTATTTATTGTAATTTTATAAAAGTTAATGTTTCGACAACTATCAGGTACGTAAAGCAAGCACTCAGCACTCGGCTGGTGGGGTCAGTAACCACATGTTTTACGACTTGCACTCGAAGTCTCTTGAGCGGCCTGGGCGCAAGTAATCTACTTAGTAAATTTTTGTGTTGATAATAATGGTGATAGTGATGGGCAAAAACACAAACACTTCTATAAAAAAAATTATGCTGGCCATGGTTATGATCTAAATTACTCGGTCCCTCTGTCCTTATTAAAATATATTAAGAATTCAATAAATTATAAATTATTTTAGTGTTAATTGAACTGAAACAACACAAAAGTAGTGAACATAAACAGAAACTTACTTCAGTATAATAATTTACGAAATTCGAAGTAAATGTATCTTGTTCTTGCGCTTATGCAAATCAGTTATAAAACCGCAAAATCGTTAAATTGGTTTATGTGACCACAACAATTAGGGTTCTTCATAACTATACCGAAAACCGCATAGAGTTTAACTACATGGCTTAATAAAAGGCTTTAACGTATTTAGAAACGATTATAAGATTTCTAAAAAATTAAAAAAAATTGCTTCACGGCTTCTATCCTGAGGCATGGTAGATATCCCCTCAAGTCTCTCAGTGCCAAGTACCTACCCGAGATTCTTTAAAGATATCTAAGGTAGTCAGAGGTACGTCCAAATATTACATTTCGTTCATACTTAGATTTTGCAGTAGTGTTCATACGTGAAAGGTTGCAAGCCCATTGCCGCCCACTGTTTGAGCGCACTGGCATTGCGCATATAATTTTTTCAGTAGAATAATCCATTGGTGTGCGACCGGATGAACCCATAACTTAAGGATCAAAAGACGAGGTCACTCACTAAACCACCGGTGCCCTCTGGTGAAATGTTATGCCGTTTTTAAATATAATAAAAAAGTTCTAATCTATACTTTTATAATATAAAAAAAGGTAAGGCTGACGAGTTTGTGAGGTTGTAGGGAGTAATCTCTGAATCTACTGAACCGATTTTGAAAATTCTTTTACCAATAGAATGTCACATTTGTAAGTCTCATATACTACATATTAACCCGAAAAATTAAAAGTAAAAACTTTTACCGCCCAACTAACTGGACACGGGACCCACTAGTTGGAAATAAAACAATACACATCAGTTTAAAACCGCAAACTCTTGAAGTTTATTGCAACCACAACAATTAGGGTTCCTTCGTGGTTCTACAATGTTGAAATGTGTATCGTCATCAACTTAGATAAGTTAATTGCTGGAGACATCCCCAGTATAGTTTGTAATTTTTCGCTTGGCAGCTGGATTGGTGACCGCAGTGTTTTTTATTTTTTTTATTTTATGCTACTGCTGGTGGAACATATAGCCCACCTGATGTTACGTAGTAACCATCACCCATAACAAAGCATTGCCTTAACGCAAGTTAGTTACGTGCCCTACGATGCACTACCCTGCGTCCACCAACCTGAGGCATACTGGCGTTAAGCCTCATATCCCTGTAATTTCACCAGCTCCCACACCCTTCAAACCGGAACACAGCAATGCGAGCATCACTGCTTGGCGGCAGAAATATGTACGGTGGTAGAACTTCCCCGGACGAGCCCTTTCACAAAGAGCTCTACTACTACTAAAAGTGTTGGCATACCTAGCACTCAAGAGCTGATGCTACAATTTCTCTCATGGTGCTTCAATAGTTTTTATTTTGTTAAATTTAAAATCAGGGAAATATATAAAGAAATAAATCCACGACTTCAATGCTAGACGGTAGACATCCAGGTCTAGGAGGACGATAACTTTAGGTCCGTGAGGTACCGAGGCCGTAAGGGTTTTTTAAATTCTATCTGTGCGGCTAGTCGAAGTAACGGGCTGGTAATCTGGTTCAGCACATCAGTACTGTCGCGTAGCCAGCGTTTTGGGGACGCTTCAGATTGGTACGGATTTGGATCAGTTGAGCCAACTCTAGATCGTTTGCAACGGTCTTCAGATAGTTATAATAAACATTGTATTTCGTCAGTGGAAAGGAAAAAATGCTAAAGCGCCAAAATGCTACTTGTGGAAAATCAACTTTAAACTTTAATTAAACTTTAAACTTGATTTGCCACAAGTAGCATTTTGGCGCTTAAGCATTTTTTCCTTTCCACTGACGATTTATATAATTTTTTTGCAATTAATGCTTTAGATATTTTATTTAGGCACAAAATTTATTCATTAACAAACTTGTGGGACAATCCAAAACTGTCCAGTTTCAATCGGAAAGAGAAATATTCCTATCGTTACAACACCTTTGGAACCCAAGTCCTATTTAAAGACGCCAGAAAACAAATTTGTTTTGTAAAAATATTTAAGTTGAGAGCCATCCAATTATCTATAGTCAATTTGAAATAATGATTCAAGATTTTTCAGGCCATTAGTAAATATAATCAGATTTGTGGTTTGTGGTTCGGTAATTATTTTAACGACAAACTTAAACCACAAGGTAGCAGCTTGAGTTCCGAGTTCTTCTAGTGCTTTTCTTTTTTTCTCTATCCATCATTCGATTTGCACATAGGATTCGCAATTCGCATCTGTCGAGTCCATAGAGTGCTTAAATCACGGGTTGTTGCACAGAGTAAATATATTCTAAATAAATCAAATCAAATATATTTATTGCGTTCATGTTGTGTACTGTGGTCATCTATTATAAATAATCCATCGTATTATGTTTGTACTTATATTGTGTATCTATTATTTTTTATATTTGAGGTAAAGTTTGTTCAATATTTTTATTACTCTTTATATATTTTCATTTTACAAGTTGCAGCCGTGAGGTCACCTACGTTGAGCCCTACTGAAAACCAGCGCAGCTTCACCCTAGGTGAAGCAGCTTTATGCTGAGTAGGGCCCTTTTTGACTCATTAATGCTGGTTGGCATCCACAACGTCTAGGTACAGTTTTTTTTTTAAATTGGGTAGGTAGGTAAGTAGGTACCTACTTAATTAGGTAACTTGTTGTATTTGTTCTTTTTACGTTTATGTGTTCTACTTACTGTGCCCATCTGTCTAGTCTAATGTCTTTCTTTTTCTATTTTGGTGTATCTGTGTTGTGTATCCAGTGTTAATGTATCAAATAAATAATTTTCTATTCTATTCTATTCTATTCATTCGACAAACAATTTCGCCAATGTCAAGTGGATGAAAAAAGTTTTTAGTTAAATCGAGTCAGTAAAAAAAAGCAAAGTCGGCTGTCATTGGTTATAATATTTAAAGAACACATTAAAATTAAATATTATATTGTTTCCAAACAAAACGAATCGGCTCCAGCCAATAAAATAGAAAAAATGAGATTTTTTTCTCAAGACACAGATTTTTTTTATTTGACTTGCTGTTGGAACAAACAGATGTCCCACCTGATAATTGTTATATAATAACGTAATGGTGTATGTAATAACTTTGCATTGTCTTGTAGCTCACGTTCGTAAGACACGTGCCCTACAATGCACTACTCTACGTCCAGCAACTTAAGGTATACAGGTGTTAAGCCTCATTTGTCTAGAATTACATGATAATTATAATTCGCGTTTTGTCTATATGTTACATCAGCGTGTAAGAAAAAATAAGGTAAAGTTACCGCATATCACCTGTATGTCTCAAGTTCTGTATTGTAGTATTTTAGTATTTGTTGTTATAGCGGCAACAGAAATACATCATCTGTGAAAATTTAAACTCATGAGATACAGCCTGGTAACAGACGGACAGATAGACAGACAGACAGAGGAATCTTAGTAATAGGCAAAATCTGAGCAATACTTTCTATTACATACGTGACAGGTAGTAAGTTCATCACCATGCTAGAGTACTAACTGGTTTCCGCACGATGTTCTTCCTATTGAGATGATGATGATATGTTCAGTGAGTGTACAAATTAACAAACTAACAGGCAGTATCGATTGATCCTCGGCTAGGGATCCCCTCACACTCATAAATATGTAGTTTTTGGTTCGAAGCCCTACGTGTTAAACGGCCGGTCCGATTCATTTACCAACTGACTTTGGAGATAAAAATGATTTTATCACTTTCTTCAATTATAATAACAGGCACATACCAGCTTACCTAGTATGTATACCTAGTGTAGTATACCTAACCTACTTAAAATAGGCTAGGTATTATTTTGCGAAGATTGGTCAAATTTGATCACCTTATTATAATTGTTTGACGTACCTATATCTAAACCTAATTGATTATTATAAGTCCTTATTGAAACCACCAATTAGTACTAACTGACTAACCGCGAATGTAACTGGCGCTTATAGCACAGGTCTAGTTACCTAGTTTAAGCAGCCAGAGAATGTAGTCGCATCATTTTTATTACTTGTAGGATACTTACTTCCATAAATTGTTAGATATAAGCTTACAATTACAGTACAACTTGTACCTAGTATATAGGAAATTGTATTGTTTGAACCAAGTATATGTAATAAGTTGCTTTAAATAAACATTATCTTATCTTATCTTTATTTGAATCGACTAACTTGAATTAGCACCATATGGACTTTGACGACCGATGTGGCGCGGTGGGTAAATGTCCGCCGGCGACGCAGGAGGTTGTTCAATTCCCGCCTTGGGATAAAAAAATTCACTGGAATAACCGGATTTGAGTCTACGAACATAAGATCAGAAGGCAGGGTCACTCCCTCTAGACCACCGGTGCTTCAGTGCTCCGGGAATTCGAAAAAAGGAAGTATTCATTTAGGTAATATGGGATAGTAGGAAGTAGAATAGGATACGAACATTGTGAATGAAAGATATCTACCAAAGAAAGAGTCAGTGGCACCAAAATGGACCATTCATCAACCGCCCTACTTCGGATTGATGGATATTTCTTCGGACTAGCCAGGTCACTTTAAGCTGCAATGTAAAATAACCTTTATTGCATTCAGTTTAGATTGAAAATGCGATAGGTCAACGGTACAAACGTTCTAAAATGAATAAAGTACCAATGTTCTGTTTGTTTTCCAAATAAAATAAATGAAAATGCTTTATTTTTCGTATACCCATCAGTTTCATCTAGGCTTGCAAGCGGCCTACAACTGTCATCTAGAGTAGTCAATTAATTTACACAAGTTAGGCACAATCTTCCAAAAGTTATGTATGTTAAGTATGTCTGTGTAAGGTGAAGGAACGTGTCATTATACCACCTGTTGTTGAGCGGTTACTTCTGCATAAAACACTCATATAACATCAAAGAGTGTCACCAAGAGACGTGACTTATGTAGCTGTGTCCTGCATCCATCATTCTAAGACAAAGGTATTAAGAATCATGCATAACTTTCAAATCAGAACGCTGCAATAAATTAAAAGAAAAAAACAATATTTATACGTTAATTTTAAACTATTTATTCATAAAGGTAAGTTAGGTAGGTAGGTAAACACATCTAATACCAATTATAAGAATCTATGTCCTGACTGACTGACTGACTGACATATAAACAACGCATAGCCTGAACCACTGGTCGTAGAGACTTGATATTTTCAGGGTTTATTCATTTTGGTGCGTACTAAGAAAGGAACTCCCGAAATACCGGCTTTTGAAATTTGTATGTTCGTTTCACTTGTCGTAAATCTATACCAATAAAATGCTTTGTCCTGTATGACTGACTACTGATCAACGCACAGCCTAAACAGCTGATCGTAGTAACCTGAAACTTGGAGGGTGTTTTCTTTGTTTTGTATGACGTAGGCATTGAATAAGAAAGGATTTTTCGAAATTCTATGCCTAAGGAGGTGAAAAACGGGGGCAAAGATTGAATGGGACAACTGGATTCCTTGGTCCAATCTACTTCAAATTTTGCATAAACATTCTTGGAAGACGTGTTTCGTATTTTATCGAAACTCATTGCCTAGTGGGGTTAAAAAGAGGTAGAATTTTAGTTGTTTTGGGGGTGATTCGCATCGAAGTTGATATCAATACTCCTTAGTGCTTTTCAATTCAATTCTTTTGAATGGCATTTGCAGTGTTGCCTGCAATTAAGCCAATGTCACGTTTGTTCATAGAATAAGAAACAGTCCATATTCTTAGCGTTTGTTAGTATTTTATTTTGACACATGTTTTTAGCTCAATCCGATTTTATTCAAAAAACGTTGAACTCACATAAAATACTCCTTAAAATTGGAATATCAAATATAAAGGAATATTTAAATCGGATTAGAATTCAAAATTTTAATTTTATTTGTTCTTGGATATTTGAATGAAAAATTCACTTTATACCTTGATTTTCCTTCGAAAATTCCTTGGAAGTCGGATTACCTAGGTACTTAGCGTAGCTGTATAATTTATTTGGAAGTTCATTTTCACTATTTCACTCGAATATTCCGAGTGTAGTTAGTTTAATTTCTTCTTCATTTGTTGTTACAATAATTAAATAAGATTCTTTGACTTTGATTTGTTGTTAGTGTTTAATATAGGTTTCTTGTTTAAAATTGTAAAAATGATCATATTATAAATAATTATGAACAACATTATGTGGGTGCCAGTGAAGTTACAGGCACACGAGGCTTAACACCTGTATGTCTCAGGTTGATGGACGTGGAGTGGTGCATTGCATCGTAGGGCAACGAGCGTGACCTGCGAGGCAATGCTTAGCTATAGGTAATGGTAACCACTTAGCATCAGGTGGGCCATCTGCTTGTTCCATCAACAAGCGACATAAAAAAAACTGACCCAAATAAGCCCACCCAACAAAGTGGGCATTGACCACCTAGTAGGAATATAAAATTATAAAATAATAACAACCTAAATCAAGCATTATAAGATCGTGTTCAATTCTACCCTCCTAATAATTGCTTGGTGTGTCAATCAAATCAATTAAAAAAACAGGGGTCAATTTCAAACGTCATAAAAACCAGAAAAAAATCAAGGTGTCAGTTTCATACAACCAAGCCTAGTTAAACACGCAAGATTATTATGGATATAACTGTATGGATTGGAGCTTTTTTAATCATTTTTAATTTAGGTTTAGTTAAATCCAAAGCGTTCTTGTCAGTAGTCTTAATTCGTTCCATAAATTACATAATCCAATTTTTCCACAAGGAAAGACATTTTTCATCAACGCTCCCTCCACGGAAACTATCTTCGTGCGAGACAGAGAGGGTGGTATATCTCTCGACCTTTCAATTTTCGTCCGCCGTTTCTTATTTAGTTTCTCGCAAATTATCTCCAATTCTTCATATTATTAAACATCTAGGGGGGGAACTAGCCCCCCGTGGGGGGTAGGGGGTGTTAGGGGGGCTTAATGACGGGGAGCGGTCAGCGGCCCCTCCATCGCGTCCGGCGCACTTGTTTCTTCTAAAATTTTTCCCCAATCTTTATTTTCTGCGTAGACGTATATAATTAGACTTTTATCGTTGTGTGCGTGCGTGAAGCGCGTGTATGTTTGTGTGGGGGTGTGTGTGGGGTGGTGTAAGTCCAGTTATTAGTTTTCTTGCGAGTCCGGGATGCTTTTGTTAGATTTCTATAATTTAGCGATGGCGACCGAGGAGGCCCGATCGATATACGTGTCGGTTTGGAGAACTCTTAATTAATACATCTTTTTTATTGTAAAGTTTCTAAGAAACTAATGTACCTAGTGTACCGGGCTATTAACATATAGGTATAGTCAATATCATTTACATTAAAATTACTAATCTACTCTTTATAAAGTAGATAACTCTTTACCAAAACCAAAGTTGAATAACTAGTTTATCTACTCCATATATAGTATATGTGTTTCTAACTACGTTCAGTAAAAATATAAAAAGGCAGTAAAAAATGACAAAAAGGGAGGGCTTATAAGAGCTTAAAATCTAATAAGAAAAAGAACAAAGTGATGGTAAGAATGCCTTACTTTTAAAAGCTTTTAGAAAGAAATGAAAATACGTATTAATAGACTAAAACATTACAAACTTTATTCGTTTTAAACAATCATGATAACTATTAAAAAAATCTTTTTCTAATAATAAGTAATCATTACGTAATACCACTATTTCTGTGCCATGACACTAAAACCCTTCTTCTCCTTCCTGCCCTTATCCCACTTAATGTGGGGTCGACAGAACATGTTCTTTTCTTTCATCAGCAACATCTTCCATCTTCTATCAGTCGTCATATCTGTACGCACTCCTTTCTTATCCATGTCATCTTCTACACAGTTCATCCATCTTTTCTTTGGTCTACCTCTACCGACATATCCATCAACATTCATGTTCATCGCTCTCCTGGTTACATGACTTTCCTCATGACATGCCCATACCACGCTAGCCTAAACTAAAAGTACATGGACACCAAAGTTATACTTACTATTTTTACATGGTATTTTTATACTACCCAGTCAGTAAGCAATTGACTGGGTTAGTAGATACAGTTTTACTTATGGTTACGATTTTGATGCTCGAGGCGAAATATATTATTCAATGCACAAAATCCACTCGGCGGAACTATACAACAATGAGCAGACCACCAAAAAATCAATATATCACTATTTGCGATAAGAAATAAGGGTAAGGAGACATTGATTGAAACGTGGGGTCGTTAGCCGCCCCTTGTTCAAACATATGAAGATTTGGTTACTTACATCATTAAATAGTTTGGAATAAAAATGTTGAGTTCAACAACTTAGTAATCTAGTTTTAATAATGGCCATGGTGAATAAACAGGAGCTGGTCAAGAAGGAGAAGGTTCTGCGGTCAAGAGTTGAGCTTGAAATTTAAAGTCATAAATTTTATCCAGAACTAGCTGTCCCGGTGAACTTCGTATCACCAACGTTTTTAGGGTTCCGTACTCAAAGGGTAAAACGGGACCCTATTAATTAGACCCCGCTGTCTATCTATCCGTCTGTCACCAGGCTGTAATCTCATGAACCGTGATAGTAAGAGAGTTGACAGCGGAGTCTTAGTAATAGTGTCCCGTTTAACCCTTTGGGTACGGAACATGTTTGCGGAACACCTACCAAGTAGTACCACCTGAGGATTTTTGAGGACGACTGGGGTAGTCAGAGGTACGTGCAAATATTACATTTGGCACATTTCCCCAGACGAAATTTTTCATAAATAGTTCTATACTAACTATATACTACACTGCTTATATTGCGGCGTATTTTTTTTTAGAAAAGTAAGGTCATACGCATTGAATTCCGTAGCATGGAAGCCAGAAGGGTTCGTCAGATGTCTGCTGGTCAAATAAATTGTGGCCAGCGACGATGGACGGACGAGGGTGCGCCGCTAATGTGACCATGTTACCCACCTATCGCGATTTTAAGGATTTTTATACCTAAAAAGCATTAAGTACCTACTGTGGTATGGTTATGGAAAGGAAGGGCACTGACTGAGTAGATGAACTATGACACTCCGCATCCGCACGTTGCTCCAACTTAAGATACAAAATACAAATACAAAATGTTTTATAGCGTTTCCAAAAGATACATTAACAATAAAAAACAATAAAATCTCCTTTTAAAAAAATACTTGTCATAGGAGATTCGCACTTAGATGTCTTTACACACACATGTTTATGTTTTTGACTTCAAATGCAAAAAACAAAATCGCTTTATTTTTGTAATAAAGAGATTGCGCCAAACATCAGGTCAAAAAACAGCTCTGACTGCATACCATGGTTATGTTGCCTCAGTGTTGAGGTATGGTTTGTTACTTTGGGGTAATTCGACACACATTAATAGGGCATTCATTGTACAAAAAAAGTGCATTAGAGCTGTGTGTGGTGCTGGTCCACTTGACTCATGCAAGCCATTATTTATAAAATTAAAATTGCTTACGTTGCCTAGTCTATATATATTTCAGGTATGTTGTTTCATTATTGAGCACAGCAAATACTTTGACAAATGTGAGGATAAAGTAAATTCAAAAATAAAATTAAGGGACCCTACAAGATTATTAATTCCGGTTCGGAAAACTGCCCTAAGCCATAAAAATAGTTATATAATGTGTATAAAAATTTATAATAGAATACCTAAATCAATAAGAGAATTACATATAAAAAATTTAAAACAAAGTCGTTTAATTGGCTTGTCGATAAATGTTTTTATAGAGTCACAGATCTGCTCAGCTAACACTCAGATTTAAATTTATCATATAATTATTGAAATGTTTAAAATTAGTTGAATAATGAAGTTATAAGTAGACATTTAATTTTTGCATGCTGGGCTTCCTAGCGAAATGTGTGGGCCTAATAAGCTAGTTATATAAGTTCTCCATGTACCACATTTCAAGCAAATAAATAAATTTCATTTCATTTCATTTTCATTTCATTTCATTTCATTTCATTTCATTTCATTTCATTTCATTTCATTTTCATTTCATTTCATTTCATTTCATTTCATTTCATTTCATTTCATTTCATTTAGATGACACAACTGTCAACTTTTTCCCAGTTATAACAACAAAAAGATTACTGTGGCTGGAGTTTTTAACAAAACTTTCTGTAAGTTTTACTTATTGCAGTAACAAAAAGGCGTTAACTGGTTAGGAGGGCCATATTTACTTTTGTGTACCTTTTTGCAACCACAAAATCCAACATTCGATGAACATGACATTGAACTTGGCAGTTTGACGAATTTTTGGTAGATTTTCATTGCAAACTATAAAAAAATACTGACTTACGTACGTACTTAAATCTGAGATGCGTTTATTCGGGGATTAGTGTGTATTTTTTACATTTATTGCGAATAGACTTTTAGGCTTTACCGGCTTAGTAGTATATAAACTAAATGTTTGAGTGGGTTTGTTTACCCAGTTACATCCAATAAATACATAATATAATCTTATAATTTTCTAAGCATTGCTTAAAATTTACCCTGTAATCCGTTAGTGGCATTAAAAAAATCTGCCTCTTCGCTTAGCCATGACGAGCCCTTCAGAAGGCCTTAGCCAAAAGCTTTCTGAAATAACAACGCTAACAGTAATCAAATAAATTCTAATTGTTTCTTTTCTTCAGCCCAGTCTGTCCTCAAAGAATCTAATTAAATTCAAAATCATATTTTGTAGGGTATAGGCGAATAAAATGTTTTTTGTGGTTCTAGACTTAGTTCTATATGAAATCTCTGAATTGTTTGTTTTGTAGAGAAATCAAAACTTTTGAGTACCTTTAAAAAATCACAGCAACGTTTTATAAAACCCAGAGACAATAATCGGATGAGGGTCAATCGCTAGGGTAACCACGTATTGAGATAAGACAGTGATTACTCTCAAAGGCAAAACGTAGTGTGAAGAAAAACAAACTAATTGTAACCAAAAACAATAGGTATAGGTAAAAAATATGAATAACTTTCACCTACGTCGAAGACCCATTTTTTTTAAGAAAGCGTAACCCCATCGTACCTCTTGGCACTAAAAAATATTAATTTTTCAATTTACTTTACGCTTTTTAACAAAACATAAAGCTAACATGATAGTTTAACAAATGTATTATAAGGGTTGTTATTATTGATATTGATGGTAGCAACAAAAATAGTTTCAAAAAACATTTACGATAATGCGATCTTCTAAACTCCGAAAAAATCCTGACCTTTGTCCCGAAGATTGTCCCACTAAACTCCCGACCCTTGGTCTACCCACTGGCCTTCCGTTTGGAGGACAATGGAACAGCGATGTTTACAAGTTACTATGATCGAACATCGCCGCGTCTACCAGTGTACAACAACCTTTATAGTTAACCTTTTTCATGATTTTATTTTGTTAACCTGACTTTTGTATCTGTCTCATCATTTACTAAGCCAGATTTAGAAGGATTATATTATAAATTTAAGGTATTATTAGGCATGTTTTTCCTTCCTTTATACCGGATGTTCGACTATTTTTTGTGGCCTATATCATAAACGGTACTGAGTTCCAATGCAGTGCAGTTTTTTTTGAGTGCTAGCATATTGACCACTTTTATTGGCCTTACAGCTCAGTTAGTAGTAGTTCTGCCTTCGTGCTGTAGGTTGTGGGTTTGATTCCCAACCGAGGGCAAACAATTGAAAGATAAACATAGATGTTTATTCTCTGTCTGGGTGTTATATTGCATTCTATGTATGTATTTAGAAAAAAAATGTTTTTAAGTATACTTCTCTGGTACCTCATAATACAAATTACGAGTATGCATCGTTTGGTGTTAGATGATACTGTGTAAAAAAATGTCCACAGATATTACTAACTACTGCAAAATTTGGGTACGTACCAACTACTATCTGGACCTACCTCTGAGACATCCTCGAAGAATCTTGAGTATAGGTACTTGATACTAAGAGATCGGAGAAGATATCTACCGTGCTTGGGAATAAAAATCGTGATGCTAATTTTTTTTTACAATTGTTCAGTATGTGTTCCGATCGCAAATGT
This sequence comes from Electrophaes corylata, assembly GCA_947095575.1. Classification (NCBI taxonomy): domain Eukaryota; kingdom Metazoa; phylum Arthropoda; class Insecta; order Lepidoptera; family Geometridae; genus Electrophaes; species Electrophaes corylata. The sequence goes on from OX352714.1 coordinate 5,077,903, forward strand.
TTAAAAAATACTAGTCCTAGGCATCATACCGTCTCTGGTGTTGCATGTCAGGATAAACTCTTACCTCATTGGCCAGTGTGTCATGGTAATTAACCAATGAGTGATGGATTCGATACAGTGCAATAGGACTCATAGGGCGCGTCTTCAATGGACGTGCTCTATGAGGTACAGTCAACTGCACTAGAATGTATACAATTTGGAACTTTCAAAATGGTTTCAATTTAAATTACATTAATTTAAATTGAAATCAGTAGTATTAGAAATTCCGTACAATATTACCAACCTTTTCTTATTAAAAAAAACAAAAATTATTCTTAATGAAAAAAAAACTAGTTTTATAATGACTGGCTTCTTCTTCTTTTTTAGTAATGACTTACTTTCGGTTAGTTGAGCATGAAAAGAAGGTTGTTAAGCAGGTGGTGTGAAAACATGTGTAAGTTATTTAGTCACAATTTTTTTTCAATATACTTATTCCTCTTTGAGGTTAAAGCCTTTGAACTTCAATGTTTAACGTTGCCTAAAGCCCTGAATTATTTCTTTTAATTTACCTCGTTACTGTTTGTGAATATGTGAGGTACGAGCAACTCATGCATTGGAGAGAGATAGCTATAATTATTGACAGATTTTTCAATCTTGTTAAGCTCCTTTAGAGGTTTAGAAATTTAATAAATACTTTTTTTGTAAATAGAATAAAAACCTCCCATATTCTTTAAATTAGGTAGTTAGGTTGGTTCTTTGATGCTAAAATACAGTATCTATATTAATATTAAAAAGAGGATAGATTTGATTGTTTGTTTGTTGCATTGAATAGGTTCTGAAACTAATATCAATAATGATGCTGGACAATCCACACAGCATCATCTGGCCCAAGCTAAGCAGAGCTTGTGTTATGGGTACTAGATGACTGATATACTTAACACAATACATTACATGCATATATATTTTTTATTATACATAGAAAATACCCAGAACACCCGGAATAAATATTTGCAGATCGTACAAACATTTATCCCAAGGCAGGAATCGAACCACAAACTCCTACGTCGCAGGTGGACATTCGCCCGCTGCGCCACATCGGTCGTCAAAAATGCGAAACTACTGGACCGATTTCAAATATCTTTCATGGTTGGGAAGCTACATTATCCCCGGGTAACATAGATTAAATTATATTTTCAAAAAAATAGGGATCCTTACTAAAACCCGTGCGAAGCCGGGACGGGCCGCTAGTCTAGTAGACTTCTACCGATTGATGATGATGGCGATGAAAGATGCATTTGCCAATGTCAAGTGGATAAAAATGAATGGAAATAGTTTTTAGAAGTTGTCTAAAGTTGTATTAAAACGCTTATAAAATAAACAACTATGCCTATGTCTATGACAGTTTACAGAATGCAAAACTTTGTGCTAAATATCATCTATATCGTTTCCAGTTTGGTAGTGAAAACCATTCTATGTGAAAACTTTATAAACAGGCACTTTCGCATTTATAAATTAGTAAGAATATGGATTTACGCACAGCAAAATATACCAGTAACAACAACAATGATTCCTAGAAGGAACTATTACGAAATGAGGACAAGACAACTAAACAATGAATCAAAGACAAACTAAAAACAAATTCAGTCGCAAAACTAATCCACACAAGTTGCGTCACAAAGAAAAAGATGAATAATAAGTCCGCCTTCAGCGAAAATATAATAAAACTAAAAAAAAAAGTACGTCACATAAGGAATAAAATAAAGTAAAATGAAATAAATGCGAGCATGCGAGCAAAATACGTCCCCATTTCGACGACGCACACTCTCTCTCCAATTTATAATATTGTTTTCCTTAGGATATATTTTTTCACTAGTGGGGTGGGGCGCACCCCATCGGGGGCTGTCTTCACCCCCTCCCAGATATTATTAAAGACGTATACTCACACATTCTAAGGAACGAGTGTGATTAGATTAATATAGCGTGTTTGCGGGATGGTACTGGCTGGTTAGGACATACGGGGAAAATACCCGACAGCCGAAACTATGGCCTCTGTAGCGAAATACCCAGTGTAAGTATACCATCGTAAGTACATACCTATAAGTTGCTTCATATTCTGGACCACGTTGTACAGCAAAATACGTGATGTGTAATAAACTATAGTATCTAGGTATCTATAGAAACAATGGATGTAGTTCGTGGCTGATCAATTTGGTTTCTGATTGAAAGGATGCCAAAGAAGATTTCTGTGTTGTTTTTGCCAAATTTTTACGCAAGGAAAGTTTACGCACATGAATACCATTGACCTACATTTTTAACTTCCAGTAAAAATTGGCTTCAATTTTATTTATTTGATTTTATAGTTTTCGTATGCTAAGATTTTTGGGGTATGTTACATACCTACCCCAAAAACCTTATAGATGGTAGAAAAGTAGTATTTTTAACGGCAAGATACATTGCTTAGATATTTATTTAAAATTTACCTGTTTTAATGTTGGTTTGTGGTTTTTGTAGTTCATTTATAATTGCAGTCATTTGCTTGATGTTAACTAAATAAATAAATTAGAACATTTGTTTTTTTTTTGTTCAACTAGCTAATGAAACAAGTAGATGGCCCACCTGATGCTAAATGGTTACCATCACTTATAACAAAGCTTTACCTGACAACTCACGTTTGTTAGGAGCATGTCCTAAGATGCAGTGCTCTGGGTACATCAGCCTGCACGCAGGTGTTAAAGCCTCATGTGCCCGTAATTTCACCGGTACCCAAATCCTTTGAACCGGAACACAGCAAGCTGCTTGGCGACAGAAATAGGTATGGTGGTAGTACTTCCGCGGACGAGCCCTTCACAAAGAGACGTAATACTAAACCTGTGTCATCGAGTGACGCCACTAACATTTCTACATCGAAATTCGGTGCTTCCGAAACACATAATTTAGTTTTGGCAATATTAGTAGTAGAAGGCAAATACACAGATCGTACGAGTATAATTATGACAAGTTCTTCCGTCAGCGAGTGGGCCTTAAAAGAACCGGCGATAGGAAAACTGCTGAAGACTTTTTGGGAAACATTAAATTTAATATCTGGAGGTCTCTGAACTTACAGAGAAAGAAATTGAGAGTAATCTTTTATATTGTGTAGGGTGGCCATACAATCGGAAATGTCCTGTTATGTAAGCATGGGTTTTAGAAACCCAATTCCGACGCTTACGGTCATCGCTTCGCAGTCGGTTGTTTTTTAATCTTTTAAACCAATTTTTTCTTACTTAGTAATTTATCTAGGTAATTTTAGCTTGTTATGTGAAAAAATAATGATTATTACTAAACCTTTCTGTAGATTTATATTGATTACAAATACTTTTTTTTAATTAAGCCTTCTAATTAATGAAACTGTCCGACAATGCTCTATTGCTTGCCTCTTACCTCTGGGTAATGGTAAAACGGTAGCTAAATATAAGGCTTAGGTTATTTATAAACAATGTTTAAAACCAACGTTACAGTTAAGTACAGAGGTAAATCCTCAAACTGATGGTCACCCTAGCGTAGATAACCACGTCGCTATTTCAGGGAGGGAAACGTTAAAGAAACCAATTTCAATTTCGTTTCTTACATTCACGTGACTTACGAGTGAGTTCTGTTACGCCTTTTGTGCCTAACTTCATACATGTATCAAAATGGTAAAGAAAAATAGATACAGTCACCGACAAAAGCTACGATATGGTAGTAGTAAACCTCTTAGTGAAATAGTAGGTCCGGGGTTATTTCTGCCGCCAAGTAGTGATGCTCGCAGTATTGTGATGCGGCTTGAAGCGTGTGGGTGCAGGCACTTGAGGATTAACACGCAGGCTAGTGCATGGTAGGGTACGTTCCTTAAGGGCATGACCTAGGAGGTAATGCTTTATAAGTTTAGAAGCGCTCTGTTTTAAATGTCGCTAGCGGTCATTTGACGACCGATGTGGCGCGGCGGGCGAATGTCCGCATGCGACGCATGAGGTCGCGGGTTCGATTCCCGCCTTGGGATAAATGTTTATACGATCTGCAAATATTTATTTCGGATGTTCTGGGTATTTTCTATCCATAATAAAAATATCTATTTATGTAATGTATTGCATAAAGTATATCAGTCATCTAGTACCCATAACACAAGCTGCTTAGCTTGGGGCTGGATGATGCTGTATTGAAACATCTGCTTGTTTAGGTAACAAGTCATAAAAAAATATTAGAGACTAGAGGCCACTCGCAGCTTCGCCCGCGTGGCAGTTTTTTCCCGTTCCCGTTATTTTTTCGGGATAAAAAGTAGCCTATATCCTATCCAGATTACAATCTATATTTATTCCAAATTTCATCCAAATCGGTCCACTGGTTAGAGCGTGAAAGAGGAACAAACATCCATCCATCCATCCAAACATTCGCATTAGTAATAATATTAGTAGGATAAACCCAAGTAAAGCTGTAAGCGCATCACCAGTTTTGAAGCATCCGGGATCCTTGCAGTGTGGAGGCTGTGGCCTTTCTAAAAATTTACAGAGGCCGATGTTCAGTAGGTACTGAATGTTCTACAACTAAATGTCGATATATAGATAATAGCATCGCCCCAAACACAAGATAGCACGATCGATGGACTGTTTACTACATTTTTAATTTCCTTTATCAGTGTATTATCTTTAAACTACGGCGTATGATAAAAATAAATTTTTTCGACATAAAATCAATACTTTTCGTGGCCGTCTCGCGTTGAAGCGAGTTATATGTGCGTTGTATCGATAACCATTGTGTATAATGCCTGAAATTTAAATATAAATGACTTTTCTATGTAAAAATAACTATGTACGTAATATATTGTATTAAGTATATCAGTCATCTAGTACCCATAACACAAGCTCTGGTTAGCTTGGGGCTAGATGATGCTGTGTGGATTGTCCAGCATTATTATTATTATTATATTGAATTTTACGCAGTAAACTCGTGATTTGCTTTAAAATTGTTAAAAATAGCTCAAATAAATAGATAAATGATAATTTCAAGCACCTAAGTAAGGTCCTTGTAGTAAACTGTTTATTTTTGTGAATATGTATTTATGTAGGTATATTTTTTATAGTTGTAAAATAAATATCTACATATTATAATATCTAATTTAGATAACGACCTAAAACAGCCAATGTTTGCTCGAATAATAATGCTGGACAATCCACACAACATTATCTAGCCCCAAGCTAAGCAGAGCTTGTGTTATGGGTACTAGATGACTGATATACTTAATGCAATACATAATTTTTATTATACATAGAAAATACCCAGAACACGCGAAATAAATATTTGTAGATCGTACAACCATTTATCCCAGAGCTGGAATCGAACCCGCAACCTCATGCGTCGCAGGCGGACATTCGCCCGCCGCGCCACATCGGTCGTCGAATGACTGCTAGTGATATTTAAAACAGAGCGCTTCTAAACATTGGAGGATTAAAGTATGAAGAAGACTCCCAAGGTCTAGCCTATACTGCAACTGCGTCATCGATAACTACCGACTCATAAGATTTTTCGTACCCTAGAGTAGGTACAGTCAGCTGCACTAGAATGTATACAAATCTAAACTTTCAAAACGATGTGTATAGTGTTCCAGAAAATATTTACAAGGAAAATTCTCAAAACCTAAATAGACTCACTAATTGATTTCATGGCTTTTGAGTTCTTGTTGTGTAAGATTTTTTTGTAATGCTGAACCATCATTTTGAAAGATACGAACTGTATACATCCTAGTGCAGCTGACTGTACATCTGAAGCTCGATTCCTGAGATGACACTGAATATTATGCAGAAAGTACACGGGCTGATGAATAAGGCATGAAAATTACGAAATGCTGTTTTGGCTTTTTTAATATAGAATCAGGGTGTACCTACTGTCAGATCACATATAAAGTTCTTGTGGATATATCTTTTGTACAAGGTCGCAAAGCCTTTCAAGGCTTACACGAAATAATTAGTATTATGTCCTACTTTTGTGTTTACTATTTTAACTAGTGGATTTTACCTTTTGGTTCTAGCTTCGAATCCGGCCTTACAGCAATCGATTTCCATATAGTAATTTATGTGAAGAATAAGCGTATACATTGTCCTACAAGAATTTACTGACTTTAGTGAGCCATATTAAAAATTACACGAAGAAACCCCTTAGTTAGGACACCTCCAGTGATATAGAAATCTCCTTTAGGTACGTACTTAAGTTCGGTTTATGATTGTAAACAGGCACTAGGATAGTCAGAGACAAGTCCATATTACGCTTTTTCAATTTTTTTTATTAGATCATAATATATGTATCTACTAGCCACAGCACTTACCACAAGACCGAAGTTAATATAAAATCATGCGTATATTTGTCTCGACGTGGATTCGAACCAGCACCAACGAGTAAATCACCCCCTGTATGCTGTAGGTAGGGTAGTTTATTAGTGCATAACATGTCTAAAAGGAGTAGTCAGATAATAACCATATATTACATTTGGCAGTAGGTCTTCCATACTCGAAGGGTTACAAGCCCATTGCCGATGCGCTGCTGCAATACTAACTAGTTTCCTCCCGATGTTTTCCTACACCGTTACTAATACCTATGGTACCAATTCTGAATACTGGAGCTTATTAAATAAATAAACACTTTGCGGTAATGTCACACAACACTATCTAGCCCCAAACTAAGCAAAGCTTGTACTATGGGAACCAGAATGTTTGCTAAATGTGAACAGACATTATTTACCTATTGATTTTGTGGTTAAATTCATACAAAGCATTTCTAAAACGGCTTTAAAATATACTCCATCGGTCATCGGTGTCGATTATGAGCTGTCACCTGGCGGGGGCGGGTATCGGGGTTCGACTCCCCACGTGACACACATGATGGACAACGAAACTGTGGAGTCGTTTTAGTCATTTAATTTTTAATTATATTTTTCATTATATTTTTATAAACTACTTAACTGTGGGTAGTTACACAGATAAGATAATACTATACTAGTAGTAGTAACTAGATCGTCAATATTATCACTTAAAAACCATCACAAAAGTTTTAAGATGGTATTTAAATTACGGCCACATTGTCCACTAGATGTAGATGTATCACCTATTTTCTTGTTCCAGGGCGGCATATTTACCGTTTCTCTGATATAAAGTTTTTTTTCGTAGTCTGAGTATTTGATATCCCACAGTATTATAATGAAATAAATAGGTAGGTAAGTAAATAAAATAATATATGGTATTAAAACACTGAAAAGCCAACGAAAAAACCTAATTAGGAACTGAAGCCTCAGAGTTAGCTAAGAATATTATAACGGCGGTCACAAAGTTTCAAGGCCGGTTACCTAACTAAAAATAACGCAGTGACCAAGAACAACCAAGGCCAGGACGGACGGACCAACTTTTGTTTTATAGTTGTACTTCGATATTATATATTCTTTATTATAAAATACAATGCCCAAAACCGACCTATAAAGTCCCCAAAAATTCGTCATTGACATTTCGACTCCACGGCTCCGCCGTCGCGGCGGCGCCCGCATGTCATTTCGACGTCCATTATAAAATGTCGGCAGTAATCGGCCTTTATTTTTATTTTATTTGCCAACCACCCCCACCCCCCAACCCCCCTGCCGATATTTCAAAGTTAACGACTGCCGTAAAATTATAGCACTTGAAAAACTGAATGAATATTGAGTTGGGTGTGACGTTTGTTTGCGAAAGATTCATTTGGTGTTGTTTTGTTTTATCAATTACTAGCAATCCTCCCTGACTTCGCACAAATAGAAGAATAAAGACGTAAAAAGTTTTTTGTAATTTTTTGTAGTTTTTATTTTTTACACTTTCCGTGGCGGCATCTCAATTTTTTAAAATACAGCATAATCACTCCATCCATAAAAAAAAAATCTAATCTTTTTACTATATAACATTTGTTTAGATTATACTAGCTATTATTATTATTTATTTCAAGCCTCATTCAGGTTCCGTTTTTGCAGGTGACTGTTACACTATGACAAACATCTAAGCATTTGTTGTATTGGTACTTGATAGTATTTTTTGGTCACTTACGGTAAATTCTACATTTTCCTTTTTAAACACCAAGCCTCTAATATGTAAATTGTATTATTCCAAACAAATAGTTTAGGCGCCAGCTTGATCTACTTGTTACCCAGTCAGTCAGTCAGTAAGTTAGGCGACGGCCTGACTGGGCAAGCAATTATGTCTGTAAGATAGTTAGGTAAGGCAGTCCGACGTTCAGTCCATTAGTTAGTCAGTCAATGAGTCAGGTCAAATTAGTTATAATAAAGCTTTTCAGTGGGATTGAATCCAACACTCATTGTACAATTTAATTTAGCTTTATACAATTCAGACACGAACGCTCTACTTCGCAAGGTTCCTGTGTGCGTGTAAATAACATTTGTAAGGCGTATCATCCTTTCATTGCACTGGTTCTGTCCTACACCGCCGGGGCATGAAATCGTTCGATTGTAGTAGTAGGGCTCTTTGTGAAGGGCCTGTCTAGGTAAGTACCACGACTATTTCTGTCGTCAAACAGCTTTGCTGTGTTTCGGTTCGAAGGATGTGGGTGCCGGTGAAATTTTGAGTCACCTGAGGTTTCACACCTCTATGCCTCAAGTTGATGGACGCATCATAGGGCAACCTCAAGTGTGTGACCTGTGAGGCAATGCTTTGTAGGTGATGATGATATTATAGGTGACAGTTACGACTTAACTTCAGTGGGGCCATCTGCTTGTTATATCAACAAGTCACAAAACACACTGGATCAGAGGGCCAATTCAGAACTTGCATCACAATTTCGTTTTTTCAACGTTGTTCTTCTTAGACAGCCAAATCGAGGTTTGTGGTCCACGTCAAAAACGCCCAAAAAACAGCTGTTACCAACAATGCGGACAGGGCGGGGGCATCGAGATATGACGTCATCTTAGCCGGTGTAATTTGTCGAACGTTTCCTTGCCAAATGTAATACTAATGAAGATCATGTTAGACATTTATGGCCCCATTATAAATATATCACAAAGGATACTATGCTTAAACCCGCAACGTCCTGCGTCGCAGGCGGACATTCACCCGCCACGCCACATATGTGGCGTGGCACATATCGGTCGTCAAATTAATAAGTATAAATTAATAAGTCAAATGAATACTTATGGGTTAATATTTAGCTTATCTGTGGATCTTTTGTCTACTATTTCTTTCATGTTCACCAATAGTTGAATATCTCGTGTCATATCTCGCGTTGCACACAGGTAGGCAGGCAGGTAGGTAGGTAGGTATAATGTTTGGCAATATTATTTTTCGTGAAAAAAACTTTTTCCCAATTACCGTTAAAACTCTAAAATCCAATTAAAAATTCGGCCAAAATTAAAAACATTAAACTTTTCCGGCTTTAAAATTACAATAACACTTCTAATAAGGCAAATTGATGTCCGCACCCTCAAGTAATTAAAGTTGTTTTTCCAGTTTTTAATATAAAACTTTTTACTTGGCCCGCAAAAAATTATGGGAAGATCCTTCGAATAGAACTGCTACAGAAACTAAACGACGGACATTTGACCGGAAAGGATTATATCCGTCTATTTATTTTTGATTGTTTTGTGTAAGACATTAATAAGATTGAATGTTGTTGATAAAATAATTTGAGCAATCTCTCTTTTATTCTGTACGGATAAGTGTCATTAGATTATAGAAACTGTATTTTTATCATGGTTATTTTAAGTCAGAGTCACATAAACATAATAGAGAACAATGTGGCCGTTGTCTCACGTCCAAGGATCCGCCGCTGCCACTGCTGGCAAACTGAACACAAACGCCCCACAACCATGTCGTTGCATACAAAATTGTTGTGGTCATAAACAAATCCAGAGACTAGCTTAAACAAAAGCCTGATAAGTGTAGCCTACTTTTAGTTACGTACCTTTTTTGTAAGTCAAATAAAAGTGCTATTTAGTTACAGCCTGTTTCATCATAAAATCATATTGTCACTGTCATATTCATGTCAACAATTAGAGATGGCACAACAGACTTATCAACTATTTTAGCTAAACGAGACTTTAGAGACCATTATGAAACAAAATTGGTTAGTAGGTAGGTATGGTTAGGTGGTTAATGGTTATTCTTTATTTTTACCCAAATCACTTCTAATTTTGGCTAAGAGAGATGCATGCACGGGTACAGGTATAGTGCTAAATCTGAGGTTGATGACCCATAGAGCGGCACACATAGCCGGTCGATCTAAAAAGCCGGTTTAGTCTCAACTCTACTGCTATTCCACAGTTGTTTATCAAATAATACTTGGGTTCAAGTTTTCCTGAGTTTTTTTAAAACAGGAGAGGAATGAAGTGATTTTGTTTTATGATCTTGTCGGAGGCTTTTGAGGTCATTATCTGCATAAGGTCAAGAAAATTTTAGAGAAGAATATCTGAGACTTTTTTTACCAAAATATTTGAGCCTATCGTCGAGTGGCATGTCGTTCTTAACCGATCAACTATGTAAGGTCCTGCGCGGTCACCGTTTTTGGCATCGAAGACTTCACAGGGCACGTCAAGTTGTTGGTCTCGGAGTACCGAGACTTGAACTTTGCGGCTGTTTACTAACAGCCGCAAAGTTCAAGTAATACCCAGAGTCTATATTATTATCATCTTACAAAAACATCTTTCAAATATAAAAATAAATTCATATTTTATTGCAGTATAACTCCTAATCACGATTATGTCAGTCCGGGGAATACGTTAGAAAGAGATGTTATACTCTATGGAATATAGAAAGAGACGAAAGATATGCGGTAGTAATGGGGAAAAGAGATAGGTGTTTACAATAAGCCGCCCTTTTGATAGTGTTTCCAAATTTTCGGAAAGCACGATGTTTGGTATTAGGGATGGCTTACATGGAGATTGTTTATTAATGTAGACTAAAATACTATACTTCGATGTGTCTTTGATACCTACCTTGTAGTCTTGTCTACCAAGCATCTATCAAAATGGTACGATTTTATAATTTATAAAAATATCCAAAATCACGCAATTTATTTTAAAGTACTTTGATAAATCTTCACCTCATTGGCTAATATTTCAGTAACAGTTACACTGGCCAACAATGGGTTCAAACTTTATCTGACTGGCAAATACTTGTAGTCAACTCGGTTGCTCGTAAAATATTCGAACCGGGCATAAGTCGATTTGCGAACCGATGCGCGATGGTACATGCTTTTATAAGTATAGTGCCGTAGTGGCAGGACCACTACGGCTTTGCATAGGACCTCTTTATTACCTCCCTTGGACGCCGTAAGAGGCGACTGAGGGAGCGCATCAGGAGATGAGCAGCAACATCTCTTGAATACTTAAAACAAATCTGCCTGCCAAGCGCGGTATGGCAAACCCTCCCAAATATAGAAGAGGCCCATGTTCAGCAGTGGGCTTCTTCTTTGTGTCTCTTCTATCGGGTTAAAAATATGTCAAAATAGTTCAAATATTTCGAAATTTTTCAACACAAAAATTACCATACTTATACTTACTTACTTTCCGTAAGTAATACCTATTTTCGATTTTTCGAAATTTTCTAACAAAATGATTGACCATCGTACACTCACCATATAAACCAACCCTAACGTGCAATGCACCGGCGCGGCCCCTTGTCATTAATGGACCCGAGGGTGACGGGTGGGGTAGATGGTTACGATTTTTGCTATTTTCCACAAAAAATACAAACGGGCACGCGTTTTACTTAAAAACACCAGTTTTGAGCGCACGCGCAGCCGGGAGCACGCGCCATTCGGGAATACGCGTTTGAAGTTTAACTTTGCGTGACGTAAGAAGTCAATTGAAAAACTTTTGTTAATGAAGATTATTAAAAAAAAAATGTTGATTAGAATTATTTGATTGGACTGAAATATTCGAATGATGTACTAGAAAATGTTTGTGTTTTTGAAAAATCTTAGTTTATTCTCGGTAAAATGCGGCAAAACCCAAGTTAGGACTAAAAAAGTTGATTTTAGTCTGAATCTTTGTAAATAAAGCAAAATTATGACACGGACTAAGCAGCGGCTATAAAAATGAGTGAAGGAACTTTAGATCTCAGTGTCAACAGGTAAGATAATCTAACTTGAATCTTATAAGAACTAGTATTAAGCCCTTTATCGTTTAAAGTTAAAATATTAGGTCGCTCATTTTACTGAATTCTATGGCGCTACTGTAAAGCTGATTAAACGTAAATTTGCACTGAGTAATCCGGCTCGATTACGACCATATGTAACTTTGTGCTTTTTAGAATTATTACGATCGAAAAAACGTACGCCTGCTTTGATGTTTATTGTGCGACTGATTTTACATCGAACAAATATTGTTTTTAAATAAAATTAAGGGCTTGTTGAAATAATAACGAATAAATTCGAATGAAACTTTGTAAAGGTACCTACGTTTATAAGATACTGTACATGTAAAGTTATGGGTAGGTAACAGATAACATGCCTAAAATTTATAACAAAAAAGTAACTTAGAATTATCTCTCTAATTTAGGTTGCATATTGTTTTTTGTACTTAAAGTATGTTGACATCGACTCTGTAGGTACGGTAGTACATAAACAGCCAACTTACTGAATTTCAACTAAAAGAAGAAGAAGAATTGTAACTGGACACAAGTCTAATTTACAAAATTTCTATATCTATAACAAAAATTTAGTATTGTCCATTAGTTTATAAACTCCTTTCAGGTTACTTTACCTACCTACTTACATAATTAACTCATAATTCTGCTCATAATTGTGCTGGTAGGAATAAATATCAGAAATATGTAGGTACCTAATGGAATTAACCTCTGTACAACTAGATATGGAGGTTAATTCCATTAGGTATTTCTTAGGTAGGTACCTACTAACCTACCTTACAATTTTTGCATGATTGCATCCGCGCCTTATGGAGCGGAAAGCGAGGTGGCTACCACAAGACCACCAGCTCGAAGCTTTATGTCTACACATAGCCAAAAATATTTCGCGTCAGCTGCAAAAAGCTGTAACGGCAAAAAGATGATAATTTTTCACTCGTTTAAGAAAACACGTTTTTTCAAATACATTGTAACCATAGGTTCGTTAAGCAACGAAGAAGAATTAATTTCAGAATAAAATTATTTGAAAAATATCTAACTATGGAATAACTTTTGGTGCCGAGTGTACGTACCTACTTACTATTGCAAAGCTTTTTTAAATTAACTTGCAGATGGAACAAGTAGTTGGCCCACCTGATGTTAAGTGATAACCATCACCTATAACAAATTGTAGCATTCATAAATCTTATTTGTATTGTTTGTTTTTTTTGTAAACACCAGCTACCTACGAGATTTATGGAAATATTTTTAAAACAGGAACTAGGATTTAATAACATAATAACTTTTCCTGTTTACCTTCTGAGGAAGTTTGTTTCTGAGATTTCCATCCCAGATGAACAAGTAAATTTTTGAATGCCTAACCTACTTACAAATCTGCTCTACTTTTGTAACAAAGAGCTGACTAAGAACCTGTTCTAAATAATTTCAATTTCATTTCTTAAAATATATAAGTAGGTACCTACTACAATAATTTGTATACACCCACTCACAAAATTCTGATCTCACAAGGATTTCTAGCGTACGTAGGGCTTAAAAACTACGAGGCCCTGCTTGAAGTATTAAGTGTCATAAAATACCAATCTTAAGGCAAAACAAAAACAAACTCAGTCAACTGACTCATAGTATATTGTATATTTTATGAGATGGAATAATTGGTAATAGATACATAGTCACAGTCGGGTCACGTATACCACCACATTTCTACACAAACATTTCAATGGAAGAACCACAAGCACATGGAAATAGAACTCGTGGTTCTTGTCTCCTGTTTACCACATCTCTTATTCTTATTATATCTTTCAAGGAAAGCTCATGAAATAAGCTATCTGTACTGATAAATTGAATAGGAGATAAATTAAAGCAAAATCTTAAACTAGAGTTTTCCAATTCCAGATGCGGCGGCGGTGACGCAATGTCTGTCGCGCCGGCGGTGAAGCGCGAGCTGGAGCTCGAGAGCGGCGGCGGCAGTCCCGGCCGCAAGCGACGCAAGCAAGCGGCCCCCTCCCGCGCGCCACCGCCGCACGCCCCTCTGCCGCCCCTCGATCTGCAGGCCAAGATGGCTGACATCTACAAGAGCGCGCTGGCCTTCGGAGAGCTTTCTCTACCTCCGTTCGACCCCTTGGCCGCCTTTCGCCTGCTCCCTAGACACGACCCTCCAAGAATCTTTAATCCGGAAGCCTACTGTGACCTGTGCTGTAAGGAGTTCTGCAACAAGTACTTCCTCAAGACTCATCGCGCGAATAAGCACGGTATCTACGATGGCGGAGATCCACAGCCGGCTGCACCACCACCCGCGAGCATGTCTCCACCGCGCCGCGCTTCCGATGAGGAGTCTGGTGGGACTCCACGGAGACTGTCACCAGACTCAGCGCGGCGGGCGCGGGAAGCCGGCTTCCAGCCCGAAGCGTTGCGCCGGCTTGGTGTCGTTAACCCCGAGGCCTTCTGCGAAATCTGCTGCAAGGAGTACTGCAACAAGTACTTCCTGCGAACGCACCGCGAGCGACGGCACGGTGTACCTTTGCTGCACCCATCGCCTAAGTTGGAGCGGATGACTCCACCAATGCTATTGATGCCACCCGGTTCGATGTCTACACCGCTATCCACGCCACTGACCACCCCGCCGGCACTGCCCCCACCCGACACACCGCCGCGCTCGCTATCTCTACCGCCACCATACGACACCGAGGAGATGGCGGAGGTGAAACGCGAATGCGAAGATGAGCTCGAGGCAGCCTTCCGTGACGGGCAGACCAGCCCGCTCAACCTGATCGTGGAGGAGCGCGGTGCCTCACCCGGTTCCGCCAGTGAGGAACTGCGCAAGTTGCAGACAATGATCTCACAGCTGAACGAGCTGGCGGCCGAGCGGCTGTCGGACGAGGGGCCAGAACCGTCCCGCGCGCCCTCCGCCTCACCACCCGCGCCCGACGAGCGCCGCTCCTCCGCAGCCGGCTCTTCTTTCTGCGAAATCTGTAACAAGGAGCTGTGCAACAAGTACTTCATGCGAACGCACATGCAGCGCATGCACGGCATCGCACTGGAGTCGGGCGCGGCGCTCGGTGGCGTCACATGCGACATCTGCCACAAGGAACTCTGTAGCAAGTACTTTCTGCGCGTACACAAGCACAACACGCATGGTGTCCCCGCACCACCTGCGCCCGCGCCCTCCGCACCGCCCGAGCCATGCCCGCTGTGCGCGCGTCGCTTCCGAGGCCCGCGCGCGTTACGAGCACACCTGCTGGCGGAACACGCGCCACCACCGCCTCCACCACGTCCGCTGGACCTACTGGCGCGCGACAAGCCGTACGCCTGCTCCTACTGTCCCTTTAGCACTGATGTGCTCGCCTTCCTGTTTGCACACGAGCGTGCACACGCGCAGCAGCAGCGGCAGCGGCCGATGGACGGCGAGCTACCAGAACGTAGTGAGCCACCAGAACGCAGTGATCCAAGTGCAGGCGCCGATCCCATCGAGCCGGAGGGCACCGAGAGTCTCAACGGCGGTGCCGAACTCGATGGCGACGGCGACGGCGACGCGGACGCGCAGTACTCGTGCTCTCGCTGCGCGTTCCGTGCGGACGGGTTCGCGGCGCTCGAGGCTCACCTGCGTGCGGCGCACGGTGGAGCAGGCGCGCTGCTGGCTGTGCCGCGCGCCCCGCAGGCGCCGCTCACCATGCAGCCCTTCGTGGTGGAGGAGGCAGGAGGCGCGCTCAGCCTCGTACCGGCGCTCGTGTTCCTGCCGGTGCGACGCCGTGCTACGCGCCGCGCTACCGTCACGCTGACGCTGACGCCGGCCTAGTGCCTGCGCTGCGCCTCCGTGACGCTGCGCTGGGCCGCAGCGCGCCCGTGCCGCGACTACATCGCACGGGCGCGCCTCCGACCGAGGGACTCTACTGACTACATTTAACGCTGTGTGCCTTCAAGCGATTGCTAAAAAATATTATGAGACGTATTATTAATCGGAGAACAAGCCGCTCGCGCCGGAGCGCCACACCGCGCGGCGGCCCGCTCGATCCGTTCAGAGTCTGACTTCATGTATTGAGAATTATATTGATCGGGTGATATATGAAAGGTTGCCGCTTATGAAACGTTTTATTCGTTATTATCTCCGCGATGTTCCGTCGGGTCGGTCCGAGACGAGTTTTTGAAACGTCGATTTCGATCGGGAGAAGAAATACACCCTAGAAGTAATTATTATTTAAAGTAAATGTGTATCTGTGAGTGCGCACTCACGGTAGCGTCGTAGTGCCGGTGCGATGTTGATCACTGGCGCAGGCGGCGGGATGCACCGGGCGCAACGCGAAGACCGACGGACGTGTCCTCGGGCGTGACGCGACTCCAAGCGTGATCAACGCCGCCATGTAGGTACGCACGGCTACTGCCCTCTACGACTGCGATAACCGCTCTACCTCACGACGTTAGTTTTTATATTAGCTGTTATTGTATAAATTATATTTTGGAGTTACAATTAGTACAAAGATATAGTAACCGCGTTACGACGCCGGACGGAGACCGGTGGGCCACTCGATACTATTTATTGTTGACAGCGAGTGACTTAAAGCACAAAGATACGTACTATTGGGCAGTGATCAACATTAATCGTAATTTTAGTATTAAATTTGATTAGATTGTGACGTGGGGGCTGGTCGTGTTCAGTTGTGTTACACACCAAGCATACGGGTCCTTGTTTCGGGTCAGCGTCTGGGCGCAGCTCAGCGCGGCCCCTGCCGGCCGGCCCCGCAATTATATTATTTGTATCCTTATCTATTTATACAATGTGTTACTGCAGCCGGCACCTGCCTTTCGACTCCGTGCGACAAAAACTACCTCATTAAAAAACTTGATAAAATTTTAATATTTCTGTATTATTCATTAATTAATAAAATTGCAAGTGAAATCGACAAAATGAATTAAAATGCACGTAAGATTGGTCTAATATTGAGAAAGACTGAATTTGTTTATTGATAACCGCGGCGGAGTCGAAAAAGGTGGTAAATGCACGTCAAATATTATTATCTTGTTAGTCAAGACTTATTTGATGGGTAAATTGGTAACTTTGTTTAAAGTTTCATTATTCGGTAGATCAGTGTGGAGGTTAGCTTGTACAAACCATGCAGCTTCTAAAGAAAGTTCCTATGTATGTACGTAAGTTGTAATTTAAATTTAAAAATATTAGAGGTCGCTCGAATAACGGCTCTGGACAAGATAACGAGGCGAACCTGATTTTTGTAATAAAATTGTGATTGAGAATCAGGGTACACCTTGTTACTAAACTTTACTAAGGATACTGAAGAAAGAGAAAGTCCTAATTGAAACTGAGAATAAGTTTTGAATAATGAGAAAAATGTTACTTCTCTAGTTTAATTTTAATTGAAAGTTCCTATGATTACTTCCTAATATTATCGATAGAAATAAAGAAAACAAAACGGAGAAATAACCAACTTCCTAATAATCGTCTTCCTCCAAACGCAGCCAAATTTCCAACTCTCGTCCAGAGCTGAGGTCCGAGCGCGCGATACAACAAATTATATTAATAATGTTTTAAAATAATAAACAAAAATAATAAAAAATGTACGCGTGCTAACGATGCGTGTTATAGTTCAAATTCTTATTTAAGGAGGGGCATATTGCACCGTAGTTAGGAGAAAATGCTGTTAAATTTTTACTATATCGGAATTTGAATAATAACTATCAGTCGTTTTCATTGAATGTAGTGAAAATGTATTTAAAAAAATTGTGTTCAGAATTGATTTCGCTGGCTTTGTACCTGGAGTGGATAATAGACCAATAATTTTAATAAAATCAATAGTACAAATGTTTATACCAACTAATGTAAGGTATCGGAGATTGGTATGACAATTAAATTACAGTACAAATTAATATTAAGTGTAGCTGAATGGTTTACAGAAGTGGTTATAATAAACAGTAATTTTTATAAATGTTTAAGTGTGGTTCACTCGGGTACACTGCTTATATTCCGACAGTATGGTCGCACGCCATTATTATATTATTTGTAGGAAATAGATAATAGATATTTTTATTAATTTTTTCGTCACGAATAAGCATAGAAATTCAGAAATATATTTAACATAAGATATAAAACAGTCAACTTCAAACGTAGGTTATCGAAGTATTAAAATAACGTAGGGTTCTTAAAACTGACCATTTATATTGTTTCAATCTATTTTGTAATATTACAATGTATTTTATCAAACAATTAAACAATATCTTGTACAATGGTGTTACAAATGTATGTGAGGCATTGTTTATGTTTAATAAAAATAGAATTAAGAATATTTTGATCTCAAGAAAGTTCCTTTCATTCCAGTATGAATACTAGTCCTAATATTTCTTATATTTTTTAACCATGTGCGACTGTAATCTAATTGATGGTAATTTTATCGAGTTGTATTTAAATGTGTTGTTTCTAGTCAAATTATTTTATATTTTGCCAATGTGGATGGTACTAAAAATATTTTAATAAATTGCTTTCAACCATTAGCAAAAATTGTAATCGTAAAGTGTATACTAAAAAGCAAAATATAACCATTGAAATAATACATACAATTTCATGTCGAGTTAAAAAAAATAAACAAAACAAAATTTATAGTTATCATCCAAATTGGTAAAACGTTATAAATTAATTATAAAGAATTATAAAATGGCTTTAGGAGAAAGCCAAATATATAACCTCCAATGCAACACTTATCCATAAATGCCGAAATTTGCATTTACAATCTTATCAATTTTGTCCGTATTAGTCATTAGTAAGCTAGGTATACAAGTGGTATTTTTGTTATGAGTCGGAATCGATTAGTTAAAATGATTATAGGTATCAACACCTCATTCATGCTTTTGTAAATGAAATAAATCCATGGAAAAGTACTTCTCATTATAAACAAGATAGAAGGAACCATGGTCCCCATAGTTATTTAAAAGATTCACTCTTTTAAAAAAGTATCGGTGATATCATGAAATTTATTGAGTGTCCTCTATTAGCTTACTATGTTGAGGAGCTAGATTTCAGACCCATTTAAGTTACCGAGGTATAAACAAAGAAACATTTACCATTCATCTTGTTATTTTACTATATTCGAAACTTTTAGTTTTTAAAAGACTTTGAATACATGACTATAGATTAAAAGAAATTGTTAAACCGGCTACAACTTTTACTTGGACTTTTAGGTGAATTTTTTCTAGTTATTTCGATTTAAAAACCAAACTACTGAACTGATTTTGATTGAATTTTTACTTAGAAGAATAAAAAGTAAAATTGGTGGATTAATTTGGTTTTAAAATCAAAATAACGGGAAATAATATGTCATCGAGGCAATGGTTGCAGTCTGTTTTTTAAACTATATTATTATAACAATGTTAGCAGATAAAAGAACCCAAAACTAGGTTAATCTAATACCCAAGTCATATCGATTGTTCTAGACTTATTAGGGCCAATTTACATGATGCAAGTTTGATATGTTCATTAAAATAGTTCTGTATTCTTAATTCAGAGAAAAGAATCCACAAACAAACGCTGCTCAGGAATTTCACTGTTTTGCTTTTTATTGCCTGGCATTCGTTATGGTCAGCAAAAAAAGGAGATTATCATTTCTGGTTTCTAGAGCTCAAATATCTTTTAAAAAGTTCAAAGCTCATTTTTGGTCTTTAATTGTAATATCTATTTGAAAATCTGCCTTGTCCTGAAAACAAAATTTTTCACTTCCTTACAACCTGAGGTAAAGGGTATTGAGTAACTAAAATTGTCGATCAACTTTTGTTGCTGTTAAAGAATAAAATCTACAAGTTAGATACACACATTTTATATTTATGTTTCGGGTACGCAGTAGGGAGCAAACGTGCATAATGTAAATGGGCCCTTAATTAAAAACTTTCGATACGATTGTTTAGCAAAGGCATAAGAACAGACAAACCTGTTTTTCAAACTTTTTATAGACTAAATAAGATGTTGTATTGGAGGTCGGTACACGTTCCTATCTCCGTGCGTTGTTTATATTTGTTTTCCATTAAATTAACGAAACATTTCTACCGTATTCAATAAATTAAATATACAAATAAACTGTGATGTTTTCCTTGTAGGTATCCTAGAAGGGTGCCGTGGTTACACAACCATGGAGTACACAACCATGGAAAACACAGTCAGGAATTTGTGTACAGTTTGGCATCCAATTCCTTGGTCGTGTATTCAATGGTTGTGCTTTTTTTTAAATTTTGTACACCCTTGGAAAACACGACCATGAAATTGGATGCCAAAACATATGCTTCGCATGCACTCACTTTCCAGGGCAGATCCCTCCCGGATAGGTTAGGTTAGAACAAAAAAAACTGCATGACCTCAAAATAGGATGGTACAACTTCTTTAGTTGCGTCTAAACGAAGGATAAGCGTTCGACCAATCAGAGCAATGATCACCAATACCCAGGTCGTGTATTCCATGGATTTCGTGTACATTTCGTCTAAATTTACCTCGCTGCGTATTCCTGTCTGCGTATTCCTGTCTGCGCATGCAATGGCTGTGATGTCCCGGGTTGTGTATTCCATGGTTGTACATTAACCGGCCTCTCTTTGAAACTACTTTTCTCATCTTTATTAATTCCTGACTGACTGACATATTGGCAACGCACAGCCACTCACTCAGTTCAAACCACTGGTTGCGAACTGGGCATGAAATTTTTAGGGTATATGTATTTGAATTGGTGCGTAGAGGTGTATGTATTAAGAAAGGAATTCCCAAAATGCAACCCTTAAACAGTACAGCGGTTCTTGAGGTTTGTAGATACCTATTATAATGAATAAAAAAAAAGAAAACGAAAAGAAATAGCATCACAACTTTAATCCCCAAACACGGTAGATATCCCCTTCGATGTCTTAGCACCTAAGTACCTACTTAGATTCTAGATAGTAGATTTGGTACCTACATGCCCACGTTTTGCAGCAGTTATTATTCAAGTTATTATTATTCAGTTGCAAGCCCATCGCTGCTAAAATATTAACTGGTTTCCTCATGATGCTTTCTTTCACCGTGTTAGAGGACTGCCATTGCGTAAATTAATTTTTCGAACGGAAAAATATATTCGTGCACGACCGGAATTGAACCCACGACCTTAGGACCAGAAGGTGTGGTCACTCCCACTAGACCACCTGTGCTCTCATACACCATTCAATTTAAAGCTCTAAAATATGAATCTACGCCTAAACTAGTTATTTATATCTTAAAAATGAGCACGTTTGTTGCGGCTGGAGGTTAGGTGGGTACTGCAGGTAACTGCCACAATGTTGTCGGTCCACAGTATGGTGTCAGTCTACGGGAATAGTTAATCTATAAATCTCAATCTCAGTCGTCAATTTGGAAGAGTAAATGTGTTATATGTTAAACACCATATGAGGCTTACATCTCCGATTTACGCAGTGCTATATCACGTGACAAGTACGTTTGCGGTAGACCTGCGCTATAAGGCTATGTAATTATTTTAAGCCGAGATCTACCACCAAGGTGGTCACCTGGTTTCTACGTAACTTTCTAGAATTTCTCACTTCGACAAAAATAACAGTAGCAGGGTAAGAGTTGTTTAGTAATGTATTTCACAAATGAACACCTACTAAGCCCTAACAATTAAACCCTTTATAAAAGAATCAACGCAATCACACATCCAACAAAGAATTGCAAAATCCCGCCAAAATACTCTTAATTAAAGATTATATCCGCGTCAACTGTCAGCTTTTAGATTAACAAAAAAGTTTTGACAAAAAAACACTGTTTTTAACAAAAAAAACGACACCCATTAAAAATAGCAAGGGTTCTGTACATTCGTTGCATCTGTCAAATACGTTTAGGGGAAATTTAGTGAAATTGTTGAAAAATGGGTTAGATTTAGAAAAAACAGCAAAACAGGGGTTAAGTTTGTGTCAATATTATACGGGTTAACCCGGCGGCGGCGCAGTCGTCATGGTGAGTTGTCGTTTGAACTTTTACCAAATTGATTTTGACATTTTTGTAAATCGAAATTTTATACAACATGTTATTATAGATGGCTCAAGCGCATTTTAAATTGCTTAGCTTATCTCTCTGCGTACTTCCATAAAATACGAATAAAAACTTTTTGTTCAACCCTTGTTACCAATTATTGTCATCACTAATTATTAGAATGATTTTAAAAATTAACAATTACATAGAAGTATATCTTTTTTTACATTTAATAGGTGCACGTTTGACCGCAAACTCACCTGATGTTAATTGATGATGCGGTCGATGGTGTAGCACGCTTACCTAGAAAATACCTATTCTCTTGAAAACTTCCAAATTATACGAGACCGGAAAAACAGACGACGAGAATGAATTCCATTCTTTTGCTTTTGCATTCTTTATCTGCATTTAAAAAGTTACCTCCATAGGTACCTACTAATTTTTTTAAACACCTTTTTTAAAAACATTATTAGAAAAATGTTATATCGCAAATCCATGTATCACTTTAACAATACCTAATCAATCACCGAAAAAATTGCCATCTTGTCACACATTCCCCGATAGCATTAAAAATACATTTTACGTTAAAACAGAATTCCGCGATTTCCTAAAAAAGGACTCTAAATCATTTTATAAGTCCCATTGTCATTTTTAAACCCTTCCTTGTAAAAAATTCGACACGCGTTTGCCACGCTTTATTCCGAAAAAAATACAAAAAAACTTTAATTCTCTAAGTACACCCAGTGACCTACATTACTCAGATTTTCCCTCGAAATGTGTAAAAACCACCCTTTTATTAAGTTTGTTCGTAATCGAATTCAATCCTTTGGAAAAGGGTTCAATAAAATGTTCAATATTGAATTTTTTTGACGCATCTAGCTGTCATTGTGCGCGCCAAAATTATACGTTCTGTCAAAATTTCGCGCCATTTAGCTTGGACATCTGCCGGTCCGCGTACTCTACCTAGAAAAAACTTACACAATGTAAATAGGGGTGGAACTCACGACATTAATTTTTAGGGGAAAACGATATTTTTACACAAAAATGCATTTAAAGTATAACGTAATATTCCCTCATTTTAATATTTAATGTTCAAATGTATTTTTTCGATTGTATTCATAACAGCTTTTGTATTAAAGTCATAATGTGCGTGCGTATTTTAAATGGATTTACTGTTACATAAGAATAAGAATAAGAATAAGAATAATTTTATTCAGGACATATACATATAGCTAAAGCTTTAATGGTCTTAATAGTTCATTTAGTTTGTCATAAATCTTTTTTTCATACAAAAGACTTAAACGCGCGATCCAGACCACTGCAAAATTAATGAAGAATAAATGATCTCGGAATCAGCTAAGTGACAATGGAGAAGTTGTATAACTCGTAGAACCGACAAACGCTAGGGAAGTAAGTTCTCGAATGGCACCATGTACCGGAAGACGAAGAGTAGGACGCCCTCCCACCCGATGGACCGTCGACATCGTTAAAATCGCGGCAAGTCGGTAGATGGAAAAGATTCAAAAACGTTCTTCTTGAAAATGTATTTATGAGACCTCTTATGACCAGCAATGAACTTCTAAGGGCTGTTGATAATGATTAACTTTGATAAATTTTCATTCTTTGGATCTAGAACTTTTAGCTTATTCCTAAATCATATCCTCAGAGTACTTTCATATCCTAACGCTACCTGAGAGATTTATCGCACCTATCTAGATGTAGGTACCTAAGTGTCGATTCTACACAATCTAAATGTGCTTAGTAGATTTTGCAGATTCAAGATCAAGAAGATGAAAGATTATCTGGAATATAAATAACTCGAAGTTGTGCAAAAATATATAATCAGGCATCGTAATACATATAGTCCATAAGTAGTGTGGCCGCGAGTAGCAGCCCTTTGTCTTCTACGGAGAGGTCTGCGTCGAAGGCTACACCAAATCTGAAAGAAACATCAAGGACTTGTTTCTTGGATAGTAAAATTAAAACTGCTCTTCCACTGATTCTTAAATATTTATAATAATAACAAATATATTAGTCCCATTATTATAATACGATTTCTGTTTGGGCCATTGACAAGGGGCTCCCCACTTATCAACAACGAGTTTCTTTTATGCAACATGCTGACTTAACTAGCCGATGCTTCACTTGGTGTTCAGTGGTACCATTGCTTATAACAAAGCATAGCCTCGCAGGTTACGCACGTTAAAAACGTGCTCTATGATGGACATCTCTGCATTCATCTACTTGAGGTATACAGGCGTTGTGGAACAGGTAAATTCACGGGCTCCCACACCTTTCAAACAGAAACACAGCAACGCTGCCTGGAGGCTGAAACGGCGTGGTAATAGTACTTCCCCGAACGAATCCTTCACAGATAGCCCTACGACTATTAAAGAAAAAACTAAAGAGAATTGCTCAGTGTAAGCTCACAATATCAATGATGTATCGTGATGGCTTATAAAAGGATCACTAGCCAAAAATTCGGTGCTTGCAGTTGCAACGCAGCATGCCTTAAGCTTCAGGAAATTAAAAAAAACTGGCTGAAAGTTGGCATTACACCCACACTTGTTTTCCAATAGCGTAGGTATTAGTAACTGTCATAACGGTACCTGTCAGTGACAGGTGCGAAGAAGAGTGCGTGCATGAGTCCCTGCCAGCGCTTGCAGGTGGCGCCAACGTGCGAGCCATCTGCGCGAGTAATGCGGAATTGCACGTCTGTAAAGCAGCTCACCGTCACGTTCGGACCTGAAGGACGCAAGGAAGCAAAATATTCATTCATGAGCACAAAGAACTAGAAGAAAAGAAATAGCCTGGACATAGCTAACATAACACAGAGACCGGTCGGCGACATCTCCACAGCCATCTCATCTTTTCAACCTCTTCTCTTTGGCAACTACCCAAGCCGAAGCTTGTAGCTTAAGAATCTAAAAAATTGTGTAATTTCGCTCGTTATCAAAAACTAGTTTAATTTTTGATCAACAGTGACAGAGCAATCTCTGTGTACGCCGAACAAGCAGTAGGTCACGTAGATAAAAAAAAAATTGTCATTTTAGAACTCAAAACGTATCCGACGTTTGAGTCGACTATATCCATAAGAAGACTATGTCTCGTCTATTTAGCGGTCTATGAGGTCTGTTTAGGTATTCATCCAGGTTTTTTATGATATTTCTGAAACAATAATATGCCCCACCTGATGTTAAGGTGCAACCATCACCTATAACCAAGTATTGCCTTATAGGTCACACGCGTTAGGTACGTGCCCTACTATGCACTGCCCTGCGTCCACCGACGTTATGTATTGTATAGCTGCTCGTATTGAGCCTCATGTGCCTGTAATTTCACCGGCACCTTTCAAACCGGAACACAGCAATGCGAGCATCACTGCTTGGCGGCATAAATAGGTACTTCCCCGGACGAGCTCTTTCACAAAGAGTTCTACTACTACTACTTAAAGTTGCAGTTGTACTGGACCTCATAGTTTGGGTTCAAATCAAAAGATACAAGAAATTATAACTGCCAATCTAACCTAATATCCAGAAGGTAACTTCTCCCTCCTTGTTCTTCACGACGTATATAGGCTTGACCGGCGCCCACTGTTGCTCTACTGTACCGATTAGCTCGCCGGGTGGTGAGAACACTTTTAAACTGTACAGAAATATTACTATACATGAAATATTAGATGTTTTTTGTAAACCTACATCTGAACCGCAAGACGAAACGTTGAACGCCCTCCTACCCGATGGACTGACGACATTGTTAGAATCGCGGGAAGTCGTTGGACGGAAAGGGGCCAGAATTGTTTTTCTTGGAAACGTGTGGCCTATGTCCAGCAATAATACTTTAGACATCTTATTAGGTATCCGTGTCGTGGGTACCATGGTACCACAAAACTCAGAACAAATATCTGCTAATCATGCTATGAATCGAACTCGCGGTTTAAGTCATCCACTGCGCCACAACGGTCGTTATAATGCAAATTAAATTTTAAAATTAAAAATGATGAAAACTAACCTTTGCAGCTGACATGGCAGAATCCTAGATGTGAACGCATAAGGCCTCACTATCCTCATCACTTCATCACCCTGACGGTTGGAAACCACTAGCTCTAATGGCCGAAGGCCGTAGCAGAAGTAACCCACCCACCACCTGAAATGCAGAAAAAGTTGAACTACAAATAAAAACGAACTTCTTGCTGAATCGAAAGCTAGTTCGATTCTCATGACATTTCATACAACAAATGCACAACTGTACTGGTGGATGGAACCGAGATATTCGTAGTTTTTGATACCCCTGTCACCGTTGTTTTATTTTCTACCGCCTATGGGAATACACAATGATACCAAAAAGAGTTAACAAACTCACAGAAACCCACAGGTCACGACGAAAGATCCCTAAAGGCTTGTTCGGGATCATAGGATACAGTGGAAGCCACCCTGCCTTTCAACCTTAGGTTCATGGGTTTAAAAGCATCTCAGAAACAGCCGCAAACAAATTAAAATCAAGTTATCAAGTTCCTATGGGTTATAAAATTGGTCAGCTTTGATGACGGAATTTCCTCTTCCTTTTAGGATAGCACTAAATCTGGCTTTAAACCTTAGCCGAGATCCCACTAACCGGTTCTCTTCATTTATAGTGTAAACCAGGTTCTGGTCTGGAGATCGCACGGAAAACCTGTTCTTTTTCCCCCGAAGACACAGCACGCTCTTCATCCGAAGTCGTTTGGTGATGTGCAGTCGGTCTATTATAGACAGGTCATGAAGCACAGACGGGGCCGGTGGTGGTGGGGGCTGGTAGGGCTGGGTAAGTCGAAGAAAGCTTATACATTGTAAATAAACGTATTTACTAAACACTTGATATAGATAAACACTTGATTATATTCAAAGGAAAACACTTTAAGAAACATTACGAGCATAAGTATAATGGGCACCTTATCACTAAGAGCAATCTCTTCCAGACCACCTCTGGGTAAAAAGAATAGGTAGTCATTCTACTTAATCAGGAATCTGCTGTGTACAAAAGTAACATCCTTAACTATAATTAAACATTACTCTAATAGTTTAAGAGTAAATATTATATGATAATTAAGATGTTTAAGGGTAATCAGGAGCACGTCCGAGAACTTAACGAATACCATGCTATGACGAGATTTTCTGGCTCTGGGATGAATTTTATTGTGATCTATGTTAACACCACGTACCTACTCCTTATGACTGGTTATGACGCCATTGATAATTTAAATTAAATGTCATATTTAAAAATCGACCTACAAATAAATTAAACCACAATTCAGTGCGTACTTGCACTCAGAATAAGGTTGTTACTTACCCTATGACGGCCTTTACGCAAGCAAGCCGATATACATAGGTTTAAAACATGTAGTTGAAAACCACAATACGCAATTCTCGTTCAAAATGCGTCAGCATAAAAATAACTAAAATCAATTTATTACTCTTAAAGTATAGTCGTAACTGAATGCATACAGAATAGGTATGTAGAGCATTCCAAGCATAGATAGAAAAAAAATGGGTTGAACGGGGAAGCACTCGCATAGATTAATTGATAGGTAACTTCAATGTAGATATTTGTAAGTTTGACCCGCTTTAGGCCGATAGATTTGAGGTATATTGAAGATCTAAAACTATTACTACTAAAGTTTAGAGGTTGCTACTTACCAAGTAGGTTGCCTGGAAGAGATTGCTTTTAGCGATAAGGCAGCCCGTTTTACTTAGTATTTATCTCTGTTATGTTTATATTTCTTTATCAATACTAATATTATACAGAGGATAGATTTGATTGTTTGTTTGCATTGAATAGGCTCCGAAACTACTGGACCGATTTAAAATTTTTTTCACCGTTGGGAAGCTAAGCTATCCCCGGGGGATATAGGCTATATTATATCTTCAAAACAAATAAAGATCCTTACTAAAACCCGTGTGAAGCCGGGACGGGCCACTTGTGTAGAATAAAGAGCTAATCTATTTATCCGGCGTCAGCGAACAGCTGTTTGTTTAGGTAGATATTTCTGAGGAATGCGCCTCCGCCTGTGTGAACTACCATCTAAATACCTTTATATTGAAATGATTGCCACTGTGAATGTGTGCCCAACGCCAAAGATCTTACCTGTGGCTGAACATCCACAACAGGAGTCTTTACCACCTCATGGAATGGCTGCACGTGGGGAATCGGAGCTACCTGCATCATTATGTCCACCAACTAAGCACCGACCGAAAACGAAGGAAACCAGTAAGTACCTAAGTACCTAAATCAATGATTTATTCGCATTATTTTTGGCATGAAAAAAACTCATTTTGAAAATTAATTGAAAGAAAAGTCGGTGACAGAGCAACATTATGTCAGTGTCTGTCTGAAGCTTTTGGTCTGAAGAAGTTTTTCTAAGGTTTTTTTGTTCTATCTAATGGGAAGTCTTTGAAAACGCAATGTTGGGTTTAAGCCTACCCTATTTAAGATAGGGTATCTCATATATGTATATCCGTTGGACAGACAATATTCACAATGTCGTCAGCACAAAATTCAAATATATTTGGCACAAGTCGCCTTAGCAATATCACATCAATACCTTAGCAATATCTACCTTAGTTTCATTATTTTTGTTACTCTTTATTTTATTGCTTTTATTTCTGTAAGTATAAAGTTTAACTTGTAAGGTAGGTACCTATATTATCAAAAATCTCTACATAGGAAGGCGTCGGTATTCGCGACACAGTTCAATACTTCTGCAGACGGCTCCGACGCAGAATGTCCATTTTTCAAAATGTCCAGTGGTCGCAAAATGTCCTTTTCGCGCAGACATCATCTTTCCCGGTAAACGTATACATTTTTAGCTACCTAAACATATTATTCAATGATATTATTTGAACATATTTGATATTTAAATTCCACTTCTGGACCTTTCTTTCTACTTACTTATGCCGTCCCATGCCAAATTCGGACAATCTTTGTAAGATCACAAAAAATAAGTAAAACATTTTTTGCCCTAGCTAATTATTTCCATGGCCCATATCGTATGCAGTTAACGGGATCGGGTGGATGCAAATCTATTACAAAAGGGCATAAAGGGGGACTTCATTTAAATTTGTGGAAAAAATGCAAAAACTATATCGCTTTTATCAATTGCAACAATGTCCACGGTCACAAAAGGTTTGTAAGGTGGCCATGAATTTATCAACGACAAAAGTCAAAAGGGATTTATTTATTGGTATCATAAGAATCGCTTAAAAATTTTGGTGGAGGGGCATTTTGCGAGTGGAACCTTATGCACTTAAATCAAAAAAACTTTACAATTTTCGCGTTTTCTTGTGGATTCATCTAAAAAAATAATAATCCTTTATTTCTTCAAAAGGTAATGCATGCACATGACACATATTCAATCTTACAGTGCAGTCCTGGGCTTAGGACTAGTGCTAGTACCACTCAACACACTAATTTACACAATAGCGATAACTTTTGAAACTATCATAGATGAAAATGTTTTCGACAAAAGCTGTGACTTCAAATATTTCCTAAGGTATTTCGGCAAAACATTTTAAGAAAAAGAAAATCTTTTTAATTAAAAGTTTTGGAAGTTAACATTTAATTTACTTTGAACGACTCATGTTGTCAAAAACGAATCTCAGCATGAAGTATAAAATATATCAGTAGCTGTCACAGTGTGGTCACCTTACACATTTTAATGTCGTCGCACGCGCCGCCCCGCTGCCATTTTATGCAAAAACGCAAATTTTGTCGAAATTTGAAACGCTCCATTGTATCCGCAGCTAGAATGAATAAAAATAATCGCTGCGATTCCATTTTGGGGGAAAATTCTTTATTTCGGAGTGTGCCTAAAAGAATTAACGGTAGTTTTTATGCATGCGATCGAATTTTGTTTTTGCATGGTCAGCTATTGATTTAGAACTTGTAGGGCGAATTTGGAGCAGATGGTTTGCTTTATTTTTTTTTATTGAAAAATAATGAATTTTAAATAAAAAAATACTTTAGCACTATACAAGACCTACACACACAAGAGAAATTTAATGACAGTTTTTTTGGAACAAACCTTTTAAATAATCTAGGTATAAGCATAGGTACCTAAGTATATTCCTCTATTTACTCCCCAATCAAAAATAGCGATCGACTAAATCAAGAAACTTGTGTGCTAAATTTCGTACCTATATAGTTCAGATGTGTCCTATTTGGTCGAAGTAGCAATAAAAGACGAATTTTCTATTTATTGTATATTCATTTGTAATCCACTTTTTGTACTTCAACATTTACATAATCTCATACAATTTTAAATAGCACTCATACAACGTGTCATTTCACTCGATTTGAACAGAATACAATAATATCTTTGAATAACCAACCAACCAACTTTGTTATTCTTTGTTTAACCAAGTATTGTAGAATAAAAATATTGTTAACTAAATCTATTGTAATTTTTGTACCATTTATTTACATTAACACAAAAGTATAAAAATAACGTTTATCTAAATGCAATTTCTTGGAGAAAGTTTCGTGTGTTTTACGTGTAAAATACTAAAGTGATAAAAAAATATCTAGCTTTCGTCCGCGGTTTAGCTGTTTCACAATAGTAATCATTTACGTGTCATATTGTATTAAATTTATCAAAAGCGGTTTATTAAAATGTTGGTGTATAAGTCCCAAAATGACAGCTGTCACAGTTAGTTCGTAGTAGCCTTGCATTCTGCGCTGTATGTGGTGGGTTCGATCCCCACCGAGAACAAACATTTGTGTGATGAACATAGATGTTTGTTCTGTGTTTGGGTGTTATATTGTATTATATGTATGTACAAAAAAAAGCATATAAGTATTATATTAGTCATCTGGTTTCCATAGTACAAACTATGTTTACTTTGATGATGTTGTGTAAAAATGTCCATAAATGTTTATTTATGTATTCATAAGTGCCAAACATCTAAACCGCGTTTATAATATATATAATAAATATCGGATAATCGAGCGAAATATTGACACTGACCAGTCATAAAACTCAATTATTTTATTAATAACAAAACAATAAAACTATTATTTATAAGATTATTGCTAAACTCACTGATTCGCAGATTTCTTACATTAACGAAGAAATTACCTTTATTTTTGTTCGATCATAAGAATACAGTTATTACAATGTAGGTCTTTCTAATAAGAAAGATTTTAGCTGCATTTATATATGAAAAGTCAGCAAGTCATAAATTGTTTGTATCACTTTACGTAATGCGTAATTGTTTGTGTAAAAAAATACCTTTTCATGTATCTACTTCTTCGTCATACGAGTAAGGATGAGTCTGTACCTACATAATTTCGTTATCAGCAGCCTAAACATCCCCTGCTGAAGAAAAGCCTCTCCCATTGATTTATTCTGAACAACCGATTCGAACAATGCCGTTGGTTCATCGGCTGGCGGCTACCTACAGTTTTTCGGTTCAAAATCTCTGTTTATCAAATATTTTTTTATGTACCTACAGTTGATGATAAAGTATATCTAAATAAAGGAATATCATAAATTCATCACAAACTTAACAAAACGCGTGACATTAACATAACTAGTGTAAGATTTTAACAAAAATCTTTATTTAAAGAAAAAATAAATATTTTTCTAATTATCTTATAAGGCACGTCGAGTTTAATAATTTTAGGGTTCCGTTTAGGTATGAAATAACGCCTAGTTATTAGAAAAATAGTACATTTTCAATAAATATACTCTAAAAATATATTTTATCACATTGGTTTTTACTGTACAAAATTGTGGTCCTATACATTTTGGTAAATAACGTTTAATATAAAAAATAATTATGATTTGTATAATAATGTATACTTTTAGTGGAATTAGATTAATGCCAAACTTGCATTCTCAAAATATAAATAAAATATTTTAATCAATTAAAAAAATAAGATAACACCGCTAAGCGATCTATCAATTTAAATCATGTAACAATATAACAAGACAATATTTAAAAATTTCTACGAAAGCGTGATAATTAATTTTGTGCAACAATTTCTTTGAAATCGAATTCACTAATTATAAAAAAACGGCTCAAAAATAGAGCACCGCATATCTAAATCTATAGCACAAGTTTAATACTTTTTTCATAAAAATAGTTTACAAATGGACACTATCGTATCACTTTTTTTTATATAACTATACAAAATATTGCTTAATTATAGCTAATTGATCTAGATAGGTTTATAGCTTTGAAATTTTTCTATATTACTTGTAAGTGTTAAGACACACGTTAAAAGACATTTCAAAGATTTTTAAAATATCCCAAAAAGGAATTATAAAATCGTAAAGGAACTAAAAAGGGTAGTTTTTGGGACATTATAAAAAAAATATTATCAGTTTTTAGTCTATTCTACACAAAGTCCCTTATATGAGCTTGGTAACTGCTAAATCACTATGTTTCCTTGATAACCGGAAGACCTCTAA
The DNA here is from genome assembly GCA_947095575.1 of Electrophaes corylata. NCBI lineage: Eukaryota > Metazoa > Arthropoda > Insecta > Lepidoptera > Geometridae > Electrophaes > Electrophaes corylata. The sequence goes on from OX352714.1 coordinate 5,110,418, forward strand.
CTACATACACTATTTTAGTTTTAAAAACGTTCTGATGAGTTGTTATAACTGCGCAACCATTTTTATTGCAAAAATCGAAAAAAATATTTGATTTATGCCGTTAGTGTGATTTATTTAACAATATAAAATTTGGTCAAACCCAAATAAAAACATTTTACCATACAAATTTAGAACCAAAATATTAAAAACATAATCTTATGTTTAACTAATTTCATAAAAAGAAGTAAAAAACGCTTGCGCAGGCGTTTGTCTGTATTGTGTGAGATGAAATCTTTGGTTTTTTTTACTGGGTCTTTACTTGAATATTTTTTTTATTAAAAAAATCTAGAATGCTTACGAATTATCAAAACTATACGGAATCGTAACGCGTAATGATGCACTCGCGCTTAAAAACTGTAAGCCTGAGAGTCAATTCGAAAGTGGTTTCATGCTTTTTACTTGTTCATTGCTTACAATTTTGTCAAGCTCCGCTTCTAAGCTCTAAAGTCAGGTTCTAAACTATAAGGTCGGGTTCTTAGCCCTAAGGTCGGTTTCTAAGCTCAAATATTCAGGTTCTAAGCTATAGACTCTAAGCTGCAGAAGTTTCAGCAGCTCTAAATTTCATTTAGTCTAATCTACTGTGTTTCAAAGACATATATAACTTATATCTTCATGATTCGGATTGCCAACAATGTTTAAGTTTCAAAGCTGTTTACAGATTCTTAGCTAGTTTAATGTAAATATGTTCTAAGCTCCAAGATCCATATCGAAGCAGTGCTGTCGAGGGTGTGAGTGTGGTGAATGAGGAGCGTGGTGATGTGGCCCGCCCAGCAACAGACTTGGGAGACAAGTCTCAGTCAAAGCGAGGCCTAGGGATAACGAACTGTCTCCTGAAATGAGAGAGGAACCTGGAATAAAAAAAAATAAAAAAACATTTCTTTCATTTTCTTTATCTACACTAATAATATTATAAAGAGGAAAGATTTGTATTTTTGTATGTAACGAATAGACTCAAAAAGTACTGGACCGATTTTAATAATTCTTTCACCATTTGAAAGCTACATTATCCACGACTAACATTTGCTAAATTTTATTTTGGAAAAAAATAGCGTTCCGTAAAATATTTGGGTTTTTCGGACACAAGGTGTAAAAAATCAACCAGAAAAGTTACTTATTTTGCGTACGCTGCCTAAACTATAAAAGATAGAACCATAAAATGTTTTAAGTAATTGTAGATCTTATAAATATCTACAAAAAAGTCCGCGATACACTATACCTATCTATGTCGAGTGAGGCACAAGAACCATTTTTTTATTTAAAAATCTTCAATTTTTTTGGACTACATTTAAACGCATTTATTTTACTCATACTATTAATCCTTATCGAAATAAATTATTTTATCACTAAGTACAGTTTATGTAGATAATATTTGGTCTTTGAATGATTAAAATTGGACGTTTGGTTTTGAAGTTATGGCGAAATTAAAATATTACGATTTCTGCTGCACGGCCCGTTGCGAAGTGAGCGTCACCAAGGTGGGGGTGCGCGTGCGGGAGTTTAGATCTATGAGTTAGGTACCCGCGCGGCTCAGACGCGAGGTGGGCTCCCTACGCAGGTGTTTTATAAAAAGGACATTAATTCATAATGTAATATGTGTATGTAGTTTTATGACAAAATCTATACAAATAAATAAAATTGAAGTTATTAAAAAATTTAGTTAGTTAATAAAATTGTCTGTTTGTAATATTAAAATAACGCTTTTTACTACATGCATAGGAATGTATATACATATACCAAAATAGCATTTTTTTAAATTTTTGTCTGTCTGTCTGTTTGTTCCGGATAATCTCTGGATCGGCTGGACCGATTTCGATGGGACTTTCACTGGCAGATAGGCTACTTTTTATCCCGAAAAAATAACGGGAACGGATAAAAACTGCCACGCGGGCGAAACTGCGAACGGCCGCTATTTTATGCCGTATTAACGCCATCTGTTGGGGACATCGAGTACTACTTCAGTTAAGATTTGTAAGTAAACATGTTAACCGCCCAACGAAGTGGGCACCGGTCAGCTAGTCAGTGATAAAGTTGTGTGAGTTAGTAATTATTTACCTGTATTATGAGGAAATGAGGATGTGTCTTGGAGCATTGAGGATATGCTTCTGTCAGCGGCTTCTGTTACCACATCGCTGAGGCAGAGTTGCGAAGTCGGAGATGAACACAACATGGGGTCACCTGAAAATATATTCTTTTTTAAAAAGTGGATAGAACAAGCATATGATCGACATTGAAATTTTTTATACCCTCCTTGCGAGAGGGATAGGGGTGGACCAGTACAACTTTCTCCAGGTATCAATGATAAGGGTAACTACCTCTGGGTCATTAGGTACCACCTTACGGCAGGGAGTACTGCCGCAAGGCCTTGTTACCTTCAATAAGACGAGCCCTTCACTAAGAGCTTTACTACGACATCTTTCAAGCTGACATAACGTGTGCTTTAATTACCTTGCGTGACAGGGTTATGCGAGTCGTCGTCCATAAGGTCTTCTATTTGAGCTAGGTTTAGGGCCCCGCCGTCCTCCATTATACCCCGTGCGGGTGACATCCGCATCTGTAAAGAAACACACCAATAAACATCTAACAATCATATACCGACCGATGTGGCGCGGCGGGCGAATGTCCGCCTGCGACGCAGAGGTTGCGGGTTCGATTCCCGCCTTGGGATAAATGTTTGTACGATCTGCAAATATTTATTCCGGGTGTTCTGGGTATTTTCTATATATAATAAAAAATATCTATATATGTAATATAATATTGTATTAAGTATATCAGTCATCTAGTACCCATAACACAAGCTCTGCTTAGCTTGGGGCTAGATGATGCTGTGTGGATCGTCCAGCATTATTTATTATTATTATTATTATTATACATCGTCCTGGCGCCACTATTTTCCCCTGTGTCGTAGGTACCCCAGAAGATAACTATGGTACGCTAACACTTAGACCTGAAATAAAATGATCGTTTCAACGAGTTTTTTTTAATCGGCTCTGAAATGGCTTGTATTAAAAATATGTCAATTGGCTATTTTCGATATAACAAAGTAACACGCCCGCAACGTCAATAGTAATAGAAACTGCGAAACCATCAGTCATTTTACAAGTAAAAGGAAAGATAACATAACATTATACAGGGAAATATTTACCAATACACATTTAGGATTAGGTATCAAGAAGAGTCAAATCGTAGAACTCCAAGAATTTTGTTGTCGATGAAGAAACAGAATTTTTTTTTAAAGATTATGCAGAGAAAAGCGAAGTCAACGGACTAACACTGTAGTTTGAAGAAAAAGCTTCTGAGGGTATTTGTAATGTAAAGAAACAAAATAAGCAAAAGTGAAAGGACTTCCAGCACCATGACCTAATGTTACCTTAACGTCTTTATGGTCGAAGAAGTCGTCTGGAACGTCGTCCAAACAGGGAAGGGACATTCCTTCATCTCCACTTATTGGGGACGAGAAGCCTAACTTCATTCCCTTTGAGAGCTGTTCCAAAAGTAAACATTTATTACGGATAGAATAGATAGGATAGATGATGATCATAAGACTTCTAACCAATAAAAACACAAACATATTTTTTAAGACTAGAATAATGAATCAATAAATACATAAAAATTGCCACAAAGTGGGGTAAAATATAAACCTGGTTATGTATTAAAATAATACAACAGAAATAGCTTCTATGGCCAGAAGGCTTACTGAGGCAAACCAGATAAGCTAAGTCAACAGAATTCTACTTTTGGGCCGTTCAAAAACAAGTAAACTCCCAATACTAGTGCCTTATGAACATAAAAAACACGAAAAGCCAATTGATTTCTAAATTTATGTGTTAATATTTAAACGGAAGAAACAAAAATGACAGGTCTTCCAAGGTCTATAAATTACTGTAAAGAAACTAGAAAAGAAGAGTCAACGAACTTTCATTATCAGAGAGGTTAAGAAACAACAGACTTCTAAGGCATGTAAGTTAATGTTACCTTAGCGTCTTTATGATCGAAGAAGTTGTCTGGAACGTCGTCCAAACAGGGAAGGGACAAGCCTTCGTCCCCACTTATTGGGGACGAGAAGCCTAACCTCATTCCTTTTGAGAGCTGTTTCAAAAATAAACATCTATTACGGACAGAAGTCAAAGTAATACAACACAAATATTTTCAAAGGCTTTTTATAATGTAGAAACAAGAGTCGTAAACATTAAGCTTAGTGGACTAAAGTTACCAACAAACCTGGTTAAGTTTTATGACAATATATTATCAGCAGTAGAGAAGACCTGTAAGCTGATTTGGGCGAAGAAACAAGAAAAGCGCAATTAACGAACTTCTAACACCTTTTACCTGTCCCTAGGTAAGCTCGAAGAATCTCGAGTAGGTACTTGGTACTAAGAAAACGGAAAAGATATCAACCATGCTTGGGGATTAAAGTTGTGATGCTTTTTCTTTGTTTTTTTTTTCAATATCTGTAGGCTAAATGTCGATACAGAAACAAAAAACATTACCTAGTAAATAAAGTAAAGCGAAGTCAATAAACTTCTTAAGACTTTTGCTTAGTTAAGAAACAATAAAACTTCTAATACCAGTGCTATTATGTTAATAAACAAGAAAGCAGAGTCATCAGACTCACACGTTGATGAAGAAACAAAAAAGCAGGACTTTTAGCCTAAGAGCTACACTAGAAGCAAGATAGATCAACAGATTTATAATACCGGGTGGTCAAGAAACAAGAAAAGCGAGGTCAACGGACTTCTAAGGCATGTCGACTAATGTTACCTTAACGTCTTTATGATCGAAGAAGTCGTCTGGAACGTCGTCCAAACAGGGAAGGGACAAGCCTTCGCCTCCTCTTATTGGGGACGAGAAGCCTAACTTCATTCCCTTTGAGAGCTGTTTTAAAAGTAAATAAACTATTACGAATTGAAAAGTCATTAGCATATCCCAACCAATAAATAATAGGAATTTTGTAAAAAGACACACTTTTTTTTTTTTTTTTTAGAGTTTTACTACAGTAAGTATACAAATATAATTCACCTCATTGGCCAGTTTAAGCTGGCACTGTAACACTAACCAATAAGATAAAAGCTTATCCAACAAGCAACGACTTAGATGTTTGTTCTGTGTCTGAGTGTTATATTGTGTTCTTATTACATTTACAAAAAATAAGTGTATACATATTCTATCAGTCATCTAGTTCCCATAGTACAAGCCATGCTTAGTTGCGTCAGTTGTAATGTCCATACATATTTATTATTTATTGTTGGAAAATTAGTTGCTCTCTTACCTAACTGACGCTACCTAAATCATCTATAATTGATTTGGATATTCCAATGATGATGATGATTAAAGCTACTATTCTTAGTGATACTAACGAACACTTTTAAGATATTGGAACCGGAGTTTAGACCCGGTTCTTATATTCGAACCCTGTAACTAATCAATTGGGCGTAACTTCTAACTAGCTACGTGTTTTTGTCATTCTCGATCCTATTTGAAACTTCCTGTGAACGCAAGAGATAAAACACTGTAATGATTCTAAAGTTACGCTGAGTTTATTAGTCATAGGCTAGCCCTTGTACTAAGTACTAATAAAAAAATCAAAATCAAAATATTTTATTGCGGAACTAGTAACGATGGGGTAATAACAGAAAAGAAACGATGATAGCTACAATAGTTATTAAAACTGTGTCGTAAGCATCAACGCCCACCTTCTAGACTAAGACAAAGAATGTTCCAGAATACAATACAAAAGTTGGTAAAGTAAAGATAAAACTAAGAGAAAAATTAAATTAAATTAAATTCTGTTACTAATACTTGTACTAAGTCATTAGTAACAGGATAAGAGTAGTATATGTTATTCATACTACGGATCGAATCTCTGTCAGATACGCTCTCATCTTATTGGCTAATTAAACTGATGCTCAATGAAATGTTTTTTGTTTAATATAAGAACCCGATATTGGTCGGTTCGGCACGACCATAGAATAAATTCTTATTCTAAGGGCCTCTTTTACCAATCAAGATACGTCACTTGACTGAATCAACTAACCTTAATATCTTTATGATCAAAGATGTCGTCGGGCACGTTATCCAAACTGAGATCAGGTTCCATACAGCTTAAAGACAGGCCTTGAGACAATCCCTCCTCCCGACTTATAGGCCCTTTTAAACGCTATGATAAAGTAAACATAATGGTTAGTAATAAAACAATGATATTGATTATTATATAAGGATGAATGAATGAGTGAAAATGTTTTATTTTATTGTACACCTTACAAACTAACAATGAGAGAAAACAATAATTAAGAACAGCAGGGTATGTACAATGGGCAGTCTTGGCCAAAAAGTGATCTCTTCGAGACAACCTTTGACTATTCATAACTAACTATACAAAATGATAAGGTATAATGATGAGTAAAAAAAATCTTACCCCATATTTACAGAGGTTGGATTTTTGTTTATAAAATTTCAAGTTTATTGCAAATTTTTATGTATGTCACTGTCACGTATGGAATACTAACTACTGCAAAATTGGGTACGTACCAAATGTACTATCTGACTGAATGTATCACTACCATACCATATATAACGCTGGTGACAATGAAAAATGATCCTTACCTTAATATCTTTATGGTCGAAGATATCGTCAGGCGCGTCCATACTTAGGTCGTGGTCTATGAGGCCTAGGGAGAGTCCTTCGTCTCGGCTTAGCGGAGAAGAGGACCCTAGCTTCATGTCGGATGACTGCATGCAAGAAACGTGCTGTTAGAATATTCTAGAAGATGCTAGAACATGATCATTCCAGAATGGTATGAGATGATTGTTTTTTTTTATTTATTAAAATCCTATTAATATTATAAACGCGAAAGTTTGTAAGAATGGATGGATGGATGTTTGTTACTCTTTCACGCTCTAACCAGTTTACCGATTTGGATGAAATTTGGAATAGATATAGATTATAACCTGGATAAACATATAGGCTACTTTTTATCCCGAAAAAATAACGGGAACGGGATAAAAGCTACGCGGGCGAAGCTGCGAGCGGCCGCTAGTTGAAACCTATTTTTACGTTTAAAAATGACTGGAGATGTTACAAATAGAAATAGTAACATACTTGCCGGCGACTATATAATATCACAAGACTTACCTTGATATCTTTATGGGTGAAGAGGTTCTCAGGCACAGGGTCCAGGCAGAGGTCCGGTTCCAGGCAGCCTAGGGCTAACCCTTCTCGACTTAACGGCGAGCATGACCCTAGTTTTAGTCCATCTGTGGCAAATGTAACAAATATTTTAAATAATATTTAAAAATAAAATTTAACTCGGATACACTTATTATACGAACCAATCGACTTAGAAGCGCCATTTGGATGGGTGACCGCCATAGAAGCCCCAAACTAAGCATAACTTGTAATATGGGATCCAGATGACTGATATAATACTTATATACGTTTTTTTTGTAAATACATACTTAGAATACAATATATAACAAAAAGTAGACAAATAATAAAAATCTATGTTTGTCACACAACTGTTTGTCCTCGCTGGGGATCGAACCCACAAACTACAGTACGGAAGGCAGAGCTACTACTAAGCTGTGAGGCCAGATAAAAGGGAAAGCATCTGGACGATTCCGTGCTTCAAAAAACTGTCAAACCCAGCACTTCCGATCTTGCTTAGCGACAGAAATAAACAGTACTTCCCCGGAAGAACCCTTCACTAAGAGCTCTACTACTACTAAATAAATGTCAATAAATACTTTTTTATTTACAGTAATAACCTCACGACTTTAATCTCCAGGTATGGTAGATATCCTCTCAGTTCTTGTAGGGCCAAGTAGCACCAAGGTTTCCTCACGATGTTTTCCTTCACTGTTTGGGAGCACTTCTTTCTTAATCTATACTATACTGTAATAATATTATAAAGAGGAAAGATTTGAATGATTATTTTTTTGTTTGTTTGTTTGTTTGCACTGAATAGGCTCCGAAACTACCGGACCGATTTAAAAAATTCTTTCACCGTTGGGAAGCTACACTATCCCCGGGTGACATAGACTATATTATATTTTCAAAAAAAATAGGGATCCTTATTATAACCCGTGCGAAGCCAGGACGGTCCACTAGTTAGATTTTTACCTAGCGCGTCCAACGCAGACAGACACTCGGTGGAGGGCATATCTCGTAGTAAATCTGGAGGTTGTTCACCCAACTCCATTAGAGGTGCGGGCTCCTGTTTAGGTAATATCACTTCCTGAAAAAAAAAAGAGTTTCGTAAATAAACATGCCCTGACTGATATACAGGTTGGTTTTTTGAGAAGGGCGGTGATGGACAAAACCGAAACCACGTGAGTTAAAGAAAAGTCGTGAAAGGAGTCATTTATAAGAAAATAATAACTACAGACATCCATACTAAGCACAAAGACTGCGGTCACCAACCCAACTGCCAAGCGTGAAGACTATGGCATACCCCTACATATGGGGAAACCTACGTCCAGACGACGACTACGACTTATTTAGGCTGATGACTAAACGTGATGAATAAAATACTTAAATAACAAATATTTGTGGACAAAACACATTTTTACACAACATTATCTAACCCCAAACTAAGCATACATACAATACAATATAGATATAGAACAAACATCTACGTTCATCATACAGATGTTTGTTCTCGGTGGGGATCGAACCCACCACCTACAGCGCAGAAGGCAGGGCTACTAAGAATTCAGCTCTGACGGCTGTCAATTAAAAAGCTTTATAGGAAATAGCTAGCGAATTTCTAATCAAAAATATTAACTACTACTACTTTATATTCACTTTTCGTCAGAAGACATTCATTCTAACTTCACCTTCCACACTAGTATTAAAAACTTACTGGATGAGGTGTGGGAGTGGGCGGCTCGGGTGCTGATTCGACTCCCGAGTCGTGGTCGTGCGGAGACGCCCACCCGCTTCCGCTTCCGCTACCGCTCCCGCTCACGCTACTCGCTTCCTGCGAGTTGATAGGTAGACCGTGGACGCGCGCTATTCTTTCTAATTCCTAGAACCAACAAATTTGTTAAATTATGGTGAGATAGTTAATTCATTAGCATCATCATGTCTGTTTCTACTCATGTCCGGCTTAACAGGTTTGGATGAAGCTCGGAATCAACAAAAGTTCGTGACATGGAACCAATCTACCTATAAATAGATTACTTTTTATTTAGGAAATTATAACGTGAGTGGAGCCATAGGCGGATGCATGTGTAGATGGGAATTAGATGGCACTTTGTGGAAATATTAATCAATATTTATTTATTGTTAGATCGCTCGATATATGGCTCAAAAGCGTCAAAAGCGAGTCCAGTAGTACTTCTTTAAATTAATGTTTTTATACGACATGATAGAACAAGCAGATGCCCCACCTGATGTTAAATGGTTACCATCACCAAGAAAAAAGCATTGCCTTGCAAGTAAGTTTGTTAGAAACGTGCTCTATGATGCACTGCTTTGCGTTTATCAACCTGAGGCATACAAGACTCATGAGCCTGTAATTTCACCTGCACCCACACTTTTCAAACCGGAACACAATAATCTACTTGGTGGCAGAAATAGGTCTGATGGTAGTAGTTCCCAGGATGAGCCCTTCACAAAGAGCTCTACTACTATATTTATTATGATATATTATGATGATTATGATAACAAGAAATTAAAAAAACAAGTGACATATATGTACGTACCTGTATTCGCAACATAAGTTTTCTATTATGTATTTCAATCTGTTTTCTTCTCTGTTCACTCTGCTTCAACCTGTTGACTTCGTCCCGCAAACACTTGATGTAGTCAACAGAACTCTTCAGAATAGTCCCCTTGTTGGGCCTAACGTCACGGATCACGTCGTAAAATGGATCGTTTGTCTTAGGGAGTAAGGTCCCTAATTCCTTGATGCGATCGTTTATGTTGAAGCGTCGACGGCGTTCGACTGGAAATCAGAAAAAAATACTGTTAGATTCCATTAATTAATGGTCTAAACAGGAGTTAAGCAATGGCTTAACTACTATTTTAGCCGCAATGGCAGATAGACTTGGCTTGCTTGAATCTCCATCACCAGAGACAGTGCTTCGGCTGGCACGTTAAGCCATCAGTCAAGGCAATAAAGTTAAGTCAAAAGGCATTTATTCAATGCAATCATAGATCACTAAGAACTAGGTGAATCTAGGCGCCAGTTCCTTACGATCAAGCCTAGAAGAACATGCACTTAAGTATAGTGCTACCTAGCCTATTTTGTTCCACTACTGGTATCCCCCAAAGATTATTCAGAATCCCTATTCGGAGACTCATCCCACCAGTTCTTACAATTAATACTTACTCATGTTATGGTTGTCTTTCTTCTGTCTGTCCTTGGCGAGCGCATGTATGTCAGAGTCGTTCAGCAGGCCGCAGTCACCAGCAATAGAACTGGCGGCCGAAGGCGGCCCGGACGACGATAGCGGTCCCGCGCCGCTGTCTAAAGACAGGATATCATCTAGGAACTCATCAGCCTGGAATGAGAAAGTTTGTGTTAGATCAAGTCAGCTTTGGTGATACTCCTTTGTATATAACATCAAACACAAAAACAAGAACTACAGGATTTATGCACTTTCTACACCTCAAAACGATAAGATCTCCAAATCCAAAATATGAAGACCTGGTTATGTATAAAGATACCTCGTTACCAACCAACCACATTATGCCTATGACGTTGGCTATGGCTATGGTATAACGCGGCTGGAGAAGAAAGCCTGGATCGTACTTCGTTATGGCTAAACAACTATTATAGCCAGAGCTGAAACCCAGTTATATGACTAAACCCATCTATGAGGCGACCTGTTTGTCTCACTCAACTCACCTCTGAATTGTTGGTACCGACCGAACAGAGCCCTGGGCTGAGGAGGCTAGATGAGGAGGTTCGGTCGGGAGAGGGTGGCACCCCTAATTCAGGGGCGGACTGCACAGGCACACTGCGATTTGTGACAGGTACCTGAAACACAACACATTATTACTTAAGCCGCGTAATCATTTTCTAAATCGAGATGTAGATAAAATAGGCTTGCTTATTCAAACAAGAATTCAGAATAGCTAAAAAGATAAAAGAGAATGGAAAATGCTAGCAAAGAAAATAATAATACTTTTTTTAATCCATATTCAAAGTTAAATAACGTTTATAAGTATGAGGGTAAGCTATTGTACTGACCTGCGTCTGTGGTTGAAAGGATTCACTAAGGTATTGTCGGACCTGGCTCTTCTGTTTCTGGATCACGTGATACCTGGTGGGGTTTTCCAGAACTGTTCGGACCTGGAAACATTGACAGATAACTTTTTCAAAAGGTCTACGTAAAACCAATTTGGAAGATACACAGATCTTTACGTAGGTCAGATATCAACTCAGTTGGCGAATCGATTTTAAGCCTTTGTGGTGGTTTGAAGACTGCCATAGTGACATCAACTGCTTATAGTTCTCTCCGAAACATCCAAGCACTCCGATGAAAATTGACACTGGAACCCACTTGTTTAGTTTATTGTTCCAAACGACCAGAAAAGTTAAGCAAATGTCGGAATTCACTCCATTCTGATCTTTGAGTAATTTGGATCTCACCTGTAAGACCTGTGGCGGTAGTTCGACGTGTGGCGTAATCCGTGGCACCTCAGCCGACGCTGATTTTTTCTTCTCTTCATGTTTCGACTGGCCTGCTTGTTGGGCCTGAAAAATTAAGAATGCAAAGGAAATTTAAAAGATCTGCGGATGAAATTAAATGTGTGCATGATATAACTGGCCATCACTTCCCATGGATTACTTCCTAGAGGCGACTTATTGAACGCACTAGCTAATGAGTAATTGCATCTCCTGAATATTTAAAAACCATTCTGTTATTACCAATCCGCCTGCCAAGCGTGGTGACTACGGCAAATTTCCAAAATATGGGATAAGCCTATGTTCAGCAGTGGACTTATTTAGGCTAATAAGGACGATGCTCATGATATTATATCTGTTCCGGTATAGCTGCTACGTAATCAATTGAAGACTTCGCATCAAATGATCATCAAATTATTTTTATAAAGATGCAGACACTCCATATGTAATGTATGTTTGAGCAAAGTTATTTGTTTGTTTAAACAATCAAAAGCCGTGTTTGGACTGGTTCCGCAATCCAAGGTTTATTTGCGGTCAGGATTATAATAATAGTAATACTAAACAATACATAATAAGTAAATCGTTTCAGTCGATGAAGCCCTGACGCTTTAAGACCTAGATTTTACTTACCTTGGTATTACAATTATTAGTGTAAGTATATGGATATTTATGTAGAGGTAGAGAGGGAGAGTTGGCCTAAGAAAAGATGGCATAAGACGATAATAATAAGTATATGTTTAAGAAAGGCGAAGGAGAAAAGGTGAGGGCTGGTGTGGACCAACGATGCAACGTTACTAAGCTCACGGGAAGTCGGTGGATGGAACAGGCTCAACATAGTTCTTATTGGAAACGTTCCACCTGTGTCCAGCTTTTCCTAGTTTGGAGCTAGAACTGTCCACGAATAATTATTCGTTTTTATCTCTGAATACTTAGACCTACTAAAGATATTTTAAGATATCAAATGGGGATAGTCAGAGGTACGTCTAAACGTTTATTTTGCAGTAGATGTTAAATTGTAGCAATCATAATAATATTTGGGTACTCACTTGTAGAGACTCTCTTCGTAGCTGCTCCTGCGCATGCTCTCGCATCAACTGCTGCTTCAGCTGCGTGCGAGACGTTGGCGTCAGAGTCTTAAAGGTAGGCGGGCTGGAACAAACGGAAACTTACATAAGTACCAACGCATATAAGATACTATTGGGAACTTCGTCAGTCACATACTCTTTAGTAATAGTAGTAAATATCACAAAAGTAACAATATAAAAACTGTGTCGCAATTTTCACCTTTCTAGACGTAACTAGTAGTTGTAGAGCTCTTTGTGAAGGGCACATCTGGGAAAGTATTACCAGCATGCTTATTTCGAAACAAAATTGCTTATTTTTGAACAAAATACCCTATAAAAAAATATTGTATCGCCTTAGAATTGAACTCGCACCTCCGCGTCTAATCCTGTTAGACGCCAGCTGCGCTACAGAGGTCAAAATAGTGCTAGTATGTAATGGCTATGCTAGATGAATCAAAACATATGTGTTGATAATAAAATCAAAACATGCGCGCAAAAAATTTCGGAAAGTAAATAAAAAGAAAAGACAATCCACTATTGTCACGAGAACTGACTATTAGAAGATACCGTTTTCTATGATATTGCAAAAATAACGTTGCAATATCATAGAAAAATAAAGCAAACAAAGAAGTCCTGCCTTCCTACCGTGAGCTCTTATAACACAGTGGCAAACAGTAAAAAACGGCGCCAAAATTGACAATGCTATCATGCTTGACATTTTCCATTTTTTTGTACTAACATAACGGATTCCGGATTTGTACGAAGATACCCTCATTTAAATTGTTCGGGTTATGTTCGAGTCTGCTCGAACTGATCTCACGCTACAGATTTAGACAAACAAACTATCGAACTAACAGTTACCCTGATAGACTGTTTTTGATACTGATAATCTTATTCATATTTTACGCTGAGGGTTCCACAAGCTCGATTGACGATAAGTCTGTTGCTATCTTTTTTTGTTTAGGATTTAGGAATCAAGAAATCAATACAGACCCAGTTGCCGCTTTGTGTATATGAAATCAAGGTGTTTAAAGATATGTATTACAGTAGTTGTGACAGCAGTGTGTGCGGCACCTAGCTTGTTGATATCAGCTTTATTTAACGGTCAAGGATTACTTGTCGACACACACTCTATTATACAAGTAAACATACCTTAGCATCTATTCTATTGTAAACTAGTGGAGGAATCGCGCGCGAATACACTAGCTTTAGGGGTTACATTTTAGGAACTTCGAGGTGTGTATTATAAAAATAAGCTATATTTCTTAAAAGCTATTATAGCTCTAATTCTAAGTTGTATGGTTTTCATAAGCCATGTTTACTAGGTACTTTTACTGATCCAAATAACATTTATCTTATCTTAATACATTCACATAAGAATGCACAGTAAAAGAGTTGCTTAAATTTAACCCCTAAAAATGCTATTAATGTATTGTATTGTTTTATAAATCGTAGGAACGCTTCAATACAAATATACCCTGAAAACTCAGTCTCCGAGTTGCAGTTATAATAGTGTAAATACGAAACTTCGTACATCGTTTCATAGTAAGCCTTATTCAGCTACAGCTTAAAATAAATTATAATTTACGGTAGGTCCTGTATAAAGCTTAGATTACATTTCAGGGTCATTTAGAACCATGAATAGGGATACATAAAATGTAAATGTTAGAATTGACCCTAATAATCCGGTATCATTGAGCTTGTTGGTTTTATAACCATGTTTACTTGTTTTACGATAGTGAACACTGATAATTGAATTACATTAAGCAACCTGTGGTATATTATTTGCGATGACCAAGAAAGAAAGAGTAACTAAAACCTTAAAATTTACGCACGGATATAACCCAGAAATTCTAGAAATATGAAAATTGGTGTGTATTATTTCCCTAAACTCGATCCCTAAAGGAGCATTTCTTTCAGGGATTGCGTTTCGAGAATTAATTGTTTTGCGAGGGTTTAAACTTGTATGAATATAAGGATAATATAAGGATTCACTTCTAATAAAATAATAAAACGCTATCTAAAGTGGAAACTGCAAGAAAGTGGAAATATATTGCATGTGTAAAGGTCTCCTTTGACTCTACTTAAATATCATCAAAGTTATTGAGCATCAAAAGACCTGTGAGGGTCTACCGTGGGATAAAAGGCTTGAACTTATTTATTTTCAAAGAACTTTTATAATAACCTATACATAATTCTATAAGAAATTGCAAACATTCGTCCTCTACACGATTTCGCGAATGTTTACTATTCCGCACACGATTTGCGATTTCGTGTGTACGCGTCCTAAATACGTTATTAATTGACGAAACGCATCGTGAGGTCAGAGTATGGCATCTATGGGTTTATTGTCCTGTTGGAATCATCATTAGCTCAAAAAGGACCTAATGCCAGAGGGGGGGCTAACCTTGCCGGTCTACTCTTGAAAACTATAAGCAATGTTCCGTATTGACCTTTTGCGCCTATACCAGCGTTAAGTTATTATTGCCTGGCTTATCTGGCTTACCTGACCTGATGGTGCAATTCCATCTGCAGTGAATTTCTAGTAAGACTGATTTTGAACCCTAGCCCTTTGCTAGCAGGGTTTTCATCAAATAATAAGAGTTCTCGCTATCTTTACAACGGTGGTCCATCAGGGGGAGTGTCCGACACTTGATTTTCCGCTCGTAGTTCATTCGAGAATATTTTATTCTCCAGCGGTGGTCGATTCTACGAGCTATATGGCCTGCCCACTGCCACTTTAACATACTATTGCGGTACAAAGTAAAGCACGGCAGATATGCAGAATAAGGTATTACCTTATCAGGCCTTAACATTTATATTGATTTGATTTATTATACAGCGTCAGGGCAAACTTTCCAGCCACCTGAGGCTTGACGATGCGTGGAACGCTATATATATATACAGGACGCTGAAATGTAATATTAGACAGATCTAACTAGACAATATATTGAGGTGAGATTGCGGTCAAACGTTTACCTATAGCATGTAAAAAAAAAAAGGTGGTAAACTCACATATCGAAAATATGGCACATTTGAGGCTACTGAACATTGCCTGTCATTTAATTTTCGTGTAGTATTTCTTTACCCCCTTAATCCTCAATCTGCGCTGCACCCTTTAGGAGACTACACTTCAACTACTTCTTACTGCACTCCTACACAGGACTTTACAGCTACCCTCTAAATAGCACAGCAAGATCTGTACGTTGCCTGGCAGTCAGTTGGTCTATACGGGCCAGGTTACAAAACATCAGAATTTATGAGAGTCAAATGTTTGGAAAAATATATTCAGATTTTTCACACGCTCAGTCATCACCACCGCTGACGGTCACTTATAATGGTGGCTGTCATCTCATGCGGAAGGCTCAGCTTCCCGTCATTAGTGTAATATACATGTGACCACGTGACGTCAGTGGGAACCATGAAACGCCTTTACATTGCATGGTACTTCGACAATATGCCAGTGGTAGGACTTGGTAGCTTGGTGGGTACCACTAGAATGCTAGTTTTTCTGCTTGTAAGCAGTCATCGTCGTCATCATCATCATCAATCTGATTAAGTCCATGTAAGACGGGCCATAACCATCACGTTTGGTGACAGGAGTTAAAAGCTCAGGAGATGCTGCTTTCCATCCCAGGAAGCATTCCCTTTTGATTCACTGGTGGGCTTGGGAGTGTTTCTGGGAGAAGTTCACACATGATGGACCTTAAAATCGAAATGATGGACATGATGAACAAAAAAACGGTAGGAACACTAGGAACCATGCCGTAAGTTTCTTGCCAGTTCTTCTAGGCTTGGTCGCGAGGAATTGGCGCTTAGATTCACCTAGATGTAAGACGTTTGATGATCCCTGCGGGTTTTACTGAATAAATGCTTGACTTTGACTTTGAAATGCGGATACAGGTGCCCAATATAAGACTCATTGCAAGCGCCTACATGTTATTCGGCAACGACTTACTAACAGATGAGCCATATATGGATCCACTGAAAATTATAAGATCCAAGATGGTCCCATTGAGATTTAAGTTTTAAAAATTATTATAAATTCTATGTAAGCTAATAGCGTTTAAACATAAAACAAAAATATTATTATTATGCAACACTAAAATTCGTGGGACAATGATAATATAAATAAATAAATCAAAATTGTACGTAATAGATAAGACAAGAAATCGGTGGCGATTTGTAATCTTTTGTAATTTTATCATGTACTTACGTACAGTCAGCTACGTCAATTGAATAAGCAATCCGGTTTTGATATAAATTTTTTAAGTAGGTATTTTATTTTCGATCAATTTGATCGAAGATTTTATCACAACACTTAAATTTGCGACTGCACTCTTTGAGTCGATCGAGAAGAAAGACCAAGCAAACTGTACGGTATACGCTGAGCATTGCGTATAACAACACTTTTACCCGTTTAAGTCCTCCCGGTAATAAGAAAACATCATCGCGCGAACAATGTCAGGGGAATTCCACTAGTCCCAACTAAAACATTTTATCGCGGAAGTTACAAACCTATCATCCATGTAATAGGCTGGCCACTCTCACACGATTAACAGCGTCCTTGACAAAGAAACGCTGTAATTTTGCATCTGTCCAAGGTCTTTAGCATGTGGTGTAAGTTAGTGGTTTTTATAGATTTTATGTCATAAAACAGGCCTTTACGTCTATGTTAGACTTAGATTTATACTGCGTCAGGGGTCACTTTTATAAGCCCCTACTTAATGGAAACGCTGCACAGTCTGGGACCGAATTACGAATAGGCTTGCCCAGCACGCCATTCCCACCGGCCTTAATAAATAAATAAGCCTGTATGAAATCGTAGCCTATTCAGGGGGCATATGATGACGTAATTGCCCCCAGGAGGGGTACAGTCAATACGTAAAAATAGAAAAGTAAATAAAACTTCTTACAACTGTACTCTTCTTCTTCTTTACAGAAGCCATATAGGGATTCATTTTCTGTCATTTTTGGAAGCATATAGCTATTTCATTTTAATTGTTTTTCTAGTGTTTTTTGAAGTTGTCTTGTGTAATTTCATTTAGTATGTATGTTAGTAATGTAATATTAGTGGCATTACTTCTGGTTGCAGCGCAAAGTGTGAACAATTAAAATGCATATTTTTTGTGGCATCCTGATTTGAATGCAAATATTTTTACTCTTGATCAGTGACATACAAAAACAAGGAGATATATACCACTTATTGAAAAAATATTCCCTATGTGAGAGGTTGCAAAACTTCACAGATTAATAAAAACGGATACAATACTTCTAAGCCGATCACCGCGTTTAGAAACCATCATGTTTAACAGTCATTTCAGTGTTTTTGTTTTGAATCCAGACGATGCTGTAGCCGCCTTGAATTTACTCGCCACGTGTGTTGTGTCTCCTAAATTTATTGGCACAACTCCAAATATCTTAATACTTACCAAATAATTATTATAAGCGTACCTAAGAAAAATATCGTGAGTATCCTCACGATATTTAGTTCGCAGTTTAGTCAGATCTTCACGTATTGAATTGATCAGTAATTCCTGTGAATAAAACTGACTAGACGGAGAGTAGGTATAGTATGGAACTAAGCAAGCCTTCTCCATCTTTTATATTCTCAGGTACTACAGCATCTCCTTAATAGAACCATGAATAAAAAATATCCCAACTCTATTTAAGCCATCTAAACTAGATGTAAACACCTATTTACTTCCCTATCCTATTTTAACATTAATTGATAAGCAAGTAAAAGTTACACCGTCAAATGATTTCTTATGAAAAGCTATTGCAATGACCACCCTGGTATTGGGCGGTTACCTGTAACAGTTTTATTATCACACAAGCCTCGCCAACGAGTGATAGTGAACGAGTGGCAGATGAAAGGTGCTAAGTCTCATGCGCCTGTAATTGAACTGGCACCCCACACCCTTCAAATAAAAACACAGTAATGCGAGCATTACTGATTGGTGACAGAAATAGATAGTACTTCCCCAGGCGAACTCTTTCGCAATGAGCGCTACTACTACTAAGATGATAAATGACTGTGCTATATTCATTACAAGAGTTGAACGAACATCATCATCAAAATGTATCTTAACTCGTTGGAATAAGCCTTATCAACAACTACTTTTGATAGTTAAGCACGTGCAGTGAAAAATGTGTCTTATACCAATGGTGTAGAGTCTCTCCCGAGATTACTAACAGTACTGCTCTTGACACTGAACATGAACATGATCCAAGTAATATGTGTCTTAATCCATTATGATATAATGTTGATGGTCGCATGATCATTGGTTTGGGAGGTCGCATTCCGCTCGTTGTTTGGACCACAGCCTAATTAACAGGTCAATTTGTCATAACCTCATCGCTGGCAGAGAACGGTATTGTTACAATAATAATGACCATATTTGACCGAGAGAGCGAAGGGTTAGAAGATCTCTATGACAACTGAGTGATTGTCCTGTGTATGCCTGTATGTATGTATTATGTATGTTTGTACGAGCATTACATTGTTTTATTCAAATAAACCTATTTATGTTATGTTACCATTCTGGCAACACAGTAAAAAACAGGAAAAGTTAGTTATTTTTTAACTTACCGATATTTCAGAGTGAGCTATGTCCCCATTGCATTGGATGTTCCCTTAAATATACAAAAGGTCCTAGGTACCAAGTGATCTGAGGGAATCAACCGTCACTTAGAGTTTCCCGATCTCATTTTTTTCTTTCTATTTACTGGCTTACTTAAAGCCGGTATACGTTTTACTAGGGAAATTACTCGCAATTTTACAACCCGATATATTACAACTATGTTCTATAGGTTGGCTTTTACTTGTAACAATAAAAACAATCATAAAATACAATACTTGCAAAAATAAAACAGATAAAGAGTACGATTATACAACGGAATAACACAATCAAATCTTCAATGGAGAACTCATGAATGAAGCGAGTACTATTCTATGCAAATCCATTATCGCGACGTAAAATCGACTTAATTACGTGAGGTAATAGGTGTAAAATCGCTTGCATCCGGCGTCACTAACAAGTTGCGAGTTTGCAAAACAAGATTTAATTGATTTTTTACATGATTCTGTCTTAGGTGATGGAAAGAACCTTCGGTAGAATATCATTATGCTATTTTAGATCACGAACTGTTCATATTACAATTACATTTAAGCATCAAACTATCGCGCAGGATTTAAAAAAATTACATTTAACGTATGAAAGGTGTAACCTATGTAAAATGATATATGAAATTTACCAACACTAACCAAGACCTCTAGAAATATTGATAGCTTTGGTTGGCAAGACGTTCACGCATTTACAAGTATAACTAAATATCTCTGGAAGAAACCTTGGAGACCTTTGCTCAGCAGTAGAACGGTGTCAAATTGCTGAGAATTCAGTAAAGAATCGCGAGACAATTTCATTAAAAAAATGTAAATATAACGTCTTATTAGTGGCAAGAAAATGAATCCGTTTAACATAGCAACTATCCCTATAAGGTAACTGTTAGGTAATACCTAGTACTGCAGATTATTCTATGAATGGCATGGAAAAATCTACTGATTGGCATAGCTAGGTAATCAAAATAAATAAATAAACACCTCATCAGTTCCAATAAGAAAAATAATCACAAATCTTATTCATCAATACTAAAGATCGCGGGTTAGAAAGAACTCTAAATCTTTATTCTGGAAATGAATGGGACAAAGATTACCTGCTACGACCAACTGTTGTTTATTCCTAAGATATACATGGGAGGTGATGGAGGGGTTTTATTCTATGCCAGTACCACCACAGCTGGCGCAACATGTTGGTTGTGTTAGATACACATACCCACAGTTTGAAGTAGTTGGTATTCCGTACGAGACAGGCTACAGGTTGCCCATCGTCGTTGTCGCTAGAAAACTAAGTTTCCTCAAGATATTTACCTTCATAGTTTGAAAATTTTGGCATTGGATACATAAATTGTTCGCATAGAAAAATCAATTGGTTGTTTTGTCTTCTGAAGGAAACTTTACTTTTTCTTCTTCACTCATAATGAACAGTTAAGAGTATAATTTTTACCAAAACCAGATATAAACAAGACCTATATGCAAGTTTGATTGTTCTCCGATATTTTGGAACAGTTGCATGCTCTGTAGGATTTTATACCGTTTTTGTAAAAATTACATTCACTTAGTTTAAAAAGCTTAAAGTAATACTCACTCTTTCTTATTGTTGACTACAATGACTAGTTTAACCTTCCGAGGGCCCTTGGTCATTTTGCAAATCTCCTTGCTGTTATCCGTTGGGCCCTGGGTCAGAATTTTTAATAGAGGAATGTTTCCGTATGTCACACACTTGGCCGCAAGCCGGCGGCCCTTCGTCACCTTACTGGCAGCATCTCACTAGCTGAACCCACGAGTCACACACATCTTGAAGTCACTTCACTCGGTCACTGATGTCACACTGATATAGAATAATGTCGTCAGAAATCGAGTTGGTTTTGTTTTTTATAACAATTAAGGAATTAAGATTATATGATTGATGCAGCCTGTGACGCAGATTTAGTTGGATTATCCAAGATATGATCGATAAAAATGCACGAAGATTTAAAAAGAGGCTTTAAACAGGCTTTAAAAAGAGATACAGAGGATATGCCTTGATGTTACATAACAAATTTACGTAGTTTAAAAAATATAGGTAACGATCCTAACCCGCTGATAGTTGTTATCAAAATGGCACAAAAGCACGAATTACATCGCACCGTCAAGATTTGAGATGATGAATGATGATAATGATGATGCATTACACGTCGTGGAAGTGATAAGCCAAAGTGCTTGCCCAAATATTAAAACTTCGTCAACTGGAACTAGCATTCAAAAGACTTACCTAAATCAGAATCACTTGTTTAATTAGGTTTAGTGACTGTTTGTGTACGTACGTCCGTGGTTTTATTACTAGCTTAAAAATATATATTTTAAATTGTGTCAATCTCAAAATACTTTACCATGTTATTATTAACGAGAACGTCTATAACTTCTTAATTATTATGTAAAAATTGTTGGTAACCTTGACAGCTGTTAGTGACAATGGCACACATCATGGAATCACGAATCAGTTTGACGTGAGTGGTAATTTATTATTTAGCATTTATACTTGAGCAGTTATTTTGTGTTTTCAATGATTTTAGAGCCATTTTTACTGGCAGGTGAAGAAAGATTTTATCAAATAAAACGTGGGCTTTATGGATTAAACGGAGTTATGATACGTGTGATAATTATGCTATTTTAATTTAGTACAGTCTGTATGTAACCTGAAAAACACAAGATAGATGAGTGGCAAATGATAGGAGTTTCACCTAATAGACACTTTATTCGTTATCCGTAATAAACTAACCAGAAACCAGAATTTAGACAGGAACCCGTAATATTTTTTTCGAGAATCGTCCATTTTTAAATTTTCCTGTGTAGTAATCGATCGAGAATGCATTTTAGTCTTCAGCAGACTAAGTAATCTTTTTATATTCTGTTTGAATTAGTTTGAGCTATTTACCTAACCATCAGCCTGAGGAAGTTCACTGCTAGATTAACCCTCCCCATACATTTCCAGGAAGAACAATCTTAGACCCTTTTCATCTACTGACTTCTCACGATCTTTACAATCAAGTCGATGGGGTAAAAAGGCGTCCTACGCTTTGTCTTACGGTTCGTGGTCGCCTTTCGAGAGTAGCCCTTATTCTCCATAAGTAGTTTCCCTTAACTATAATTATTACGCTTGGGTAAGTATTTTTTGTTTTCCAAGTTTTGATTAAAAATATAATTTACAACATTTCTTTTCGTTATCTAACAGTTACAAATCACATAGCGATACCACTATCTATCTATGTCATTTATTATGATTATTTAAATATAGATTTCAGTTTTTCTATATTACGTGAAAATCATGTGGAACACAGATGGTGTTAGTCTAGGTTAGTTAATATTTAAGTCAAAGTCAAAGTCAAAAATCATTTATTCAGTAATATCCGCAGGGATCATCTTGAAACGTCTTAAATCTAGGTGAATCTAAGCGCCAGTTCCTCGCGACCAAGCCTAGAAGCTTTATTCAATCATATTCAGGGATCACTTAAAATCGTGTAAAAGATTGGTGGATCTAGGCGCCGCCAGATCGTAAGCCCAGAAGTACAACCCCAGTTTCCCATAGAACAAGCTGTGCTTAGTTTAGGGCTAGATGATGTTGTGTAATAATGTCCACATAATTCTCTTGTAAAAATAGCACATGGGCGGTGTGGATGTTCTTGATCTACAGATGGAATATAACAGGACATTCATCAAAACCAAGAAATGGACGCTGAAAGTACTAATACACTTTTTTGACGGTAAGAAACTTACGGCTAGGTGCCTACAGTTTTTTGTATGATCATGTGAATAGTGAAACTCCAGCGTGGTGACAATGTAACTTAATAGTAGGGGAGCCCACGATGCTAAATGGGGATTTACTCGAGCGTCATAGAGACCTATTAGGTTGCAAAGCTTAGATGATAAAAAGAAAAAAATGTTATATAATTATACCTTTTCATCGGTGGGGGAAGCGGCTATAGATTTTTAAATATGTAAAAAAAAACTGTTGCATGGACATACTCGAGCGCGTCAGATATTGATAGCATCAATGTCCTACGTATTTTTAATAATGTACGTATGTTAATCTGATCATTTGCATGATGGGGGTGGTTGTACGTAAGGGTTAAAAATGAAAAAAAAAAAAAATTATCGAGCGCGTCAGGTTTTCTAAGGGGGTGTTAAGTGCACCAAAAAAAAAGCTCTCATTCAATAATCTGACGATTACGACCTGACGCAAACTCGCGGCCATTATTATAATGTGCAAAAAAAAAATCGCCATTTTGAAATACTCAAGCGCGTCAGATTAAGATATATGTTGTTCATCTCTATGTTCTAGACGTGCTGTCTCATAATCTGACGATTATCTAAAGAGATTCGCTTAATCTGATAAAAAAACATTTTTACTTACAAATCTCAACTGAAGTACAACCAACAGATGGCGTTAATACGGCATAAAATATAGGTATCACCCAGCTGCACGCATTAAACTTTACCAACGATTTTTTATTATTTTGGCTTGCGGAAATCGTCAGATTATATATTTTTCGTTATCCTTGAATTATTTCCATCAAAATAAAAAAAAAATTGGCTACGCTCGAGAATGTCGAGATGACGTTTTTTTTTTACAACTTTGCTGCCCTCCCCTTTCTTTTCGTCACTCTCAAATTGTCAGATTAGTGGAATATACACTTTTTAGCATATAATTAACTCACCCTACCTTAATCTGACGCGCTCGAGAATTTCTAATGATCAATTTTTTTTTACTAATCTGATCCTTTATCCTTCACGGGCGGCCTTATATATGGGGCTCATATTTGGTGGAGGTACTTAACCGGATACAAGGTACCGCCCTGTATATTAATCTGCCGCGCTTTAGTAAATCCCGAAATCCCCTCTTGGGCTCCCCTACTATAATAAGGCGAAGGCAAACAGAAAACATCCATCCTTTTGGCCATCATGCCAAAAGTATATGGTATGAGTTTATAAGAATATATGAGTATGCATATAATAGCATATGCTGTAACTAATAATATTGCTTAAAATCTACTGAATTCAAATAAGAAAATAGTACAGATTCTGCTAAATTATATGTTACGGTACTGATATGGGTAAAACGTGACATCGTACCATTCAATTTTATCATTAACGTAGCTAAATATATATCTAAAGTAGAGTATGCTTTCTTTATCAATTTTTTTTCAGATTTCAGGTTAACGCTTGCAATTTATAATTGCTTCATCATATATTACGTAATGAATTGTTGAAATAATGTACTAAAAAAATAAGGTTTAAAAACCACCAACATTTTAAGTCGAAAACTGCTTGCTTTAGAAATTTTTTCACATGTTTCACATTTTTTTAACCTATTTATAAATAGTTAACATTGTATAAAATGTTGATTTATAAAATAATAGGATAACTTTCGTTCAATAATTATATATACTTTTCCTCGTTGAGCTTGATTCGTTGACCTGACCAAGGTTGCATGGCCATGCAAGGACCTCACATGGGTTTGCACATTAAAATATTTTTCACTGGGCTCTTGTTCCGAGTCCCGACGACTGCAAGAAAAGCCCATATATTATATAATATTTAGGTCAAATCACGAAACGTCATACACAGAAATCGTGATATCAAATTTATATAGCAACTGATATAAAGTATGACGTAAAAATATTTCAACGATAAATAGACAGCAAACAAGGAAATAGATTACTAGATCTCGTTGTACGTGCTAATAGGAGAGATAGGTATAACTGAAGGTTGATAAGTATATGCTTTCAAAGAAGTTGTAACTAACTACACGTATAATGTTTGTCCTGAAAACAATTAAACTCTTCATACAAAAGTACTCTGTGGTGCTTCCCGTTCATGGGCTTCATAAAAGAATAACTTAAAATCCCATTATTTAGAGGAAGAAGATCGATGGAATGTTATTTTGAAATAAAAAACAACCGCAAAAATCCCAATTTGATCATGATGTAAGTATTTTTTGCATATAAGCCCTATGGGGCAAACCATGTATGGAAAGTCAGCCATCTTCTTTCGTTTCGATCTGTTCAGTGGTTCACGCATGCACGACAGAATCCTATGCTACTTTTTGCTTAAAAGCAATAAAAGTAAGCTAAATTGTCCGTGATAAAAATGTGATTATTGAAACATAAACTGACCTTAAAGCCATCGATGAAACTAATTTAATTTGTATACTAGTTACAGTCGTTGCTCAAGATCATCCTAAACTCACTCAGTAACTAAAGTCTGATTAGAATGAATGGAAACCATCTACAATCTACATAAAGAGGCGATAATGTGTGGGGGCACTCTAGAAAGAGAAATGACAAGGTGAGACTAACATGTATGTCTTCTGTAAGCAAGGCACGAGTGATCCATTTGGTACTATTGCTAGTGACATTAGATAGGGTATATCAACCACCAACCAACAAACTGACAAACAGGTGGGCCATTTACTTGTCTACCAACTTGTTATAAAACTCAAGAAGAGAAAAAATTAGATACCTACGACTTAAAATACGGAGGTTACTATCGACGACGATAAATATGCGACTGAATTCACTACGTTATACAAATCAATTATGATAAAGAATTCGAATACAATAGAGTGCCAGGTTACATGCAACACTATCAATGATTGTTACGAATTACTACTTGAATAAATTTAAATGCGAAATCGAGAAAAAGTACAAAAGGTCCAATTAGAAGCTTAATGCATATCATTCATGTTTGCGAGATTGTTGAAAGTTTTTATAATTACACTCTGGCTTCAGCTTAGTTTGTAGTAGCTCCCTTCTGCGCTCTCGTTTATGGGTTTGATTTCCACCGCGGATAAAGAGTTGTGTTATGAACGTTTGGTTGTTACATTGTTTTCTAAGTATGTATTTATAAAAACAAAGTATATACTATCAGCTATCTGGTTCCCGTTGTACACACTTAGCTTAGTTTGGTGCTAGATAGTAAAATGTCAACAAATAATTATATATTCAATTTCTATGATAGACAATATTTTAGAATACGAAGTTGAATAATATATTATGATTATCTAGTGTCGATTTATAAAAACCATGGAACCATATTTTCAAGGCCAAAATTACTGCAGAACACACACATTGTGTTAATTATTATTTTATGCGTCCGCCTTAGTAATCTAGAAAAACTCTACGGTGTTATAAAATACATTGTAGGAAAACTCATCATAAAAATGATACATTATGAAGCAAGAGAAATGCGGTGAGCAAATATGTTAGTAACCCACGATAAAATGTAATTACAAACAGTCCCACTTGATTGAAGACGATAAGATAGTGTGAGTGCACATAATGACTGTTCTTCAAATTGTTTGGTAATAAAAAAACAAAAGGCAGTGCTGGAAAAACGACGAAAAGAAAACAAATCGGTTCTCGACTTTAATCCTCAGGTGCAGTAGATATCCCCTCTGATCTCTAAAAAATCAGCTCGCAAAGATGAGTACATAAGTATCAAGATAGTACATTAATACCAAATACATAATAAATTAAATGTTTACTATCTCAACAAAAGGTAACCTTTTTAGGAACATTATATTAGTATAATAAACATAATACTTAGCTATACAAAACTTAATTTGTCAAAGAAATGTTGTAGGTAAAAAATCTATATAAAACTAAATCGATATTATAAGTAACATTAAAAGGCTACTGTAGCATATAATATGCTACAGTAGCTTGACCGATTGCCAACCGTAATGAGAGTAACAATCGTTAAACTAAATTACTCGTACCTTCAAATGAAAACGTAAATCTATTCATAGAAAATTCAGTTTGGCTAATGCAAAGAAAATCAGAGTCGGCAACTTTCTAAAAAATTACTACACAAAATCTGAGTACTTTTATATCAATATTAAACAATATGTATATAACTAATAACAATAACTTTTTCAATAGTCAAATACTGACTGTAGATTGAACTATGGTGTTCGACACTTTCGACATATTTGTAGGTCATGGTCATTGCCATTAAATTATTTAGCAACATCACTTTGGTTTCATATTTTTGCATAACAAAACTATTTTAAAACTAACTAGGACACATTGAATGATCTAGAAAACATTAAATGTAAATCTTTAGGAAAACGTTGGTTGAACGAAAAGGATTTTCGCATACAAGTAAGAAGTAAAGTAAGTAAAAACGCGATTTTGAAAAACCGAAGTTTTGATGATGGTAGAACTCTATTATCACTGAAACTGATTCTGAATGGCAATACATACAAACAGCCAGTACCTAAATACATACGAATAAATGTAATATTTATAGGAAATACCTCAGAATCAAACGAGTAGACAAGAGTCAATGAGTCGAAATAAAACAAAAGTAAATTTACAGTAAAACTGAGTACAAAAAAAAGGCCATAAAATAATACAATAATACAAAGCATGCGATTCGGATAATTTACAAGAGCCCCTACAATTCTGAATCATGTAATTCCCTAATCTTCTATAACAATAACTTGCTCTTCAAATATATTTGATAAGGTTTGTTAACGATGGAACGAGTGCTCTTATTCTCTTATTCTCTTATTCAATAGTTATGAAAAGGATTAATGTCGTTGGCGTTGTTTAGGTTTTAACTGAAGTGCCATCGGTCATCACAAAGTCAGAACTTGTGGTGCCAAACCCATGGTGATTCTTCTCTTAACAAACCTCTTTTTTAAGTTACAAGTTATGCGGTATTTTCATTTTTCTGTATTTTGTTTTAAATTCGTTTTTAAATATATGTTTGTATGTTTTTAAATGTTATTCTTCTCATTTCATTATTCAATTAACTCTCTGATTTTAACATAAAAACTATGGCATAACGCCATTATTTTTAATAGGCTTTCAATTCAATTCGTTTTCATCTTATTATGTGGCAGCCGCTATGTACAGCTCCCCAGCCTTCTGCGCTGTAGGTCGTGAGTTCGATCCCCACCGAGATCAAGTATTTGTGTAATTATATAGATATTTACAAAAAAAGTATATAAGTAGTTTCTCAGTTAACTGATTGCCATAGTACAAGTTTAGCTTAGTTTGGGGCTAGAAGGCGTTGTGTGAATGTGTGACAATATTTATTTATTTATCTTGTAAGAGTTTTACGCATGAAAGATTACATTAACATAGTAAGTCCACTTACAGAAAAAATGAGTTTGGTAAAATTTCATTGGAAGAGCTTTCGTGTGAACTTTCATAAGATATAAGACAGTTTATCAGCGTCACACGAGGTCACTGAAGCCTAGATACTGAAGTGATTCATCAAACACTATCAAATCTAATCGTGACGGGTACCGACTGCAGATTTTGGCGTTTACGCTATCAGCTACTGATTATGGATTTTGATTATTTTTACTTTAAGATTAGTTATCCACTGTTATGTCAGGGTATGCCTAAACTTCATAATTATGATCAGTCTGAAGAAGTATTCTGCTGGATGTAGGCTGGTCCCTTATATATCCAGAGAGAAGTAACTCTATAATCAAAAAAGCTAAGGTTATATTATTATACCCAAAGTGTGCATGTAGAATTAATTTTAATGAGCCTGAATAAACTTACTGCTAAACATAGATCTTCCCCTAGCTATAGTCACGACGCTTGGCAGGCGATTGGTGACTGCAATGTTGGTGTTATGTACACAGGAGAAACCAATACTCTAAGCCGGGAACATCACAGGTAATAAATATTAAAACTGTTAAATTAATATTGTATTTTTTTATATTATTAAAAAAAATATAAAATCTTTCTGGCTTTTAATAAACACCCGGCAGGTTTTAATTCACAACACTAATAAACTTCCTATAGGGATACCATCTGATAGGTTTTTGGTTTATATCTGATTTGGTACTAATGGTACAAAACTGACTGTACTCGTATCTTGAGTTTCCTATCATCTATATTTGATGGCCAAAGGAATAGTTGCGACTATTGGTTATCTACTAGTTGTATGTGGGATTACTATGCCGTGGAATTTTCTGTTTTGTAGTTTTATCAACACTATATCAGACTCTTCAATCATAAACTGTTAAGTTTATATGCCGACACTGGTTTTCATTGTGTATGGACAAGTTTTTCTTTAATATATTTTACTACATAAGTTACAGCGAAAATTATAACACGTTATATTCAAATTTTTGTCATGTTAGTAACAAATTATCTGTTATAAAGTTTACATTGTGTTCAAATTCAGACATAGAAGGAATAATTTGAAACCCATCACAAAAGAACGGCAGGAACCAAGCCGTAAGTTTCTTGCCTGTTCTTCTAGGCTTGGTCGCGAGGAACTGGCACCTAGATTCACCTAGTTTTGAGACATTAGAATAGTGATCACTTTAATTCTATGGAATACATGGATTTTGATTGCATGAAAATTTCTGGGTAGTAACATAATTTTTTTTCAATAAAACAACATAATTTTGCCAATTGTTTTCGAATTGTCGTGACGTGCTTGAACAATTACTGTAGCAAAAATAGGTTCTCCGAAACGATACTAACATAAAGCACCTACTTACCACGTTTCGTAAAATCCAAAAAGTATAGAATTTTGAAAGAACGAGGTTTCTTATTATGCTAAATGCAAATGCACGAAGAAGCTGAGCCGTTGTGTTGTGAAATTCACAAGGATATTGTAAGGAAACAATGTGTATTTTCAGTGCTACTGATGTCACGCATTCTTATAAATTGGCATAACAGAACGTACGAAGTTGCTACATAAATTTACAGCATGCACATTTAGGCAATTACTATGATAGTGGCCAATAACCAAGTCTAAAGGCAAGAATTAAGAGTATAATCAACGGAAAACTAAAATACAGTAAATGTACAGTACAGTAAAAAAAAATACAGTATAATGAAGTTACGTTATTAAGTTTAACCCAGATTGATTTTACCAACTGGTTAGATGGTAATAGTAGGGAAGAAGATAAGTAAGACCACTCGTTTTTCAAAGATATAGCAATACGACTAATATAAGAGTACAATGTACTCATCGAATGTCGAAATTGTACAATGATCGTAAACACTATAATAAGTACAAATAATATGGTGAATAAAAACCATGAAAAATCAATCACTTATGGCAGATAACTGAGATAATAATACTATCTTAAATTGCGCTTAACAAAAGCAGGGGAATAAAAAAAAAACTGAAATAAAATCAAATTAGAATTCGTAGATAAAGAACGCCATGTTCATCATATTATCAACAGATCAGCAAAACATAAGAAATAAAATCCGTTTTAAGTTAAAACTGGAAACAATCATATACTGCATTGTAGGCATAGATAGACCAAACGATATTATAATAAATAATTTACATTGGCATTATTTGATACATAATAGTATAACCTTCAGTTATAAGCAGGCGTTAAGATGCATGAAAATTCATTATAAACGTAACAGATTCGCGCTTGGCATAATTACATCTACACTGAAGTCACGTGGCTGGACTTGCTAGAATATCAATGGCATATTAAACTAGAATGGTGTATTCTATAGTGTGAGAGAAGACATAAAATATCTTGAAACATTTCATTGCGTGGTTTGACTATACAGGTAGTAACGAGTTTATTGTACAACTTTATTACTCCTTAAGTCATAATATTTTTGTATGATCGTTTTAACTTTTTAGATTAACGTTATTTGTACTTTGATATCATTTCATAACTTTTCCATAAAAGCTATCTAGTATCTATAATTCATCGATAAATTATGTTATCAAAGAAATGTATTAGTTTAAATTATTTATAGATGCATAATTAAATTAACATTAAATAATTTGTAAAGGGATCATAGAAAAAAATGAAGAGAACAAAACCGTTTCTTGCCTGTTCTTCTTGGATTAGTCGAGAAGAACTGGCGCTTAGGTTCACCTAGCTTCAAGAAGATTCAAGATGATACCTAGATACAACTGAACAAATGCTTCTTGACTAGTCAAGTCATGAAACCTTTTCTTGTATAACAGAGATTAAAGGTATTTCAATTCAAGTTACTTACAAAATCAACTCAATTTCCAAAACTGTAAGTATTTATCACATACACGTTAGATAGTTTAGTTCATGCACCACAAAAAATTGCAAAATAGCACGTCAGTTCACGGCAAGTCACCACGCGAGACTAGAGACTAATATCGTAAAAAATACACATACTTAGTAAATAGTTTAGTACCAGTGATAACGACAATAGTCGAGTACTGACTATACCTTACGGACAGACGTCAGATTATCAGTAGATATGTTTCAGTGTTTGGATAAAAGGTGAACAAGTAGGTTATATTACTCTTGGTAGAAGTTTTATTGTATGGTGTAGGTTATATTGAAAAAGATGGCTTGGTAAGAAGAGTTTAAGCAAAGTGAGGACTGACAGAAACAAATAGAAAAGAAATACTAGTGGTAGGTATAAGGGCAAGAAAATTATTAATTTTACATAATTCTTATTCTTTTGTAGACAGCCATCACTGGTCAGTTGGTAGTAGCTCTGCCTTATGCGCTCTAGGTAGTGTGTTCGAGGGATCGAACAAAACTACAGCGAGTGATGAACACATCTATTTTTTCAGTGTCTGGGTGTTATGTCGTATCCTATGTATTTGATACACAAAAGTATTTAATCTAGTTATCTGGATTCCATAGCACAAGCTTTGCTTAGTTTGGGGCCTAGATAGCGTTTTGGCAAAATGTATGTCAGTATTAACAAACTAAAGGATTATGTTATCCTGTTGTTGCAATGTATTTGCAGTAAGTATTTTAAAATAGTTGAGAATATCGTAGAACATCGTTTTATAATTTTAAGACGTATTTTTTGAGCCTGTTGTGTTTTATTGCTGATACTTCGTATTTCAACATAAAATTCTTCTTCAATAATAATATGTCTCGTCACAAAATACTACGACTATTATAGTATTGATTACGTGTGAGTGAATCACCTACTATTTATTAATCTGTTACTCTAGCTAGCTAACTATTTATCAACCTACGTCATACAGTCACGCAGAACTACGTTAGCGAGAATTCTACGAGTTCATCAATTACCATAGTATTTCTTAGATAATAGGTTTGAGTACACAGTGCGAGGCGCCAAGTTTAATTCCCGAGTTGATAAACTATCTTCAAATATTATTTTACATTTGAAGTCAAAGCCGGCTCATAAACTAGTTTATCAGTAGCTGTTTATATGTCATTCACATGATATCAATTCGATCAATGACAGTAAAAATCGAGAGGAAACCCACCGCTTAATCGACATTAAAATTTCATCACACCTATTGACCATGACTGTGTGCTTTTAAATTAATCCACTAGACTGAGAGAATCATATACAACCTAAGCCCTGTTCCGATAAATCCTGCTGTATTCCGTATGTTGGGCCATTGGTTAAAGCGACATTTATTAAAAAATATATTAAATACTGCAGCGAAAAAGTGTAATCATTTTACGGTTTTGTCATTGTACATCATCATCTTCCTGCCCTTATCCCACTTTATGTACATACATGATTATAACCCTGAACACGACTTTGTCACCAGCGATGAAAGAAAATGCTTGCTGAAGATCTTCTTATTCGGTTTAGGTATCACGACCGTGTCCTGTTAGACCGAGATGCGACGATACCTATTCGTTTGCTACGCCAATTACTTCAATAGCCATCCTCATGAATTCTTCATAAGTTTAACAATGGAGATGAGATCGCGTGTACAGTTGGTAGGTACCACCGGTTCGCTTTGACCAAACTGGCACATTAGGTCACTAAATTATTTATGATTGTTATATAAATATGGAGGTTTGCGAATATATCCTGTAAGTGTAGTATTCTTTTGTGTTTATTGTTAGTCAATTGAGATATTTCAAATTGATTTTTTTAAACCAGCATGAACACAGTGATTTCCTGGGGTCAATTGTTCCTATGTTCCAGAATACGCCTTTAGCCGAACTCCTTTAAAATGTTCATTTAGAAATTTATGAATTCGTAGGTAACAAATATCATGCCATGACAAAAAGTTATGGGACATTAAAATCGCGTGTCTAGCAACTCGTTATCACCTACTTTCAAAAGTTCGGAAGCAATACCTATTTTTAGCAATTTAGGCAATAGTGAAATTGAAACAGCAAATGTCAGATTCATGAAAAACGTGACAGGATCAGTTAGCGGCGTATTTTATTTATTTGGTACCATCGTGGATGGACAATTTGAGTGCAATACCAAGGATTTGGGTTGAGGTTGATGGTATAGCATTCGTACAAATTTACTTCGATTTCCTCAGCTAGCCAAAACTAATAGCCCCGTTAAACTAGCTCAAAAAAGGGGCAAACCTGGAAAAAACTTTATGCAGTAATTTTTCGGAATTCATTGGGGGGTGGGGGGGTTACTGGCTATCTAAATTCTGTTTTGCGTTACCTGCAATCTTGATTTTAATTTTTGTTTATTGAATAACTCGTGTATTTTTCATTTCACAAGAAAACGTACCATTTCTTCTGCCAAGCAGAGTTGCTGTGTTCGCTGCATCGAATATCACGTTTTTAACGCGCATGACCTGCGAGGCAATTCTTTATTATAGGTGGTAGTTACCACTTAATATCAGGTGGGTCATCTACTTGTTTATTCAACAAACCAATCTCGTATAAAAACACCATGTGTTTACCACCACTTTTTTATTTGTAGTTAAAAATCAACGGCCTTGACTGATAACGTCAAACAATAAACTTGCCTCAGGATCTCAAATACTATCTCAAATAGGTAATTCTATTAGTATACCTACTAGTAAACAGTTGTCGTAGATCTCCCATAATTTACAACATTGACATTTCAGTATATGCAAATATACAGTACATTATGACATAACAAATACATATTTGTTTAATACAGAGAACTTTTAGATCCAGTCACGTTCAGTTACATAGATTATGTGAAACGGCACCTCACGATGCTATTGTGCTTATGTATTAAATAGGACAGGTATATGTACAGCTTAAATGTAACATAGCTAGGTAATTTGATGGCTAGCCGTAGGCCATTCGAAAATCAAATCGCAAAACTACTAAAACAAAAAAGGTAATCTAAAGTTATCTATCTTTTATTTTAAGTTTTGGTAAAAGTTATATACTACTACAGCAATAGGTTGACACAAAACCAGCCTGTTAGTTATATAAGCGACACCATAAAGACCGAATAAAAATGTCGAGTGATTGAACGGTTCTCTAAAAGCTATGTAAGAATATTGTGTGTGAGTGAGTACACATTTATTATGTTTGTGTGTCAAGAGGCGATAATGGTTGATAACGCTGGCAGGTGCTCTCAACATTTGGCACCACGAGTACATTCATTTTCGGTAGAGCGACTCGATTTGGATCTCACTTCTTGAATGTACTAAGATATTTACAGTTTGTTTATTAATGCTCTCAGATCTCTTAGTACGAATTATCAACTGAAGATTTTTGAGGACGTCCAATGAGGGTAGTCAGAGGTACTTACGTCTAAATTATAAATCAATTATAGTTTAAAAAAATATAAACAGAAAACGTCATGAAAATAAACCCCTAGAAAATGTTGACATCTAATGTCATGCATAAGCGCAGGCGCCAGTACCTATACGTTATCTACTACTAATCAAGTAATACTGACTGTTTACTATTCTGTTCCATCTACTGCTCTCTATTTTAAGGAAAACCTGCGTCTCTACGTCATCTACGCAAACATTAGGTAACCACGTCTTTTCTGTGGTTAAGGACGATTAGGTGGAAAGGATGGTGTAGGTACAATGAGACACAACGAGTAAAAAGCTGTTTACAAAAACGATGCTAAAGGCTTGCTTAGAACAGGAAATACTCGTATACACAGAAAGCTAAACTATGTTTTAGATGTACTTTTATCAATAGATTAGTCATAACTCACTGGTCTTTTCTTGGGACCAGTGCTTAAGGACTATCCAATGCTGGCCGGTGTAGTCCAGCAACGGCCAGTCAAGAACCTGTAGGAACTGGATAATTGAGAACCGGTGTAGTGACAGAAAGGGTAGCAAAAACCCTATCACTACGCCGAAAATAACTTACACTACACAACGGATAGTAGGTTTGACAAGACAGCTATCTTATCGTGGAGGCTGTGAGATAGCGACCATCCATCATTTGGGACTAGTACAAGGATTCTGACATTCTAGTTAGGAAACACTTCAAATGTCAAGTGAAGTTAAATTGTCTCTAGTTAATTGTTACAGGTAGAGACCGTCAGTCGCAGGTAGGCCGCGCACCCAGGGGAACCCCTGGGTGCCTACTCGGAAAAACGATAAACGAAGTTTCATATTGTCGGTTTGAGTATACTATGCGACTTGCGACATGCAAAACACTTGACTGTGGACCTGCAACCGAGTTGCCGCGCAGTGTAAGTCGAAACAATAATATGAAATTTTATTGATCGTTTTTCTGAGTAGACGCCATGCGTAACCTAACGACATTATCAAAATTGAGTACCTATACCACAGGTACTTGAAATAAGACACAAGACATGAGATTTACATGAGATTTGAGGAGTTGTGAGCCACGCATTCATTTTATTAGGTAGGGATTAGGTATTCAATCCCATTGTGGTAGTTATTCAAAATGGGCTTATATTTGGTTCAAGTCAAGGTATACCATGGTACACATGGTTATTATGCCTTAAGGAAACTTAGTACGTGTCTGTTTGATGTTTCATTTGAAGACACGTTACGACATCACTCTAAACAATTCCACTATGGGACATGAGTCTTTTCCATGTTTGGGTGGGGTTGGCGTCACCAGCCTTGACTGGTGGATTGGTGTTTAGCATTCAGAAGATGCTGCTTCCCATCTCCCGGTGCGTTTCCTTACTCGCCTCTTACGACATTTATGGGAGGTACTGAGAGGGTTCTTCTCTGTGCTGGGATTACCATTGGCCATTATTTACAGCAATATCCCTAACCTTGGCCGGAATGTAAACATCTAACATTCAGCTTGAGTGGTACTAAAAAAAGGCTGCAAGAACTAGTGTGTCGTAAGGATTCAGAACGGTTTGCAGGGAACATAGAGCACACCTGTTGATAAGGAAGAGCTATTAATACAACTGTCGATTTACTTATAGTCCGAAGGTCGTTGAACAATACGCAATATTATATCATTTTACAACACGTGTCACTCTTCAGATAAACAATGTAGCTGCCTACTTGCTATAGTATGTAGAATCTAGGCTAGGCAGCGCTTAATATTTTTCTGATTTTATCTTCGTAAAAAGGCCTTAATTTCTTAAAATAATAAGAACCGTTTTAATATAATGAAAAGTGGTTAAAGTATAGTACAAGTTCAGCTAAAAGAACAAGGATAGAATACCAAGACAGACGCACAGGCCAGTGGTCGGATGAAATCACAAGGTTAGTAGAAGCTGACCCAA
Organism: Electrophaes corylata; assembly: GCA_947095575.1. Taxonomy (NCBI): domain Eukaryota; kingdom Metazoa; phylum Arthropoda; class Insecta; order Lepidoptera; family Geometridae; genus Electrophaes; species Electrophaes corylata. Next base: position 5,147,169 of record OX352714.1, read on the forward strand.
TTCGACTGGCGCAGGATCGAAAGAATGACGTGCCAAAGAAGAGACCTATAACTCAGCAATGAAATCGGTTGATTAGATGGCCAGCGAAGAGGAGAGCAATATTGTAAGCTTATTTTTCAGTTTGGTTGTTCGATACATAATACATATAAAAACTTGCCTCATACATATAAAAACACTAGGTATTCATCTAAACAGCGCTTTTTCAATATAGGCTACTATGTTAGACCGAAAAACTTATCTTCAAAACCTGAGGAAAACATTTATAAACCTGAATACCACATATAACATTTTTATTTTAACTACTAACACTTGTGATTTAAAATGCCACCGAAATTACACACCAGAACCTGAAATAACACTAGAGAAACAATTAAATGAAAAAGCTATGTTGCTTCCAAAGATGACAGAAAACGAATCCACGTTTCACATAAAACTTTTTCGTGATATCGTTCTCGTTGCATGGATGATCTCTATGTGCATATTTTGACAGTCAACAGACCAATATGGCGTCAAACGAGCAATTAGTGTCGGAAACGCTTAATTTCGTTAATTGTTATTTTATACGCTAAATTAACAAATTAGTCATGATAACAACTGTTACGTAGCTTGATAATTAGTTTCCAGCTAAAGATACGGATACGAGCAGAACATAACTTATAAACAATACCTAAATAACCACCGCGACGACCGACGGACGGAGGGGCGGTGCAGTAAGAGCGGAAAGTGTCTTTTGAGGCCTGCAGGTCTATTCTTGAAAATAATAATCGATGTTTACAGCATGCGCACTGCATGCGCACTGCGCGGCATGTCAGGCAGCAACAACTTGACTGTGGAATTGGTTACGGAGGCCCCGCAGTGTAACTCAAAACGACAGTACGAAACTTCGTTTATTGTTTTCAAGAGTAGACCTGTTTGGTTATTGTTATTTATGTTTTAATTGTTCCTAAAGAAAGTCATAAGGAGAAGAGTGTTAGTTAGGAATGTGGATGGTTTTTAAAGTAGAGGTAGACCAAAAAATAGATGGATAGATTGCGTGATAGATATGAGTAAGAAAGGAATGAACACAGAAATGACGACGAGAGTGGAAGAAGAAAACCTGTTGTTTCACTCCCGCTTAGTGTGGAATAAGGGCAGGAAGATGATGATGATGAGTCACACAAGGAAACCTTGTGTGGGGTCAGGCAAAACTATGCAATGTTTGTGATGGGGTGGTTTATTTATTTAATCGAGTAGCCAACCTACTCTTGAAGTGCTCAAGATAATGCCTCATTAAACGAGTTTAATTTCATCAAACCGCCTTCAGCAAAACTATTTAGGATCATAAATTGACAAGCGACTATTACCAAATTAGTTTCAATCGGCATATTATGCGCAAGCGCAAGTGTCCACTAACCAGCCATACTAACTATGAATATTCTGTGACGCTACAACACAACCTTGAACGTTACTTTGATATAACTAGCCTCTGCCCGCTGCTTTGCTCATGTTATACAGTTATAAAGAAAAGATGGAAAGCTACCCCGCTTTCTTGTAGATCAGAATCAGAGTCCTATATTTTTTTTCTATCTGTTGTCACTACTACTAGTATTATTACGTCGTTTCATGCAAAAAAGAGATAATTCTTCTCATTTCCAGTAAGTAATAACTATCCTTGGGCATTGAATATTGAAAAACGTTGAGGTCAAGACCTGATTTCAGACAATAATTTTGTAAAAACAAACCTTTGCGCTCCATTTGTGGTATTGTTTGATTCTACCGCCTGTTCCGTGTTTTGGGGAGTTACATCACTTGCTGAAAGGCCGTCTAAGCTTCTTGTGTCATGGTTCTTTTCACGTCCTCGTAATGATCGTTTGATGATAAAAATTCTGGGCAAGCCTACTCCATCTAAAATTTCAGCAACCAAGGATTTCAGCGCCTCGTAGATCAGAGCAATGGTGAAAAGTTTCCCCTGACACTGGAACCATTAGAATAGAAATGAAGCCCTGTCTAAATAGTTTGAAAGACCGATTGTCCAATTGAGACGTAAGAAATGCTAATTGAATTCTCGCAGCAAACTAAAGTATTGTACATATGCTTTTAGATCATGCGGTTTTCGTGGACTTTAGTGGACATCCATCTCATTTGCTTGTTAGCTTTCGCTAGCTTTTGTTCGCTTTGTCTGTAGCTGGCATTAGCAAGCCAGGGCTACCAGTCGCCCATGACAGGTTGGGACGAGAGAATAGCACCACTTTCGGCGACCTCGCCACCTGTCCCACATTTAACGTGCGCTTGCGCAACTGTGATCGCAATTAGTTTGTTGTTTAGGGTGTTGTGCATTAGCATTGTGAATCTCATTTCAACCCTGGCTTGTTTGTAACGATCAACTAACACAAATAATTGGGTGGGCTACTGGTGATATAGGTGGTATCTTGGACGCCAAACACGTCTGGGTGAAGTGTTTACAGCATGCAAGTTGAGAAAAACTAGTACTTTGCGTGGGGAATACCACTATGCGTCATGGTAGAAATCCCCTTCGTTAAACTACTATCATTAAATAAACCAACGTACATAATATTACCCCGCAGAGGGAAAAAATTAACTAAAGATAAAAAGGTAGGTAATGAAGCAGTTCAATCAATCCTCACGTGGTTCAAATTTCTCGAATGTTATGTGCTTACTGCGAATAATTGTAGACTATTAATGAATTCTCATTCACCTCATAATTTAGTGATGCAAAAATTTAAGTTTGTTTCCATTCCACTTTTTGTAGATAAAATAACCAGTATCATCATTATTAATTCCAATGTCTTCCGCCTTACAGACTTTTCCGACAGCTGTTCATATGTAAAACCTTAATTATATGTACTAGCTCTATTAAAATGTAAACAACTTGTATAGTAAAATTAACTTACCGCAACCTCGGTTTACTTCTTTCATAGTAAGTACGTATGCTTATAAACTTTTACCTCCATACTTGTGTTGTAAATTTCAATATTGTTTAAAATATCTCCTGTGTGTATTTGGCGAGAGGCAGGTTTAACCAAGACATACTTCGGGTCTCTAAGCGAACGGAGTATGTTGACTGGAGCCACTGTGCCAGTGATGAAGTGCACGTGTAAAGCCACTTTCAGTAGACAAGTATCGTCTCCTACAATGGAGACAATCTCGCAATTGCACAGACTACAACTGCCCCGGTTACTTTAAGGTGAAGGTCCAACTCAATAACTTATTAATAACGTTGCACACAGTTACGTCATATAACGAGCTCGTGATTGGTGAGATTTTAGCGAGGAATGGAACTATGAGACCGAATGGAGCCTTATGGGTTAAAGGGTTTAGGCTCAATGAATGAATAGTTTCACTATTTTTTTTATAATAAACTACCGAAACGCACGAGGCTTCGTCCGCGTGAAGTTGTTTCCATACAAACTTCAACCCCGTGTACTCGTTTAGGGATCGAATTTTAAGATGATTCCTGCGGATATTACTGAATTAATGCAATTTGACTTTTGACTAACGAATATACCCGGAAAGTTTTAAGTCTCTAGGACCAGTGGTTTAGGCTGTGCGTTGTCTATATATTATGTCAGTCACTCAGTCAGGATAAAGATTCTTATAATAAGTATAGATAGGTATAGTTAGACCATTCTTTGACTACAATCTTATAAGTGACGATGTAGCCGACAGTGAGATAGGACAATCTAGAAGATTAACTTTTATCATGAAGAGAGTCAGATTGTTGATTATTCTTAGATTTTGAAGAGCCGCAATCTTAATAGATCTCAGTAACCAAGCCGTAAGTATCTTGCCTGTTCTACAACTCTAAGATTCTAACGCGCGTTACCTGTGAGGTCATGCTTTATTATAAGAGACGGTTACCACTTAACATCAAGTGGGCTATCTGCAAGCAGTATAAAAATAATAAAGGCTGCATCCACGCTTTTGGTGCCAGTGCAAAACGGGTTGTTACCAACGAACAGAAAAGCTACATAAAATTACAGTTATTTTACATGTACACAACAATGAGTTCGTAGTGACTGTTGATAACGCGTCTATTTAATCTGTGACGTTAGTTACATGTAATAGTAACGTCATAATGAGAAGCCTTTCGTGAATGATACCGCATTGTGATAAAACTTTTAACTAAGTGTCGCATTACTAACCTACTCCTAGGCACCTGAATGAAAAGTCCGGAGAGAAGGCCTGATTTCCATTGAAAAATCCTGAGTTTTTTTACAGTTTAAGGAACGGGGACGTGGGGTAACAGCGGCACCTTTAATAAAGTGAAGTAAAATGAAGTATCTCAGAACAAATCCTGAGATATTGTAACCCTACCTGAATGTAGCTTCTAAAGATATAGAAGTTCTTAGGTAAACGACCACAGAGGTTCTCCTAGTTATTATTTACAATACTTTATACATAGAGCTGATTAGGTTTACTAATTTACTCATGTGGTAGAGAAAGATACGGTTAAGAAAGTTACAGCATTGATAAAGGCTCGTCATGACCTATTGATATTGTAATTAAGCCATTATAGTAAGAACAGAAGACATAATATCGTAAGGATGCACTAGGCTCATTGTTTCCCCAGTACGAGAAAAGGTAAAGTGCCTTACCAGCCCTAATATTTCAGACAGACAGTCTACTCCCAAAGTCTATCTATGGTTTATCCGCGCTAAAAAGTGCACTATTACCAAACTATTTCGGCGTTGAAGTGTTTACACCCACAAACACTTTGCTAAACGTCTGGATAATGTCGTAAACAAAGTGTAAGGAACGTAAACCATTATTGGCTAGACATTTTTACAGGTTTGCAAGGCTTTAAACATTTCAGTTACCTATTGAATTCCTATACATCATATTTTTTCTTTTATAGTAGTTATTAGTCGTTTTGTTTTTATTTAAACCATCAGTGGAAAATTATAACTGAGCTTCAGCATACTTTTGTTTTGCATGAATTATTTTTATTTATTGTGTTTTTTTTATACAGCTTGCTGATGGAACAAGCAGATGGCCCACCTAATGTTAAGTGGTTACCATCGCCTATATTTAAGTATTGCTTCGTAGATCACGCTTGTTAGGAACGTGCCCTACGATGCACTGCTCAGCGTCCATCAACCTGAGGCATACAGGTGCCTCATGTGCCTGTAATTTCAACGGCACCCACACCCTCAAATCGGAACACAGTAAGCTACTTGGCGGCAGAAATAGGTGCGGTGGTAGTACTTTTCCGGACTTCTCTTGTATACTGTAAGTTTTCATAAAATTATAAAATAAATATTATATCTATAAGGTAGCCGGTGTTGGTTTCATTATGAAGAAGCCTAGAAGAAATAAATATGAGCTGGAATTGCCTCATATAAAATGAAAGCTTTGGGTACTAACCTTTGTCCTTGATGGACTCCATCAAAATATTAACTGAAAATTGTTTGAGAGATGACTGATTTCGCCGTGTAATTGGCCTCAGTAGAATGACATAAAACAACAAGTTTATCATCACACCTTTACGACTTACCGATGCGTAAATTTACGACTTAGTATGCGCACACTTGCTCGATTGCGTTGTATAAAACACTTTGCAATTTTGCGACTTGATACCCGTGACCCAAATTTAAAGAAGAGGAAAAAGTAAAGAAATGTATACGAGTTAGCATAACAAGAACTACACAGTCTACTATATAATTAAAAACATTATTGTATTGCTTTCATAAATAAAAAACATAATTGCATTCATTAAAGCCAAGAGGCTAATATTCCTAGTGATTTGATACGACGTCATACTTTCATTATAATATAAAAATACGGAAAATAAGCCGTAATTTTTATACCAGTTCTAGTTTATATCACTTTAATCATAAAAACAATGGATTTGTATCTAAAAATAAACTGTAATTAGATGCTTAATGTTACGATTGTTATCAGAGATTTTACGACTGCAAATACAAGATTTTACAAATACAAAAAACAAGTCATGCAATATTTTATAATTATTTAAACTGTTACGTGACTGACTGACTTAACGTAAAGCTCAAAACGTAGGTCTCAGAACCATAGAATTTGGAGGGTAGCATCCTTTGAAGAGATTAATTGAAATGTAATTCCAGAAATTCAATCATCAGCAGAGTAGCAGAAGGTTTAAGCTGGTAGGAAAATAGTACCACACGAATGAAGTTACGGGCAATCTACTTGTGTTTTATATTGAGGAAAATGATTAGACAAAAACTCGAGTTGAATAAAAAGATAATGTCGATGCACATAGCATTTCAAATCGTCAACATAAAAAATATGTTCAATATCATATTTTATCCTCTCAAAATACTGCACAATTCTGCACAGTATCCATACCAGCCGTATACAGTTGGTATGAACCGATCCAGTTGGACTGGAAGACTCTATCGTCACCATTGTCAACCGAGGGTTACATCATCACACTCCTTGCCGTGGATTTTTTTTATCTTTTTATGTGGTTACCATGCCCTGTAACAAAGCATTGCCTTGCAGTCACGTTCGTTAGGAACGTGCCCTACGATGCACTGCTTTGCGTCCAACAACGTGAGGCATACCAGGTAATAAGCCTCATGTGCCTGAAATTTTACCGGCACCCACACCAAAACACAGTAAGCTGTTTCGGCAGCAGAAATAGGTATCTGAGGTTTACTCCACAAAAGGCGTTGCGGAAAGTGCGTTGCAACGTTAACAGAACTGCAGAGTGTTTTGGCGCATTGTCGGGAATTGTAACATAAAATTTGAATATGGACCGTTTATCATTTTGCGGCGTAGACGCCCTGTTGATGTATCCATTCTCAAACTGTTCACGCGAGACTGAACACAGTGACATGTACAGTTATAGGTAAGTACTAAGTAACTCATTACCCGCTTAAGATTTAAAATCCGCAGATTAGTCATTGAACAAAGGTCAAGCTAGAGCAAAAACAGAACCAAAAGTGGCTTCGCTGAAGGTTCTACAGGAAAAAAACAAAAGATTACTCAATCAAAGTGAATTCTGAGTTCTAGAATAACCTCTATTCTGGTAAAAAAATAATTACTTTACGCTTTCGGCTAAGTTTTACACAAAAACGATATTAGGGTACCTACATTACTTTTAAAATTAGATAATATTTACCCACATATATTATACTACACGTCAAAGTTCCCAGCGGTTGAATTCAAGTAGAAAGATCCTTCTATGATTAAATACGAAGAGCGTAGATCAGCTTAGAAACTCTTGTGATAAGAATAGACTACTTTTAACGTAAAACACGATCAAATGGTGCATGCATCTGCACTGCCGGGTTATAGCAGAAATTTCAGAATTTAATACAGTTTGAAATCCTCTTTGCATAAGGACAGTGGCAGTAGTAGGCATAAAAAGTATAATATAAATAGTAAACATATAGTATGACTACAGGTTTATTCTACAAGTTTGGTTGAAACATATCCTTGACCAGGTGAACGCTACGCGAGTAAATTTTACTTGATTGAGTACTTAACGAGAAATAACAATGAAAGAATACTGTGACGAATACCGTAAAGGTTACGTACGGTGATTGAAGACGTGTTTAATTAGTAAATTAATTTTGCGAAAAGAGGCAAATATATTTATGGAATCTGACACTTCAGAAGGTTGAGGTTCGCAATAGAGAGATTTGCATCCATGACCCTCCCGGTCATGGATGCAAATCTCACTCAAGGGAATAATTTTTGAGATAATATTTGTAACCATCAAAAACCATTTTTTCTTACATTTTTTACCTTGCGGCAGTGGCGGTCATAAACGGTACAACACATGTTCAATTTTTATGATGCTCATTTACTTTTGATGCTCATTGTACCTAATTAAATTGAAAAATAATCTAAACATTTCATTGAACTCTAAAAACCTTCGGCTTATTCAAATCGATACATTAATTGCTCAAAAACATACGAGTTCAAAGAACCTAACATTTATATGTTTACATAATATAAAACACTATTGACCGTTTGACTGTCACTGCTAATCCTGTGCTTGTTTTTTACCTGACAGTGACACGTTATAACGGTTGTCAAACTGACCGTTAATTTTGAATTTAATTAGCATTTTGCAAAGCTTTTGTTCGCTGAGGCGAAATACTTTTTTGCCAACTTATTTTTAATTTTAAGACCACGCATTATTTAAAAACTTGTTATAGTAATCATTCATTCGCGTACAGTTGTTACCATTAATACTCAGCTAAGAAACGCGCAACTTCGTTCGTGTAAAGTTTTCTTCATACAAACTTACACCGCTGTACCCGATTTGGGGTTGAATTTCGGAAATTCTTTTCTTAGTACACTTCTATGTACCAAAACGAGTATACACTGAAAATGTCAAGTCTCTACGTCCAGTGGTTTAGGATGTCCGTTGTCTATATATCAGTCAAGTCAGTACAGAGAATCTTATAATCAGTATAGGTAGATACATACCTAAGTATGTAATGCATACATACATACGCAATACTAAGTGCACTCCTAGAAAACCCATCTTGTTACAGATCCTTTCAAGTTAATCAGAATCATTGTATTTTGGAATCAGTAAAATAGAAGACGATATAACTTTACACAATATTTAAGAAAAATATGTAACGATGAAAATCATAAGCAAATAGGTTTTTAAGAAATATTAAGGTTCCAGAAAACTCTGAAAAAAGGAAACCAGAAATATAGTGATACAATTTCGAGCTGTTTAAGAGGTAACGTTTCAAAAAGTAGGTAGCTAATTCTCTTGTAAATATATAATAATAAAAAAACCCTCTGACTACCCTTCTTAGACATCCTCGAAGAATCTCGAGGGGTACTAAGAAACCTGATGGGATATATACCGTGCTTGAAGATTAAAGCACAACGCCGTCTAGCGCCAAACTAAGAGAACCAGATGTTTCATATATTGTATAAATGTCTAGTCTATGCTGTAATTTCGTATAACTTGATCGATAAAACTTGTAGTGTAATAAACAGTGAAAGCCAAGTCAAGGTCAACAATATGAGGGCATGTGTTCTGTACACGAACTTTTGCAATCCATAAACATGATTTTATACTTAATTTAGATAATTTATATAACATAAGACTAAACACCGACACTGTCGTCACCAATCCGCCGGTAAGCGTAGTGACTATGACTATGGTCCAGCAGTGATCTTATTTAGACTGATGACGATGATGATGATATAACATAAGATATATTTAGGGTCTGCATTTTTTCAGATGATGCTGCAGAACTTGGCCCAGTATCTTTTCCATTTTCGCATCGGTAAAAGTTTGCTCCAATAGTCGGCTTTGTCCACAGGATTATGCTACAGAGTCATACATGTTAAGCTGAATAAGCCACTCTAACTTGCAGACACATAGGAGTAAACAAGTTCATATGAAGTAGATTCTTCTTTTAGGGTAGAAGGGCGTCCCGAATAATAATATATATTACATTTTCAAAAAAAAATTGTGATCCTGACTAAAACCCGTGCGAAGCCGGGACGGACTACTAGTATTTTATAATTTAGTCGGTATTGAAGTGAAGAGATCTTTTAAACTGATTCTTTAGCTTAGTAAACATTTAAGCGTGTCTACCACCATAGTCCTACTAAGTAGTTTGGATAGTATATAATATCGTCACGACTATGACTGTTTTATCCTTATTCACATGCATGCTGGTGCGAGAAAATACTCGAAACGACCTACAAAAAGGACACGTTATCTGTGTGCCATTCGTTTTATACAATTTGTAATTGCAATTCATAGAACCTCAAACGAGTTTAATAAAATAAAATTCTCGCTGTTTCTTATTTTGCTCGTCGTTCATAACAAATCAAGAAGTAATCCATGCTTATCCTTGATACTAGCGAAACGCGCGCGACTTTGTCTGCGTAAGGTTATTTTCATAACAAAACTTCAGCCCCGCTGTACCCATTTAGGGGTTGAATTTCAGAAATACCTTTCTTAGTACACCTCTGCCCACTAGTAATTCTTATTATTAGTCTCCAGTGATTTAGGCTGTGCGTTGTCTATATGTCAGTCAGTCAGCATAAAGATTCTTATAATTGGTATAGATTGATAAGCTTTCGGTCCTGGCATTTAAAGCCATGGCTGAGGTAAGACTGCCACCAGTAATTACCAGTAGTCCATAGCACGAACTATTAAGTTCATAGGTTTCTGTCATAGGTTAGCAACAAGTAAAATATTCATAAAAACATTAGTGATAATTTTTTTTGTGACGTAAAACAATTGACGATTTCCATCGAAATACGGAAGTGGAAACGTTATGGGGAATGATTTTGCGCGATTCTATAATGAGAATGCTTCTTGAATGAATTCAACCTATACGTATGCTTATAAAACATGTTTGGTATGCTCTTGAACTTAAATCGATCACAGAGCCAAAGAAAAAATGGTGAACACTTTACACTGCTCCATCAAGCCCCAAACTAAGCAACACACTATGCTACTGTAGTTAATATTTAGAACATGGGCATAGAAGCATTTATGACTATCGTACAAATGTGTGACCTTGGTGGGAACCGACCCCTTAACTTACAGCTCAAAAGGCTACTATAAAAGGCCTGTTTAATAAATATTCTTATCTAAATAAATCTAAAGGTTTATTATGTATTTGTTCTAGTGTTATGTTTTGATTTTATGCCTCACGAACTATATTTTTTTCTTCTCAACGAATTACAAACATTTAAATAATTTATTTTAACGTGAGGATCTAAGCCTTAGATCCTTACGTTAAAATAAATTCCCTTGGATTCTAAGGGAAAATTATATTCTGTTTTGTACATAACAAATTACTTGAAGGAGTGAAATACAAAGTACTAACCCTTGTGCTAATAAACTCCGCGTCGTTGAAATAGTTCCACCGTATTTTTTCTTTTGCGTTGACATGAAGTTTCAACTTAGGTCGAAAGAAACAAAACAAGGTGTAACTATTTCCAGGTTACGTCACGTTTATTAAAAGTAGGGTATAATAACAGTATCATCTATGTTTGGGTTAACACTATTGCTGTCAGTTCTGTAACTTATTTGAACATGAGAGAATACATAATTACGTCTAATTAAATGACTATATATAAATAAGGGGCCAGGAGGTATAATATTCGTAATTTGAAATCAAGTTTAAAATAATTCCACGAAATAAAGAATAAAAATATTTTTTATTGAACTTATGTTACACTTTGGTATTTAAATTAGAAGCTGTTTAATTGTAGACTCAACTATGGTGTTTTTTTAGGGTTCCGTACCCGGGGGTCCCGTTTGGGTACCGGTACGGAACCCATAAACTCTACTAAGACTCCGGTGTCTGTCTATCTGTATGCCTGTCACCAAGCTGTATTTCATGAACCGTGACAGTTAGTGTTGAAATTTTCACAGATGATGTATTTCTGTTGCCGCTATAACAACTAAAAAACAGAATAAAATAAAAATTTAAGGGGGCTCTCATACTAAAAGGCTAAAAGACAAAGTCGTTCATTCATTACAACCATCTAATTGTTAGGTAAATCAAGGTTCTTTTCAGGTTTACCAGTTCTTTGCCTCTTCCTCAGTTTCTTGAGGCCCAATCCTCATATTTTTTTGGATCTGAGGCGAGAATGAAACTAAAATTTGTATCTCAAGTGAATTTGATGATATTTCTTTACGAGAATGGGGTCTCTGTTATTAGTATTTTAACTAATCTCATAGCTCAGTTAGTAATAACTCTGCCTTCTACGCTGTAGCTTGTAGGTTCAATCCCTACTAGGAAAAACATTTGTGTGTTGAACATGTTTGTTTTGTGTGGGAGTGTTCAACGCTTCTTAAATGTAAGTTGGAGGACTTAAATGAAGCTAATTATCTTACCTTTAAATATATTTTCTTTGACTATCTCGACAGCCCTTTAAGGCTAGGTTAGGTGGTCGAAGATTTTAATAGAAATGAAAGTTATTATCAAAAGTGCTATAAAACGCGATGCTATAGAACGCTATGTTTGCGATGACGTAGGTATATACATATACTTATACGCAAAGGATACTCTGAGTAGGTAAACAGTTACTGATGACTTATTTCCTGCGAATTCGATAAAATAATTGAACATTGTTAAATGGGAAATTTTTTAATTGAGTCATCGTAAAGACAATCATACAAAGGGGAAAAAATATATTTATAAGTAAACAAACTGAAAAAATTATTAAAACTACATTTAAATCAAATATGTTTTGTCAAAACATGATTCATTTATAATAAGGCAACAAGGTCAACTCTGGTAACTGAGGTTTTTGGTCGTTCAAAAGCATACTCTTATGTGTGCTTTCACACTGCCACGATAACGACACCGTCACTCGTCAGCTCAGACGATAACGATATCAGAACGATATCGGTATGTACTTTGACATTTTAAATCCTCAAAAACCTGCCCATGCCACTCCCACCGCGATCCTGCTTCACCCCGCACTGTGTCGTCACCCGATATGGATACGAAAATCTGTCGGCGACGATACCGTTGACTACAAAGACACAGTGTGAAAGCATTTAGTAGAAATTGTATCAAAATACCAGTCGGTCAATCAAATATCGTGCAGTTATCGTGTAGTTACAGTTATCGCCTAATGTGAAAACGCCCTATGCCGGATCCAACAGCGTAACATTCTTTCTTCCAGAGCCGTGACTGTCTCTTCAAAGTGGGAAGTCCATGTTCCCGGTATCACATCTGCGTATGAGTCAGTCTAGTAATCGCGATGCTTGTCAAGACAAAGCAGATGCTCACACAAGTTAGCGATAGTAGATAGAGACACGTATATAATCAGAGCATGTTGCCAGTGATAACTTATGGAACTGAGACGCGGTCGCTAACTAATAACCTTACACAGTGTGAAAGTTGCACAACGGGCTATGGAGAGAGAGATAGGTATGCTGAAAAAATTATGTACCATAACTAAGGACGGACATAGCCCTCAAAATCAGCAAGTTGAAGTGACAATGGGCTAGCCATAGCTCATAGAACTGATAACCGCTGGGTAATATAGGTTGCAAAAGGCGAGCACGAACCGGAAGATGATATTGATCAGAGGAAGTCAGTGGATGAAAAGAGCTTAAAACTATCAAGATAGAATGGAAATGTATGATAGAAGTCTATGTTCAGTAGTGGACTTCAAGATAATGAAAAAAACCGCTCCGTCTTTGCTTAGCGACTGCTATATCAGGAACTGTTGTTTAACGTGCCGAGCGAAGTACGAAAGCGTTCAGTTGTAAATTCCATTGATAGCGAGTCAGTGATCCCAAATCGTCCTGACTCGTGCTAGGTTCATATAGTGATTCATGAATACGCCCAAAGAATTATCAGTTCTGTCCCGCCAGTTATTTACATTTACATAATACCTACTGAAATTCTTATAAACTTTTAAATCCAACAGTAACATACTACCCCACACTATATCTTGGTCTCACACTAGGTTTTCCTGTGTTGCGTTGATATACGAACTCCAATAGATATGCTTTTAGATTGCTCAAAATTGTCTCCGTCACTGGTGGCAATAACTAATTCACTGAACACAAGCTTGATGTTAAAGACAAGCGATTGGTGCGTGTCGGAGATATGTCAACCATGAATGGGTCTCGGTTCTGTACGTACGTTATCTGGTGTATTGATGATGCAATGGGGATGTGGAAATTCAGCTGTAGAGTTCCAACGCATTCCCTGAATTTAATCTAATGAATGTGATAACGGTAAAAATATCTGCTATTCCCGATAAAAAGACGGCTGATTTTATTGTTAGAAATATATTTGATAGATATTTATTTATTGGAGAACCAATAGCTCTTTTACACGAGATGATTGGTCACATTATGCATATTACGCTGCCGTATCATGTACGCTATTACTATTACCCCATATGTGCAAGGTCGACTGTCTATCATAACGTGTAGTTTTACTGGTTTGCAAGCCTTGAAGCACGATACAAACCACTGGTAAGGTTCAGCAAAAGTTATTTAACAAAACACCTTACAGTCATATTGTATGCGTGCTGATTACTATAACTAATATAATACTATACTGTTTTTCTTAATTACTACAATTTCTGTCTCTTAAAGGTAAAAGTGTGTCTTCTACACTGTCCTGCTAAATCGCTGGCTTCATCTTCAGCTACCATCAGATATAGTCTATTTAACTTTAATTTAGAGAAGAATATAAAAAAAAAATGAATGATGAAATTCCCTACTTGTGCTCAAGTCACTGTCTGAGGTCTAGAAGAAGTTATTTAATAACAATAAAACATTCAACAGCTCATTAGGATTCCGTGTGTCCTCGGGTAGCAGAAATATTAGGGAAACAGCGGGATTAAGGTGACTCTTCATACGTAGTACCAATATTTATTCTTTCCCTCGCGAGCTCAAGATACGCTCTAGTATTGCTACACCTGTCCCAATGTTCCACCCAACATGCTGAGGTGACCAGAAAATGTTTTATACAGATGGAGTAACAGTTCACACTAACTTCTGTTCACGCAGGTTGTTGCTGTGCTCCAAAAGCGGAATTATTCGTCAGTTGATTACTGAAGAGATACAGAGAACAGGAATCTGGTAGGAATTTCTTTTGCAGACAATACTGGTCCGGAATCGACGAAGCCGCAGGGGAAAAGTACATATGACACGCGTTGTTTCTTGAGTTACGGTGACCGTTATACTGACAGTTGTAATCTACAATTCTCAACCCTATAAAGGCAAACATTAGCTCCTTATTAAAAGTGGACAGTGTGCCAGACGTAAGTAATGAAATGTTTGTGTGTTTTAGGTTCAGGCTCACTATAGCCATTCTTTCTTAGACCTTGAGAACTTAATCTGAGAAGATGTCTATCACGTATAGAAATAGCAGTTTTAATAGCAGTGTAGTAGTTTTCCAGCCAATTTTAAACTCAAACCGGTTGGAAACTAAATGAAAGCTTTTACTGTTTGATGATGTCTTTCGACAAACACAGAAACAACAAGGACACCATTGGTAGATATGACAGGTATCGTTTCAGAGAAACTAAAGCTTACGCACACGCAATGAACAGGTTGCGATCTGATTTCAAAGTACAGGTCAAGGCACAACAGAGGTCATATATACTCTCTATAAAGCTATACATCAAGACAGGTCTACGTGTATACTTTTGACAAAAATAAACATTTCAGCAAAAAGTAAAACATCTTGATCGGGTGCTAAAATTGCACTAAAGTTTATTCACTAGCTCTTTCGTGGTCTCTTTGCGATAGATGTCAGTAATTAGTTCGGGTTGCTCTATAAACTTAAAAAAACAAAATGATATTTATCAACAAAATAATAATAAGCAACAGAATATCCCTCTAAAAAAAAATAAGTCTGTTAAAAAGAGGTAGTAAGATAGGTATGAAAAAAAGACAAAAAGAGACAAAAAGACAAAAAAAAAGAACTCTTATGAATCATCTATGGAAATTTACAGATTTACTTTAATTTTATCAAAACAGCGGTAGTATAAAACACACAGACAATTTGACAGTTTATGAGCTTACTTAGGAAGAGGTGATTACGATGTCGTCGAGATAAAGTAATTGAGGAAGATGTAAAACGGTTTGAGTTTGACCTAGTTTGATGAATACTACTTCATTGAAGAGCCACTGTGAAAGACAACATAGACATTAAGATTTTACTGTGAGAGAACAGTACACTTACATACATGACACGAGAGACAGAACATACTAGAAATTTAATTTAAGTTATATTTTTCAAGTAGACAAACACAGCCGATATCCATATGAACTCGAATAAAAACAGGTTAATTTGGCTAGAACCCAACCCACAAAGTAAAATCCTCATACATTTCGGAGCCAAAAAGTGAAAACTCGGGTGTAAAAAGAAATTGCATTACAACAGGTATACAACGTACTGATAAATATTCTGTTTATGTGCAATATGTACGGTATTTAACCGTTTAATATTCTGCGGGTTTGTATACTGTATGTTACATACGATGTATGTGAACTCTACCGGTAAATAATGCTTATCTTTACATTACTATACTCGTACTATCAAGGAAAGCTAATTTTAAAAGGCCTTTAAATACGTAAATAGCTTCCAGTACAGATGCTGTAGAGTAGACAAAGTTACATTCAATGATATTGTTAGTAAAATAATCCAGCTGTATTGAGTGACAGTTCTAGGTTTATAGAAACGGATGGTTAGAATGTACAAGTACCAACATTAAGAAGTCCATAAAACTAATTCAGTTGACAATATTTTAACGAAGTAGTCGACCTTTTTGTGAAGGGTTCGTCCTACCACCATATTTATGTTTGCAACCATGCAGCGTTACTATTTTCTGGTTTAAAGTAGGTGCCCGCGAAATTACAGGTAAATGAGACTATAAACCTCTATCTCGAGTCAGTGGACGTAGGGCTATGCATAGTAGTGCGCGTTTCTAACAAATGTGATCTGCGAGGCAAAGCTTTCTCAAAAGTCACGGTTACCATTTAACAATGGCCATTTGCCATTCATCAGCAACATTTATATCTCCAAGGAGAGGTAAAGACAATCGAGATAACACGAAGTCGAAGGCGAAAACCAACACTCACGAACATAGTTAATTTAGAGCAAGTAGGTACCTACCGAATTGTTAAATGATAATAATGAAATACCTACCAGTAACAAGGACAGTGTTTTATATTTTATTAAGTTACGAGTACGTATAAATAAGAAGATAAGAATGAAAAAGCCGCAAAAATTCAGAAATCCGAGACATTTTTTGCAATGAATAACATTGTGAAAGTTTCTTCTGAGACCCGCTCAGTAAGTGTCTCCACTTTGCAACACAGATTATAATCACCAATTTAAAATACATAAGTAATTGATAATTGCAAGCTATAACTAAGTAAATATATTAAAAAATATGTTAGCAAATGTCGTCAATTTAGATTAAGAACGTGTCGAAACATTTCCATATCCTTTAGATCCAGATCATAACAATTTCGTAACAAATCTTGTTATTTAAGTAATAGGTATAAACTATCTTATAAAAGTTATAAATGACTTATCCATTATTTGACCTACTATTTGCTGACACAATAACCCCCCCCAAGTCAACGTTGCTATCTATGAAGCCTAAGACCGTCGCAAATGGAAGTAGACTATGGATGGGGACGACAGACCTGAGAATCAATTGTTCCCTCATCCATAGTAAAACTGTAGTGTTTATTGACAACTCAGAGCCTAAATTGCTAGTCGTAAAGATTTTGAATTGACAAGGTACTTGTCTGGGTGCGTAGGGTTGGGGTGCAGCACGAGTTGATTTTGTATGAAAATAACCTCACGCGAACGTGGTTGCGTGCATTCCTCTAGTTTGAATAAAACAGATGAAATTAATTAGTTTGTTAATTCAGCTTGTTTAGATGATTATTAGTTCATTCTTTAAAATTAATGGACATAGCATTCGGTCTTACAGCACCGAACAATGGTGTCATGTCCAAATATCATATAATTGATATGATGACCCAGAGTCATAAACCTAGGGATCCCTAGGATAGCGGTGGCATTTCGCTAGCGTAATATACTAGTATTAGCAGACTTGATCGTGTTGATGATACTAAACACAATTATAATTTATTTGGTAGGTTATTTTTGTTGAATATAGGGGTTCCAATATACTTGGCCTCTCCAGTTTTTACATCTATGACGTTTTTGGTGGCACAAATCGCTCAAGGTTAAGGCACAAAGGGCAGGTTACATGGAATTGATGATCCATGCCATATAGATATTATAGATTCACCATGGCGGTGTTTACACACCGTTACTCTCAGGGTAGTCCCATTAGTTCAAGTTGAGTACAAACAAACATAGCATTGATTACAAATTATGATATCAAAGTTACAATTGACGGCTTTATTACGTTTTCGCTAAATTCAGAGTCAAAATGCCGCCCACACACTGGCGCCGCTATCTTAGAGAACTCCGAAGGATGTATTCGTTAGCGTAGAGTCGTAGACCGCAAGTACCAGTAGACAACTGTTGATATATCACAATGTGATGTGTCCTTTATAATTCACTGGTGTTTCCCGTGACTTCGGGTAGAGTTCATTGAGAATGGCGGGTGCCATAGTGTCTGTTTTCCTGTTGGACATATGTATTGTCATGGTAGATATGTATTTTCCATGCATAAAAAGTTATTCGTTGTTATCATACATTTCATTGTTATTTAGTGTAGATGAGTCCAAGTTACTACATTGTTACTATACAGTAATATGGATTTGCAAAACTTTGTCAACTGTAATTGAAATCAATAACGATCCAATGAACCATTAACGAATAATTGATGTTATCAATAAACGCTTTCATCTTATACCAGGACATTAGCACAAAACAACATAGTAATAATACTGATTTGTAATATTTAAGTATCGACTTTACGCCGCCACCGTTGACATAGGTAAGTTATCTAGAACTGCCGCAGCCGGTCACTTTACTCCAATTAACGCTGATTGAATGTTTTATACTAAAGCTACGCATGACGGGCTGATTATTATTATTGGTGGCAATTGCCTGCACGAATACTGAAGAAAATATTATAGTGGCAGAACGTTGATATTTTTTCACCATAAAAACTATTCTCAGAATCGCAATCTAAGCAAACAAAAGCAACTCGATGTGTGACTGATACCGTAACGAATCCTGTGTAGAACTTTTAGGCAATCCAAATCACGAAATCCGGCACAAACAATACAGTTCACTTGGCGCGAATTCGCTTATTTACTCACAAACCCACGTGGGGGGAGGATAACGAGCGAGGATATAGCGTGCGCAAGCTGCGGCGGCCGCAGGGACACTGACTGACTAGCAGGTTCTTGATTATAGTCGTCCGCGCGGATCCGGCGGCGCCTGCGCATGGTTATCAGGTATGTATCAGGTAAATTGCCTCTGACTCTGAAAATACTTGTATACAAAATATATCTGTATGTACACGCGTGATGTAATCGGTCCACGTCTCACCTTCCTTCTGAGAAGACTATGGAATTTAAAATTTTGTTTTGTTTATTTGACTGGATTATTTGGAACCGATACATTCTTGTTAGGATACGGTTCATGCGTTGCGAATTGTGAAAATTACTTGTTTTATGAGTTTTAACGTCTAAGCAAACCGTGGAGAATACTGATTTATTTTAGCGTTCGAGAATCAGCTCTATTCAACTTTCACACAAGTAGCAGAAGTATCTGGAACTTGGCAGTTACTGAAAGAATCATGGCCTATAGTACCTATATAATCACCAATACTATTGCGTGCGTCACAAGATTATTTACCAGAGCGATCACGATATGCCTTGAATTTTATCAAATCTTATAGTTCATATA
The DNA here is from genome assembly GCA_947095575.1 of Electrophaes corylata. Classification (NCBI taxonomy): domain Eukaryota; kingdom Metazoa; phylum Arthropoda; class Insecta; order Lepidoptera; family Geometridae; genus Electrophaes; species Electrophaes corylata. Next base: position 5,166,485 of record OX352714.1, read on the forward strand.
TGTACATATTAATTAGGTACATAATTAGTTTATCAGTCATTAAAGAGACTGAAGCTTTGATTCCTTTCTGATAGACATTTGACACTCATCGACACTAACGAAATAGATGTTATTAGGTACTTTCCGAAATAAAAACCATTGGAAGGTTAAGTAAGGATGGAGTTGAACGTTCATAATCACTGGCAAGTTTTTGCTAAAAAATGACTTCAGTAACCCACAAAACGTAGCCTAATGTCTATACTATCATGACCATCATTAACCCATCAGCAAGTGATATAGAAAAACAGTTTGTTGGCACCCACTGCCGAATACAGGCCCAGTTCTCGTAACGAAGTATCGTAAAATTTAAATTTCAGTCGTGTCAATCTCCAAATGGTATTCTTTAAACTAATATTTCAAACAGGTCCAATTTTTAAAACCAAATTCTAAATTCAATCTTGTTTCAGCTCTAACAAATACGAGTTTTAGGATCTTCTTTATAAGGCTATTCTTTCTGGTCCCTTGCGAGTCTCATCCACTGATCTTAGCAACAACGCTGTTTGACCAACGAGTGTGTGGTCCGTATTTAGATCTTGGAGTTTTACTGTGCCACCATTTGTGGTCACCTTTGTCATCTACGATGTATGTATGTGCTACCTTTTTTGTTTTTCTTTTTTATTACAGTTCGGTTTGACGACCGATGTGACGCGGCGGGCGATTGTCCGCCTGCGACGCAGGAGGTTGCGGGTTCGATTCCCGCCTTGAGATAAATGTTTGTACGATCTGCAAATATTTATGCCGGGTGTTCTGGGTATTTTCTATGTATAATAAAAAATATCTATGTATGTAATATAGTATTGTATGAAGTATATCAGTCATCTAGTACCCCTAACACAAGCTCTGCTTAGCTTGGGGCTAGATGATGCTGTGTGGATTGTCCAGCATTATTTATTTATATTTTGTTTATTATTATTTAGTTTTATTTCCTCGCTATTTCACTCTGTCATGTTTCACTAACCTTAACTGTAGCAAGCGTCATACCAAGGTTTTCTATACCGAATGCATCTCTGTCATCGATCACTGAAACTACCATTATCTCAATTGTTTCACATGGCAACCGGTCGCGTGTCGGATTCATTACGTCCCAGTGATGAAAAGTAGGAAATTGAACTTTACTTACCGGGAATAAGAATCTATTTGCAGTCGTTTTTAACATTGATGTAACAGCTATGTCAGATGTTGTAGACACAACCATTCCACAATTTGGTTGTATTATTGTATAACTTTATTATTGTATACATATTTTCTGCTACGATAGATAAATTATCCCTGAAAATTGCAGGGACTTTACGTAATGGAGGGTATTATTAAAAAGGTCACTAAAAGCTTTTTCCTAAGTGTATCGACAGGTATGGTGATGGTGCTGTGTTATAGTAATCTTTAAGAAAACTTTTAGAAATAATGGTTTCCATATAACATTTCTTCGTCCGTATATAGAAGTGTTAAAGGTAAATGACATTACCATTTCGAGTGGTTCTACTCCGGATTCTCCTTTCCTGATGATTATTATTTATAATCTAACCAATACACATTGATATTGATATCTAGTGATCGTATTACTACTGCAATTGCAATTTAGAGTTCATTGAACAAGCATCGCGATGGTGATGGGTTTAAAAGTGGTCAAATAATTTAGTTTTAAAGTCTGGACCAAAGTCTAAAAACTAGTTTAAAGACCGGATTCGAACCACTTAATATAATAAATACGTTATATTCAGGTTCACACAAGCAAAACCATGTACGAAGCTTAGTAATAGTATCTTAAAACGGAATGCAGTATAATATAACAAATCTAGAGTTATTGCTCAATAGTCTGCTCCCGAACAGGTAACAAAGGCCATATAGATTGAAAAGATCTTTAGATCATAACTTTCTAATTCTATTGACCATTTTCGTTTGTGCTAACGTAATTTTTTACCTCAAAGTCGAAGTTTAAAGAGTTTTAATCAATGATGAAACCAAAACAATAACATCGAATTGTCTTTGAATTAAGTTGCCAATAACCAACATATTAGTTAAGTTCTTCAAGTCTTGGCCAAGTGGAACTACTTCATTAACAAATATACGACTGGCTGGGTTCTCTAGCGTTGTTCTGCAATCTACATGTTGATTAAATACGTTGACATGAAAAACTTGAATGAATATTCTGTCAATAACAAAAGCAACTTCGGAGTTTTATAGCAATTTTGCAATGAGCTAGGGCATATTAGTTACCTCACCCCCATAGGCATTGCATTTAGCAATGCTTTTTTCCGTCTGCCGCGGAAATAATGTAGTTGCATTTCCTAAACCACGCCTTCTTTTTGTTCATCAAACAATGTTGATTCAACAAGTTGCGAAACTTAGCTAGCAGGCATAGCGACTTTACATGCTAGTTAAGCTTTAGTGTTATACTTTTCAAGCATATTTGTAAGTCAATTCATTCATGAAAAAGATAAACTTACGGATTTAGTGCACATGTTAGGAGCATGCATATCAATAAAAATATATTTCTTAATATAATATCGAAATAGACCAAGATAATGGGTATTTGTGGTGACATTACACCACACCACTATCAGATGTCGAATCATATTAGTTGATCTCCCTTATCATTGATAACGACTAGTGGAACGCCTGTAACTACGCTTGCACAGTATTTTTTATTTTTTTCCAAATAGCATTCATAGTTTCCGTGTAGGTTTATTGCCGATTCCTTTCAATATACCCCAAAACAGTTCGAAAAATACCTTCATCAAACTACCAGTCAGTCAGTTGTCAACAGTTTTACAATTTATATGGTTAGTAGTAGTTGTTTTGAACATTATTTAGACCAGATAAGGTGACATTCAAAGTTAGATAAAATTGAAATATTTATAGATACCTAACTGGCTCGTTATTACATATAGGTATCTTATGCGTAGGTATACCTTTGACCTCTTCGCAAAAAAGGCTAACACCTTTATTATTAATAACTAGTGAAACAACGCGACTTAAATACCCGCTGCAGGGGTTAAAGTTTAGAAATTCCCTTAATTTTAGGAATCAAACTAAAAACAAAACCCTGAAAGTTTCAGTTTCTGTTTCAGTTTCAGCGGTTTGAGAGCTCTGCGTTGGGCATATGTCAATCAGGACATAGACAGATATTTATTTGCTCCATGAACACATACACAAAAAAATCAAACAGAGATGACAAAAATACAGGAATGGCATAAGAGGTAGAGGCCTGTGCTACAGCAGCAAAAGGATATCAACTCAGCGTATGCCTCACGACTTTTTATACCTAGTAGTTAGGCGCTGTGGTTCTGTGTAAAGACTGTTATTTTATTATTTTATAGATTGTATTTTGTATTGTATTGTGTATAAATTATATGAAATGTAATTTTGCAGAACAACAGAGTGGTCTATCTTAATGGATAAGGTAAAGCCTTAATTTTAATATTACTCCGTCATGCCTACACGTATCCTATGCCTACACGAATGACCTAACTTTATATTCGTTTAAGTTTAGTTAGAGAGTGATTCCAAAATAAATCTCAATAGTAAAGAATATATTATAGCCGTAGAAAAAAAGCCATGACGAGTAACCGGCATGTAATCAAACGAGCTAGCATAGCGAAACGAATGAGATGGCAAATCGAAATCGCATGTGTTTAATTTCTTCCTGGTCTGTAGAACCTTGAACACACCAGGAGTTTATCATTATCAACCCATAATTTGAGAGGTGGTTTATGGTAGTAACCCCGACAATCAAGCCTATAGTGAGTTTGCCTTGATCTTACGTCGATCAATTTTCTATTGGAACATTATTATGCGCGGAAAACGTCGTGAGGAACCCAATTGACATTCAATCACCGATAGGTTTTTAAATTGAATGGAATATTTTTCCTCCAAAACAACTTATCAATCTGTTCTAGGTAATCTTTTTTAAATAGAAATATACAAAAATGGAATCCCCGTCTAAGCAATGAACTCTATAAATAATACTAATATTATTACTATATTCATAAAAGATCAAGTTCCAAAAATTTACAATCCTGAAGAATAAACAAAACACACTACCACAATTTCCTCTTTTCATGAAGTCCCAAAGCCACGCTGTCAAAGGAATTCATCGTCAACACCCCGACTAAGAACAGCTATCAATCTCAAGAAAAATTCTGACAACAGTAAGCCCGTAACTAAGATAAACCCAAGAGATGACGAGTCATGTGGTGTTGATTCAAATACTGATAAGCCTCTGTCTACCGTTTCGTTTTCTAACTAACACATTTTTATACTTGTTAGATACAAAGACATAGGCAGTGGCATAGGCGTTTCGACTTGGGCGTTACGCTAGAGTATGGTGCGTGAGCCCACATTTTATTTAATTGTATTTTGCCGGTAACCTAAGATAGATCAAAAGAAAGCAAACTTAACAACACCCAACCTAAATAACAATATTTTTCTTTTATTGAAATTTCATAACTATTTTACATAGTAATGCCATCATCGGTTTAAGATTACACTATTAGTTATGTTATGGCACAGAAGGCAGAGCTACTACTAACTGGGCTGTGAGACCAGTCACATATATTTTCTCTTTTCTTGTTATTAGGCGCAAGGTAATTTGGATGCCGCAAATATCACAGATTATTGTAACAAAAACATTGAATTAATAATAAACTACAACAAAACTACTTTACTGCCAGTATTTACGGCACAGATTCATTGATTAGAAGTATAACATTAAACAGACGATGCTAAGATTCAGTTTGTTTGGTAAACATGAGTCAGATGAACGAAATGCGCAAAAAATCAGACGACCGCGAAAAACTATGTGAAACATGATAAAGTTTCCCTTTTATGCAAACTAACTACTTCTACTTCAGTAATACTTTAGTGTTCTTTGCAGTGTACTAGGTATATTTTGAAGCAATAACCTACTCAAACATGAGCGCCAGGCTCATACTCCGGATCTACAGAGACTAGGTTTAAACTTTTTGACAGATTACATGTAATTAAAAATTAGTTCAAGTTTGATGCTGGAGTCAAAATAAACGCTTGTTCATTTAGTTAGAATATGCAGATCAGTCTTTAAATCTCGTAGAGAAAATAGGGGAAAACTCCAGATGCATATGCGGTGAATGGTAAGTTTTTAGACAGTGCTTTGGTGCGGGAACTAGCATATGGCATGAGGTCTCCTGTAAGGCCTGTATGTTGAAGACTTCCTTTCTGAATATTCGCAATCAACATTACTCGGCATCATACAACGTTCTATTGTTTGAGTTTACATCGCGGGTAGTGCACTATTCTCGGCAGATTAACAGAAAATATGGCTAACTATGATAATAGTATTAAAACCGGGCAGTATGCAGATTTCCAAAACAAATAAGGCGTCCAGGCGCATCAAAACAAAACACCAGACACTTCACTATCACAACTTTAAGCTTTACTCCACAAAGTTAAAGCCACTTTTCACTAGAGCTGCAAAAATAAAGGAGATAGCTCAAAAATGCGCGGCGCTTAGTTCCGTCATCGCCATATTTTCCAGGTGAGGCGTTTACGACGTATTTTATTCATTATCAACCGGTTAAAGGAGGCGGTCGCTAGCCGCACGCGCAGTCTCACTCTGATCTAAAATAGACCTAATTGGTTGCGCGTCGCCAGACGCCAGACAGGGATGATGCTAAAATTACGTCGGTGATTCCAGGAACACCTTGATACCTAGAACGTCAGTAGATAGCCCTTTGCTTTTAGTTTTCTGTCCAAAGTTTAGGATAGCCAAAGAGTGTATACTTAAGTTGTAATTCAACGGTGAAAATTCTTTCTGACTTTTGATAAACAAACCGGATGATCCAGTTCAAAAGTAACTTTGAAAGTCTAGATGAAACTTTAGTGATGGATGACAGATTTTCTCAGACATTTAAAACGCTGCTTCAAGTTTTAGCCTGATTAAACATAATCAATCGTTCCATTTTAATATCCTATTAATTATCCTTATCAGGTTAAAACTTAACTGATAACTTTAACCCTGGTACCTGGTTTAAGTCAAGATACATTCATAAACACAATATTTTCATTTGAACGCTTCCGTGCTTTGTATCCGGCACGTTAGTATATCGGTCCCATGACGGGAGCTTTTGGGCGCCCTGAAACCTATGTCACCAAAGTTGGAAGTTATTCTTTACTTTAGTCGCAGCAATTGCGAAAACATGTAAACTGCCCATGTATTATGATGGAAACCAAAAAACTTCTTACGTCTTCTACTGAGTCATATCTGAGCCGGCGACCAGGTGATGTCAGGGATACTACCACTAAACCACAAGTATTTAACAGCAAACGCTGTAAATTTCTTCGCTTTAAGTTACCTTAGAAAATGAACACAATGTTGACCGTTGAAGGAAAACAGCAATGATACAGATAAACTGTACCAAGTCATAAAACCATCAAGCCACGGATAACAAAGACACAGCTTATTCACAACAGCAAACACACTTCATTCTTTAACGTGCAAAGATCTAACTGGTATGTTATATCTGGTTCCCATAGTTACAACTTTTACTTAGTTTAGGGTTAGACGCTGTAAAATGTCCACCAATATTTAAGATTTAACTTTCTGATAAAATATAAACTGGAGAATGAAATTTACGATCGTCAGCTGGCCCACCTTTATCAGACGGCACAAATTTTCTAAAGAAACGTTAACTCGTCATAATATCGTGGCCGTTATGCATAAAACATTGCGTATACTTATGTAGAGCTAACCTATGATTAAACCAAGACTTCATACCTAAACTGTGTTCTTCACGGGTCAACGTTTTTCCTAAAATATCTGTATTTTTATGAATCGTTTTAAAACAAAAACTAGTGAAAACGCACACGATTTAATCTGTGTGAAATTATTTTTATACAAATTTTAACTGCTGCAATTTTCAACGGGTTGAATTTTTATACCCAATCGTAGGTACTTTTACCTATTCAAGACTCTGAAAATTTCAAGTCTGTACGACCAGGGGTACAGGCTGTTCGCTGTCTTTATGTCAGTCAGTCAATTAGATCAAAATTTATTTCAATGATAAGATCAATAATTAGTATAGGTTGTTTCAAGACCTTTGATAACATGAAATGAGTATTTTAAATACGAACTTTGGAATGAAATAACTGTGCTCTATGAGCTGCGTCGAGTAGTAAAACGAAGCGGCAAATGCACATGTGCATAAACTTGCAAGATTATTTTGCCGTGAATAACCTTCAGGAAATTATGTTGTCCACAGACGGAGCAACTTAGGTTGACGCAACAATCAACTATCGTCAGAAAAAATCGCTGCGGGATTTAAGACCGCTGATTGTAGTAGGGTTAAGTACATTGTAATATGTATGCTAAGTGCGTATTTTTACATCTATTTTCAATCCATTCTCACTTAATAATAGTACCTAGTAGACTTCTAAGTGGGCTCATCCTGGGAAATATCACATGAGATGTGTACTTGTATACCTGAGGTCGATGGAAGCCGAGCAGTGCATCGTCGGGCACGTTCCTAGTGAACTTGAACTGCGAGGCAATGGTTACCACTTCATATCAGGTGGATCATGCTTGTTCCATCAGGTAGCAAAAAAATCAAGAACTTTTTTATTTATAACTTATTAAAAGAGTCATGATACAATGTTGAGGGTTGCTTCAGTTTTCCTATGTAAAAATAAACAGTTGCGAGTTGTCAGTCACGGTAACTTGAAGCTCTATCTGCGGAGCGCCTTAAAGTACTTACATCGTATGAAATGAAGGTTAAATACTATTGTAATTTACTCGCATTTATCATCATCAACTACCTGAAGAAGTCTTAATGCACACAATCTAAATAAATCGGTACTTAAAGGCTTCTTCCATAAATTTCCAAAACGAACTTTTTTCAGCCGTATCCATCCACCGACTTCCGGTCTATTATAGGATGGTATCGGCTCCCGGTATGAACCCTGATCTTATTACTAACTAGCTGACCCGTGCCCACTTCGTTGGGCGGTAAACACTTTTACTTACAAATCTTAACTAAGTAGTACTCGATGTTGCCAACAGATGGCGTTAATACGGCATAAAATAGCGGTCGTTTGCAGTATCGCCCGCGTGGCAGTTTTTTTCCGATCCCGTTATTTTTTCGGGATAAAAAGTAGCCTAAGTTACTCCTTGTTACATCAGCTATCTGCCAGTGAAAGTTCCGTCGAAATCGGTCCAGCCGTTCCAGAGATTACCCGGAACAAATGGACAGACAGACAAAAATTTTAAAAAATGTTATTTTGGAATATGTATCGCATATACATTTATATGCATGTAGTAAAAAGCGGTTATTTTAATATTACAAACAGACACTTCAATTTTATTTATTTGTATAGATAAAATCGGCGTAACTTGAAAAAAGTTATACCATGTTTCGTCTTTTGCATTAACAGCAAGTTTCAAATAACATCAAAAGAGACTTACGCCACGTTTGTTAGTAACGAGGTGGTGATACTACTGTAAGTAATCGTAAGAAGATTATACCAACATCTAAAAAGAGTCGTAACTAGTCCAAACATAATATAATATTATGATATGAAGTTATTTCTGTCTCGCCAATCGTACGCATCTTCTGCGTCACTACTATGAGTTTGTTGCACTGTTTCAGGGGCGTTTTACTAATCTTACAGAATACCTAATAATAATTATCACTCTCTCAATTTTGCTTTAGGTCGAGTACTGACTGACTGTTTATTTTAAAATAACATACATATAAATTAGGAGGTGGTATGTTTACTAAAAGTTAGTAACTTTATTCAGTTTCATGAAAACTATGGATAAAACTGGACGTGACGTTCAGGTAAAGAATATTTTATGATATTTAAAATTACTTATCAAAGATTTAGAAGGCGATGATGATGTAAAAGATATAGTGATGATGGAACAATTTCCATTGCCATTTGTCTGACTGCCCCATGTGGAAGAAAGGGAGAAAACTAATCGTTTCTTGCTGTTGACTTTAACTTATTACTTCTTTGCACTGCAGGAAGGCTCCTGCAGTGCGAAAATAAATAATATTTTAGAGAATTTTCATTTTCATGAGGTGGGCCATTCGTTTGTGCTGCCGCTTAATCTCATAGAAACTTATCTCTGCCAGTTAGTAGTCAGTGAAGTCACCATTCTTCTTATACACACCACAGCCAAAACAGCACCGGTGTTCACAAGGCGACAATGACGTCATACCACGTCATTATCTATATTCGCACTCCACGCAGTGCCAATTGCGTACATGCGTGCTTGTGACGTATTATACAGCTTTTATCTGAAGACAAAGCTTTTGGATTCTATTTACATGAAATCTGCTGAAAATAGACCTCATACTGCGTCACTAGATTCAGTTTAATTGTATTTTTTGGGTAGTGAAATAGAAAATGTTTGAGTTACAAAACCTTGTGAGCACTGGTGGTCTAGTGGTAGCAAGACCTGCTTTCCAATCCTATATAAAACCTGTCAAGTAGCCATCTCTTGCTAATTAGTAAAGACAAACACTGTAGGGTACATTTTATAGAAGTTAGAGTTCCATACGTAAAATATAGCAAGATTCGTAAGTCAGTACTACTCCTGATAGTAATAGTAGTAATACGGGCTATGGAAAGACCTGGGTATAAGGCTGGTTTTAGTCTTACGCCGACGGCACGCGCACCGTCAGCGCTGATGGCTGAGATATATGAATTTCTAGGAAGCGTTTTTGAATGACGCGTAGCTATCAGCGCGCACGGTAGTCAGCGCTGATAACTACGCGGGCGTACGCGTCGCGCGTCGGCCCCGCGTAGTTGTCGGCGCTGACAATCGCACGAGCGCTTCTGCTTAAGGCGGTCAGTACGATACTAAAACGAGCCACGCTGAGCCTCAGCGCTGACAAACTACGCGCTGAGCTATGAGCGCTGATGGTGAGCGTGAGACTAAAATCAGCCTAAGAGTTTAACCACGTGATGCGTTCAAAACATCACTTTCCTGTGGATTAAGCTTACTATTTCTGTAAGGATGGTGGTACTAAGAAGGCCTATTCCAAAATCCTGTCCAAAGGCACTATATCGGTAATACTCGTATCAGTGATTAAATTGCCCTTGAAGCTGTATGCAAGACTTGTTACGATGACGTTCAAAACGAGAAAATTCATAGAAAAACCAAAGTCCGATGACCTTGGTTCTTCTACGAATTTTCTCAGCTCAGAATCAACAAGTTGAACCACTTTAACTTGTTGATTCTGAGCTGAGAAAATTCGTCCCACGACTTGAAGACTTGACTAGTCAGCGCTGATAACTACGCGGGCGTACGCGTCGCGCGTCGGCCCCGCGTAGTTGTCGGCGCTGACAATCGCACGAGCGCTTCTGCTTAAGGCGGTCAGTACGATACTAAAACGAGCCACGCTGAGCCTCAGCGCTGACAAACTACGCGCTGAGCTATGAGCGCTGATGGTGAGCGTGAGACTAAAATCAGCCTAAGAGTTTAACCACGTGATGCGTTCAAAACATCACTTTCCTGTGGATTAAGCTTACTATTTCTGTAAGGATGGTGGTACTAAGAAGGCCTATTCCAAAATCCTGTCCAAAGGCACTATATCGGTAATACTCGTATCAGTGATTAAATTGCCCTTGAAGCTGTATGCAAGACTTGTTACGATGACGTTCAAAACGAGAAAATTCATAGAAAAACCAAAGTCCGATGACCTTGGTTCTTCTACGAATTTTCTCAGCTCAGAATCAACAAGTTGAACCACTTTAACTTGTTGATTCTGAGCTGAGAAAATTCGTCCCACGACTTGAAGGTTGAACGTTCTCAACTGCCCCTATAACTAGGTTTTCTCTCAAATCAAACATTGATCTCCACTCTTTAGCATCAATCAGAAAAAACACAACACGGGATTGCATCACTACCACTAAGATACTCCCTAAAATCTTCCACAACTTCATGGATATCTAAATCGTGCGTTCATGTCTAATAAGCCTGGGAACAGACACTAGGACAGATGTCTCAGCCACTTAAATCCTCATTACAAAACTTATGGTCACCGAGGACCGGCAAGGTTTTCTTGAAACCGTTGAACGTTATCACGACAGGGTTGAAATCATCAATTGTTTCTTATACTTACTAGGTTAGGGTAAGTTATCATACTTGTCAAAGCTTTCAAGCCCTTAAGTTAAGTATAAAAATATTCTGCGTAAAAAAAAGACCAAACATAACACCGATGCTTCTATACCATCACAAATCCATCTTATATATACTCTTTTTGTATAACATCACAAAGTTTATGTGCTTTCGTGTTTAGCTGTGGAAGTTTTCCGTTATAATTGTTACTGTCGTCGTTTCTCAAGAATCATCTTAATGTAACGTACTACGCACTCCTCTCATTAGAACCGGATCGAACTGGAGGCGCTGAATTGAGGGGAACATTTCAATTGACTGCATCTACACATGATGAGTTATTGATGAAAGCGAACACGCGGCCCTGGAGACAACACAGTTTACTGACACTATAAAGAGAAAAACTGTCGCTAAACACTTCTTCTTTCAGAGCAAAACTCAAATTGAAAAGAAAACCAAGCGTAGACTAATAAATCACCTTGCTCCTTGTATTTGCTGAGATTAGTCAGTTAACAAAAGCAGTCTGTTTGATAACTGTGACTGACAGGTGTGATAACGGCGGTGTGATAACTTCAAAACAAGGTTTAGCACGGGGCTGGCACGTGTGTTAAGCGCCATTCAAAATGGTGCTACGAAAATAGTAAGTATTGATGAGGAATTGAGGAAGAACAAAGAGTTTTTTGATACCTATCCAATATGAGAAACTGGAGCTGGTGAAGCAGTTGGTTAACGCATCTTTATATGTAGAAGAGAGTCCCAACAGTAATCATGAAGATAGGTATGTAGAGTCTTAGAAAACATTGACGACCGATGTGGCGCGGCGGGCGAAAGTCCGCCGAGGTCGCGGGTTCGATTCCCGCCTTGGGATAAATGTTTGTACGATCTGCAAATATTCATTCCGGGTGTTCTGGGTATTTTCTATGTATAATAAAAAAAATATATATAGATTGATTGATACATAGATATATAGATATATTGTCGATCTTCTATAGGCTACATTTCGGAGAATGTGCTCAGGAACTACACGACCTCATACCACCATCTCCTTTCCATCATAGGACGAGTAGACGTACTGGTCAGTACCACCCTTACTTGGTCATTATACCTCCCATTCGTACCAAGCGATTCGGTTCCACCTTTATCATGCGAACCGCTAAGGAGTGGAATTCGCTGCCAGCGTCTGTTTTTCCTGAACACTATAATCTAAGTCTCTTTAAGGCAAGAGTGAATAGGTGTCTTCTAGACCGCCCTGCTTCATCGTCACTTACCACCAGGTGAGATTGAAGCCAAAGGACGGTCTATCAAAGATAAAAAAAAAAAATTGTATTAAGTATATCAGTCATCTAGTACCCATAACACAAGCTCTGCTTAGCTTGGGGCTAGATGATGCTGTGTGAATTGTCCAGCATTATTTATTTATTTATTTTATTTATTTTTATATATATTTTATAGCCCTAAGCTCATACAATCAGTTAAATCAAGGTTAAATATCACTTCTAGACCATTTAACATATAAAACGTCTTTTAACGTAGCCCAAAGCCACACAGGTCACATTACTTAAGTGGAAATGGGCAGGACACATCCCAAGGAATAACGGCGACGGGACGAAGGCGTCTACAGAATAGTGGTGAATGGATGCTCGAAGATCTGAATCTACTAATCTGTACTACACTGTAGTAGCCTAGTGTTGACAAAGCTGGAAGTTGGTATAACCCCGCTGCAAATGATCTGATAAAATTACGTGTAAAAAAAAAGGAAGAGAACCGATGTTAGTGTGAAACATGCCTTTGTATGTAAAAATCTATTTATTTATCTGCTATACTAGTTGAAACTAAAGTAGAACTCACGTGATTGTTTATCACGCAAACATAACTACTTTACCTACCCCTGTGTGACATGTTAACAAACGCCATTTGGAGCTGATGTCATACCCTAGACGGAAACTGTAGAAATATTTATTCACACAATATTTTTGCAAACTGTCAAAATTGCCAAAATTGCCGTTGCTTGTCAGATTACACTGTTTTAGATTTTTTGTAAGAAAATCGCACCCTAACCGCACGACAGTGTTAACAGCGCAACTCTCATGATGTATGTCATAGAACAACTCCTGTTTTTGTATTTTATACTAATTAAATCGCGGTCAACTTCGCGTAAAGTAATTTTCATACAAACTTCAAGCCCGGAAGTATCCTAAAAAATGTCAACCCACTCAACAAGATAAATACCCTGAAAGTTTCAAGTCTCTAAATCCAACAGATGCGTTGTATACATACTCGTATACCGGGTGTAATAAGACTACTTCCGAAAACTGAAACTGCGCATTCAGACTATGATTCTGATTACAAAAATATTAAAAACACGAAAGAATCGACACTTTTCGACCGATTTTTTCGTATTTTCAGCATCAATATTGACAGTGCATCATAAAATAAACATAATTATCTAATTATGTTTATGTAACAGCAATCTATAGGAAATCGCTATCATCTGACCGGAATTGGTCTTATCACACCTGGTTTATCAGACTAAGATTATTTTAATACTTCTCGTAATATATGTAGGTATAGAAGAGCACGCGTACCTGTGCTGGATTTCCACCAGCAAAGTCATTGCAATCATTTACTCTCTGTTGGCCCCAGATGATGAATATCCAGGTGACTTACCAGTATTGAAGGTTTCTGTAGCTTACCTGAAAAAAGAATACTTTATTAAGTTTATAGCAGGCCTAGGGAGTAGGTAGGTCTTGGCAGGAGTAGAAACAAGCGGAATTTACGTTTTACAATATGCTCATTTGACTGCGTTTATTGAACAATGAATATTAATGCGAACGGTGCTCATAGATAATTAAAAGCTTTAAGCAAGCGGCGCGTGAGTGTCCAAGCAAGGCGGGTCGCGTAGTGGCACGCGTCGCTGCGCGGGCGCGGCGGCAGGGACGAGGCACCGGCCGCCGCCGCCTGTGTGTGAGGAACGACGGCTGCGCGGCGCGGGGCAGAGACGAAGAAACCAGATCGCTCGCGCGTCGAATGCCGACCGAGCGCCAAAGGGTCGTCAGGCCCGCCGCAAACGGTGGTAACTAGCACATCTGTAAATGACATCTATGAGCTGGCAAAAAACAACATTTGATATTTTTAAGTACCTATTACAATAATCATGTGAGGCTTAATAATGGGCCCCACAGGACCCCCTTACGAATAACACGGAGTGTTAAACCGTACCGGTAGTTTTATTATCCGACCGGATTTTGTGGTACGCGCTGGGTTCGTATTTAAATCCTTAGTGTCTGGCGTATCTAGTATTGGGGTCGGGTTCGAAATAATGGTCGGTTGTTTGACAACTTGCTGAGGCCTTTCATTCTCACTAATAAACGCGGGTTTTACCCTATCGATTGAGACCTTTACAGTTTTATCTCCGATTTTAATATCCATCGTTTTAGGGGTTCTGGACATCACTTTGTATGGACCAGCGTAGGGTGGTTCTAGTGATCCACGGAGCAGATCTTGCCTTAGAAACACATGAGAGCTGGTTATCAGATCCTTATGAACAAACACCTTGTGCTGTCCGTGATGAGATGCTGGACTCGGGCGCAGCTGGGATATCTTCTGGCGCAGATGACTAACAAAGTCTGGATACTCAACCTCTGTAGATGATGAGGTGAAAAATTCCCCAGGAATTCGCAGCTGCTCTCCAAACACCAGCTCTGCCGACGAACACTGCAAGTCTTCTTTCCAGGCAGCTCGTAATCCAAGGAGGACAATAGGTAAGGAAGAAACCCAATCTTTACCGCCATGAGTCATAATAGCTGCCTTCAAGGTACGATGCATGCGCTCGATCATACCATTGCACGCCGGGTGATAGGCTGTGGTCCTCGCTAGTTTAATACCGCACATCTTGGCTAGGCTGTGGAAAAGACGAGATTCAAATTGCCTGCCCTGGTCGGTAACGATTTTCTTCGGACACCCGAAGCGAGAAATCCAATTGAACAGGAATGCCTGGGTTACTGACTCAGCTGTAATATCCGTAAGAGGTATAACTTCTGGCCACCTTGTGAATCTATCTACCGCAGTAAGGCAGTATTTGTAGCCTGACGAAATCGGAAGTGGTCCAATTAAGTCCATGTGAACCTCGGAAAAGCGTGCATCTGGCAATCCGTAATTGCCAACTGGAGCTATAGTGTGCCTAATTACCTTAGATTTCTGACAAGGTATACACTCTCTGACCCATACTCTAACATCCTTTTTAAGACCTGGCCATATAAATCGTTCACTCACTAGTCTGATGGACGATTTTGCTCCCGGGTGGCTTAAGCTATGTAGCGTTTCGTAGATCTGCCGTCTATAGTCAGCTGTCACAAAAGGTCGTGGCTTAGGCATAGAAATATCACAGTATATCGGTACCTCTGAACATAATACTCTCTCCAGTTTCAAAGAAGAGTTACCCTTGAGTAGATACAGCAGCTCAGGATCGTTTTCTTGGGAGGCAGCAAGAGTTTTGATGTCCACCGGCGAACTGACCACCTCTACCCGGGACAAAGCGTCTGCCACCAGGTTTTCTTGACCTGAGATATGCTCAACATCTGTAGTAAACTGGGAAATGAAATAGAGTTGATTAATTTGACGAGGTGAACCCTTCCGGTCCTTCTGCTGGAAAGCAAATATTAGCGGTTTATGGTCCGTGAATATCGTGAAGTGACGGGCTTCCAGCATATGCCTGAAATGTTTAACAGACTCATATACCGCAAGAAGTTCACGATCATAAGCACTATATCGTTGTTGCGTAGGACTCATCTTTTTGGAGAAGAAAGCTAAAGGTTGCCATGTATCTTCTACAAGTTGCTGAAGAACGGCACCTAAAGAAATATTAGACGCGTCGGTAACTAGTGCCAGTTTCGCTTCTGGAACTGGGTGGACTAGCAGTACTGCGTCCGAGAGACTCTTCTTGCAAATATCAAAAATTTGAAGTAGATTTGGTGTCCATTTGACAGGTTTAGAACCTTTCATATCTTGTCCAACCAGGAGATCGTTGAGAGGCGCTTGGTGCTCAGCTGCATTCTTCAAGAAACGGCGATAGAAATTCAGCATTCCCAAAAATCGTCGCAAACCTCTTACAGTTTGAGGTGGTGGGAACTGCTGGATAGCGTGCACCTTCTCATCAAGCGGTCGTACTCCCTCTCCAGAGACTGAATATCCAAGGAAAGTTACCTGTGGCTGGCCAAAAGTGCATTTCTGAACGTTGACGACCACACCGTACTCGTTTAACCTTGAAAACAGAGCTCGCAAGTGTTGCTCGTGCTCCTCTTGACTTCTAGAAGCTACTAGAAGATCGTCTATATACGGAAAACAAAAATCCAATCCACGTACCAGTCCGTCAATAAACCGTTGAAAGGTTTGGGCCGCGTTTCGAAGTCCAAATGACATAAAAGGACATTCAAATGCACCAAACGGCGTTGTGATCGCGGTCTTCTCCACGTCGTCAGGGTTGACTGGAATCTGCTGGTAAGCCTTCACCAGGTCAATGACAGAGAAGATAGTGCATCCGTTCAACTGTTGTGAAAAATCTTCAATATGACGTACCGGATACCTATCAGGAACAGTCCGTGCATTAAGCGCCCGGTAATCACCGCACGGTCTCCAGGTCTGATCTTTTTTTGGAACGAGATGCAGTGGTGATGCCCATGGTCCGCTGGAGTAGCGTACAGTTCCTTCTTTTAGCATTTGCTCGAATTCAGCCTTCGCTATCTTCAAACGATCTGGTGCAAGTCTTCGTGGTCGGCTGAACACCGGTGGTCCAGGTGTAGTATTGATAAAATGAACTGTAGAATGCCGTACCTGTCGAGGTGTACCCGGCGGTCGGGTTATATCGGGAAACTCTTTTAGCAGCTCGTGGTACTCTGATGAACCGGACATGGCTTTGATGCTGGGTATGTTTGACGTTGCTGTAGCTGCTGTGACTGACAGGTTGGTAACTCCATCAATCAGCTTGTTGTTGCGGCAGTCGACCATGATATTATAAAATGATAAAAAATCATACCCAATGATTGGCTTTGACACATCCGCTATGATGAACTTCCAGCTGAAGTCTCTCCGGAGTCCAAGGTTTAATCGCAGCGGAAGGTAACCATAAGTTGCGATGGTAGTGCTGTTCGCTGCACAGAGGTCGTAGTTGACTCTTGCTCGACGCTCACGTAAGTAGCTACGTGGATATACACAAAGATCAGAGCCTGTATCTACGAGAAAATTCTTCTTGGAGTGGAGATCAGTGACAAATAGACGGCTGGAAATACTGCAACAATCGCTTGCCGTCGTTAGCGACTTGCTTTGGAGTTTTCCGCTTGGGATTTAAAATCACATGGCTGATGGCAATGGTGAGCATTGTTCCTGTACTTGGAATGGTACCAGCAGATGGGGCTGTCGTTCTCCATTCTAAAGGGGCGGCTTCTAGACCTGCTGCGGGAACGAAAACGATCCCTGTTATTGCTACGGCTGCGCCTACCATTGTAAGCACCCTGGCTGCGGTTACCTCCATCTACCTTACTGGACATTTCGCTAACTTTCTGGGTAAGTGCAGCTATTTCTCTACGCATTACCTCGAAAACATCCGATGATGCCGATGAGCTGGCTACCTGAGCTACCGGATTTGCCGGCGCAATCTCCATCACCCGGTCAGCCAGTTCCGCCACTGCCTCCAACGACGTGTCAGCTTGCGACGCCACAATCGCTTGTAAATTGGTCGGAAGTCGGCTCGTCCATATAGTGCGCAGGAAATCTTGAGGCACGTCAGGACCAGCCAGGCTTTGCAGGTGGCGCATAAAAGCTGATGGCTTGCGGTCCCCGAGCTCCTCATGAACCAAAAGCTGGCGAACTTTCTTTTCCTGTGAAGCTGACAAACGTTTGATCAATTCTTGTTTAAGTTTCTCATACTTGTTGGTGGCAGGGGGGTTACTGATGATATCTTCCAATTCGGCGATAATGGATGTTTCTAAATTTCCAACCACAGTGTAATATTTGGTAGAATCGGTGGTAATTCTCGCTAACTCAAACTGCGCCTCTATCTGTGCAAACCATACTGCAGGTTTCTCACTCCAAAATGGTGGGACTTTAACCCTAACTTTTTCTACCTCCTTGCCTAACGCTTCCATAAGCGCGTCTGTCAAGTTAATCGACGACGATGTCTCTTTACCTCCACGAGGTTCTTCAGTCGACATGACAAATTAATAAAAAATAATATATCGAAAAAAAACTTGCGCTTCTCCTTTGCGTGGTTATACCCGTGGACCGTTAACTTGGAATTCTCGAACTTTCTTGAGACGCACTTTCGGGTTTCCAATGTTCCAATTAGGCGTATTCCTTCTAGAACTTCCTTCGTTAGCTTCTACGTTCTTCAGGGTCCAACTTCGCGTTTTCTTCGTCGTAGGTCACCAATTTATAGCAGGCCTAGGGAGTAGGTAGGTCTTGGCAGGAGTAGAAACAAGCGGAATTTACGTTTTACAATATGCTCATTTGACTGCGTTTATTGAACAATGAATATTAATGCGAACGGTGCTCATAGATAATTAAAAGCTTTAAGCAAGCGGCGCGTGAGTGTCCAAGCAAGGCGGGTCGCGTAGTGGCACGCGTCGCTGCGCGGGCGCGGCGGCAGGGACGAGGCACCGGCCGCCGCCGCCTGTGTGTGAGGAACGACGGCTGCGCGGCGCGGGGCAGAGACGAAGAAACCAGATCGCTCGCGCGTCGAATGCCGACCGAGCGCCAAAGGGTCGTCAGGCCCGCCGCAAACGGTGGTAACTAGCACATCTGTAAATGACATCTATGAGCTGGCAAAAAACAACATTTGATATTTTTAAGTACCTATTACAATAATCATGTGAGGCTTAATAATGGGCCCCACAAGTTATATGAAGTAATAGTAACAATCCACCTCTGCCATGATTCAACGTCTGTCATTGTCAGAACCAAAGAATATGGACTTAGAAGCAAACAAAACTGGAAACACTTGAAGGAGGTTTTTACCACGTCAAGGACCCATACACTAACAACCCCATAGAAGGATTTGATTTTATTTTAGAGAATAGTTTAACTTTAGATTTTGATTTAAGATAATATTAGAAGTAATTTTAGTAATTTTTCAATAGTGTTTAGGAAAATAAAGCTCTTTTTATTTATTTATTTTATACCGTCGAACCTCGTGGCCACAACCTCATGATAGCACTTCGATGAAACGTGGCTATACTACAAGTGGTCATTCAGTTAAATGGTGACCATGCAGATTGTTGCCAGCTTAGAAGATCTGTCTGACAAGAGCAAGAAGCCGCTCCACCGAAGCGTACTACGTTAGGTACCACCCAGTAGTTTTAATTCCCATGACCCAATTTGAACATGGTAGAATTTGTTACGATTAGTAATTGCTGTCGGTCTGTCTGTTCAGATCACGCAAGGCCTGGTATAATACGCCCTAGAGCTAGCCTTTTTATCATCATTGGTACTCTGAAGAAATAATGATAGAAACATCCAGTGGACTTTTCAGACCCACTATTAATTTTTAGGACAAACTTCCTGTCAATATCGTCTATTAGAGAGAGGTTCATAAGAATGTCTAGGTGTAGTCAGAGACACACCAACTTATAATGATACTTGTTTTCATGGTTAGAATTCCATATAACGTAACGGGGTTTTTCAGATGGCCCACCTGAGATTTATTTGTAACCATCAAATACAGTGAGCCAGACACTATAGTTGATGGTATTCACAGTATCATACTGTGAATACAAAACATACTGTCAGTATGTATTTACAAAAAAAGTATAAAAGTATCATATCAGTCATCTAGTTCCCATATTACAGACTAAGCTCAGTTTGGGGATGATGTTGTGTAAAAATGTCCTCAAATATTTATTATTATTAACTATGAAAATACCCAGAACACCCGGAATAAATATTTGCAGATCGTAAAAACATTTATCCCAAGGCGGGAATCGAACTCGCAACCTCCTTTTAACATTCGCCCGCCGCGGCACATCGGTTGTCTAAAAGATTACAAGCCCATCGTCCCATAGAATATTGACTATGATAATAAAGCCCCGATAAATTAAATACAGATCTAATTAACAACTAAGGCCAGGTTCTAGAATGCCCCACATGCGTATGCGCATGGTTAAGGACAAAACAAGCAGGTCAAGTGTGTGGCGCCGCCCTTACATACTAGACCGGTTAGTGTGACGACGATGTGAGAATTGTTTAATAAGCTAGGTCCTAGATAGGTAATCTAGGTACTTTCATTATGATAATGTTTAAGTTAAGGAATAAGGTTGTATAACACTCAAAATCTTGGTTTTTTACAGCGGCAACAGAAATAAAATAAATTAAATCTGTAAAAATTTCAACTCTCTAACTATCACGGTTCATGAGATACAGCCTGGTGACAGACAGACGGATGGACAGACAGACAAAGAGACACAGACAGCGGAGTCTTAGTAATAGGGTCCCGTTTTACCCTTTGGGTACCGTACCCAGGGTACGGAACCCTAAAAATGAATAAAAAGCTAGGTATGTTTTAATTGCAATTTTTTTTAGTAGAATAAAAATAGGCACGTTACAATTTTAGCATAAGATATGAATCATCAGATCGTAATATACGAACGAAGTAGGTAGGTAACATTATTTGCCAAATTATCAATGGTAGTTTTAACCAACATTAATAGTTTTGGGTTACCTATCACTAATTAGCAAAGTATAATTCTAATATCTTGGGCTGATTATAATTTATATCGGTTAAAACTATTTTATATTTAGCACAACACTATATACCCGCCAATGCAAATTACACTAGCAACGCCATCTATCATTACTGCGTTGAACCAAATAGCAAAATTGGAATCGAGCAATAAACCCGCTTACCGGAGTTATCCGATAGATGGAACTAGCAGTCTCAGATAAAAATGTAAACATTGAGAGGGTTTACAAAAGTTGATGATATTAAACACGTAACAGACTTTCACTGTATAAGTGGCGAGTTTGAATATATTAAATTCAGGAAATATACGATAGTCGGAGGTTAGATTTACTTACTACGCAAATGGCAACAGTCTACCTAAAGGTGTCTAGTTGTAGTGGTAGACAACGTGATATGAGGGTATGGAGAATGCCTTGCTTACGAGATGCAAATCTCTTGTACTGACATTTATGTTATCTACCTACCATAGGTAGGTACCTATTTTTATATTCACATCTGGTAGATCTACCAGGCACAATATAAAAATATACTGTAATAATAGATCTAACCTGTTTTTAACTTACAAAGAATCTTACCCTTACAGATGTTACGTTACATAAACATCAAACAGACAAGATGCTAAATAGAATGATAAAGATTAAGTAGGTTAATTAAGGATTAAAAGATAAAAAAAAAATGCAGAGTCATCTACATGTAGGTAATCGCTTTATATTAATAGCAAATCTTATGTTTCAGAAACGAATTAAGACATCTTAAAAGACAATTGCACGTACTTACAGGAGAAAATTCCATGTTTCTACAACCAGCGGCTTAGGTGTTGTCTTTCTAAAGATCTGATAATTGTTATAGGTGTATGGTGCTACTTACATTATTCTATGTATAAGTATAGAGATTTATATTACACAAAAAATACATATGTTATAATATTGAGTGGGATGAGGAGACCTAGTGGACTTCTTTAAACTAATGATGTCATGTGGTAAGTAAGATCTAGGAACCAAGATCACTACGAGTATAGCTTGCTGGATGGATGAATCGCTACTATTTATGAGAAATAAAGCAATTTTATGTAAAATTTCCGTACAAAACATCATTTTGAAGTCCTCGAATTTCGTCAAGCGGTATATCCACCACACCAGTGCTGTCATGTTAATCTTGCACCTTCAACTTTTAATTCATCTAGGGCAACATTAACATAAGACGCATGTAGCTTTATCTCCACACCTTGTATGTATCTTGTATCGTCTGCTCTTAGTTCGTCCACGAAGCGATATCAGGTGAAAATGAGAATTGGGTTCAGCTCATGATCCCTAGGTTACATCAGTTCGTGAGAGTATTTCCTTTATTACATGGAACTCTGCCCCATCCTGTTTATGTAATACGATTTATTTGGCCAACAGCCAACCACCCATAACAAAAAAAACATGTACTGATTAGAAGACACAACATGAATTAAACCAACCCACGATCTCAAACAAGTTTTAAAACGTGATCTACCAGTTTCATTGAATCCTAATTCTATTAACTAAAATTGTAAGGAAGGTCGAAGGACTTGGGTTGGTTAAACATGCTCATAAGAAATGACTGGTTAACTATGCCCAGACTCATAGACGTATCCTGGTACTAAGAAACTGGCGTAACCTCGAAATAGTTAAAGCGTGTATTGTCTCTTACGATCGAATTTGAAACTTCCTGTCAAAGAAAAAGACAAAACACGGTGCAACTATTTCAACGTTAAGTTTATTAGGACCAGGGAGTTGATAACAGAATTACGTGATCAGGGGGCAGAGCTAGCGTTTGTGGAGGTTTTTTGTAAGAGTTGGTCTGGGGAAAAACTAGTATTTCTGCCGCGATGTGAGCATTACTGACGAACTGTGTTCCGATACAGTGTAATGCCATAAAACTACGTTCTAGAATATAGGAAATTCTTAATACATTAAAAAAACTTGTCATCACATAGTAATTTAAGATGTAAAAATATCACATAAAGAATCCTTTAGATCCCAGTAGGAGGCTGCCAGAGTTTTTAAATAAATTAAGTTAAAAATAAAATAATCATATATGTACATAGCTAAACTAATGTATAATTTAATTAATCTTAATCGCTTAATATAAGAAGCTTTAATGTACATTAATTTAATTTCCCTTGAAATGGTATATTTAATAATCAATTTATTTGAGTAAGTCTATCAATATTTATAATTTTAAATGTAATTTCTATAGCATCACGGCTAATCCCTCTAGTACAAAAGTGTAAAATTTTATACTCGTTTAATGGACAGATCGATACCGATTTTGTGGAATACAGCGTTTGCAAAGTCCAAATAAATACATAACAAAAAGTGGCACTTTTTACAAGCTTTATTAGTCTAAACTTTAATCATCTTATGTCGAAACTTTCTGTTTTACCGCAGACATAGAATCATTTTTAAATTCTATCTACCTATACCAATTATAAGATTCTTGTCCTGACTGACTGGCATATAGACAACACACAGCCTAAACCACTGGTCGCGGAAACTTAAAAATTTCAGAGTATACTTATCTCGGTCAGTTTGAAAGGTAGTTTGAAGTCGAAGTCACGCGCGTTCTTCCGTCGTCCATATAGGTTACGGTAATTACCTACAAAGTTGCTTACTTTTGACAGTACCTACCACACTGAATTCGTAAGTCACAAGCGCTTTATGGTCAGTAAAATAACAATCACGAGCGACCGTCATGATCTCCCAGTTGACCCGAAGACGCCGTCTAATGGACTCCAATACGAGCCAATTGAACGATAAACATGACGTTATTCAGAAATGGAGTAAGAACTGGGTCAATGGGGGCTGAAGCTTTTTAATTTCCCTGCATGAATAAAGAAAGACAGAAAGCGTTAGTGGCATACTAAAGTAAAAACAGGCCTTTGTTTCGCCATTTTAGATCAACTTCTTTATTAAACCAGGTTTTTCGTGAAGCTGTTTTACATATTTCATAATATACGAGTATACTTATTCAGCTAATCAACCAAGACAAAGCCTTCAGTGGCGCCGCTTATTGTGCTAAATAGGCCAGTCTGATATACCTATACAAAATAACGGTTCATCCTAGACTCAAATAAAACAGACAAGCGCGAGTGAGACTCACACCCTGGTTTCGTACATATTTCTTACAGTACAATTTCAGTTTATCTTTTCAAATTCAGGACTAATAAGCCACGACGAACTAAAAATACTGAAAGAACCAGTAATAGCCTGGATTATTCCAGCTGGAATAAACCAGTCCACTTGTAAGTGTGTATAGTAGGTATTATGTCGTATTTACTTATTTAGTATTTTGTTTTTTTAAATAATAATAAAAATGGGTGTTTATTTAATTTCGTAGTCTGCAAGTCCAGGTGCTTACTATAAA
The DNA here is from genome assembly GCA_947095575.1 of Electrophaes corylata. Classification (NCBI taxonomy): domain Eukaryota; kingdom Metazoa; phylum Arthropoda; class Insecta; order Lepidoptera; family Geometridae; genus Electrophaes; species Electrophaes corylata. Next base: position 5,190,736 of record OX352714.1, read on the forward strand.
AACTAACAAATCCTTATTTATAATTGTTGTACTCCTTACTTTCAGTGCCAATATTTTTGATAGATCGAGCATGTGTATGTGCTTAGTTTCTTTACAGAAACAGACCTCTACCTTTTTTCACAAACTTTTTAATATTCAAGTAATACCTTCACATGTTTCCGTACGACCCAGACGGATGGAAATTTTGACGGATCGACGGACAACAAAAGTATCCGTGGTTTCATTGGGTTTTTTTCTTGAGGTATGGAACCCTAACATATTATATTTTCACAGCTATTAGTTTCACAGCACCATGTTTGATTTGCCGATATTTGACACTGTCCATAAGTGGCGAACTATATTACGCATTGTCTCGATTTGAAGATGGTGGACTCGATGACATTGCGTTTGCGCATGTTAAAAAATTACCACGTATTTTATCGTAGCGTGAAAATGTACTAGCTCAACCTGGGTTTTTTCTGGGTTTTCTGGGTCTTTTCAAGGTCATAATATGAGCTTGGCTAAGTTACTTGGTTTGGCGAAGGAGTTTCAAGCATCAGTAGGTACACTTCAAACCGAAACACAGGATCAAAAATAGGCATGGTCGTAGTATCTACTCTATAAAGAGGCTACTACTACTAAAACGATAAAGATTTCTTCTCGTTTTGAAAGGATAATATCTAAGACCCAATTCTTGTATTTTTTGGAGCTGAAACAAGAATTTGATTGTCGATAAAGGCTTATCTGAAATGTTAGTTTCAAAGAATAACATTCGGAGTTTGACACAATCCTAACTTGAATTTGACCACATTTCCTTACGAGAATTAGGCATTTGATCGGAAATCAAATAAACGTAGGTAGATATGCAATTCCTAATAGCAAAGTCCATTCTTACATAAAGATGTTACACACAGCAATTCAATGTGGCATTACACGGACACGCGTTATGAAACATTAGTGTAATGTTTATCAACATAATCTTTGCTCGTGTGCAAGAAGTCGTAGTTGTGTATTCCTTCAAATCTCTTTATACCAAGTAGAACCGACTCATAATTCTTTCAGGATATCTAAGGGGGGGTTGTCCGAGGTACGTCCAAATAATAAATTTGGCACATACTCACATTTTTCAGTAGTTGGTATTCCATACGTGACAGGTGCCAGCGTATTGCCGCTGCTAGAATACTAACTGGTTTCCTGGCGATGTTTTCTTCACAGGCGGCGTTGCGCATAATATTTTTTCTTATTGAAAAATCCATTTATGCACGACCGGATTCGAACTCACATCCTCCAAAGATCAGAAGGCGGGGTTACTTCCACTAGGCCACCGCTTCTGCTGTATATATCATTACATGATACCGACTAATTACCTAATTCCGCGTTACAAACCAGTGACGTCATGAATGCTTTAAGCATAAATTCAACGACAATAGACTCAAATTCATGACCATTCGATGCCAATCTGTCATGCTGAATTCGAGCAGCCGGTCTGGAAAACGCTTAACGAAATTTCGCATTGTCGTTACACTGCGGGGCCTTGGTAACCCATTCGTAGTCAAGTTTTTTCGAGGACACCTTTACCACCTTCCTTACTCCTCTACAATAAAGACAGATATAACATGATGCAGCCATATCATCTACGTCGTCTCTCTCTACTAGCGGCTTATCTGTGCGTTGTCTATAATCAGCGAGTTAGAACAAAGATTCTATAATACGAATAGTATTAGAAGATATAACCTTTGATTTCCTTTGTCTACTCCAGATTCTTGATTATTTATAAAGGGGGGTTCATTCAAATATTATTTTGGCACATTTCTACTTTTCGCATTATAGTAAACTAGCTGTTGCCCGCAACTTAGTCCGCGTGGTTCGTTTGATCCGACATGCTTAATCAACAATAACTGTTATAGTTTAACCAATTTACACAATATCCATATAAATTATGTGTTATTCTGTATAACCTATATTAGTGTAAAGTTTTATTAAAATCCATTGTAGTTATTGCGTGAAAGAGTCACAAACATCCATGCATCCATATAAACTTTCGCAGTAATAATATTAGTAGGATTTTAATTACTATTAAGTTAAAAGTGAATCGAGCGCTACGTTGAATTCCTCATAAATAATTTCATTGTTGATTGATTTGATCATTATGGCATCTATTTTGAACTAGGTAAGTAAGTACCTATCTTTTACCCACTCAGACTTGTGGTAGCTTCGTTTTGGGACGGGTTTACAACCATTTTTTACTACATGGATGATGATGAAGAAATAACAAAATAATAACAAAACCATTGCCTCTTTGGTCATCCAAGTTAGGAGCTTGTCCATCTCATAACCTGAGGCATACAAAAGAGCTCTTACTGAAGTGTTCGTTAGGAGAAGTACTACCACTACACATCTTTCTGCAGCCAAGCAGTTTGCAGTTTTAAAAAAGCTTTTTGTACCTGAAGGTTAACTGATAAAGAGCGTCTTTAGACTTATTAGGCTTAGGATAATGAGTTTTCTGCTGATGATTATCACTTGCTCGCCATTGGCTAGCTAGAGAAACACCTGCCAATGTAGGTAGATACAGACGCGTCATGGCTTGGCATGTTTTGGCATGCATACTCGTTCTGTTTACCGCGGGCTATTTCTGCACGAGGCAAGTCAAGTTCAAGGACAAGGGTGCTGTTATAATATAACTATTTTACGAGTGAAGTTCTTCTTTTAAAAATCTGAGATTACAGGCGCATGAGGCTTAATAATACCTGTATGGCTAAGTCCGATTGCTGCAGAACAGTGCAACCTAGGGCACGTTCCACATCTGCGAGACAATGCTTTGTTATAGATGGTGGTAACCACTTAAAATCAGGTAGGTCTCTGCTTATTCCATCAGTAAGGCCAGCGCACAGCGGTGCCCCTCGGAGAAGAATATTTTCAATTTATCAATGCAATGTTATTTGTGAGTGACATTAGGCTATAATATATTCTATAATATAATTATTTTTATTGGTAAAAGAAATCTCAAAATCAGTTCAGTAGTTCCAGTGATTACCCCCTACAACCTCTTTATAATATTAAGTATAGATGTATAGATTCATAATATTATTAAGTATAGATTAGTATATTAGTATAGATATGTTAATGTATCACAATCATCATCAGCTTAAATAAAAAGTCCACTGAGGCTATGTCCGGCTTCCACCTAATCGGGAAGTGGGGGTTTGCCATAGTCGCTAAGCAGATTCGTAACCGCAGTGTCGGTGTTTCGTGCTCAAGAGATTAAAAGATACTATTCTTCTATAATAAGTATACTAATTCTTCGTTGAGATTGGACCCTACAGGATTGGACTGGACCTTACAGTCTATTAACTATAACTACGACTTCAACCGAAGTAAAAGTATAAAACCCAAAAAAACTGGTTATTTTACCATGCAGGTTTCAAGATCATAAGAAGCGCACGCGTGATTAAACAATATCTACCTATCTGATAAAGACTGATAAGAAGTTTCCAAATAACTAAACATCAGGAGCTGGAATTCGAATGTTATTTAGCCAGAGTTTTAGTCAGTTACCGTTGTTTTGATCATGGCAAGACTTTTCAGGCAACTGAGGTCTTGCAGGCGGATTCTGAGTTTTTTACGTTTTCCGGATAACGGATTTCGGTTTGCGAGCTCGAACTTTTTGTTTGGAGATACGCTAGTACCCCCATGGGCCGCTAGAAATTAGTGCAGCCGCCAGTGAGCCAAACGCAGCAGAAATAAAGAATAGAAAATTAGCATAGCTACTTTAATATACTACATGGTAGATACCCCCTCCGATCTCTTAGTACCAAGTAGGTACCGCTCGAGATTCTTCGAGGATGTCTGAGGGGGGTAGTCAGAGGTTAGTAAGTCCAGATAGTAAATTTAGTCCATATCCACAATTACAAGTAGTATACCTACATAAAAACAGTTAGGTATCACAACACAAACCACGTACAAGCATTGAAAACCTTGAATCAATCAATTGCAATAAACTGTTATATTTGGCCGCTATCTTAATATCTACCAAACAGAACGCTGGTTTGTTTTTGACCCTGATAAATGTCTTGCTTGATAAGACACGGACAGTGCCTCTGAAATGTTAAGTGTTTAGCATTTTTAAAATACGCAATAGTTTCTAAATAATACTTGGCTACTGTGTTTGCATATACACAATGAACTGTTTTCACAGTTGCATGTTTTTAAGTAATTTTACGTGTGTCCCTTGTATACCGATAGAAATACAGAAGTGTCTGAAATTTCCTGAGGCCGATGGAAGCAGAGCAGCACATCGTAGGGCACTCTTGTTCGATCAGCAAATCGTATCCAAAAAAATAAGTAGGGTACATAGGAGAGCATTAAGCTAGGCTTTCCTTACAGTGTTTTACTTTATCGTTTGAGAACAGAGGAATTACACAGTATTATCAGTCACCTCGTTCCCATAGTAAAACTTATGCTTAGTATGGGGCTAGATGATGGGAAAATGTCAACAAATAAATATTATTAAATAACTCCATAAGGATTTTTATTACATCACTCTTCTTGGTCTATCTATCATTTGAAATACTCAAATGATACAGGAGTAAAAATTCTCGCTCATACTAGTTTAAATTTAAGATATTATTTATTTTACTTTTTATGTATATAAGTTTTTTTTTTTAACCTATACTGTCCCACTGCTGGGCAAAGGTCTCCCCCATCTCCTTAATAATTAATATAAGACATTTATTCTCATAAAAAGTTGAACATTTCTTTTATGATGAGAAAAATAGAATTAGCTTATTGTTAGAACAATGTTATTACGCTTCTTGATAGCGCTGCCGTAGCTTACACTAAACAATAGTAGTAGTATATAGGCCCTAAAGACCACGGTAATGCAATTGCTATTTCATTTATTCTACCCCTAGTATCCCTATAAACTCAGCGTAACGTTGAAATAGTTACACCATGTTTTGTCTTTAGCATTGTCTGGAAGTTTCAAATTAGATCGGAAGACACAAAATACGGTGGAACAATTTTGAGGTTGCGCCAAGATTATTAGTAGTACCGCCGACAGTATAACAAAGAACAAAGTAAGCATTTTTACCAAATTCAATTATAACAAAAAAGTATATAACGCGTGCCATATTGCAGGCACGCCTTGTATTCGCGATATTCATCAAGAGGAAAAGTACCTATCTACTTGTCCTCTTCAATCGTGACAGAAGAACTCTACCTAGCTATTGTTAGATACTACATCATCCCGGATGCAAGTAAGGTGTGCTATTTCGTAACACGGGCGAAGCGCCAACATTTGCCGAATATGAAGCGTTGTACTCGTGAACAAATTAATCTGTTGTGTCTATACCACTTTGCAAAATAAAAGGGGCGTTTCTGTTTTGACTAGTAAGACTGAAGTTCATCCACACTGAGTGGCTATCGAGGTTGCATTGATCATAACTATTTATTGCTTACTCTCTGCTTTAGCTTGATAACGTTGATATTTAACGGCAGTATACAGTATCAGAAATTCATACAATGGGATGTTTGTCTATACCAATTATAAGAATCTTTGTCCTAACTGACTGACATAATAGACAGGCTTTTGCATCTTTTGCAGACGATTTATGCATCACCAGAGACGGTCCTAAACCATAGGTCGTAGGGACATGCAATTTTCAGGGTATATTTGTCTTGGTACGAAGAGGTGTACTAAAAAAAGAAATTCACGAAATTGAACCCCCCGCTGTACACGTTTAGGTTTACAGGGCCAGTCACGTTTCGTTAATTTAGTAGTAAATTTCTTAACAACAATCTATTATATAAAATAGCAGTCCATCTATCTATATACCCGCCGAATTTCATGCAGATCGGATCAACAACTGTTCTAATTTCGAAATATACAAAACATAATCGATCAAGATAGGAAGGTACCACAGAGATCTTTGATCACTCCGCTTTATCGATCAATACCTTGAAAGTAGAACAAAGGTGTAAAACGAAATAAGCCAGCCTTTATAGGTACCTGCCTAAGTAACCAGTGAAATGACTACTTACACAAGCAATTATTATTTCGCACCACAACAATACTAACGAAATCGTGAGAGAGCGCTAAATATCAAAACACGATGACTTACCTAAAACTAACACTACGAAACGAACGTACCAAACCCAAGGCGAGTCTACAGTCAGTACAAGTGCAAAGTAAAGTATAAATAATGTAAGTACAATCAGCATCAGAAGTTGATTACTTTTTCAGATTTATGAACTAGCATGGTAATAACTACACGACAGACGCTAGCTAGTGTATTAATATGAAATTGAGAGAGGACGACGAATTTGGTTTCGTTTTACGTATGCAATATTTAGTAAATAAATATCATCAAACTTATCGATTCATGATAAGAAATTTTGTGGCTCTACGAATCTGTAATCCAACGCCAAAGCTCTAAGTATCGAACGTAAGCAAGAGGAGGCAAGCTTTTGTTTTCGTCCACCCACTCACAAACATAGTAACACCCAACAGTGACCTAAATAGCCTACTACTGTTATACATATCTGCTTTCACTGGCTACTACACAATAGGATTACTTGTGTCGGTGGTACCTCCTACTATGGTATTCAGCAACGACAATTCGTATACATTTCTTGATTGATGATGGTTTTATTTTAGACTTTGAGGCGTAAAATCTTTTTAAGATTCGCGTGAGTACATATTAAAAATGTTGAAAAACACTAACGCACTATGAATACTATTGAATACATACTATAATCTGATGCACTATAACTAACTACTACAATAAACAAATCCATCAATGGATTTGTTTAGTGGATAAGAGTGGAACAAGCAGATGTTTACAATTGATAATGGTCACACACAGATTGGAATAACTCTATTGTAATACATATATAATATCATCCATACATGATATATTCAATATTGAAATGTGTATCCGGATCGCGAACACGAGAATATAGTAAGAAAAAGGTCAATGTATTATTATTATACTCGTACATTGTATTATTAATAAGCTGTAGGCTAAGTTGGTAACATAATTATGATTATTTTGTTTGATATCTGCCCAGAAATGGAAATGATATGAATAAATACAAGCTATTTTATGATAATAAAACTTTTCTGTCCTACATCTATATTCTTCTCTCGTATTTTCTAGACGTCCATTATCTTCCATGGATTTCAAATGGAAAGGGGCTCAATAAGGAAACTCACCAGGAGATGGATATGGTTAGCAGCATCTCCTGAGTTTGACTGAGAGGCAATGTGGTGATTAATACGCATACTGGTTAAATAGTTCATAAGTATTTTTGTTTGTCCATGGTAATCCATGACTACGGCAAACTCCTTCAAATATGAAGGAGGCCAGCCCGTGAGTCTAGAAGCATAGACTAGTAACGAGCTCATAATTGCTTAAAGTTTATATTTTATCATCCCTATGAGATGTGGTCGAACGCTTCGTCCTGACGGGAGTCGACGTCGATAGTAGTGGTGCCTATGGTGGTGCCGTGCAAGAATGTCAAACTTGATATGACACATTGAAATACAGTCAGAGAGTATATGAGCATGCTTGGATGGTGATTAATCGACCAATCTAAAATCCAGTGTGGCTGCGGAGTCCCCACACAGGACATGCCTCATCTGTTCTCGTGTTGACAGTGCCCGACCACCTGTACCAAGAACTTTATTTTGGCTACTGGCAATAGTATAGAGGTTGTCACTTACTGGTTCAAAATAATTTAGTGTTGAATTTTCGATTCGAAGAAGATGTCAGAGTTTTGAGAGGCATTTTGTGCAATGTGCATTCATGATGACTGTTAAAGATTTTGACAAAGAATTGTAATTTAGGCATTACTTACTATAGCCAGAACTGGAAAACTTGACATGCAACGTGAAGTCTTCTAAAATTATGATAATAAACAGCTAGTTTTTACAGATAGATCTATCTACAGAAACTATCATTACGTTATCACAATATAGATACCTAATGACTTTGTGACAGCTACCACGCGAGCGTTACATTTGTTTATCAACTTCACTATTAGTACCTACTCTATAAATATCCTATTTCTCTCAATATACGCATATTTTATACAGCCGCGCTGTAAAGTGTCAGGGAATATGAAGGGCTAAAGTCCTAAAGCCTAGAATGTGCAGGTCTAAGTCATCATACATAGTTTCCGTAAGGTTTCCGTGGCTTATTGCTAAACGATATTGCTAAACGATTTATTTGTTAAACGTCACAAAATAATGCGGTAAAAGTATTTTTATCTACCTACCTAATTTTCCTTATCATTGTATGTACTGGATGAGACTGAAATTCCGAAACCTCACGTTTTCAGACGTTATAAAAACACACTTCTGTACCTACGACAATAAAAAGTAAGCTTCTGTGACGCACGTCATAATAACAAAGTGAAACTAATTTCGTTTACGCAAACCTAAAATTTTAAATGGAGACTTGCCCAGCTCATAATTACATATTCTATCATAATTATATTTTCTAATCATTTTAATATGCATACCTATATACCAAGCGAAACAAGTGTGACTTCGTCCGCGTAAAGTTATTTTCATAGAAACTTCAATTTCCACTTGGGGGTTAAATTTCAAGAATTCCTAGGTTTTGCGTTGTCTATATGTCAGTTAGTCAAGACAAAGATTCCTATTATTGGAATAGATTGAATGTATATAATAATAATCTTTACTGCATGACTTTTTATGCTATGTTTGCCAGCTACATTTCAAGATTGTTTCAGGTTTCGGGAATTTTTATAGTAGGTACCTTTACTAGGTATTAGAAATACCTTTCCATCATGAGCGTTGAGCACCGCCTTGTGGGTATTTCGCAAAGCGTTACCTATAGCCTCAATACAAGCAAAACTTGTACTTTTAGAACCAGATAACTGAAAGAATGTCCTATTATACATCCAGGCACAGAAATATCCGTTTCCATTACACAACGCAGACCAGAAGGTAGAGCAAATTTGTAATATATCAAGTGAGCTAGTCAATTAAATGTTTCCCAGTACAAGGTACTATACTAAGATCTAGTAATGTCGCATTGGCCAACTTTGTTGATGAAGATTCGCGGCCTTTAAGGCTTCCGAACCGCTAGAGTCAGGACCGACGTCTTAACGTGCCCTCCGAAAAATTATCAAAAAGCAGTTGATCTTCTTGAAATAACTAAGCAAGTTAGCGCTCCCGAAGAGGTACCTAGTAGTTACCAACCAGTCGTATACGACGACGGAACCGGACGGGCGGACCTTTAGGAACAGTGTACATCAGAGTCAGTACAAGGGTCACGTACGAGGTCATGAACTCAGCATTGTGCCTCTGCCTGATAACAAAACAGTAATAGATCGGAATACGGACGATCCCTAAAGAAAAGGTACCTAAAAGTACACAAGTAGACATCTAGACATAGGTTCCTTGGGACATATTGAGGAAGGAAATACAACAATTATTTTCTGGACCTCTTTATCTAAATCTTAACGTCTGCCCTTCATTTAAATAAGGAAACATAGATATTGGTGCGAGCGCTTAGACGAGTTTACTCGTCTAAGTGCGAGCGGGAGTCGCACTTTGAGGGTTTCATTCACATCTTTAAAAAAATCTTAAATCAAAATTCTTCAATTCGTAAGTTTCGAAATCCTTGTAGCCTATGCTCTATAGCAACACCTACAGATGTTAGTATAAGGCGGCCAACTCTCTGAAAATTGAATGCGGGACTTTTTGTGGATAGCAATGGTATGGCCGGTACCTATAGGGTGAATGCAAAGTACCTATGGGGTGAATGCAAAGTACCTATGAAGTTTTGTCACCAACCAAAATTACCTACATAAAAAGAGAAAATTTACTGAATCATTTATCATTTATTTTTAAAATCACATTTATCACTAGAGTGACACTTTTTAACAAGTTCAGGGTTTTTATTGAGTATGTCATAAAAATCTTCGCAACTGCAACTGCCCATATTATATTTAAGTACAAGCAGAGCTCGTAGTGTTTCCACTTTTAGTGACGATTTTTCGGACGTCCACAGACAATTCATTAGAGAAAATACTCTTTCCTGTGTGTTGTGTACCTACTACGTGTTGGATAAAGGCATTGAATAGAAAAATAGAAAAGAGGCATGCGGGACATGCGGGACGCATTTAACGTTTTGCGGGACTATTTTACTAATTATTGCAAAGCGGGATTACATCTAGCATATACCTAGGTACAGATATTAGGAAGGTTTACCCCACAGACCTACCTAGGTAAGATTCGCCAGACATTCCATTGGAGGCCAGCTATCGCACGCGCTTACGACTCTTCAAAAGGAGGTCAATTTTGAAAGTAGATGCTTCCCTCTGACGAAAATTATACCTACTACGGCAATCTAAGGTAGGTAGGTAGATCTATTAGGGTAGATACGTGTTACCTACACGTAAGGTAAGTACAGATATACTTAAGTATACCTACCAAGGTAGACAACCACCTACCTAGGTAGGTAGGTACAGGTACCTATCTACTTAGTAAATTTTTTTGTTCAAAATGTAGGTGGTAAGTGGGTAGGTAGGTAGGTAGGTAGGTACCTACTTAATCTTTTTATTGTAGGTAATACCTAAGAAGCTTATAGCTAGAGAGTTTATAGGTCTATTTATACATAGATACTTATACCTACCTATAAATATCCTACCTAGGTAGGTAGTACCTTCCCCTAGTAGGTAGGTACCTAGGTAGGTAGATAGGTAAGATGTCTGTCAATTTGTCTCGCTAAAACGCAAAAACTGCTGGACCGATTTGAATTTTTTTTTGTTTTGGTTGGTTGGTCATACGAAGTTCACCGAGACAGCTCGACTTAGGTACCTACCTTAAAACACTGCATTCTTTGAATTTCGAAAATTAGAATTTGGCGGGATAATTTTTGTTTGTTTTGGTTACGTGCACTGTGCAGTAAATAGATAGGTAGGTAGGTACACCTACATACAAACCTCTTTTCTCTAGATGGCTAATTTCTGCAGATTAGGGAGGTACAGTCAGCTGCACTAGAATGTATAAAAGTCGTAAATTTCAAAATCGTGTCACTGTGTTACAATAGTGGGTAGGTAGGTACCTACCTGGGTAGGTACCTATTTAAATACAATGCTAATATGTACTCAAAAACTAAATGAAGACTTCACTGTTTTTGCTGTGTAATATGTAGGTACCTACCTAGTTTATTGTAAAATTACGAACTGTAGATACCTACCTAGGTAGGTAGGTAGGTACATTTTACTCAATCTAGTGACGCTGACTGTACTACCTATATTATTAGTCCTGGGTGGGTAACTAGGTAACATTATTTTGCGCAAGAATGTTCACAAAATGCGAACATCAAAGAAAAACATTGCATGGCAATAACTGGGGTCTTTGCCAAGTCCAGTTTTCAGGGTCGCGAGCATTCAATACTTGGGTAAAATTGTTTCTCTAATGTTCTAAAAATATTCGACTATTTATTCGCTACAACGCAGCGGTCTGCATGTTACTTATTGAATTAATTCCTTTACCTTTCGGTTATCGGCACAGCTTTCGACTTGAGCTCGTAGAACATGAAATCTTGGTGCTGCTGGGCTGCAGTCATATCCTCCAATATCTTCTGGTCACTAAAATCGTTCGTCAGGAGAGAGGCCAAGTCGTAAGCCATATCAATCCCGGACTCATCCATTTTTGTACGAAAACACAACACTTTCTCACTGATAACGTAGGTTCTCTTCTAATTACTTCGCACACACGTCCACAGGTCCACTAAATAAAACCGAAACGAGAGTAAATAATGAAGAATGAGATGGATAATCCTACAGCACCCATCCTCCCAGCTGTGTCTACTTGTTGCTATTGTATCAAATGATTTTATACATTTTAAAAATCAATCGATGTTTATGATCTATAGCTAGATGTACCTACTAGGTCGTGATAATTATATTTAATATTTATTGTACATGTACAGACAGATGATAGTCAGACATTTTACGACGGCTTTTTAGCAAAATTTCTACAGATGATTATAGTGCGAGTAAAAAGAAATGTATTGCCTTTCGTTTAAGCTGTTCACTTTACTGATACTCTGAAAATGGTCGAGCAATACTTTTTCTCAATGGCAATTATGAAATAGTTAGGTACGCTAAAATTTTCTTGACTGGTTATCATTAAAATTTTGACTTCATTTCGTAGGTCTTATTTTTACAAAGTTTTTAGATACCTGACCAGCTGACCAGATAAAGTAGGTATTTTGTTAGTACATTTTACGATGAATACACAATTGGCAACACTTAAATCACCTGAAACAACATGCGTTCGGTTACTGTTTCTGGTTTGGTTAATTTGTTTATATAACCCATTATAATATAATAATGTTGTATGTAATACTTAGTATGATCATGTATTATAAAAAAAAATTAAAACAAATGTATTTATGCAAAAATGGAGACCTATTTATTACCAGTCCCTGTGTCTCTTATTTGTTACTATAACTTACTAAAGCTTTGGTACGCTACCAAAAAACCAACCCGCAACGCTGCTAACTAGAATTTCTGTTCTGTGCACAGAGTACTTGTTCTGTGTGGACCAAAGACCAAACCAAGCATTCATTTGAGTCCGCAGGTCATGCAGTTTTGGTACCCCAATTCCATGGTCGTGTTTTCCAAGGGTGTACCAAATTTTGTACGACTTGAAAAGCACAAACATGAAACGAATACACAACCATGGAATTGGATGCCGAAACTGGCTGCGTATTCCATGGTTGTGTAATCACGGCACCGCATTAATTCCACAGACAATTAAAGAAAGTATTCTGTGGACAGAATACTTGAGAAAACTTTGTTACTCATTCGTAGCGTTGTTACTTTTAGCTATTTTCTTTTTTGGTATTATTTTTGCGATAAATCGAAAAAATGTCGAAGGCCCATCCGCCAGAATTAAAAAAGTGAGTTCCAACAACTCAATAATGAGTTTTCCCATTTTTGGATATGCCGCATAACCTAGTTTAGTTTTTGTTAGAAATCGATAATATAGCACGCGTAATACTTAAATGCTTCGTTTTTATTCAAATTCTGTATTACATCAGGTTTATGGACAAGAAGCTGTCTATCAAACTTAACGCCGGGCGATGCGTGACCGGCGTGCTTAGAGGATTTGACCCCTTTATGAACCTGGTTTTGGATGAGTCTGTTGAAGAATGCAAGGATGGAAACCGTAACAACGTTGGCATGGTGGTAAGTAACATTTGTCTTAAGCGTTAGACGATTTAGCAACAGCTATAGGTAGGTGCACCTGGGGTTATTATTTAAAACAAAAGAAACCTGTCTTTAACTTTGAATTCACTCACAGGTAGTTGGGATTCAAAATCACATACAGTGCACTTTATATTCTAATTTATAAGGAGGGTTTAAATAGAACAACCATCTTCAGGAAGTGTTAACTTTTTTTATTTGTTCATGGACATTTTTTTACATCATCTAGCCACAAACTAAGCATAGCTTGGCCTACACAATGCCTTTCATAAATAGATAAATCCTGCGACATATTGATAATAAATAGGCATGATTGCGCTACTATCTTAACAAGTAACTGGCTGACCTGCTCGTGCCTTTGTCTGCCTTGTTTTTGAAATTTTCATATAAACATCCCCTTTTTACACCTGCTTTAAGGATGATAGACAGTGACACCCATACTAAGTTTTAAGTTGGACTATAAGCTAACTAATTCTGCACATGGAATTGATACTAATTCAGTATTTTTTTTATTTAAACCTTTTTTAAGTACTAAAAGTAAAAGTTTTAGCAAGATTTTAGAAAAATATCTTTTATGTACAGACTTTTAGACTTCTACAGTTTTCTTATAGTATCATTATATTACCCATCTTGGTTAGGTACTTTTAGTGTGATAGGGGCATTAATCAACATCTGATGAAGTTGAGTATAAGTGGAGTGCTTAATCCTTATTATTTTATGTTTGACCAGGTAATCAGAGGAAACAGCATCATCATGGTTGAAGCGTTGGATCGACTCTAGCAGCAACATTATTCAATTGGCCCATCATCCGACTTACTTGATCTACTGATCTTGGTGTCTAAATGGGCTTGTGTATGATGTAGCTGGAATCAATGAGGCCAAGATTCCTCTATTTATTCCATAAGTTTTATGTAAAGTCTCTTATTCCAACTCTTTTGCAAGTTTGTGTTAAATAAAAAGTTTGAGTTTAATCTCATAAAAATAATTTCAATACTGCTGTTACAAGTAAATTCATCAGTTTCCTGAGTGTGCTGTGCCCTATTATTAGGTGTTACTTAACATATACCTTAAGTTAGTTGTAATAATATTCTTAAGATTCACTTCTGAGTTTTATTTTAATTTTGTAATAATTGAATGCCTACCAGTGGTCTAGTGGGAGTAGCTCTGCCTCCTGATCGTAAGGTCATGGGATCTGATCTGGTCGAACACCAATTAATTTTTCTTTTAGAAAAGTTGATGTGCGCAATGTCAGTACTCAAACGGTGGAGGAAACCAGTTAGTATTCTAGCAGCGGCAATGGGCTTGTAATCTGTCACGTATGGAATACCAACTACAAAATGTGGGCAGGTACTAATTATAATATTTGGACGTAACTCTACATACCCCCTTAGATAACCTCAAAGAATCTTGAGTAGGCACTTGGTATAACCAAATTTGTTTGTCATTGAATCTCTGCTACTGCATAAGGTACCTGGTACTGAGAGATCGGAGGGGATATCTACCGTGCTTGGGGATTAAAGTCGTGGTTTTAGGCTATGCTATACCTACTCTCGCATTGCCTGTTCAGCGGTCTATCTTCCGGTGGTAGATATCTACCTACTCACAGTAGGAACCTACCCCACCTAACTTGAGTTGAGGTAGGTACCTACACGATTTTTACGCTATGGAAATGATTACTATGATTGTTTCAAAATCAGTTGTTGCGTGCGATTACGTCTGAAACACCAACAGTAGCTTCACATTTTCAACTATACGAAACAGTTATACATTGAGCGCGCCTTATTTCCTTTTAGAACAGATAGTAAGATGTATGGAGCGCATGAACAAACGTATTCGTCGGAGGATACTAGTTTATTACTGGATGTAGGTACTAAACTTCCATCGGAATCGGGATCGGATTCTTGTCATCAGGGTCACCTAAAACGTTTCTAGGTCTACGGAAGCTGGAGGTGACACCGCGAGCAGTTTGTATCTATAGAATATAGATATCAGATATCCTGCGACGCAGGAGGTTGTGGGTTCAATTTCCGCCTTGGGATAAATTTTTGTACGATCTGCAAATATTTATTCCGAGTGTTCCGGGTATTTTCTATGCATAATAAAAAATATCTATCCATGTAATGTATTGTATTAATTCTCAACATACAAAATAAAGTACCTAGGTATCTATAGCTCAACGTTTGCAAAATGCCACATGTTTTTGTAAATAAGCTTTTCTACTAAATGACTTATTGCATTCAATACATGTGTATGGGTTTTCACCCGTGTGCGTTCTCTTATGCCTACTCAAAGTGCTGCTATCTATAAATGATTTACTGCACGAGTTGCAGGAATATGGTTTTTCACCACTATGAACCCTCATGTGAATTTTCCAGCTATTTTTAGCTGCAAAAGTTTTGAAACAGATGACACAAGAAAACTGCTTTTCCCCTGTGTGAGTTGTAAGATGTTTCTTTAAGGAATTAGACTGGGCGAAACCCCGATTGCATATACTGCAGATGTAAGGCTTTTCTCCACTGTGTATTCTCATGTGGTCTGTCAAGTTATTTTTAACGGCGAAGCTTTTATAACAGACAACGCAGGCAAACTGCCTTTCCCCAGTATGAGTTGTAAGATGCTTCTTCAAGGAGTTAGACTGAGCGAAGCCTTTCCCGCACGCGTCACAAGAATAAGGCTTTTCACCAGTATGTACTCTCATGTGAGTCTTTAAGCTTCCAGTTTCAGCAAACGCTTTATCACACAAATTACAGGCATAGGGTCTTTCTTCTGTGTGACTCCTGACATGTCGTTTTAATTTAGACTTCACCGCAAATCTTTTATCGCACATGTCACAAACAAACGATTTTTCTGCAGTATGTATTTTCATGTGTTTTCTCAGAGCACATTTATCAACAAACGTTTTACCGCATCTGTCACAGGTACTCGAAAAGGCATCAGACTTTCTCTTTTCTTCAGAGTGGACTTTTTTGTGACGCTTCAAATACTCAATAACTGGAAAAGATTTGTCGCATCTATCGCAGGCAAATAACTTTTCGCCGCTATGTATTGCCATGTGAGTTTTCAAAGTGTTATTTGTTGTGAACTGCTTCTGGCATATTTCACAGGAATAAGGTTTTTCGCCGGTATGTACACGCCTGTGAATTTTCAGGTTCCCGCTTTCAGCGAATGTTTTATTGCACATGTCACAAGCAAATGGTTTTTCTTCTGTGTGGGTTCGCACATGTCTTTCTAATTTGGACTTAAAAGCAAACCTTTTATTACACATTTCACAAACGTAAGGCTTTACTCCTGCATGCATGCAACTGATATGCATTTCCAAGTCATGGTGTTTATCAAATGTTTTATCACACATCGCACAGGCAAATCCATCTTCTGTGTGGAGTTTCATATGTTTTTTCAACTTGTAATTTTCATAGAATTTCTTATCACACAAGCTGCAGGCAAATGGCTTTTCATCAGAGTGTACTCTCATGTGTATTACTAGGTCACTGTTTTCGGGGAATGTTTTAGCGCAAAGATCACAAGCATGTGATTTTTCTACTGAATGATTTTTCATGTGTCGTTTTAAAACATATCTGTTAGAGTATGACTTTCCACAAATAGTGCAGGTAAATTGCATTTTTCTGTTTAGGATATTTGCCGATGCGGTAACATATTTGGCACTAGAGGATTGATGCTCCTTTTTAACATTGTTTGTTTGTGAAAATTCTTGGTCGCTTTTATGAAGTTCAGTGTTTTCTTCTTTAATTTCTGTTGAAGCTGTTGCTGAAATTAAATGAGAGTTTGTATAAGGAATTGCACAATATAAAACAGTAATAATAAAAGCAATGTTTACCCTAGTCAGCAGGTTGATAGAAACAGTGTTACGACTTTAATCCCCAGGCATGGTAGATATACCCTCAGATCTCTTAGATTCACAAAGATTTAAGACGTTTTAAGATGATCCCTGCAGATATTACTGAATAAATGCTTTTGACTTTGACTATTTAGTGTTATTTTAAACATTACCTTCAACAAATTCAACAGGATCCATTTTGACATCTTCTTCAACATACTCAAACGGACACACTTCTGATGCGCGCCGTTCCTGTTTGACACAATCTGTTAGGCCCAACTCTGCTTCGGAAGAGAAATTGTGGAAGGCTATAGGTTGCATTGTTGGTGCTAAAATATTTAATTGATAACCTCCATTCAGCATTTTAACAGCTTCTTCTGTTACCTGAAAAAAAAATTAAAAATAATTTCAATATGCATTAATTAATATATTATTTTGACAGCAATCACAGCTCAGTTAGTAGCCCTGTCTTTTGCGCTGTGGGTGGTGGGTTCGCTCCCTACCAAGAACAAACATTTGTGTAATGATTGAATGTTTGTTCTGTATCTGGGTGTTCAAGTGTGTATTTACAAAAAATATATATATTTATATATACTTAAGTATCTAGTTCCTATAGTACAAGCTTTGCTCAGTTTGGAGCTAGAAGCCATTGTGTGAATTTGTGTTAATACCTATTAAGGGTAGTTTTCTATCACACAAACTTTTATCTCATTAGCCAGTACCACCTGTCACTGTAACTGTATGTACTGCCAATAAATTTAAAGACTTATCAGACATGTAACAATTCTTAGACACTTTTAATATATTTGAAACAGGTATAGATTTGTCAAGTATGTAATACTGTAAGTTGTCTCTGAATATTTTAGAGTTCATTTATATTTTTTCACACTGCAGAACTGATATTAGATAAAGAATAAATCTTTACCTTCAAGCCATTGCAGAACAATTGCGTAAGTATATTTTCAGCTTTCCGAGACACTTGCATGAACTTATGGCATCTTTGCAGCTGCAAGTAGCATATATAGCAGAATGTTTCAGGTCTCTGGTCTGCTGTAGTAAGCTGAAGTATAACAAGTGCAATATTTCATGTACAAATATTAACCAAATTTAGTTAAATAGTTGTATGATATTAGGAAACTCACTTTATTATTTGCAAGGATTTCAAATACTTCTTGTAGCTGTGGACTCTGAATAGGTTGCATTCTGACATTGTCCACTAAACAAACCCTGCACACAGGTAAACCAGACATTTTAGTGTGTCAGAAAATGTAATGCATCAGTTTGCACAATAAAACTAGAAGATTAGCTATGTATCTCACTGCAGAAATACAATTTTAAAGGATATTTATCAGTTTGTCTGTACTCTACTGATAATTACTGAAGCATTACGGAACCAGTGTTCAGTGTATCTGTTCTGTGAATACATTCACATTCACTCAGCACTCAGTTACATCCTAAACTTTGAGTGGTTTAAATTAGGCCAGCAACCAAATACAAATTAAACTATTAGGAATGTAAAATTATGACTTAGTATGAAAAATATTAGTAGAAGTGAAGTAGTATTCTGTGTTTATTAGCC
The DNA here is from genome assembly GCA_947095575.1 of Electrophaes corylata. NCBI lineage: Eukaryota > Metazoa > Arthropoda > Insecta > Lepidoptera > Geometridae > Electrophaes > Electrophaes corylata. The sequence continues at coordinate 5,209,383 of OX352714.1, forward strand.
CCGCTTAATGCGCTATTTTTACGTTTACACAACAGCACAGATTAGACTACTTTTACATTAGTTAGTCTAAACACGTATAAATACGCACCACAGAGTAAAGTTTTTTATAGATAAAAGTAATAATAATAATAATAGCTGCCAGCTGATCATGTGAATTTCCCCCATTCCCCTCCACCAGCACGGCTTTATATTCCAGAAATCCTCCGAAATGTTGTTTTTGTTACCTTGTTTTAACTTATTTTAGAGGAGGGAAAAAAACAAGAGCAAATATACGGTCTTATTATTTCACATTCAATTTAATTTTTGTTTTATTACTTATTAAGTATATTGTTTACCTACATACCATCTTACCACGTGTAAAACAGGAGAAAACTAAATAAAAGCGAAGTTACGTACGACTACAACACAAAGTCTTGCAAACGATAAACAAAGATTCGTATCGTCGTTTTGAGATCTAAGATCCACTGTGGTAAGATCTTATGACCCATTCCACAGACAGAAGAGTTGCCGCCTGGTAGGTATGCCGCTCAGTGTATTGTGACTCAACACGACATGACTATACGAAACTTCGTTTATCATAATAACAAAAATAAAAATATGCAGACTTGAGACACACTATATGAGAGACTAGCGGTCCATCCCGGCTTCGCACAGGTTTTAGTAAGGATCCCTAATTTTTTTGAAAATGTAATATAGCCTATGTCACCCGGGGATAGTGTAGCTTCCCAGAGCGGTGAAAGAATTATTCAAATCGGTCCAGTAGTTTCGGAGCCTATTCAATACAAACAAACAAACAAACAAATCTTTCCTCTTTATAATATTAGTCTAGACAACCGATGTGATGCGGCGGGCGAATGTCCGCCTGCGCCGCAGAAGGTTGTGGGTTCGATTCCCGCCTTGGGATAAATGTTTGTACGATCTGCAAATATTTATTCCGAGTGTTCTGGGTGTTTTCTATGTATAATAAAAAATATCTACCTATGCATGTAATGTATTGTATTAAGTATATCAGTCATCTAGTACCCATAACACAAGCTCTGCTTAGCTTGGGGCTAGATGATGCTCTGTGGATTGTCCAGCATTATTATTATTATTATTATTACTATAGACGTACACTCAGCTGCACTGGAATGTATACAATTATTGACTTTTAAATTGCTATCACAACATAACTATAAACTTTTAGACAGTAGAAACTCAAATACCATGTAATCAGTTGACGAGTTTACTTATTTTATGCATTTTAGCCCTAAAAATATTAACTGTTACGCTGTGACACTGTTTAAAAGTTACGATTTGTATACATTCCAGTGCAGCTGACTGTACCTGTTCTATACAATAACCCACTACCTAATTTATATTCAGTAACTGTTTTAAATCAGTATATATTTCGTTTTTTCGTCAATATTTCGATAAATATATAGAAGTAAATAATTATAATATGTATAATTATAATTAGTATAATTATATCTGAATAAACGGCTTTATTATTATTATTATTATTATTAATTATAATATGTACCTACGAGCCTATACTATCATGATCTTCCTGCCTTTATCCCGCACTAAGTAGGGTCGGCACAACAGGTTTTTTTGTTCCACTCTTCATCTCAGTCAGTCGTCATCTCAGTGTTCACTCCTTTCTTACTCATAATATCATCTTTCACGCAATCCATCCATCGTTTCTTTGGTCTTCCTCTGGTTTTATAACCTTCCACATCCATAACTACACTTAGCATCCATCTGCGAGCCTATACTACAAGTGAAAATAGGATAGGTAGGTATTACGCTAACGGGTTCTGCAAGACAAAATGTGCTGCTGTAAATAGGCTTTTCTACTGAATGACTTATTGCACTCGATGCATGTGTACGGATTTTCTCCCGTGTGCGTTCTTTTATGTCTACTCAAGGAACTGCTCTCGTAAAATGATTTACTGCATACATTGCAAGAATAAGGCTTTTCTCCACTGTGGATTCTCATATGTATTTTCAGGCTATTACTTGCTGTAAAAGTTTTGTAACAGATAACACAGGAAAATCGTCTTTCTCCAGTGTGAGTTACGAGATGTTTCTTCAAGGAATTAGGCTGTGCGAAGCCTTTTCCACATGCGTCACAGGAATATGGCTTTTCACCTGTGTGCACTCGCTTATGGGCTTTTAAGTTTCCACTTTCAGCAAATGATTTATCGCACATATCACATGCATACGGCCTCTCTTCTGTGTGGATTCTTACGTGCCTTTTTAAGTTACCTTTTTCAGCAAATGTCTTATCACACTTATCACATATAAATGGTTTTTCTCCAGTGTGTATTTTCATATGTTTATTAAGAACGCTTTTATCAACGAACGTTTTACCGCACCGGTCACAAGCACACGCGTACTTATTAGATTTTGTCCTGCCCCAAATGTGGATTTTCATGTGATTTTTCAAGTATTCTAAAACGGTAAACGCTTTGTCACAACTATTACAAGCAAATAACTTAATGTCTGTATGAATTCTCATATGGTTTCTCATAGCGTTATTAGAAGTAAATTTCTTATAGCACACGTCACAGGAATACGGTTTTTCACCAGTGTGTTGTCTCATGTGAGTGATCAAACTGCGTTTGTTAGAGAAAGCCTTTTCACATTCATCACAAGCAAATGGCTTTTCACCAGTGTGTACTTTTATATGTTCCTGCAACCTATAATTATCATAAAATTTTTTATTACAATATTCACACTCAAATGGTTTGAATCCAAGATGCATTCTATTTATGTGTTTTTTTAACAGGATTAGTTCGGTAAACGATTTTTCACACACTACGCACACAAATCTTTCTTCCGAGTGACCATACATCATATGATTTACCAACTGATTATTTTCATAAAATTTCTTATCGCACATACGACAGGCAAATGGTTTTTCACCGGTATGTATTCTCATGTGCTTTTTGACATCACTGTTTTCAGGAAATGTTTTGCCGCAAACTCCGCAAGCGTAAGGTCTACATCCGGAATGAATTTTCATGTGTCGTTTCAGAACAGATTTATCAGAATACGATTTTTCACAGATAGTACACGTGTATGGTTTTTCCCCAATGTGAGTTTTTACATGCTTATGTAAGTTATATGTAGCTGGAAATATTTTATCACAGAATTTACAAGCCAATGGGTTTTTTGGTGCTAGCCGGTTTCGTTTCTTATGGGATGTAATACGAGTCGTTTTTGTCTCTGTCTCTGTCTGGTGACTGTGAGAATTATTACTACTTTTTAGTTTCTTTACTGAACCTGGTTTCTTCGGTATCGTACTGTGGGGGATTAAATTCACTGTAAGAGTAGTAGTACATAGCTGTGTCTCCTTCTTTACAATATTACTCTGTGCGTCATCAAGGTTGAATTGTTCGTGAGGTTCAGTGTTTTCTTTCTTTATTTCATTATCAAGAGCTGAAACGATAAAATCATTAGTTAGGTAAACTTAGACGTTAATATGTCCATTGCGGGATGGTAACCTTATGATCAGGTGGGCAATGTGTTTTTTCCTTCACATGAGTATGGCCCACCTGATGTTAAGTGGTCACCATCATCTATAACAAAGCATCGCCTGTGGGTCACGCACGTTAGTTACGTGCCCTACGAAGCACAACTTTTTAGTAGTAGTAGAGCTCTTTGTGAAGGGCTCGTCCGAGGAAGTACTACCACCATGCCTATTTCTGCCGCCAAGCGGCTTGCTGTGTTCCGGATTGAAGGGTGTGGGTGCCGGTGAAATTACAGACACATAAGGCTTAACCTGTATGCCTCAGGTTGATGGACGCAGTGTAGTTTAGTTGTAGTACCTATTAAATAGTAGTTTTTTTAGGTAAAAATTACCCGGAAAATTAAAAACTGGCGATTCGGAAGTGGCCTAGCTGACCATTCCCGAGTGCAGGCTGCGACTGAAGGTAGAACTAGTTAATATTTTATTGCCACGAAGATGCGCTAGCCAACTGCGCTATTGAGAATTAAATCAGACCCGACGAAGTGACCTTTAGTCATTTTACCTTTAGTTTAATAATAAATGTGATTTCCTTAAGTGCAGGTAAGCACTATAAAAACTAACAATGTGAAATTAAGCACGGTGATATTCAACTGTCGATTTCGTCGATTCAACTGAATGAAATCTCGGTTATCGATCAGACTTTGATAGTATATCGTCAAGACTGTAGATGGAGCCACGGTTACTAAAGTACCATATAAAAAAACATTCGAATGTTTATTTCATCGATTCCGATTGAACTCTCGATAACGCACCTCCTCCGTTTCAAGGGTTTAAATCCCACTCGAGAAAATAATTTTTGGGATTATACAAAGTATTTGCAAGTAAGCCCTATAAAAACGAACAAATTGCTTTAGTTAAAATTTACCCACCTTCATTAACTTCTACACACTGATCTTCATTCACAACTAGCTTAGCATCATATTCATCTGAACATTCATCCTCAAACTGCATCAAATGGCTTATCTTTTTTTCCTCCTTCACAACTATGTCATCCTTGTCCGGGATATTGTAGAAGGATACAGGATCGACAGTGAGAGGGGAGACAAGGGGTGCTCCCCTATTCAATAGAGAAACTGCTTCATGTGTGACCTGAAAATTAAAAAAGGAAATATGAAATAACTTCATGACTGTACCAAGTAATGGTAATGGGGGTAGTTAGAGGTACATACAAGTAGTAGAGCTCTAAGTGAAAGGCTCATCCTGGGAAGTATTACCACCATGCCATGTTGTTCGGGTTCAAAGGTGTGGGGGGTGGTGAAAATACAGGCACTTGAGGCTTAACACCAGTATGCCTCAGGATGATGGACGCAGAGTAATTGAATCGTAGGAACGTTCCTAACTGTCATCTTAGGGTATCATTGATTGAAGTTTTCTATCTATCAATTAAGATTCTTTGAGGAAGTATGGTGCATAGACAAGATTATATTTAAATAAATACCTTTAGGCGATTGCAGAGCAAATGTGTTATTATACTTTCAGCTTTTCGAGACACTTGCATGAATGTATGACATTTTTGCAACTGTGAGTAGCAGATATAGCAAACAGTTTCAGGCCTCCCATCTTCGGTAGTAAGCTAAAATACATATTAGAGGTTATGTAGTATTTATAGTAGTCCACTGAAGAATTAAGGTTCTCAAATGGCGACCAAAAACTGGAAGTGTATGCGTTGGACGCACTCTTACCCAATGGAATAATATTGATAGGATTGCGGTAAGTCTGTGACTAAAGAGGGTTCAAAATCATACTTTTTAAAAATGTATAGGGGAGGCTTATGCCCAGCAGCAACAATCTTAAGGGTAAGATAGACAAAGGCAAATGGTCACGACATGCCGGGGGCTGATAGTGGACTGGGAAAATATCTGTTATAATAATATCCCAAAAGTTATGGTAAAGAACTTGTAGGAAAGGCTCATTACGAGCATTTTTTTGTCAGGAATTTACCAATTACTGAAGTTTAATGGAAACTCACCTTATTATTTGCAAGGAATTCAAATATTTCTAGCAGCTGTGGACTCTGAATGGATTGCATTCTTACATTGTCCACTAAACATATTCTGCACACAGGTGAACCTGACATTTTAGATTATTTGTACTGTATGTATCTATAGGTTCTGTTCTCCAGTTTCGTTTGGTATTAAAATATCGCAAAATAGAAGGATAAAGTGATCGAAGAAATATTCTTTTACTCCATGCGTTTTTATTGGCTTCCTCATTATACCATTCCTATTCAGAAATCCAATAAAGTCAATCAATAAACAGATGCGATTCCCAATACGTTAGTGCACTGAGAGGTTTTAAGCTTAGTGCGATCGCGATGGGAAAAAATTTCCTTGGTTCGGTTTTCCTCCCGTTTTCTTCCTCAAAATTCACACAATAGTTATTGATAATCTCATTGTAGGTACCTACGTAGTAGGAACAATAATAATAAATAAACAAGTTACGCAAAGCAACGCAGACCTCTTTAAAACACAAAGTATAAATAGATACCTAGGTACCTACCTATTCTTTTCTTTGACTTTGACACAAAATTAGATAGAGATACGGGGTCTCGGTCTTCACAGCCATGGAAAAAACAACCGTGGAAAACCAATATAGCCAGGAATTCCATGGGCCTGCGTGGTTTCCAAGAGTGTATTAATTTTGAACGCCTTGGAAAGCCTAACCATGAAAATTTTATGCCAAAATTTATGCTACATCTGTATCCAACTTTCTAGGGCAGATCCGATACGGATATATTAGTTAGAACATAAAAAAGCGAGTGTACTTTAGACCACGTGACTGAAGTAAAACTTCTATACGAAACGAAACGTAACTGGCTCTGAGAGAAAGAGAGGAAGAACAGTGCTTTTATACCCCCTCCATGGTAGTGTTAAACGTTCAACGCAACCTTGTTGGAAGTCGTATTAGAAAGTATTACTTCAAAAATGCACTAGTTGAGTGAGTGTGGTCAGCTTACTATAGCAGCAGCTACTATACATATGAAAAAAAAACTATTACTACCCGACACTGATCTCAAAATAGCATAGTTCAATTTTACAATAGTTTTATGAAGCTCGCTTGAATAGCGTTACTGATGCATCTAAACTAAACGAAGCATAGGCTTTCATGCAACTAATTGAAACAATGTCTCCAACTACTAGGTCGTGCATGGCATGGTTGCACAACATTCCTGACATATGCCAGGCAGGTACAACCATGGATTTCATGGCCTTTTTACATGGATTCTTAGCCACATAATTCTGGATGCGCTCTACCAATTCCATTTGATTTCCAGGGTGATTCTATGGTCGTACAATAACCGGACTTCCTCTAATGTATGTAGGTACTGACTGGTTAGATGAAATAGCTAGGTACCTACCTACTGTCTTGTCTGTACTGACTACTATTGACTGTACTGTGATGTGATTTTTAGTTTCGAAAGCACTCTGTTACTACTATGATTTGTCAGTTGTTTATATAAAAATGTATTCTGTGGATTTCTTTCCAATTCCATTGCATTTTTTGCAATGATTCCAAACAAACCGAACAATAGATTTTAGCTTTGTTGTTGTTCTCAATTAGTTTTCTAAAAGAAACTCAAACTATGCAAAAAATTTGTAGCGAGAACAAGTCTATATCCTGCCTGTCCTCGTCCTAACTGGGGAATCTAGAATTTAGGGACTCACCACTAACTTGTAAGTACCTACCTATGTTTTGTTTCAACTTGTAAGTACCTATGTTTTGTTTACAAAACGTATATTACATTTTAGTATGACTTTTAGGCAGTTTTTGTCATACCGCCTTGATAAGGACACAAAATGCCAAATAAACATTTTGGCAGTAAGTGCTACATGTAGTAGGTATTATGCAAAAAATAATAACTTGGATTGGTGAGGTCATCTCGCTAGGCAAATCAATTTAGGTCATTGTAGTCAAGACTAATACTAGCGAAACAAGTCGCCGGATGCAGGTACCTAGAGCGGTTTGAACAATAGTTTGAATCATATAGTTGATCTATCACCTTGTTAGTTCTCATCCAGTCCAGGTTTTGTCTTAGATATCTATCTACATAGTTAATATACCTATATTAATTTGATTTGGAGTTTATTATGCTCACTGTGAATTATATCAGCTATTGATAACCAATTGTAGCTGCGCCTATGCCAGAATGTACCTCTCAAGTAGTTACTACGTCCTGTGCTGCAGTGTGCAGCATACAAGTGATTGTTTTTTCATTCTTTATTTCTCATACTAAGAATATTATGGTACATAGTATGTCAGGACTGTTGACAAAATAAAAAATCTGTTGCATCTGATTCATATCTACCTACATTCTGGCACAGCTGATTAAAGCAAAGCTTGTACTATGGTAACTAGATGTCTGATAGACTAATTATATACCTACTTTTTATTATTTAATACTAGAATACTATACAAAGTGGTTTATTGAGAATGTTGATGATGGACATGCCTGAAACCACATGAGTTAAAGAGAAGTCGTGAAAGGAGTCATGCCCTCGATTTATAAGAAAACAATAACTGCACATTTAGTTTTATTTTAAACCTTTTACTTTAAAACCGAAGCAACGGGATTTTGTAGTTCTTAAATTTTTTAGTAGTACATAAGTTAAAGTACAGTTTTACAGAAGTAGTAGTAGGATATCTGATTATTTTGTGATTCAACGTTTGAATTTTGTGATGTTTTTTTTTTTTAGTTTTATCTGCGATCAGTTAGGAAACTATGAGCAAATGTTTTGTAAGTTTTTATGTCGGGTAGAGTCCACTCCTGCATTATCTTCTCAGTAGCCACTTCTTCATGACTGGTCATTTTGTGATGAGTAGTGTAGGGAATTCCATTACTGATTTCTCCATCACAAAAGGATCCTAGCTTCCTCTCATGTTTCTAGGACCTAGTTGGAGCTGATATTTAGGTTGAACATTAATTTTAAGTCACATAACGAGTTTGTTTGATTTCAGAGACGAAGCCAGTTATCATGGCTGATACTCTGGATCCACTCTCGCCGAGCGTCAATTCACCACGGCTCCCTGGACTCATGCACAAGTTAGGGCTGCGGCTTAGACGAAGCACACCTACAAACAGATCTACTAGTGATGGTATGTTTCATCCACAACCCACTGTATGTTTTATGTTTGGACATACTCTTGAATGTCCTCAAATGCTCTTGAGCAGGTGCTAGGTCCTCTGTATTAAAACAACCCAGCATGAACTCAACAACGCATCAACTCGAAACTTTGTTTATTGTTTTCGGAGTAAGGTTGAGGCTACAGTAGGCAGCGATTTGCGATGCGACTGGAAAAGCGAAATGATTTTGAGGCCAAATATTTTATGTATGGTGTAGCCATATACGTGAGCATTCATTTATTTGTTTTCATCGCTCATGTGTCGCAGATTGCGTCGCGGCCTAATGTAGCCTCAGCCTAAGTAAAAACTATAAACTCCTCACCACAACCTATGTCCTTGTAGGTAAGCAAAGCAAAGCTTCAAATTGGAGCAATAATCAGAGTTCAAATGGTATCTATAAACATTAGCACAGTATAGCCACAGCTCAGCTGGTTGTAGGTACCTTCATATATATACTCTGCTACGTTATAATTTTTAATCCCACCAAACAAATTCAGTTTGAACTGAACTGTGACTGAGTCTACATAGAGATAAATGTATTGTTTTTTTTTAAACATATCACTATTTTGTAAATAAAGGTTTTTAGGGTTCTATCAGAACGAAGAAAGACAAAACCATTTACGTACGATCCTAAGCACTAGGTGCTCTAGTGGTAGTCCTCCTTTCAAGATATCTTGAGTTTGAATCTGGTTATGAATTAGTAGACTTTTCGACTGTATAATTTATAAGTATTAATAAATTTTATTAATTTTTTAAATTTATTTTCTTTCATAATTAAATGTTTAGGATTTTACTAAAAAAAACATGTACTGAAGACATCGGAACATAACTTTAATCAAACCAAATTAGAGTAAATTCAAGTACTTAATTAAAACGAGGCTTCTCACACTTGTCCCCTTTGATACATCTTGAGTAAGGTCAGTTATCTCCCAGATATAGTTTGTCCGTGAGAGTGCATTCATGTTAATTCAAAATGGATATGTTTTTGGGACGAAACGAAGATTTTGTAAAAAGTACGTATCATTAGTTTTTTACCGCGTTATTGCTCGCAAGGTCAAAAATATTGGCGGTGTTCATGTTTGTGTGGGACTTTTAGACCAGAGGGGTATATTTAAACCTTGTGGATTATTTAAAAACATGTACCAACCTTATCTGAACTGAAAAAGGTTCACGTAGCTTACAACTAACTCGTATTATATAAGTCGTCGGATTCGTCCGGGGAAGTATTACCACCATGCCCATTCCTGCCGCTAAGCAGCTTGCTGTGTTGCGGTTAGAAGGGTGTGGGTGCCGGTGTAATCACAGGCACACGAGGCCTGTATGCCTCAGGTTGATGGATGCAGAGTAGTGCATCGTAAGTGCACGTTTATAACGAGTGTGACCTGCGTGGCAGGTGGGCCATCTACTTGTTCCAGCAACAAGTTACATAAAAAAAACGTGGGTTATTCTAGCCCTACTACTAATAAACTCAGCGTAACTTAGAAATAGTTACACCGTGTTTTGTCTCCTTCGATCTAATTTAGAACTTTCTATCACTATAAAGACAAAACACGGTGTAACTATTTTAACGTTGCTCCGAGTTTATTAATACCAGGGTCTGTCACGAACTATAGGTACTTATATAACTTTTTAAACTATCATGGTTTTGATCAATATTTTGGATAGAATACCTATTTGACATAAATCAGTTTGTAAATCGTTACAATGTCACTAAAATGCACAATGTCACACATTCATCAGAGATACAGGGTTCTAATGTGAGGTTAGGCAGACCTATGTATGATCAAATTTACTTTTGACATCATTGTACTTATACTACCATATTTTTCTGCAAATAAATGAATTGAATTGAATTGAATTGAATCATCTCTCGTCTCTTCCAGGGTATGTGGAATTCGGGGAGTTCCGAGCTGAACGAAATGGAGTCAAGAAAGTTGGAACATTCGCTGGCGTCTTCTGCCCAGTGGTCTTGTCTATGTTCAGTGCTTTAGTCTTCATACGAATGGGTAAGTGAACTTCCACTGTAGCACCATTACTAATAAACTCTGCGTAACCTTGACGCGAACTCGAGGAAATAATTTTTAGGATGATATAAAATCTTTGTGATTTCCTTAAGTGCAGGTAAACACTATAAAAACTAACAAACTATAGTTATACCGTGTTTTGTCTTTTACAATGAAAGGAAGTTGCAAATTAGATTGAAAGAGACAATACACGGTGTAACTATCCCAAAGTTACGCTGAGTTTATTACTAATAGTGCAAGATTTCATTTTAGTTGGTACCACAGCAGTACCAGATGCACTGACTCATCAGCTTAAATAACTCCACAGCTGGAGATAGGACTTTCATCTATTTAAAGAGGCGTTTGCATAAAAACCTCATTTGACTGGGGGATTGGTAACCGCAGAATCTATGGTTAAAGATATTTATTTTCTCAAAGAACAGAGTTCACTTACAGAGGATAACAAATTACTGTTCGTGCGTATTTAAGTTCAGTTACATACAAGTGACATGCATATAATACAGCTATAAAATAATTAACTTAAAATTAGGGCAACATTAAGCACTCAGGAGATGCCCATCTCTTAGTGCGTTTTCTCGTCTCTCTAGATCACGGGAGATCCATGGGACATGATGGAGAGGGTCCTAATTTCATGCCGGAACCACTATAGCCTCAACAACTGTTTAGTCGTTCAGAAATATCAAGCTATTCCGAGATTCGTAAACAGGATGAGAAGTTTATAACAAAAAGTGTGAAAATTGTCAATAGTTTCGCAATTAACCCTAGCTAACAAAGGCCAGAGCCGTTTGTCAATGTCTGTGAAATTATTTTGCTAAATTCATTGTGGATAATGCTGACCTTCAATTGTTAGGTCAATGATAAGTATGTATATTACATAATGCGCGCAAATTCGTCCGCGTGTAGTTATTTTTATACAAACTTCAACTCCCGCTGTACCCGTTTAGAGGTTGAATTTCGGGAATTCCTTTCTTAGTACACCTCTACGCACCAGATGAGTATGCACTGAAAATGCCCTGCCCTATTTCAAGGTTGCCCACCTGTGGTTTAGGCTGTGCGTTGTCTCTATGTCAGTAAGTCAGGACAAAGATTCTTATAATTGGTATATAGATGAAGACCTATTGTGGCGTTGCGCCGATTGTCTGGCGGACACAAGAAGGGTGCTGCTTCATTTCTCGGTGCTAATGTTTTATGTGAATATGCAAACATTTGCACCATGGCACTCTTTATTTCTAGCGTTCTAGCAGGTGTGGGCTTACAACATGTCATACCAACATACTAACTACAGCAAAATGTTAGCATGTGCCAAATGTAATATTGGGAAATAAATGCCTTTGGCTTAAGCATTTCTTAGGCATCCATTTTTAGTGGAATCTGGAATAAAATTAGGAAAGCCATGCGAAGCCGGGACGGGCCGCTAGTCGGTTTTTCTTGGTTATGTGTGTGTGAGTTCATTGGTTGTCCGAATCGTGTGAGGTTTGTCCATGGGGGCGTTAAACTGATAACAGTATGACATCACCTATAATGACTCCTATATGGCCTCATAGCGCAGTTAGTAGTAGTATTATTATTTAATTTTATTATTATGAATTAAATATTTTTGTAGTATATTAATATGGTTTCATCATTATTGTGGATCATATCATCATTTGTGGACGTCGAACCCGCAACTCTCGCATCGTTGATCTCTTTGACAATAAATAATTCGGTATTATTTAATATTAGTTAATAAATAATTACTGCAGGGCAAAGGGTCATTATGTGTAATAATTTAATTTATTACTATCATTACTTCTGATTATTGTTTTATAATTAGTCATACACAACAGTAAGATATTATTAAATGTGCAGTGCGTAGGTTATTGTTCCATTAATATGCTTATTGTATAATAAAATTTGTGGCTTGCACTATTGTCCAATATTATGCACTGCGCTATACTGCCTTTTTGTCAACGCGGATAGGACGGGCCATAACATAAGCTTCTAAACTAAATGCTCAGACACGGTAAATATCCTCTTAGGTTTCATAGTACCAAGTGCCTACTCGAGATTCTTGAAGATGTGTAAGGGGGATAGAGTAGTAGTAGTACTACTTATAAATAATCATTGTCCTAACTCGCTGACTGACATAGAAACCGAACGGCTTAAACAACTGGTCGTAGAGACTTGAAATATTTAGGGTATATTTTTCTTGGTGCGTAGGGTACTAAGGAAGAAATTACTGAATTTTAATCTCTGAAAGGGTACAGCCGCGTATGTGTTTGAATTTTGTATGAACATAACTTCACGCAGACGAAGTCGTGTGTGTGTCCACTAGTTAATACTAATATTATAAAGAGGTAAGATTTGATTGTTTGTTTGTTTGCATTGAATAGGCTCCGGCTTTAACGTTGGGAAGCTACACTATCCCCGGTTGACATATGCTATTATATTTTAAAAAAAATTAGGGATCCTTACTAAAACCCGTGCGAACTTGGGACGGGCTGCTAGTTTTTAATAAATAAATATTTTTTGTTTCAGGTTATCTAGTCGGCAATGCAGGTATCTTGGTAACGCTTGCTCAGTTCGGATTGGCGTATCTTATCGTGTACTTCACTGTCACATCTATTTGTGCTATCTGTACCAACGGAGCTGTGGAAGGCGGAGGAGTTTACTGTATCCTTTATGATGATAATTTACTGGACATTTTACTAATATTTTACTAATAGTTATGGTAGAGCTCTTAGAGTCTTGGTGTTGATCAAACCCACAACCTACAACGCAGAAGGCAGAGTTTTATTTTATTTATTTAACGCACAATACACATTACAATTCGGAATTACATTAGGTAATTAAAACAAAATAAAAACATAAAAGCTAAAAAAAATACTGAAATACAATAAAATAAATATTTAAAGGGGCTCTCATACAACAAACGTGATTTTTGGTCGTTTTTATTATAGATAGTGGGACAACCCTTCGTGCGCGATTCTGACTCGCACTTGGCCGGTTTTTTTTTTATTTTTGATTAATAACTGTGTGTCAATAATTACTCCTCAACGAAATTACAGTTATGATTAGCAGAACACTAGGTCCAGAATTCGGTGGCGCGATCGGAACATTATTTTTCTTCGCTAATGTTGTGTCCAGTGCGCTATGTATATCGGCGTGCACTGAAGCGCTGGTGGAGAACTTTGGCACTAAAGGTTAGTGAGATGGAGTATATCCTACTAATATTATAAACGCGAAAGTTTGTAAGTATGGATGGATGGATGGATGTTTGTTACTCTTTCACGCTCTAACCAGTGGACCGATTTGGATGAAATTTGGAATAATTATAGATTGCAACCTGGATTAACATATAGGCTACTTTTTATCCCGAAAAAATAACGGGAACGGGAAAAAACTGCCACGCGGGCGAAGCTGCGAGCGGCCGCTAATTTAATATATTTTTAATTGTCAAACTACTGAAGGTTGGTGTAGCGAGAGCGACCCCGCCATTTGATCCTAGCGACGTAGGTTCGTGAACCAATGGATTTTTCTATTCGAAAAATGTATGTACGCAGTGTCTCCCATTCGGTGAAGGAAAACATCGGGTGGACAACCGCGACTTAGTTTTGCACGTATTGACCACGTCTTTCTTGTGGATTCGGTCGAGTAAATTGTTCGGTAAGTCTACTGCGACCCGTACATAGGGGTTGCAAAGTTGCACCTGACGCAGTATAAATCCTACTAATATTATAAACGCGAAAGTTTGTAAGTATGGTTGGATGGATGGATGGACGTTTGTTACTCTTTCACGTTCTAACCAGTAGACCGATTGGGATGAAATTTTAAATAAACATAAATTATAACTTGGATTAACATATAGGCTACTTTTTATCCCGAAAAAATAACGGGAACGGGAAAAAAACTGCCACGCGTGCGAATCGGCGAGCGGCCGCTAGTTTACAATAGATACAAAGGCCTATTTACTTACAGGTTACCTAGTGGGACCTGGGAGTGGGATTCCAGACGGGTGGTGGTACCGTTTCTTGTACCGGTCGTGCCTGAACGCTGTCGGGCTGGGCGTATCGCTGGCCGGGGCGAGTCTCTTCGCCAGAACCAGTCTCGCTATATGGTTCACCATGCTGCTTTGTCTGGCTAGTGCGTTTTTGAGCTTCTTCATAACCCCTCCAGCTTTGGTGAGTTCTGATTGCTCAGAGGGGTGATTGTTTAAGTGTTATTGCTAGAAACTAATCATGTTCATGGAGATCGGTCGTGCACTGATAGACCAAATACTAACATTTGGTACCGAACCGAATGTAATATTTGGACGTGTCTCTGACTAGACTAGACTGACTAGACTCCCATAGACATAAAACGGTAGGAACCAAGCCGTAAGTTTCTTGCCGGTTCTTCTAGGCTTGGTCGCGAGGAACTGGCGCTTAGATTCACCTAGATTTAAGACGTTTCAAGATGATCCCTGCGGGTATTACTGAATAAATGATTTTTGACTTTGACTTGACTTTGACTTTGACATCCTCAAACTATCTCTAGGAGGTACTTGGTACTAAGAGATCTGAGGGAATATTTACCGTGCGTGGGGATTAAAGTCAAGCTACATACTTCTTTTTTTCTTTCTTTCTGTAGGTTACAAAAAATGTACCCGCCGCGGACTTTGACATCTTCATGTTGTTTATATCCATGTTATTCTTACAGATTGACAAACCCGACACTAATACAATTGACAACACAACACAATATAACTACACAGGACTCAGTAGTGCTACCTTCTACGAAAATTTATACCCAGATTACGCTGGAGATTACACTGCAGGTGAGTACGACGGCGATGGGCTTGTCGCCTGTCACTTATTGATTATCATAAGTTCGTTGGAGTACCAATTTAAGTGTTCGGACGGAAAAAAATTGTGTGTGCTTTAGACCACACGACTAAAGTAAAACTTCTTTAATATACGAAATGTAACTGGCTATGGCTTTAACGCAACCTTGTTGGAAGTCGCATTAGAAGTATTACTTCAAAAATATGTTTTATTTTATAGCACAATGTGACCTAAACCCGCACTTTACGCACGCTTTTCCGTGACCTAAATAGCCCTTTTTCACACCGTGCGAAAACTAATCGCCTAACTTGAACTTGTTACTTTTAATATACTATTTTCTATTAAAGTGTTAGTATCTTACATTCTACATTTATGATGAAAAACGCTATTACTAAAAACAACTAAAATATACTATTTCTAGGTGGAACAATGGTGGACTTTGCTTCAGTATTTGGAGTGTTGTTTACTGGAGTAACTGGTGTCATGGCTGGTGCCAACATGAGTGGTAAGATATTTGATTATAACTATTTTTATATATTAGTTGTTTTGTGAACAGTGGACCTCACGATCACAAATTTCCTACTGCATTTTGCTCTGTTCATCCCGGGAAGAACGAACTCTATCGTTAATCATCAATCATCGTTATCAAAACTCTCCGACGATAAAAAATCTATAAAATCGTTAAACTTGCATACTAAGTTTCGTCCAGATTTATTGTAAAATACGACCAGTACAGAAGTATCAACAAAAAGACAGGTATAGGTCACGTTCGTTAGGAACGTGTCCTGCGATGCTCTGCTCTGTGTCCATCAATTTAAGGCATACAGTTTTAAGCGTCATAAGCTTGTAATTGCACCGGCACCCACACACATTCTTCAAACCGAAACACGACACGCTGCTTGGCCGTAGAATTTGCATGGTGGTAGTACTACCCCGGACAAGCCCTTCACTAAACTTCAAGAAATATTACTACTATTTATTTATTTTCAGGTGAACTAAAGACTCCATCTAGAAGCATTCCGTTCGGTACTCTCGCAGCTTTAGTGTTCACTGCGATCTCCTACGCAGCCCTGAGCGGCCTTACCGCTGCAACGTGCTCTAGAAAACTCCTGCAGAATAACTATGTGTACTTACTACCTATCAACGTGTGGCCACCATTTATTGCCGTCGGTATGTTTAATTCATCAAAGTAAATATACCTTTGTAAATGGTAAATGAGACCCTTGACTGGTGCGACTGCGGAGCCTTAAATTAGTCAGTGATTCATGTACTGACTAATTTAAGGCCCCTTGTGCCCCAACACCTGCACAAGAGACGAACTTAATAACGCCGCAGACAATGCTGCCATCTTGCGGCAAACTTAAAAACTATTTTTATCAGTAAAATTATTCAATCATGTATTGGTTGACCATTGACACGATGGAAGAATAGAAAATGATTTTATAAATTGATTGGATGATGAGTCGTGGTAATTGGACGAATAGTGTGTGTTCTATAAACTTACATATACTATAAACTTACTGTACATTTTTGTCAATCGTGAAAGTCAATTTCAGTTAAATTGTAATTTAATTTTAAATGTAATTATAATTTTAACACTCAGCTGTATTAATATAAAATGAAATGAAAATAACAAGAACAGAAAGTATATCTGCGAGTACTTTTGTACCAAAGGGTCTCGAGTCCTAACTCAGTATACTATACCACTATAAACTATGTGTTTTGTAACTAAGATAAAAAAAATCAATAAGGATAATGTCCCAGACGCTATAGCGTCCCGTAAATAGGGGTATGTCTGCAAAAAAAAGGGGTCTCTGACGCTGTATAAATTACATAAATAATAGATGCCCGTTAACGAATTAGCCCTGTCTTACAACTTACCGTTTTTTGCAGGAATGTTACTTGCATCCTTCTCAGCAGGTCTGTCTAACTTAATCGGTGCCTCCAGGGTATTGGAAGCTTTAGCCAAAGATAATATTTATGGTAAGTGAGTGCAGCTATCCACTTTAAAGTATAATTTGTCTAACTTTTATTTTTTTGTCCACTAGATCCCAGTATCATAAAAATCGGCAGGCAGACTGGCGATTTTTTTAAACATATATACAACTCCCTCTAAGCCCCAAACTAAGCAAAGCTTTCAACAACTACCCTCACTTGATCTTCTAAATCAATGCTGTATCCAGAATACAATAACCAGATAGATCAGAAACCTAACGTTCATGACACGAATTATTGTGCTAAGTGAGGTTCGAACCCACAACTTACGAGTCAGCAGAGCCACTAACAACTGAGATATAAGGCTAGTGGAAATCTTCGCTTGTTCAAAACTGTATTTTTCAGGTGCTCTACTCCGTCCAATGGTGACCAGTTCTGGCAACCCGGTACTGGCAGTGGTTACGTCCTGGCTACTGGTGCAAATTGGCATAGCCGCTGACTCTTTGAACGCTATCGCTCAGGTAATGTACTTTAGCCATCAGTGTTAGTTACAAGATCATCATCATCATCATCAGCCTGTAGAAGTCCACTGCTGGACATAGGCCTCCCCCACACGTTTCCAGGAAGAACGATTCTGAGCCCTTCCCATCCATCGACTTCCCGCTGACCTAACAATGTCGTCAGTAGGAGTTCGTCCTACGCTAGAAGATAAGCTACGCTAGTTATAAGATATGCAGGGATATTTAAGTAATGAAAGACCAGCATTTAATTAGTTCATCAAACACTATTACAGCACAAATATGACAGACACTACTGTAGCACTTGTATATATTTAGGCTAATGAAGCTTTTATAGTGGCATTCAGAGGTACGTCCCAATAGTACGGGGCCGATATGTAAGTGTATATCTTGTTGTAGGTTAATTCGGTGTTGTTTCTCACAAGTTACTTCGCTATTAACCTCGCCTGCCTTGGATTGGATCTCGCGTCTGCTCCTAACTTCAGGTGAGTCTGTAATATAATTTTACTTAATTAGATATTTACTCTGGTACTAATAAACTTGGCGTAATGTTGAAATCACTTCACCGTGTTTTGTCTTTTGCATTGAGTGGAAGTTTAAAATTTGATCGAAAGAGACAAAACATGGTGTGACTATAGGTTATGCCGAGTGTGTGAGTGTGCCGAAGGTTTGTGTTGCGATCCTAAGGCAGAGCTACTCTAACTGCGACCGAGCTTATAATAACTGTCAACTTGGGCCTAAATCCTTGCAGGCCATCATTTAAGCAGTTCTCCTGGCTGACGTGTCTCCTCGGCCTGGCTGGCTGTGCTGGCACCATGTTCTCTCTCCGACCGCTGCACGCGTGTGGCGCTGCCCTGGCATGCAGCACTCTGGTGCTGATGCTGCACCTCCTGTCTCCTGCAGCCGCTGACCCATGCTGGCCAGGTGGCAGTCTCTCCCAGGCGCTTATATTCCACCAGGTACACAATGGTTTTAGATGATCAGTGAATTTGTAGGTGTGATCTGCAAAGTATATTAACCCCGAACACTTAAATGCTGAGATTTAATCACGTCAAGTGACGAATTTTTGACAGACTTCCATTGCATTCTGTCAAAAAATCGTGACTTGAGACGTGATTAAATCTAAGTAGCATTTGAGTATTCGGCCGTAAGCGTTTATTTCGTAGCTAGCAAAACGCGCTCTTCGTCCGCGTGAAATAATTTTCATGCATAGTTCTCCACTGAACCCGTTTAAGGGTTGAATTTCGAGAATTCCTTTCTTAGTACACCTCGCGCCAAGACGAATATACCTTGAAAATTTCAAGTCTCTTTGACTAGTGTCTTAGGTTGTGCATTGTCTGTATGTCAATCAGTCAGGACAAATATTCTTTTAATTGGTATAGATTTAATGAAGCCTAATGTCATGCTTCATATACTTCATGACTTAGGCATGACTCCATGATTTAGGCTTCATGACTGACTGTTATGAAAATACTAGCGGCAGTTTTTTTCCGTTCCCGTTATTTTTTCGGGATAAAATCATAGTAGCTTTATGCATGCCAAATTTCAGCCCGATCCATCCAGTGGTTTGGGCTGTGCGTTGATAGATCACTACGTCAGTCAGTCATCTTTGAGTTATATATATTTAGACTGGGGTGTTTATTGGTTTTTTAATCGACAGGTTCGCAAGTACCTGCTTCTCTTGGACCCGAGACGAGAACACGTCAAGTTCTGGCGGCCGCAGATGCTACTTCTAGTCTCTTCGCCCAGGCAAGCTGCGCCTCTTATTGACTTTGTCAACGATCAAAAAAAGGTATGCATAATTTGAATTTGTTTAAACAGCTATCTTAAGATTCAAAGTAATCTGTAGAAGTAGGTGTTTCAACTCAGAGAGCGCTTGTGGTCTAGTAGTCTAAGGAGTGACTTTGACTTTTCAATCGATAATTGATGTGCGGAATGCCAGTGCTCTGAAGCGGTGAAGGAAATCATAGTATTATTCATTTTGACATTTGAACTGACATTTTATTGCAAAAGATTCTTATTTCTCTAGAGCATGTCCAGGGCAAAGGCCTGCCTACCTTTTTTCCAACTTTCTCTGTCTCTTGCCCAGTTGGACCAGTCTGGAAGATGTACATCTAACTAATCACGCCATCTCCGTGGTGGTCTGCTGCGCGGACGTCTTGCATTGGGCACCCAAACAGTTGTGGTCTTAGCCCAACGGTCGTCAGATCCATTATTGGATTTTATTCAACATTTTGTTTCACTGTGTCATCTGTAACAAATTTTGTTTCACTGTGTCATCTGTAACAAAATATTTGGATTCTACGAATTTCATTGGAACAATAACATTGATCATAGATAGTCCAGTGAACAAATCCATTGGTGATGACTGATGGATGATGGACAGCGTCTGGGTGTGATATTTATTTTTTATTGGCTACTACAGGGTGGTCTATTTGTACTGGGTCACGTGAGAATCGGACAACTGGACGGCAGTGGTGACCCCTTAGCGGCAGAACAGCAGTACTGGCTCAAATTGATCGATCATCTCAAAGTAAGTCTATATTACAATTAATATATTGTATACTAGTGAGAAAAACTTCAGCCCCCACTGCACAACTTTTCAGGGGCTGAATTTCAGGAATTTCTTTCTTAGTACACCTCTACGCTCTAAGACGAAAACACCCTGAAAATTTTAAGTCTCTACGACCAGTGGCTTAGGCTGTGCCTGTCTGTATGTCAGTTAGTCAGGAAAATTATTCTTATAATTATTGTATACTTGTAAAACGCGCGCGACTTCGTCCGCATGAAGGTTTTATCATACAAACTTCAATCTCCGCTGTATCCGTTCAGGGGTTAAATTTCGGGAAATCCTTTCTTAGTACACCTCTACGCACGTATACAAATATACCCAGAAAATGAAAATACCCGGCGTTAGCCCCGCCGCGCGAATTATCATTTCGCATTATCAACCTAAACTAGTCCAGTTTAGTCAAGTTGTACTCTTGAATACGAAACAATGACACTACAGTCACCAATCCACGCGGGGAATATGTGAGAGGCCTTCGTCTGGCAGTGGAATTATTTAGGCAGAAAAAAAACCTGTTTTATTTCTTGTTATTAGGTGAAAGCATTCGTAGAACTATGCTTAGCAGAGTCGGTAAGAAGTGGCGCGGCACATCTGACCCGCCTGTCGGGTCTAGGTGCCATGAAACCTGATACAGTTCTTCTAGGCTTTAGAGATACCGCCCAACCCAGAGACTGGTTCAGAGAGTGAGTACTAGCTTAATAATAATGCTGGACAATCCACACCGCATCATCTATATAGCCCCAAGCTAAGCAGAGCTTGTGTTATGGGTACTAGATGACTGATATACTTAATACAATATATTACATACATAGATATTTTTATTATACATAGAAAACACCCGGAATAAATATTTGCATATCGTACAAACATTTATCCCAAGGCGGGAATCGAACCCGCAACCTCTTGCGTCGCCGGCGGACATTCGCCCGCCATGCCACATCGGTCATCAAGCTTATATTTACACTGCTCAACCGGCAAAAGAAAGTATGTATTACACATCAAATTGCCGTTTCATTTGATACAACTTGCTGTTGGAACAAGCAGATTGCCCACGTGATGCTAAGTGCTTACCATCGCCTAAAACAAAGCTTTGCATCACAGGTCATGCTCGTAAGGAACGTGTCCTACGATGCACTGCTCAGCATTCATCAACCTGAGGCATATAAGTGTTAAGCCTCATGTACAGTCAGCTGCACTAGAATGTATACAATTCATAACTTCTGCAACAGTATTACAGCATAACAATGAACTCTTACACCTGGAAAACTAAAAAATCATGAAATTAGTGAATTAACTCACTTATTTTTTGAATAATTGTCATGTAACAATTTTTAGCACCGCCGCGCCGTTAAACTATTTTGAAAGTTACGAATTGTATACATTCTAGTGCAGCTGACTGTACCTGTAATTTAATCGGGACCTACACCCTTCAAACCGGAACACAGCAAGCTGCTTGGTGGCAGAAATAATTACTCAGAAATAATTAATAATTTATTAAAATATTACTCTGTTTTCTTACTGCAGGTTCTCACTTTAGGTAGAAACAGAAATTAAATCACTGACCGTATCTTAAACTGTATTCTTTATTTCCGCAGTTCAACGTCTCCCTACAAGACAGATGCGTTTAACTTCGAGTCTGGCGACAGTATATTCCCTCTACGGCGGCCGAGCGAGCCGGGATTATCTGCCAGCGAGTACACGCGGATCATATCAGACGTACTGTGCGTCAACAAGAATGTCTGCGTCTGCAGGCATTTCCAGAACTTAGACATGGCTGCTGTGGAACGGTAAGTTTTATAAATATACTAGCGGCCGCTCGCAGCTTCGCCTGCGTGGCAGTTTTTTCCCGTTCCCGTTAAACTTTCATCCCCTATTTTATCCCCTTGGGGGTAGAATTAATCAAAATCCTTTCTTAGCGGATGCCTACGTCACAACATCTACCTGCATGCCAAATTTCAGCCCGATCCGTCCAGTGGTTTGGGCTGTGCGTTGATAGATCACTATGTCAGTCAGTCACCTTTGAGTTATATATATTTAGATTAGCTGATCCGCTCGCGACTTCGTCTGCGTTGTTTGAATTTTTCATACAAACTTCATCCCCCGCTGTACACGTTTAGAGGTTAAATTTCGGCATTCCTTTCTTAGTAAACCTCTACGCACCAAGACGAATATACTCTGAAAATTTCAAGTCTCTACGACCAGTGGTTTAGGCTGTGCGTTGTCTATATCCCAGTCAGTCAGGACAAAGATTCTTATAATTGGTATAGATTAATCCAGGGTCAGGTATTTATAGATTTCGGCCCTTAATATTTAAGAATCAACTGTGATATGTTGACTACTGCCGGATCATATAAACCGGGAAGAATTATTTACATTTTCGCGGAAACCAAACCATTCTCTTCCATATATCGCTGCATCTACCATGCTATTAAATTAACTTGCGTTTTTTCCCCAGGAAAGCTCCTACTCTAAAATACATTGACGTATGGCTAGTAGAACTAGTGGCGCCATCTTGCGAAGAAGCATTCACAGTGGCTGGACTGTTTACGATGCAACTCGCCGCCGTGGTGCGCTCTGCAAGAGGGTGGCAACATCTGGCTTTGAGACTGCATGCTGTGTCTACGCAAGACAACCCAACGCATATACATGGTAAGCTAGGACTCCTCCAGGCCTCCACAAGCGCTATGTTATGGGCCAAGGAAGAACAGTTCTTAGTGTGCACATAACAATTACTACGATACATCACCATCTAGCTAAGTTCTTAAATTTAAAGAAGAAGGTTCACAAGGTCAAAATAGAACCGAAACGCTTGGTCTGCACAGTGGCGTAGCTGGGTGGACAAGGGCCGCGGTGCATAAAGATAAAATCCGGGCCCTCACGTTTCTCCTCTTTCCACGTAGCTTGAACTTACCCTTATTGGCCTTCAAAAAGTTAAAATTTTATTGAAATTTAACATAAAAATTCGCCTTTTCTTTAATGCTCCTTTTTCTTTTTAAAGCTTAGGCCCTTGAGCTCCAAGACCCTAGTGCACTGCACCACCTGGCCCTACGATAGCTACGCCACTGGGCGCAAATGGGTGGTATTCTTACCAAGTTGATAGACAAATATTGGTGATGTTTTGTTCCAGAAGCAGGGCGCACGGTGAGAGTGGGTGACACGGCCACAGCGACAGCCTCCTCGGGTCGTCCCGTGAAGGAAAGATTGGAGGAGCTTATCAAGATGCTGAGGATAAACGCAACTATTCATATTGTACGTTTGTACACAATGTCTCCCAAAATTCAACTTTACCGGGCCACCAGAGAGTGGACTATTAGCGAAAAAAAAGAAAAATATCTAAATTTTTTTTTATTTGACTTGATGATGGTTCAAGCAGTTGTCTCACCTGATCTATCGAGATTGATGAAATGAATATTTTAACTACAATAATCACATTGTTTTTAAGTGTTTTAGATCTATTTTTTGTATCGGCAAGCTAAGTAACACTGCTATCCACCACAACCCTTAATAAACGCGGAATGCCTGTAGTTTTTATACCCAAAATTCCAATTAATTTTTTCAACGCTAATCACCAACACTAGCCAAGAATGGTGACGATGGCAAACCCAAATTTGGGAAAGGCCTATGTCAAGCAGTGGTCTTTTTTAGGCTAGCAACACGCATTTAGTCAAATAAAGTGGGACTAGTCTAATACTGTCCTGATAACGCCATTACTGCTAAGCGCATACAGCAAAAACACTAATAAATGTTGTTTTTAGGTGACGGAGTGGCCTGCTTTTGAAGAGAACAGAAGATGGTCAACAGATGAAGATGGTAGCGTTTACCAGCGCGTTCCTCTCAGCTATTTACAGACGTAAGTATCGCCTTCACATCTTGCAGCTCAGTTGAAAGCAGCTCTGCTCACTGCGCTGTAGGTTGTGAGTTCGATCCCTACCTAAGATAAACATTTGTGCGATGAACATTGATTAAACATTTTTGAAGACTCTCGAATAGGTACTTTTCTATAAAAAAATTTAATGTGACTTGTTAATCGAACAAGCAGATGGCCTACCCGATAATAAGTGGTAATAGTACCACTTAACATCGAGTGGGCGATCTGCTTGTTAGTTTGTTGTTGTTTAGTAACGGTACTTATAACAGAGCATTGCCTTGCAGGTCACGCTCATTATAAACGTGCCCTTACGATGTACTACTCTACGTCTATCAACCTGAGAAATACTGGTGTTGAGCCTCATGTGCCTGTAATTTCACCGACACCCTTCAAACCGGAACACAGCAAGCTTGACGGCAGAAATAGGCATAGACTAAGTATAAAGTCGTAATGCTATTGCTTTTTTTTAATTAATAATACAGAATTACTGTTCCTTAGTGTGAATAATATAATAAAGCAACGATGCACCGATGGCACAGCGGTGACTTTCATCCAGCTTCCTGCTCCGCCCACACCACTCTCGCCTGTAGACCACTCGCTCGCTGAACACTATTTAAAGGTATACTATAAAATCATACACCACTATACTCACCGCGTTACCAACTGAGTCGTGCGGCCATAAATCATTTCTCTATGTCTATCTCGCTCGCACTTGTGGGTCTTATAGTAATAGTAATCTTTCGGTACGTAACTGTCTAAT
Source organism: Electrophaes corylata (assembly GCA_947095575.1). Classification (NCBI taxonomy): domain Eukaryota; kingdom Metazoa; phylum Arthropoda; class Insecta; order Lepidoptera; family Geometridae; genus Electrophaes; species Electrophaes corylata. Next base: position 5,234,498 of record OX352714.1, read on the forward strand.
TATATTTGACGATGTGGCGCGGCTGGCGAATTTCCGCCTGCGGTTGAGGTTGCGGGTTTGATTTCTGCCTTGGGATAAATGTTTGTACGATCTGCAAATGTTTATTCCGGGTGTTTTGGGTGTTTATGTATAATAAAAAATATCTATGTATGTAATGTATTGTATTAAGTATATCAGTCATCTAGTACCCATTGTGTTATGGCTTATTTAGCTCTGCTTAGCTTGGGGCTAGATGATGCTGTGTGGATTGTCCAGCATTATTATTATCATTCAAAGTCACGTGTATTCCGCTTGTTTATTAAACGGCTAATAATATTGAAAACAATTTGTATTTCAGGTATTAGACGAATACACAAAGGATCTCTCACCAACCATTTTAGTTAGAGGACTCAAATCAGTGACCTCTACCGCTTTATAGAACTGACAATTCTCTAAATCTAAATATTTGCAATGTGCTAATATTTTACTCAGGTTGTACAGTCAACAACAAAAGTAATTTATGATCAGACAATCTTTTAGTGTTTTATGAATAAAAACTAGCAATTTCTTATGTTATTTTCCAAACTATATTGATCTTAAAATTAGTAAAATATAAGAAAATATATTAAGTAGTTCCTCGGCTCTGGTTTCTCGTCTCAATAGAGCCTAGAAATTAAATTGCGGGTGCTATAGAAGGTATACACTAAGCATCGTACGCACTTTTAATTAGTTTAATTATCCATTACTGCTTGATCATCAAACATATTTGAAGGGATAGTGTGTAAAACGGCAATGCACGATAAACTCAAAACTGACAAGCATCATATGACGTTTTAAAGGTGCTTAACTATGACTTTGGTTTTAATATAAGCTCGACAGTGATCTCAAACGGTGAAAGAAAACATAGTGAGAGAATCTATAGCTTTTTCGGTACTCTTTTCTGTAACTGATCTGAAAGAATAGTTATAGAAAACATACTGGGCAAGATTATGTCAAGTCCAGATACTAAAAATCGCCCCGTAAATATGGGGCATAGTTAAAAAGTTGCTCTAGATCCTGTTCAAATCGTCTAGTAGTATTGCCATCTCTTACCAATGGCTACTAAAACAGTGACAAGGTAATTAAACAATGTTTAAATATTTTATATCTATCGATCTATAGATAAAATTTGACATAAATTCTCGGTTAAACGAGTTTTTTTCGAAATTTATCGAGACTGGTAGTTTGGAACTTCGTTGAACGCTAGGTCGATAAATTCGAGAAGTTTTATCTAACAAGATGTTCACAGGAAAACCACTCGATAAAAAATGTCGAGGCTAGTTATGTGTGTAGAAGAGAATAGTTTGTCGATACAAGTTTGTCGACCTAAGTACCATGATCACACACTGTACTGTAAAAAAATAATGTTCTACTTAATAATACTCGTAATATGGGGGAAGCCACTGGCTCCTGAAACACAGTCTGAACGGGTTCAGGAGCCTATAGATTCATTAAAGTTTTAAACCATTTCTTTGTATTTTTATATGACCATAGTCTTTCGTCCACAATGTCCATTCAAATCAAATATTTAATCTATCGCCATCTCTTACTAATAGGTAATGAAAAACGGGACAGGGTTAATTTTAGGCAGTGATTAAATATATTTGACCATAATTTTTCGTCCATAATTATAAATCAACTAACCACAATTCTGTTTTTGTCAAGCTCGATACGAATAGTTTTATTATTTTGTCATAAAAAAGTGATTTGTAATGTTAAGAGATTGAATAAGAGATCTTGAACCAAATATATTTATACCGGGTGTAAAAATACCACTCCTAAAAACTTCGGGGGATTAAAGTACAAATCAATATAAACAACTTTCTCTATGGAAACGAGACTGTGAGCGCGAGAAAAAAAATTGTTTCATATAGAAGTTTGATACCTACTTGGAAAAAATATAATAGGAATGTGTTTATTTTTTCGCCCTCACAGTGTTATTTCCATACAAAAAGTTATTTATATTGATGGGTACTCTTGAAGATTTCGGAAGTGGTTTTATTACATCTTGTAAAACGTTTGATATCGGTGTTGCCTGTAAAATGCTAAGTTCATTGTAATTAAAATTACACATCAAGAGCTTACTATATTTAAGACTAGATGAAGGCTGATAGAGGACTGTATTTCAATTAATAAAGTACATACTCCATTGATCAGGAGTATCATTGATCGAAGACATACTCATAAATTAACTATACTTATTAAACTTTGAGAATTCCTTATGTATAAGAAAATACTATATAGTTAAATTACATATTTATATATTATATTACTAAAAGCTTTTATTTATTTCATTAATAATTACTTGAACTTAACTAACACTTAAATTTAAGAATGCTTATGTGCACGAACCTACATATAAGAAGAAAAGAATTTTCAATTTTTGGACTTGCATCTAACTACTCTCACACATTTTTAAGTATATTGAATGACACTCAAAGAGATCCAAAGGTTCTAACCTTTACTATAAGAAGTTAGAAGTTATACTATTTCATTTTATTATAATTTAGCGAAATTTTGTAGTAAATGTAAATTAATGTAAGTCACTCTTATGAATATGAAACACCAACTTAAAAAATTACCTAAGAATGTCCAATCTATTGGGTTTCGAACCTACATCCTTGCTTTTATATGACGTTTTCATTTTACGGCGCTTGTCTGCTAGTGAGTTGGCCAAAGTGAAACATGAAGTGATGCCATTTCACTCGCTCTTTTGTAAGTTGCTATCTTTTGTTTCACTATTTGAGATGGTGGCGCCTTCTCGACTGAAGACGTATGTTAGACGAACTATAACTTCATTGGTAACGCTCAATGTTTAAGATGTGGGTTTGAATTCCGCTTGATACTCTTAAGTCATTTTAAAATTGACGTTAGTATTATTATTTTTTAATTTCAAGTTATTTATTACTATAATTACCTAGGTAAGTTTACTTATATTTTTTTGTACTAAAATCCATAATTGCATAGACTAAAATATTGTTAGTTTTATTTATTGGACAAAGCAATGTTTGACATAGTATTTTTTAAGCCTAGACAAGAATATTATGATAAGTATTTTAAAATTTATTTTTAATCATGATATTGTGATATGAATCAAGAAAATAAACAATTATGATTCTTTACTGATGTGTTTTACCTTAGCACTTTTATATCCAAATTATTTTAATCACGTTTCACCGCGCGCTATCGAATACTTTTTTATTATCTCAATGTCCCACCCAATGCTTTTTCCCAAGACTTGTAAAATAAAAGTTTGTTATGCACTGAGAGAGCGGAATACCTTTAGAATAGAATAAATGGAGGTAGGTTTGTGTGGAACCTTGTTCTTCTATGAGCGGAAAAAAAATTATATAAATATTTACAAAATCGGAACTTCCTAACATGAGCGCGGTGAAAAATCTGATGCTCAATACATTTTAGGCTAGTATGTGGGTAGGTATTGAACTTTTATATGGAATAACTGATTTGATTTTCACTCACTTGCCTCGCCTTAGAGTAGCGAACAAAGTCAAAGTGATCGTTTAGTATTGCAGAGTGCCAGCAAAGCGGATAGTGGGTCGAGAGGCACTCAACGCGGACTAATTAAACAACCTCGTGACCCCGTGCAAGCTCTGGTTATTTTCAAAGTGACGTCTCATCAAAATCTTTTCAAAACTGCGCCTGCACAAATTTGCTGAGGTGTGGATTTGGTATTTTTTGGTATTTTAAGTATTCTGTGGTTGGGATCAACACAGGAGATGAATGTGCCTAGGAAACCTAGGAAACTATACACAGGGCACAGGGTACTATTCTCGGCTTCTTCGTTTTCTTTTTTTGAGAAATGTCCGTCGCTCAACAAGCAATTTCGGCAGTGTAAAGTGGATAAATAACTAAATAGTTTTTGTCAAGTTGAGACTGTAAAAAAAGTAAGGCTGGCTGTCATTGGCCTAAAAGAAATAGATGGCGTTTCTCTTCAAAACCTTTTATTTCAACTACCTACTCACACTTGTGCTAAGACCTCTTGTAGTGAACCACTGAAATAACTCATCAGAATAACTACAATCACTAGAAAACAATTAAAATTAAAAAAAAAACTATCTTCTCTGACTGGCTGACATACACTGATACCCTAACTAAACCGATAACATAGCGAGCGAAGCGTCTCAGATTCAAGTCTGGTAAAATTCGCTGTCCTTTAACAGTTCGTACTAACGAACCAACCAACCAACCAATTTTTTAGGGAATTTATGAGAAACGATTTCGATGATTTTTATTTAAAAGGTAGTCACTTTAAGTTGGTCTAACTATGTAAGATCTGATGAGGGCAGTAAAATGATTAGTTTAGATTTCTAATAAAAAACAAGCTGCTCGCGAGATTTACTGTTCGCAGAACTACTAATCTATTATAATTAATGCTCCTAGCCACAAGACCAAAGCCTTTCGGGTTTCTTTCAATGTTCACTTAAATCATGCAAGTTAGAGTTTTTCCATCTAACTTTATTATTCTACTAAATAAACTATCAAGAACTTCAGTTAGTAGGTACGTTTCTACCCTACCCTAAATGTACCGATGACATCACCCACTGGGACCCATGGCGCCCTCAACTAGTGTTGCCATCCCGCTGTGACATAAACACGCCAGAATTTATGTGACAAATTATTTGAACAATCTTCAACGAATTACTTTAACATCTCGACGACCGATGTGGCGTGGCGGGCGAATGTCCGCCTGCGACACAGGAGGTTGCGGGTTCGATTCCCGCCTTGGGATAAATATTTGTACTTACGATCTGCAAATATTTATTTCGGGTGTTCTGGGTGTTTTCTATGTATAATAAAAAAATATCTATATATGTAATGTATTGTATTAAGTATATCAGTCATCTGGTACCCATAACACAATTTTTGCTTAGCTTGGGGCTAGATGATGCTGTGTGGATTGTCCAGCATTATTTATTTTATTATTATTATCTCGCTACGGACTTTCTAAGTAATCACGGGTTTTACACTATCAATGAGTTTTGAATTGCCTAAATTGAAGATAAAAATTAAGTGTACCTACATTTAATTGAATCCTGTCATCACTCATTACTTAAAATTAGATAATTGATAATTTGAAGAGCTCTACTACTAAACCAAAAAAGGCAGAATCAAAGCCAAAGAGTATTTACTAACTCAAATCGTCATCTATGTGAAGTTGGTGCCAGTTCTATGATGAAGCAATATTATGAACAATTAGAACAAACATTAGAACAGGCAACATTATGGCGTGGTTTCTATAGTTTTATGAGGTTTTATGTGTGAGATTTGCCACCAGCTTTTTTGACAGACCAGAAAGTCTGTCAAAAAAGGATGAAGTACTGAAAAAGTGCCCAAATAATTCCGAGCTGGCCTCACTATACCCACCCAACGTAATTGATTTCCACCCCCAGCGGAATGCGCCCCGTATGTAATGGGGGGTACAAACTCATTTAGAACGCCTTCGTAGCGTCAGAACGAAAGTAAAATGGAGGTTTTGAATTCATTATTTTTCGTTAGGACTTTTGTACGTGCTACTTTTACTCGCGTAGGCCTTTGTGATATTTTAAATTCAGAAAAAATATTAGCTACTTGTAAGAAATTCATGATAACATAGGTAGGTACTGCGATTTCCCACGAACAGAAATAATAGGTTTGTTTTATACAACATGCTGTAAAAGTAGATGGCCTATCTGATGTTAAGTGGTTACCATCACCGTTAGTTAGGAACGTGCCCTAAGATGCAATACTCTGCGTCCATCAACCTGTGGCATACAGGTGCTAAGCCACATGTAATTTTACCGCCACCCACACCCTTCAAACCGGAACACATCAAGCTGCTTGCAGGCAGAAATTGGCTTGGTGGTGGTACTTTCCCGGACGAGCCCTTCAAAAGAGCTCTACAGCTACTTTTCTACATGCATATTCGTCATCATCCTAAAAAAATCCATAGGCTTACCATAGGCATCACGCTTGGCAGGCGGATTGGTGACTGCAGTAGGTATCAGTCTAGTACTCAGGACATAAGGAGATGCTGCGGCCCAGCTCCTGGAGTGTTCCCTTAGTCGTGACCTCTTACGACATCCTTGGAAGGTAATGAGGTGTATTTTTCGAAGACGGAAGCATCACTAACGCACTATTAAATAGTGTAGGTACACACAAAATACCGTTGACAATAAACCACGTAACTTTACTATTACCTATCTCAAACATGTTGTACTTATACATAACGATCTATACCAATTGTAAAAATCTTTGTCCTGACTGAGATGTAGATAACGCACAGACTAAACCACCAGTCGTGAAATTTTCAGGGTATATTTGACTTGGAGCGTAGAGGTGTACCTATGAGCTTGTTAGAGCCACTAGTTATAGAGTGATAAATAGTAGTATTTGAGGATCACAGCTGGTCATTCATCCTGCGACTATAAAGGATCTAAAATAACAAATCCGTAAAAAGTAAAAATAGTCCGTGCTGTGTTAGTGTCAAGAATGATCGACATCTGTCACTCCACACTCCTATAGCCACATCACATCTGATTTATTTCCTTCGTAAACAGTTGATGATATCTGGTTAGCGTCTGGGCAGATGCGATGCACGTGGGATGCGCATGCGCATACTTCGGGGCGAGCCCATAAACCAGAGGTAGGTAATAGTTACGATTAAAATTGACAACTGACAGCAAGGTATGCGGCTGTAGACGAAGTTACAATATTTTAAAAACTAGAAAAACCTGCGCATATTCATCCGCGTGGTGCTATTTCCACATAAACTTCAACCCCCGCTATACCCGTTTAGGGGTTGAATTTCGAAAATTTCTTTCTTAGTACACTTTTACGCATCAAGACAAATACACCCTAAAAATTTCAAGTCTCTACGATTAGTAGTTTAGGCTGTGCGTTGTCTATGTGTCAGTCAGGCAATAAGTCAGGACAAAGATTCTTATAATTGGTATAGATTATTTTGATAACGTCCGAGCTTGTGGTAAGTAAAATAACGAGCCCTGATCCGCTCGATAGAGTAAACATAATCACCATTGATTGCGATTCAGAAACACGATCCGTTTCGGCAAGCTTCGGCAATCATCAATCATTCATCCGATATACCAGTTTCATTCTATTTTACAAGTACTAGTGAAACACGCACGACTTTGACCGGCTCGGTGCTATATATATTTTCATACGAACTTCAAACTCTGTCACATCCCTTTTGAGGTTGAATTTCAGGAATTCCTTTATTAGTGCGTACACCTTTACTTACCTTTACCGTACACGATTGAAAGTCCCCGGTATAAATCAACCACAATCATCTATTCTAATGTCACACACCTGTTTTCTTTTTACACCTTTTATACAAGATAAATATAACGTGATAATTTCAAATCTCTACGACCAGCAGTTTAGGCTGTGCGTGTCTGGGACAAAGATTCTTATAATTGGTATAAACAACAGGAGCATGATTTCATTTACATAAAGCTATTTTAATACAAAATTCAACCCCGCTGCACTTCATATAGGTACTAATAAAAATTTTTAGTAGTGCTTTCTGAATCTAACGACTTAGAATGCGAACTGGTTTCTTCATGATGTTTTCTTGCATCGTTTGGAATCACTGGCATTGCGCACATTTTCAAAGAGAAAAGCCCATTGGTTCGAACCCACGACCACCGGTGCTCTCTTAGACCACCCATTAGCATTTCCCCATTAGCAGTCCATTAAAAAAATCAACTATAAGAGGAAATAATTAAATAGGTACACATGATGCTGCTCGCCAGTTCTGTTAGCTTGAACTTGGCTGGATACGCTACCACGTGTCTAGATAAAGAAAGCAGACATCTCTTCAATTCTATTTCTGGCTTGGATGTACCTACATAAGATTACATTTAAAAACTGATTCTGTTCAAAACATACTTCCTAAGTTCAAAATTAAAGTCGAACTTAGGTATCTCTGTCTTCAGTGGGAAATCGAAGTCGAACCTATCTCTGTCATTAGTGGGAAAAAACCTATCGCCACTAGAGTTTCGATTCTTTTGTTGGAGATGCATAATTCATCAAATCAAACCTCTTGCTTACGAAGGGAACTACATAGTCCAAAGTATAGTATTGTCGATTTGAGTTACACTGTGTGGCATTTCAGGCAGCAACAACTAGGTACAGTGGTACGCCTATTTTTCCGCAGTGTTTCGTAACGAAATATCGTCGAATATTCTTTGAAACTGACATTTCAAACACACCCAATTGTGACAATCAAGTTCTTGTTTTAATCTCGTCTCACTCTCAGCTCAAACAAATTACGAGAATTGGGCCCGGTATCTTTAATGCATATCGTGTACTATATATATCAAGGTAAAGCTGTGTGCATAGTATGTCGGCTTCACATAAGCTAATAGCTATTGCAACCGCACAAGGTCAGGACAGTATCGTGAAGGCCCCATTGTTTGTAGGTAATACTCGTGGTACCTATTTAGTTATCTAACCACTGTGAAATGCAACTATGTAGGTATGTATACCTACTCAGACTGGGATGTAACCAAGACATCTAATGAATGAATGGGGCTGTTAGTGATTGGTTCACAGAGTAGATTTTTTCCAACATTTTTGTCATGAAGTTCAAGGTCGTAGAAGAGGCATTCAACTCCTTCCATGATTGTACGTTTTCATTGTGTTCCTCGTCGATGTTCGTGTCCTCACACAAGGACATGTCTAAAAACCAGCAGCATTGCATCATCTTTGCAATAAAAAAACATTGCCTTGTAGGTCACGCACGCTAGGTGTGTGCCCTACGATGCAATACCCTGCGTTCACCAAACTGAGGCATACTGGTGTTAAGCCTCATGTGCCTGTGATTTCACCGGCACTAACATTATTAAAACCGGAACACAGCAATGCGAGCATCACTGCTTGGCGGCAGAAATACGTGCCGTGGTAGTAGTACTTCCCTAGATGAGCCCTTGCACAAAGATTATTGGTGATGGTTACTACTTAACATCAGGTGGGCCCTATGCTTGTTCCACTAGCAATTTTTTTAAGTAAGTAGGAAGGTACGTAGATTAGTTATAGGCAATGTGCTTAGAGGTATAGGTACTTACTACCTCAGAGGTATCTTATAACCTCAGTGTCCACGACCTCTCGGTCATGTGTGCAATTTGAGTCGTTTGGGGAGTTCATTTTACTGTTTCTCTCAATAGTACTTCCACTACAGTGTCCAGTCCACCACAATGAAGACTCATTGTGCGAGTAAGCTGTATGAGCTGGTTCATTTTATCACAGCTCAGTAAGAATGGTTAAATCACTGCCATTTTGCATTTTTAAAATTTCGAGAAACTTATGCCGTTATATTATATAAGTACGTATACATTTATTTTGTGAAGTTTTTTTTAAGGCACCAGTAGTTTAATGTGTGGTGGTAGTTTACCACCTTCTGATCATAAGGTTGTGAATTTGGTCGCGCACCAATGAATTTGATTTTCTTTGTAAATTGATGAACGTGTGCCCGCGCACTCAAACGGTTAAGGAAAATATCATGAGGAAGTAATGGAATACCAATTACTGCAAAATGTGGGTACCTATATGCAAAATTGAACTATATGCCTATTTGAACGTAAGTCTATCTAGATACCCCTATTAGACATCAAATCTTGAGAGATCCGAGGAGATATGTACCGTGGCTGGAGATCAATGACGTGAATAACACCCAAATCGCACCCAATCAAATAGCAATAGCATTGAGTCAGCTGCGTATCAATTCCCTGTGGCCCATATACTTCACTTTGCAGCCTCAATAGCTGGCCCAGTTTTAGTTCCTAGACAAAGACACGCCACCTTAATTCAGAACTAGTATAATGTAACCTGGGCCTGCCTCCGGCGTCAGTCGCGTGTTGTACTGCATTAGCCGATCGCTGTGAGGCACATTTAGATAAAATACACTAGCTCGTTTTGCCTGATTGATAGAAGGCAAAACTAGTGGTCTAGTGGTAACGACTTCTGCTGATAAGGTTGTGGGTTTGAATCAGTATACCTTCACCAACACGTATATTTTTGCATTGATGATTTATTGTCATTCGTAAAAATTTGCGTTGCGTAATTTTCTTATAAACATCAACCTAAACCCCGCCGCTAATTATTCATCATCAGCTTGTAGAAGTCCAGTGCTGGACATAGGCCTCTCCCATACGTTCCCAGGAAAAACTATTCTGAGCCCTTTCCATCCATCGACTTCTCGCGGTCATAAAAATATCGTCAGCCCACCGGGAAGAAGGATGTCCTACGCTATTAACTATTAAATTATAATATTTACGAACTTCTTTTACTAAATTCTTAGTCCCATCCCATCCCATATTATATCCAGCAGCGCAATTCTAGTCTATCAACAAAATATGGTGCAAAAGTATCGGACAAATGAATTATTATTATTAATTTCTTGAGGATGAGGACTTAACCACTACTATTACCCCTGAAACATTAGGGGGTTGTAGTGGTACTTAGTCAAAGCTAAAGTATAACACGTCTAAGGTGAGCTTACGTACACATTATGTACTTACAATAAACTATTGTAAAAAATATTACTTATTATAATTTTAGATGTCCATACTTCTAGTGAAAAGTAAATATAGGACGTTACGAGGTTTTCTATTAACATTTTTCTATTCAGGTTACTGGTACTGGGTAGGGACATACGATATTATAGTAGGTAGGTATGTATAAACTACATATAGAGACACAGATAACAGTAGTTACTAGCACCTACTCAGGACTCTGTGGCGGTGGGCAGAGTAATGAGCCACCAACAGGTGCTTAGGTAGACGCATTGTTCAATGTAGAGTCAGCAGAAATGATACCTCTTTATATTACCGGATACACTTTATCCCACGTCGCGGGTGGCTTTACTTGCCTTGTCGAACTACGTACCTATTTACTGACTATCCACAATTATCTTAGTTATTCACGTTGCATCAAAATCCGCCCAACCTCATTGGTATTGAATATTGAATCATGGCCTTACAGCTCAGTTAGTAGTACCTCTACCTTGTATGCTGTAGGTTGTGGGTTCAATCCCCACCGAGGACAAACATTTGTATAATAAACATAGGTGTTTGTTCTCTGTATGGGCGGGACAGTTGCGTACGCCATGATCACGAGGCGAACTGAAGTCTGCGGGAAATAGATGCAATTTTATTGGCAGACAAAACGGTCTACCTTCTTACCCGATATAATTTCCAGCAGTGGACTTCTACAGGCTGTTGATAATAATGATTATTATAGTCGTGGGGCTATTTTTGTGTAACAGTACAAAAACTATTGTTTTTTTCTTTTGCTAACTGTATCTTACATTAAACGTAGGTGATTATTTGCATATTCACACAGAGATAGGTAGATCGGTGATAAGTGGCTGTTAGATTAATAACAGTAGGTAGAGATTGGTACTACAATAAACCTTTGTTTTTGTGGTACATAGATAAGGTACAGCTATTTACTAAAATACAATTTTAGTACTCTTGAAAATGATAAAGGAAGTTACGTATTGTCGCTTTGGCTAAAACTAAAAAAAAAGTATAAAACACGCGCGACTTCGTCCGCGTGAGGTTATTTTCATACAAACTTTAATCCCCACTATACCCGGTTAGGAGATAAATTTCAGAAATTCCTTTCTTAGTGACACCTCTCAGTATCAAGGACTCTTACAGGACGCTGGAACATGATTAGTTTAGCGGCTTGCCCAGTACCTTTGAGAGAACGGTAAACCTACAACGATTTGTCATGACCCCAGAATAAAGTACCTTTTCCGATCAGCAAAATCCGTAGACACGACGCGATCCAAACCCACGACCTCGAAACGGGGTGCCGCCCCTATAGTTTATCCTTGACCGTTATTGTTATTATTGTCAACCCTTTAACAATATAGAAGCATTCTTCGCTGCACAGCATCTTCAAAAGGTCTTAATCCGAATTGGGAGCATCCCTTCCGGGGGTTGCGAATAAATCCCGCCTAAAATAATTCGCAAACCCTCTGGCCGTAGGACAAATGATATAGTTGGTTTACTTCTTAATAAAGCTAAGATATATGTAAGTAAATAAAATAATATTGATGTTTTGATTAAACCGAAAGATCTGAGAGGGTGAGTCTAACTAGTCACACCGGATATTACATTCGTGAGCCTATTTCAGTTTATTTCATGAGTTGAGTATGGTATGAGTATCTAAATTGCGCAAAGACAGTTAAATAAATAAAAATATTGTTTTGAACTTTCAGGTAGGTACGTAAAGCACGCGCCAAAAGTCTTTTGACGTGTTTTTTGGAGCTGAAAAGAGGTTGAAACAGGAATTTGATTGTCAAAATTGTGCCTCTAAATTGTCAGTTTCAAGGATCGAAGCTTGAATTTGATGATATTTCTGTAAAAGAATTGGACCTCCAATCTTAGCTGATAAATGCGAGGTCATGGCAGGACTACAATATTGTACATTTTAATTGTAATTTTGCACAAGTTACTAATTGGTATAAAAAATTACACCTACCAAATATACAGATACTCTATAGTAATAAGTGGCGTAGGCGATGGCTTGAAACACCAAAAATAAACCGTTCAAGAAACAAAAACTGAAAATATAACAAAGTTTCCTATTCTGTGCTCTGGTTCGCTGACAGAATTTATTTCAAAGAAATCTTGTCTTGCTAAGCTGTGTCCAAAAGCAGAAATTGTAACTTTTGTCCATTCAGTGAAACTACGCGGAAATATGGCAGAATTATTCATGTTTTTATTGTATTTGCTCCCTAATTGGACGGTGTGTTTGTCTGTTTATTTCGGGATGCAAACATAAAGGTTCCCGTAAACATAAGGTGCGATAAGAGTACTATAATTGGAGGCTCTGACACGATGTGGCAAATATTTTGACAGATGACAGCTGGTGATTGGTCATAACTTAGAAAAATAACGCCATATTTTCCGTGTAAACCAATGACAGCCGACTACTTTTTATTGACTCGTCTTGACTGAAAACTATTTATTTATACACTTTACATTCTGTAGAAGAAAAGATTTTTTTTCCTATTTATTGTGTCTTACTGTTTCTGCGCAATCTTGCGCTTTTTACCTTTTTAGTTTAGCGATGATGCAATTGAAACAAAAGGAAATCCGCACCCGGCTGAAACCAGGTGGTAAGCTAGTTTGAACGTAATTTGCATTCGTCAGCTGCTCTACATAATAATTGTTCGTTTTGACTGAGTTTGAATTTAGCTCGTCGGTGCGAGAAACGTTGGGTTTTAGGGCCGTTTTAATCCCTTTTATTTCCTTTAAAATTAATTTTATAAGCTTTTAAAACATTAATTGCAACTGTCTGTAGATAACTCAACTGTTGCTTGTGTATTTTCTTTAAGTATTTTAGCAAAACTTTATGTAGGCAGCAACATTCAGCGATGTAGTAACTGATATTTTCTTTAATTTAATTTAGTCTAGTTTTATGGTGCTTGCCTGCACTTGAGGAAATCACAAATTCTATAGGTATTATACTAAGAAATTGAACCCACGATTCCAAAGGTGGTTAGCGCATCCCGTATGAAGGGGAGGGTTGATTTAAATCCCACTCGGGATATACTTTTGGGGTAATATAACAAGAAAGAAATATTTAGCTAACGGTTCGTCTCACATTTTGAAAGTCTTCACAATTCACCGAGACAGTTAATATTATTAACTTCATGAAAAATTCAAAAACCTTTGCTGAATTTCGTTAGAATTATGAATGAAGCTTAGTCTAATGTTTTTTGCTGAGTCTTCCGTATATTAATTAATTTATACCTACTTTCGTATTTTCTGTATTCTAATTTTAATTTCAAATTCTATGTAGGTACTTAGGTAAGTAAAATTTTTTTTTTTCTTCTAAATTAAACTGTCAGCACTTGTTCAGACTGATGTATTTAAAAACCCTTTATTACTATGCTTCTGCTGGTGGAACAAGGATACTGCCCACCTGATGTTAAGTGGTAACCATCACCAACAATAAAGCATAGCCTTATAGGCCAGGCACGTTAGGAACGTGCCCTAAGATCGACTACCGTGCGTCCACACTGGTACATACATACTGTTAAGCCCAGTAGCGTAGCTAGGTGGACAAGGGCCCTGGTGCATAGAGAAAGAATCGGGCCCTCACCTCACCCCTCTTTCCACGTAGCTTGGCCTTATATTGGCTTTCAAAAAATTAAAAGCTTATTAAAAATGTATTAATAATATTTTTTTTGTCTCTTTTTGTTTCATGCTCCTCTCTTTTCAAAGCTTAGGTTAGAGGGCCCCCTGAGTTCCGGGGCCCTGGTGCCGTACCGGCGGCCCCCCCGGCGGTCTGCCCCAGCGGCGACTTCCATCTACGGGGATCCACTCGGTGCTGATCTTGGCCCACCTTTCAGGTTGCCAAAGGTTCAGGAACGTTGTGATCCACCTAATCCCATTTTAGTAAAATAAATTAATATTTTTATTACTTTAATTTCAAGTCATACTCACTCTTGCCCGTTTATATTTTTACCTCGAGTAGGCCATGTGGTGTGGCACAGGATACACAAGAGTATGTATGAGCACGGGCTACATGAAAGAACAAAAGAATTAGCTTCGTAAAGGTAAAAATAAAACATTGCTGTACAGAGTGATGTTATTTTGCAGCATTTTTATAAAATAAGCAGAGGAGTGTCTGTGAATTTGGTTTTTTAATTATTTTCTTACGACGTAAATTCCCGTTGTTTTGGGATTGCTTTTTGTTCACCCTTATTACAAAAGAAGTATAACTTGGTTAAAATCTGATCGTGCACCAATGGATTTTTCCCATAGACGAATAGTTTTCCGTTCGAAAAATTTATGTACGCAATGCTCTCAAACGGAATATCGTGAGGAAACCAGTTACAAGTAGCGGCGATGGATGAATACTTTAAAATGTGGGTATGTACTAAATGTACTATCTGGATATACCTCTGACTACCTCTCTTAAACAACCTCTAAGAATCAAGGGTAGGTAGGTACTTGGTACTAAGAGATCGGAGGGCGATATCTACCGTACTTGGGGATCAAAGTTGTGATGTTATTTCTCTCTATTCTTTTTAATTAGAACTGACCCGTGCTAATTTAATTATAAAGTATTTAATTGTATATTTATTTCATAGTTTTATAATACCCGACCTTTTAAGTGTTCTTTTATTAGAATGGTTAAAACAGTTTCGAAGTTCACCTACAACAATAAAAACATCCTGTAGTCAACTGCACCCCGCCCGTCCCAAACTGGACATCGAACCCGCACATCTGTTTCCATACTCAGATTGCATTTAAAACAAAAGCAGGGACCGAAAAAGAAACTGCCTTAAAATTTAAAACATCTAAAACTATTATTCAAAGATAGGTTTAGAATTGTCAGATCTATCCTATTTTTTCTACCTACCTAGTCCTTAGGGACTAGGCATAACATAATCCGTAAGGATTTTACATGCAAAACTGTAGGTATAGGTAGATAAAAGCAAAATATGAACCTGGATATCGTTATTGAATGTAGGCATTTCTTTCTGCTTGTGTATGAAGGACTTTAAAACATTTCTCATTTTGCAATAATAGTGGCTCTTTCTGAGGGGTCGTCCAGAGTAGGTACTACAACCATGGCAACATATTTCTGCCGCCAAGCAGCTTACTATGTTCCGGCTTGAAGGTGGTGGGGACAGGCACATAAGGTTCAACATCTGGATGTCTCAGGTTGATAGACGCAGAGCAGTGCATCCTATGGCACGTTCATAACGAACGTGACCTGCGAGGCAATCATTTGTTATAGGTGACAGTAGCCACTTAACATCAGGTGGGGTGGGCCATCTGCTTGTTCTATCAGCAAGTAGTGTATAAAAAACCAGTTTTAGCCCACGCTAGGTTTCTCTGTGTCGTCGTAGTTACGAGAAAGTTATTCGTGTAACTATTTATGTCATCTAGAACTTATTCGTGCGCACAAAGTAAGTTTACCTACCGGTAGGAACAGGCATCAGCGCGGCGCTGATGACCTGCTTACTGCGTAAATGTTTAGAGTGCGCGTGCGCACCGCACACCGCCTCACTCAGCGTGCGTTTGTATTTTATTAATTATATTATGGAATGTATTGAGCAGATGCATGGCGGGCTTATTAGTTTTGGGTGATGGAAGATAGGAGCTGTGCGCTATTTTTAGACGGACGAAGTTTAAAAGTATATTTCCACTAAATTCACACTAAATATAAGCATTATTTTCCATCGCACAAGGGTTAAGCCCAACAGTTGGCTATTTTAATGAAAATCTTAACATTATGGGCTGCATTCTTTTAGGGTTTGAATTTAAAAAAAATCTTGCTTATTACACCTCTATGCACCATTGTTATTAATTAGAGTACTTATGTACTTACGGTGTATATATACGTAGGTAGGAATATAATGTATTACGATAGACGAAGGTAGCTTTATTGTATTTAGTTACCTACTCTTAGCTTCTGAGAAATCGACACCTAGCTACTTTAGCTAAAGTGTTTTCGCACGATGACACGATCTCATGATAAACAGACAGACAAGCAAATATTCTAAATAGCGTACTTCTGAGTCAGCTACCCTACAGCATGAGTGAGTTTGACATTTTTGGAGGAAGCGTATTGTACCAACATTCGAGTTACTGCACGGGAACCAAGCAACACTCCACAGTTGAGGATCTGTGGGGTCTGCGCAAAAAATCAGTCTGTAAATAAGTATGAGCACTTGAGAAGTGAGCTCTTATTTTGTTTTGACAATTAGTGACATTATTTACTAGGTGACATAGTTGTACTTAAAACTGTTTATCATTTTTTTCTAAAGTCGTCGCTAGCAAACAAATGTACCTAGCTGTTCACGCGGACTGCTTTTAGCTATGATTTTATATGTGACCCGTCATTTAGGGGTCTCATTAATCGAATGACATGGTGAAGGGTGTAGGAAAAAGTGTCTGAAACTGTGGGCTCTAAAAGAAGCTTGAGAACCCTTAGTTCGCCAGTCACTAATTCTTGTCCGTTTTGTAGTTGGAAGATATTTTACCAATCCTATTAAATTGTTCCGATGTGATATTTGACGTATATTCTGACAACCACCGCTTCCATCCTCAAAAGGAAGACATCCTCAAAAATTTTGAGTCGATGGTACTAAGAGATGTGATATCTACCGTGCCTAGGAACTAAAGTCGTGCTTCTGTTTGCTTTTTCTTATTGGATAAATTGTTATTTCGATCTTTCTAGTTATTTTTACTGAATTGAATTGATACTATTGCAGTAAATTTACACAGTGTCAAAAAAATTGATGCAGCCAGGATCCAAAATGTGACGTGTGCAAGAATTCTAGGTATACCCTATATATAGTCTAGGTAGGTAGGTATAGGTAGGTGAAAGAAACATGTGTACCTAAGTGCCTAACGAGTTTTACACTCCTTGAAAACAAATTTAAAACGGGTAATTTTGCAAATCTTATGCTAATACTACAAAGGGAAAATCCCTGTTTTATTCATGATTTAGAAGTTGTAATACTTAAATGTAAAACATACCTACCGACATATTATGTAAATATTTATTTGTAGAATATGTAAATTTTTGGATCCAACTCCCAGTTGCTATCGTTATATTTTGTTTTCAGTTTAGGTAAAAAGGTAGTACTCATAAAAAAGGAAACGGGCCCTTGCATTTATTGTAGAAGATTTATACAGTGTCAGAGGCCACTTTTTCAATTGTGCCTCTATTTACAAGACGCTGTAGTACCTTGGACAGGATTTTAGCTGAAGTCGGCTTGCCCAGCACCTATATTCTTGTCTTGTCTATTCAGAATAGAGTCTTTGCTGTGAGAATAGTCAGACTATTCTCAAAGCAGTCGGCCTATTCCATAAGAAAGACATGGTCAATACGTGCAGAGCTAACTAAGCCACGGGTTTCCTCACAATGTTTTCCTTCACCGTTTGAGAGTGCTGGCGTTGCACATAAATTTTTCGAATATTTACTATTTGAAAATCCATTCCACCTTTCATCCATCCATTGGTGCATGACCGGATTCGAACCCACGACCTTAGGATCAGAAGGCAGGGTTACTCCTACTAGACCACGGTGCTCTTATAATGTAAGATAATATTATATTAATTAGGTACCTAGCATAATGGTTACATGCTATGTGCATCTCATAATAACTTCTATTAAAGGATGTTTTGGCCTAGCTGTTTGAAACTAGAATTTTATTGTGAAAATTTTGAAAAGTTTGACGTCAGTTTCGAAAAATAAAAATTTCTTAATTTACAAGACATTCAGCGAAAGGGTCTTCATGAGAATTTTTATTTTAGATAAAGTAACATTTAACCAAAGATATATTTGTCAAATTATTTTACACTTCATTAAATTCCTTAGCAATTAACACCCTAAAAATGACCTTTGCAAACAATTATGACCTCTATTATGCTTAACAAAAGTTAGGGTGCGCACCCGACCATGGATTGGCAATCTTTCAATCTCTACAAAATGTCTCGAGCTAACATTTAGCTGGCATTTGTGTTACCGACCTTATTTTTGACATTTCCCTGCCATTTTGAAAGGGCGATGCGATAAGTTTTTACAAGGGAACTCATTTATTAAAAAGACAAGTGGAAAAGTGTATTAGGAGAGTTATTTATCTATTTCTCAACGAGCTAAGCGAATTATACTAAAGTAACACTTGGTAGAATAAAAGAATATTAACAGATACCTATGCCACACAACACCATCAAGCTCCAAACTAAGTAGAGCTCGTACTATAAGATACTATAAGATCATTTAATCGGTTATCCTATACACCTTATTTTTTATCATCTTATACTAATGGTTTTCTTCTCTTCTCTGCACCTGTCTGTCATTCCACAGACAATCTTGCCAGTGTCAAGTGCTTTTAATAAATACTTTTTAGTAGAGTCAGTCAATTTCATTTAAATCATGATGTGGTGGCATCTTGATTTGAATACTTACCTAACTAGGTCTCGCTTTGACGTCGACTGTACTAGCAAATGAAAACGAATTACTATAGCCTGTGGGAGGGCGCGGCTGCATTTTGTAGTAAATTGGTTAAAATAATTACTCAGTTGGATATCAAATTACAGTCTAACTCAATTGCTGTGCGGTACCGTATGTCATAATTAACTTAGGCTACAGGTTTCGGTCAATGTTATGGCGCATCGTGTTACCTAGTTGTGTTTGTGCTGTTTTGGTGAAAAACAGAAGATCACCGATCAGTGGTTAGCGAAACATGCTAGATACCGGCGATATTTATTTGAAGTTGCGAAGTTGCAAGTTCTTCTCCAAATAAATAGAAATCTCCAAATAAATTAAAGGCCATTAGGTAATTTTCTAGGTCTGCTCTTGTCAAACTAAAAGGTTTTCAACATCTAATAAGCTTTCAGGTCATCTTTATTGTCAATAATGTGCCATAATAAGCGTTACAAACTAGAATTTTAACTGCATTTTGAGGCAGTTCAAGTAATATAACTTGCAAATAAAGTAGGTACTTACCTAAGCACTTTGATAGAATATTTGTTCATTTGTTTGGTAAGATCTTATGTACCAACCTACCAATCTAGATGGGTACCTACTTCGTTAATAAAAACACAGTACCTAGGTAGGTCGACTTTCTGTGTCTTGAAGGTCACGCATGTAGGTACTTATATACTCTATACCTACGCTCTGCCCTGCATCCATCAACTTGAGACATACAGGTGTTAAGCTTCATGCGCTCGTTATTTCACCGGCGCCTACACTTTTCAAGCCGAAATACAGGAAATGGTGCTTGATGGCAGAAATAGAGAATCTGGCTTTATCAAACGCATCAGCGATTAAAGCGTTCATATTATTGCTATTTGTGGACTAACTCAGCAGAATACGTACCTAGGCAAATATTATTAAATTAAAAAATACCAGTTCCTTCTAATGTAAAGGCATTCAAATAAAAAGATCATTAAAAAATAACGATCGGGAGCGTCCTTCGATTGCGCGCCCTTTTCTGACATTAGTGGCGGCCATCTTGGAACGTCAAACGTCACTAACATGGCGGCTTTATGGATCGTAAAACGCGCCAAAATTAACAAAAGGTGGGTTTGGCAGCTGACGGCTTTGGTACTAACACAAAATTGGTCGAAAATTAGGTCTGGTAATTTTTACAAACAGTTTGAAAAAAAAGGATTAAAAGTGTGCAAATTGGGAGTGAAGGGAAACTTGGGGCACGCACAATACTTGTTAAGCTAATACAAAAACTTAAGTAAGCACTTATAAATACCTAGTAAAGGTACCTACCTTGGTGTCTAGTACCTACCCTACCTTACTTAATTTTCATTTACCTACATACTTAGCAGATTAATGAGCGTTAGGGTCGCTACTCGTAGTACGCTCTCCTAGCGCGTTACCTTAGTGTACCGACATAAAAGGGAGACGATGAAGGGGTTCTAAGGCGGAGCCACCACGGGCAATGGCAGGTTACCTTACAAACCTTCTACTACTTTTTTTTTATAAATCTAGTAAGTTTTTTATTTTATGGTATTAGGTAGTTAACCTAATACCATAAAAAAAAAAGTTTTAAGTACTAAAAAAAAAAAACTATTCCATCTAAGTAACAACAGAATGTAACAGTAGAATGTAACCTAAATATATATATATATATAGTGTATATAACCAAGCATCACCCGAAAAATGGATGTAAAAACTCGGAAATCCGAGCAAGTAAAGACATGGCGGATCACTAGTCACTCATGTTACTACCGACTTAAATTATGATGGAAAGCTTGCGTACGCGCACATGTTATTGAAAATGTGATATAAATAGGTTGCTCGCTCGGCTGAAATTTTTCCGTCTTTACAAAGTCGAGAGTTGTTAAAACCGGTTCAGTGTGGCTGAAAATTATTCCACACTCACAAAGTACTAAATACTTAAGAACCTACATTTCATAATTATTATTTCAGCCGCACACTGCCGAACATAGAATTCTCTATTTATTTCCAGAGTAACCGATCTTGTGTATCAAGACTAAAGAAAACTAAAGAAAACTTGTACAATAGGAAACCAACCATAGCTGATTAAAGTATCAGGTATAAACATCCTACTTAATATCTACTTTACAAAACTACTTCCCTAAATGGCTCGATCCATATACCACGAAACTAGGCTAAACGTTATAATCTAAAAAACACCATGAAACAATGGCGAGGGCAGTGACCCACGACCTGACCAGGTCATCAACCCCTGTGTCCGAGCTATCCGTTGCTATAATAAGCAGATAGATGTGAAACTTTTTTGCCCAACCAATTCCAAACTGCCCTCAATTCTGTCAAAAGTCTTTCGATAGCAGGAACTGAAATGTTTGACGCAAAGTGACATAAAAAATAAGTATTATTTAAAATTCAAAACTCTCTTTCAAAAAGAATAGCTAAGATAGATAGATAGATAGATTATAGCTTTATTGTACACCATTAAAACACTTAAACAATTAGAACAATTAAATTACAACTAAGAAACCAGAAGTACAATGGGCGGTCTTATCGCTGAAAGCGATCTCTTCCAGACAACCTTTGGATGGACAAAAACGTATTGCAAAGATATGGACGGGGCGTACCTACATAATAACAATAGAATAAAATAAAATAAATATCTAATAAAAATGTAATAAACTAATAAATACTACCTAAAAATAATACAAAATACATACCTACATAATAATAAAATACTTAACTAAGCATACTCTCGATCTAGTTATCTTTCACACTAAATCAAAATCGGTTCGTCTGCTTGCGCGTTAAGATGCCCCCTCTGCTTGTGTCAGGGGTTAAAAACTATTTAGTCCAGTCGGCGACTTGACAACGCAATCATCATCCACCGCTGACTTCACCCACTGTTGTCTGAGCCTCTCCACTAGGAGACACTGAATGAGGAGTGGCACTAATGTGCCATGTTGCTAGTTCATCAATTGCAGTTTCGTATCTATACGTTGAGTATTAGTTAATGCTTACCATTGTCTACCTTGCCTCATTCGCTCCACTTAGTCTTCTTTGTGGGGTATCCGTTGTTTTGTTATTAAAACAATAGGTACGTCTACTTACTTCTCAAAAGTTAGTTTTAAGATTCTAAATATTTTGAGGTGCTATTCTTAGTCACTCACTGTTTTTTGTGTAATGCGAGCTCGTTTTTAGGGTTCCGTACCCAAACGGGACCCTATTACTAAGACTCCGCTGTTTGTTTGTCTGTCTGTCCTTCTGTAACCAGGCTGTATCTCATGAATGAAATTTTCACAGATGATTTATTTCTGTAATTTTTTTTGGCTGTATTTATTATATATTTGTGCGTGAGTCCGACTCGCACTTGGCCGGCTTTTGCTCTAGAGTATTTTGTATGGAGTCATGTGAGTTCTCAACATATCCGTCTATGGCACTTATTGGCGACTGCTGTCACAGCTCAGTTCGTAGTAGCCCTGCCATCTGCCGATCCCGACGTGCTTGGTCCCGATTGCATATTTTCAAGCGGCTTTAAACGTATAACGTCCGTAACGTCACTAACACTACAAATAACGTAGCAAACTTTACGAAGGTCACGGACGGTTGCCTCTTCCTACGAACGAATGCTTATTGCTACCATTGCTCGAGCAAAATCCTATGCCCAAGACAAAAATAGTCCATTCTGGAAATCGTTAAGGATAACTGCCCCCTACCGTGAGCACGATAGCAAATTGTCAAAAATGACGCCAAAATTGACGTTTCTATCGTGCTTGACAGATGGTTTTCCATTTTTTTGTAAGGATGTACTAACTGATTCCGGATTTGTACGAAGATGCCCTCGTATCCATCGTTAGGGTCTGTTTGGGCCAGTTCGGACTCGACTCACGGTACATTATGTAATTAGGCAAACAAACTATCGAGTTCACGGTTACCCCTCTGTTTACCAGTGGACATCTTCAGACTGCTGTTGATGATGATATACTGTAAGAAATACATAAAATGTTTTGTTATTCTCAATAATAATTAATGTCGAATTTCACAAAACCCTACCAAGGACCAAGCACTTCTAACAGGCCCTTGACTTATTCTACACATTTCTATTAAATCCAATTCAACCTTACGTTGTTTAGTTTACAGTCTATTTTCCCCTCGACAAACTTTACCGTTTTTATTTTTCCGTATTCACAATGAAAATCCTTTATCCAGAAAGTACTATGTGCTTTACATGGACGGAATAAGGTTTATTTTGTATTGTCAACTAATGCAATCGATATAAAAAAGCGTATATTTTAAATAAGTCTGTATTATTACTGTGTAAGAGCTCATTTTAAGAGGAAACCCATTGTTTTCCTTACTTGAACCAACCCTTAAATTATAGCCTACCCTACTGCTTAGGAACTATGGTGTATAATGGCTTGTACAGTGTTTATCGATTGGTAGGCCCGAGTAGGTATACGATCGTATTCAAGTTTACTAGGTCATTCCGCTCTTTGAGCCTTATTTTTCTATAAAGCGGTCAACGCAAATGACGAACGTAATTTGAATTGTGACCTCAAATTTAAACCATTCGAAGTTTTGATTCCTCAAACGTTACTATAAACGTTTTTGTCCTGAAGGTTTCCAACCTTTTTAACTTATGAATTTATAATTTCTAATAAAATAAAATTATCTTTGTTCTGACTAATACCCGGTTTCAATATCCTATGGTCGTTCGTTTGGAGTGCATGCTACGGGTGGCTGCCTGTCAGATAAGCTCTAACCTCATTGGCTAGTGTAAACTGTCACCGTAAGTACGTCGAAGGTTTAAACACTGTTTTATGACGGTAACCACTTTCTAGAGCCTCATAGTTATAGTCCCTATCTCATTCCTATAGCCTAGGGCGAGAGAGTTAGCACTAGATTACCAGACGGGTAGAAAGTAACGTACTTAATTGGAGTTTTGTAAATCTTACAAAATAATATTACAGAAAACACCTAAAGTTATTAGTATTTCTCCAACGACTTTGTACGATCTTCACAGTATCGTCGATCCATCGGATGGAGAGGTATCTTATGCTTCGTCTTCCGGTTCTTCAAGAACTTTTATTTCTCAGTAGATTGTTTCTTCCACCGACTTCCTGTGACCTTCACAATGTCGTTTAAATAAAGTGCCTACCTTTGCTTTGCCTTCCAGTTCGTGGACCTCTAAGAACCATAAATTCTTGGCCGATTTTCCATGCGATGACTTCCCGCAATCAGATCGGGTCATCAGAAGAGAGGCCGGTTTACGCTTCGTCTTAGGGTCGCCATCCTAGAACCCTCTGCAGAAACAACCGCGAATGTAGACAATAATTTCTGTAATATCTAGATTTAATCTTAAAGCTAAGTGAATCATGGCACCGCCAGTTCCTTGCGACCAAGCCTAGAACAGGCAAGAAGCTTACGTCTTGGTTGTTACCGTTTCTTCGTATGATCTTCTAAATAAGTAATAATTATACACAATATGTCAGTTGTATTCTACGAATCAAATTGCCCTTGCCGTTACAACTTACTAATTTGGAGAGCTATGTTTAGGGCTTGATTTTTCTGCTGAAAGCTCTCTTTATAGTCCATTTTTTACTCCATTGGTATGTAGGTAATTCTTGGATATTTTCCCGGTGTCTTTTGGCTCGATGCGCGCTCTCAAATTATTTTTGTGCTATTTTTGTAGATATTCCAGACGATTTCAATAACGGTAAGTGGCCTGCTATAGCGCAATGTTAAGGCGAAACCTTCCAAACTTTGTAATAAGAAAATAATGTCTCAGACAAGTTTATGCAGTGAACGCAAATATAACACGGAAGCATTTCTATCGCAAGTAAATGAATTTATTATGTTTTATATACTTTCAATATATCTATATCTATACCATTTAAAAGAACCTTTGTCCCAGACCTGACTGACTGACAACGGCCAGCCTAAACCACTAGTCTCGGAGACTTGAAATTTTCAGGGTATATATTCGTCTTGGTGTGTAGAGGTGTACTAAGTAATTCTTGGAATTCAACCGCTAAACGGGTACAGCGGGGGTTGGGGTTTGTACGAAAATAACTTTTCGCTAGTTTATCACAAGTATTCAAGTTCATAATCATCATCATCATCAGCCTGAAGAAGTTAGAGCTGGACATAGACTAGAATATACGTTTATTTATAGGCCGTTTCCAGAGCCCCAAATCTTGAGATTTTTAGGCGTACACTATTATTGTGTATCCGTACAAAAATGATACATAAATATAGAATAACTAGCTGCCGCTCGCAGCTTCGCCCGCGTGGCAGTTTTTTTCCCGTTCCCGTTATTTTTTCGGGATAAAAAGTAGCCTATATGTTAATCTATGTTTATTTCAAATTTCATCCAAATCGGTCTACTGGTTCAAAGTCAAAGTCAAAGTCAAAAATCATTTATTCAGTAATATCCGCAGGGATCATCTTGAAACGTCTTAAATCTAGGTGAATCTAAGCGCCAGTTCCTCGCGACCAAGCCTAGAAGAACCGGCAAGAAACTTACGGCTTGGTTCCTACCGTTTTTATGTATGATCCTTTTACAAAGTAATAATAATGTAAATAATGAAACTCCAGTGTGGTGCCAATCTAAGGTTAGAGCGTGAAAGAGTAACAAACATCCATCCATCCATCCATACATCCATTCATTCTTACAAACTTCCGTGTTTATAATATTAGTAGGATAAGGATACTAACTACACCTAAAAATTTGTAGCCTCAGGCTCAGGAAATGCTGATTTGAGCCTTTTCTATCCACCGACTTGACTGGAATGATTTAGATGAAACTTCAATGAAACAATGTTTCTCCTATTTTTCGCGCAAAGAATACCAAATGACCAGATTTCATGAATTTCATAAACATTATATGAATACTAAGCTAATCCTTCATTATTCAGAAGGATTATGCAAAATTGTATTATTTTATAGCTAAAACGAGCTTGGCTGTTGACCAAACATCCTCTAAATACGGTTGAGAATTTTATATACTTTTTTTATATACTAGCAAAACGCGCGCGACATCGCCCGTGTAGTTATTTTCATACAAACTTCAATTACCACTGCATCCCTTTAGGGGTTGAATTTCGGAAATTCCTTCACTAATACACCTCGAACCAAGACGAATATACCCTGAAAATGTCCAGTCTGCCATGACCTGTGGTTTGGGCTGTGCGTTGCCTATAATTATGGACGTCAGTCACTCAGGATAAAGATTCTTATTATTGGTAAAGATTCAGATAGTTATTTTTATTGATGTAGTTTATTGTCATTTAGTAGTAGCTAATAGAATGTTGCAATCATGTTCTTCAGTTCTAAAAATTGGCGATTTTAATACATCACTAAGTCGCACTACTCATACTCCACAGAACAGATGCACATACTAACTGCGTGTGGAACAAAGACCTGCAGTTTCTGAGAATTTCAAAGATTTGTTGTGTTTTGTTGTAATACACTACGTTACCTACTTACTGTATCCTACTTAATTAGAAAGGTTCATGCAGTCATGCACCTACTTAATTAAAAAATATAATTTTGAACGTTTTTACTTATATGAGGACATTGTCTCCCCCTTAACACATCCTAAAATAGGCCAGTTGATCGCAAGCAGGCCTGCGCACACGCCGATCGACTATCGATCGATTGATTTATGTATACCTCCGTCCTTTTCTCACATAACCTAACCAACTACAGAACCCTCCACCGAAACTCAACCGTATCTTTAAGGATATACAGGTTAAAGTGGTTTGCAGATAAACAAAGGTTTGGAAAATGCTCCAAAAATCACTCCAGAATTTTATAGTAGCGAGCGACTAAGATTTAAAGATTGTGAAATTGGGACTTGGGCACGTGTTATGACTCCTGAACGAAGACCGGACGATTCGCCTAACACCATAGTCATTTTATATCAATACCAGCGAAACACGCGTAACTTCTCGTCCGCGTGAAGTTATTTTCATACAAATTCTAAGCCCCGCTGTACCCGTTTAGGGGTTGAATTACGGGAATTTTTTCTTAGCACAGCTTCCTTCTATTTATTCTGTTATTATTTACGCATAAATAAATAAATACACTATACCGGGAAAATTCCATGTCTCTAGGTCCAGTGGTTTAGGCTGTGCGTTGTCTATATGTCAGTTGGTCAGTCAGTCAGTCAGTCAGTCAGGAAAAAGATTCTTATAATAGTAATTACTTATATAGAATATAGATAAAGGTAATAGTAGATTGTCAAGAATATGATGGCTAAATACATAAAAATAAAACAGATAAAAAGTCATTATTTCAGTTTCTTGTTTGCCTTTCAGAGGTCAGAGGAAAGCCGAATCATGAGGTTTAGGATCAGGACACGGTGCGGTACTGAGCCCAGACGGTTTACGAAATATTGTTGGAATAAATTACTTTTAGGAATCAGGTATATCTATATTATTTTTTATGCCTACGAGTATGTAACCCACTAAACAACAAATAATATATGAAAATAAATAATGCTGGACAATTCACACAGCATCATCTAGCCCCAAGCTAAGCAGACCTTGTGTTATGGGAACTAGATGACTGATATATGTACTTAATACAATAATATTACATACATAGATATTTTTATTATATATAGAAAATACCCAGAACACCCGGAATAAATATTTGCAGATCGTACAAACATTTATCCCAAGGCGGGAACGGAACCCGCAACCTCCTGCGTCGCAGGCGGTCATTCGTCCACCGCGCCACATCGGTCGTCAAAATAATAATAAATAAGTAAATGTTTGTGGACATTATATCACAACATCATTTAGCTCCAAACTAAGCATCTTATATCTGACCTGACGAAGTCTTTAACAGTGTTGTCCTTCGACCTGTCCTATGCTTCGTCTTCCAGTTCGCAGTCACAGTTCGAGAACCGTGTTTGATTGGTTGCAAAGACCAATTTGAATAGAACTGTTGACTGAAAACATGCAACACAAAACAGAGATCTGCTGAAACTGGTTAATATCAAGAAATCTGTTCGAGTGTAAGTTGAACTAGCGATTCCCACTAAAAAAAGGCAGTCAGAGGTCTTGTGTATTGGTTCTCCGTGAAGTGAATTCTTCAGGGAAGAGTCGGATTGTACCGTATTAAGGATTATTTCCTTTGTTAATGATGTTAAGAAGTTAAGGGTACCTTAGCATAAAATCTATAATGCGTTTATCGCTTCACGTGATTTTCAGTTATATAATTAATTTCGTACATATTTTAAATTTTTTTATGTTATTAGAATCTTTGACCTATTTGACTGATATTCTATGCCGCTGGACGCAAAGACTTAAAGAGTTCAGTTTTATTTGTTTATTTCATTTATGTAGGGGTGTAAAATTCAACCCCTAAAGCGGTTGCAGTTAGAGTATGATCGGATTCGAACCCACGATTTTAGGGTCAGCCTTCATATAACGTTGACTCAGACCAAACCGTGGCATGTGTACCTACCTGATGACAATTACTGATAGACGTGGCAATAATTGACTATATTTTAGGCTTGATGCGAACCTGTCGCCATTTACGTAATAAGGGTAGACAGCTGGGTCTGGACCGCCATGCGCCAGGTCTCACTAATAAATTACTAAATCGAATATTAAATTATGCACATGTTTCTGTCTCATAATTTGGGTCGGATTCCTTCATCCTAAACCACTAATCCCCTTGACACATCATCCTTCTCTTTCCTCCTGTAGCATTAGAAAGAGACGCACAACCTTGCAATAAGCCTGATCTAGCAAACAAAGCGCGATCCCAAGCTAAATAGCCGTTTGAATGACAAGCTAATCCATTTACCAACCTATAGTGTATGGCAGCCTTGATGTACAGGCGAGAACACAAGTGGTTTACTAATTTTTTTTTAGGAAATCTATATATCTATCTATACTAATTATAAGAATATTTGTCCTGACCGATTGACTGACTGACTGACGTATAGACAACGCACAGCCTAAACTACTGGTCGCAGAGACTTCAGGGTATATTCGTCTTGGTGCGTAGAGGTTTACTAAGAATGGAATTCCTGAAATTCAATCCCTAAACGGATTGAAGTTGTAGGCGTTAAAGTTTGTATGAAAATAACAATTTACGCGGAAACAGTGACAGTCACGTGCGTTTCGCTAGTATTCAGTAACATTCCAAATCTTATTTTCGTCGAGGCATTTGAATCCCCGGTGGCGAAGTTGGTATCGCATCCCCGTATCAAGGGGAAGGTCATGGATTCAAATCCTACTCGAGGAAAATAATTTTTGGGATAATATAAAAATCTTTGTAACTCAATAATGTTACCATTTACGCATAATGGCACCGATGATCACCAAGACAAAATAATCTAGGTATCTTTACATTAATTTATGCTGAAAAATAAATGCATAAAAAATACTTCCAGTAAGTATGGCTTAAGGATCTGAATCTCTTTAATTACTTAAATTCTGTAACTTAAAACATCATTCTCAAAAATAGAAAAATAGCAGGTATTTTACAGAACCATCAGAACCTTCCTCCTTAGTACTCAGATTCGGACATCTAAGAGGGGTAATCAGAGACTTTCCAAAATTACACTGGCACTCCCGTTTTTTTTTAAATACAGTTGCCCGAACGCTTTTCCTAGCACAAGTACTACACACCCTACATTAGCGAATGTACACTTGCGCACACAAGTGTAATTACGTTCAATAACGTCACCTGTTGCGCATCACTGTACGCACACACGTACATAATCTATATCTACAGTACACACACATTCTTGCAACAAAATAGGTCACGTTTTCTAGGAAAAGTATCGAGTTACTAAAGTAGGGGCTGGGGGAAATGCTTTTCTAGCTTCGCAAGAGACAAAGTGTACAAAAGTACGTACATATAGCTAACTCAGCAAACAAAATGGTTTTTATGTCCCAATTTTCTTTCTGAGGCCCAATTTTCATAATAAAATATCATTAAATTCAAGGTTCAAAATTTCAATCTCCAAATCGAAACTGACATTTCAGACAGGTCCAATTTCGACAATCAATTTCTAATTTCAGTCTCGCCTCAGCTCCATACGAGATTTGGGCCTCTGATTTCCTATTCAGAGGCTTTCTGTTGAATTTTTAACAATTAAATATTCTTATAAATCCTAATAGTAACCATTGCAGTAACCTGAGAAACAAATTAGAAGAACGAAATGTAATTTAAAATAATAATAATATAGGATGGGTGTTTCTCAGGGGGTGTTAATAAATAAGTTCGATGCACGATTACAACTGTCACAAACTATATTTGCATTGGAAACTTCTACACAATTAGTAATTACACAACAATCAGGAAAACTTTATATCGAACATGCGTCGGCGCGCTTTCGTGCCGGTCTTCCGTCTCACTCTCTCGGCCTAGGAGGTCTCTATTTTTCTTTTGACATTGACAGCCGAGTAGTATTTGGCGGTGGGAAGTTAGGTAAGTAAGTATATCCGCGAATGCCGATAGGGGTATGCCTTAGATCATTTACTCTCAGGGGTATGCATGCACACATTCTCTGTGGAGTGGGATGTTATCTAAAGCCCGCGTTACAATAATTATTTTATTTAGCGTAGAGGCACGATTGACTGAGTCGTCTCTGACGCTAAAAATCATGCCCATTTTTT
Organism: Electrophaes corylata; assembly: GCA_947095575.1. NCBI lineage: Eukaryota > Metazoa > Arthropoda > Insecta > Lepidoptera > Geometridae > Electrophaes > Electrophaes corylata. The sequence goes on from OX352714.1 coordinate 5,265,133, forward strand.
TTACTGGCTGATGGAACAAGCAGATGGTTCATCTGATTTTAAGAGGTTACCATTACTAACAAAGTATTGTCTCGTAGGTCACGTTCGTAAGAAGTGTGCCCTACACAGCACTACTCTGCGTCCATCAACCTGTTACTACACCGGCCCCCACGCCCTGTTGCTTGGCGGCAGAAATAGGCATGGTGGTAGTACCTACTCCAAGTATTCCACGCGCGATAGATTGCAAGCATGGCCGCTGCTAGAATACTAACTGGTTCCCTCACGATGTTTTCCATGCCTATATTTGGGAGAATAGTGGTAGTACTTCCCCGGACGAGCCCTTCACTAAGAGCTCTACTCTACTACACAATAGATTCTGATGCAAAGGCCAATTTTATCCACTTATAGTAAAACAAATGGACACCCATTCAACTAACATAATAAAATCACATTAGCACATTCGTATATTATCGGATATTAGGCAATGACGTAGGCTAGTTACTGGAGCAAGTCACTGGAGCAAGTCACTCGCGCGAGTCACTGGAAGGAAGCCGTTTAGATTCGTTTCCTGAGGTTGATGGATGGCTGTTGTGTAGTGAATTGCATTAAGTATTTTGAATAACAAGTTGTAAATGTTCTAAGCACATCTAGGTTTTTCTACAATTTTGACTTTTTACCCTAAAATAGAACGGGGAAGTTTTATGGAAAGTGTCTGAATCCCTAAAAGCTCTAACAATTGCGTAGAATTTTACGAGTTTGTGGTTTTTGCCAAATATGCGGGGTGATACCTGTGGAGGATATGGTTTCAACGAAAAGGGAAGATCTTCCACTATGAAACAACGCTTCCAATATAGTAAAAGATCGCTGACAAATGAGTTCTTTTTAAAAATAGAAGGTAAAAACAATATACCCTTCCAACTAAATTCCACCAATTGATTAAAACTTTGAAACAATCATTTAGTAGTCGAACTTTCTAAAATCCCCCCAAGGCGTAAACCGTGACGCGGAACCGATGAATAAAACATAGTTACTACTATCGATCTGGCTCTGATAGTATCTAACTGTTAAACCTGTAAAATATATAAAACATTAATTTACAAAACAAACTACAAATTATGAAAGTACCTACCTATATATACCTAACAGTCACCGCGCAGTTGAGAAAATCAATGTCGAGTATCCTCCAAGTATTGTCCCTATATAGGGACAATAGCTTTTACCCGCGGCTTTGCTCGCATTGAATCTTTCGTAAAAAAATATTTTTTTTTATTATTTTAAAGTATCCTATGTTACTTCTAATACCTCCAAAAATATGTGTACAAAGTTTCATGGTGATTGGTTAAGTAGTAACAAACAAACCGCGTAGTAACAATGCGGTCGCCGTGCGGCGGTTGGCCTCTTGACAGAACTTTGAACGTTGTTACCTAGAATACTTTTACTTTAATATTTTAATACTTTTGATAGTAAGCTCTGCAAGCCTCCGTCTTAAGTCCAAGTGGTACAACGTAATGGCATTGCGATGGTAAACTATTATTTTATCTGTGTATTCGCGTGTGAATTCAAGTTTCTATGTTTTGCCCTAATTGTGCGATTCCCGGCCATTGGTTTTGGAAATCCTTTGTTTTTGTTTGAAAGGGTTTAAATATATTATGTTACTTTATAATATACGGGTATGAAATAATCCATTTGTAATTATATCATTAGGTGTTATAAGGGTTAATTTGAAAAAAAAGTGGCGACCTTATAATTTGATAAAATTTTTAATGCTTATGTAAATCGATGAGGTTTAGGGTAAAAATATCAAAGATCGACTGAGACTACATACGCTGGCTGGATTACGTGATACTGTTTTGCCATCAATCTTTATTCCTACACAGTAAATATTTAATTAATTGTTTGCCAACAGTTCAGTTAATAGTATCTCTGCCTTCTGTGCTGTAGGTTGTGGGTTCGACCCCTACCGAGGATAAACATTTGTGTGATCAACATTGATTATTTATCTGACTCTAATTTTTTACTATAAAGCTTAAGTTGGGGTTAGGTTGTTTGAAACGTCTGCTTATTGATCGAGAGAGCAAAGCGATCGAAGGTCTCTGTGGTAACTTTGGCAATTTCGTATGTTTGTTTAAGCAAAACTTTAGAACCGTCGATTCGATCTGCATTAAATTAGAATAGGTCTATAAGTTGTTGTTGAGAAATTTACTGGTGGCATAAATCAAATCTGATAAAGGGTTGTTTAGATATGAGGTTCTAAAGGGGATTTTTTTTTTAATATAAATTGGAATGTAGAATGAAAAGGTTTATTCCACAACATTTTTATTCTGATTCTAAGATAATACGATTCAGAGATATGATTTAAATAGTAAATTTTTACGTGTAACGTGAGCGTCTATTTGTAAAAGCTCAACCTGAAAAATACCATTGCTAGACATAAATATCTTCTTACGTTGTCCTTCTCAGACAAACTTTTTTAAGACATTTATACCGAATTCATTGTACAGTGAGTATTAACTGTACGACGGGATGACTATCATTCAAACAAAGTCCATCCAGACCACCCCTTCTCCCCTTTCGATTTATTCATACCAGAGCAAGACAGCGATTAGTTTTCCACACAGTAGATAGAGATGGACGACCAATGCATTATCCGATGAACACTGAGTATGTATCCAATTGTAAAACAAACGAGCATCGAGACTTCTATGTCGCAGTGGGTGGCTTACCGAGGTGTGCGCACGTGGGTTCGATCGTAAGCTTACTTTTTTGGGATAGATACTTATAATGTTTAGACGTTATGTTTCCGGCTTAGAAAAAAACCCCTCCATTACATCTCATGAATATCGTAGACGATTAAAGAATGGGTAGCAGCATTTTCTGAGTATTAAATACTCATAATGCGTTCACCAATCCGCCTGCCAGGCGGGGGGTGATCATGGCAATACCCTCCTGAATATGTGAGAGGCCTATGTCCAGTAATGAGGTCATTAAACTGATGGCGTGACGTCTGACGTTTGCACGTCACAATGAAACAAGTCAAATAACTTGTAATTATTTGTTTAGATTTTTGGTAGCGAACCCAAAGGCACTACTTAGGTAGATTAAGATCGGGTTGCCAGGATAGGGGAGGATGACTGAGAGATTCTTGGCCCAGACGGAGGCTTAACAGGGGAAAGTTTTCGATCCTACCGGCAGGACCGGTGTGATTGTGAAGTATTTACTGTTTTGTGTTTACGACAGTGATGAGACGACGTGTTTAAACATAAACATAATTTATTTCCAATCTTAATTGGTACATATTTTGTTTGTAACTTACTTCCTAGAATAAAGCTACTTAGATCTAGATTTTGAAATAGCTACTTAATACGAAGGTATCACCATCATCAACAGCCTGTAAAAGTCCGCTGCTGGATATAGGCCTCCTCTATACGTTTCCAGAAAAAACGATTTTGAGCCCTTTTTGTTCACTGGCTTCCTGCGATCTTAACAATGTCAACCCATCGAGTAGGAGGGTGTCCTACGCTTCGTCTATCGGTTCGTGGTCGCCATTCGAGAACCTAGTACTACGAGCGATTTGGACTACCCTGCCACTTCAACGTGCTAATTCTGAAAGCTATGTCGGTGACTTTGGTTCTTATATGGATTTCCCCATTTCTAATTCTATCTTGTTGTGAAAATCTCAGCATACCTCTCTCCATAGCCCTTTGTGCGACTTTAAGCTAGTGTATGAGACCAATCTGTTCCATAAAGTCTTCACTGGTATAGTCTTGAGGCTTTGCGGTCTCTGACGTCGTGTCTATCTAATAATTACCGTCCATTTTCTCCCTTTGAGTCAAAACAGAAGATTATTCGGACGATACATTTTCGAAGGAATGAAATGAAAGCATTTTTTCTATCTAATAATAAATGACCTTCCACATCTTTTCCCTTGTGAGTCAAAAGACAAGGGTATTGGAAGGTTCACGTTTAGGAAAGAAAATATAAATATTTTGTTGTCTATAAAATCACCAGATGCCCAATTCACGTAATTTTTTTTAAGCCGAGATGAGACTGAACCAAGATTTTGATAAAATTAGGCATGTCTGAAATATCAGTTTCAAAGGATGCTATTTGGATATTATGACACGCCCAGCAATGAGATTACACCATGACGAGAAGGTCATTAATACAGATGCGTTGCCGTCGATCAAACAGGTAGCTATGAAACTAGTCAATAGTCGTTGAAGAAAGAAGTACACCCGGAAGAATGTCAAAGTCCACATTGTCGAACGCATTGCTAAAGTCAAGCGAAGTCAACATAGTTACATGTATATTTCTGCAGCTAAGCAGTGATGGTCGCATTGCGAGTTCCAATTTGAAGGGTGTGGGAGCTAGTGAAATTACAGGCACATGAGGCTTAACACCAGTATGCCTCAGGTTGGTGAACGCAGGGTAGTGCATCGAAATACCTAACATGCATGGTCTACAAGGCAATTCTTTGATATAGGTGATGGTTACGACTTAACATCAGGCGGGATATATGCTTGTTCCACTAGCAGAGGCATAAAAAAAGGCTTGAGGATCAGGAGTCACTTCCTACCGCTAAGCAAACAAAGCTCTCGTACAAAAACAAAACATAATCGTATTTGGGCAATTAATCAATTCCCAACTTTGTTGTTTCTTATGGTCTTGAAGACAAAGTTCAAAATAGCGTGCGTTTGCGTCTGCTAATAAAATAAACAACTAGATGTTTCCCGCGGCTTCGTTCGGGGTAGATGGCGTAGCTTGTTTGGTGATCGATTAAATTAGTTAGCACCGTTAAAAGCTTTTTTATTGGACTGCAAGCTAAAGGTACCTAGTAGCAGATGGGCTACCTGATGTTAATCCATCTATAATTGTTTCGATGCATTGCCCTGCGTCGGTCAATCTGAGGCATTATTGGTGTTATTTTACCGGTATCTTTAAAACCTGAACGCATCAGCAACGCTGCTCAGCGGCACAGAAAGAGTCTCATGGTGGTAGTAGGTTCTTCCCCGGAGGAGCCTTTCAACCGAGCTTCTATTAGCTTCTGAAGCTCACTCTATGGGTAGTTGGCACTTTTGTGCTTCTTAGGACACGCTAATAGCAGTCACTAAGTAATTTCGGTTTTGTTACAGTTGATGATCTCTGGAGCTAATTTGGATTAAGTGAGATAGATTCACTGTGAAAACAACAGACAGACATACTTTCGCATTTGTGAGGTGGATTTTATTGACTCTTATTCCGTGTACATAAGGTACAAAGTCCCACTGTAAATACTTTTAGATATTAACAAGATGGCTTTGTTTATAGAGGCTTATTCAGTTGTGATAAAGTTGAGTTTTCCGTGTTTTTATGAAGTTTATCAATAAGACAATAGTCTAGTTGATTGAGCACGCAATCACAACTCGAAAACTTTGAGGAATTAATATTTGTCAAAATGGCGGTAGTCCTGATTAGTATTGGGTAGACTGGGGTGGCCATGCGTTAGTAGAATTAAATAATCGAAAATAACCTATCATAATGAAATGCGAATAAAAAAAATATTAAATATATATATTAACGGCGGTACTGGCTAAATAGGTAAACGAACAAGCAGTGTGGGTATGGGTGCTGATTAAATTACAGGCACATGAGGCTTAGCACCAGTATGCCTCAGGTTGGTGGACGCAGAGTATGCATGGTAGGCATGCATTGTTATAGGTGATAGTTACTACTTAACATCAGGTTTGTCATCGGCTTGTTCCGCCAACAAGTCGTCTAAAAACACACAGGTCCAAGTCTCTCTTGGTTTTCACAACGTCGATCTGTGACTTAGACTTTACATACCTATGCCGACCGCCGCCAATAATCTTTAAATAGCTTATCTGATTCCAATTAATTGGAAGTACCGTCAAGACGCTGACGGGAATGCTGATGCGTTGAGCCAACCCACCAGCTCTCGAATCAACCGTTGAAATGATGGCCACCGTATACAGTTTCGTGCCAAAATCGCGTGGGCAAAAGGCGCCGCGCCCCACTGCTGGGCGGAAAACGACTGTTTCAATTGAGTTTGATGAAGAAAGCTATTGTTCACAGCAGGAGTAATTATAAACCAATTTTATTAGACCTTTCTATTTTCCGTAATAAACTCACACCCACCGGCAGAGCGACCGGAAAACCTAAATGCTAATGGGAATCAAAAATTTTATGTTAACTTCAATACTCGTAGTTTATTATCACTATCTAGTTCTTTTTGAACTTTGATAGGAACTAAAAAGGATTTGGGACACACTTATGCTTTAGGGTTCCGTACCTAAAGGGTTAAACGGGACCCTATGACTAAGAATCCGCTGCCTGTCTGTCTGTCTGTCCGTTTGTCACCACTCACCAGGCTGTATCTCATGAACCGTGATAGTTAGAGAATTAAAATTTTCACAGATGATATTTCTGTTGGTGATAAAAAACAGAATAAAATAAATATTTAAGAGAGCTCTCAAACAACACACTGATTTTTTGCCGTTTTTATTATAGGTAATGTGCTACGGAACCCTTCATGCGCGAGCCCGACTCGTACTTGGCCGGTTTTTATTTAGGTATAAGTTCGAGTATATACGTAGGTATATTCTTATATATTACTTCACAGAGTAGTCGCACTCACCCGTTGCCGATCAATAAAGCTTCACGGAGGATGACGATTCTCCCGGTTAATTCAATCTACTCTCATCCCTGGTACGTATCTCTTTTTTTGCCTAAAGTTTGTAACCAGGATTAACATATAGGCTATTTTCTATCCGTAAGTAAACAGGCGCTTGTCTATACATAAATAATAATAAATAATAATGCTGGGCAATCCACACAGCATCATCTAGCCCCAAGCTAAGCAGAGCTTGTGTTATGGGTACTAGATGACTTACATACATAGATTTTTTTTTATTATACATAGAAAACATCCAGAACACCTGGAATAAAAATTTGCAGATCGTACTAATATTTATCCCAAGGCGGGAATCGAACCCGCAACCTCCTGCGTCGCAGGCGGATATTCGCCCGCTGCGCCACATCGGTCGTGTCTATCTATTGTACATACCATGCAGCGTCAGATGCGCCTTTTTTGCGTAGCGATCTGGAACAGTATTTTAGATGCAGTAGGCTGCCCAGCCCTATTCCATACTTACAGTTTTAATCCGAGTAAAAAGTGCCTTACTTTTTTTTATGAAGGCAGGAAAAAAAATGCCACGCGTGCGAAGCTGCGAGCGTCCCCTAGTTATGTATAAATAACATAAAATCTGCCTTATCACTTATATTTTCAATATTTATCTGATAAGCATTTATTGTAACACTCATATCAACTTACTTAGTTAAAACGTATGCTTCATAAAGCTTATAAACTACAGTTGTGCTGAATTCTTCAGAACGGCTCAGTGGACTTATAAAACAGTGGTGCAAACAGTTTCATTGCATTGCGTCAATACAAAACAATTCAGACTTGGCTGAGGGCCAGGACTCCTTATGCCTGCCTACCTGTTACAGACGGGAGAGGGGAGGCTTGCACATACTCACATTAATGTAACATTTATGAACTAAATAGATACCTCTTATGTATAAAAATCTGTTAATAACATTTATTCTCATGAATGAATGAGGAATTTTTTCCTTACAAAAAAAAAAACAAAAAACGGTAGGAACCAAACCGTAACTGGAGCTTAGATTCACCTAGATTTAAGACCACCCCTTACGGCGCGTTTAGACGGCGCGAAAGCTTTCGCGCGGCGGCCGCGCGGCGGCCGCGCGGTTGGCCGCTTGACAGGAATTTGAACGTTGCTTTCTAGAATATAAAGACGGTATTCGATATTGATGTTGTCAACCGCGCGGCGGCCGCGCGGCCGCCGCGCGGTTGGCTCGGTATCAGGGAATTTCAACGTTTTGGTCTAGTAAATTGAGTTGAAATCACGGTGGCCGCAAGCATAGAAATATTTTACCCGAACAAATGAACAATGATTTCATGGGTGATTTCAAAAAAGATCGTAATACATTTTTTTTATGCGAGATTTTAATGCAGAATAACATCCAGTTTGATGGTTTAAATATCCGGCACTGAAATTTTATTTTTATTTTATTTAATGATTTATTTTATGTTTTAATTATACGGTTTGAGTGTAAGGGCCTTGTCTTTGATACCCCTCTATGTACCAAGACAAATATACCCTGAAAATGTTAAGTTTCTACGACCAGTTTACATTACGGTTTAGGCTGTGCGTTGTCTATTAGGTCAGGACAAAAATTCTTATATTTGGTAAAGATTATCCACATATACCGTTGATAAAGCTGCCGTCTGTGGACTAGATCCGTGTTGAATTCTTTTTCTAGTATTTCAACCCAAACTGCATTTTTGATATTTTTTGTGCTGTCTTATTTCTGCCTCTTACGGCTGATAGAGGGGAGCCACACTCATACAACCACTCTGAAAATACCATTGGCGAGCTTACTAATGTATGGTTTCTTGTCGTCAACCTCGCAGATTTTTTACTTAGCTAACATAAAAATAAGGACCTAAAATCGAACGTACTTAAATTAGCTCGAATGGCGTAACAACAGCTGATCACCACTTTATATCTTCTTTTGTAAGTCAATCTCAGTTTTTTGAGGTTCAAAATATATTAAACAGCTGATCACCACTTTATTTCTTCTTTTGCAAATGAATCTCAGTTTTTGAGGTTTAAAATATTTTATAAATATAATATGATTTGAAAGAATAGCTTGGCTGAATATTTCCCCCTTTTGTCAAGCATTTCACACTATAGGTTACCAAACCACAGGCAGTATTGTGATTGAGATACACTCAACCTGAAAACCGTGGATAATTTGATCTATCTCTCTTATAATAGAAGCTCAGCTCCATAAAATGTGAACTATTGAAATATCACTCACTTAGAAAAGAAAGTTATGTTATGATAATATATGTAAATTTTCCTACGCGATGGAATCAAGAATTATGAAATCCGTAGAAGAACCAAATCACCAACATAGCTTTCAGAATCAGCAAGTTAAAGTAGCAATGGGTATTTATCTCGTAGAACCACAGAGCAATAAATGATTCTCAAATGGCGACCATGAACTGAAAGATAATGCACAAAATCCAGTGGGCCAACGACATTGGGGTTGCGGGAAGTTGGCGCAAAAGTTAAATTAGTTCTTCCTGAAAGCGTAATAGTAGAGACCTACGTGGGCCAGATCAGCAGTGGTGATGATGATGATGTTGGGTTCTATAAAGTTTGAAAAAAGCAGATATGATCTTATTTAATATTACCCACAGTATCATTCACTGACAGCATCATTTTGATGATTTTGACTTACTTAACCTTTAATAATTTGTTGGTCCCAGGGACCCCAAGGTTAAAAAAAATTATTTTTTTGTCCTACGTTGCGATAGTTTGTTATTAATTGTACTTTTTAACATTAAAGTTTTTTGTCAGTTATCTTCTAGTAAGAACTTGATTATCAAAGAATTGATTAGCCTCGACATCATTATGGTGATGAAGATTCCGTATATTGTTTAGTGGCATCATGGACAAACTCTCTATGTTAATGTCCCGAATCCCTATAGAGATCGTTATTTTGTACATAGCCTTCCACAGTAATCCTCTTGCATCTTAGTTGCAACTCAATGATCAGGTCATAGTCTACCTTCTTATACTGTAAAGTTGAGCCTTTCTTTTTATATTTAAGAAAGAAAAAGTTTTATGACTTTATTCCCCAAGCACGGTAGATATCCCCTCCAATCTCTTAGTACCAAGTACCTACTCAAGATTCTTCGAGGAAGTCTAAAAGGGTAGTCAGAAGTATGTCCAGATAGTACATTTGGTACATATCCAAATTTTACAGTATTCTATTACAATTTAATCCATTATATTTATTTTAACTTGATCGTAATTCATTGAAAACGATTCAAACACTGCATACTAAAGTTCAAGTTGATCCCTAGCAAAGAGTGTAGGGGATACTCAAGTTATGGTTAAAATCATGTTCCGAGAATTTTATAGTCAAATAAGATCATTTTTATTATTTTCAAAATTGGACCCCGTGGACCCCTAACTTGAAAAAAGGGGTTAAAATGTCTTCATTTTACTTGTGTCAACCGCGTAGTGACCGCGCGGTTGGCTGCTTGACAGGAATTTGAACGTTATTGTTTAGAACATAGAGACGACATTCGGTATAGATCTCTCAACCGCGCGGCGGCCGCGCGGCCGCCGCGCGGCCGCCGCGCGAAAGCTTTCGCGCCGTAGGAATTTGAACGTTATTATTTAGAATATAGAGACGATTTTCGGTAAAGATCTTTCAACCGCGCGGCGGCCGCGCGGCCGCCGCGCGGCCGCCGCGCGAAAGCTTTCGCGCCGTATAAACCCGCCCTTAAGGAGGGTTGAAGTTTATATGGAAAGGTCACGATTCCACTAGTGTCAAAATAGGCAAGAGACAAACTAAATCTCTCCTCCCCCGACACACACGCAGAGGTTCCTAAAAATTTAATGTTTGTATCTGTGTTTCTCTTTATGACATTTTTCTTAGTAGGTACACACCTCTACGCACCAAGACAAATATACCATAAAAATTTCAAGCCTCTAAGACTGTATGTTGTCTATATGTCAGTTAGTCATGACAAAGGTTTTTATATTTGGTATGGATAAGTAAATAAATCGAATGATTTTGTAACAAATTACATTAGTTAGAAGTGCAGAACATATACACAAAATGAACTTTGTTCATCCATCATTTTTGTGGCGACATAAATGGTGGAAAAAAACAAACTTCCACCACGAAACTCAACTCCAATTTAGAACTAACAAGGTCTAAAAGAAAAACTAACCTAATGATGTAGTTTATAAAGTTCTGCAGATCTACTCTTGAAAACGATAAACGATGTTTCGTGTTATCGTTTTGTATTACACTGCAGGCCCTCGGCCGCCCATTCCACAGTCAAGTCGACACGGCCTGTGCTGCCGCGCAGTGTAACTCAAAACAACAATGCGAAACTTCGTTCGTCGTTTTTAAGAGTAGACCTGCAATTTTGTTTGAAGGTGGTATTTTCATCAGCTGGAAACATTTATACAGCTGTATTAGCTAACAATGTTAGTACTCTTATACAATCTTTAATAAACTGTTGATTTTCAAACAAAATAATCACTCAAAATATTCCATTATAACTAGTACATACAATGCATTATATTACTTACCAAGAAAAACAAAAGAATAATAATATTTTTAGTACATAAGCTCAAAAACTGAAAAGGTGCTTTATGTTTTAGAACTGTCTCCTTGGGTTAAACCCAATCCAGAAAACCCAGAAAAGGCTTCGTGGACCCTGCCGGCGGGGTCAGTGTATCTGTATTAGAGATGATTTATACAGCGTCAGCAAAATTTTGCTGAATAGTATGAATGAAAAATGTGCCAAAAATCTTATTAGGTAGGTACCTATTTTAGCCTAACCATTCGGTTACTAATATCCCCACCGTTGACAGATCACTCCGCGCCTCTGATTGGCCGCTGCTCCCGCCGAAACGCGGCGAGATGAATGACAGCTGTCAAATTAACATCCCGACAATTTGTTAGCGGACATGTTTGAAAGGAAGCTGTGTGAAGTGATTTGTATGGATATTAGCGGCAGATGAAAGATGTAGATTGCTGGAATTTGTTTTAAGTGTGCTTTGTTGCTTTGAGCTTTGATTAAATGGTCGATGAAAGCAATACTATTTAAATCTATTAGATCTTACTAGTGGTGTGTCATGTGTCCGTCATTTACAGTCAGAAAGACAGGAAAGAATAACATCGTGAGGACAAAATAGATAGATAGATAGATAGAAAACTCTTTATTGTACACCACAAGGCCATAACAAATTAAAAACTAAATTTAAAACTAAATTAACTAAGTTAAAGTAGCTACAGCGATGCACAATGGGCGGTCTTATCGCTATAAGCGATCTCTTCCAGACAACCTTTGGATGGACTGGATTTTAAATGATAACAGAGCGGTGCCAAAAAAAAACAGGATATGAGACTATTATTATTACTTACATAATTAAAACATAATACATAGTACTATAAGGTATATATATTAGTAAAATACTTACATACAATACAATTTAAATACATATATATTACATGTATACAATAACATATAATACGTAATATACATTAATAAATACAATAATAATATAGATAAATTCTAAAGAATTCCAAATAAATTTAAATGGAAAAGTGACAGTACAAAAGCTTTTTAAAGGTGGGGAGAGATTTAGCTTTCCTGATATCAGTAGGAAGAGCGTTCCAAAGGCGAACTGCTTGCATGGTAAAAGAATGTTTATAGAAAGTAGAAGAGTGAAGAGGAGTTTTTAGTTGTAGCGTAGAAGAGGAGCGTAAAGTGCGAGGGTTGGATAGGTCTAAATATTCAAAGCGTTCTTTCAAATAAGGAGGAGTGGATGGGTTAAACAAGATACTGTACAAGAGGGAAAGAAGATGAGTATTCCTGCGAAAACGAATTCTAACAAACAAAATCCTAAACACCTAAATTTTCACACTGGATCGTGTTCGTCCTAGGTTGTCGCCATGCCTACCTCACCGCGCCTATTTCCGACGCACCCTCGCTTCTTCCCTGTATAGTTCCGCGTTCACAATGTTACTTAGACTAGCTGGCAACTGGCAAATAAGTATAACTTTATAAACCGGCAGTATTCGTCCTACGTGAACTCATATAAACTGCTCCATTTTTTCCTTGACTATACTGTTATAAATATCAAGTCACGGCTGAAATCCCCTACAAATCTCTTAGTGCTTAAGATTAATAGGATCTATGTTTAGGTACGTCAGCATTTGAAATAAGCTACAGCTACTATACGAATACGCGACTAGTTGAACTCTGAGATATTAATAGGTAGGTACCTAAGATTTAGTAAAACACAATGCACATTCAAACTAAATTAGGAGTGATAAGTAAAAAACAAGAATAAATCGGTAGATGCATTAGTTCTATATGCTGGGCCATGATGAGTAGCTTGGTGCTGTTATTCTGTCTCAACCTTCTTTAGACTATATCTAGGCTTGGTCGGATAAAACTGGGGCCTAGATTTCAATGAACAAATATTGTAAAAATAATAATAAATAATGTAAAATAATAGTTGTGGTATCTAATATAGTTTAGTGTGTTTCATAGCTTGCCCGAACCATACGATCTTCTCAGGCTAGCCAACCCTACATACCGTGCGATGCGGAGCTGAAGAACTCAGGGTCCTTCAGCACTGGTATTGCATTTTCGATATCGTAGCAAGATTCTAAAATCTTTTAAAATATAGGATTAAGCTGCCAGAATGTTATATTTAAGTGCTGGTATACCTCTTAGTGAAGAGCGTCCAGGAAAGTACACCATACCTTTTTCTGCTGCCAAGTTCCGGTGACGGGTATCGGTGGCGGTGAAATTACAGGCACATGAGGCTTAGCATTTGTATGCCTCAGGTTGATGGACGCAAAGCAGTGCATCGTGGGCCACGTTCCTAACGAATGTGACCTGTGTGGTAATGCTATGTTATAGGTGATGTTAACCACTTAACATCAGGTGGGTCATCTGTCAGTTCTATCAAGTTGTATAAAAAAAAAACTTGTGAATCTAAATCCTGTCTAGCTCTTTAGATTCACAAAGGAGTGTAATTTTGTTTCTTTTTCTAATCTACAAAGGCACCATCACCTCGTCATTTCCATGAAAGCCAGACATTTACCTACCACAATACAATGCAAAGTGCTTCCGACGCGCACTTCCTGTGTGGACGAGCCCTAAACACATTAGGCCGCGCCCAGACCCACCCAGCGTTGGCGATCTAATTATTTCTTTATTTTACAACTTTGTTGTATAACAGTTCTTTGTGGCGTTATCAACTTGCTTGTGAGGTTGTCAAACCGTTTTCCAACGGTCTTCCACCCATAGACATTTCATAAATTGATGATATTGTAAAGATCGCAGGAAGTCGATAAATGCCGAAGGTTCAAACAACTCCTCTAAATCTAATGACTTATGAGGGAGGCACCTCCTTCATAAGCCATTCGATATTGATTTTGACAAGATTTTGTATCCAACATTAGATTTGTAGGCTGTTGAAGTAATATTAATAAGTATTCTTCTTCTATGATCGATAGTTAGGCTTGTGGTGTGATTGTGTTCTCCATCGTGCTCAATGAAAGGTTTTACTACGCCTTGGTGGTAGAATATCTGACGTGACTTTATTCCTTATTCTACCATCAATTCTACCACCATCGCGGTACTGCTCGTTCGTTGAAGCACAAAAGAATATTAACTAATTGAAAAACTACCAACTGTCATTTTCAGGCACGATAAAAATGTCCTAGAAGGGGACACAGTCAGTACCTACTTCTTAAATTCTTTATTGTACCTACTCAAAAATTTTTACAAAATGGAATGGATGGATGGATGGAATGGATGGAGTTTACTTCGATACTGGTTATTGACTTTGGGAACTGGTGCTAGTCAACTGGCCCCAAAGGTGACACGTATTTTCATGTTTTTATTACAAGGGATGTGTTTAGTGTTACTGGAGGTGATTTTAGTGCTATTTTAGTGCCACGATATAACCTTATGAATATTTGCTTTACTATGTTTAGAAAAAACAAATAAGACCCATGTTTCCCTGTGTCGCGGGAATAAAATAGAGACGCAGGGTAGTGCATCGTAGGGCACGTACGTAATGTGCGTGACCTACAAAACAATGCTTGGTTGTAGGTAATGGTTACCACTTAATATCAGGTGGGCCATATGCTTGCTCCACCAGCAGTACCATAAAACAAAAAACGTTTAAAAAAAACGCATCGCAACGTATTGTCAAAGACGGCCCACTCTCCAAGTACAGTCAGCTGCACTAGAATTTATACAATTAGTAACTTTCAAAATGGTTTCACAGCGGTGCTCAAAATATTAACACGACCATTATTCCAAAAATAAGTAAGGTCATCAACTAATTTCATGACTTTTTAGTTTTTGAGGTGTAAGAGTTCATTGTTTTGCTGTAATACCCTTGTGGAAGTTACAAATGTATACAACATTCTAGTGCAGCTGACTGTACGATGGCAACCCAGAACAAACATCTCTGTTCAACACACAAATGTTTGTTCTCAGTGGGGATCGAACACACCTACAGTACAAAAGGCAGAGCTTACTAAATTAGCTATCTATCTATACTACTATTATCAATACCAATAGAAATAACTATTTAAATATACTTATTTATATACATAAAGTTCTCAATCAAAGTATTTAGGGGATGTTTGGTCAAAAGTCAAACTCGTTGGCTCAAATACGTTGATGCATTGAATATACTGTGATCATTATAAATTGCAGAAACCTTGCCGAGATACTATCATGGGTTCATTCCTTGCAAATCTAAAACAATGAAGCATAGTAGCATCGGTCACGTCGTGTGGGCGCCGCCCGTGTGGGAGTGCCGACCTCCTAGTTCAAATGGTTCCTTTACACTGGTCTAGTTACTTACCCCCAAAATTGCCATCGACAGCTTGAATAATAATTAACATACATTTTCTAGTAGGTGGGTAAACTGTCCTTTCTATCATGGGAGGCTTACCATGCTGTATTCAGAGTTACTGATTATATAAGAGTAAAAGCGTTGCATAACCTTTTTTTATTATTAAACTAAACCAAAACCCACAAAACCCAAAGTTTTGTATTATTATTTTTGCTTCAAAAAATATATCTATATTTTTTGAGTCATGACCGTCTTCCTGCCCTTATCCCACTGCGTGAAGTCGGCGTAACATGTTCTTTTTCGTTCTTTATTATCCGTTACCTAACGTATCGTACCTACTCACGTATTTCATAAACATGAACCCATCATACATTTTATCCACTTTTTTAGGGTTAACTCAGCTTTCATATTTATTTACATTCATATTCAATCTGTAACCTATCTAGTTTCCATAATACAAGCTTTGCTTGGTTTGGGACCAGAGGATGTGTAAAAGATGTCCACAAAAATATCGACTCGTTAAACTTCTGCTCACATGACAGTCTCCAGGCCAAGTAACTAGCTCAATACAAACGCACTAACGCCTGACTCATCCATTTTACGCTTGTTTATAGGTAGGTACTACCTCTGCTTCGCCAATCATGCATTTAATAACAAGTCATGGATTCATTACGTTAGCGACGGTAATTTTCAATTTTCAAAAATGTGATGGCGTATTATTAGAAGCGAGAAAGCCCGCCTTTTGACTACAACTCTTAAGATCATGAGTACAAATCCAGTCGTATAACAATGTTTGGCCTTTTTTGATTTAGGGTTTCTCTTTCTGTTTTTTTTATAGTCGGATAAACAACTTTGCTTTGTTTAGGGCTGGTTGTCGCTTTGTGAAATGTAAATACATTCTTTAAATACTTTTTTCATGCGGAGTTGGTTAAAAGTTTTATGCTAAGCTTTTTGTAACTTTTATGATATTTATCGTGTCAAAAATGAGAATGAGAAATCAAAGTCAAAATGCATTTGCTAAGTAATATCCAGGGGTCATCTTGAATTGTCTTAAAGTTAGGAGAATCTAGGTGCCAATTCAACGCAACTAAGTTTAGAAGAACAGGCAAGAAACTAACGGCTTGGTTACTATCGTTTTTTGTATGATCCTTTTACAAATTAATGATAATGTAAATAATGTAGCTAAGCCGAAACCCAGGGATACCCATTTTGTTTGGTTAAACCAAAAATATCCCTGCAATAATGTAATAATACCCTTTTGGGGTATTATCATAAGTATTTGTGATCCTTATTACGTAAGTACCTACTTACAAATTTTCATTAAAAAGACTGCGTTGTCCGACCGAGGTTTACTTTTAGATCATTACTCCCCTAACCTTTGTTCTAAGCCAATATCCCGATCTATTTATGTATACTTTAATTATTTCCACCCCTACGCTCAACTATGGTATAATCTGTGATCACAAACACGGGGTAGCGAGGGGTAGAGTGAGGGTAGATTAATCATCTTTTGTGTCACCAGCATAGTTAGAGTTTGGCGTTCTTTAGATTAAGTTTCGGCGAAGTGGGGTGTTACCTACGAGTTTTTATAAAATTAGGTATAGTAATATTATCTAAATACTAAAATTCATAATGTGGTATTCTCTCTTTCCTGTGGATAAAACCGATTTGACCGAGTGATAAAAGCAAGACAAGATAAAAAAATGTGTCGCCACTTTACCTATTTCTAGTGCCTGTAACCAATGTCATTCATTCATAACTGAATGAGCCCATTGCTGAACACAGGCCTCCTTCGTATTTGAGAAGAGTTGCCAACCATTCGCCAAGAGTTGGGTTTTTATGGGGCATCCACCCTCCAACCAAAATCACGATGGTTTTATTATGGTTGGCTGTCGCATCCGTGACAGCAGAGTTGTTGGTGTTGGTACTCAGGTGATTCGCATTTCGTGGTGTGTTTCTTTTTCTTGGATGCAACTTGCTGATGTAGCAAGCAAATAGCTCTGATGTTCAGTGGTTATCATCACATAAAACAATGCATTGCATGGCAGGTCACGTCTCAATTGACATTTCAGACAGGCCCAATTTTGATAATCAAGTTCTAGTTTCAATCTTGTCGCAGCTCCAAAAAATACGTGAATTGGGCCTTTGCCTCTGCTGTGTCTGGGGATTAAAATCGTATTTAATTTTTTTGGACAGAAGTGACTTTTGTAAGATATAACTTTATTCAAAAGGAAACGCAAGTTAAAGAATTAAGATTTTATAATAAAATATTCACGCAATGAAGACATCTAAGTAGGGTATTCAAATAAAGTACAATTGAAAAAGGTCGAAAACCACTTTTCATGACACGGTCGTTAAGCTTCGGCTTTTTAAAAATTTACGACCGTCAAATGACTCCCGTAATACTAATTTAAAATGGTGAAAATATTATCGTGATGCTACCAATTTCTAGTAGTGGCGATGTTAGTACTATTGTGGTAATAATTAAGTCTTAAAAATAAACAGGCCGTTTTGCATCTAACGTAGATTATTTATACAATGTCAGTAGCATCTTTTTCACTCGTACCCCTATTCACGGGACGCTGTAGAGACAGGATTTTAAATGGACAGGCCTTAATGCCCAGCACCCATACCATCCTCACAGCTTAGTCGGCCTGTCTCACAGAAAACACACGATCTATACAATACGTGCGAAACTGACTAACCACAGGTTTATTTAGTAACATTGTAGGTAAGTACTAAATATGTTGTGCATTTTAGGCTAGCTTAAAACCGACGCCCAAAATTCGTGTTACTATAAAGCATATTGGTATAGTCTTCACTATAAATTATATAAAAATGAGCCTCAATGTGGGCAACGACAACGGACGGTAACTTGTTCAACGTGTGGTCAGCACTGGTCTGCATTAATCAGTTGAGCATAGCTCGTAATAACAATACGAAAATAACTTACAGCTACTAATTACGGCAATAATTTAACGGTACTGGCATCTTGAAAAGCCAAAGCGTTAGATATAATTACACCATGTCGATTGGATGCTGATTAGGTTTTCGTGGGGCTTCCAATGACCTGTCAATTGTGATAAATGATCTCCCCCCGACAACCAAGCACCCTACCCCCTTTAGGGGAAAGTTACTTCAAATTAGGTTGCCGGGGGAAATGAGCTCTATCAAGGGGGCTTTAGATTCAAACTAGGCTGCGTATTTTGTGGTAAGGTTTTTATTTATGCCATCTAATATTCTTGTATTATATATATTATACCTACGGTTTGTATTTTAATTATTTATTTTTAGTGACGATGGGCTTGCAACCTTCGATATGGAATACCAACAACTGCAAAATGTGGGTATGTGCCAAATGTAATATTATGACGTTTTTATAATTATTATTATAATAGGCCGTAAGTGGACCTTGGCCTGGTACAGTGAATATCTCGGGCTTCAACTTCCATTACCTTTAGATCTTGATTTATATCGTGCAGCCACTGGAGCTTAGCACTGTAGGTATTTTTCAGTCGGCCAGTTAATATGAAGATGTGATTAAGAAGCCACTGTCTTTTTTATACTACTTGCAGACGGAAGAAATATATGGCCCAAAGAAAATGTATAACACGTAATTTAGGAAAATGTCCTACGATGTACAGCCCTGTAGGACTATTATCATCAACCTCAACATCAACGTAGGCATCAACCTGAAGCTTATGGAAGAGAAATGGATATGGTGAGTACATAGCCTCAAGCCGCAAGTTTTTAGGTGTACACGGTTCATGTGTAAATTTGTATGGATGGATAAACGATGTGCCTCCGTCTCGGCTGTTAAGAGAACTAATGTTACAGACACATGAGGCTTAACACTAGTATGCATCAGGTTGGCGGACGCAGGGTAGTGCATCGTAGGGCACGTACCTAACGTGCGTGACCTACAAAGCAATGCTTTGCTATGGGTGATGGTTACCACTTAACATCAGGTGGGCCGTATGCTTGTTCTACCAGCAGTAGCATAAAAAAAGTGATTTTGCTTGTTTTCTGCTCAGACTTGGGGCTCTGAAATCGTTTTCGTGGACCAGCCCATCACAAAGAACCCATACTACTATAACTATCTAAAAAGTTCTGCTAAAAGTGACATCAAATAGTTCTAGTAATGCCCTGCAGGGTTGTCAGGGCCCCATGTGTTAAAAATCCCAGGCGATCGATCGAACATATCGTGGATATTGTTTATCGTAGATAGTTAAAATATGTATAGGTCGTCTAGTTTTGAGATATGGAGAGGGCTTTGCTCGTATTTTTGCTTCTGATATTCTTCTTCTTCATTGTCATTTACCAACAGGTAAAGTGGTAGTTAGAGAAAGGTCTTAGAGAAGAGAAAATAATACCTAACTATAATGAAAAATCTTTTAAAGACCAAACCCCATGATTACGTATCTTTTGATACCAACAAACTCCTGTTGCAAGTATAAATTTGACATAGTTAACACTTGCAACAGGAATTTGTTAGCAACAACACAATCACACAACACAATAACAACACTCACACAATCACCCCTCTGATCAGAAATGAGAGAATTCAGAGTTCTTACCAAAGTTGTTGACATAAGAACTAGCAAGTCAGCCAACGTAAGCTTGAGTTGGTTTGACTTTCAAAAATGAAACTAACACATATTACACGTATAGTTAAATAAAAATACATATTTTTATAGAGCCGCAGGCAGAATGGATAGCGAACCAAAACCACAGGCCGATTTCTATTACATATTTACTGCAAAAAAACTGCACGTTTTTGAACTAACAATTCTATGCAAACAAAATTTATCAGAATTATTACGTCACTTCCGCAACTGTGCCCGCCGAGAATCCAATATGGCGGCCGTCACGTGTCACATGCAGCCGAGCTGTCACAGCGAGAGGACGTGTGGCAGAACCGCAATTTGGTTTACCACTGCAAAACTCTATATTGAGCTCTAAACCAACGAAATAAAGATTATATCTTTGCTAGGGATATGGTTGGTAGAGTCCGTCGTGACTTATCCCAGTTTGAACGTTTTAAAATGCTTTTTATTGCGTTTAGAAATATGGTTTGCAGTATCTTTTGTGAGCACATAATCTTTAAAAGTGTCCGCGTATTCTGTGCTCTGCGTCATGACACCATATAATACTGTATTTATATACTACACGCACTCTACTTATAAGTAGAGCACGTAATAAAAATAAAGCTCTAGCTCATTACACGTAATGAAAACATAGCCTACTTTTTATTATTCATCTCGTCTAGCGGCTTTTCTTTGCGCGCCCCTATTACTAACAAATACTGGATTTTTTCTTAGGTCTTAGCATTACCGCAGCAAGAAATTTCTGCAAAATTTTACCAATCTTTCTAGAAATAGAGAAAACATTGCTGCATGAATAATTATGAATCCTTCCTCAAAAATTTTCAAGCGGCACTACCAGCCGGCGTTTTCGCAATCAGTTATTTTCCCGTTGAAATAACGCGTCTGGATAGAACTGGAGCCATAATCTGATGAGAAGGTTGTTAACGGCAGATAAAAGGATATAGATGGATGTTAGTCCAGGCTGTGATTTGTTTGAGGATAGTTGGATGAAAGTGCTATTGGAATGTTTGAGATTTTGTGAGCGTGACGTTTAGAGATTTTAATTTAATTTAATTTTTTTTTCACATTTGACATTTACACAATATTTTGACATTTTTTGTACATTTAACTTTTACCTCTTATCTCTATTTTAATTTGACATTGTATATATGTACCTATTTTTGATCTATCTTTAATTATTGTAATTGGTGTAACACCGTTTTAATTAAAGTAAATAAATAAATAAAATAAATAAATAAATAAATAGACGGGAAAAAAGAAATTCATTCAGGAACCCAGAGATAGTTGTTAACATGGTTCTCCTAAAAGCACCAGGATACCGGATTGCATAAAAACGGCTGAATATGCCATATACCGAACAGTAACCATATATAATAATAATAATAATAATAATGCTGGACAGTCCACACAGCATCATCTAACCCCAAGCTAAGCAGAGCTTGTGTTATGGGTACTAGATGACTGATATACTTAATACAATATTATATTACATACATAGATATTTTTTATTATACATAGAAAATACCCAGAACACCCGGAATAAATATTTGCAGATCGTACAAACATTTATCCCAAGGCGGAAATCGAACCCGTAACCTCTGCGTTGCAGGCGGACATTCGCCCGCCGCGCCACATCGGTCGTCATATATCCATTGCATCTCTACTTATTAAAAACCTATTTCGTTATTTTAGAATTTTTGTAATTTCATTTTTTGTTGCATGCTGTGTATATACCAAGTAGTTAATTTAAATATGGTAGACCCTCTTAGACGAATCATGACTTATATTTCCAGCATATTCGCAAAAGAGGTAGATGGTAGAGAGATGGTAGAGGATTTATCATCATCATCATCATCATCTACCTACATTAGTTCACTGCTGGACATAGGTCTCACCCAAGACGCGCACTAAGCCCGGTCTTCGACTCTTCTCATCTAGTGTTTGTCAGCTACATGTCGCAGATCATCGCTCCACCTCGCTGTAGGGAAATAAAATAATAAAGGTATTTTGAATCATGAATCTAGATCAAATGTGGGCAGATATTACTTGATCTATCCGAACCGTAACCTTAGGGCTATCTCTGATAGTCGATGAGATATGAGCCTTCATTCTAACATGAAATGTCTGTATGCTCGTGACAAAGCATGACTTGAGCTTGACCTAAAATGTCCACTAAACTGGTTACTTTCTTCAAAATTATGAGCTTAAGAATAGTGTGAAGCTTTATTTATAAGAATCTAGCAAAAATACATAGCAAGCTTGGGGATTGAAGTCGCGTTGCTATTTCTGTATTTTTCTTTTATTTAGCTAAAATACAATGCTCAAACTGTTCCCGTCTCACACCAGTGGGTTGAGACAAAAAGTTATTTTGTAACAACGTTAACAAGCCCTTTAACTTTTTTTAAAATATTGGCTTAAATAAAAAAAAATAGCTATACAAAACGACACACTGCAATACTTATTAACTGAACAGATAAATAAATAAATAAATAAAACTGGACAATCAACACAGTATCACCCAGCCCCAAGCTAAGCAGAGCTTGTGTTATGGGTACTAGATGACTGATATACTTAATACAATACATTACTTACATGCATATGTTTTTTTTTATTATACATAGAAAATACCCGAAATAAATGTTTGCAGATCGTATAAAATTTATCCCAAGGCGGGAATCGAACTCGCAACTTCCTGCATCGCAGGCGACATTCGCCCGCCGCGCCATATCGGTCGTCAAAAAGATTGAACAGAGGTCGTCAAAAGAAATAACTATTGATATAATAAAATTCCAGAAATATGACGGCAGAATCCCTATACGCAGTCGTATGTAAGTTCGATTATAATATCCGGAATCCCTTAGGGGTTAGATTTAATTCTCTGATAGAAAACCCGAGACTCGCTAAAGAAATATTGTGAGGTTACTAGGTTTGTGGATACCCATTTCTCTATGCAAAGAGTTTTTTACATAAACTACCATAGCTTAATTTCGAATTTATAATCTGTGCAAAAAATAAAAAAAACAGTTTTGTAAAAATATAGCTCCACGAAAACCAGTAAGGGCCAAAACAAAAAAACATTTTCTTTGATTGTTTGTTGAAAAGTTAAAGCTTTGTTGATTGATGTATAATTTTGTATATTTAGGCCCCAGCATTATTAGAAGCAATTTTGTAGATGTTTACGAGCAGATAGGTACATTTACGAAAATTTTACCCATGCATGCTACTCCTTGGTAAGTACGTGGTTGTATACCTTAGAACAATACATTTCACAACTGTATAAAATGCAAGAAACTGATAGGTAGTCTGTCAAATTAACAAATCTAGCAGTTCTTGATTGTCTTTCGTATTACCTAGGTACCAACCCATAAAATACATATTACTGTAAATTATTGTCTGGAGATTTCACCAAAAATATATGTAGGTACATATTTTTAATCATTCTCTTGGCAGAATCTGACTGATATGGTTGAACGACCGTGGAATTTTAAGGGTTTCTTGTTGAGCTTCCTATATTTGTATTTTATAGTAAATGAGAAAAGATTTTTATGTGCCTTACCAACCTACTCTCGCTTATAATAAAATTAAATCGCTTATTAAATCGATTCACACCATCGAAACGACACTGACGAAAGCGCGGGAATGACATCTTTGATCGCCGCCATTGTTCGGGCTATCAATATCACTGTGTTCAATCGACAGGCAAAAAACTTGGAACTTTTTAACTTTTTGCGTGTTATTTGATTCTTTTCCACGTTTGGGGAAACTGATTTTCTTTCGATAGGGTGTGTACTTTGTTTATTTTGAGACCAGCAAAAATATGACTTTGCCCGTGTATATTTTATACAAATTTCAAACTCCGCGACAACGCACAGCCTAAAACACTGGCCGTGAAGACTTGAATTGAAACTTCCAAGATATACTTTTGGTACAAAGAGGTGCACCTCTACACTAAGAAAACCCAGTACCTACCTACCTAAGTAACTATTACCGAAATTCAACCCTCAAACGGGTACCTACCGCGGGGTTGAAGTTTGTATGAAATAACTTCACACAACGAAGTCGCGTGCGATTCGGTAGCATAATACAAACATGTTGCGGCTCTAATTGTAGCAGAGGAAGGTACTGCTATTTGCTGCCAGACTTCTACCTTGGTAGCGAGAGGAGCGTCAAATCTCGCACGAGCCGACCGAAGCTTGCCGGAACCGACTTGCACCTTTAAATATTGTACCTACTCGTAATTTATTATTTATTTTTTATTATGCATAGAAAATACCCAGAACACCCGGCTTAAATATTTGCAGATCGTACAAAAATTTATCCCAAGGCGGGAATCGAACCCGCAACCGTCTGCCTCGCAGCCGGACATTCGCCCGCCGCCCCACATCGGTCGTCGTCATCTATAAATAATAAATAAAAAAATATCAGATAGGTTATGATCTACGTTAGATACCGATTGAATGTACGTACTTAGTACATTTTATTTTTATTTTTGTAGGTTTTATAAATAGAAATAACTAATATATTGTTATGGCTACGGCTAGGAGAGACCATATAGGCCATTACCTCTACTGGAGTTATAGCAAAATATTTGCTTTTGCTATAACTCCAGTAGAGATTCTAGTTACTCCAGTAGAGTAATCTAGTTTTATAAATTTCTTATACGCACCGACATTTTCACCTGAAATAATAAATATCAGCTACCTATCTGCGAGTACCTACACCCCTAGGTTTAAAGTTATCACCATTACTTACCCAACTTGCCGCCAAAATATAAACGTCAAAAGTCATTTGTCAAATAGAATTATGACAGTTCTCGATTTTAACTGCCGAAGTTTGAAATTCGAACTTCGTTAATTCTGGGTTTACTCTGGTAAGTTTTACCGTTGTTGATAAATTCGGTATGTAGGTAGGATTTAGGGTAATCCTAGGTTACGGGGAGAGCATTAGTGGCCTAGTGGAAGCAAGCCTTTTTGTCCTAAGGACGTGAGTTTTAATTTAGTCGTGTAGTAATGGAAGTTTTACTCAAAAAATATATATTATGTTTTACGAACAATTGCAGGAAGATATTTACTAAGGTTATAAACTCAGTAGATACTCAATGGTACTAATAAATTCGTAACGTTGAAATAATTAAACCGCTTTTTTTATATTGGCATGAAGTTTTAAATAAAATAGAAAGAGACAAAACACAGTGATTATTTCTAGGTTATGCTGAGCTTAGTAGTAAGGGTTTGGTCTTGGTCTGTCTTCAAACTCAATTCAACATCAATTGAGAAACATATTCTTAAGAATTTTGGCTAACAAGAAAATTCATATGAGGTATTCTCCTAATCTTGGCTAACCTTGGGCACCAAAAGGATTCCGTCTTCCTAACTAACCTACCCTTATCCCCACTTCTTTTCCATATTTGAAAGAAAAAATTGCACACAAACAACAAAACAACAAGCCCTGCCGTCTGAAATGTCGTATTGAAGAAAACCCAAGAAAACCATTTAGAGGATTCGTTTTCTGTCATCTTTGGAAGCAACATTGTATTTTCATTTTAATTGTTTTTCTAGTGTTATTTTAAGTTCTGATGGGTAATTTCGGAGGTATTTTAACCATCATTACTTGTGGTCTTAGCACAAGTGTAAACAGTTGAAATGAAAGTGTGTTATGTGGCATCCTGATTTGAACGAAAATGTTTCCCTTTGGTTTTGAAAAAAAAAAACGCCATCTTTTTCTTCAAAACCAATGACAGCCCACTACTTTTTTTACCGACTCGACTTGACTAAGAAGTATTTTATCCAACCCACTTGACATTGGTAAAATTGTCCGAATGACGGATAGGGTACATGCCACAAAAAAAAACCATTTAATGATTGACATGATGGTAGCTAAAACTTAAATTTTATAATACATATTTCGTTATGAGTAAACAGACCTCAGTTGTAAATAGACACAGCACAACGCAGACGGCAAGTATCGATCGAGTTGGGACATTCTCGTATCACGATAAGTCTGCATTTCTTACTGTGAAAATGAGCGTCTTTATTGTTGTTTTTTAATTGCAAGTCCTATAGGTATAAACCTTAGATCATTTACTCTCTAGATAGTGCTTGAAACGCACCAACGCATCGAAAAAAATGTCAGAGTACTGTACTCCGACAAGTCGCTCCCCGCCCATCAGTGTCAATTGAATTTTCATGGCGGACGGTCACATCTCTGTATAACATTTTGTGTCTGCAATGGCGAGTTGTACAATAAAAGTGTGCAGAAACTACAGAGGACGATTAAAAATGACAAGTGAAGTGTCCTTCCATCAGTAAGTATCTAAATTTTAAGTTTAATTCCAAGTAATTTGATAAATATAATTCAAAAATTAGCGCGTATTATTTCAACTCGCACTTGACATGTTTGTTAGTGTTGCAAGGTTTTGTATACACAATTCCCCATGTGAGTGCGCGATTGTCGTTTACTTATGTTAGTAACAGACTATGAAAAAGAATATACATAAATCATCATCATCATCCTCATTAGGTACTCAATAAAGTTTACTGCAGGACACACTCGTAGGTCTCGGGTGCACTCTACTTATATAATTATGGAAAAAGCGCACGGCGCTGGTGAGTTTTATTTCAGACTCAGAAATCGGTCAAGTGCGAGTAGCCCTGAATATTGTTTGAAGGTTTTACTTCTGCATTTTACTGTTCATCCGATTAGGCAGTTAGTACAAAATTTTTGTTATGTGGTTGTGTATGTACCCAAGAGGATTTTGACAAAAATGGTCAAGTGCGAGTAGGGCTTGAATATTTATCGTTGATTTTCTTATTTTTAGTCATTTTTTAAGCTTTTTTAATATGGGTATCGTTTTCGACCAATTTCAAAGATGACATTAATTTTGTAATTCAAGGTGGTGAAAACTTTTTTTGTTTTTTTTTTTACCAATACCAATTTTTTCCACTAAGTATCGTTTTCGACTAATAAAGGGCAGAAGAAGCACAGAAGGCAGAGCTACTACTAACTGAGCTGAGAGGCCAGTCGTATCATTTTAACTTTTTTTTTTAAAAGCAGGTGAGATGAATGCTTTTATGCTTTGTCGTACAATAAAAAAATACTTATATATTTTTGCTTTTTATTTGCTTTACATTTTATTTTACAAACAGTCATAAGATTGTTAGTAACAAAAACAGACCTAAGAAAATCAAATTCATAACCCGACTTCCCCTTGACCATTTTTTGGCAAAATAATTTCCGGGCACACATTTAATAATTCACAAAGCGTAGTTGAAAGAACCATATTTGCATTTTATAAATAAAAAAAATAGTCAATTATTCATGCCCGACTCGCACTTGACCAATTTTATATGTCCGAAACTGTCTCGTGCTAAAAAACGCAGTCACATCTTACTTAAAAACCGGAACCTAAATTTGATCTGTTTACCCCATAAACTGGGAAACACATTGTCAGCTGGTAAAGTTACGCACGCACACAGTGACAAATATAGTGACGTGGCATGAGTGTAAGACAATGTGAGCGCGTGTTGATGTATGGGTGACACGCAAACAAGTTTGCCTAACTTGGCCTATTTTTTAGGTACGCGTTGCAGGAGTAGACTCAATCTAGAGAGTAAATGATCTAAGGTATAAACCAGAATTTCAATCACTGACGGTAGAAAGTGTGCTCAAAAGGCTAGCAATGTTACCTCTTCGCATAGCTAAACTCATTCTCTGTCCAAGGTAAGCGCCAGCCTTTTGGTCGTCAGTCATATCCACCGTCTCTTGTATTACTTGTATTTTTATTTGTATTTAATTTTATATAGTAAAATAATATTTAATATATTCTGGCGCTGATGATAGTGACTGAAGTAGGACCTGTTAAACTTGATGGGGGCCTTGAAGAGGCCTGTAAATCCCATCATCAACCATACTTCCAAATATCACCACTTTGAACGACATGTTACGCTAAGTAAGGTTCATTTTGCTTTGCAAACTGAATTGATGTGCCCGTGGGAATGCTCGTATCCGCTTCCTCATTAGAACCATAGCTATTTCCGTCCTTTGCTCGCTTATTCAGTTACCAACCCTATATAACTGCATGCAATCGCCTTTTTTGTTGTGGCTACCATAGATAAACTAAACGTTGGAAATAATTTAAGTAACCCGTTGCAAGAATGGTTGTTGACCATAGAGTATTTATTTTTAAGCGAAAAAGGCGGCAAATGCAAAAAATCACGGACCTACGACCCACCCTCGTATATCATGGTGTTCTCTTTTATTTTATTAGCTTACAGTTAGGGCAACTCAGAATTAATCAGCACAGTCAAACAACTGTTGCGGTCCCGGCTTAAAATAGATCCCCTTCATTACCTCCCATAGATATCTTAAGAGGAGACTAAGGGAACGCACCAGGAGATAAAGAGCATTTGAGTATTCAACCGATACTGCGGTCACCAAAGCCTTGTTCTTAATCAATCTATATCTATACCAATTATATAAATCTTTGTCCTGACTGACTAACTGACGTAAAGACAACGCACAGCATAAAGCACTGGTTATAGGGGCTATCTCCACGAGCGAGAGAATCTCGGAAATATTACCGTCGTGCCACGTATTTCTATACACTCTCGCCGCGATAGCATTGCCGTTTGGAGACACGTTCTAAGAGAGATGGAGAAGTGGAGATGGCTCCGTGGAGACTTGAAATTTCTAGAATAGGTTTATCTTGGTGCGTAGAGGTGCACTAAGAAAGGAATTCTCATAATTCAACCCCTATAGGGATACAGTGGGGGTTGAAGTTTGTATAATAATAACTCCCTGTGGATAAAGTGCGCGTTTCAACTAGTTGAATACCTACGTAATACTTTTAACGTAGAACAACAAAAAAGTATTTTTAATCAACTAAGGAAAAACAGTTATTATTTATGATGGAGTTTCCTTCGATCACAGGTTTTCCAATGTGCAGGAAAAATGCAAATTATGTTAGTTGTTAAAACAATAATAATATTATATTTTTTTCCACCATTTATGTAGTTCCTACTGAATAAATGGTCTATAAAAATATATTGCCACCTCTTTTAGCTGATGTAAGAGAGACAATGACAAGAATAAATAAACTGAATAATTTTCAACCAATTTTTTTTTTTTTTTAATGTTTCTTATTAGACATAAAGGTCACCGAACACATATCCGTGGAATAATCTATATCAAATCTGCTATCAACGCACACAATAGCATAGTTCAAATATTTTAATTTTCAATCCGTGCAACAATATAAACTTAAGTTGCGTTTTATTGGTATTCAATTCAACATAAAACTTTCTTGAACACCTTAACGACTTTATGCGAACTATAGGTAATAAAATAAAGCTCGAAGAAAGTCTTAACATTTTTGTAATATTGTAAGAAGCTAAGTACGTTACTTACAACTGGTACTTACTTTACACCTTGAATAATAACTTTCATAAAATAGTATAATATAGAATAGAATAGAAAACTCTTTATTGTACATCACAACGAACAAAAAAAAATTACATAATATACAAGTTATATGTAGTGTAATGTAATAATGTATCTCTTGCGGTGTAAAAAGACAGCACATAGGTACTTATCGTCCATTTATAACGGATTACGAACCTTTGTCCTGACTGACATATAGACAGCGTACAGCCTAAACCTCTGGTCGTAGAAACTTAAAATTGGCCTTGGTCCGTTAAATGTGTAGGAAAAAAAGAATTTCGATACCAACCTCTAAACGGGTACAGCGGGGGTAGAAGTTTGTATGAAAATAACTTCAAGCAGACGAAGTCGCACGCGTTCTACTAGTTATGAATAAAATGAGTGTTATTTTATTAATTATTGTTGTTATGATAGTATGTTTATAAATCGATTTATTTAATGGCTCAAAACATCAAATTTATTAAATAATCTATCAAGCCAGTCTCATTAAGCTCCAGTGGAATACAATTATAATTAATTACATTTCGTAAGAGCTCAATCAAGAAGAATTTCATTCAATGAGTCTTCCTTCCTTGTTTAGTTAAAGCAGACGCGTAGCGCTCTGCGCTAGCCTCCGCAAACGTAGCGTAGATAAGGCAAGCCCATCGATTGATGGCTTTGACGCCTAGTAACGTGATACACCGTAATAAACCTAGAGCTTTGTAACATTCCACTCTACTTCTGAAACTGATTAAATAGGTAGTGCATTGCATTTTCCAGGCGGAAGCTAGGTGCGGTCGGGTGCGGCGGGGCGCGGGGCAAAATGGCGACGACGTTACGTCACTTTCACAGCGCGCGCTCGAAATTAGATCAGTGGCTTGCACGCGACGCGGCGGGCGCGCGTCCGTAATCCTAAAAAAACCGGATAAAATTTCGAAAATCGAACGCGACATCTCTAATTTCCTGCCAGACAACACTAGTGTTTTTTTAAGTTTATGTGTTTTTTTGTTTTTTTTCGACGAGCGGAAGCCGGTTTGAAACGTAAGTTTCGTAGTAATCGATTTAAGCTCGGAGCTTTTGCGGTGTGAGGGGAACTTTACGCTTGCAATTTTTTTGATGGCGTCGTATTTCTGCGGGATTGAGTTTCTGCTTTTGATTGGCGTTCGAAATTTTTAATTAATTGTTTATTTTTTTTAATGACCGCAAAAGGTTTTCCAATATAACCTACCAGTTTTAAATTTTTCATCGTTTAAAAAAAAATATTAGCAGTAGGTATGTATCTACTTATTCATGCTTTTATTACATACTAATGAAAATTAAAGGCATAAAAATAAATGTTTAATGATCATGGGAATATGACAGTGGTGCTAGCATTCAATTGTTACCCGCATGCCAGTAAGTGGCGGTTTTACATAAATAGTTTAACAGGTTTATTGTTTAGTTTTAAATATCTTTTATTTTTTTTGTTTCAAATGAGTTTTTCCAATGTTTATTTTGCTAGCAATTAATTATACTTATTTATTGTAAAATCGATTGTTATATGGTACATGAGATGCTATTTTTTTATGAACTTTATAAATTATAGTTTATCTATTTTAGTACCTATTATTTTCTCTCGTGTTTTTGAAACCAGTTTTGTTTCAAATCACAATGCCTGTCAAGGCTCGTGATACAATTATGACAAATGATAGCTGCCGACCGAACATTTGTCACTGCAAGAAAGACTTGTTTTTATAATGTCGCGTTTTCATTTGACAGATGCCGAGATTTCATTCCATTGTTTGGTTTCTTTATCCGGTGCATAAGCCTTTGACTTGTAAATCTGATTAAAGATAAAATACGTGACATGTTTTTATGCCATTGTAGAACCGAAGCTAAGCCAATAGTAAAATCTTTCGTAGTCCCTCTCTTATTCGTAATCTTTACTAGCATTCATACAAGTAAGTACCTTGTAATGTAAAAGTAAATTTTAAAGCTGGGATGAAAAAAACCAAATACCTACGCATCTTTATCTACTTTTGAAACTACTTATGAAACAATCCTAGTTTTACAAAAAAATAAAAATACTACCTCTAAAATAAAAATATGAGACAGATATTTAATCCGATTAAAAAATTCAGAAAAATTTAACTTTTCCGGTTTATTTTTGTTTCCCCTAGTTATATAATCATATCTTTCAATATGAATCACACATCACTATCGTCCTTAATTAAAAAGAAACATCAGTTGGTTAGACCATTGATTCTCTGGAGCGCATTTTGAATCGAATAAAGAACAGAGGAGGTCGCTCGCCGAGGTCATACCACCGCCAGTTAAGCCAGACCCCTCACGTTGTTCCTGCTCCTCTAGGCTCGATTGTTGGCGGGAGGTAGGGGGTGTCTAGGTATGCTGGTGCTTGGTACAACGTCGACCGTTGTGGGCGTTCAAGCGACCTACATAGTACGTAGTTTAATTGGGATGCGTCCATCAGGCGCTTAAAGGCCTGTAGGCGAGTACAGTCTTGTGCGAAAATCACTATAACAGCGTGCCTCCCAAGGATCTAAAACCCACCAAGAGATTTAA
This sequence comes from Electrophaes corylata, assembly GCA_947095575.1. Classification (NCBI taxonomy): domain Eukaryota; kingdom Metazoa; phylum Arthropoda; class Insecta; order Lepidoptera; family Geometridae; genus Electrophaes; species Electrophaes corylata. Next base: position 5,297,207 of record OX352714.1, read on the forward strand.
GCGGAGGTCAATCGTGCCTCAAGTCACAGTCATATCTCGGGAACCATTTTATTTGATTAAAAACCAAAAATACTAAATTACTTTAAACAACTTGAAAACTTAGTCGTAATTTGTTGGAACAGAAATTTTAAATAAATAGTATTCCATTACAAAATCGAGATAAAATGTGATTTAATCAGTAATAAAACACGCATTATCCTTGAATTACGCATAGCAACGAGCTGTTTTTTATTAGAAATAGCTCAAAAGTTTATATTCATTATATTTAAATCAGCAATAGTGATTGCTAACTTGTTCACGTATACTGCTTTTTATAATATTTGTGGACATTTTTTTACACAACATATTCTAGCTCCAAGCTAAGCATTGCTTTAACGTAATATGGGAACCAGATGAGTGATAGAATACTTATATTAGTACTTTTTTGTAAATACATAGGTACTTAGAATATAATTATAACACAGAACGAACATTTATGTTCATTACCTACACAAATGTTTGATCTCGGTGGGGATCGAACCCACCACCTAGTACAAAAGGTAGGGCTACATAAACTAAGCTATGACGGCTGTCATATGGCGCCTTGTATTTCGTGTATTTTATCAAGGACATTCGCCAAAATTATATTAAAATATCGGTTTTCCACCACGCGAACCATTTTATGAATAAAACTGGCGAACTTTTAACATAGCGCCATCTAGCCCCAATCTAAGTCACAACTAACGAGCGTGCTGTAGTTTACCTGAGGAGCTCTGACTTTCAAGTTCAGTTTTCAATGTCCTTCCGTTCGACGTACATACTGAAAGAAAAAAAAACTCTGGCCCAGGGGATGTGTATTGTTTAATTTGTTTATTACAGCCAGTTAGCTCTTTGGTTAATAAACTTAACATTAACTAACGGCCGATTCTAACCAAGAATTAAGTCGTATTAAAGAAAATATGTAAAAAGTCTCTTTTTAATACTTATTGTACAAATTTTAGTCATTTTCTGTTTTACGCTAACCACGGGAAATGTTTTCGCATATATTTATGATTTCGACCGTCTTTCTTTAATTTACACAAGCTCTGCTTACCTTGGGGCTAGATAATGCTGTGTGGATTGACCAGCAAAAAAAAATAATTAAATGAAATTTCAATAAAATAACCATTTTCGAAGTTTCTAAGAACAGTATCACTATACAAATAATAAAACGTGCAAAAAGGTTGTTCTAACATACAATCTTTCACGAAATGTACAAACAATGTCAATTTGAATACTTTGTGACTGAGGAACCTTGGTTCAGTTAACTTTGATAAGGTTATCTAATTACATCTACACGCTTTCTTTTGGCCTCGGTTTACCACAGAATAAGGTATAACTGTACGTTAAATTTTCACTCCGTTTAATTTTTCTAATTCCACACAAATTTCCAAAAATTAGTAGTAATCTACACCTATCTATACCAATTATAAGAATCTTTGACCTGACTAACTGACTGACTGACATATAGACAATGCACAACCTAAACGGTTGGACGTAGAGACTTGAGATTTTCAGGATCAAGGAAGAGTTCCCTAAGAAAGGAATTCCCGTAACATAACATAATAACATCCTAACAGACCCCAAACACCGTCTCAACCCTCGTATTTTTTTGGAGCTGAGACGAGATTGAAACTAGAATTTGATTGTCAAAATTGGGTCTGTCTGAAATGTCACTTTGAAAGAAAAAAATACAATTTTTTATTGACACGATCGAAATTTAAATTTGATGATATTACTAGGTGAATTCTCGGGACGTCTGTAAAAAAGTATGGCTAAGAACCGTCTTTAACCAACAAACTGACTATAAGGTTCACCGCACACGCCAAGTGCTACAGCTCTAAAACGCAGCTACTAATCTACTGGTAGCGATTTTCGTACATTTTATATGACAGAGGCCATTCACAAATTTGACATTTGTGGCGTAAGCGTATCAAAAGGCCAAAAGAGAGAAACATATACGCTTAAAACGTCTGATAACTAAAACATGGTTAGCAAACGGTTGTGAACATGGCTAGCTTCGGTTTACGAGGTCGTATTTCAATTCATCCATGAAAGTCGGTTTTGAATTCTGCGAAACGTTCAAAGGAATACAAAATGAAGCATTTGCCACGAGTAAAGGTGCATGTCTACTAGAGCGGAACGGACTATTTCACAATCCCAGCAGGTCTACTCTTAGAAATGATAAACGAAGTTTCGTATTGTCGTTTTGAGTTACATTACGTGGCAGGCAGGCAGCGTCAACTTAACTGAGGAACCTTGACTGAGTTGCTCCGCAGTGTATTTCAAAACGACAATACGAAACTTCGTTTATCGTTTCTGAGAGTAGATCTACAGAGACTATCTAATATTCGAGAGTATTCGACCTCTGTGGCGCTGACGACGGCCAGTTAAGATGTAAGGTTTTATCTAGAGAATAAGGTTTTCTACCTTATTTTCGTTAAAATATATTTTAAAGACTTTTTTTAGTGTTAGTAAGGTTTCTGATCCTAAGGTCGTGGGTTCAAATCCGGTCGTGCACCATTGGATTTTTCTGTTTAAAAAATAAATGTGTGTGCGCAATGCCAGTGTTCTCAAACGATGAAACACAAAACTAACTACTGCAAAATGTGACGTATGACTACCAGTCTTTTTGCAGTAGCTTCAAATAATCCTAAGTGCACTACTACTACTAAAACTTACTACTACTTGGTACTAAAAGATCTAAGGGGATATCTTATCCACCGTGCCTGGGATTTTTTTTTTTAACAGTCCACACAGCATCATCTAGCCCCAAGCTAAGCAGAGTTTGTGTTATGGGTACTAGATGACTGATATACTTAATACAATACTATATTACATACATAGATATTTTTTATTATACATAGAAAACACCCAGAACACCCGGAATAAATATTTGCAGATCGTACAAACATTTATCCCAAGGCGGGAATCGAACCCGCAACCTTCTGCGTTGCAGGCGGACAATCGCTGGCCGCGCCACATCGGTCGTCAATTGAAGTCATGAAGCTGTTTCTGTTTTACAGTACTTTTGTGTTTATAACCGCGAGCGTAAGCAAGAGTGTAGTATAGCTTGTTGTTCTTGTTAAGAGACATAGAAATAACCAGCGAGAAACCGTCAAGTTCACCAAGGTGCGTCACGGACAAGGGCGTTGTACCTACTCCAACATTTTGTAGTCATTCGATCCGTCTGAAAATTCTACCACTACAATACATCCTACAATGCTAAAATGACTCTAGCCCCACTATTATAAGACTCAAACCTGGATAATCTTTGAACACTTGATATGGCAATGTAAAATGGAGCTTATTGCTCTGATTTTAGGTTTAAAACTCATGCTGTTCCAAATTGTCGTGTCTAAGGTAATCCACGCTTTTACTGCTACACAACCTCCAACCTAAAATAAGTCTTATCCATCTAGATTAAGGCTCAAAATCTTTGAGGCAAAGCTATCTTGATCTTACTAGAGAATAGCCAGCTGAGACTGCGTTTTGTAGTATGTTGGCCTGTCTGAGGGTTTCCATCACACAATATAGATGACATTGCAAACAGAACCTTATAGCTCTAGTGTTAGGCTTACAACCGCCTGTCACGTTTCAAACTAGCCGTCTGGCGGATAAACTGGTTTTTATCACTGAAATTCAGCCTGCAATGAAAAATGACTCTTATACTGATAAAGATTACATTTATTTTATGCAAGCAGTAAAATAAAATGCGCCAAGTAGGGCTAAGGATGTGCAACGCGCGAACATTTTGTCTGCTCGTTATCTCGTGTCAAATAGAGATATTTGTATACCTCTACTATAAGTAAACCACGAATGTCAGTCCGCTCCCTCTGGGTTTACAGGAGTAAAGAGCGTGATACGTGGGAGAACGCGCCGAGAGCGGCCAGCAGGTTACATACTCATATTTTTTTTATTATTTGGTTATTTAGCATTTTTCGAAATGAAATGAAATGAAATGAAAAAAATTGAAATGAAATGAAATTTATTTATTTCGTAGGGAGTAGTCTCATTTCAACGGTTTACCTATTACATGGTTGTGCAAAAAATACATCTTGTTCTGTCAAATGAAGAGTTTATCGCTAATAGTCTTTCGTCTACAATTTCTAACACTTCCACCAATACAATTTATCTCGTATCAAACGCGATGTAATATCACTATATACATCTTAGCCCGGCTAAATGGAGTATGGTGGACCGCTTGTCGTAGACTGGTTATGAGTTACGTATTAAAAGGGGCGACTAGACTCGAAGCAATTTATCTGTAGAACAAAAATTCATTTAAATTAAAAGAAATTTCGGGTATATTGCAATCGCCGTGGTCACAGGCAGACTGAAGCATTGAGCTTAAGATCTACCAACGTTAAGAAGCAGCGGTAGTTTCACGACGCACACAACTATCTTGTTTCTCTTTCTCTAGAAATAACTCTCCGTCCGATTTACCTCATATTCTTTCTAGTAAATTTTCGTAATACCTACTACTTAGCAACCTACCAAATTACATGCAGGATTAGCGATTCGTGAGGTAACTGAGACAAATATACATTACCATTTCGTTCAATTTGATTGAGATACTATCATAACTTTTCTTTGTATGAATCAGGCATCAGTCAAGTCACCCACCGTGCTGCCGAGCTAGCCAGTGAGAAATATACTAGTTACTACGATTTAATCTGTTTGAGGGGTGGCTAGGGGTAGTTTTGGGACTGCGCAGATCGATCCCTCTCTGTTCCCAGCTGTCTTGTCTGTGTTTCAGGGATAATCACTCAGGGAGGAAGATTATTGCTAAATAGGAGGAAAAGTTCCAGGATTTGGTTGAGCGAAGCCGTTTCACAAACTTTGATTTTAATGATTCGGTGTAACTGTTCAATTTACGGACATTTGCATAAAAATGGAGAAAGGACCGGCTTTGATTATAAGCATAATTAGTTATGTAAATATGTATGTGACTCTAATTAACTTTTTTAATATATGATTTGTTGTTGGAACAGGCAAATGGCCCACCTGATGTTAAGTGGTTACCATCACCCTATTTTTATTTTACCCCCTTAAGGGTAAAATTTTTACAAACTTTGAATGTCATATTTATTTATACCTAATCAAAAGCTTAAAGTTTCAAGCTTTAAAAATAACAAAACTTCCATACAAATTTTCATCCCCTATTTCAACCTCTTACAACCCTTTTTTCATATCAAAACGTAACCTGTCCTTTCTCAGGCTCTAGACTATCTTTGTTCCAAATTTAATTTAAATCGGTTTAGTAGTTTAAGCGTAAAAGCGTAACAGACAGGCAGACAGAGTTAATTTCGCATGTATAATAATTATAATTATAAGTAGGGATTGTATATTAAACTCATAACTTTCTTTAAACTAAGGTGTTTGCCTAGAAACAGAGTGGGCGGTACTGAGAGGTCGATGACCCATCCTTTATCACTATTACTACCACCTACTTTGTTTAGACTTCTCAAATATTTGTCTAATAATGTTGGTTATGGTACTATAAATATTTTTGATAACGCGTTATTTTAAAGCACAATTTAAATTACAATGTTACCAGAATATTTAGACTGCATCTGTTCTCTTCCTTACATTTTTTTCTTTACTACTTGCTAATGGAGTAAGCAGATGACCTGATGAAGTAATAACCATCAACTGGAACAAAGCAATAAGTACCTCGGAGATCACATTCTTTAGGAACTTACCCCATGGAGTGCATCGTTCTTAAAGTATCTAACTACGAAGTTCCTTTTTTTAAAGTTGTTTAAAAACTCAAGTAAACCTGGGTGTAGTGACTAGTAGTCCTTTACCATGTGCAGGGAACAGCAGATGCGCAATATAAACAGGACACGCGCCTGACTCACTGAACAGCCGGCCATACCATCCGTGCTTATGTATGTATATTTTAATATTTTTTGTTGAAGGAGTTATGGCATCTGCAAAGTTATAGTTTGATTTGTATAAACACCTTGAGCGAGCTAAAAATGATTGAGAATGTAAGTTTTAATTTGAGTCTTTCTCTTTGTCTGAAAGGTTTGCGAGAAAAAAAACAATTTTAGTTAACAAAGTTTACTAACATGTCTTTATTAACACTTATCGGGCAGTTTTTACGATTTATTAGGATTCCGTACCCAAAGGGTAAAACGGGACCCTATTAATAAGGCTCCGCTGTAAGTCCGTCTGTCACCAGGCTGTATCTTATGAACCGTGATAGTTAGAGAGTTTAAATGTTCACAGATGATGTATGTTTGGTGCCGCTATAACAACAAATACTAAAAAACGGAATAAATTAAACATTTAAGGGGGCTCTCATACAACACACATGATGTTTTTATTATTGATAATGGTACGGAACTCTACGCGCGCGAGTCCGACGCGCACTTGGCCAGGTTTTATTTACTACGTAAGCACACACGAACCAAAAAATACAACTAAGACATCAAAGAAGAACGGTCGTTGCTTGAGCACGGTGTCGTGTTTTTGTGTGCTACAGCAGTACAAGGGCTTCGACTCAGCATGATGCCTATAGCTACTGTGAGGAAGTTAAGCGCTGGTATTCTGTCGAGACCTTCGATCGACACACCTTGTGAGAATTTTGTTTTTTTTATACAATTTGCTGATGGAACCAGCATATGGCCCACCTGATGTTAAGTGGTTACCATAGCCTATAACAAAGCATCGCCTTGTAGGTCACGTTAGTTAGGAACAAGCCCGACAATACACTGCTCTGCGTCCATCAACCTGAGGCATACTGGTGTTAAGCCTCATGTGCCTGTAATTACACCGGCACCCTTCAAACCGGAACACAGCAAGCTGCAAGAAAGAGGCATGGTGGTAGTACTTCCCCGGACGAGCCCTTCACTAAGAGCTCTACTACTACTAAATAACTATCACTTATGTAGTGTTGTGTCAGATAAATAAAATCAGATCAATATTGTGTCAGAAATACTACTTAGGCATATTTTTATGCGGTACTTTAGTGACCTTGGTTCCGTCTACTGTCTTGTTATAGGTATATTATAAAAGCCTGCTAAAACAAATAAATTTTTACAAGTCATCTTTTAGTTAGTTCAATTTAGCACAGTGACGTCATTTTGACACTTAGCTGAATCCAGATGACACGATGGAATTGGTCTTTAGTTGAGAAGCCTTGGAACTAGTCAATTGATGACTGGCAGAAATAGATTCTTAAATTCATATTAATTTGCGTTGCTCGGTGCAACTAGTGAAATCGCTTGTGGCTTCGTTTGCGTAAAGTTTTTATACAAACTTCAACACTATTGCCCTAACTAGTCATATAAACGAAACATAAAAAAAATGTTTACGAAAATATTCGCCACTCTGCAATAGGCTAGTACAGAGTAGTAGGTATACTCTACCGTAGCGCTGGTTTTCTTTGGTGGTAGTACTTCCACTATACACCAAGACTCACCAACACTCTGCCTACAGTGTGGTGCAGATGGCAACAAATCGAAGTCGCTACAGACAGACTACACGCGCAAAACATTACATGGTTTCTTCATCACGATCTTAAGGAATAAAGTGTGACTGGACAAGGACGCGCTTAGACGAATTTACCAGGAAAATGTCGACTCTACGATCAACATAAGCTAGCTTTATTTATATTATTATGTCAGTCAGCCAGGACCAATGTTTTTATAAAGTTATTATCCATTATTTATACTGTCAGTCCTCATTGTCTCTTATTATCTCTCACTGTCTTTATGAAGTTATATTCGTGCATATGAATACAGTAAGAATATTTTATTTTTGTAAATAAATAAGCTATTGGTTCTGGCTATAGCGATAGTGGAGAGAAAAACAAAACACAAGTCCATAATATCATTTATGTTAGAGGCCCAATTCTCGTAATTTTTTTGTACTTAGACGAGATTGAATCAATAATTGGTTTGACAAATTTGGGCCTGTCTGAAATATCAGTTATAAAGAATACCATTTGAAGATTGACACGATTTAAACATGAATTTGACGGTATTTAGTTACGAGAATTGGGCCTCAGAATACAACCAAAATTGCAAAGCAGAACTAGAAAAAACAATAGAAAAACAATTTAGAATGCATGTGAAATACTTTTTGAAAAAATTACAGAGTTGTCTCAAGTGTGTCATTCAGTCTCCCTTAGTTCCTTCCGTGACCGTTCTGTTAGAAGTCCTTGACACGAACTTGCCCTTTCTTTTACCTCCAAAAATAGTTTCTATTCGTCGACGCTCTACGTCGTGAGTTGTTTGTTGGCGACTGACAATTTCGTTTCTTTTGTTTTAGTGACGGCCGCTAGGAATGGGGACCCGTCACAGTTTTATCTGTGAATGCAGTTTTATAGGCCTTGAGAAACTAAAACATAAAGTGCAAAAATTTTTTTCTACGGCCAAATCTGGCTAGGTTATGGGCAAAATACCGAACGAGGCTCACTGACCGCGCGAACAGCCTAGCGTTGAGATATTGTGACGTCATGTCACAATGACCCAGCGCTAGCCGCCGAACCCGCGCGGTTTTATTAAAAAAAAATTAATTTAAACCAGAACACGACCCGCGCAGATCGAGTGAACTTTAATAAATGAATGGTGGAGAGCGCGAGCGCGGGCGAAAGAGAATCGAGACGTCACGATTCCCTGACATGAGCTATCCGGCCGCCCCGCGGTTAGCTGGTACAAAATGTGTAATATCTTCGCAACCAATGGAACGATTTCAATTATTTAAAAACTATCGTACCTAAACAAGTAAAAGGAACACCATTACATAGATAATATATGCATTTTCCGACTTGGTACGGGAGCTCATTGAGAGGTGTTCGTTCAATTATTAGGTGCACGTAGGAAATCACACGGGGCCGGATCGATACATAAAAAAAAGAAATAGTCTCACGGATGTAATCATGCACGGTAGATACCCCTTCAGTCAGTTAAATAAGTCACGTTGATTTTTGAAAATTTCTAAGAAAAAAAAAATGTTTACCTATTCTATAATTTTAAGTTCTGTAATGTGGGGGTTGAATCTGTGATTTTCTATTCTATTCTTATTAATTGTTCATCAAATTATTATTTGATAGTTAACGCAGAGGATGTTTAGTATGAATATACCTTCATGTAAAATCTGCAGGTATATCATACCACTTTAAAGAGGGCTTCAATATTCTCCCCTTTGATACGCTCTACGTGCACCCAATTTTATTGATCGTACGTTCGAGAGGGCTTGTCAGTCAGGGCCCGTCACCACCGGCGTAGATAAACATAATGTCCGCCCGCAGGTGGTCTGGGGTCTTTATACTAGGAATAACATTCAACATCAACATTAATTGGCAATGATGGCGTAAATAGGTCCTAGTGATTGTAAGTGACAGCTAGGTGATATTTGACATCCTTTACCAAAAGTTTGTTTCTTTTACAATAGCTGTTACATTTTTTAAGCAAGTTCAGAAGGATGTATAAAGTTTTAAACAATATTAGCAACTCAGTGCATTAAGCATACTTATTTCGCACGTAATATTTTAAATGGTTTAACCGAAAAATATCAACTTGAAAGTCAATGCTGTTTGAAAATAATACAAATAGGCCTAAGTATGGTTCATCTTATCTAAAAACACTTTCATCAGACACACTTTCAAACAAAGTATCTTTCATCTAGTAACCATAACACAAGCTCTGCTTAGCTTGGGGCTAGATGATGCTGTGTGAATTGTCCAGCATTATTATTATTATTAACAACTCACCGAACACACGTTTCATCAACGATCGAAAAAGTTAGCCTCGCTCTCGTTTTCTTTTTATCCAGATGTAAAATACTAACCTGTCACTGGTCATGGTTCAACGCACAGGTATAATAGCCGAACGATGTCGTTGCGTGACCGAGTCGAATCCACGAACATCTTTATTGAATCGAACGATTTCGTTATTTCTTACAAGTGGCGTGCCGGATGGTACGACCGGAAGTGTAGGTGTGATGGTGGGTATTTTATACTCGTGCTATAGAAATTTACTACCTATTTAACAGCCGTTTTAGAAACTTGGCGCAGTAGCTATCCGGTGTAATCGAGCTGAAGCCCAATCGCTCTATTTTCGCAGTTTTGAGGTTATCACGGAACGTTTCTGGTTGTTACATACGAAAAGTGTTGTACTGAGGGCAGCCCGCATGCATCAGACATTTGTGGCGTAAACGTATAGAACCAACACCAGTTACACTGCGTGGCAGGCCTGTAGCGCTCTGTAGTAAAGTTATCATGTCGCGCCATGTAAATCAAATATCAAGTTCATTTTTGATAAACTATTCGATCTCCAAATATAACTATGTAGAACGCAATAGTATAATGTTAGTGGTTTAGCTTTTTACTATATCGTTAATCTGCGGTGATCTCCCCTGATTCGGCAACTAAAGCTTGCGCTACCTAAGTAGGTATACCTCTTTTTATGGGATGCCTTTGAATAATACAAAAGTGTAATTCTTTTGTAAGACAGATCAATCTACTATCCCACTAGTTTAATAATATAATGTATGTGAAGCTTGTGAGTATACTCACAAAAAAAATAAAAATAAGTACCTAAGTACACAAATATACACATAATATTATCATTTGACAGATTTTTATAAGTATGGCCAGACTGTTTTATCCGGGTATCTAAGGTAGTACGAGCCCGTAGAAGACGCTGTAGTTAAATTAGTGGGATGGAGTAGACTTGACTACAAATAATAAAGTAATAAAATGTTTAACTGATCGACTAAGCGCGTGAAATGCGGGCTCGTTCGATTCCCTCCTCCCCCTGCACCTATGGGGAAGGGGGGGTCTTATCACTCAGCTGTTAATCAAACCCCCTTCATAAAGTGTTGACGCAAAGGGTAGGGTGGCTATGAGGTGGAATTTTGAGAGACAGATGTCAAATATCGTGAGGTATATTTAATTGACAAGTCAAGTTAGTTTATTATGGCTCAAGATATACCTGCTAAGTCCTTATACTAAGAACTAAGTCTTTGTGTAGTTTTTTTTAGTTATGGAAATCACGGTGAGTATGATATGTTATTCCAATTGGCCAGAATCACTTCAAGGAAATATCGATCTAAGAAAATAGCCTAATAAAATTCAAGCATGGTCACCCCACAAAAACTGTAATTTTATACGCTACCTATACGTAGTCCAATATAATGCATTGTACTGTCAGCAAAGGAAGTTTGATTTACAAACTTTTTTATACGACTTATTGACGGTACAAACATTAACCCACCTGATGTTCAGCATCATCATCATCATCAGCCTATAGAAGTCCACTGCTGGACATAGGCCTCCCCCACATGTTTCCAGAAAGAACGATTCTTAGCCCTTTCCATCCATCTACTTCCCGCGGTCTTAACAATGTCGTCAGTCCATCGGGTAGGAGGACGTCCTACGCTTCGTCTTCCGGTTCGTGGTCGCCATTCGAGAACTTTTATTCCCCAACGGTTGTCGGTTCTACGAGCTATATGGCCTGATGTTAAGTGGTTACTAATAATTACTTATAACAAAGTATAGCATTACAGATCAAGCCCATTACAAACTTCTTTGATGCACTGCAATGACGTACCCATTAATCTGAGGCTAACAAGTGTAATGTAATTCCTAATGTGCCTATGTAATTTCACCTATATCCATAACTATCTTTTAGTAGTAGTAGATTTCTTTGTGAAAGGGCTCGTCCGGGTATTTACTATCTCCGTACTTATTTTTACCGCCAAGCAGTATGCTCGCATTGCTGTGTTCCGGTTTGAAGAGTGCCGGTAAAATTACAGGCACATGAGGCTTAACACCAGTATACCTCAGTCGGTGGACTTACGTGCATGACTTACCTACAAGAAAATGCTTTGTTATAGGTGATGATTATCACTTAACATCAGGTGCGCCATATGCTTGTTGGACCAGCATAAAAAATAAAAACAGGTGCTCCGCAGACGGGCAGTTAACGCAACTATAGCCTTTTTGCCCTTTTTGCCACATTAATTCGAACCGACAAACTGTCTTCATCTAAGCGACGCTTGATGCGGCAACTGTACCTAGAAGAATTGTAGTACAATCTAATACTATGGACATACGGATACAGATAGTGATGAATATTGATTACAAAACGCACCTCGCATTTTAATGACTTACGTTCGAACAAAGATATTTTATTTTGCAACTAGTGACACCCGGATTTGTTTGTTGTTACCGAAGTACCTAACTTGACAATGCGATTTTTGATCAATTATATATTTCCAAGTTTCATTTAATTTTAACAACCCACAGTGGGTTGTTAAAATTGCGGGTTGGATCCCCACTGAGGACAAATATTTGTGTAATAAACATAGATGTTTGTTCTCTGTCTGGGTGTTACTTTGATAACACCCAGACATATTATATGTATGACAGAGATATGTTGTGTATTTTAAGCATGTATTTACAAAAAAAACCGTATGCAAGTATTTTATCAGTCATCTGGTTCCCATAGTACAAGTTATGCTTAGTTTTGGGGCTTAGTTAGTTTAGATGATGCGGTCGTCGGAGTAGCACGCTAGAATAATAAAAGATATTTAGTTTATTCTGCTCTTGTAGATGGTTTATACCAAAGCAAAGTTGAAACTTGAGCTACAAATCAAAGTACCTAAATCTTCATCGATTTTCCTATTCAATTTCAGAGGGTAAGCGACTAATCCGGATTTAATACTGAAAACACACTCGAACATTTCAGCTTATGTACCTAACATGATATTCCCGACCACCCTCTATATGTTATTTACTCAGAAGTTTGAAAATTAAAAATTATTAAGTACCAAGTACCAAATAAATAGAGAATATATAGGGTTTTTGTTTAGTGTAAAGCCTTACCACATCGGTAAAAATAAACATGATAGTAATCTACCCTGGCCGACTAAAAATGGAAATGTATCAAATGTATGACAGTAATTAATAATAATAATAAATATTGATACACATTCATACAGCGCCTGCTAGCCCCAACTAAGCAAAGCTTGTACTACGGCACCACTTATTGTATTTATCCTATCGCAGTTCATGATAAATAATAATAATAATAATGCTGGACAATCCACACAGCATCATCTAGCCCCAAGCTAAGTAGAGCTTGTGTTATGGGTACTAGATGACTGATATACTTAATACAATACATTACATACATAGATATTTTTTTATTATACATAGAAAATACCCAGAAGACCCGGAATAAATATTTGCAGATCGTGGGATAAATCCCAAGGCGGGAATCGAACCCGCAACCTTTTGCGTCGTAGGCGGACATTCGCCCGCCGCGCCACATCGGTCGTCATGATAAATCTACAGATTAAACAACTGAGCACAGTGAGTCAGTGGGGTTCATTAGTCAGCTGAATCGGGGTGTATAATCAAGGGCAGGTACTTCAGGAAAGCCTACTTATCTGTAGGCTCTAACGCACGTGGGGATTAAAGAGGCTTATGTATAATCCTGTTAAATAGGTTAACTAAAGCGCGTGTCGTTTGTATCGCTTGGACATTTGTAGAACAACTAACCTAAACTCCTTGTAACAATTAAAAAACTATTTTACCGAGAGTGGGAAACCACTATTATTGACATCTAAGGTAGATATAGATACTAGTGAAATCGCAAGTGACTTAATTCGCTTGAAACTGTCTTCAAACAAACTTCAACCCCTGCATCCTCTTAGGGGTTGAATGACAATGACCTTTCTTATTACACCCTTATGAAGATACATACTTTTTACTAAAGACATTATTGAAAAGTTGGCTCTGACGTTGTATAAATCTATTCCGGCCTGTTTTAGACGAACCGGCCAAGTGCGAGTCGGAATCGCGCACCATTATCTATAAACGGCAAAAAACCACGTTTGTTGTATGAAAGCCCCCTTAAATATTTATTTTATTCTGTTTTTTATTTGTTATAGTGTTAACAGAAAAACATTATCTGTAAAAATTTCAACTCTACCATGGTTCATGAGACAGGCAGCGGACTCTTAGTAATAGGGTCCTGTTTTACCTTTTGGGTACGGAACCTTAAAAAGCACCATAGAGCGTTTATGACGCGTTTATGATTTGCCTATAATGATGAATTAATACTTTTCGTTTCTTAGTGACACCAACGGACGATTGTAAAATATTGGAACCGCTAATGAGTTATAATTACAATTACTTGCGTATATTATTATCTTGTGACACATTATATGCATATTATATAGACTAGGCATTTTGATAGCCAAAATCAACAATGAGGTAAGTGAAAACAAACAATACCGAATCTCGACGTCCATCTTGAATTTGAACTTGCATCTTTTAAACCAATATAATTAAAATAAACAAATAGCACCACGACTTTAATCCTCATGCACGGTAGATATCCCCTTTGATATCTTAGTACCAAGTACCTTGAGATTCTTCGAGGATGTCTAAGGTAGGTAGTCAGAGGTATGTCCAGATAGTAGGTACATTTGGTACATACCCACATTTTACAGTAGTTAGTATTTTTTTATATTCAAGTTGCAGATGGAAAAGCTTATGGCCCACCTGATATTAAGTGGTTACCATCGCTTATAACAAAGTATTGCCTCGTAGGTCGCACTCGTTAGGAACGTGCCCTATGATGCACTACTTAGCGTCCATCAACCTGAGGCATACAGGTGTTAAGCCTCATGTGCCTGAAATTTCACCGGCACCTACTCCCGTCAAACCGGTGCACAGCAAGCAGTTTGGGGGTAGAAATAGGCATAGTGGTAGTACTCCAAGTACTCCTACGAGGCAATGCTTTGTTATGGGTGATGGTAACCACTTAACATCAGGTGGGTCATCTGCTTGTTTCATCAGCAAGTATTGGAAGGGTTCTGTTCTAGTCCGGGACTACAAAAAAACGGTAGGAGCTAAGCCGGAAGTTTGTTGCCAGTTCTTCTAGTTGTTGGCGTTTAGATTCAATTAGCTATAAGAGGTTTCAAGATGATCCCTGCGGACATTACTGTCCTAACCGGTCAACATCAGTAGTACACTTGCCGCGTGCCGCGCTTTTTATCATAAAAACTAGAATTTTCTAGAAGTAATCAATATTTATAGGTTTCAAGCATTTTTTCTAGGAATAACATAAGGTTTTTACATTATCGTTGTCGGCATCTATTTTTAGTGCAAACTACATCTATCCAACTTCCTGTGTTTAATTAATTAGTTAATAATATTGTTACTACCTACTGATAACATTATCAAGTTTCACACGAGTAGATGTAAGAAACTTGGACGGCATTGCGAATCTAGATGAAACTTTTGAAGTAATACTTCTAAAGCGACTTCAACAAGGTTGCGTTAAACGTTTCACACTACCATGGAGGGGGTATGAAAGCACTGTTCTTTCTTTCTTTCTCTCATAGCCAGTTACGTTTCGTATATTAAAGAAGTTATTGTTAGCGAAGGATGTCCGCCAGTAGCTGACGTACATACAAAAATACCACATACTGCATTTGATTAATTTTAATTTGGCTAATAGTAAAACAATTATATAAATTCATTATAATGTTATAAATAATCATTTAAATATTTATCATGAATTCAGGTATAGATATTTTGGTAGTTTTACTCGTTAATAACTTATCGGAAGTTCATTTAAATACATTTATTAATTACAGTAATTGATAACGTAAATAACCGTGAAATAATTAATGTAAAATCAGCATAATAATTTTCTTTATTTTTAATGAATTTAGATGTTACCCTCGTATATGTTTAAATAATGATTACCTATTCAGTTTCATTATTTCCGGAAGTATTTTATAATTGATTTCTAATTTAATCAATATTTTAAGAAAGTCTTACTATTATTGTTTTAATAATTATCATAAATCTTATTAGTAATTTTCGTGCATTTAGATATATTAATTTCATGGAATTTGTATAAAATTGATATTACGGAAGTATGAATACTGCCGGTAGGGCTACTTTTGAGTTGTAAACAATCTTCTGGCTGTATAAAAGCGGTAGCAATAAGTATTCGTGTGGAATTGTAATACCAAACTAGATAGAGGCGAAGCTCTGCCCAAAAATAGACGTCACAGTAAATCCTGAGTTTAATTTCAAAGACCATCGTAACCTACGGTTATACCTCAGAAGTGGGATATCTAGCACATGTGCTTCTGTTATTGTCAAAAAGAAGAGGAATCTCTGCCGAAAAGCTGCGTCGGACAATGAGCAAACTGAAGAAGACCTAACTTTTTTTTCTCTTGTCCGTCACCATGCCCGCACCAAGGAAACTGCACGGTGGAACCAGTGCCGACGCAGAAGTAATCACCGAATTTCGGCCTGAAGATAGCTGCAGTAACATCGGTAGCTGCCTACGTATGATCGAAAATCTTTGTGAAATTTATAGCTGGAACACGACCAAAAGATGATGCAACTCCGCTTACGTGGTTCTGCCAGGTGCTAGTACGCTAATCTGGAGGACTTATTGAATGCTGCTTTCCCACGATCTGCCGACCACGCGAACAAACTTGAGGTTATGCTGGCAATGACGAAGATAAATTTCGAAATCATGATACAGTAGTGACACAATAAGGTGTCTCTGCTTAAAAAGTGTAACGCCCATGGAGAAAAAGCTTTCTCGTGAATTATAAAAAGTCTGTCTGTAGAGATCAAAATCTCTGAAACCTTACTACGGGTATTTGTCATCACTCGAAGACTATGAAACTAAACATGAAGCCGCAACGCCTGCCTGGAAAATAGGTGCTACTAATTGAAGTTCAGCCTCTACGACGCCACAGCAGCCTGAAGTAATGCTACGTCTGTCACCGAGTTGGACACGAGGTACGGGACTGCCGAGCTCAACAACGCTGCGGAATCTGCCAGCGCACCGGTCAAATTTCAACGAGCCACTTCTAAGACAACGGGACAAAACTGCTAAGCATCTCTGGTGAGTCGTATTATGTTCACTTCTACTAATTATCTCTGAGCATCTACAAACGCCTTGCATACATTGGCACTAATGAACTAGCTGCACATGGATTCGGGCAGTAAACTAAAGAATTTAACTGAAAGTAAAGCTAGACTCTGCCGTTGTAATGAAGCGGTTGGCGGTGCTCACATGCGGACTGCAGGTTACAAGTAGAGACGTATTGCGTATAGGTATATACCTAGGCTGTGTGCTTGAAAAGTTCTGTCTAAATAACCAATAGGAATATACCTACCTTATTGATATAGATAATAGGTCAACCGATGATTTATCAACCTAACCTAGTAAACCACTTCAAACTTTGCTTATTGAAACTTCTCTGGTAAATGACTACCTAAAACCTATTGACCTTGAAAAATGATCACGACGCAACGTAGGGTGTCTATCTTAAACGCCATGTGACTATCTCGGCTAAGAGCGCTTTTCCTTATTAATATGTATGCTGATATTTAATCCATCGCTAGATTTTTAATTTTATTTCTTAACAAATTCTGTTTGCAATATGAGCAATATGAGAAACTATGTTACGCCATTCCTGAAAGAGTTATTTGCATCGAAGGACAATTAAAGCTGAATATGGGTGATATACTTAGCAACAACTTTCCCAACTTATAAACTAACAGCACGTTCTGAACTTGTACTTGCCGCTGATCACGTTCATGACGTCATGACTCATAATTTGTTAACGCCTTAGTTAGTTCTCTTGCATTATGTAAAAGGGCGATAAAGATTTAGGAGAACTAGAGGGTACGAACCGCGATAGCCTGTGTGTTATTAAATAACTATGCTCCTCTATTAGCTACTTAGGTAATACAAAGAATAAGACAAACTTTTTTCACTTTAAACCATGCAAAGTGTCGCATAAGGAAAACTAAGTTCTCCAGAACACTTTTATAGGCTTAGGTTTACTCTCAAACCGTCAAAAACCGATACCACTTGCCACATATTGACAATCGGGTCTCAAAGTTGTTATTTTTGCTTAAAAAAAATCTCTTTATAAAAAATGTTATTTTTAATATTTAACAAACATTTAATTGAGCTCAAGGGTACTTACTATGAAGTTAAAAATGTGGAAGACTCTATTCTTAAAACTGCATTTGTGATTCCTTCGGGATAGTTTGGACTAACTTCATGTTTTAGGAAGTTATTGGGTTTGCTGAAATTGCTCTTCCTTGTATTAGACTTTAGAATGGGACTGTAGAATGGGATTGGTGTCTCGAACAATGAAGAGATAAACATTAAAACAAAGATTAGTCGAAAGGCCAGTGCTGTGCTGTGATAGTCGTTACAGCCGTTCGTAGCAGGACTGACTTTTGCGCTGTAGGCGGTGGCTTCGATCTCCACCGAAAACAAACATTTTAGTGGTGAAAACAGATGTTGTTCTATATGGGTATTAAATTGTATTCTAAGTATGTATTTACAAAAAATATACGCAGTCTATCAGTCGTCTAGTTTCCATAATACAAGCTATGCTTAGTTTGTGTTTAGTTGATGGTATGTAAATGTCCACAAATATTTATATTTAAGTATCTATGATAGTAAAGCGGTTACAGGGGTGCATGTTGACGCGAGCCAAGTCTAGGTGGCTTTCTCATGCAACATCAGCCTGATGAATCAGTAAAACCAGTAGCATATTTTAATAAAGTAGCTTCTAAACAGGGACAGTTCTACAACAGTGTTACGAACTGGAGACCATCGCTGTTGTAATCACTGTAACGTTTTCGTATCTATTTGACGAGAATTGCTTTAAAAGTTATCACAAAATGCGCGACCTTTTCGTATTACAACTATCTCTCTCTATATCTCGTTCCCCGAATAGCTCGATTTTGGTTAGCCAAGAAGAACGCATGAAACACGTAGGTAATAATAATAACAATAAAATTTTCAAACTGAAGGATATAATTGGCTATTAACAAAATTAAAAGAATTAAAATTCAATTAAAAGAAGATGGTATACTATACTTTACTTACACGTAAAAAGAACATACGACTAACAAACATTGCACGGTTAATGCTTCGTAGTTGCAAAATTAGCAAAATATGACCTTGTATGAGTGTCATGACCAAATACACAATGGACACCCAGGGTTCAAAAGATGCGCCTTTTGTTAAAACAAGAAAGTTAAACGTTTGTGTTCTAGTCGCTATACCTAGATACTTTACCAAATTCGCAATTGCTAGAGCCGTTACCTGTCTCGTTAGTTCCATGAAAACAATCAAGCACTTAAAGTAGATAATCAAATTGTTTGGCAATCAAACTAGAATTATTACAGACTAGCTGATCCGTGCCCACTTCGCTGGGCGGTAAACATTTTTACTTTTCATTTTTCGGGTTAATGTTTATAGCCTATGATAAATTAAATATGACAAATTAGCGGGTTAAAATATCGCAAATAACGTGGCTTTCTATTGATAAAAGAATTTTCATAATCTGTTCAGTAGATCCAGCGATTACCCCATGCAAACTAAAACACTTAACCTTTTTATAATATTAGTATATAGATAAAAGAAAAGTTTTCACTAGTCGTTATGCCGAAAGAAACTCAACAAAAACAACAAAAAAACGCTACAACCAGTCTTAAGCCAAGCGAATGGCTTAAATACTATGTCCGAAAATAAGGGTACATGGGACGCGAAACTTCACGATGTCTTATAGGGAATAAACACACCTAGTGCTACTACCACGTTTTCTCCGTTCGTTCGGTGTGTTACGTAGTGTTCGGGTATGAAAACTCCTGTTTGCCTACTCACCCATCAAGGCAGGCATCAACGTTCGTTCGCATGGGAAGCACTACAAGATAGGGAGGCAGAATGCAAAATTGCGGATCGATAGAAAAATAACGGTCATAAAGAAAAACCGATATGATAAAATATTCAGTAGGACAAATAGTAGTACTGTAAAGAGACTGAACTAGTAGGGGCTAGTAGGTAACTCTTTTGCTAAAGTTTCATAAAAATTAAAGAGCCTCGTATGCCAGTCCCTATTAAATTCTAATGTAGATTGCTATACAATATCTAGCGTTAAAGGAATAATAGGTACGTGTACAAAATTCAATGCAGTGGTTCGGGAAGTCCTAAGGCCTTACAAATCAAGACTAGGAAATAGATATGGAAGATCTCATATATCTTCATCATCATCATCATAATCAGTCTGTAGAAGTCCACTGCTACACATAGGCCTCCCCCATATTTCTTCATAAAATATAAATATTATCATAACTATCCACAGTTAATCCATCACTTTGCATGCTAAGGAAAAAAAACCTAATGACAATTATTTGAGATGCTGGAAACGTCCGCCTACCTAAGTACCTGATTCATAATGGAGGTTATATATCTACCTAAAATATAATAATATAAAAGAGGATGTAAAAGATCATTGCCTACACATCTGTAAATAAAACTCTAATAAAGTTATTTATTATACATACATGTTAAAAATACTTTAAAATATAAAGGTCCTTCTACAAATAAGACTTAAGTTAAACAGATAACATCTACTGCAGTTCTTCTCCTTCAAACTCCTTGACGACCTCTCAGGCGTTTGAGCAAGCTGTAACAAAAATAACATAAGATAGGTACTGCAGCAAAAAAAAAAAACAAAATCAATGTCTATGTGACCGATTAGCCGATGAAGCATGAGGCTGCGTGACGTACCCCAAATGATTAAAATGTCTGATAAGTCTGTGTGATCTACGTGGAGTACTGTCTGTGTGACCTACGTTGAGTATTGTCTGTGTGACCTACGCTGAGTATTGTCTGTGTGACCTACATTAAGTATCATTTGTGTAACCTATGTTGTCTATTGTCTGTGTGACCTACATTGAATATTATCTATGTGATCTACGCTGATAATGAACTGTGTGACCTACGCTGATTATTGTACGTGTGATATACATTTTTATTGTCTATGACTCTATGTGTTATACATTTTTATTGTCTGTGAGACTTACGTTGTACGATGAACATTGTCTATGTGACCTACAATATTTATCGGCTGTGTGACAGACACTGTTCTCACTGTAACCTACTGCGTATGCATTCTAAGATTTACGTGGGCTTCCAACAATGTTTAACGGACCCTCAAAATAATTGAAGAAACGATACTACTTACCGTCTATGTGACCTATAAAAGTTTTGTCTTTGTGACCTAGGTTTTGCTAGTGGTTTATCTTATTGTAACCTACTCTAAGTGTACCTCAGAATGTTGCAAAAGCAGTAAAACAGTCTGGGTTAATAAATATGACCTTTGAGGGGGGGTAAAGCAAAAGCTGTGTGCACTGTGAGATATAATTAGTAAAACTTACCATGGCAAAAAAGAATAACCGACGTTAAAAAAAAAACTGGTTCCAGTATATCGTACGGTACAACCAACATCGATCACTTCAGCAGACTACTGCTTAACTTGGAAAGCAGACTACTGCATCTTTTATTTAATTTCAGGTGACTGATGCTGCCGAAGCCAGAGTGCCGTCTCCGACCGCCCGTGGGACACGGTCGTTGCAGGATGGCCGAATGTTAGCGAAGGATGTCCGCCAGTAGCTGACGTACATACAAAAATACCACATACTGCATTTGATTAATTTTAATTTGGCTAATAGTAAAACAATTATATAAATTCATTATAATGTTATAAATAATCATTTAAATATTTATCATGAATTCAGGTATAGATATTTTGGTAGTTTTACTCGTTAATAACTTATCGGAAGTTCATTTAAATACATTTATTAATTACAGTAATTGATAACGTAAATAACCGTGAAATAATTAATGTAAAATCAGCATAATAATTTTCTTTATTTTTAATGAATTTAGATGTTACCCTCGTATATGTTTAAATAATGATTACCTATTCAGTTTCATTATTTCCGGAAGTATTTTATAATTGATTTCTAATTTAATCAATATTTTAAGAAAGTCTTACTATTATTGTTTTAATAATTATCATAAATCTTATTAGTAATTTTCGTGCATTTAGATATATTAATTTCATGGAATTTGTATAAAATTGATATTACGGAAGTATGAATACTGCCGGTAGGGCTACTTTTGAGTTGTAAACAATCTTCTGGCTGTATAAAAGCGGTAGCAATAAGTATTCGTGTGGAATTGTAATACCAAACTAGATAGAGGCGAAGCTCTGCCCAAAAATAGACGTCACAGTAAATCCTGAGTTTAATTTCAAAGACCATCGTAACCTACGGTTATATTATACTTCAGTACACGACTGAAGTATAGGTCCAAAGCACACTCGTTTTTTTTATACTACTCGCCGATGGAATAAGCAGATGGCCTAACTGAAATGAAATAAAATAAAAAAAAAAAGTTTATTGACAAGACACACAAAGGTTACAAAAAAAAGCGTACAGGGAATACACGGAAATAAAAAAAAGAAAAGACAAAACTTTTTGGTTTATAATAAGTCCCGCACTTTTACCCATTCATCCCATCAAAAACAAAAGACATAGACCTAAGAATAAGACAATATGTTTCGTCAACATGGAGCCAGCTCAGCACAAAATGCTGAATAAGTAGAATGGTTTCCACCTATCCAACGCTGAGTTTCAGCTGCACCAGGCCCTAGTGACGACGTACGTCAGACAAACGCACCAACATTCAGAGATTGAGGTCTTACTACAAAATTATGTGTGGCTACAAACAAAAAATTAGTGCGGTAAGAAAGTCTTAAATGGGTAACTTAAAACTATCGAAAACCCGGAAAAATAAAGAAACTATTAAAAATTAATACAGAAAATAAAAACATACAGTGCAAAGCCTACCTGGCACTTCTGTGTATTTTTGTTACCGCTTTATCAACAAATACTAAAAAACAGAATACAATAAATATTTAAGGGGGCTCTCATACAACAAACGTGATTTTATTTGCCGTTTTTATTATAGAATGGAATCCTTCGTGTGCGAGTCCGACTCGCACTTGGCCGGTTTTTTAAATCGTTATACCAACGTTACTTTGTGTAGTAATTTGTTTTAATTAAATTGTAAATTGTTTCAGATGTGTCGAGCGAGACGATTACGTAAGTTTAATTTAAATTTAATTTACGTTTAAATGGCGCATTGGTGTAGGTACGACATTTTATAGGGCTTTAGATTTGTGAGCTATTAAGTGTTGAAGGGAACTACTACACCAACCTACCTATAGGTAGATGACTGTGGTGTTCAGTATATATGCTACAGTTAGCTCTGTTTATAAGAACTGGCACAGATAAAAAAGGTATCACACTATTACTTACTGATAGAACAAACAGATAGGTCACCTGATACTAAGGGGTGACCATCGCCGATAACAAAGTTACGAAGAATCACGAGTGGGTACTTTGTGCTAAGAGATCTAAGGGGATATCTACCGTACCTGGGAATTAATGTCGTAAAGCTATTTATTTTTTTTCTTTTTTCAATAATGTAATGTGACCCTTAGGGTAGCCACTAGCTTCTATGAACGAACTACCTACATAACTTATGTTAATATAATACCCTTTGTTTTGCAATGGACAAATGTAATTATGGTGGTTAACGCCGTTGTCGCTATCGAACTGTGGTATCTTGTTACCACTTACCATAGATAAGAAATAAAACAATATCACAGCGCCCATAGATAAGTAATCCTTGTAATCCAAACGATGTTTGCAATGACGTCACAACATGGCCGCTACAAACGCTCCGCCTGGTGGAATTTATGGTGATTTCATAGGATGTAAAGATAGTAAGAAGGAGGTCGAATACCTAAATATAGGTACAAACAAGGGAATTACGTGTTTAATGTATAATCAAACCTTTTCATGGCACGCTCATGGCCTCAACCGCACAGACGTAACATTTCAGCAGCAGACATTATATCTTGTCATGGCAACTACAACACAACAAAAGGAGTCTTATTCAACAGATGTTCTAACGCAACGCCTACTCGACTGTTCTTTATGTTCCAATGACCTAATCAAGGCGCGAACAAAGAAAACTATACCCAAAAACAGTCATTATTCATTGTCTACAATTAAAACTTATATGTATGGCCAAAAAGTTCCTATTTTAAAAGCTAAAAACCTCGTTTGATTTAAAATTACAACAAAAAAGTTCTTATTACAGACTCGATAAGTCCTAAATTTAAATTTACAGTGACAGCAAAGAATTTTTGAACATAGAAACCGAATGTAGAGCATGGAGGGACCATTATAGCTTGGCCTCTGCGCCTTCTTTGTGTGCCCGTTTTTGGATCATTCTGGTTAAAGAACTTGAGGAGGTGAAGGTCAGAGTATAGTGGTTATATCTTGATTTATTTTTTCTTTGTTTGCTAGTCGCGACAA
Source organism: Electrophaes corylata (assembly GCA_947095575.1). Taxonomy (NCBI): domain Eukaryota; kingdom Metazoa; phylum Arthropoda; class Insecta; order Lepidoptera; family Geometridae; genus Electrophaes; species Electrophaes corylata. The sequence goes on from OX352714.1 coordinate 5,321,493, forward strand.
AATGTTGACAAGTCCAGTTTTTAATTTGAAATGCTTGTGATATATTTCTTGTTTATATTGTAAGTTATAACCATCTTTGGCGTTATGCTATGCAAGACTTATAAACTATACAATCTCCAACTTTTATATTAAAATTATCATAGTTCTAGGCTTGCGTTATGTTGTTCAACGCATAAACTTTGCCATTTCAAAAGTTGGTAAAACTTTACTATGAGCTTAAAGTTACTATTATTCTACATGAGGTTTTGTTATTCTCTTCTGTTTACAGCTTATGTTAGTTTCCTATTTAACTTTGTATGAATACAAACATCTAAGAACTGGGAGGCCATCATCATCATCATAGCGTACTGGGGCCTCGAATATATTTGACATTGTGGCGTAAGCGTACCGTGTTGACATTTGAATTGCATTACGCCATCATTACCTAAACATCCATAGCTCAACAGTTGAGTGTTGCCGTTGTAGCGCAGTGTAACTCGGATAAAAAATATAAATAGCATCATCATATTATACATGTACCTAGCTATAATCGATTTTAATCCTCAAGCACGGTAAATATCCTCTCTAGGGTGGATTCTGAGTTTTTCTGTTTTTGCAAGCTCGGATTTTTGGCATAGATATACGTTAAGCGCCCCTCGCGGCATATTGGGGCCATACAAAAATTCGAGCTCGCAAACCAAAATCCGGTATCCGGAAAACGAAAAACTCAGAATCAGCCCACAGATCTTGTTAGCAAGTACCTACTCAAGATTCTTCGAGGATGTCTAATGGGGCAAAATTAATCTAGTTAGAGGCTCGTTCAAATATTACATTTATTGGTACTTACATACATTTGGTAACTCGGATGACGGTACGATTTACGTTACCTACGTATGTCATATTTGTTCGTGCTTGAACCTCTGTTACTCACAGTTATTTCAGAAGTAATTCTAGTCCATTTTTAGGTACTTCTTACAGGCCCTCTCCATACCTGAGGTAATACATCCACAATACACGTTTTTGATTCTTATGTATTTCCTTTTTGATCAGCTTAAAAAGGCTAGTTTAACGACGTGCGTGGTAAAGATGGCCCCCTATAGAGGGCGGAAGTAAGTTTCTAACCCCTATGACATACTTACTATATTTTAAAACATTACCTACAAAAAAAAAGTATAATATTTCAAAAGTACCAGGTGAGATTTGAAGACGCAACCTTTGTGATAAATTTTTTGTCATTTTTAGAAATACTATAAGAAATAATAAAATAAGTATAAATGATTAAAAAACTATACTGGATCTGTCTTATGGATTTCTTTAGCGAACAGTATTTCTTCTATATAGATATCTTTTTAAACTATCATGGTTTAAGTCAATATTTTGGATAGGAACGAGATATTTATACCATGATTTTTGAGTTTAATTATTTCCCGATACGTTTGTATATATATTTCTACTTTTCAAAATATATTTTTTATAGCGTGAGGGAATTTGTCGCTTATAACCTCTCCAACATCAATTATTTTTGTTAAAGCTTCAGAAAATTTCTAAAATACGTTTTATTTTATGAAAAAGCCAACCGGCTTAGCTTTCACATTATTTCAAAAGGTTCCAGATTTGCACACATGATTGATTGCACACGGGCTCGTGCAAACAGCTGTTGTTTTCAGGATTTTGCTTTTAACCTTTTTGTTCTGCACAAACTCACTCATTATTACCGCTGTTGTTTGGATTGTAAAAGTTTTTATTTCGAAAATAGAATAAGCATTTTGGCACGTTCAAGTGATTATTTAAAAAAAAAATGTACGTTTTTGTGTCTAGTTAGTAAATAAAATATACTTACGCATCTCAGACGAATTTCTGACAGATTTTCTTACTGTCGAAAAATCGCGACTTAAGACGAGCTTTATCGATCGATCAAACATCTGAGATGCATTTAAGTATTCGGGGCATTTCGGGAGTTAAATTGATAAACTCAACAGTATTTAATAAAAAAAGTCTAAATCATTGAGGTTTAAAAAAGGTTAATAGTATAATGGGCGGCCTTATCACTCAGTAGCGATCTCTTCCAGTTTACCTTAAGATTGAGATGGTTGAGATTGGAAGGAATATGGAATTAAAGCGGAAAGTTTTTGGTTAATTAATTCGTATAATAACATGAGTTTTTCTCTCCTGCGGGCTAAAAACATATTCCCTATCCTATCTATTCTTAAACGGTTTTGAAAAACATCACCAGATTATAAACTTTCAATCAGGAAACCGTTTCCAATAATCTAAGTTGTGACATCCAAAATTTATCAGTCCTTGCAAACAAATTCATCCAAAACCCCGTTATAATGACGCAACGTAGGCAGACAACAAAGGGATTTGCATTTCTGAACGAATTAGGGCATCTGATGCACGTGCGTCAAAAATGTTCCAAATTTGAAACCCGTTCGAAATTCAACTTTGTATATTCGAAATATGACTGAAGGCGCGTTGGGTCGATGTAATAAGAAAACCCAAGACGTTTTTACTGTTGAGTCGATCAAATACGTATCGGAGTTTCGCTTTTACTGCTATTGGAATAAGGGTTTAGAGTTGAGTGTAGAATAAAGTGGTAAGGAGCTCAAAGAAAAGTTTGTTTTGAATGAATGAACCTCTATTATAGCGTAAATGAGTAACTTCGGTAGGTACAGAACAGAGTTGTATTTGTATGAGATACGGGTTCGTGATTTGAATGCGGCCGTCTTTGTATGGTTTTTGAAAGAATCTTTTATAAAGAAAATTGGGTTAGAACGTAGTAATTTATGAATTTGTTTATATTATATACCTATTCTTACAGATATCATCTAGGACCTTATTCATTAGAGAAATAAGTATTTCTTACATAGATAGGTAGGTAGGTACATTCAAAACATACATTATTGCGTAACATTAACACAAGTTAACCCTAGAATGAGCGGTATTTGTACTAAGCAACAATATCTACCAGACAACCTTTGATTGAAATGGACTCGTGTTATTTAGAAGGAAAGATTGTGTGCGTAAAAAAATAATATACTAACCCTGATAATTTACTTATTAGGTATTTTCTGTCTCCCTTATTCTGTAAACACTTGTGTACTATTTTTTTCACTTTTAGGTATAGTTATAGATAGTCCTCACCCCCTACTAATTGAATGTGAAGGGTATGTCTACCGCGCCTGTGGATAACAGTCGATAAGAATCTTTGTCCTGACTGACTGACTGGGATATAGACAACGCACAGCCTAAACCACTGGTCGTAGAGATTTGAAATTTTTAGAGTATATTCGTTTTGGTGCGTAGAGGTGTACCTACTAAGACAGAAATTTCCGAAATTTAACCTCTAAACGTGTACAGCGGGGGTTGAAGTTTGTATGAAAATAGCTTCACGCGGACGAAGTCGCGCGCGTTTCGTTAGTTACTTAGTATATATCCTAAAAATTATTCTTATTAAAAAAATACGTTTTATCCAGTTAGGAGTACGAGTAACTAGGTCGGTACTAAAGTAATTTAAGCAAATTTCCCTAATCTTTTATAAAGTCCTAAGTTAATTATAATACAAGTAAAAAGCTCAGCAAAATGTTTTATAATATTATGTATCAGGCTTGCCACAGCCTAAACTAAAACAGCTGCTCCTCTACATGAATACTTATAAAATACGACGAATTCCCGTTCATCAAAATCAAAATATATTTCTTTTGATTGATTGTCATCAAGTAAGGATGGAATTCCTGAAATTCTATTTCCCCTTTACATTAGGGGTTGAAGTTTGTATGAATTGTATGTTTCCAGTCAGGTTTATGCCAGGAGTGGACCTGTTACAACTGTTATCACTGTGACTATCTATCCGTGAAGACATTAGTCTGAATTATTATATTACTTTACCAAATCCAAAAGCCTTGGAAAATGACGTATCACGTAGTAAAATAAATTGTTGGAAGCTTATTCTCTATAGCCGCGCTATTTCGGAAACGTAAATTATGATTTTGAACTGAAATATTTATTGGTTTTTGGAGTTCATTAGGTTGATTATTTATTTCTCTCTTTTTAAATAACATCAACAAGAGTAATTCAAAAAGTAACCTTAAATCTAATGTAGAAGAGAAAAAAAACACAAATGTAAAAGAAAATAAAACACAAAAATTAGACTAAGGAATGTCGAGAGCTGGTGCCCAAAAAGATTTAGTGTTAAACCTGTGTGACGGGTCACCAGGCCTTTTCTTTACCTAAACTAAGCCTAATTAGGTTGATTATTATCAATTATGCTTTTACTTGTGTTCCACCGATAATACCATGCATTGTTTTTTAAATAAGTTTGATGGTGGTAGTCAGACGCACGTCCAAATATTAGTTGGCTTTATAAGCTGATGTATTCAGCGAGAAAAGTTGATGAGTTTTACAGAACTTTGAAATTATTTATCTATATCTATACCAATTATAAGAATCTTTGTCCTGTCTGACTGACGTATAGACAAAGCACAGTCTAAACACTAATCTTGAAATTTTCAGGAAATATTTGTCCTAGCGCGCAGAGGTGTAGTAAGAAAGAAATTCCGAAATTCAAGCCCTTTTTTCTATAAAAACTTCCCGGGCTAATTTAACCATATTTGTTCTTCTTCATCATCATCATCTACAGGCTATAGAAGCCCAGTGCTGGATATAGGCCTCCCCCATACGTTTCCAGAAGAAGATTCTGAGCCCTCTCCATCCATCGACTTGCAATAATGTCCAATAATGTCGTCAGCCCATCGCGTAGGAGGACGTTCTACGCTTCGTCTTCCAATTCGTAGTCGTCATTCGAGAACCTTTATTCCACGGTTGTCGGAGCTATATGGCCTGCCCATTGCCACTTCAACTTGCTGACTCTAAGAGCTTGGTTATTTTACGGATTTCCTCATTTTCTTCTTCATAAATCTTATTTTTACTTTTGGAACTTTGTACGATAGTCATTTATTTTTGTATTTGACTGTCCGATGCAATTATAAAACATAGTAGTGTGTAATATTACAATACCGTGCAATTTTAATATTGGCCAAGGTTGTACTAGCCATTTGCAAAAGTAGGCAAGGTGCCTACTACAAAACAATGCTTAGGAGTGTAAATAAGTACCTACTTACTTCGTATGCGGTCAGTGTTTATACAACATCTAAAAATAACAATGTTTTGTAAAACTATTGTTGAACATAGAGCAGATGTTTTGAATACGAAAATAAATTTCTGATCACAAAATGCAGAGTCAAAATGGATAAACAAAATGCCTGTTTAAAATAGTGGACCTTGAAGCTTTGTGGCACTGATTTTAAATTTCTATACCAATTTATACCTTAGCATCTTTGAAATACGAGTGAAACTGGAGAACCGGTAAAGCAAAACCAAACTAACAATATATTATGCTTCGGTACGTTCGGTTTAGTTTAAGTTTTTTATATGTTTTCTTGATACTAGTGAAATGGGCGGATTGGGCGGGTCATGTTACCGTAGCTTATGTCTACGAAATCGTAGCCCCTCTACGTTCGCGTAGCAGTACTAAGCCATCTACATTCCGTTACTGAAACGAAAACTTCAGTTCCTCTACTCAGTAAACAGATGGCGCTAAAACAAAATAATCCAAAACTAAGCTTTTGAAATCTAGGTCACTGTGAAAGCACTTGATTTTATTCACAGCCTCGCCCGACGTAATCTAATGAAGCATCCATCAAGATTCACTCTGGAGATCATATTCAAAATTGCTCTACTTAAATATAATTCAGAAGCCTTACATTTTAATCAACATTTTAAGTAGTTTAATTCTGAGAGAGCATAGATTGTGCAGTTGTTGCGTATTCCCATTTTAAAGATCGTAGTTTGAGTGCAGATTTATACAAAATAATGCGTTTTTCAGGTATTTCGCTCGTTCGATTTGACTTATACGAAAAACGCAAGCCTATTTTCGTTTTGTTGGCCTAAAAACTAGGTAGGTACCCTAAGGTTTCTTTAGTATTCACTAGCTTACCGGGTATGGAGATAGCCGTAATGAGTAGTTTCTTTTCATTTTTTAATATCTTCTAGTCTAGACGATACGTAAATCTTGGAACAATGGAGCCACATACTTAAATTTGGGCCATGAACGCTGCTGGGGTTACGCATGACTCACCTACCAACATTGAACTAATCATTTGTTATATGTGGTCTAAGTTACAAGCAGGAGAAGATAGACGATCTTTATGAGGTACCACCTTGAAACCATCGCTCGGAGAAACAAAAGTGTCGTGTTTCGTCAACTTTTGAGTCCCCTTACACCCATTATTATCTGTCTGAAGAAGTATCTGGATATAAAAAAGGCTCAATGATTTCAGGAAAACATTGAGCTTTTTCTATCCACCAACTTTCCGCGATTTCGTCTGCCCATCATTACACATGTTTTAAAAAAAAAACTTTTGGTGCACGATTCAAACCCGCGATCCTGGGATCAGAAGGCGGGGTCATTGTATTGTTGAAATATTTATTAAATTTATCTTTGACACCTTTTATATTTTTCACCAATGACATTTTAGAATACTTTTGGACATAAAACGCTCTTACATAAAAAAAAAACAGTTGCACCTAACAATAAATGAATTAATTAAATAATTTTATTCTTACGCTCGTAAGCTCCACCTAACAACTTGGCCCACTTACCAAAACTAAAGTTATTTTAATAAGAGCTATTGTTTGAAGCTATTACAACCGTCCATAGTCTTCGATTCCCGGCGAGAAGGCGTCAATTGAATTATTGTTTAAAATTATTGGGCTTTCGTTTATAAATTGTTTACAAGAACAATTTGAGTAAGCACTTACAGGCGTACGTACCGTAGATACGTATAGGTACTTATAAATTAGGGGATTTTATGTTGTAGAGCACAACTTTGCGAGCTCAAGAGATTGGCGGAGGATGGGTACCCATAAAAAACGTAATACCCAAATTATTATTAACTAGCGGAACTTATGTAACTTCATCCGCGTTATTTACGTTATTTAATTATTTTCATACAAATTTCAACCCCCGCTGTATTCGTTTATGGATTGATGTTTTTTATAGAATTCCTTTTTTAATACACTCTCGCATCGAGGTAAATATAGCCTGAAAATTTCAAGTCTCTACGACCGGCTTTGGCTGTGCGTTGTCTATATGTTAGTCAGTCAGGATAAAGATTCTTATAATAGGTATAGATTAGAGCTTAACGCAACCATAAAATTCTTATATTTGGATGAGAATGGTATATCTATTATATTTATAAGATATAAAATAAAAAAATAAAAATATACCCGCGTTAGATATTCTAGCAGCGTTGATAGGATTGTAAGCTGTCACGAATACAACAACTTTTGTGCTAAAATAAGGATGTGCCAATGTATGCTGGACGTTTTTGAGATTAGTCTTTTTAAGTATTCTTACTGTAAAGGATTCTGTGATATCGGAGGTAATTTACGTAAAAGGTTGTCCCACGACCTTTTTATTTTTAAATTTGGCACGTGAGAAGGGTTAGGGGCTTATAAATATCTGAATTTCTAAAAATGGGATGCTTTGTTTTTTGTAGAAACGTTTGTGCCAGGTGGGTTAGTCCTGTGGGGTTTAGTATAATTCGTGCAACCTTGTAGAGGTTTAGTATAACTAATAGTTTTGGAAACAGCAGACTTCACGAGCATAATTTTTTGGAATCATAACATGATAATTCTACATTATAATTATCTGAGTAGTGAAAAGAGCCATGTTATTTTTTTATTATATTTTGTACATTAGGTACATTACATACCACTTGCATTGAAATAAAAACCTCTTAATGTTAATCTGCCTAATTTTGCCCAAATCGTATAAGTTATTTTCAAATGTATTACATTGTGTTGAGCGCACTCATCATGTTGCAACTGTTGCAAGAAAGCTGCCGGTTAATATCAGTAACGCAGTGTCATTATTGTCATAGGCAATCGCTTAGTCAGAGTTTATTTGCTTAGTATAGTGCTTACCTGTACTTAAGGAAATCACAAAGATTTTTATTTTATCCCAAAAATTATTTTCCTCGAGTAGGATTTGAACCCACGACCTTCCCCTTGATACGGGGATGCGATACCAATTTCGCCACCGAGGATTCAAATGCCTCGACGAAAATAAGATTTGGAATGTTTCTAATACGGTACATCTAGAGTTCTCCCTCTAACTGACATCTGTCCTTCTTTAACCCGACGATTAACTTTCCGTTGGTTGTTCTACCTTTTGTCTTGCAGATAATCATCGTCACCATCTTCACCAAAAGCTTTTTTTTTACTGACTCGACGTGGCTAAAAACTATTTACTCACACTTGACATTGGCAAAATTGACCGTAGAACGACGGACACATGCCACATAAAAAAAATCAAGCGTTAGAAGTTTTAAGCGCTACACGACCTTTGTCATGACTGACTGACTGAAATTATTGACAGCAAACCGCCTATATTACTAGTCGTGGAGACTTTAAATTCTCAGTGTATATTTAATCTATTAATCTTAGTGCGTAAAGGTGTACTAAGAAGGAAAATCCCGAAATTCAACCCCTAAATGAGTTTAACAGAGTTTGAAGTATGTACCTAATAAAATAAGAACTTCAAACAAACTAAAATACAACCGAACTTCATGACTGACTGGCACTAAAGACAGCAAAGCTGCTGGTCGTGGAGACTTTAAATTTTCAGAGTATATTTATTTTAGTGCGTAAAAGTGTACCAAGTAAGAAAATCCTGAAATTCAACCCCTAAATGAGTTCCACAGGGTTTGAAGTTTGTATTAAAATAAGAACTTCCAACAAATTAAAATACTACCGAACTTCAGCTATTTCTACTGCTGAAATGCTCTACTAAAAACTGTCAAATACTAAAAAACTGGGAACTAAACTGGCTTGTAAATATTTAAGGGCAAAATCATTCTGTAGACGAAATAAATGTCACTAAGATCTACCCAGTTATATTAATACAACATTTTTTATTCAGTTTGCAAATTGCAAACTACTAACTAAATTCGGAACGTAGTGGTCTAATAATATCAGTGTCCAGGTATATCCGGAAAATGACTTTATAAACTTACCCCTCTGTATTGTACGGCATTATTTTGGTACATAGATACCCTTTGAGTAGACATTTTTATCTGAGTTTTATGCTGCAATTTATACCTAGGGTTGTGTTTACGTAGATTTATAAATTTCAGCATCAAAACATTGTTTTATATGGTTCGCTATAAAACAAAGAATGTCATTTGTGAATCTAATAGACCTGAAATTTCCAACCTTACGGTGAAGGAAATAAAGACGTAAGTATTTTCTTGAGCGTTAAGGTGAAAATCGGTCTCTACGTTATTACGAAACATTTAGCCGAACAACTGTTTATTTTACTTCAATACAACCCTGTATTAAGCCATCCAGAAAGTCATTATTAAGTGCCCGTGCACTTAACAATCACCATAACACAGCGATAACATAAACCTGACAAAGGGTTGCCAGGGAAAATAAAACCTAGGATTGCCAACAAAATAAACCTTTATATCCAATTTGTGACTTTTTTACCCTAGGGTTGATAAATCAGACCATTGGACCCACCCTGGCACTCCCTGACCTGATAAAGACCCACCCGACATTTGTCGAGGGCGCGGTTTTACCCTCAATCGGTCAATTCGTTATTAGCTTTAGCTTACCCCGCAAACGCCCCATAAAGACAAGAAACGACCTTAAAAATAAACAGATGATCTGACAAATGATCCACCTGCAATAAAGACGGCAAACCCGCCCTTCTCTAATGAGGACACTTTATGGCATTTAGCTTTTATTGTCTATGCGCGCGCACCCCTTGTCTATTCTTTCCACCCCTTATAAGTTGCGACATTCTTCGTAAACGTTCAGTGTTATTCGAGTCTCGAACGCGCGCGGACGTCCTTAGTTAAAAGGAGCAGTTCAAAGTTCGTGCGGAAACGTTAATGAGTGATAATTCGTTGCGTTCCGATCGTAAATTAGTGAGTCAGTCTCTCCTACGCCTGATAATTATACCGTAGCCTAGAAAGAAAATTAACGCTTCGTTTTTAAACGTTAAACTGTTGCTTGTTAACGGAGTTAGGAAGCGAGAGCAATTATTAAAGTTTTACCGAAATCGTTAATCAAAAGTTTTCTTTTATTGTATTTAAGAAAGTTAGAAAAACGGCCATTTTTTTTATCATAGTACTAGTGAAAACGTGCGTGACTTTGTGTGCTTGAAGCTATTTTTTTACAAACTCCAACCTCCGCTGCACGCTTTTAGGGATTGAATTTCAGGAGTTTCCATCTTAGTACAACTTATGTACCAAGATAAATATACCCTAATAGTTTCGAATCTCTGTGTCATAATGGTTGCTGTGCGTTGTGTTGATTTTTCAGTCACTCAGGACAACGATTCTTATAATTGGTATAGTTTACTAGAACATTTTTTTTATTTAGATGCCTCATTAAATAGTAAAGAGGCAAGACTTGATACTCCAAACAAACTGAAGGGTCATGATGATAAATTAAAATATTATGTTTAATGATAAATGGCAGTATTCGGGTTATGATGATTTTGATAATGAATTTAGGATGATTTTGTGACCCAAAGGGTTTGACGAGGAATATCTACGAAGCCGAGAAGTTAGGACTCCTCAGTCTATATATATTATCACAGACGACGAGTACTTTCAGATCATGTTGTATCCATACTAAACTCATCTTCAAAGTACTTAAAATATTGGTAAGTACCTACTAAGCTACTTCGTTATTAAGAAATACCGTCCCAATGTAATAAAAACAATAACTTCACAACTTTAATCCCTAGGCACGGTAGATCCTCAGATCTCTAGTAGCAAGTAGTACCGATTCAAGATTCTTTGAAGGGTTGTCAGAGGTACATCCAAGTATTAAATTTGACATACATAACAAAAATTTATATATAGCTTGTATTTGAAACGTGGAAACCCATAACCGCTGCTAGAATACTAACCGTTCTTCTCACGATGTTTTCCTTCACCGTTTGGGAGCATTGGCATTACGCACATAAATTTTTAAAACCAATAGAAATACCCATCAATGACGGCCTGATTCAAACCCACGTCTTTAGGACCAGATGGCGGGGTTACTCCCACTAGATCATCGATGCTCTAACTGGTGTGTAATTGGAATGAAAATTATGTGGCATCCTGGTTTGTACAAAGATGCAACGGTTTTCGCAAAAAAACAGTCTCGGTAATAAAAACTCACTTGAGAAGTGAGCTCTCATTTTGTTTTGACAATAATTGGTGGCATTATTTACTAGGTGACATGGTTGTAATTAGGTTGAACTTTAAACTATCTTGAACATTTTTTTTCACTTCGTTAGTAAACAAAGTCAAAGTCAAAAATAATTTATTCAGTAATATTCGCAGGGATCATCTTGAAACGTCTTAAATCTAGGTGAATCTTAGCGCCAGTTCCTCGCGACCAAGCCTAGAAGAACCGGCAAGAAACTTACGGCTTGGTTCCTACCGTTGTAAACAAATGTACCTATATAGCTGTCTAAGTATTTATAATAATAATAATAATGATACTGGACAATCCACACACCATCATCTAGCCCCAAGCTAAGCAGAGCTTGTTATGGGTCTAGTACCCATAACACAAGCTCTGCTTGATGAACTTGATGACTGAAATTCTTAATACAATACATTACATACAATGTAATGTAATTGTAATGGTTACTAACATAGTATTACATACATAGATATTTTTTAAATATTTTTAAATATTTGTACGATCTGCAAATATTTATTCCAGGTGTTCTGGGTATTTTCTATGTATAATAAAAAAATATCTATGTATGTAATATAATATTGTATTAAGTATATCAGTCATCTAGTACCCATAACACAAGCTCTGCTTAGCTTGGGGCTAGATGATGCTGTGTGGATCGTCCGGCATTATTTATTATTATTATACAGATAGCCAGAACACCCGGAATAAATATTTGCAGATTGTACAAACATTTATCACAACATCGCATCGGTCGTCAATATTATAGCATCGTCAGTATTTTTTCAACAGAATCGTTTTTTCCAATTTTGTAGCTCACTTAAAGAAGAAATCATATCAATTTCTGATACTCATCTGAATGATATTTTTTTCCATACATTTCATCTTTCAACTATAAAAATATGAATGTTCATTTTCACAAAAATAGGACAAGAACATTTACAGTTTTCAGGTTATTTACAGGTAAAATCATTTAATTTGATAATATGTTCATAATACATATTACAGATAGGTACTTCTTTTATCGAAATTGGAAATTGCAACTAAAATTGAACAGCATACCAACAAAAGCTCACCCCTTAAAACTCCCAACAGGTTCTCACGCAATTATGTACGCTACACCTATTAATAGAAGGTATAAGTCCGTCTGTGCGTAGTAAGGGATCCTTTTGAACCCTTACTGGTCCTAGCAAATTATTTTACGAGAATTCGCAACCTTTTCCGACCCATAACTTCTTTTTTCCCTTCGGGTATTCTAAAACAGTTTGAAATCTTCACCTTTTTGCTCTTACCTTAAAGTTTAAGTTTGAAGGGTAATTTGAAATCGACGCCAAGTATTAGCGTAGTGGAAATCTTTCTCCTGAATCCTGAAGCTCATGGCAACTGTGCTGACAGAGTTTTTCAGGTTTTACGGCTGCTATAGCTAGGATTGAAGACTCAGCATTCTTATCAAAACGCTTCTACCGATCATATACAAATGTTTACTGTGCAGTGCATTAATCAATCAATTTTTGACAGTTTGCAATCGTTTCATAATTTCAGTACCTATTTATTGATGTAACTTGCAGATAGACCACCTGATGTTAAGTGGTAACCATCAGCTATAACAATGCAATCCCTCGCAGGTCACGCATTTTAGATATTAAGCTTCTTGTACCTGTAATTTCACGGTCCGAGAATTTCATTGAATCAAATAATGCTGTGATATTTTATATTTACCTTCCCCATAAATAACTAGATTTTTTTTTATTATAACTTTCATTTCCGCTCCTAAATCACAAACTAATGTACTCCGCTTTCATTAGTCGTAGTAATCAAAGTCGTAGTAAGATATTTTACTACCCATGGGACTTGCCGTCTGTTGTAACTAATGTAATTTGCTTTCACGTACCTAAGGGACTGGCCTAAGGGCTTGTACACACACGAGGCTAAGACGGTTTTAATATTAATCCACAAAATATTGATGTATACTTACATAGAAAACCATATTAAATTAATCATTACTATTTCACACAATTACAAAAAGTTGAAAGTGTTAAAAGCAGAGGAAGACCAAAGAAAAGATGGATGGATTGCGTGAAAGATGATATGAGTAAGAAAGGAGTGAACACTGAGATAACCACTGATAAAAGAGAGTGGAAGGAAAAAACCTGTTGTGCCGACCCCACTTAGTGAGGGATAAGGGCAGGAAGATGATGATGACAAAAAGTTGAAAGTGTTAAACTTATGACAAAAAGTTGAAAGTGTTAAACTTACAAATGAGTCTCAGTACAAGCCAAATGGAATATATGGACATTCCTTCCTAACTACCTCCTGACATCTGGGTAAGTACTTGATAAGTACTAAGAGTTTGAGAGGATATCTACCGTGCTGGGGGATGGAATTATGAAGCTATGTTTTTCATTATGAATCTTAGCTGTATCTTTTTCTTTCACTCTCTTCTGTCAGTCTGTTTAAGGCTACACTAGTCGGTACGTTGTCCATACAAACGCTGTAAGTGTTTAATGTCTACTATTTATTAACGTACGTCCGAAGTTAAGTTTGATACTGAATTATCTTGCCGTTATCTAGGTACGTTACCCTATATTCTACAATAAAATCAGATTACCTTGAAAGTTACAAGCGTCGAAAGATTTAGTACTAAATCCTGTAACGCTTGTAACTTTCAAGGTAATCTGATTTTACTGTAGCATATAGGGTAACGTACCTAGATAACGGCAAGATAATTCAGTACCAAATTTAACTTCGGACGTACGTTAATAAATAGTAGACATTAAACACTTACAGCGTTTGTATGGACAACGTACCGACTAGTGTAGCCTTAAGTTAGCAAATTATATGAGGAATTATCCACGACGTTCCGTACGCAAGCCGAGATATCTGGAGAATGTCTACCATGCGTGGGGAATGAGGATTACATTCTTATTTCATTTTATTACCAGCCGAAATCTCCAGAGAGTGTGTATCCATTTTCCAAACTAAAAGCTGTTTTATAGCCACGGTTTTAGTACCGTGTGTAACTATTCTTTTAGATTGATCTTACAGTTCAGTTTAATAGTTAGCGTTAAATCAGAGGCTGTAGATTAGCTAGGCCCTCAGTTCTACGGTGAGCCCCGGCTGTGTGTTTTAGTAACAGCATAGCTCTTAGTGAAGGGTTCGTCCGGGGAAGTACTACCATCATGCCTATTTCTGTCGCCAAGTAGTGTTGCGTTGGTGTGTTTCAGTTTGAAGGTTGTGGGTGCAACTAAAACTACAGGCACATGATGCTTAACACCGTATGCTTCAGGTTTATGGGCGCAAAGCATTATTACAAAAAGAGGTCAAAAGAGATCAGCCGAAGTATCCAACTCGGATTTTACTCGTCCGGTAAATTTCGCCATATTTGTTTTGTAGGACCACCCGATGGATTGACGGTATAGCTAAAATCGCAGGAAGTCATTGGATATAAAATAATTTTCCATTTCGGAAGAAACAGTGGACTTCTACAGCCTTTGATGATGATGACTGCAGTTGAATGGATTAATGATTTAGAAAAAAAAACTATTTTATCAGTTATCTGGTTTCTATTGTAAAAGCTATGTTAAGTTTGGGGGCAGATGCTGCTCGCTGTGTGACAGATTTTTGATTTTAGTCAAATAAATCTAGGTGGATTAATTTGACTAAAATCAAAAATCTGTCACATAAATGCCTGCATAAAGATTAATGCTGATATTAATTAGCATTAATCTTTATGCAGGCAACCTCCAGGTTATCTCAAAGTTATACCTCTCGGTGATTCCTTGTACTTCAATCCAATATCACTATTATTTTGTTGAAAACAAAGTTTATTACACCTCTGCGTAATGTACTTAGGAGTTTATTTATTTCAATTACTGTTTATGATTTTGCCTCAAATCTTTACCTAAGTGCTCGTTAAATCTCTTTTACCTAGCTACACATACATAATGTACCTATACCTATACACGTATAGTAAACAGTCTATTCCTGTGTACATCTGTTTTCGATCAGCGATCAAAGAACCAGCCGTCAGTCTAATTTATCTGTTATATACATCGAAGTACTTTGTCGGTGTTAGGTATAGGTATATAAATGAAACATTGACGGTACTGAAGGGTAGCCGTGAGCTCGATAGTTTTTCATGCCATTATCTGTACCATGGGTCACCATTATTATGTGGCTGTTAGGTGTCTAAGAGTGTGTTCATAATTTTTAAAACGGTTTTAACCAATTTTTTTCTTGTTACAGGTAGCCAAAATGCAGGATTGGTTCCGACATCGGGTCATCGAGACATCTATTACTGTAAAAGTATTGAAAGATCAATTTTGCTACTACCGTATTTGATTTTATGAGTCTGTATCAAAAAAAGACTAGACTGACGTTTGTCATTGTCTCTTGCTTGTCGAATGTAGGTGTACCAACATTATCATACAATTATCAACCTACTAATAGATTGTCTGTCCGCACCTTCGTTCACACACATCTTTTTTTCTTTTTAAGTCTTCGGCCCACTGTATCCTTTAGAAGTTTTATTTCAGGAAATGATTACGTATAAACAACTATCTAAAAAGACTAAGATTCAGAGACAAAACTAAGTGTGTAGAGTTACCCTCACGTTTGCCAAAATGATTTGAAATTATTTTGCATTTAGACCTAATCTTGGTAAATAAATGAATTGTGTATTTGTATTTTTACGAAAATGAAACGCTGAATTCTGTCTCATAATCTTACCCTGAGATCTATAGATTAGTATGTTATCTGTCAGTTAGTCGCGTGTCAGTTTACATAAACGCCATCACTTGTCACTTTGCAGTATAAGTATGCGTATGTAGCTATATTGTTTACTGATTTTATGATTCAATAGTAACCGTTGTTGACTCTGTGACTAATATGGGCTAGATTTTTAATGTTAGTCATTGTTATAAAATTCTAGTAAATGTTGATCAAAGATAAGTGCAAGCATATTCTCTTTCTAAGATATGTGGGTAAACACCTTCTAAAATAAAAATAACAGAATCCATTTATGTCATAATAATATATTACACTTTCATTTCATCTGCCAACACTTGTGCTAAGATCTCAACTAATGTTGGTTAAAATACCACCGAAATTACACACCACTACTTAAAATATCACTAGAAAAGCTATTTAAAAGAAAAAGCTATGTTGCTTCCAAAGATGAAAGGAAATTAATGTCTTCATGAAAATTCAGAAGTAATTAAAAAAATAGATGTCAGACGCCAAACCTGACGTAGCGTTAAATCATATTTTTTCGATACTCGCCCACATATTCGATAGAATCTAGCTTAGGTAACGCTAATTGAGGTCAGTGACTAGGCATTTTACGCCTCAGTAAAATACCTAGCAACTGATGAAGTGATATACTGGAGTAAAGACACACACACTTCTCACTACTCACACTATGCCTGATCTCACAGCCGAGTGTCGCTCTCCCTTTTGTGCTGTGGGTTGTGAGTTCGATCTCCGCTGTGGACAAACTTTTGTGTCATGAAATATAGGTAGATAGTTTGTTATTTGTCATGGTGTTACATTGTTTATTTTATTTTTATTAGAAAATAATTGTAAAATTGTATTCTAAGTATGTATTTACTAAAACAAGTATACAGGTAGTCTATCTGTCATCTGGTACCCATAGTACAAGCTATACTTTGCTTGGGGCTAGATGATGTTGTGTAAAAATTTTCGCAAATAATTATTTTATTTATTTATTTAAAGCTGGTGTGTTGAGGATTCTCGCATCGGAAGATGTCAGAAAATTTCTTCAACGATTTTCACCTAAAAGATTGGTAAATAAATTAAAAAGGCGCATGACTGGTAACCTCTAGGTATCCACCATACCTGGAGGATCCAGGATCTACATCCCATCAGATCTTTCATCGATAATTTAGGACTAAGTATTTTTAAAATGTCATACAATACCATCGATAATCATCGTAGACTTCTTCAGTATGATGATATATTACCTTTTAAGTCCAACAGTAGACGGTTATTCTTCCCAACTTTTGGCCTCGGTTTCTGATATTATAGATATTTTGTAATTTTATTAGAAACAAATCTTGGAGATACGAAAAGGAGAGTTGAGATTCTGCCAAAAAATATGAATCTTACGATCCAGAAATAGTTTAATGTAAGATCGATCCGATCTGCTACCATCGAAAGCTGTGGCACAAGATGATACAGATAAGCGATTTGAAAAACTTAATATTTATTTTTTCTGACACTATTGTGTCTATATCAGCTATTAATATTTTGTTTGTGACTTTTATGCCAACATGAGGAAATGACAAATTAGCACTAATATTATTTTTGGTAGGCTTTTTTTATGCCAGTTGCTGATGGAAGAAACCGATGGGCCACCTGATGTTATGTGGTTACCATTACTTATAACAAATCATTGCCTCGCAGGTCACGCCCCTCTGCGTTCATCAACCTGAGGCATACTGATGTTAAGCCTCATGTGCCGGATGCCGGGGACATTACACCCCGGCATCCACACCCTTCAAACCGGAACACAGTAAGCTGCTTGGCGGCAGCCCTTCACTAAGACTTCTACTATAAGAATGTACCTACATTTGGAAAACAAAGTAGGTACAGTTAGAAAACAAAGTTGTGTATCAGGTTTAGTTACCATTTGAAAAAAAATGTATGATAATAATGTAAGTACCTCAGTAAAAAAGTAAGTAACGTAACGTAACGTAAGTTTCTGCCTTATGCCGTACACCACTCTATATCCAGTAGGGGCCAAGTCTGGCATCTGTCCGTCAATCCGCAGATTTATTGCATAAATCCTATCTACCTAGAAATAAGTCCTATTTTCCTTTGGCCACGGTAAAGCAAGCTTTATGATAGATCTAAATAAAACTGTTATAAAGTTGACAGAAAGGAATTTAAACTGATTCATAGAATTTGCTGAAGGTAGCAAATAATAATGTGAATTTTAAATCTTATTGCAGTGGTGTAAGGTTCAGGTTACGACGCAAAAGAAGAGTTTTAGTCTAAATATTTGTGCTAAATTCTAATGCTTAAATTCAAAGAATTAAGGTCGAAAATAAGATGATTTAGAATCGTTCAGGAATGTTCCCGGTGGTGTCGAATTCCCTGAAGGAGAATTCAAGATCATTAGCAATCTGGTGTTCATTAAATATGCATCTATTTTGTTTTATTTTTAACATTCAAATTTACCTACTTTTTAAATTGTACTTAATGGCTCCTTCTGAGGTAAAATAGGACGAGCAAGCTCGGTTACTGTATTTTATACATAAAAGTATTGACTTTGTATTTTTTTATATGACTTGTTTTTGCAACAAGAAAATGGTCTACCTGATGTTAAGTGGTTACCATCACAAAGCATTGCGAGGTCACGTTCTTTAGGGAGTCACGTTCTTTACGATCCAACATCTATTACTTCTGCTTTTAATTTGGGAGATCTACCAAATGCCATACAAACTTGTCATTACTGTCTGTCATTACTTACAGATTTGACGACCGATGTGGCGTGGTGGGCGAATGTCTGCCTGCGACACAAGAGGTTGCGGATTCGATTCCGGCCTTGGGATAAATGATATTTGTTTCGGGTATTCTGGGTATTTTCTATGTAAAATAAAAATATGTATGTGTGTAATGTAATGTATTAAGTATAGCAGTCATCTAGTACATAACACAAGCTCTGCTTAGCTTGGGGCTAAGTGATGCTGCGTGGATGGTCCAGCATCATTATTATTACTAACAGAAGCGAACAGAAAATAATTTAGAAAATTATTTCGCCTTTTTATTGAAAGCGACTGTACAATATTGAGTAAGCAGATAAGTACTTAATTAGTCGCTAACTCTGATGACGGTGTATTAAGGCCGCATCAAGGCCGCTGTTTGAGCCGGGACTGACAGCTTATAACGTAGCCTTCGAAGCATGGAAGCTTTCAGAAGTAACTGCTACTATGTCATATAATCAAATTCAATACACAGGTTGTTCCAATATCCCACCAGGAGGTTCGTTTTCTCTTTCTCATCTTTGGAAGCAACATTGTATTTTCATTTTAATTGTTTTTCTAATGTTATTTTAAGTTCTGATGGGTAATTTTGGTGGTATTTTAACCATCATTACTTGAGGTGAACAAGTGCA
The DNA here is from genome assembly GCA_947095575.1 of Electrophaes corylata. Taxonomy (NCBI): domain Eukaryota; kingdom Metazoa; phylum Arthropoda; class Insecta; order Lepidoptera; family Geometridae; genus Electrophaes; species Electrophaes corylata. Next base: position 5,340,880 of record OX352714.1, read on the forward strand.
CAAGTGTGAAAAGTTGAAATGAAAGTGTGTTATGTGGCATCCTGATTTGAAAGAAAATGCTTCCCTTTGGTTTTGAAGAAAAACGCCATCTTTTTCTTCAAAACCAATGACAGCCGACTTTACTTTTTTTACCGACTCGACTTGACTCAGAAGTATTTGATTCAACCCACTTGACATTGGCGAAATTGGCCGAATGACGGACACATGCCACAACAATTTTAGATTATTCCATATGGACTAAAAGCTGTAGAAATGCAGCTATAATAGCAACCTAATACACTAGTTTATGCTCTTTTCGCTTACGACAACGTCAAGATGTGAGAAAATAGCGCATATACATTCATTAATTCATTTTTTATAGTTATTCAGTACATTGTCCATCGTTTGAAATGACGGAAGTGCCATTTTACACTTTTCGAAAAATATCATACTTGTAAATTAAAAACTCATGAACGACCTTATTGCTTTCAGATAGGTAAGAACTATCATAATAATGTCGCGTTGACATTTCTGTGAAAGTTCCCGGACGATTTATTGTATTTTTTATAATATATTTGAAAATAATGCATTAGATCACTCAAAAACAACGTAATATATGCAAAAAAAAGGGGCGTAATGTGTGTATAAAATGCCATGTGTAGTTGAAGATTGTGATTCAAGTAGAAAACTATGCGAAAATGAGGATGTGTCGCTATCTTTCCATTTGTGAGTTTTACTGGAAAATTTGTGTTATTTATAGAACCAAATGCTCAGAATATCTTTGTAAAAATATGTTGACTCCAGTTTTCACATACATTTCCACCTGTTTTATTAAGTTTTCATACGATAATTACAAACAAAATAATTTAATCATAGTGATGTAGTAAATTGTATCGATGAGTAAAAATGTCGATGATTTACCACCCATAATCATGGTCTTAGATTTCCCAAAGAAGAAAAGATGAAAAATGTATGGTTATATGTAACTAATACAAAGAAGCGATAATTGGACACCGAATAAAGTCATTCACGTCTGTTCCAATCATTTCACAACATATTCATTTTAACGTAATGATCAAGTAAAATATCGGCGGCTAACGCCATATGCAATACCAACATTATATATAACGCACGAATAAAAACATTACGATAGTAGAACCAGGTGGTGCAGGTTTGCACTATCAATCACTTGATCTTCATTGTAAGTTAAGATTTTTACCAGTCGTGCCAAACTGTTGTGCTAGTTTTTTTGAAATAACTGCTAGAATGCTAAGTGTTTTAATTTGAGCAGTCTGGAGACGAGCTGCTTTATGCTCACCCTTGCTGTGGAAAGTTCATCGCAACGAGGTTCATTTCGAGCTTGCCTCTACCCGATTCATTCGCTAAATACTTAGTTTTACAGTAGCCATGGCCGACGTACATAAGTTAAGTTTGCAGAGAGCGCCCGACTCACACTGAAGTGCTTTTGTTACTGACCGACATCGAATGGCTCGTTTATTTTTTCTTTATTGTTTTAATTAATAATAACTAAGCATTTGGCTGCAGTGTAACTGAAATCGATAATACGAAACTTCGTTCATCGTTTCTAAGAGTTGGTAGTTAGCCCTACATACATACTTTATTTATCGATATCGAAGTCAACATAGTTACAACACTAACATCACATAATGCTACGCAATATTCATAAATGTTAGTGATATCTGTTCAAAAGACGGATTAAGAGTTTGTATGCATCTCTTTCTTGCACCATTTCAATATCGTAAGTGAAAACAGTACAAATTTTGTGTAATTGGTTGCTATTTTATCATGTCTTCTATTAGTTTATTATTCTATGATTATTCCAATAACCTACGAGCGTCCATTAGTAGTACGGGTCGTAGCTTGTCAGATAAAGTCTTAAACTGTCACTATATCGTTAGCCAATGAGATGAAAGCTTGAAATAGATTTTATGTCATCTTCGGAATAATTTGACTTTATCTTTTTCATTGTTTTTCTAGCGTTATTTTAAGTTTTGGGGGTATTTTATCCAACATTACTTGAGGTTTAACACAAGAGTAAAATCAATTGAAACTAAACTGTGGCATACTTGAAGGAATGGTTCCCTTGGGTTTTGAAGAAAAACACCATCTTATTCTTCAAACCTAACGTCAGACGGCTTTAGTTTTTTTGCTGACTCGATTTGATTAAAAACTATTTATTTAATGGATTAAACTACCACTTGACATAGGCAAACTTGTCTGTCAAATGACAGACAGTAAACACAAAGAAAAAAAAAGCTGGCCAATTGCGAGTCGGACTCGCGCACGAAAGGTTCCATAGCACCGAAGGGTTGCTATGAACGTGTAAAAAAAACACGTTTTGCATGAGAGCCCCCTAAAATACTACCCTATTTTTTTCTGTATTTTTAGTATTTGTTGTTGTAGCGGCAACAGAAATACATCATCTGTGAAAATTTCAACTTTCTAACTATCACGGTTCATGAGATACAACCTGGTGATAGACGGACAGACAAACAAACAGACAGCGGGCCCTTTGGAAACGGAACCCTAAAAAAGATGAAGGCTACGACGGGCACTATTTTTATGCTCGGTTCCATTAACCTACGTGCATCCGTTATTTGTACTACTACAGGTAACCTGTCAGATAACCTCTAACCTTATTGAGTAGGTAGGTAGTGAAAAACTGTAGTCTTTTAGTGTAAGATGAAGGCTTGTTCGTCAAAAAACTATTCCTAATAATACTAACAGATGTTTGTAAGATATTAATTAACGTAAACACGCTTCACAGAGTCGCCCATGATTTAAATGTGGTTCTTCCCTTCCCACTTGGTAAAAAAAAGATTCCTAGGCTCGGTAGATATCCCCTCAGATTTCTGAGTACAAATAACCCACTCGAAGTTCTTCAAGAATGTCTAAGGGGTGGTCGAGGTGTGTCCAGATATTACGTTTGGTACAAACCCACATTTTGCAGTAGTTTGGTATTCCGTATGTGACAGGTTGCATGCCCATCACCGCTACTAGAATAATAACTGGTTTTCTCACGATGATTTCCTTCACCGTTTGAGAGAGCTGGTATTGCGCACATAAATTTTTCGAAAACAAAAATCCATCCGGAATCTGAATTCGAACCCACGACCTTTGAATCAAAAGGCTGGGTCACTCCCACTAGACCACTTGTTCTACATGCTCCTTAATCCTTCATCCGGCTCTCTCTATCAATTTGGCAGGTCATGAACCATTGTAGGTACTTTAGTTTAGTGGTAAATATAGGTTAATAGACAATTTACCGGCCTGTTAGTGACTCACTTTTGCCTAGTTTTCGTTTGCAAATAACTTATGCATGAGTAGGAACTATAGAATGACGCCAAATGCCGTTAAAAAACTTTTCCTATACGTAAATACGAATGAGTCATGGATATCGAAAACTATTTTATAAAGAAAACTCATCAAGATCGAAAAAAATATATGCTGTTATATTTATCTGAAAATAGGTTTGACGCCTTAGTGTATAAATATCCGCACTAAACAGTTACAAAATTTTTAAAATGATCTAATTATAATTTGTTATGACGGTAGTAACCACTTAGACTCAGGTGGACTATCTGCTCGTTCCGTCAGCGAATCGTATAAAAAAAAATGTATTCAGTTCCTATAGTCCAATCTTTGGTGAGTTTGGAGTCAAGGTGGTATTGGGAAAAATTCAACCGATTTTTTCCCAATTCTGAATCTTTGTTCTGACTGACTGACATGACAAAGCACAGACTAAACCGTTAGTCGTAAAAACATGACATTTTCGGGCTATAATTGTCTTTGTAATAAAGGTATGTAAAGGTGTGGAATTTCTGAAATTCAATCTTTAAACTGCAGTAGGGGCTGAAGTTTGTATAAAAGTGAAATTTTACCCAATTCCACTACTTTACTTATAAATTCTTAATTTGAGTTTATTTTTTCTTTTTCATTAGCGTTTCAAGGATCCAATTTATTAAATTTCCTTGCTTTTTCCATTTACTTACTTTCCAATACCATTATAACTCGAAGAAAGCCAATTCCTGAAAGTTTGTGTACCATTTATAACAAACAACAAATTGGGGCGTTCGCGAAATTAGGTCATTTTGCCGGAGTGTACTAATTACAGCGTTTGCAAGTTATTGTTTGTGCAATGAAGTGTAATTTGCTAAAACTGTAAAACACTGAAATTGAATTGAAGTTTTGTTTTTCGGACCAGTGACGTTGTAACACTGTGTTTTTAACGAACTAACTGCCATAGGAGTTAGCAAAACTGGAACTGAAAACCGAGTTAAAAATTTCAGCATAATTTTCGTGATAAATAAAAAAATTAATAGATGAAAGGCCTATTTAATTTTTTTTTATTTCTTACATGCTATATTGCTAGCTATAGATGATTAATAAAACCATTTTGCTTAGGTTTTCGTGTAAAATCCTTCTATAGAATGTTATTCCCCGATTGCCCATACAATTAATTAAAGTACCCATTACTCTTCCGAATGGGGTCAAGAAAAAACTGCTAGACGTTTTACGATAGTAATCTGATGGATAGATAGCTTTAAGTGGATGAAATGGGTATTGGCTAATTCAATTAGGCTGTCTAGTATGGGAACAGCGGTCACGCGATGCTAGGTGTGGTTAGAACGAGAGCCAGTAAGCGTTTGAAAACTTTATCCTACTCATATTATAAACGCGAAAGTTTATAAAGTTTGAAAGTATGGATGGATGGATGTTTGTTATTCTTTCACGCTCTAACCAGTAGACTGATTTGAATGTAATTTAGATTGAACATAGATCATAACATGGATTAACATATAGGCTACTTTTTATCCCGAAAAAATAACGGGAACGGGAAAAAACTGCCACGCTGGTGAAGCTGCGAGCAGCCGCTAGTATAGGTTACTAGAGAAAACGCGCACGGTTTTGGCTGTTTGAATCTATTTTGATACAAACTTCGGTTAGTAGTAGCTTAGTTTTCTGTGTTGTAGGTTGTGGGTTCGATCCCCACCGAGGATAAACTTTTGTGTGCTGAACATAGATGTTTCTTCTCTCTCTGGGTGTTATATTGTAATTCAAGTATATATTCACAAAAAATGTACAAACGTACTATATTATATTGTACTACATCGTATTATATCATCTGGTTACCTTAGTACAAGGAATGCTTAGTTAAGCTAGATGATTTTGTGTAAAATGTCCACAAATATTATTTTTTTATTTTCATATATAAAAAACCCCACTGGAGTTGCTTTTTTTTTAAGTATTATTAGTAAGATTTCAGAAAAATATTTACTTTCCTACCCCTACAGTTTTAATAGAGTACAGTCAGCTGCACTAGAATGTATACAATTTGTAATTTTACAACGGTATTACAGCAAAACAATAAACTCTTACACCTAAAAAACTTAAAAGTTATGAAGTTAGGTAGTTGATGGTCTCACTTATTTTTTGAATAATTGTAGTGTTATTTTTTTAGCACCACAGTAAAACCATTTTGAAAGTCACAAATTGTATACATTCTAGTGCAGCTGACTGTACCTATGGAAAAAAGTCAATTTTTAATTTCTATTTCTAGATAATGTTTTTAAAAGCAAGCGATGTAGTGACCTAATAAGTGAATCATAGCCAGTATGCTCTCGCTAATTGAGAGTAGGTTGGACTTATAGCTTTTGTATATACTACTTGTCATACCTACATAGAAGGAATGATGATGTAACTGCAAAATGTTGCATGATTTTTTCTGTATGTTGCAATAGAAATCCAAAGAATTTTATATTATCCTTAGAGCTTAAGGCGTATTTTATGCGCGCAGACGACGCGCGTTTCACGAACGCGCGTTTACGGCGCCGTAGAAGAAAGTAGATTGTTGTATTTCTATCGATTACGTGTGCATAGGACAAGGTTGCGATTGAATCTCGTATAAATTGCGTGAGCGCGCGTCTTCTGCGCGCATAAAAAACGCCGTGTGCTTAGGCTCTTAGAAGTTATTGACTGATAGTGAAACAGGCACTACGTGCTCTGTAACTTAATGCAATTGTTATAAGAATGATAAATCAGAGCTTCAAGTGAGATTTTAGGTGCACAAAGTTATATCGCGTAGTCTGTTTAAGTATAATTTTTGTCTGGATACAAAATAAGCGCCTTTGTCGGGCGTTAGAAGAACTGATTTTGCTATCCAAAATTACACATGAACCGTGTTTACGACACTAACCATGTGTATACATAAAAATCTTAGACTTGGGGCTCTGAAGGGACAACATTTGTTTAATTACTTTTTTTATTAACCTATTGTATCCCACTGCTGGGCAAAGGTCTCCCCCAAACTCACTTATCATCACTTATCCATAGGAACTAATTTATAAGAATCTTTGTCCTGAGTGATTGACTGGCATATAAACAGCGCACAGCCTAAACCACTGGTCGTAGAGGCTTCAAATTTTTATGTTTTTTTTATCTTCATCCGTAGAGCTGTATCTATGACAGAATATCTCGTAATTTAATCCTCTAGCGGGGGTTGAAGTTTGTATGAAAATTACTTAGCAAACAAAGCCGTGCGCGTTTCACTAATAGTCATAAAAAAACACTGTCATATGCCTGCGATAGGCTTTATATATCTCAAGACAAATGTAATGTGGCTCTACTCCGAAATATCTTCCCATTTTCCAACACACTGAACAAACTGGGAACCTCAATGTTACCAACAGCTTCCGAAATTGGTTGAACCTTGCTTTGACACCGCCGTTCATCTTAGTCGAATGTAACAAACGCTTGAGTGATTTTTGTTTTTGGCAGGATGTTTATTCATAACTTGTGGCAACTCGCGTAGTACACAGACAAAAAGTTGCGTTTTTAGTTCAACTTTTCCCAATTTGGTCTACTTATCTACCACGGCTAAATTTGTCATCATTATCAGCCTGTAGAAATCTACTGTTGGACATAGGCTACCCCCATACGTTTTCAAGAAAAACGTTTCTAAGCCTTTTCCATCTATCGACTTCTCGCGGTTCTAACAATGTCGTCAGTCCATTGGGTAGAAGCACGTCCTAAGCTTCGTCTTCCGGTTCGTGGTCGCCATTCGCGAACCTTTACTTCCCAACGCTTATCGGTTCTACGAGCTTTATGGCCTGCCCATTGCCACTTCAACTTGCTGATTCTGAGAGCTATGTCGATGACCTTGGTTCTTTTACGGATTTCCTCATTTCTGATTCTATCTCGCAGTGAAACTCCCAGCATCGCTCTCTCCATAGCCCGTTGCGCGACTTTGAGCTTTGACGGCTAGATTAAGCAATAATTATCCAAACATCTAAATTTTCGTATATTTTTAGGGTTCCGTACCCAAAGGGTAAAACGGGACCCTATTACTAACTCCACTGTCTGTCCGTCTGTCAGTCCGTCCGTCTGTCACCAGGCTGTATCTCATGCATATTGCGATTTTAAGGTTTCGCTTTTCAGCCAAAATAAAAATATGTAGATTTTAATGGTTTTTTTAAACAGTAAAAGCTGTCACGAAAGACACATTTACAAAAATTTACACTTATAAGTATACTTTTAGTATTTTCCATATCAATTTGAGTCTGAAATTAGATACATTTATTTACAAAGAAAATTATGACTAATACAAGTATTTATAATTGGTATGTACAAAATACATTTGAAACAGTTGAGCTATCTAAAGACCGTTGCAAACGATCTAAAGGTAGCTCAACTGATCCAGATCAGTTAAAATTAGATTGAATTTTGGTATAAATAAATGTTCTCATTAAACAATAAAATAATATCACTCACATGAGCAAAGTAATTTATAAAATAGGTCATTCGAAGAAATACATTAGGCATGTTTATGTACCTACCTCGATTGCATTACCAATAAAGTAGATTTCAGAAATATGAATTTGTAGTTGGAATTTAAACCCACATGTTGGATTTATTAACAATTATTTTATGCGTGGGTTTATTACTACTTAAGTTTAAATCAATTCTCTAAATGCAATACTAAGGTACATGTCAATGCGTAGGTTTCAAACTTGATTTGAATTTGTGTCTCAAATTCATTTTTAATGGCGTGTAAATCATAACCCGATCTCAATAAACTTATAGGTAGGTGCTTAGTATCTCAGTTTTCTATCATTTTATTATGATATATCATTTTATTGAACTAATTTATGTTATCACCGTTTACGAAACTCAAGTGAACCTGGGCACGACACTTCTTTATACGATTGCTGACGGAACAGATGGCCCACCTGATGTTACGTGGTAACTAAGCATTTGCCTGCTTGAGGCATACACACATGCTTCAAATTGGGGCACAATGTTGCTTTATGGTAGAAACAGAGACGGGAGTAGTCTTCCGCGGACGTGCCCTTCACAATGAGTCCTACTGCACTTTTTTTTTTGTACTTACGATATTATTATTCTTATTATTATGTATGTATGTGCTTTTACTGAAAAAAAGTCTATTTGGTATGATTTGGTAATGGCAGGTGGACAAAGTAACAGAGTGGTGGTAGGCCTTGGAAGACCAACTGCTATAATTAGTAGATACCTAGGTAGTATATTTATTATTAGTTAGACTAGGTTTGTATTTTCGTGCTACTGAATTACAATAATTTTCTATTACCAGACTTGCAAAATACGCTCTCCTCCGCTCTGAATCATCGATTGTTGATATTGGCAACACAATTCAGAAGCGCATTAATCATGCATATCGGTGCCGGTGTTTGAAAACATCAAAGTGTTGTTGCTAGGCGGAAATAGCCAAGGTGTTATTGGCGATATCTGTGCAAAAGCCCAGAAAGTACCTACCTACACTTAGCTTAGTATACTTTGAAATAATTAATATTTATACTTATTACAATAGAGTTTTAAAAGAGTGGACTGTAATATCCTGTTTCCCTGCTGTTTAGAAATAATTTCAACAAAATTGTGTTGAAGTGCTAAAAGAAGTTGTAAAACCTTTATATACTATTACTTTAATGGGTTCCAACTTCCATCGTTACGTGTATTGGAACGTCGCCGTCGCATCGCTCGCCCATACATCGACAGCGCACCGTTTCCCGCGCTTCTAATTGACAGCTGTCAAATCGAGAGCTTTTTCGCGCCATTTTATTTGCTGGCATAATGATGTAGATTGTTATTATAGATTGTGTCTAGTTGTTAGTTGCACTGATTGGACGTTTGTCTGTCCGTTTATTTATCTATTCTTGACAAATCGTTATGTTTTATTGACAGAGTATAATAATGTTATGGCGCAGTAAAATTTTTTTTATGATCGACCATTTTGATTTTAGCAGTGAGACCACCCACTTGATGTGGTTTACTGATTTATAGGTTTTACTCATCAACATAAAGTTTGAAATAGAACACAGATTATAGAGAAAAAACCAAATTCTTTCATAGGTCTGTGGAAATTGTCTCTGTCTGTCGACCAAAAAAGAACTAGCGATACCGACGCCATTTCTTTGCTGTCAGTTGTCTAAGTACTTGTTATCTTTCGCATACTTTTGCATACAATTTTCGATAGAAATACTACGCCTCTAGCTACGGAACAAATAACTTGGCAACTTCATATATCCACTATTAAACCACTATCCACTAATAAAATAAGACAAGAATTGACTACTGACTGTGATAACTCATTTAACTGTCACTAAGTCATAAAACACTTTATATTGATAATGTATATGTTTTATTTATTTAAAATACTGCCGTTAATTTATTTATTGGCTATAAATAAGCTACGGAACAAATAACTTGGCAACTTCATATATCCACTATTAAACCACTATCCACTAATAAAATAAGACAAGAATTGACTACTGACTGTGATAACTCATTTAACTGTCACTAAGTCATAAAACACTTTATATTGATAATGTATATGTTTTATTTATTTAAAATACTGCCGTTAATTTATTTATTGGCTATAAATATATATTTATAGCCAATAAATAAATTAACGGCAGTATTTTAAATAAATAAAACATATTATATACTTTTAATAAATTATGATGATGTTGCGAGAATACAGTTTGTTCTCGCAATATCAAACAAGAACGTATAAGTTTATATGCCTAACCTTACGCACAGTAATCGGTGTATTTCTTAATTACTAAGTAAACCATATAATAGGTAGGTACATATGCCCCGTGAAAGTGAAGAAGTGTTCAAAGTAAGAAAGAAGATTAACTGGTACTAAGAAGAAAAGAAAAACAGAAGAAAACAAGGTATAAAGAAGGTACTGAGCAAAGAAGACAGAAGATAGAACAGAACTATAGTACGGTACACTGATGGGCCTGAATTTGTTGCTCGAACCTGTATTTAGACTAGGTGAGCAAACTTTCAGGTGTGTTAGTGCCGACTTTTCTACACGAAAAGAAGAAATAACCCTGATAGAAGACCATAACAGAAAGATTTTATTACAGACTAGCGGTCCGTCCCGGCTTCGCACGGGTTTTAGTAAGGATCCCTAATTTTTTTGAAAATGTAATCCTATGTCACCCGGGGATAGTGTAGCTTCCCAACGGTGAAAGAATTATTCAAATCGGTCCAGTAGTTTCGGAGCCTATTCAATACAAACAAAAAAACAAATCTTTCCTCTTTATAAATTAGTATAGACTAGCGAAACGCACGCTTCAACAACTTCAACCCCTGCTATACCCATTTAGGGGTTGAATTTTGGGAACTCCTTTCTTAATATACCTCTACACACCAAGACAAATATACCCTGACAATTTCAAGTCTCTACGACCAGTGGTTAAGGCTGTGCGTTGTCTATATGTCAGTCAGTCAGTCAGGACAAAAAATCTTATAATTGGTATAGGTTTGTTATATTTTTGTATTGCCTACTTCTGTATAACCTATAGAGAACATGTCCCCACAAGTTCGACAAATCAGCACCTTGAGTTTTTATAAGGCATTTCGCTATTTTGCTGTGTTTAACCTAAAGTGTCTACGTACGGTTTATTGATCGAGAGAGCGAAGCGATCTGAAGAACTGTGAAAACTTAGACGACTTTTCTTTATATGTACCTAGTTATGTTTGTTCGTGTATAGCTTTCGACTCGTCGGTTAGATTCATATAAAAATTGATTAGGTAAATACAATCAGACAAGGGGATTTTAAGATATGCTGATATTTATGATTTTTATAATATAAATGGAGTAAAAAATAATTTCTTTACAAATAGTTTCACAGAGCTTTGTTAGTAGTTACACATCATTTTATTTTATTTTAAGGTATTTTGATGCTCTGGCTTGTGACCTGGGTGTCCGAGTGGACATTACTGTTGTTAGCAGAAGTGACCGTTCAACATCGGGTGGATCATCAGCTCTGTATTTTTTTTGATACAATAACATGGATACAGAATATGCGGCTGTTGCAGTAGAGCTCTTTATGAAAGGCTGGTCCGGGGAAGTACTACCACCATGCCCATTTCTGCAAAAAAAATACGTTTGTTGTATGAGAGCTCCCTTTAATATTTATTTTATTCTATTTTTTAGTGTTTGTTCTTGTAGCGGCCACAGAAATACATCATTTGCAAAAATTTCAACTCTCTAACTATCACGGTTCATGATATAGGTACAGCTTGGTGACAGACGGACAAACAGACGGGCAGACAGACAGCGGAGTATTAAGTAATAAGGTCCCGTTTATGGGTAAGAACCCTAAAAATGAAAATAGGTATATACAATATATTTTTAAAGTCCAAGGCAGCCCTATATTGTAGTATGTACGTGATATAATAGGCTATAATTTTTATATTTTCATTCATATAACGTTCAACGTCCTTAACGGGTGGCACTAAACATTGCATAGAGTTTACGACGGTTAGGTACAGTCAACGTAATAAGTAAACTAGTTTTAAAAATGTTTTCTATGCTAGAAATTTCTAGTTGGTGCAACTTGGATTGGATGGATGTATGGATGGCTGTTTGTTACTCTTTCACGCTCTAACCAATAGACCGATTTGGATGAAATTTGAAATAAACATAGATTATAACTTGGATTAACATATAGGCTACTTTTTATCCCGAAACAACAACGGGAACGGGGAAAAAACTGCCACGCGGGCGAAGCTGCGAGAGGCAGTTAGTCATAAAATAAAATACCTCAATATTTGTTCCAGGGGACAGTGATAGATAAGTAAACTGTCTGGAACATTACTACCTATCACGTCTTTATTACGCTAATTAACGATAGATTGCTTCAGAAAACACTTTGCCAACTAAAGAAATCACAACTTTCCTGTAAAGTATTTGCGTTTCCGATTAAAAAGTAAAGAAGCTACGTTGATTAAAAAATCCCCTTATTCACTAATAACTGGCTCTTAGGGCGTGTTTGTACGACACGAAAGATATAGCGCTACGTGGCCGCTTTGTAACGGTATTGTTTCCTAATATCTTAGTATCGTCTCAATATTCTGGGTGACAAAGTTCAAATTCATATCAAGCGGCCCACCGCGCCACAATGACAGAAATTTGAACGTTGTTACCTTGAATATTGAGAGGAAATTTCGCGTCGCCTAAATACGCTTTTATTGATAGAATAGTTTTCTGTATCACCGTTTGCAGACGAACGTTTACTGATTGGTAGTAGGTTGAAAGCCTACCCATAAGCGATTTACTGAAAATACCAATTTGTAATAATAAAATCACGTTAGAGTCAACCAAAAAATGTATATTTTTTCATTTCAGGGGCTTAGAGTGGTAGTGAACCAGTCTTCTGTCCAGGTTTTCGCAGATCTTTTGTTTCCCTGGAGATAACTAAATGGCTATCAAACGCATGTTTTAATATTATATTTAATATAATGCTCCACTTTCTGAAATAGATTCTATACGAGACAAGTTTCACATACGTAATCATCGCTTGAGTTTAAATTATGCGAATCTTTCTTATTTTTGCCGACAATTACCTATAAATTATTATTAACACTGGTGTATATTTACTCAATACGATGTCATAACATAGATCAGTAGGTCTTTTACGAATATGGGGACCGTACTGTCCAGACAAACTCGAGCACTACAAAATACGAAGAAAAACTAAAGAGAGTCTTATGAAAAATTATTACACTCCGCTCGCCATAAAGAATAGTTTAATTATTAAAATCATTTGAGTTGGATATTCTACCATAGAAGGAGGTGGGTCCTCCTTATAGATTATAGCTATAGATTTTTATTAGCCTGAATCCAGTGCAGAATATATAATAAATAAATAAAAAATAAAAAAGCCTTTTTATACATCCATAGAAAGAAATTTAAGTGTCCAACTCGTAATTTAGGCCGCAACCACGACCATGCACATCACGCGGAAAGTAAAAATAAATTATTCTTATAATAAAAAAACCTCTAAGAGACCCTAAATCAGAATAACGTGTTCATTTAAGTTTATTTATATACCCTATCTATAGGAAAGGTTCCAGTAATATTTTGTAGAGAAATTCTGCTTGTAAATTTGGCTAAAACCACGCCAAAACTGGCTGAAACTGGTGGAAAGCTGATTGACGAGCAAATAGGTTAAAAATATTATGTATATGTATATCTGTAATCTCTTTTCTCTATTGATAAAATACTGATTTAGAAGATTACTATCAAAAACGAAGTTGAAGTTATTTTTATACGCTACAACCCCTTCTGTACCCGTTTAGGGATTGAACGTCAGGATTTTTTTGTACCTACACCTCTACCATTTTTTCGTACGCACCATGAAGAAAAGTTCCTGAATTTCAAGTCTCTATGCCCAGTGCTTAGGCTGTGTTTTGTCTATGTTTTAGGTTTTAGTCAGTCGGTCAGGACAAATATATGTTTAGTACCTATAATAGTAATTTTCAAAATTGTATGTTTAATTTTCATTGGGGCTGCCTGAATCTAAGTGACCTATATACTCTGAGACCCTATAATCTCTATAAATAGACAAATACGATGGTGATCTCATACTCAGGGGCGCCATATAGGTATGACACCATCGTTTCCCCAACCCTTGTACATTTCGCCATGATGGTAATATCTTGCTTAATCTGAGGTAATACTCTGTTACTTTGAACTGTGGTCACCAATCCGCCTGCCAAGCAGTAATACTAAGTCTGTTCCATATGTTTTAGCCATGTTTTAACCACAGAAGAAAACTTTTCCCTTAGACTCATACGCATTTTAGATTTAAGTACGTCTCAAGTGACGAATTTTTGACAGATTTTCATTGCAAACTGTAAAAAAATCGCGACTCGAGATGAGCTTTAATCTAAGATGCGTTTGGGTATATAGTCTGAGGTTTTAGCTATGGTATTCTCAAAATACTAAAAATACGACGACAGTGTCACGGGCCAACTTTTACAAACCTCTTATTTACGGGGTACAGGCCTCGAGATACTAAGATTAGTATCTCGAGATCGATTAGTAGTCTGTACCAAATGGTACAGGGTTTTCAGATATCTAATAAGAAAGACATGGTTAAAATGTGTGGTCCTACAGACTAAGCCACGGGCTTCACGATGTTTTCTTTCACCGTTTGAGAGGAAAATGGTGATGTCACTAAGCGCAATGCTGTATTCCCTATGTCCTTGAATCGTGTCCTTGGCTGTTGCAATTCAGAACTGAAGTATGCCAAAAAATTTATGTCGTCCAGCCAATATAGACATTTGAAATCCATTATTAAGTTTTTTGGTTAGAAATAAATATGATCAACTAAACTGAAGCCAAAAAAGTCTCGTGACAAAATATCATTAAATTCAAGTTTCGATCTGTCAACCTCCAAATGGTGTTCTTCGAAACTGACATCTCAGACAGGCCTAAGAATAATCAAATTCTAGATTTCGTCCCACCTCCAAAAAAAACTTAGGTTAGGCTATGAGTAGGCTTAGGTGCTTTTAACCTAATAATAAAATTAATATTTACGATGATAACAGAGTTAATTTATAAAGGATATACCCACCTACATATCTAGGTTTTCTTAGCCTTTCGTCTTTTTGCGCATTTTATTTTTGAATTAGTGGAAACGCGTGTGTTAAAAGGTAGTTGAGACACGATCCCGATAATGCCCGAATTTATAAACTTTCCAAATTTGCTTGTGCACTTGTATTACTATTTCATATGAATACTGAAATTATCCATGTCTAGTGAGTTATTAAGCCGCCCTAAGGCCTCGGTTAAGACTGCCAGCTTAACTTATTCTCCGAAGTACATGTGAATGTGTAAGCATGTAGATGTAAATGCAATTACCAGTCACCCATTCAAATAGTGAGGCCCGCAGAGGGCGAACGCCCATATACAAACGTAATACCGAATATGACTTCAATGGATACTATAAACCTAGTTTTGCACTTCAGCTTACATCAATCATCCCAGCCCAGTTTATTGCATAATGGATTTATAGGATTCTATAGCACAATGCGGACTAGCGTCAGAAGTAGTTGATCAACTCCGCTGACCATAATAACCTTGGCATTTGCTAATCGACCAGTAACTTACCAACTCGTGATATTCAAAAATCAACGGTTAATGAAGTGATTAAAGCTGACTCCTCAAGGAATCATTATAAAAAAAAATTCACCTAATTTTCACATTGTTTGCTGTGTGTTTTATAAATAAATAATATCTGTTACAAAACCTGTTATGATTTTTTCTTATCGTTTAAAATAATAGTTATTTTTGCTTGTTCCTAAGAGACTAACTAAATGAAATAAAATAAATATGTAGAGGTTTTGAGTGTGAATTGACTTTTGCATAAATAATTCTGAGCCTTCTCCGTATTGAACAACTTCTTTTCACTTTAATTTGTCTGTAATGTTATTTTATGTGAATAAATTTATTTGAATTTGAAAAAAAAACTTGCAACTTTAACAATTTTGTGGGTTCTAGAATTAACTTTTCATTGTTCAAAGAGATACTTGAAAAAGACCTAGGGCTAGTTTCTAGTTTATACAAAACATAGACACACTGTCAAACGCGTTCACAAATTTTAATAATGAATTCCGTCAAACCATCCGAGTTGCTCAGCTATTAATGCCCGCCTACACAATACGTGCGTCCGTTGATTCTGATCACGCCGGGTGATGTCACAGCATTGTTGGTCAGTATATTAACGCTGCAGCTAGGTGTGGAAACCGAGCGGGTCTGAAGTTTCCGGAAAATTGAGGCCAGTGTTTACCAATGCACTGAAGTAAATGAAATGAAATCTATCGAGTAGGTATCTAGTTAGAGTGTGATTGATTTGCAAATACGCAATATACGGATAGCAAGATAAGGTGGTTTTACATGATATTATTCGACGTTAGGCCATTTGTGTTATTTGAATCATAAATACTATTCATGAACACTAGCCTTTGTGTTCCCAGCTATTGGTTATTGATTTGGGTAGTTGGACCAAGCATTGATTGAAAATAGCTGAACGCTTGGCACGGAAATACAGAATTCCCCGTTCTTGAGTTTGAATAGTTTGTGGCAAGTTCGTTTTTAGTCTTCCGTGAATCTGAATAAAATAAAGGCTGGTTAACATTATGGCAGTAACGTGGCTGTACAATGAGTCCAGCGCTGACTTGGAACTTGCCTCGTATGGTTACTAATTTCAATCCAGCGCAGGCTTCGTGTTTGGAAGATAGTCCACTGATTCTCATTTGCCCGTTAGTTAGCGACAAGGAAATGCTAGCCAAGCTTTTTTGATTACAAAGAACACAAGTTATTTCATTGAAATAAATTTCACATCAAAATGATCTCTGCCTTAGGGCTATATTTCACCAGGACACCATGGCGGCGCAACCAGTTGCGCCACCGTGGTGTCCGTAAGCTACCAAACTAGACACCATACAGACACCAGAGTCGCTACACCACACTGAAGACAGTATCAAAATGGACCTCGAAGAGATAGCACTACTGCTGTATGTACGGCGCCTGGCGGCCGGACTGGCGGCCGAGTGAGTGAGACACCATACAACGCTATAGTAGTTAGTGGTGGTGCGACCAGCGTGGCGGCGCAACCAGTAACATTCTGTGCACGCGTCCGAGTTGGTGGCGCCGCCAAATTGGTTGCACAACCAAATGGACACCAGGTGAGTAACTCTCTATAGAGCTGTATACATTTTGTTGGTAGCGGCGACTGGTTGCGCCGCCATGGTGTCCTGGTGAAATATAGCCCTTACGATCTAAGACCCGATTAAATTATACCTACGTGTAACCTAGGCGAATTTGTGGCCAGCTAAATTCCTCCCGAAACTGCAGAAACTTCCTAGGAAGCATGCTTGGAACCGTAACCTGCGGCTTGCTAAGATTCCTTTACGCTGAGTGGGCAGCTGTTTCTTCTGTAAATAGAAGTGGACTATTTGGAATCCGATGTTCAATTCAGTACATACCACATTTTTAACTTAGTACATAAGAAAAATTCGTATTTGAAGCTTCTGAATAAAAGCTCCTGAATAAAAAACTCAGTATTTTATTTTAGTTAAACTTTAAAAGTAGTATTGAGTTAGACAACAACTTCCAACAACGCTTTTAAGTGCTTTTCGAAGCTACACACGAGCACTGCAGATGTCGTTATTAGAATACTAGTTTGCTCCGGTGGTTTCGCTTGTGCTGTACCCACTACCTAGATATACAAGGAATATCTCAGTTTCATCTTAATCAGTTCAGCCGTTACAGCGTATACTAACATCCAAACAATCAAACTTTTGTAATAATAATAGATTTTTCATGCTGACACATGATCCATACAGAAATTGCATAAAATATAATCAAAGTTCAATTTAAATTAGGTACATACAGGCGTGGCTTTATGTCACATGTCAGATGCTAATGAATGGAAAAAAATACTTTCACTCCACATTCATTCACCTGACCATTTTCCAACATACTTAGTGTCAATCCACTAAGGTTGCCTGTAACATATCGTTGCTGAACGATAAAGTCGCCTATTGGGTACTTTCTTCGTATTTTTTTTAAATTTGTTTTTTACTTTTGTCTGGTGTATTTATACCAAAGTATTTCTCGTTCATTCATTCACTTTCTGTGTAAAAGGATAGCGTGAACTTGAAAATGAAACTTCTTAATACTTCCAGTTTCAAACTCGCACTGCAACATACCCAGTGGGTAAGTACTCAACAATAATAAAACACATGGTGCTGTTAAACGAAGAAACGAGGTTAATTGTTTTTCTTTTATTGTTCAGCTCCCTTTGTCTAGTGGTACTCAATAGGTTCGTCCTTCAACACCGCAATGACCACCGTTTTAATTCATGTTACCACTACCTGTGAGGTTACCGTCAACTCGGTTGTGCGCTTGATTAGTTACCCGTATCGTTAGCCTCCAAATGTCATGTATTAGGAGGGTCACGGTACGGATGAAGCTATGCGTTCGAATTACAAAAGTATTATACTAAGAGACCCGAGCAGGATCGAACAGGCCCGAACATATCCGAACAATAGATACGAGGGCATCTTCGTGGCCGGAAGCCTTTGCTGAAAGTTTGTCTTATTACAAAAAAATCTAACAAAATCAAAGCTGTCGAATTCGTTTTCTGTCATCTTTGGAAGCAACATTGTATTTTCATTTTAATTGTTTTTCTAGTGTTATTTTAAGTTCTGATGGGTAATTTTGGTGGTATTTTAACTATCGTCTTAGCACAAGTGTAAACAATTGAAATGAAAGTGTGTTATGAGGCATCCTGATTTGAACGAAAATGTTTCCCTTTGGTTTTGAAGAAAAACGCCATCTTTTTCTTCAAAATCGATGACGGCTGACTTTACTTTTTTTACCGACTCGACTTGACTAAAAATAATTTATTCAACCCACTTGACATTGGCAAAATTATCCGCAAGACGGAGATATGCCACAAAAAAAAAATCAAAGCTGTCGAGCACAAAGAATATGGACTAATATTCTATGGTCGAGCACAAAAGGTCGTTTTGACAGATTGACACCGTTATGAAAATCTGTCAAAATGTACTGTAGAAACGATAAATGAAGTTTAGTATTGTCGTTTTGTAATATACTGCAGGGCAACTTGGTAGCCATAAAAAGTTAAGTTGACGCTGCCTGGCATGCCGCGCAGTGTAATTCAAAACGACAATACGAAACTTCGTTTATCGTTTCTAAGAGTAAGTGAGGTAAGAGAGTTGAATATATAGGCTTATTAGTCTTCTTTGTTAGCCTAAATCTAAATATATATAGGTAACTCAAAGGTGACTGACTGACTGACATAGTGATCTATCAACGCACAGCCCAAACCACTGGACGGATCGGGGTGAAATTTGGCATGCAGGTAGATGTTATGACGTAGGCATCCGCTAAGAAAGGATTTTGATTAATTCTACCCCCAGGGGGATAAAATAGGGGATGAAAGTTTAACGGGAACGGGAAAAAACTGCCACGCAGGCGAAGCTGCGAGCGGCCGCTAGTTTTATAATAAAGTAGATGTATGTGGGTAGATTCGTATATTGCAGTGTAGAATACCTACTCGAGATTCTTCGAGGATATCTAAGAGGGGTAGTCAGAGGTACGTCCAGATATTACCTACCAGTAGTTATTATTAAAAGAGCACTGACGGTCTCGTGGATTCGAATCCAGTCTTGCACCAATGGATTTATCTATAAAAAAAATTATGTGCGCAATGTCAGTGATCTCAAACGGTGGAGGAAATCATTGTAAGGAAACCAAATAGTATTCTAGCAGCGGCGATTGGCTTGGATTATGTCACGTATGGAATACCAACTACTTGTAAAATGAGCCAAAATTGGTTACGTTTCATGTAATATTTGGATGAACCTCTGACTACTCCCCTTAGACATCCTTAAAATCTCGAGTAGGTACTTGATATTAAGAGATCTTGGTGCCTGGGGTATTAAAGTTGTAAAGATATTTGAAGTTGACGACCGATGTGGCGCGGTGGGCGAATGTCCGCCTGCGACGCAGAGGTTGCGGATTCGATTCCCGCCTCGGGATAAATGTTTGTACGATCTGCAAATATTTATTCCGGGTGTTCTGGGTATTTTCTATGTATAATAAATAATATCTATGTATGTAATATAGTATTGTATTAAGTATATCAGTCATCTAGTACCCATAACACAAGCTCTGCTTAGCTTGGGGCTAGATGATGCTGTGTGGATTGTCCAGCATTATTATTATTATTTCCTTTCTTTTTTTTTATTAAGTACTAGCGGTCGCTCGCAGCTTCGCCCGCGTTGTAGCTTTTTCCCGTTCCCGTTATTTTTTCGGGATAAAAAGTAGCCTATATGTTAATCCAGGTTACAATCTATATTTACTCCAAATTTCATCCAAATCGGTCCCCTGGTTAGAGCGTGTAAGAGTAACAAACATCCATCCATCCATACTTACAAACTTTCGCGTTTATAATATTAGTAGGATTTATAATTTCAGCTATGCCATTGTTCATTGATAAGAGATGGCAGTTACTTCGATAGAATAGGCCTTCCCAGCACCTGTAACGTCCTGTGCCTTATCCACAGGTAAGATATAAAACATTTCACGGTTTGTGAGACAGGAATAAGTAATTCCGTCATGTACTCCAAGCAGTCACTTTGTATTCCCGCGGGATATCACTTGGAGCTGATTAGGTTTTTCCTGTTTTATTTTTAACTTTTTAGTATAAATTTTGTGAAAAAATTGTCCGGTTTGTAATAAAACGTTTTATCATACCTAAATTACAAATTAATATTCGCAGACATTTTTAAAGCTATCCAAACTAAGCTATTAAGTATATAGATCGTACCCGTAAGACTATGTAGCCCTTAAACTAAGCTTGGCTTAGTTTTAAGGTTGGTTGCTTTAAGGCTTTTTAAGGCTTAGCTTACTATTATTATTATTTATTATTAGCGGTCTCTTGTTTGGTCTTTTTAACTCGCTTTCTATTAAATTTCAGGATGAGTAGTAGAATATACGTTAATGTAGGTTACGAACGATATTTATTCCGAGTTTCATCCAAATCGATCCGGTTTGGGCGTGATTGAGCCACACACAACTATCAACATCTAAATATCCAAACTTTTATTTTATACGACTTGTCGATGGATTAAGCGTGTTTTTTTTTTTTTTTTAATTATATTTTTGCGGCTTTGGTATCACTGCGGCCATATGGCCTATTGTGATCGCCACTTGTTAAGGTATCACCCCTCATTAGGGCGTTCATAGTTCACCACTAAACCCTGCAACTGTTAGGAACTGGAGGATTTTCTTGGGGGTGAGTTCTTGTAGCTCATCCGGGCACAGGGTATGTTTTCCCAGATGGATGCTACGCTTTTGGATTAGTGGTCCACACTCTCCTAGTAGATGAAGAGGCGATTCGTCCGCCTCTCCGCACGCACGTCCGTAAGCGTGGTTACCATCACTTATAACAAAGCATTGTCTCGTAGGCCACGCTCGTGAGAAACATGCCCTATAATGCACCGCTTACAGGCATACAGGTGTTAAGCCTCGTGTGCCTATAATTTCACTTGCCCCCAAACCTTGAAATCTAAATACAGCAAGCTGCTTGGCGGTAGAAATAGGTATGGTGGTAGTACTTCCCCGTACGAGCCCTTCACTAAGAGCTCTACTACTTTTACCACACTAATAATATTAAATACAAAATACAAAATGTTTTATTGCGTTTCCAAAAGAAATACGATGAAATCTCCTTTTAAGTAAAACAAATACTTGTCATAGGAGATCTTGCACTTGCCAACGTCTAGTTTTAACAACTTATTGACGACGGCGTTAGCCCTAAAACATTTGATAACACATTAGAACAAATAAAGCCGCGCGTGATTTCTGGGTTTGTACATACAATCAGCTGATCACTAAAAGTAGGTAGGTAAGTCCATACACGATCGACTTGTCGGTCACCGAACTGACGCCTGTTTGAGTCATCTGAACTGTCGTTTCAATTGTTCGTGTCCATTTTCATAAAGAAGTCGTGGTCATAAAGACTCGTACGTCACGACTTGTATTGATTAAGCACTTGACTGCGAGGATCTTAGGTCAATCATATAGGTCAGCATTTTTCTACCGTAGGTTTCTTAAAATCACAAACTCTACAAATAGTATACCTAGCCAATATTCTGCCTATAATATCTATAATATACCTAATGCATCTTATGAAGATATGCCAGAAAGGTAGCTTACTTTTCGTTGGTTATGATTGTACAAGAAAGTGTAAAATCTATCTTTGGCTACATTTATACCAATTATAAGAATCTTTGTCTGGACTGACTGACTGAAATAAAGAAAACGCACAGCTATACCACTGATCGTAGTCTTAAAACTTTCAGTGTATTTATCTTGGGCAAAGATTACACCCAAGAAAGGAACACCTAAGAAAGGAATTTGAGCATCTAAAGGGGTGCAGCAGGCAAAAAGTTATAAGTTAATAGATTCACGCGGACGAAGTGGTGCGCGTTTTAACCTATATACTTTTTTAAGTATGATAACTCAAAAAAAGACTTTACAGTTCACTTACATTGAGCTTTAAAACTAGGTAGAAAAATATAAGGTTGGTAGTAGATTACTACGCTGTGACATTTTTTACGCAAGTAAATACTTATAATAATAATAATAATGCTGGACAATACACACAGCATCATCTAGCCCCAAGCTAAGCAGAGATTTTGTTATGGGGCTAGAAGACTGATATACTGAATACAATACATTACGTACATAGATATTTTTATTGTACATAGAAAATACAAAAAAAAATTATTTACAGATCGTACAAACATTTATCCCAAGGCGGGAATCGAACCCGCAACCTCCTGCGTCGCAGGCGAACATTCGCCCGCCACGCCACATCGGTCATCCAATTCATCGGTCAATGACTCAAAAAAGGTCGGAAAACAGTTAGCAATTCATTAACTATTTATAATAATAACCAGTAGGAAGTAGGACAAATTTATAATGAAAACCTAACTGATCACGCATCAGATCCGGGTGTCTGATCAAGATCATGATCAGATCGATCAGTATTGATCGTGTGACAGTGGATTCTAGTAGCTGGGCAAGTCACGCGCGATGTTCCACCTCACCTAGTCCACTGTGTACACCACATCCGTGTATTTGGTCTTTTGTTTTTTAAATCGCAAATGTTAGAGTATTAGTTATTTTAAATATACCTATATATCATGATTAGTATTTTAGGGAGTTATAAATATAGTTTTGTGGATTTTGTTAAGTTTTAAAATTATTGAAAACATTAACTTTTGTCGTTGGAATATTTTATGGACAAGATGATGATTATTTTGACGGAACGAAGTTTTTCTGAAATTACTTTTAGTTTTCAGGAGCTCTCTTTTTTCACCCGGTAGGTATTTTGAGCGTGAGAAGTAGCCACGACTTCAAATTCTATAGGTCAGGTATTCGCCATAGCTCACAGAATGCTATTTATCAACTCCATAATGAAACTCTATAGCTCTGAAGCTCGTGGACAATTTTTTACGTCATATTTTATCGCAAAACACTGTCCTATCTATTTAATTCCACTAAGAATTTCATGTGCACTTTTCGTCCGTTTTTTTCGTGTTTTCAGCTTATATACACAAAGAAAAAACATCTTTGTTCATCACACAAATGTTTTCCTCGGTGAGGATCGAACCCACAACCACACAGTACAGAACAGTACAGTACAGAAGGCAGAGCTACTACCAACTAAGCTGTGCTGATAATAATATGTCGATGTTAATCTCAAAATCAACCTCGTTTTGTCATTTCTGCCAAAAAGTATTCTCAAAAAGTTAGGACAAACATAGTAACGATATTAGTTACCCATACGTATTTTTTGTACGTGCGTACGACTAGCCCCTTTAAATTATTTCCGAATACAAAAGATATCTTTACGTAAACACAACATTCTTTAAAGTATTTCAATATTTTGTTTAGTATACTTATCCATTATTCATCTCAAGTCTGGCATCTCAAGGTAGCTTCAAAAGAAAAAATAATCTTACGACTGTAATTCCCAAGGCGTAGTAGGTGGCTTGACGTAAAATAAATCACGACAGCTCTAGACTTTCAACAACCTACTGCTACTACTGCATGTTAACTACAGAAGAAAATAATTAGGTTACAACTATAATAGGGCTATTAGATAGATAGACATGACAATATTTAATGTAGCCCTGGCAGGTGGTGATTGTTTTATTTGCAACAAGAAATTAGATTATTTTGTATGTACAGTCAGCTGCACTAACAAGTACATAAGTAGGTAAGTAAAATGATGTCACATCATTACTCTGCAAATTTTTGTAGGGAAAATACATAAAACAACAACACATAAATGTACGAAAGTAAGTGGGCCATCGGGTAGCAATTTATTTTATAAATTTTTGTTGAGTAGATTTGTTTGAGTAGATTTTTGTTTTAATTTCGAGTAAGTAAAAAAACTCAAATAATTTGAGTAAATAATTATATTTATTTATTTTACAACGGAAGTAATTTAGTATATACAAATATTTTACATCTAATATTTTACCTATCTACCTTATATCTACATATTTTACCATAACTTTTTCTACCTATAGTAAAGTGCGGGTCTTTACTATAGGTAGAAAACAGAATTTAAGTCACTGACCGCAGGAAGTGTGCCCAAAAGGCTGGCAACGTTACCTCTTTGGATAGCTAAACTAATTCTCTGTCCTAGATAAGCGCCAGCCCTTTGATCGTGAGTCACATCCACCAAGTCTCTTGGATAACTCTTTGAGTAAATAAATAGAAAATCGAAAAATTTATATATATATTATATTTTGTAAGTCGATACATAAGTAAATGAGTAATAAATAAGGGTTTTTCTGATAACTTAAAGGTTAAAAGACTTACTTAGCTGACTGTACTAGAGATACGGAACCAATTCAGGATGTAAACTACCGTTTAATTAATTCCAGTTGTCTTAATTACTCTTAGTGGTAGTAAATTAATCACTTTATCAAAGGCGCGATAACAATCTAGCTTTAGATAAATTAATAAATACCAAGTTTTGTTCTTGATAATCTATTTTATTTCCACTGGTCTCACAGTTTCGTTGGTAAGCTCTGTCTTTTGCTGTATAGTATGGGTTCGATTCTCACAGGTATTACGAAAGGACAACAAAACGGTAAAAAAATGTTTTAAACTAAGAATGAATATATTCAAAGTCAAAGTGTATTTCTTTGCTGACATGTATAGATACAAATGCTACAGTATTGTATTTGTTGCAATGTTTTTCTATCATGTTATGTGTGTGTTATACTAAACATTCTTTAGACCTATTAAATTTCGTGTAGATCATATCAACAGTTTAAAAGTTATGCTCGAACAAACATACATACAATAAAAACATAGTACACTCAAATAAATAACATAAATTAAAGGCACATGAGGCCTTAACACCTTTAAAGGTATACCTCAGGTTGATGGGCGCAGAAGAGTGGGTCCTACGGGCAATGGTAAACACTTAACATTAGGTGGGCCATCTGCTTATTCCATCAACAAATTGCAAAAAAAAACGCAAATATGCAAATCAAAATCGGCCAAGTTACCACGAATATCTTCCAACGCTTTGCTCTCTCGATTAAATATTGCCTTTTGATTTTACACACTACCCAATACAGCCGTCTAACTCAAAGCAACTCAAAAAATTACATTGTTCTTGAAAATTACGTAACTGATAAAGTACCTACTAATGGCTCGTAAACGTGATTTACGTTTTAACGTCTACGTTATTTAAAGTGTAAAGCTACTTTGTTACACTAATTTGAAATGTTTACTACTTGTAAAGTTTCCTATTGTTACTAATGTTAGTTTGGTACTACCAACGGCAGAAATTTATAACTTTTTTAGAACTAAGACATTTTTAGTAGTTAGTAGTTGGGTGTTATAAGTATTCTAAGTATGGATTTACGAAAAAAAAGGGCATATAGTACTTATTATATCAGCTATTCGGTTTTCTTATTACAAGCGTTAGGTACTTAGTTTGGGATGTTGGAGGGCGTTATTCACATAACAATATTTATTTGTTTGATAATATTTATTTCATTTTATTTATAATTTTCTTAAAAAAAATTAGAAAAATCTGGTAATTAAGTTTTTGACCAGATGAGACCGACATTAAAAAAAAATTGTTTATTGACCTCGGGTTTTTGTAACAGACATCCTATGAAGTCCGTGTTTTTGTCCATTTAACGTGTCCAAAAAAATATAGAAGAGCTCTACTACCTAGGGCTCTTGGTAGAGCTCGTCTGCGGAAGTACTACCACCATGCCTATTTCTACTTCAAGCTGATGGACGCAAAGTTATTCATTAGAGAAACATTCCAAACAATGCGTCACCTGCGAGACATTGCTTTGTTACTGGTGCTACCACTTAACATAAGGTGGGCTTGTTCCATCGGCAAGTGTTATAAAAAAGGTGTCTCGGAAATTTCATTAGCTATCCCCAAGTTTTACCTACAGGTTTCATTTTTGTTACTGACAGTGTTAAATTACCGACAAAAAGTAAAACGAAACACTTATTTTTTACAAAAAATGGTAATTACCTAAAAAAAAGTAGTGGCATTACGTGAAGCACACGAGGAAGGTAGTTTGCTCATCAGAAAAACGTGACGCCCTGACGTAGAGGTGGTAAGCTTAAGATGCCACTGTGCTACGGTTACGCGGAATTACGCATGATAGAAGAGATCGTGAACACGATGATTACTCAATTTGATGCCCTAATTTTAACTCCTTGTGTATTTATTTACGTCCAAAGTTGCGATAAAATTGTTGATAAAATACAAATCTTTCGACGCTTGTAACTTTCAAGGTAATCTGATTTTACTGTAAAATATAAGGTAACGAGTGTAAATAACGGCAAGATAATTCAGTATCAATCTTAACTAAATAGTACAGATATTCAGTTACAAAGTTTGTATGGAAATAGTAACGACTTGTTTAACCTTAACGCTGTGTTCCGCAAAGCGTTGAGTTTATAAGTATTCTACCAGCTATCTGGTTCCCATAGTACAAGCTTTGCTTAGTTTAGGCTAGAGGGCATTGTGTGAATGTGTGTCAATATTTATCATTATTATTTCGATTAGATAAAATATACGGTGATAAATTAATAAAAGAGCACCGGTGGTCTCGTGGGCGTGATCCCGCCTTCTGATCTTAAGGTAGTGGTTTGAATTCAAAGTCAAAGTCAAAAAGATTTATTCAGTAAAACCTGCAGGGATCATCTTGAAACGATCTAAGCGCCAGTTCCTCGCGACCAAGCCTAGAAGAACCGGCAAGAAACTTACGGCTTGGTTCCCACCGTGTTTTTGTATGATCCTGTTACAAAATTATATTTGACAGCCGTCATAGCTCAGTTCGTAACCCTGTTTTCTGCGCTGTAGGTGGTGGGTTCGATTCCCACCGAGAACAAACATTTGTGTGATAAATACAGATGTTTGTTCTGTGTCTGGGTGTTATATTGTATTCTAAGTATGTATTTACAAAAAAAAGTATATAAGTATTCTATCAGTCGTCTGGTTCCCATAGTACAAGCTATGCTTAGTTTGGGGCTAGATGATGTTGTGTAAAAATAAAAATGTCCACAAATTAAAAAAAAAAAAAATTTAATAGGCTCCGAAACTACTGGACCGATTTGAAAAGTTCTTTCACCGTTGGGAAGCTACATTATTCCCAGATGGCATAGGCTCCCAGATGGCATAGGCAAAGCCCGTGCGAAGCCGGGGCGGGCCGCTAGTGTTTTATAATAAAATATTCATTTTGTATCCGAGTAAAATGCAAGTAAAACCGCAGGTGGCCGCTAGTGGCCAATAACCATATTCCTATTTCTATTTCAATTCCATTACCACATCCAGGTAGGTTCTCTCCGTGTACATAAGACTCATGTTCCCTCCCTAAGGGTGCGGTTGAGTTATAAATAACACCCTCGTATAGTTTACCTGCGTATTTATTAGGCCCGTGCCACACTACGACGCATTGCGACAGGAAACTCATTTGGATACGTTTAGTAGGTTGCCGGTACTATTGGAAGTCTGACAGAATCTTTTTTTTTTGTAGGTACAATCAAAGTAATATCGCCTCAGTTAGATCCACAATAGCCCATATAAAAAAAGAAGAAGAAGAAAATATCCCCTCAGATCTCTTAGTATCAAGTAGTACTAACTCCAAATTTGGCATATTATATCCACATTTTGCGGCATTAATACTGACATTATGAACAACTGGAAATGCGAACACTTCGCTTCCGCGTGAAGTAATTTCATAAACTTCAACCCCGCGAGATCCCTTAAGGGTTGAAATTTCAGTTTTTTTTATTTGACTTGTTGATGCAACAAGCAGATGGCCCACCTGATCTTAAGTGGTTACCTATAACAAAGCATTATATCGCAGGTCACGTTTTTTGGAGACGTGCGCTACAAAACTTGGAACTTGAGATGTGGCAAAGCCACAAGGCGTGTGACAACTCCATTACCATTCTGATGATGAGTGAGATGAACCAAGAGATGAACAGTGTAACGTAACACGCAGATTAATAATAATAATAATGCTGGACAATGCACACAGCATCATCATCTAGCCCCAAGCTAAGCAGAGCTTGTGTTATGGGTACTAGATGACTGATATACTTTATACAATACATTACATACATAGATATTTTTTATTATACATAGAAAATACGTAGAACACCCGAAATAAATATTTGCAATCGTATGAGCCGATCAATCAACGACCGATGTGGCGCGGCGGACGAATGTCCGCCTGCGACGCAGGAGGTTGCGGGTTCGATTCCCGCAAATCGATCTGCAAATGTTTATTCCGAGTGTTCTGGGTATTTTCTTTGTATAATAAAAAAATATCTATGTATGTAATGTATTGTATTAGTATATCAGTCATCTAGTACTCATAACACAAGCTCTGCTTAGCTTGGGGCTAGATGATGCTATGTGGATTGTCCAGCATATTATTATTATTATTATATCCTTTCAGATATCTTAGTACAAAATATCCACTCGTGATTCTTTGAGGATATCAAAGGGGGAGTCAGAGGTTTGTCCAGATATTACATTTGGTACAAACCCATATTTTGAAGTAGTTGGTATTTCATACGTGACAGGTTGCAAGCCCATCGCCGCTGCTAGAATACTAACTGGTTTCCTCAAGGTGTTTTCCTTCACCAATTTAGAGAACTTCTTCCTTTTTTGAAAGCTGTTGATAAAAGTGACATACCGACATCAGTATTCACTTTCTTTCGCATCTGTGATTATTAGTGTGGGGTAACCGTTAGCCTACCGCAGGATTATTTTACGAGCAATGACAACTATGTTAAAGCTATTCCCTGAAACTGTAAAACTAGAATACTTTACCGACCGGAAGCAGTATGAAGCGAGGTGTAGCAGCAGGTAGGCAGTGTACAAATCGGTACAAAAATAGACGCGTTTCCGTTAAGCTGTGGGCTGAATCACAAGCAGAGGCGGGTAGGTAGGTATAACTGAGTGAGATGTAAACTGATCGCAATTGTACTCCTGTATCATTAAAATAAATAAAAATTAAATACTTGTGGGCATTTTACAACAAACTAAGCATAGCTTGTACTATGGGAAGCAGATAACTAAAAGAATAGGTACTTATAAATTTTTGTAAATACATGCTTAGAATACAATATTATACCCAGACAGAGAACAATCATCTATGTTTATCACATAAATATTTGTTCTCGGTGGGGATCGAACCAACGACCTACAGCCCAGAAGGCAGACCAAGGCGGTTAACGCCCAAATGGTCACCGTTAACGTCACGAAGAGTTTTTCCGTTGCCTCCCTCTCTGAAAAACAAAAACTATTTTTGTATGGCAGTATCTTCTGTACTCGCCAGTAGCCTGATAACGTAGTCGAAAATCGTCACATGTTTATACCAGCATTTTTATCAGTCCAAAAAAAGTTTTTTCATCCAGTTTTTCATCTATATTGTACATGCCTATCACTATCCCAGTCTTTAGGCTGATAGGTTAGTTATTACTAACACAGTAAGAGACGCACACAACGTTGATAATGGAACCGTTCCCGCTGCCGTCTATCACTGTCACCACGTCAGAAAGACACTTTATTAACACTAGGTAAGGTAAGACGTAGATAATGGATTGTATGCTCCAATATGCTCCCGCTACCGCCTATCACTGGGCCCATGCCAGAAAGACTCCACCCAGTCTCATCGGCGCAAGGTGCGGCTGCATACAATGTAGCTAATGGATTGTTTTGTGTTGTTTATCTGTGGTGTGCCATAACATGTAGTTTTACCCATACATTTGCTAAGTATAACAAGTAAGTTATATGAAAAAAAACTCAAATGTAAGTAAAACTAAAATCTGCTACTAATACTATACCTTGCTTTGATAAAGATAAAGATAATGATCATTTATTTGCTTAGACATGTGTGTAAAATAGATGACAAAATATTATGAGAGGCAACATGCAATACCGTGTCGGTGTGCGTGTCGGTTTGATTTATTATTTTTTATACCCAGCTTTTTAGCATTAAAATTGGGCGCTCGCGACACAGTTTTTACTTCTGCGATTTTTAGTGTTCTTTTTTGTTTCTTGCACAGTAGTCTATAGTAATAACTTGTAATAAATAATAAATTAATAAAATACCTACTACTACTGATATGCTATAAATACGATAGCATGGTGGAATGTTGTGAGCAGAATGGGATGTCCTTGCATGTGAAAAAGTGTTATTAATTGACATTCACACGGAACAAGAAACTCCTAAGAAGTGATTACACTATAGATAACATCCATTGATTAAGGTAGACCACCTGCTCTATCTTAATGTCCACATGGATAGTAAACTTAATTTCAATACACATATTGACAATATTGCAACTAGGGCAATGATAATATTAGGATTAACCGTAACACAAAGTTCTTCAAGCGACCTTCCGCAAAAACTTTACTTTTTAACACGTTCAAGAAGTAATTTTATTTATATTAAGGTGGAACAAGTCGTTACTATTTCCATACAAACGCTGTAACTGAATATCTCTACTATTTATTAACGTGCGTTCGAAGTTAAGTTTGAGTTTGACCTACCTAGGTACCTACGTGCTTCTGATAATGTAGTTTTAAGTTTACGGATGTAAGTAGGTATTTAAGTAGGTAAATAGTTGTTAATGTCTGTTTGGGTCAATAAAAAGCTTTTCTTTTTTTCTTTCTTACTTTCTTTGATACTGAATTATCTTGCCGTTATCTAGGATTTAATGCTAATAACATTTTCTACCAGTATTCAAGTAGCTTTATTGTTCTATTAACACGCCACACCATCTTTTTACACGTCCAGGATGATTGGTAGAAAATGTTATTAGCATTAAATCCTCCTAGCACTTGAGTGTTCTGTGCGAAAGTTTTTAAATAAATAAAATGAAATTGGCCCATCGGGCAGAGGCATCCAAAAGAACATAATATTACAGCCAAAATACATTATTACTCTTCTTCTAGAAAATCGGGTAAAACCCATTTGAAGTTTGAAGCTCGGCAAAAAGCTTTTTAATGTAAAATCGCTTGAAATCTGAATTATTATGCAAAATAAGCCACCATGGACCACCGCCCTGTCAATATGAAAATTTAATGCCACAGGGTCATTGACCTAGGGTACGGCACAGTGTTTTGTAAATAAATGTCAATTTATTTTATACGCTGATGTAATAAGCAGATGGCCCACCTGATGCTAAGTAGTAGTGTCGCACATCACAATCGTACATCACGTGCCCTACACCCTGCACAGTCCTGAGTCTATCAACTTAAGACATACATAACACAGACCATACCTACATGTTTAAATTCCTAAGCTTTCTCATACTGAAATTAATTAGCATAAGATTAAACTTTTTGTAAGCAAATGTCAATTTTAACTCCAATTTTCACTCATTGAACTTACCTCTATAGTCACCTCTCTCTAGCCTCAAAGGTTTGCTGTTAGAAAACTCTTTTCAAGCTTCAGCTCGCCTTTGTTTATGTCCTCTTTTCGTATTATTTTTTTTATGTAATATTATGTGTGCAATAAAAAGTTAAGAATTAAGAATTGATATAGTAATTTTACCTTTGATCAACTTCACTAAGAATATCGCACCTTCCACCTAAAATTGGACAATGATAAAAAAACTATAACCAATAGCGTAAGATGGTTGCCTTAGTATCGCTATGTTAGTAAACATTTCACACCGAGCTTGGGTAGAATATAGGTAAAATGAACCACTTTTTTTCGCAGTGAATAGTTTGGTATGCGCTTCTTAGTGTAGTTACTCAACGACCCTAACCGACTGCCTCTGTATGCAAGTCAACCCTCGCGTGACTTGGCTTAAACCACTTTATTAGCGGCAGGAACAGGATGATGTCTATAATACACGGAAATTACCTGCCCGCATATCATTATTTAGATCAATAAATCGATATATAAACCTTGGTGGGACTGTGGATATGGCTGACACTGTAGCGTTTGTTTCTTATTACATAGTAGTCGGTATTTCGTAGCGCCGTCTAACCCCAAACTAAGCAAAGTTACCATGGGAACCAAACTTATAGCTGATAGATTACTTACCTATGTAAGTAAATGTAAGTACATGCGAAACATAATAACACCCAGATATGAAAAAATAGGTAAGTACCTATATAGATGCAATAGGTAACTTACCCATTTCTGTGACTGAAGAAAATGCAAGCTCACATAAATATATGAAAGATATTTTTCAAACTTTAATCACGTAATAGCATAAATAATGGGTAGCTTCTAGCTTAGCAAAATCGATACAAAGTAGATTCAAAGTCAGGTCCAATCGTGACCCTGGAAAAAACTTCGCAAAACTTTCACATGGAGGTCAATGGCGTGACTAATCAACCAATAGAGACTGCAACCAAAATGGTAACCACGCAACCAAAATAACAGCTTCCATATCAGTTTTTCATTTTCCATCCAGTTAGTGAACATCCCTAGAAGAATACGCGTGTTCTAAAATCAAATTTAAATTTGAGTTTTTGTTTTGTCAGTTTGCTTAAAGTTTTAGTGA
Source organism: Electrophaes corylata (assembly GCA_947095575.1). NCBI lineage: Eukaryota > Metazoa > Arthropoda > Insecta > Lepidoptera > Geometridae > Electrophaes > Electrophaes corylata. The sequence goes on from OX352714.1 coordinate 5,373,857, forward strand.
GCCTAGTGAAGAAAGTTCCATCGATTTTTCTATGACCTTCCTATTCGAATGGTGCAAACTATCGATCATAGTTGGAAGTAGGGCGTCTTTAATAATAGATAGGTAAGAAGTAAAATTATAACTTCGTGGTAAGGAAATCGATTGTCAGAAAACGGTGGCCCGTTTGCTGATAAACGGATACCGTCGAGTACCGCACGTAAACGCAAAAGACGTAAACTGAAAAGAAATAGACTGGTGGTTAAAATTCCTTTATCATTCAGTGCCTTTCTGAACCTTTGCGACCGCTTGAAAGCTCACGCTAAATACAAATAAAACTAAATTCTTATTATATTCCTAAAAATAAGTGTTTGAACAAATTTGAGGTACTTGCTACACCTGGCTCAGCTGACCGGAACGGGTGAATGACCACATGTTTCACGACACGGGATTTACCATTCACTGCCTTCAGTCTCGGGCAGGTGCTATTAGCATCCTAGTAGTCTGTGCATCCTAGTAGTCTGGGTGCTATCAAGTTTTTTACTTACTTTTGTAAACTCTTATGTTAAGAAGGTAATCGATCGAAGGTTGTAATTATTTTACTTACAAAAAAGGCAAACTAATTACGAAGTACGATTTACTAAAAATCTTTAAAAACTGTCTCTCTCTGTCTGTAAAACTGTGTCTGTGTGTGTGCTCTGAACGATTGTGATAAGTGATGTTGGTGACGGCTTTAAACTGACCCAAAATACACCTTGTAAGAACGAATATTATATATAAGATATTTATAGTATTCTAGACCACCGTGTATTTACTCAACTTCATAGTTTATTACTTCAGACCATCCGCATCTATGAGTAACGGCAGAACGATGTGTGAAAAATGCGTTGCTCTAAACATTAGCAGTTTTACACCTCGTTAATATTATTACCTTAGGATGTTGCGCCTTCTGGCGGCTGCTTCAGGTAATGATGTATACTCCAGCCGCTATGGTTTGCTGAGTTGTAAAATAAATAAATAATGCTGGATAATCCACACGGCATCATCTAGCCCCAAGCTAAGCAGAGCTTGTGTTATGGGTACTAACTAGATGACTGATATACTTAATACAATACTATATTACAATACTATATTACATGCATAGATATTTTTTATTATACATAGAAAATACCCAGAACACCCGGAATAAATATTTGCAGATCGTACAAACATTTATCCCAAGGCGGGAATCGAACCTGCAACCTCCTGCGTCGCAGTAGGGCATTCACCCGCCGCGCCACATCGGTCGTCAAATGTATTCAACAAAACAATGTATTCTCTTGCTGAATAGGCTATGATAAAGATAAAGATAAAGATTATACATCAGTTTGTGTTCCAGATAAACATATTAATAATTTATTTGCCAAAAAACATGTGTGAACTAAACAGGTAACAAATAACTAAGGAGAAACAACGTCATATTGAACTAGTTACGGAATGCAAAAAATACTGCCCATTCCGTATTCCTCATTAACAGTTTACTTACGAGGTGATGCAGAAGTTCTATTCATAAAGAAGTTCGCTGATGGACGTAGGCCTCCCCCATATATATAGAAAGATTGTCTGGTTTGCCTTTGCCGTAGTCACTTGCATTGGACAGGTATATTGGTGACCCGCAGGAGAAGTTATCCCATAAAGTATTCAGGGTTATATTTCTCTTGGTGCGTGAGTGTAGGAAAGGAATTCCTGAAATTCAGCCCCTAATAACGCTAGCAAAGTCACGTGGTTCCGTTAACTTCTGACCCCAATCTAAGATCCTCGGTGTTGTGGGAGTGAGAAGCACCATACCACAACCCTGAGACAGGAAACAAACAATTTAAGTTCGTTCAAACAACGGGAACGCTATCATCCGCTTCTCAGGTCCCGGATATAGCAGTCATAAGCCATGACGAATGGCTAAACGACTCGTTACTAAAGTTTTTCCACTAGCTCACAAGAAACTAACTATATCTAACCGCTGAGGTCACCGTGTAGGTAGTCACTGGTTCTTTCATAAGCACCTGGTAAGTATGTTTTCTGCCTCAGCTGTTGCGATTGCGGCCTGCACCGAATTGCAATAAACCTTATCGCAAACGATCCAGTCGTGGATTCCAAAACTCGCCGGCTCAGTGGAGCGGCTCGTAGGGAAGATAAAATCTGCGATGGTTAAATTCAGATTAATTTGATAAAGCTTTGCGTTTTTGAAGCCAGCTAACGGAAAATAACGATCGTATTGTGAAAATGCCCATGAAATTAATTTCATAATAAATCTATCTATACCAATTATAAGGATCTTTGTCCTGACTGGCTGACTGTCTGAGGTATAGACAACGTACACCCTAAACCATAGGTCGTATCGACTGAAATTTTCAGAGTAGGTATATTCGTCTTTGTGCGTAGAAGTGTACAAAAAAAGGAATTCCCGAAATTCAACCTTTAAACGTATATAGCAGGGGGTTGAAGTTTATATGAAAATAGTATAAAAATAATCAGGTAATAATGTTAGGTTACCTGAAGTCGGATTAATTTGTTTTTATTTGAGAGTGAGTATTGAAAAATTTTTATAATTTTTCTCTTCTGGTTCTGCAGCCAGATATCTCATCATCTTCCACCGACAAGACCTGAGCTATGGACGACCGCACGGTGGACCTTATCTTCGGCGGCTCGCTCAAGATGCTACCGCCGGTCAGCTCCAAGATCGTGAGGATCTTCACTAGTTCCACCTTCACAGGTATGCCATATATCGGACTCCACATTTATCATGAGTATAGATTGTCTCCTATCTTGTTATTTTAGTGCAGTTGCGCATGCGGAAATTGCGTCATGTTTACTTACGATTGTTTTGACTTTTATATACTAAAAAACATTTCGTTTTCTAGTTTAAAAAAGTTGTAAATGTATATGTGCAACTCCTACAGCACCTGCAATATAGTTAATATCTAATTAAAACCTGAAAGTGTAAAGAGAAGAAGTGGAGGAAGAAAAGCTCTTGCCCCAATTAGCGTGGAACATGAAAATAATAAGGTTTTTCTATTCCTTCCTGACCGGTAAAATCCTGAAACCAAATTTCAGGAACTTTAATCTTAGTGCACTCCCCTAAAGAACGAAACTACCCATCTTCTTTCAACTTCTTGACGAGTGGAGCCATAGTTTTAATAATTTCTTAGTAAATTATTTGGCACTGAACAAAGTGGAACCAACAACGCTAGCGAGAAGCGAAGTTATTGAGCTGCACTTAACATAGATTATTATAGTTTTTCAAAATACAGGATGCTCCATCCTCTAGTTATGCCATTGGCTAGCTGAAATGCTAGATCAACTTGATTCAGGTTTATTTATTTATTTATAAAAAGGTGCTCGTCAAAAATACGATAAATGCAGGGTGGTCCGAAAAATCAAAATCACTGAAATAGCTTTTAGATATTTAAACGCAAGTTGGATTTGCAGACCAATAAAATAGCTTATAGAATCAACAGAAAAACTAAAATGAAGCGTAGAATGGGCTGAACTAAGCCAATGGATAAAAAGTATGGATTCATTACTCACACACACACATTTACTCTGGAACCTATTGGAAGGCCTATCCATAATAGTAGTGGAATTCCTTACATATCTATTCATACCATATATAAGAGTTTTTGTTCTGACTAACAGCCTAAACCGCTGGTCGGACAGACTTGAAATTGAGGGTATATTTGTCTTGGTGCGTAGAGTTGTACTAAAGAATTCCTCAAATTCAATACCTAAGCGGATTCGGACGGGTTGAAGTTTGTATGAAAACCACTTCACGTTCAAAGTCGTGCGTGTTGAAAGTGATGAATATGACTATACTGAAACAGCCTGTATACAGTTGTATGTTACTACAGTTTTAGTGCTAAAATTGCATGTTTAAGTGCGTCTAAATGAAGCTGAAACGGAGTTAGGTAACTAAGCACAGGCTTGTGTAATGTTGCTACTAATGTACCGTTCGCAAAGACGAATAACCATAAGAGGAGATTAGATGAGATTAGATGACATAGAAGAGATCTTAGTTCGCAGCGAAATATGATATTGAGATATTTTTGGGCCTTATTGGTTATGTTGGTTAAAAAATAGCATCATTTTAATCCCCAAGCATCCCAAGCATCATCCCTTAGATATTTTAGTACCATTTTACTTGATTTAACCCAGATTTTTAGCAACTTTACAATATTTCTTGCACAATAAAAATTACGTGATATTTACCAAGACCACACTCACACTGGTTTTTTCAATGAGTGTTACTCTAATGAATTTGCCAATAGTACAAGGCTGGTTGATCACAAAGGATGGTTCCATCACTGTAAAACTCTACAATAAGATAATGTGATGATATTCTGGACTGATTCATGACCATCCTTGAGGCTTTGAGGTTAAGGATGATGACGAATGTAGCGTCATAATACTGAACAGATTGTACTAAGTAGTTGTACATATGCTTAAAGTATTTGTGGAAGTCATGTTGCCTAAGAATGACACGGCTTGTGTACACATAATATGATTACAGCTAGATGGGGGAATAAAGAAAAAAAACTAATGTCTTCTACCTTATCGGTTTGAAGGGTGTAAGTGCCGGAGAAATTACAGGCACTTGAGGCTTAGCACCTGTATGCCTCAGGTTGTACCACTCAATATCAAGTGGACCATCTGCTTGTTACATCACAAAGTTGCATAAAAAAAATTGGTTTTGTAATGGCTAATCGCAGATAGAAAACAGAATAAAAAAAACTTACAATGAGAAACTAACATTTTCATAGAAACTAACAAAATGGTAAAAAAATTGGTGTAAGAAATTTATAAAACGCGGAAACCATTTACAAAAATGTCTCATTTCTTGTTCTTATTATTGAAATGTTCTTATTTCCTAGTTGTATTAATTTCTTACTACTACTGCAAAATGTGAGTATGTACCAAATGTACCTATATGCAAAATGTGAGTATTAGGAGATGGGTCGTTTCCACTAGACCTACAGTGCTGTTTTTATAAATAGATATCTACCGACCTATTTTACATTGTCTAGCTTCTACTGGGTAATCAAAGAAATTTTCTCAACACGCAACACCAGCCCTGTTTTCATTAGGCTTCATCAATTCGCCAAACCAAAATAGATACGTGTCGTGTCGAAATGCAATTTATAAGAACCACCCCTCAGGGTGGAAGCCAGCGAAAGGGGGTGAAATGAACAAGTTTTAATTAAAAACCATTATCAGATAAAAATACTCTTACTTTGACGTAAAATTAATTACATAACGAAATTTCGATGGGTTTTTGGTAAGGAAAATTTAAGGTAGTTTTCATAAGGAAAAACTGAATAATAATGGTTTATGATTCTAACGATAAACACCCAGTAAACTCATAAATAGTTCTGAGTTCTGAACCAATCATAGGTTTCAAAGTGGTTTCTATAGTCAGATTGAAAATAGTAGTCAAGAAGTTTGTTTGCTTTTAAAGCTTAATTTTTTTTCCTGCGTATAGGTCAGTGGCCTCCTCAGATAAATCTAGTTGTGAAGCTCCTTAATTCGATTTTTGAATAAGTTCTCATTGGTGTCGATCTCTATGGCACACGTTCCAGATTTAAACTATAATCAAAAACGTAGTTTAAAATTGAATAGAACGCTGTCGAGCAAGTGGTGTGAAAATAAAGTTGTGTATCCCATTTTAATCTCATCATCCATAAGCTAGGAATAATCCAACCGTGTTTTTGGAGTCAGTGTCTTGCCATATATTTTCCTGATTAATCTGATAAAATAACATATTTTCAAAGCCGAATTCAAACTCGTGGCATAATTTGTGTGTGCCTAACCAAGATCATTGACTATATCGAGAAACCATATCTAAGTATTGGCTATTAGGAAAACAATTGCTTTAACTCCCAAAGAAATGCTGACTGTGTGGCAACCGTTCAACTTTAATGCCATTTTAGAATGACCAGCGCATTTCTGCTGGTATGTTTGCTTTTAGAAAAGGAGTTGGAAGGTAGGTACCTACTTGCGCAATGTGCAACGTCGCGTGTCAGCCCTCGGTAGTTCACTCGACTGCGGTAGTATGCGCCAACCTTAATGCACTTTATCTTTCTTCACGACGTCCTTGATAAGGGGAATTAGACTGGATTTACGGAACTATTCTCACTTAAGGACATTAGCCTGTTTGAGTGATGTTTTTGGAACGCAATTTAAAAAAAATGCAGGTAGTACGCGTTGGTCTCAGAGCCAGGTGTACACGTTTCATGCGTTGTAATTATATGGATATACGGACCTGTCGGGCGTATGGTGGTCTGATTTTGCTTGTCGGAATTATACATGAACCGTGTAAACTGGGCATGCCCACAACCCGACTAGACCTGTGACATCTTTTGTGATATCCTTTGAACTTATAAAAAATCATCAAAATCTGTGACGTGCAAACAGACACATATTTACTTTTGAAGTGTTTGTGAGAGAACAAACAAACATTTTACAGGTTTATATGAACACAGATTAAGCAGTTCTTTCTGGTGTTATATTGTAATTGGTATTAATTGTATTAAATATTTATTTTATTCTGTTTTTTAGTATAGCGGCAACCGAAATACATGATCTGTGAAAATTTCAACTATCACGGTTCATGAGATACAGCTTGGTGACAGACGGACAGACAGCGGAGTCTTAGTAATAGGGTCCCGTTTTACTCTTTAGGTACGGAATCCTAAAAATAGTATTTCGTTCAATAAAATAGCTTTATTTTTCAGATACAACTATGGAGCGGAATACGCTTATGGCGAAATGTTACCCACGCATCAAAGACTACTGTAGAGAGAAGCATGGCTTGGAGTTCCAAGTAAGTTTTTTTTATACAGTTCGCTAATAGAACAAGCAGATGGCCCACCTGATGTTAAGTAGTTACCTTCGCCTATAAGTATTACCTCTTAGGTCACACTCGTTAGGAACGTGCCCTACAATGCACTGCTCAGCGTCCATCAACTTGAGGCATACAGGTGTTAAGCTTCATGTGCCTATAATCTCACCAGCACCCATTCCTTCAAACCGGAACACAACAAGCTGCTTGGCAGTAGAAATAGGCATTTTCGAGAGCTTTTAAAGCCATAATTTTCCTCAGCTTACACTGTCTAAATAACTACTGAAACTGATTCTTAAATAGTTATTTTTACACGTCATCGTCACACAGCACATTTTTTAGAGTTCCGCAGTTTTAATAAAAGGCTTGTCTTGATACTACTCAATAAATTAAAAAAAAAAAATCTATGTACGTAATTATATTGTATTAAGTATATCAGTCATCTAGTACTCATAACACAAGCTCTGCTTAGCTTGGGACTAGATGATGCTGTGTGGATTGTCCAGCATTATTATTATTATTAAATAAACCAGTTTTACGTCAGTAAGAAATTCATAACAAAGACCTGAATTATGGTCCCCTACAAGCATAAGCCGTGCCATTTTCAAATAGTTTTGAAAGGATTGATGATTAGGTTTGAAAGGATTGTTTTTTATAAAACTTTCTGATGGCACACAAAATGGTTACAATTTATGAAAATAAAGATTTACTGATAATATCTATATTATGATAAGTTTTAGGTTCAGATAAGTATGCCTACCATAAGTAGGTACTTTGTAGTAAGCGTGGCCAAGTCTGTGGTTTATTATAGATATCGTTAATAACTATCGTTTGAGGCGGGTGGAAGGTTTGACATGAAGCAAAGAGGTTCTCAATGCGGATCTTTTTTTTGGGTTTGTTATCTCAGAACTCCGTCAAGCGTCAAAGCTTTTATTTATCTCAGAACTTCAAAAATATACTACGACACACTCTTGACTTCTTACTACATCTTCCCATCCAAGCCCAATTAGACACAAGAAACGTAGATCATTTATATTAAAGAATGTACAATTTCTGATGAATCATTGTGATGCTGTATAGTTTTTTACTAACGGTACTTATGGGCACACTTCTCAAAGTTGTGAGTTCGAATAAGGTCAAATTATTTTTTATCGCATACGAAGAAGGAAGAAGCATGGTAGATATCCTGTCAGATCTCTTAGAACCAAGTAATTATTGGAGGATGTCTAACGGGGTAGTCAGAGATATGTTTAAATATAACTTTTAGCACTTACCCAAATTTTGCAGTTGGTATCTCATGTGACAGGTTGTAAGCCCATAGCCGCTGCTAGATTACTAGATTACCAACTGGTTTCCTCACAGTTTCCCTGGTTAACTCGTTTAAACATAAATAAATATTGGCTGATGTTGACAACGCTATTTAGCCCCCTACTAAGCAAAGCTTGTTCTATGGCAACCAGATATCTGAGTGAATATACTTTTTCTTTTTAAATATATACTAAGAATACAATATAACATCCAGACACACAACAAAGATCTATTCATCACACAAAATGTTTGTTGTCGATTGGATCCATCCCATATTGAAAAGCACAGAAAGCAAAGTTAATACTAATTGAGCTGTGAGACTAGAGGGGTGATTGTGTAAGTGTTGTTGCTAACAAACCATCACCACCACGGGAATCGAACGCTTGCGCCTGTTTCAACCTACTACGCAACAAATTTCTTCGGAGTAAGTAACCTATTTTCAACAAATTTTACAAGATATCGTAAAAATTAATATTCCTCAGAAGTATGTTTTCAGAATCGATTCACTGAAACGCTTTAACAGAAAGCTATTTAAATTATAACTTCCGGCTGTCTTCCACTTATTAAAATTAAAGCGGAGGCTGTAAAGTATCTGTGGCAATGAGCTTGCGGCCCCTTACATACTGCAGGTCTACTCTTAGAAACGATAAACGAAGTTTCGTATTGTCGTTTTGAGTTACACTACGCGGCATGTCAGGCAGTGACGACTTGACTTTTGACGGCTACCAAGTTGCCCCGCGGTATATTACAAAACGACAATACGAAACTTCGTTTATCGTTTCTAAGAGTAGACCTACTGAAAAAAGACGTCTTCTGTACTAGGAGTTTGTTTATGCACCAAACGCCCAACCACCAAACAACAATATATGAATTTTAATCGTTATTATTTTTAGTGTACCCAGATCCTATAAATCGTACTTCGGAAAGTTTTAAAATCAATGTTTTTGTCTAATATCGCTTTCTAAATACTTACTGAGGCTTAAACCTCATGTGCCTATAATTTCACCCTTCAAACCAAAACACAGCAAGCTGTTTGGTGGCTGAAATAGGTATTAGTACTTTACTGGACGAGCCCTTCAATAAGAGCTCTATAAATGACTACCAAAGTTTTGATTTCTATTCCTATCTTGGTTACACGATAAGACGGCATGGGATCGTTATATAACGATTAACTTATTCCTTGACAGAACTCAATGATATTTCATTATATGGTTCATCATTAATAATAATAATTATGCTGGAAAATCCACACAGCATCATCTAGCCCCTAGCAGAGCTTGTGTTATGGGTACTTGATGACTGATATACTTGATACAATACATTACGCACATAGATTTTTTTTATTATGCATAGAAAATACCAGAACACCCTGACTAAATATTTACAGATCGTACAAACATTCGGCAGGCGGGAATCGAACCCGCGGATATTCTCCCGCCGCGCCACATTGGTCGTCAATATATTATGAAAGCTAAGCATTGAAGCCCTTGTCAGTCAGATAATCTGTTATCTCATTGGGGACGTGACAACAGCTTACGTTAAGCAAGAGAAAATAGTTCTACGGTTATTGGAAGATTAAAATTCGTGACCGTTTTTACACCTACTGATTTCTTACATCAGCCTTTTCAACGGTGTAAGATCACGGGAGACCCTTGCCTCGCTCAAGTCCTTTGATTCGCTTCTCCTTAATATAATCCTGAATATCAATATTTCTCTGAAGACTGAAATGAATTTAGATCCATTGATAGCGGTCGTTCCGGGAAAAAAATCTTTATAAATATTTGAAGATTTTCGTGGTATTAGAGATTATCAGAATCGTTCATCTATTGGGCACTATATTTAAGATGACAGAGTGCGGTCTAGTGGTGACAGCATTGCTTCCGGTCCGTATATCTAGGTTCGGTTCCGGTTAGGCATACTTCAAAATTACGTCTCCACGTATGTTTATAAAATAGAGGTTCTTGTATTTAAATATTTGGACGTGTCATTGCTTCCTTAAATACTCATTCAAACATTAAATACTCTTATAGTAGATGTCGATGTAAGTTAAAGGGGGTAACTCTGGTGTGTGTGAGCCTATTTTAATAATTTACCTATAAATAGTAGTACTTTTAGTAGTAGATCTCTTTATGAGAGACTAGTTCGGGGAAGTACTACCACCATGCCTATTTGTATTGACACTGTCTCTGTCCCGCTGCTGCTAAATAGAATGGAGCGAATTGGAGTAAGAGGATTAGCACTGGACATCTTCTCCAGCTACTTAAAGAATCGCAAGCAAGTAGTCAAGCTTTGTGGACTTACTAGTAGTGAGGCTGCAATTGAATACGGAGTCCCACAAGGCAGTATTTTAGGCCCCACTCTCTTTCAAATTTACCTAAACGACTTGCAACTTTTCGATCACAAATTGTCATATAACTTGCTATGCCGATGACACGGCCTTACTTGTCACTGGGAAAGATTGGGATGAAACAAAGCACTTTGCTGAGTATGCCATCACTACAGTAATGTCCTGGTTGGACGAAAGCCTTCTAACATTAAATGTCGATAAGACCAAATATATAGCCTTCTCACTTACTGCTTCTACACAACCACCCATATCATTTAACATCAAGGGTCACAAATGTTACAACCCGTCAGATAATTGCACCTGCCAGATAATCACTAGAGCCAACGATCTAAAATACCTTGGAGTCCACATTGACCAATTACTATCCTGGCATACTCACATTGATAAATTAACATCACGACTTAGAAAATTGATTTACGTCTTCAAGAATCTCAGAGTATCTGCAAACATAAATACCTTAAAACTCGTCTACTCTGCACTTGGTGAATCGATTGTACGATACTGCATCCCAGTCTGGGGTGGAGCTCTTAAGACAAAGATGCTGCAGTTGGAGAGAGCACAACGGGCTGTACTTAAGGTTATGCTCAGGAAACCTTACCGATACTCCACAACTTCACTATACAACGACGCCAAAGTCCTCACAGTGAGGCAAATGTTTGTTTTCCAAACAATAATGAGAAAGCACTCCTCTTTAACTTATGACATAAACCTTTGCAACAAGAAACGTAGGTCTGGCCGAGTCTGCAAAATACTTATACACAGAACTAAATTATACAGTCGATGCTATCCTATAATATCACCACAATTATATAATCGCATAAATAAACAATTAAATATATATCATCTAAATAAATACAAAACTAAAAAAGAACTCGTAAAGTGGTTGCTAAATCTAAATTACAAAAGTACCGAAGAGCTCTTAACTTTTGATCATTAATACTATTGTTCCTTCCTAACCTGTACCGTAAAGAAATCTAAACGCTAGTAATATGTTGCATAGATATATAATAATAATAATAGTAAGTATTAAACAACTTCTTTCAGCTACGTACCTACACCTACTCATCCTATCACCTATTCAGCACATACATATACACTCGCTCGTCCCACACACAAAGACTTAAATAATAATAGACTATAGACTATTAATAATAATGTTAGACTTAATAAAACTTATTTCTTAGTATTAGTAAACCCATATTTATGTATCTGCGTAGCTTTTGAATTTTTATGATAATGTATATACTTTGTACTTAAATAAGAGATGAAACATGTAACCTAGAGAAACCAAAACACCAACCGTAACTCATAAGAACCCGTGTAAGCAGGACTCTTCCATATGGTGACGGTGAATGAGCGTTATGGATGGAACTAACTTCTGAGGCACAGTTTAACACTAGTTCAGGGGTTGGTGAACGTCCAGATCGCTCAACGCCGTTGCCGGGAGTGGCGATGCTATACAATGGGAATTTTTGTAACTAGTTTTAAGATTTAGGTTAGAAACGGTCGTCTGGAAGAAATCGCTGTGGGCGATAAGACCGCCGATTGTAGGGCTTTGTCCATAATTAATTACCTAAGTTAAGTGCACATTACATAAGTAAGCCCTCAATAAAGAAATTTTGAATTTGAATTTTGAATTATTTTCGCTGCCAAGCTTGCTGTGTTCCGGTTTGAAGGATGGGAGTGCCGATGAAATTACAGGCATATGAAGCTTAACACCTTATGCCTCAGGTTGATGGACGCAGAGTAGTAAATTCTAGGGTACGTTCTTAACGATCATGACCTACCAAGCTATGCTCATAGGCGATGGTAACCACCTACCACGTAATCAAATGTAAGAAAAAATCTTTCATATAACTATTTTTATTTATCACTACAAACTTTCTCCCTAGAAACAGTTCTCCTAGGTCAATAACCTACGCCCCTCTCCCTAAATAGCATTACTTGTAAACATTACTAGTTAACCGTTGGTTTATTTCGGTTAGCGGAAAACTAGTGCAACGGCCTGGGGCCCTGTTTATTCCTACCATTGATTACTTCGAACTGGATTCAGTCAGATTTATTCCTTAGCGACCAGTGAGGCTCAAAGAGCAGTAGAGTACATTTGAGTTCCAATGAACTCAAATCAACTTTCTGGCAAAATAAGAGCATACCCACTCAATAGTGGGTATGCTCTTATTTTGCCAGAAAGTTCAACCGAAAAATGCCAGTCAAGTTTTTTAGGTACTAAAATACAAAGTTACCTTTTTATTACACATACTCTTGGTTTTGACTTTATACTAAAGCTCTCGAACGGAGCACCGATGGTCTAGTGGCAATGACCCCGCCTTGTGATCGTGGGTTCGAATCTAATCGTGCACCAATGCATTTTATTATCGTAAACATGTTCGTAATACCAGTGCTCTTAAACGGTGAAGGAAAACATCGTGAAGAAGCCAACGAATATCCTATTTAGATTGGCTTGCAACTTATCACGTAAAGAATACAAACAACTGTAAAGTTTGGGACAATCTGAGTCCATTAGACATCCTCAAAAATCTCGTGCAGGTAGGTACTTGGTACTACGATATCTGAGGGGATATCTACCGTGCCTGGAGATTAAGTTGTGAACCTATTTATTTTTTTCTCATTTTCTGTCGAACGGTAAAGGAAAGCACTATGCCATATTATTCTAAAATGTGTTTACGAGAGTATTTCTCCTAAACGTGTAACATTTTTGTGTAATTTCGAGGTAAAGCACATTGAGCAGATTCAACACTCCATCTAGAAATAGTCCATAATTCCAAAACTACATTTTATAGGTAGTGGACATGCGATGGGGCGTACGAGACGAGGCAACAGATGACCACATGACCACTGAGCTGTGTATGCGAGAGATTAAGAACTGTCAGCGTCTCTCTATGGGGCCCAACTTTGTGGTGTTCCTAGGACAAAAATATGGATACAGGTATGTCTAGAAAAAACACCATCTTTTTCTTCAAATCCAATGACAGCTGACTTTAGAAGTTGCTGCAGACAAAGTAGCTCATTTTAATTCATAGTGCCGTAATAATATAATCTTATCCTCAGAGAAGTCATAAGTCCAAATCCAATGCAGTCTAATGTTTGTTTGAGATCTAATAAAACATGTTTTGCGCTTTTGCTCAAGTCCTCGTTATTTCCCCAGGCCGATCCCGACATACGTACTATCCTCAGAGCTACAGATGTTGCGGGACGAGCTGGCTGCGGGTGGGGCTGACGTTATCCTTCTCGACACCTGGTACAAGAAGGACGCCAATGCCGTCCCACCCATATCTGTTCTGCAGCCTATATCTTCAATATTAATTAATTTTAATAACAAAGTGAGTTTAAACTGAACGCAAAAATCCAAAGGTCTTAGCTGGATGCTAAGACGGGGGTCTTTGGGCGTTCTAATAAATCCGTCATCATAACTGGCATCTACTTTATACGATTGCTATGCCTATTTCTGCCGTCAAGTAGTGTTGCTGTACTCCGGTTGAAAGGATGTGCCGGTGAAATTACAGGCACACAAAACACCTATATGGCATACAGGTGTTAAGTATGAACCCAGAGAACTGCATCGTAGGTTACGTTCGTCAGGAACGTGACCTTCGTGGCAATAGTTTAGCGTAGGTTATTGTAACCATTTAACATAAGGTGGGCTAATTGCTTGTTTCATTCAGTAAGTTGTAAAAAAATTCAAACTTTACTTCCTCAACACTCAACTAATCTGTTAGTTCCTAACCCTGTTAGAGAGTCCCGAAACTCCAAGCAGAGGACCAGGCGATCTGGTGGGACACACTTGGAAAGATGCAGAAGCTGTTCCGGAAAGCTTCATCCCAGCTCTACGCATCAGGGAAGATCGATAAGGATACCATGCACAACTACTTCATGTCGGGTATGTTACATTTGTTTAGAACACCTGTGTGTATCGTATTTGGTGGTGATGCTTGGACGATGTAAATGCTTGGACGGAGGTGATATTTAATAGTAGTAGAGCTCTTAGTGAAGGGTCTGGAGAATTACTAACCATTACACCAACACACATATTTCTGCTATATACTGTGTTCTGGTTTGAAAAATGCCGGTAAAATTATACCTGGATGCTTCATCAGGTTGATGGACGCTAAACAGTGCGCCATATGATACGTTTCTAACAAACATGACATGCGAGGTAATGTTTTGTTATAGGTCACATCTGCTTGTACCGTCAGGAAGTCGTATAAGAAAAAAATTATGACGATGTACTAAAATCTCTGTCACCACTGAGTTGACCACTAACTTACTGATGACGTTTTCTTCGTATTTTAGTAACGGAGCGCGAAGTAATAAACGGAGTCCTTAACGTAAAGAACACAAAGAACCACTGCCTTGCCTACGTTCGGTACATTAACAACATCAATCTTCAAAACTTGAAGAAAGCCAGTAACTTCGTGGACATCCTCAACCGGAGTCTGGACAACGAAGCATCGAAGCTCCTGGCTGATTTGAGAGATGTTAGGTTGCCGGATAAGATAGAGACTACTAACATACAGAAGTAAGTAGTGTCAGATGAAGAAGGTTCACGACTGACCCAGGCATGGTATCCATCTTAACGGCCTCTATTCCCAGAAGGCCGCGCTTTTGTGATTTTTAAAAGCATCTGAGACATAGAAAATAGTGTTTAAAATTTTGAAAAAAATATATTTAATACTTAAGGATCTGGTCTAGTCAAATTCGTATTCGGTTACAAGATCTGATGAACTTCACTCGATAAAAAAAAACCCCAAAGTTACCCCATTTTCAAATGTTTTTTCAACATGAAAACTAAACTACTGATATTTTGAATTTTTTTTTTGTACTGATTTAAAGACACAAAATATATCTAAACAAATTCGTAGATTTTGACTTGTTAAAATTATTTTCATAATCACTATGTTTAAATAACCACAAAATGCACAAGCCCGGCGGCGATCAGTCGCGCGCTGGCGCTTACAGACGACGGACCTGTGTCAATTTTTTTCCGCGGCGAATTTAGTGCACCAATCAATAAGTTTTTGACGAATTTATATAATTATTGCAAGTTTCATAATGTGCAATAAACAACGCCAGCGAAAAAAGTCGTTTATAGGCATAAAAATAATAAATTAAAAGAATGCACTATAAAAATATAAGAAAGTAAGTAAATATGATATGATCTGTTGCGGTCATAGTGCCATAGTATAAGAATACTAGTAGGTATAACTAATGAATATCGCTGTCCGATTTTTATATTTTGTCTATATCCTACCTCTGCGTGCCATGTGCTGCATTGACCATTTGCACTATAAATAAAAAATATAATTGGTGTATTGTTGTATCATGCATGAGTTCAAAAACGTATATAAACAACAACTGACGACCGATGTGGCGCGGCGGGCGAGTGTCCGCCTGCGTCGCAGGAGGTTGCGGGTTCGATTCCCGCCTTGGGATAAATGTTTGTACGATCTGCAAATATTTATTCCGGGTGTTCTGGGTATTTTCTATGTATAATAAAAAATATCTATGTATGTAATGTATTGTGTTAAGTATATCAGTCATCTAGTACCCATAACACAAGCTCTGCTTAGCTTGGGGCTAGATGATGCTGTGTGAACTGTCCAGCATTATTATTATTATTGACCGAGCGAGCGAAGCGAGCGAAGTGTCCAGTTTCCAGATAGGGCAAAAATGCTTTTGCCCGGTTGTCTGTTTTCGCCTACAGGTCGCAGTTTTCCACCGATTTTGACAAAAATTGGCACACATATTCCTTGAGCTAAAGGAATTTTTTTGTCGATTGCGATTTTTTGATTGGATGTAAAAAAAGGGGGAAAAGGAGGGAAGTTTACTGTAGCGTTATTTATCGACAGATTTTAATTAAATTTGAGAGATACTATAATTTTCATAAGATGTTACAAAAAATAATTCCAGAAAACGGGAGTGGAGGGGGTAAAACAGTACAAAGTTTGCTAATGTTCATTTCTGTCAGTGCATAAGTGGACACAGATATTGTCGTCACGTACGCCTACGATTCTATATGTGTGTGAGTTTCGCGACGTTGCCAGCTCACGGCAATCGCGGGTCGTGGGTTATTGCCGCTCTTCTCCGTGTTTTCATAATGAGTTCGGCCGTCATACCTCAGTTCGTGGTAGCTTTCTGCGCTGTAGGTGGTGGGTTGGACCCCCACCGTATACAAACATTTGTGTGATAAACGTACCGAGATGTTTGTTCTGTGTCTGGATGTCATGTTGTATTTACAAAAAAATACATAGGTATACAAGTATTCTATCAGTCATCTGGTTTCTATAGTACAACCTATGCTTAGTTTGGGGCTAAATACGAATATCTGGTCAGATTTGAAATTCAAAATGGCGGGTGCAAATGATGGTACAAAAAACTGACATAGGTGTCGTTTTCGACTAATTTGGGGGTGCTGATTACGAATATCTGGTCAAATTTGAAATTCAAAATGGCGGATACAAATCATGATACAAAAAACTGACATGGGTGTCGTTTTCCACTAATTTGGGGGTGCTGATTACGAATATCTGGTCAGATTTGAAATTCAAAATGGCGGGTGCAAATGATGGTACAAAAAACTGACATGGGTGTCGTTTTCTACTGATTTGGGGGTGCTGATTACGAATATCTGGTCAGATTTGAAATTCAAAATGGTGGATACAAATCATGATACAAAAAACTGACATGGGTGTCGTTTTCTACTAATTTGGAGGTGCTGATTACGAATATCTGGTCAAATTTGAAATTCAAAATGGCGGATACAAATCATGATACAAAAAACTGACATGGGTGTCGTTTTCCACTAATTTGGGGGTGCTGATTACGAATATCTGGTCAGATTTGAAATTCAAAATGGCGGATACAAATCATGATACAAAAAACTGACATGGGTGTCGTTTTCCACTAATTTGGGGGTGCTGATTACGAATATCTGGTTAGATTTGAAATTCAAAATGGCGGATACAAATTATGATACAAAAAACTGACATGGGTGTCGTTTTCCACTAATTTGGGGGTGCTGATTACGAATATCTGGTCAGATTTGAAATTCAAAATGGCGGATACAAATCATGATACAAAAAACTGACATGGGTGTCGTTTTCCACTAATTTGGGGGTGCTGATTACGAATATTTGGTAAGATTTGAAATTCAAAATGGCGGGTGCAAATGATGGTACAAAAAACTGACATGGGTGTCGTTTTCGACTAATTTGGGGGTGCTGATTACGAATATCTGGTCAAATTTGAAATTCAAAATGGCGGATACAAATCATGATACAAAAAACTGACATGGGTGTCGTTTTCTACTGATTTGGGGGTGCTGATTACGAATATCTGGTCAAATTTGAAATTCAAAATGGCGGATACAAAAAACTGACATGGGTGTCGTTTTCCACTGATTTGGGGGTGCTGATTACGAATATCTGGTCAAATTTGAAATTCAAAATGGCGGATACAAAAAACTGACATGGGTGTCGTTTTCCACTAATTTGGGGGTGCTGATTACGAATATCTGGTCAGATTTGAAATTCAAAATGGCGGATACAAATCATGATACAAAAAACTGACATGGGTGTCGGTTTCGACTAATTTGGGGGTGCTGATTACGAAAATCTGGTCAGATTTGACATTCAAAGTGGCGGGTGTAAATAATGGTACAAAAAACTGACATGGGTGTCGTTTTCAACTGATTTGAGTTTGCTGATGCCCGCCATTGAACCCATCATTTTGAATTTCAAATCTGATCAGATATTCGTAGTCAGCACCTCCAAATCAGTCGAAAACGACACCCCCATGTCAGTTTTTTGTACCCGCCATTTTGAATTTTAAATCTGACCAAATATTCGTAATCAGCACCCTCAAATTAGTCGAAAATGACACCCATGTCAGTTTTTTGTATCATGATTTGTATCCGCCATTTTGAATTTCAAATCTGACCAGATATTCGTAATCAGCACCCTCAAATCAGTAGAAAACGACACCCATGTCAGTTTTTTGTATCATGATTTGTATCCGCCATTTTGAATTTCAAATTTGACCAGATATTCGTAATCAGCACCCCCAAATCAGTAGAAAACGACACCCATGTCAGTTTTTTGTACCATCATTTGCACCCGCCATTTTGAATTTCAAATCTAACCAGATATTCGTAATCAGCACCCCCAAATTAGTGGAAAACGACACCCATGTCAGTTTTTTGTATCATGATTTGTATCCGCCATTTTGAATTTCAAATCTGACCAGATATTCGTAATCAGCACCCCCAAATTAGTCGAAACCGACACCCATGTCAGTTTTTTGTATCATGATTTGTATCCGCCATTTTGAATTTCAAATCTGACCAGATATTCGTAATCAGCACCCCCAAATTAGTGGAAAACGACACCCATGTCAGTTTTTTGTATCATGATTTGTATCCGCCATTTTGAATTTCAAATCTGACCAGATATTCGTAATCAGCACCCCCAAATTAGTCGAAACCGACACCCATGTCAGTTTTTTGTATCATGATTTGTATCCGCCATTTTGAATTTCAAATCTGACCAGATATTCGTAATCAGCACCCCCAAATTAGTGGAAAACGACACCCATGTCAGTTTTTTGTATCCGCCATTTTGAATTTCAAATTTGACCAGATATTCGTAATCAGCACCCCCAAATTAGTGGAAAAAGACACCCATGTCAGTTTTTTGTATCATGATTTGTATCCGCCATTTTGAATTTCAAATTTGACCAGATATTCGTAATCAGCACCCCCAAATCAGTAGAAAACGACACCCATGTCAGTTTTTTGTATCATGATTTGTATCCGCCATTTTGAATTTCAAATTTGACCAGATATTCGTAATCAGCACCCCCAAATCAGTAGAAAACGACACCCATGTCAGTTTTTTGTACCATCATTTGCACCCGCCATTTTGAATTTCAAATCTAACCAGATATTCGTAATCAGCACCCCCAAATTAGTGGAAAACGACACCCATGTCAGTTTTTTGTATCATGATTTGTATCCGCCATTTTGAATTTCAAATCTGACCAGATATTCGTAATCAGCACCCCCAAATTAGTGGAAAACGACACCCATATCAGTTTTAGTACTATGATCTGTACCCGCCATTTTGAATTGAAAACCTGACCACATATTCGTATTTAGCCCCAAACTAAGCATAGGTTGTACTATAGAAACCAGATAACTGATAGAATACTTGTATACCTATGTATTTTTTTGTAAATACAACATAACATCCAGACACAGAACAAACATCTAGGTACGTTTATCACACAAATGTTTGTACACGGTGGGGGTCCAACCCACCACTTACAGCGCAGAAAGCTACTACGAACTGAGGTATGATGGCTGCCCTAACGGATGGATGTCTACTGTGCCTGGGGATTACAGTCGAGAGTCCTTTTGATATGTACCTCATAATAATAAAGTTGTTACTATGGTTCGTAATAAAATGTTTTCCCATAATTATCCGAAACTTATTATGTTGGCAATACATGTTCAATCCTCCAAAGTTAGTTTTTTAAGCCGAACTTATTATGAAAACACGAAGAAGAGCGGCAATAACCCACGACCCGCGATTGCCGCGAGCTGGCAACGTCGCGAAACTCACACATATAGAATCGTAGTCGTAAGTGACGACACTATCTGTGTCCACATAAACACTGACAGACATGAACTAAAATTTCGATGCTAGTTTTGCTATTACTCTTCTGTTTTCTTTAATAAAATATAATTTCACGCAAATGAAAACCACTAAAAACACCAACAATATTTATAACAATGTGAAATTATACTACCTTAGCCTACAATTGGTAAAATACATTTGTATGGAAATCGAACCACCTTAATACTAAAAATATTTCAATTTATAAAATAATCAGAAAAAATCTTCTCCTGTAAAGTTGACTTTTTACAGGTATGCCCCTGTTTCTAAGATACGACGAAATAACCAAATAAAGAAGACCAAATAGAGAATATTACAAACGTAGCTAGACTTTACTTTATTATAGGCAATAGCTGCACTTAACATCAGGTGGGCAACTTGCTTGTTCCGTCTTCATATTGTTTACAAAATTAATAATTTAAAAATATAGTGCTGGACAACCCACACAGCATCACCTAGCCCCAAGCTAAGCAGAGCTTGTGTTATGGGTATACTATTACACATAATATAATACATTACATAGATATATATATTTTATCATGCATAGAAAATACCCAGAACAGCCGGAGCAAATATTTACAGATCCTACAATCATTTGTCCCAAGGCGGGAATCGAATCCACAACCACAACCACATTCAGCGCTAAAAAACCGGCAAAATAATACCTTATTATGCTTAGAAAACAAAAATAGGGAGGTTCCTTCATTTATTTACGAAACTATTACTTTACTATAAACAAAGTTTGATTACAAAAGATGAATTTCTAAAGTCAAATAAAATGATCCTACTGCTAATTGCTATACTATGTCGCTGGCGGGGGCATACGAGTTCACTGCCGCTGCGTCCGCGCTACGTATTTCGCGTGCGGCCCGAGACAGCGCTAAATGCCTAAAGTTGCAGGAATACCAAGCCTTAAGAGACCTATGCTTGATGCTCGAAGAAACTTTGTCCATTGCCTCACCTAAATTTGGTGGGCTTGCCACAGTGTCCACGCTTGGCAGGCGATTTGGTAACCGCAGCGTTGGTGTTTAGTACACAGGGAACGCTGCTGTTTCTAGTGTGTTCCCTTAGTTAGTCACTCACGAAATCCATGTGCGGTAATGGAAGGATTCTATTCTGAGCTGGAACCACCACTTTAAGGACATTTTTTTGTAGTGGTTAGTATTACCTTGTCTAGTTGCAAACACATCGCCGCTGATAGATTACTAAATAGTTTCTTTATAATATCGTATCTGTGCTTTTTTCAATTCTATTTAGTAGGTGCCTCTTATTGTCCCAGATACACCGTAGAATGGATCGGACGTGAAGGCCTGGACACAGAATCTCACGGAGAGTATTTAACCCACTTCATCTCTCACTTCTACAAGAATATAATCAAGCTAGTGGATAGGTAAGTGCTACAAAAATAATGTAGATGGTATAATGCTAGCTATACTAGACCCTACGCTCGCCATAAGGGATGGATGGCAAAGGAACCTTCTTTATAAGCTTAAAAGCTTGAGAAACAAATTATACCTTCCATTTGTAATGTTTTTCGCATTAAAATATTAAAAAAATTATTTCAATTAAAAAAGTTTATAATTGACGACAAACATAAAACGGCTTCAAAAATAGGATGCTCTCAATTGGGGTTTTGAAAAAAAATAAATATTGATTTTTTTTATGTATTTTAAAACATTATTATTAATAATGTTGATATTTAATGCAAAAACTTAATAAAAATAAAATTAAATAATAAACAATTAAAAATTGATAAAATTTAGAAAAAACCACGTGACTAGAAACGCGCCATGATTGATCACTATAGTTGTGACGTCATAATTTTATACCTACAGTACAGCGTTTGCGGCTATTGAATGAGTGAAAACTAAAATAATGACGTCACACGCGCTCGGGTTTGTTCGGCGTGTTTTCGGTACTGGATTCAAAAATTAATTTTTATTTTGAAATAATTTTTGAATTATTGCGAAAAAAAATTGAAAAAATAGTTTTATTATAAAACTTATATGTGATCTTTCCATTTACCGCAAAAAAAAAATTCAAAACCCCAATTCAGTTGTATTTGCCTAAAATTAGGTTGTATCTGGTAGTATTGTGTATATTATGCCATTGATTGTAAGCATACAGTTACTTTGAAGAAATTAGGGATGTCCTTATTGTCCTCAAAGTAAGCGTTGATAAGACTTTGAATTCTGATTGTTTTCATAGAGCAATGCGCAAAGAAGACAGCAGCGCCACTGGTCAGATTGTCACAGAAATCCTACAACACCTCCACGCATGCAACAACTCTGTAAAAGTCTACCATGGCCGGGAGCCAGATCTGGAATTCATTGAGCAGTACATGAAGAACAACTCTGATAAACCACTGGTTCTGTACGGAGAAGGTAGGTTTGTAGCTACACTGTTCTAGGGACAGTGAGTTGAGGCAGGTGGTTATTAAAGAGAATAACGGATATTTTCTTATGTGTTTACCTGTTGGTAGTGATAAAAGTCCAGTAAAAGTAAGTCTATGTCTATGTCAATAATAATATTGTTCACTCCCAGAACAGTTCTGAAGTACAGACTGAAAGATATAAAATGTGCATCTCAGTGCCGGCTGTGCGTAGAATGGGTATGTCTTCGAACTTAACCTATGTAGTAGAAGGCATCATGCCTGATACTGATAACACATAAACCATTAATAGGTTCGTACTTCAAACACTTTCAGGAGGATGTGGTAAAACCAGTCTCCTAGCCAAGAGTGCAGCACTATCTCTAGACACGTGGTTTGGAGACGCCCATCCCACAAACATCATCAGGTTCTTAGGAACCACACCTGACTCCAGCGCACTGACGCCTACCCTTATTTCTATCTGTCAACAGGTGAGTAATTAAACATGTTCCTGTAATCTTGTTTTGTCATGGTTCAACACTGAATACTGAATTAGCTAAGTATCTAATTGTTTTTAGTTGAAGGAATTTTGAGTTATGTGTTGTTATCTTGTATGTCTACCTTACCAAGCATTATAGGAAACACACTTATAAAATCTTAATTACCTAATAGATAAAGGCGAACTTAAGTGTCAAAATACCATGGCAGTCTCATTTGATTATGTTGCTTAGACACTTATCTTCTTTTTAAGAACTCTGCCTGAATTAAGATAAAAAATAGTAAAGATTGCCAATGTGCTCATTCCAGATATCCTACAACTTTGCATTACCATTTGAGAGTATCCCAGATGACCTGGTTCCTCTGACAGCACACTTTAAGCAGCTTCTCACGCTGGCTACACAGCAGAAGCCTTTGCTGCTGTTCCTAGATTCCGTTGAACAACTAACAGGAATCGGGACGGAAAATAACAAAGTGTCGTGGCTACCGACGAGGCTGCCACCTCATTGCAAGGTATTGTACCAGGCTAAGTCCAGTAATATTTAAATTCAGCTTATTAAAATACCAGTTTTGAGGACTTTAACCCTTGTTAAAAATGTCAAGTGTTGTTACTTATACTAGTTAAACTAGCGAATACTTTAGTACTAGTACTTTTCACGCGGGGTTGGTCTGGGAAAGTAATACTACCATACCTTTTTTGCAACCAAGCAGCGTGGCAGTACTCTGGTTTGAAAGGTGTGAGTGTTAGTGATATTACAGGCCTAAAACCAGACAGGCCTAAAACCTGTCCCAGCTTGATGGCTAAATAAATAGCAGTGCATTGTAAGGCACATTCCCGGTTATCAATAAACATCAGGTGTACCTTCTGGTAATACCGAAAAAATTTAAACTTCATGATTTCATTAAAAGAGAGGTCCAATATGTGCTGAGCACTTTTTTGCAGATAATAGTTACCTGTGCATGTGAAGAGACAAATCCTGAGGTATCTAAAGAATACGATGTCCTCCGACGCATGATCGACTCCGAAGATAACTTTTTGGAGGTTAAGGCTCTGGGAGAAGAACTGGCTATGCAGGTTTTAAAGTTAGTATTTCAGAAGATGTATAGAAGTTGAGGACCTGTGCATGAAGTATAAGCAATTAACTCAACTCTCAATTAACAAATCTTTCAAGTAGTAGATAGGTTTACACATCACAGTTTTTTAGACTCAGGTAAGTTAATACATTTTCCGATTTCAGGTTGTGGATGGCTGGAGCTGCGAGAGATCTCTCTAACTACCAATGGCGTCTGGTCTCCAACGCTATTGGCGCCTGTTCTCTGCCGATATTTGTTAAACTGGTGTTTGCTGAGGTGGGCACTAGTGTATGGGCACCAACTATTATAAAGGTTTCAAATCGATAATTCTAGAAAACGATGTATAAAGTTCAATGCCATATTTATTGGGCTGTTATGTTGTTTACTAATAACTGGTAGATACTCTTTTCTCTACCAAATGCACCAAACTTTCATATTTTAACCAATCAGGATTCAGCAAAGCAGTGCCATGAAAAAAAAGGCAAAGGGAAGAGATATTTTGTCACCTGGAAACTGTTTAGGCCCTGGAAAGGTCTGCGAGGGATATGAGGTGGATTTTGTATTAAAATCATTTTTGTTCGTTTCAGGTATGCAGATGGAGGAGTTACACCAAGCCTACGGATACGCACCTAGCTTCCACTGTCATGGATTCTATTATGCTGCTGTATGAAAGGGTAGAAAAACAGGTATAACTGACAAAATTGCAATACCAACAATGATTTGAACTTTACTCACAATTTACATCATAAGGATGTTATTTCTTCTCCATTCTTCAATGGTTGCGAAGGATTGGCGCCTAGCTTTACGACTTTAAGATGATTCTAAGGGATTCCTGAAATTTACTGAATAGTTATTTTTTACTTCGTCTTTTTTTCTGTTTTTTTTATTATTAATAACTGGTCTTAGGGCAACCCAAATAAAACTTATTTATCATCTCCCTGGCATTTGTTTTATCTCACTTGATGTGTACTCAGCACACTTGATTTACGTCAGTAACTCTTGTTCCAGCACGGTCGTCTATTAGTTTTCCACGCACTAGCTTACATCACAGCAGCTCGCAGTGGACTTTCAGAAACAGAGTTAGAAGACTTGATTTCCTTAGACGACAAGGTCTTGGATGATGTGTACCAGTACCATCTTCCACCTGTAAGAAGGATTCCACCTTTACTGTGGACTAGGTAAGATTGTGAAGTTAGCTGTAGCTTTATTTATCGACGGATTTCAA
Source organism: Electrophaes corylata (assembly GCA_947095575.1). Taxonomy (NCBI): domain Eukaryota; kingdom Metazoa; phylum Arthropoda; class Insecta; order Lepidoptera; family Geometridae; genus Electrophaes; species Electrophaes corylata. The sequence goes on from OX352714.1 coordinate 5,399,219, forward strand.
TCAAATTTCAAAGGCACACTAAGAACCTCTTTCTACACAACGTGTTGCTAAAAAAATCCAAAAGGGGGAAGTTTGCTGTAGCGTTAGATATGCACAAAATTTTGGGGGTGTCAGTATTGTATGGTTGTAAGGGCTCGCGAGGTCTACTATACGCATAGTGCAACTCGTTAAACGTTTTTAGCTGGCAAGGCTTGGCTATGCAATAGCATAGTTTAGTGAACGCGAATGCCCAACGCCAACTACTCTACTACCAAATATGAAAGTATGCTTTTGGCCGGATTGCTAGTTAGCAAAACGAATATTGTGTTTTACAGGATTCGCAATGATCTTCCCAACTACCTCTCAGAGCGCGAGGCGGATGGAGTGTCCGTAATGAACTGGTACCATCGGCAGTTCCGTGATACAGCACGCGAGCGATACTTCAAAAACATGAATATGGCTATGTACTTCCATTCAATGATCGCTGATTACTATCTTGGTAGGTTGATTACTATCTGGATGAGTGCCCACCACTGGATTTTTTATTTGAGCCCATTGTGCTTCTAAAGCACGTTAAACTGTTGGTTCAAGAAAAGACTCGGATCTACTGAAGTTTTATTTTTTGACAGAGTGTTCTTTTCACAATTACTATTTTTTTAGGAATTTGGGGAGGTGGATTCCCCAAACCATTTAAGTACACCGAGATCCAGCGGCATCGTTTCAATCTGGCTGACCGTGAGGGCGTTGCAGATAGGAAGGTCCCTCTGCAACCTCTGGTCTTCTCATCCGCTGACGGCTCTACAAAGAGATACAATTTGAGAAAGGTGAAAAGAACATATTTTATAGAGCATATGAAGCTGTTTTGTTCCGCCGTAACAGTCACCGCCATGTTACTAGAATAATTATTTATTTTGTCTTTCAGTTTGGTGAGCTTCCGTTCCACTTAAACCGTTCGAAGCGTTTCACTGACTTATACTCCGAAGTACTCTTCAACTACTCCTGGCTTCACGCTAAGCTCAACTGCTGCCCTCTGCAGGCCGTGCTGGCTGACTTCGAAGATGCTAAGTTACATGTCAAAAAAGATGCTGTGAGGTAAACGAAGTTAAAGCTCAACTACAAGGGCCAGCTGCAGCGCTTAAGTAACTTCGTAACATGACGAATCTTGAACCATAACTCTTTCATTGTTCACCGGAGTACAATTTGTTTAGTTTGGCTAGTACCAAAGGATTTGGAATACTTTCTATGCTTGAGGATTACATTACCATGCCTATTTTTATTTTTTAAAGTAAATCATAATTTATTCAGAGAATTGATGCTGGTAGCTGACGCGCTCCGTCTCGGCGGTGCCATCATTGGCCAATATCCAGACATGTTGGCACCACAACTGGTGGGCAGGCTGCTACCTGAAGCTCCTACCAACCCAGCAGTGGCAGCGCTGCTCAAAGAATGTCATGACAAGGGGAAATCGCACTGTGCATTGCTCCCGTCTCATCATTGCTTACACACACCTGGAGGGCCTTTGAAGGTAAGGCTTGACATGAGGCCGAGACAAAGATACCCACAAGATTGGAAACGGCACGATTATGGCATGACATCATTTCGCAGTACTCCCTAGAGGGCCATCAGTTCGCAGTTTTCGGCATACGTCTCTCTTCTGACAAGCGGTACGTGGTTTCCATATCGAGCCGCGTCATATCCTGGGATCTATCAACTTCAGACCTGGCCAGGGATCTGTGTCCTCAGCTTGAAGGCATCATGCAGAACCTGGAACTATCTCCAGATAACAAATGGGCTGCTGCTTCTACAAATAACTCCGTGGTATGTAATTCGTCAGGTTTCAGCTCGGATAACTTTACTCACATCACATAACTGTATTGTCATTGTCAAAGGTTTCTCCCAACTTTGCGTATCAGTAATAGTTAGGTCGTAAAATGAAATAACTTAAAAATAAATGAGCAGCGTCAGGCAAACTTTGAGTTGGTTAAAAAATTATGTATCTACTACTAAAGAATTTTAGTATCATTATCACCGTCTCTGGAGTACAAAAATCTACTTTGTAAACTTCATCGAGATTGGTTCGGCGGTTTAGCCAGACAGAAACACTTTCGGGATTATAAATATGTGGGTGGGTATGTATTACTTTTCGGGTTATTTTAAATACTAGTTTAGCTCTACATCGAATCTGTAGATTATATTGTACTACATATTCTATGTACTATATGTCATCTTTATTTTCAGTCTATGCTCCTCAATATGCTGACCAGTGAATACGTCACTATCGACAATCCTCTCGACGAAGGTAAGTATTAAAAATAAACCTCCCTCATATTTTTGTGCTAGTACTAATGCTAGACCAAAAAATGCCAAGAACATAATTTACAACAGAAGTTCAAAAGACAGCACACGCTACGCTTCAACTAATAGTAATACTTACAATCTAATTAATTCAAATAAGGGAATAGTACAGACATTACAAACTATATCCAAATGATCTAAGATCCTAGCTGATAGATGGGTAGAACGATGGGAACATCTGGCCAGACAGATTTATCATTAATGTAGCCTTCTAAGGTATAATATGCTTTCCTTATAAGAAACTCGAAGGAACTGTTTTGAGTGGAGAATTTTGTTTTTGTGATTTAAGAATCAAATCTCATGTTTTCAGGAGAAACTGTTCGTGGAGTGAATGTCTTAAACCATCACATGTTTATTTATGGTCCACGGTCATGGGTGCGTTACACCATGCGAGGAGAAGTAGAGGACACATGCCAGGTGCCGTCTACTGCTCCCTACGATGATGTTAACTGGGAGATACTCTGTAAGTCTGTACTTTGTTTTAGTAGTAGGATGTCGATATGGTGCTGATCTTAAAACAAATTAAGATTCTTGGTAAAACCTTTTGCGTATTTTTATACAGCAATGGAGCTAAAAGACCTGGAGAATTTCTACCTGGTCCTTTGGAGCGGAGATTTAGACGAAGACCGTCTCCTCGTGCAGTTCTGCAGCAAGGGTGTGTGGATGCAACCACTCCGGTGTAGAGGAGCACTTGCTATGAACAAGCATTGTACTAGGGTCTACACCAGTGACCCCGAGCGAGGGTACCAAGTTCGTAAACATTCTGACTTCTTACCTCTTAAAATCCAGTTTTAAATTAATTTAAATATTTAACCACACGACTTTACGACCAGTCTCTAAATTTCTTGGTATAGTTTTTACTATATTTATTTATTGTAGTGAACGGTTTTTCAATAATTATGAGTAATTACGGTTTGTCCTGTTTTCATCCGCTAACTTGACCTATTTTCAAAACACTACATCGCAGATTTCAATATATGAATTGAACGAGGAACAATGCAGCTGGTCTAAAGTAGAAGAGCTTCAACATAGAGAAACAGACACAGCAGAGGCTATGCTGCAACTTAAACGCGGAAAGAAAGATAGGATGTTATTGGGTAAGAACTATCCTATTTACTAGTAATGCAGGTTACCTAAACATATATTTAGTATGTATGGTAAGCAACCTAGATTAAATTTTACGCACGGTGATGCCTTTTATATGGATTAGGTGAATTAGGTTGGGAGAATGGGAAGGCGCTGGGACATTTAGAATGATTGTCTCACAGGTAAATTTAGCGTCGTAGCTTCAACTGACATCTGAGGATTTAATGTGCTCCTTTCTTGTTTGACTTTACCCACTCATCAAGCTTACAGCGTCCTGTGATAGGAGACGTGGAAGAAAACTTGACCTTTCTCTGACCATGTAGTTCTGGATCAAATCATGTAGTTCAGGAAGGAAAGTTTTGCTAACTAAATTTAATTTGTGGTTAAAGAATTTATTTTATCTGCAAAATGCGGGTGTACCAAATGTAATATTTGGATGTACCTCTGGCGAACCCTATTAGACATTCTCAAAGAATCTCGAGTAGGTACTTGATACTAAGATATCTGAGGGGATATCTACCGTGCCTGGAAATCATAAAACATTTTTTTTTACTCTCAATAAAATGCATAATTTAAGATTGAATCAAGATAATAGTACTATTTATAAATTATTGTGTAAGTTGTAACTTTCATTGTAAAGAAAATAACAATGAAGTGAATGTTTCAGCCACGACAACCTATAGTTTTGTTGTGTGGGACTTCGATAGCATCATACCGAGAGAGAACCACATAGTCAAGACGAAAAAAACTAAAGAAGAAAAGAAAGAAGAGGATGACGTAAGTTAACTAGTTATTTAACTCTTTTCTTTCATGGTAGACTCTTCACTACCGCCTGCTCTAATAAAAATATTACTATCAAATTTTCAGGAAAAACAAGATCAAGAACCAGAAAAAGACCTTCATCTACATGGAATAGTTCTGCAATTGCCACATACAATCCGTAATATTTCTACGAAGATGACGCTCTCCAACTCTTTTATGATCAGCAACAATTATAAATATGCTGTTGCTGGCGTCAGGTTTGTTCTCATCTTATAGTTATTACATTGCGTAATTCAATTTTGAAAATATGCAAATTAGTTAGACATTTTTACTTTTGTGGTTCTCGCCAAGTGCTTGATTTGGATCGAACTTAGGATAAATATAATTGGTAACTGGTAAAAGGATAATATACTTACTTGCTACTCTAGTTCTACTCGAGTAAGGTTGCAAGGTTGCAGATGGAATATATTATTTCTCAGAAAAATTACCATAATGTGTTATTTTTGGCTACAGAAAGAGCCTCTACGTCTGGAGCCTCGAAACTACCCAGCTAACCAAGGTCTTGGATGCCCACTTCGGAAGGATCGTCCAGCTTGAGCCTCTAACTGTTGGCTCCTGGAATAACGTTATCACCTCATCCATCGACAGAACTGTGAAGATATGGAATATCGACAATATCTTTGAGCAGGTGCACAAGATTGATCGTCAGGAATTGCCAATTGACTCCATTAGGTAAGAACTGTTCCTTTTTAAAAACTTCAGTAGCAACTAGATATTTACCACCAAAAGTAATTTAATAATAATTGGCCAAAAGCCCGCGAAAAAACGTTAATTCCTCGCCTGGCAAGAGACATAAGTCCATAAATTTCAATAATAATAATAATAATACTGGACAATCCACACAGCGTCATCTAGCCCCAAGATAAGCAGAGCTTGTGTTATGGGTACTAGATGACTGATTATACTTAACTATTCATGGCTACGGTCAGGTTTTCTCTTTCTTGTTTTTTTTTAAACTAAACTATGTGCTTTGTAATTCCAGCCTAGCCCGCGATAAGCAACTAGCAGTAACTGTCACTAGAAGCTGCTGGGGTCTCTGGGACACCTCCACTGGCAAACTTCTGGCTCAACTAGCAGATGCGCCGCTCGGAGCCATTGTGACCCAGGCGGTGGTGACCCCGAGCGGGGATAACGTGGTCACTGCTGAGAGTGGAAACGTGGTTATATGGGATACACCTGAAAAAGCAGTAAGATATTGGTTTCTTATGTCTGGTTTTTTATTTATTTAGGGAAATAATGTATCGATGCTTCGTTTCTTTTCAGGTGATTTATAAAGAAGAACAGAAAGGAGTCAAACAAGTTCTTCTTTTAGAAGACGGCACGAAATTTATAACAATTTCCATGCAAGGTTCTGCCAACGTAGACAATATTACTATGGCCAACATCATTGCAAGAACCATCCCTGGTAAGACAATCTCAACTTTTGAAAATTTTAGTTTTACACCAACAGTTTGACTTGCCTAACTTGAACGTTAGTCTAACCTAACGTATATTGACTTTACGTTTGATTACCTAGATTTTTTTCTCAGAGGGCGAACGCATCTACACAGCTGAGTATGAGGTCCGCGGAACTGGCTACCGTGCGGCCGTCATATCAGCAGACGAGCACCATATCGTGGCTCCAGGTGTCGACAAGACTTCGCGTGATAGTCTTCATGTTTTTCACGCTCGAACTGGCGCCAGGCTTCACAGGTAGGTAAATATGTAGTATAGATATTAGGCACGTTCATATAACGGCAGAATTCCTAAAAAAAGAAAAAGTGATCTTCGGTTTACTTTACCTTTTCCTTTATATTTTTCTTCCAGAATTCCAGTTAAAAACAGTGGAGTCAAAGACATACAGTCTATTGTAGCACTGCCCCACAAGCCGTTATGGGTTGCCGTGGTAGGAAACGACAAGGCTGGGATACTAGACATCAAGACAAAACGTCTAGTCAGGTTTGGATAATTTTGGTTTATTTTATAATTTGGAACTCATCTTAGACCTTCCAGGCATACAATCTTAGAGGTCATGTAATAATCAGCCTCCTACTTGGGAGTATCGTACGAGTTTAACACAATATTGAAGGACGTGGAAGCGTGGTAACATAAAAAGCTGTTGTGATGGCTACATGTTGGTCAAGAAAGGTGTGAGTGACTCGCAAATAAGAACCCAACAGGTTGCTTGGAACATTTGTTTCTAAAACTTGTAAAACCTCTGCCAATAAATTGTTCATCCTTTTTTCCAGACATGTGCCTCGTTGGAATGGAGCCTGCACACGAGACGGAAAAATAGGCCTTTGCGCACCGACCCGTGGAGGCCTAGACCTCATCGAGCTGAGACGCGGGGTATCCGTCCAGCCTCTCATCTCAAGAGCTGCTGAAGGGGTCTTCTCTATCATAACCATGTTTAGTTCCGACGACCTGTATGTGTTCTACTACCATAGTGGACGGAAAACTTTAAGGGTATTTAGGTAAGTACTCCCATTTAGTACGCTTCAAGGTAGTTGTGAGTAATCGCCATAGGTGAGTAATGGCCAAAAGCTGTAGTGCGAATGTGTCTTGTATTAAGCATCTTAAGGCTATTACTATAAATGATCAACATAAAGGTGTCATAGCGTTCTAAACCAAGAACTGAGTTTGATTGTATGCGGTGAAAAAACTCACCCTGCGGTGACCAATTCATTAGTGTTCTCAGGAAATACTGCTGCCCATCTTCTGGTGCATTCCCTAAGTTACCTTTAACGACATCCATACGAAATATATGGGTTATAAGTGATTTTTATAAAACCAACGTTTTGTGTACAAGTAGAGCTACTTCATATTTCAGAACCGTGGATGGTAAAGCAGTAGCCGAATACCGGGCTCCAGCCGAAGTGACGGGAGTGGCCAGTGCCCATGGAGGGAAAGCCCTGGCGATTGCCTCACAAGATGGCTGCCTTACTGTACTGGATATTGTGGATCCCTATGAGTAGGCAGCTCAAACATCACCACATGAGAACACTGTCACCTTCAAAGGTGAAACTTAGAGGTGAAACTATGCGATGATGCTTGATCTACCTAGCCAGGACTAGCGTGAGCTTGCTTTTAAATTTGACTTATTACCGCAGCTACCTATTGACATCCTTCTTATTACTCTTGCTTAGTACACTGTTAGAATTAGACCAACAGAGTTCAAATTAGATTTAAGCAGGTAGGTAAAGTAGCAGTTTTTGACTTCCTACTAGATTTTAGTCTCCTTAATTCACCCTAAAAGTGGCTTGTGAAAGTCACCTTGAGTAAGAAGGTGCGAGTGGTTTAGGATAATGGCAGATTAGACACTGCCTTTTTAGCAGCAACAAACGCGTGTTTGTTTTGGAGCATGCAAACGTATCTTTTAGTATGAACATTGGTGTGAATATTTATTACTACTATTTATTATGTGGCTTCGGGACGAAAGTTTTCGTGCAGCTGCCACGCTGCTGCGTATCAACTGCACAACCATAATGACTCGAGCACTAGTCTCGAAAGCCTCAGTTGCAATGATGACAGTAAACATTCTGACAGCTATCGCGACAACCGACAACCGCGCGTTTATAGCGTTGCTAAAACTGCAGTGCAGTAAGGTGTTAGGATGATGGGCTGGTCCCATTAATATTTATGCTGGAGGAAAATAGACACAAAATAGTCGATTTTAGTTGAATTAGTTAGAAATAACTAAAGTTAGTAAGTTGTGAATCAGAGTTTCAATGGCACAAAGTAGAATTTAGCAGTAAGCAATTTATTCGATTTAAAATCAATGTTTTGATCTCATTTTCTGTATTTTAGGCACAAATAAAAATGTTTTAAACAATAATAAATACTAGGCGTAATAATGTAAGCTTTTCTTATAATTATAGATACCTACCTACTAAACGCTGATATAACAATACCTGCCTATTCTTTTATCTGTGATAAACCAAATACATATAGGTAGGTACAGTACCTCAACGACTCAAATATACAATTTGATAGCAAAATAATTCTATTTTATAACAAATAGCCAGTTGGTAGAATAATAAACATCAACTTGATATAAAAATATTTCAGCTGTATAGTGAATATTAGCTGTATAGTATTATAATTATTACGTACAGCTTGATGGTAGAAAAACTTCTACACATTTGTAAAACACTCGAAAATGCGTAGCTTCTGCTGTATCTATTTGAATAAGTGCTTTTTGCCTGAAAAGTCACTTTTCAACTGTCTCTCTTACTCTTTTACTTTTGTCTCAGAACTCATACTCAGACACGTATATGAAGACCTTAGCAATCGCAATTCCCCCGAACTGCTCCCGGTTGTGTAGTTCCATGGAGAGTTCTAGTTCTATACTCTGAGGACCTTCGAGGGGGTGCACTAGGGAGATGACTGCTTCGTGACCAGTTTGGGTCAGCCTGAAATATACATTGTTTTAAATTAAAAATACTAAATTTAGGTTTTTGTTTAAGTACAAATTACAAATTTTAGGTACGGAATAATCGAAAGCCTCTTGAGCTCTTCGACTCTTCAGGACCGGTTCAAAAGCGTTTAAAAAGGTGCAAGGTGTGAGGTTTATAAATATAACGTAGGTCACGAGTAAATGTAGTACACGGGTATCACAATGCTCGGAATTTCTAATACCCCCGGCACAGAAAAGCTTACTGTGCCCAATAACTTGACTGAGGAAACTAAAACTGACTCTTCCTGGAATACTTACAGGAATGCGTTGATATCTGCCTTATCCTTGACGCTAGGCGGTGCATCGACGTTCACTAGTCGAAGCTGGAAGGTCAGTTCCGTGAAAGGCCACGCTGGTCCTCTCATTGTGAATAGTTTTACCTGGGAAATAACAAAATGACTAAGTTATGAACTGAAAAGTTACGAGATACATTCTTTCGTATCTCTGGTTTATCTTTACCATTGACTATGGTTTGGGTAGAGATTGAGACCGCTCATATTGCGTTGGTAGATAATCACATTTCGGATGAAAAATTGACCCATTGGATTTGAGCAAACGACCTCAAGGACTTCTGAACTTATGAACTCCTCAACACTTGGCATAAAGACGAAAAAAACAATATAGTGGCCAAAAATAGTGAATATACTTACGTTAGCATCAGGCACGTAAAGCATAGACACGAACGTGATAAAGTTGTAAGAAATGGTGGTTGGCTGGTGAGCGCACTGCCAGTCACCAGCCATGCAAACACGCTCCGTCTTAGTGCAGCGACTAAAACAGAAGTAGGTGGAACAGAGTAAATGTATGAGAAATCAAATGTTGCTTTCTTGTTAAGGTTCTCTGAGTTTTAGTTATGAGGTTTAGTTACGGTGTAATGGCTCATTGTTTTTCTGAGCCTTATCGAGAACCTTGAGAAAATATCGAAGAAATTGTCGAATACCTTCACCGAAGCTAGGAAGCCTAATTGAAAAAGAATGCCCAAGTAGTCTTGGGATCCACGGCACAACGCAAAATCTTAGTAACTACATCCCTTGATCATATCTCCAAGTCTGTGAAGTCCCCACCAAGCTCTCCAAGCCGCCTACAAAGTTTGCCAGATCATCCATACATACAATAAGAAGTAAGAACCTAAAAAAATAACTGCATGATATAATCTACGCTTATTCCACTATAGCTATAATTTCCATCATGAAGTTATGGGTAATAAAATTTTGCTGATCAAATCTTTTTGGAGCTGGATATTTATGTAGGTCATTGAGAAAATCTATTTTAATTTTGAGAAATACAGTATTGTTATGCTAGAACTTACTGCTTGCCCTCGAGCTGGTATCCACGTGGGCAGGTGATCTGTTGGCAGTGGTAGCTGCCGCGAGTATTGCTGCATACATGACTAGTGCCACCGAAGATGCCTGTCTGACAGCCTGCCTCGCCAGTCTCACACTCGTCAATATCTATAAAGCATATTAAGCATGCGGTGATTGGTTGTGAAACTCGAATGTATTACATAAACCCTTTGTTAAACTTGGAACACTGTAATAACCGTTGGTAAACCAAATAAATTAAAAATATTAAAAAAATCTAATACTTTACGCAACGAGTGCTCTATTTTCCACATTTTGTTGTCCTTCAGTGGTTTTAATTTTATTTATGGTCAACGACAAAACCAAAACCACAAATTAAGAAGGACCCAAAATGCTTGAGCATTACCTCAAACGTCTTATTTTGCACTAAAGTATGAGGGGTGGCACCTCATAGTGAACATACCTACAGTACATCATGCATCAAAAAATCCTACTCCGGATATCGGTTGGGCATGGGCACCTATTGGGTCTTGATTGTTTACACAGAAGATTGCAAGGAATAGATATCGGAACTTCTCCTGTTAACTTCTAGATGATAGGAATCTTACCAATGCAGCTTCTTTTGTCTTCAGATAGTCTATACCCAATTGGACAGTCGCAGCGGTAGCTACCAGGCTCGTTCAGACACTTGCCAACACAAAGCATCTTCGATTTGAACTGGACACACTCGTCCACGTCAACGCATGTCCTGAAAACATACAATACATTATATAATTAAAAATATTGCACGGTATTTTTGAAGCTAATATCATCATCATCGAAGTAGTCCTTAAGTGCACTAAAAAAACCCAAACTTGCACAGTTCATCGGAATTTAAACATATACCTAAACACTAGCCTGAGGCTTAGCACTAACAAATCTGATATTTGTGGCGTAAGCGTATCATGTTAACATTTGAATTACATTGCACGGTATCCATAACTCAACTGCAACCAAGTAACTGTGTTGCTGTAGGTACGATACGTTAGCTACACAAATTTTAAATTTATTAGTGCTACGCCCTCAGTTTAACCAGTTTGGTTCAAAGTTTCAAGCAATAAGTAGTCTCATAGTTGTGATGAAACTGACTATCGCAACCAGACACCTATTTTTACTGAAGCACTTTCTTAGTAATTTTTTGCTACCTCTAATTATTAAATCTACAGGATAAACTTTAAGCACTCAATCTTTTTTAATCACTTATGACTATTTTTTTCAAACGTTAGTCATTATAACCAGTGTGGTGTGAGTCTTACCGGTTGTCTGAGCTGAGCCGGTATCCGCGGTGGCAGAGACAACGATAGCTGCCCCAGACATTACTGCAGCGATGCTGACACAGTGACCCGGCTCGGGCCTCTGAGCATTCGTCCACGTCCACACAAACCTAAAAAATTCAATTTATTGTTTTCCAATACTTCAGCACAGTTCCGATATTGTAGAAATACTACAAAATCATGGCAAACATCCCGTTTCTAACAAAATATATTGATCAAAAATTATAAACGTTACAAGAGTTATATTAATAGAAATGTAAACAATAGTTTTAGGTGAAAAGATACCGCAGTCAAATAAACTCCTACACAAGTTGGGATCTACGCTGATTTTTCAATTGAACCATGTACTTGCGTGCGTCAGTCATGAAACCACAAAATTCACAAGGTCTAATCTAGGATAGCTAATCTAAAAAGTTACTGAGTCAGAAGTAACTTGGTACTTACTTTATCATTGACAGGTGCTGGTCTGAATCCGTCATGACATTTACATTGATACGACCCGACTGTGTTGATACAGTCAGCATTTCGAGAGCAGATTGACTAAAAATAAAACACACTTAGTTATTTACTAAAACTGTTATCATAAAAAAAAGTGTTGATTTAAGTCCTTTATCAGAGGCCCAATTCTTGCACTTTTTGGAGCTGAAACGAGGTTGAAACTAGAACTTAATTGTCAAAATTAGGCCTGTCTGAAATGTCAGTTTCGAAGAATACCATTTGGAGATTGACACGATCGAAACTTGAATTTGACGATAGTTCGTTACGAGAATTGGGCCTCTGTTGTTAAAAGAGATCTGATAGGAAAACATTATCTAGCAATAGTGCAGCGCAAGTTTTGTCTATTTTTTCAGTTACATTCATATGACAACCTGACTACCCCTGAGTAAAATAAAAAAAGTAAGCAAGCCTTTGTGACTGTTGAAAATGGTTTATACAGTGTTAAGGGCAATTTTTTCACTTATACAATTTACGAAACACTGTTGTGCCCGTCTTGAGATAATTCTTCAATAGTTTGTAGGCATAGAGCTGGCTACTACAACCATCAGAGGGTCTAGCAAAGATAACTTTAACGATAAAGTTGCTTCAGCCAAAATGTTTCCTTTCATCTATGCGGAAGACCAGTCTTCCCCATAGTGTTCCAACTACATCACTTATTGTATTAATATGATTTTAATGGTGTACCTACAATAAAACTATTCTTATTCATAACTGATATGAACGATTTTAACTTGCATCCGCACCCGCCTGCTTTCCACACACAACACAAATGCTCACCATATTTCCAGCCAAGGCACATTCGTTTACATCTTCACACTGATTAGGCCCAACCAGCTTGTGTCCTCGAGGGCAGCTGCAGGTGTACCCTCCAGCCAGATTCGTGCAGATCTGATGGGATTCACATTTCGCTTCTCCTGTAGCGCATTCGTCTACATCTGGGAAGTAATAAAATTGATTGGCAAAATAAAACAAACTGTCACTGTCATAAACAAACTGAAGTCTGAAGTCTACTGCTGGACATAATAATGTCTCGACTATTATTTCAGGGAGTTCCTAGAGCTGTTAATGTAGCTGTACGTACCAACACAGTTGTGGTCATCTCCCAGTCTGTATCCCCAAGGACACTTCAGCACAGTCTCTCTGTCTCCCACCTGCGTGATCTCAGGGTTTACGAAGTTAATGTGATCGAAGCCATGTCCAATCGATTCTTGAGGGTCTGTTGGTAAGGCTGAAGAAATAGATTATTTGACAGAGGGTAAAAACAGTGGTTTATATCGGGTGATCTTGATCTTAGCTAAATAACTTGTCTTCTGAAGCCTTGCACAGTTTCAGTTTCAGTTTATTTATTCATAACAGATTTGTTACAGGTCATACTTTACATATTAGGTACAAAAGTAGGTACCAACATCAGACAATTTTATTTAAATGTAAACTAATATTGTTAACAGCTATATAATATTATTAGTTTTAAAATCGACTAACAAAAGTTAAGTTATTAAGAAAAACACACATATTAAAAATGAAACAATAATAAAATAGTAATGACAAAAATGAAATATAAAGAAGATATCAACAGGTAGAAAGGTAAAATTTTACGCAAGTATCCATTTTTGTGGGTACCAATTTCAGTGCTAGTTATTCTTCCCTCAAGTTATACTCAAAAGCATCTCTGAAATGTATTGTAGAAAGTGAAGATATTGGGTGAAAGGAACGAAATAACTGTTTGGTAAGCTGTCTACGACTAATATTGGCGCATTTCACTCAGCGTCAGCTAATTAATCTTATCTTGTACTATACGAACCAAAACCAGTAACAAACGCTTCTTGTATCAAGTGCTAATTGGACCTGTACCATTAGTGGTACCCTGTCTTCATATAACCCTTATAGTATAAGTAAGAAATAAAATTGCTGGGTGATGGAAAGCCTTACCAGGTTCATTTCCGTACCCTGGTGGGAATTCACCCTTGTTCCTAATAGGCAAGCACCGGTGACGAATTGTATCCAGGTGCCAGTTGGGCGGACACTCGCAGCGGTAACCTCCATGCGTGTTCACACAGATTTCTACAGCTGCACAATTGGCTTGCCCGTTCGTACACTCGTCAATATCTGTTGAAAGTTTAACTTTGAAGTTATCATGTGTGTTTTGTGTGAAACCACGACCTCTATACGTCATGTTTTTACCTATCAAGTGTTCAATAGCTATCGCAGAAATAACAAGAAGAACACAGATTTTTTCTATGAGACATACAAGTGGCTTAGCTAATGTTAAATTTTTAGATAAGTGCCCCTTGTGGCATTCAGTCTGAGGCGTAAAGTTTTATGTGCTTGTTGTACCGGCACCAATACCTTTTAAATCAGATTACAAAAGGGTACATAATTAAGCATCGCGAAGTATTCGTACACTTCTTTTTGACAGTGTGGTATCATTTGATCAACTTTACTTTAAAATACTTACATCCTTTCTCACACTTTTGTGAAGATAAAACCCTATTCTAAAGTCTATAGTCACTGAGCAAAGATTACTAAGCTCTCTTCCATTCACTAACATCTCACCTTCGCATCGCCCAGTCTGTATGTTTAGGTGGAAGCCACCATCACACGAGCTCCTGGGCCTAAAAGGCCTAGTACTCAACGGTCGGTCGTCTGGATACCCGAAGAATAAGGGTCTGACTGGAATCACACGGAAAAATATGCTTGAAGTGTGTTTTTGTGGTTTCCATTTTAAGCTAGCCTTCATGGTGAAGATATAGCTATATAGCTCTCTATTGTTCAGTAAAGCAAAACATAATAAAAAGAGAACTTTGCAAACAAAAGGCGTATTTACCGGCCAAAGCGGTCTTTATGAAACCACTTGCTAATATTCTAGGAAACCCGTTTCAACAGCGGCAGTGAGATTGCAACCTAAAGCGCGGTATTTGCAGTTATGGCGAGTGGTAGAGACGTAGAGCCTCTTAAAGTTTACGATCGTGTCAAACCTTTTTGGGTAGTAGTCACTGGTTCCGGGGTAGTTGGAGGTAAAGTTGGCGGTGGAGGAGGCTCTGTCGTCGTAGTGGTCGAAGATGTGGTAATGATGACGTCGCAAGCAGAAGTGACCATGTCACGTCTGAACCCATATGCGCAGTCGCAGAGGTAGCCACCGATAGTGTTGCGACATAATTCAGTAAAGCCTGAACAACTGTGGCGGTTGGTGGCACATTCGTCGATGTCTGGAAGACATAAATTGAGAATACCTTCGTTAGTCATAATATCTAAAACCCTATAAGATTACTATAAATATTTCTCGAACTACTACTACTGCCAAAAATCCACTCATAAACATGGAAGCTCCCAGATGATATGCATTGGCATATCATGTGGGAGCCACCTATAATTTGGTGGGTGGGCTATTGAGCCCACCCACCAAAGTATAAGTCCACTGCTGGACATAAGTCTAACCCATATTTAGGAGGGTATAGTGACCACAGTATTCTAAGCCGGAACCGCCTTGGCCAATCGAGAAAAATCGTGAATGAAATTAAAAAAAAATTATCCTAGTAAGTAGTAAAAATAAGTAAATTTCATCAATCTAGAACAAAACCGAGATTAATGATTGAATCATTGAAAAATGCATAGTTTAGCCCTTACTTACCAAAGCATCCACCATTATCGCTGCTCTCAAAACCAGGAGGGCAGTCATTAGGCCTCACGATAACGTTGATTTGACCTTCATCTTTCTTACTTTGTTCTGTTGCTGTATCTTCTTCTCTAACCGGGTCAGCTGGTGTTGGATATGCCTGGACTGTTGGACTGTATGGACTATAAGTTGGTCTTGGGTGGGGTACTATTGGTCTTGGTAATTCTGGCTGCCGCTCTGGAACTAGATCAACTATTTCAGGTACTCTTTCTGTTGGATGTACCTGTACTTCAGGAGTAATTTCATTGGAGCTAACTTCAGGCCTGGTTTCATAGTACGTTGAGTTTGGGGTTTCTTTTTGCTGTGGTGATTCTGAATTCGGTTCGTAGATAATGTCTGGGCGGTTGGGTTCTTGAGGTTCGGAGTAGGATATATCTGGGGAAGGACTTGGTTCTGGAGTAGTTACCGGAGGCTCTGTGGGTACAGGTGTTGTGTATAAAGGCGCTATGTATCTGGGAACTTCTGGGACATAGTCTATTGGTTTTCGAGTATCTCGTTCTATGTCTTGCGCGTTTGCTTGTGGTATGATATTATTATCTTCGGGTACTGATTTGATTTCAGGGCTATGATCTACTGGTGCCGGGGCTTCAGGTTTATGTTCTTCAGGTTTTTGTTCTTTTGGAAGTATTACAATTTCAGTGCTAGAAGGAATGGGGCTTGGAGAAGCTGCTTTGGCAGGAACAGGCGCTATTTTTGAATTGTCGGATTCAACTTCTTCACTAAAAATAAGAAGAAAGAAGTGTACATAAAAGCAATGTCATCCGCCGTTTGAAGTCAAAGTAGGAATGTATTTTAATCCACGCTAGGGTTGTCTTTTTTATATAATGCTCCTCTAAGCTATAAAATGTAACCTACCTACTAAAATCATTGGGAATATTAACTGTTGGGGTGGCAAGAACACTTTGCTAACAGAAAACACATTTTTCAATAGTTTTTTCGGGGTCGTAATCTTGAATAGTTGAAACCACGCACTGGAAAGCGTGGCCTAGGATTGCATCACTTAGCATGAATACAACCTAGTAGATAGAGCTGGGATCCATTGGATGGCGCTAGATTAGATAGTAATTAAGACTTAACAATAGACGTCCAACGGAACGATGATAAAAAAAAGATTTTTACTTACTCAGAGTCATAATAAACATATTCATATTCCGGCGCTGCGGTGGTCGTGGAAGCTCGTTTTCTCACGCAGCGGAAGGAGCCAGCAAGGTTCATGCATTGGTACTCAGGGCCTGCTATGGCGCAGTTGTGGATACCGAGCGCGCACTCATCGACGTCTAAAAGTGGGGTGGTAAATCCAATAAAAATTTAAATATTTTACTTATTACACACAGGATAGAAAATATGTACCTACATTAGAATTTTTCTATCTAAGGTAAACGCAAAACACTTATAGCTATAAAAATTTGTTAAATTCGGTTACAGTTAAGTAAGTATCTACAGCAGCCCAAAACGGATAAAACTATAGAATTAGAAAGAATACTTTTATCCTTTAGAAAAATAAAACATGATCTGTAAGTCAAGGTTTAGTGCGTCATACCTTCGCATTTTCCTGTGGAGTGCTGAAGGATATAGCCGGTTCCACACGAAGTGATCCGAATGCAGAGGAAAGAACCAATCGTGTTGTCACAGCGCTGAGAGTTAGTCATACAGTTGTGCTGTTGGGTAGCGCATTCGTTCACGTCTGAGGAGATTAAAGCGCATATCTGTAAATTCGGTTTCTTAAAGATTCATCGTTTACTTCATTGCTTGCGAGCACTTTACTATTCTTACTTACCAACGCAAGCTCCAGTGGTGGCGTCTAGCTCGTATCCAGGCTTACAATGGCATACGAAGCTACCATTTGTGTTAACGCAGGTCTGATGTTGATCGCACAGGTGGGTTCCTTCTACACACTCGTTTATATCTGAAATATATGGATTTATTACATTTGAAGCTTTTTCTGGCGAGCCATATGTCCAGTACCTACACCAATGCAAGGAACAGTGCTATGAAACAAAAGTGTTTGGAATTTTACCTTCGCATATGTTATTTTTGAGATTGATCCTCATACCATCAGGACATTGACCATGGCTGACTCTGCAACGAAGAATTATGAAGATGAATATAAATTGATTAGTACCTACCTTTTTTACTCTTAATTTGCACCAGAAAACCACAGTAGGGAACTCGCCTTAAATATTACTTTGCTCGTATTGAACATATTACACTGCCGTAACACAGTTTTTAACTAGCACGGAAGGTAAAGTTTCTAAACCAGTGTGTAAGCCAGTTATTTTTAATTCTAGAGTCCGATTGTTTTTGTAAAATAATATTTGTACTTATGGCTATATTTTGTTGGAAATAAACATTATCTTATTTTGTCTTGTCTTATATCTTTCCTATGGATAAAGCACCGTTTTGATGATGAGAATTTCTTACCCTGAAGATGCGATTATCGATAGGATATAATTCGATAGTTGCAAGCATACTCTCGCCCCAAGAACTCTTCTCACCTAAACAGCGTCTAAGGCTGTTTAGGTGAGAAGAGTTTAATAATTTTTTTTATAATAGTTTAATATTTTTTTTTATAATAATTTAATATAATAAACCATTCTGTAAGGTACGAATTATATACATTCTAGTGCAGCTGACTGTACGTGCAAAGAGGGCACGTCCTTAAAGGCAAGAGTGGACCTAATATGACACGATATAATATCATATTGACCCAAAATCCCGAAGCTACGAATTATCAACAGTTAATTCACCTGTTTCCTGTAGGCATTTGTTTACAATCATACTGCCCTAGCTGGTTCACACAAATCTGGTCTGGTTTGCAGATGTCCGAGTCGTTTTCGCATTCGTTGATATCTGTAGAAAATTATTACATTTATGTATTATTTAATGATGCTTCATGGAGATAGAGGGATTAATAAGCCTTTACATAAATCACGCTCTGGTTCGTTCTTGTTTCCATTCCTGCAAAGTTACAGACTTCAACACATCATTTAGAGTTTTAGACAGAGAGACTGATTGAAACTGATACTGACTGATAACCAAGGTCAGACACAGGCTTAAGTTATTGAAAACGACCTACCTTCACATCTATTGGTCATGGCATCGAGTTTGAAGCCAGGAGGGCAGTGCTTCGAAGCCATATCTTGGCAGTAGAACGATTTATGAGTATTCACGCAGAACTGGGATAACCGGTTGCAGTCGTCTTTGAGGACTGCACATTCGTCCTCATCTGGGAGAAAAAGTAAGCTATTAAACTCAAACAAACAAAGTCAATTAGTCAGACAAAGTCGTGGTATATTCGACAGTGCAATTTAATAATTTTATATTTACTGAGGTTACTCAGAAGAATATTCTGGATATTTTGGTGCTTAAAATAGTTGAGGGTGGCTAAATGTGAAAGTCACGCAAAATATCAAAAACATAATTGTTCACATTTTGCAGCTATTAAAAATGTAATAAACACCATTGCACTTGAACAATACTGGTTTCCTAAGACGTTTTCTTTCACTGTTAATTTTTAAAAGATCATTATCAAAAAGACACATGGTCAAAAACTACTCTGTCCTACCTTCGCACTCTCCAAGGCTTCCCAAAGCAAAACCAGGTGGGCACCTATCCTCCACACCACCAGGCCTGGGTGTGAGGTTCACAGGATCCCCGGAGATACCATCACACTTGTATCCGCCCACTGTGTTCTGACAGAGGTAGGCGGGGCAAGGCGGGTGCGGGAGTTTACATTCGTTTATATCTGAAACAATTCCGTTTTTTTTTCTATTATTTTGTTTACTGCATATTATATGTATTTATTCTGGGTGTTGTATAACTCGGTATCTTTAACGTTAGCATGCATTTGCCGCAAGTAGAAATTGGACCGATATCTTAGCCGATCAGCCATCTTTCGATCTTGAATTTTTTTTTTTTATACAACTTGTTGATGAAACAAGCAGATGGTCCACCTGATGTTAAGTGGTTACCATCGCCTATAACAAAGCATTGCCTCGTAGGTCACGCTCGTTAGGAACGTCACCTACGATGCACTACTCTGCGTCCATGAACCTGAGGCATGCAGGTGTTAAGCCTCATGTGCCTGTAATTTCACCGGCACCCACACCCTTCAAACCGGAACACAGCAAGCTGCTTGGCGGCAGAAATAGGCATGGTGGTAGTACTGCCCCGGACGAGCCCTTCACAAAGAGCTCTACTACTACTAAAATGAAAACCAGCCTTGATGAATTCCGCAATTTTTTTTTCTAGCACTCCTCATTTTTCATTCTTCCAAAAGGGGTGTAGTAAAAAGCCGTCTATCACCTTAGCTTCTAAGACATCAACTATCTAAGACTTACCATCACATGCATTGTTTTTTAAGTTTCTAGCAAAGCCAGCAGGGCATTGTCCCTTCTGCCCACTGTCTGAGCTACTAGGTTTCGACTTAGACGAGATGCATCGATAGGAACCCTGGATGTTGTGGCACTTTGTCTCAGCAAGACAGACTGGGATGTCCAGTTGACACTCGTCGATATCTAAACAGAGAATAATAAAACTCATACCCTGGTACAAATAATCTCGGTTGAAATAGTCATACCGTGTTTTATGATGAATAGAAGAATATTCTTCTAAAATGGTAACATACCCTGACATGATTTTCCATCTGGCATTAACTCGTACCCTCGTCTACAGGAGCATAAAACTTCGATTCCATTGTCGTTGCATTTGTGTTGGCATGGGTTTCGAGGCTTACACCTGTTCTTTACCACCTGCAAATAAATGAAAAAATATACACCCAACAGTCCTAAACTACCACTCTGGACGGCGCATAGTTTTCTCATCGTGTGCGGCTATCAAAAGACATGAGTACCAAATCTGACCCATGGTGACACAAGAATCCTTGTCTTTTTTTGCTAGATTTTAGATTAAATATTATATTTTGAGACACTATCTTGTCAAGGTTGTCTGGTAGACAACTCTGTCGGGCAATAAAGAGTTCAAAAAATATCATAAGGTACAAATTAAATAATAATAGGCGGGTTGCTACCAAACCGATGCCCAGTCTTCATAGACTTCCAGAACAATATGTGTATATTTTATCCGACTTCTCTGACTGTCTTACCTCGCGACAGTTCCTCTTATCAGCCATCAGCATGTAGCCAGGGTTACACTCGCACTTGTAAGACCCTGGGATAGGGATGCAGTGGTGAGCACAAAGCTCATTTGGGGCGTAATCCTCGCAGATCGAGGCTATTGTCACTGAAAAGGAGAGAGAAAGTAACTAAATATGCTTATTTGTCCTTAGACTACACAAATTCCGCACATGAATGGTAAGACGTGCACGCTGAGGTACACTATATCAGGTGTAATAAAAACACTTCCGAATACTCCAGGAACGTGTAAAATAACCTATAACAAGGTCTTATAGAATACCACATGGATGACCGTCAAATACATTTAGTAATACGATTGTTTTTCTGAAATGCCTATTTATCTCCTAGCGGTGTGTTCTGCACAGTGGTGAATACCTGCGCAGTGTTGTCGCAGTACGGCGTGGACCTAGCTAAACACACAGTCTCCACTGGTCGCGGAGATTTGAAATTTTCAAGGTATATTAGTCTTGGTGCATAAGCATGTACCAACAGAGGAATTCCCAAATTTCATCTGCTAAACTGGTTGGGTCAGTGTGTATTGCAGTTTTGTACGAAAATAACTTTGTGCGGACAAAGTCACGCGCATGTGCATGCCTGACGGCTTTGGTTATAACAAAATAATAATATGTATAAGAAATGTATGGTATAATCTAAATAGGTATACCTATACTGTACCTACCTAGGTACAGTTTTCCTTGATCAATGCTTGAGGATGCATAATCAAGGTCGTGAAAGCCACGTAAAAAGAAAGAAAATATATTTGTTTATAAGTACTGTGTTCTGTGCGGTAATGTATCTATTTTATGCAGAAGCAACCACCCAGCAACAGGACGGCTTGTTCTGCAGTACTTCATTATAAAGGGAAAAACAGTTGCAAACTTTTTTAGCAGTAGATAATAAAGAAGTCTCACCTTCTGGTTTCGGTGTGAACGTTGGTGGACCTTCCTGCGCTGTTTTCTGGAAAGATGGGAGTTAGTGTAGTAAACTGTCTCGTCACAACTATAAGCAGCATATTTATTACCAACTTACCATACAGCACCGTGTATAGGCTTCATCAGATAGCAGCTCATCAGCGCTACTGATCTTGGATCTGGAAGCACATGCTGCAAGCCCACCAGCAAGACCCGCTGTGGAGCCTCGCGAACATTCATCGCAGCAAACCTGAAGCAAGCAATTTACTGAATTTTGAGGAACTATTCTGCTCATCAGGCTAAACATTCTTATCAGATTTTCCCCAAATTTTTATGAGACTAAAAAAAACCTTTAAATTGGATCTCATCAGGTAAACATATTCAGTAGCCCTCTTTATGGAGGAAGGGGCACTAGCGTATCTTCAGCCCACAACTCTACTACGGATACCCTTCTAATCAAAAATCCTCGACGACAAAACCGGTGTACCAAGTTTCGTACGTTACCTGGTTTCGTACGTTACCTGTAGTTGAATAAACCAATAGACTTTCTGTAAATTTCCAGCACACATATTGATAAATCCTAAAACCACATAAGTTTCAAGGTCACATAGTTACCATGTCCCATACCATAACTATTTGTACAGTCGTAGGTACTCCCGGAAGTAAATCTTTATCTAAAGTAACCAAGCAAATATTCGGCATCAGTTTACCTTGCGATAAGTTGGTTACCTAGTTACAGACGAGCTGTAACTAGTTTGTTCCTGTGTTTATCTAATGAGATGAACCCAGGATGGACCATGCATTTAGTGTAGGTTTTAACAGTTCGGGTACAATTTTACCGAAATCTATATCTATATCCGATAAAAGAGTTTGTGTCCTGACTGATTGACTGACATATAAACAACGCACAGCCTAAACCACTGGTCGTAGAGGCTTGAAATTTGTATTTTCATATTGGTGCGTGAGGTGTACTCAGAGAAAAAATTCCGAAATTAACCTCCAAACGAGTACAGCAAGTATATGTGCCACTTATGCACATATTCATCATTCTTATAACTATAATTTATTTCTTATCTAAGTAGGTAGTTCTTTGCCTTTACTTGAGCCAAAATTTAAATGCTATTCTAATATTTATCTGTGACTTTTCATTAGTTCCTTAGTCGGGTTAGTCCACCCTGTTTTACAGTTTACTTTACACTTATGTACAGTATCTGTTGTAGTTGACTGATATTTAATATATATTACATTGCGTGTTAAGGGCGCGTTTATACGGCATACAAGTTCTCGCCAACCGCGTAGTGACCGCGCGGTTGGCCGCTCGACAAGACTTTGAACGTTGTTACATAGAATATAGAGACGATACTTGGTGGATACTCGGTACTGATTTTCTCAAAGCGGCAACCGCGCGGTCACTGCGCAAAATCTTTCACATCGTATAATATAAACGCGCCCTGAGACTCCCCAGTAGTGTTAGGGCATGTTATGTGGCGCGAAATCTTTAGCGGTCGAGAGAATCAGTACCAAATATTGTTTCTATAATTTTAGATGACAATATTCAAATTCCTGTCATGTGACCAAACGCGCGGCCGCCGCGCGTCGACCGCGTAGTATCCGCGCGTCGGCGGGAGTCCTCATATAATATGGAGGGAGACCCATTTCCAGCAATAGGCTAGAATGAATGAAAAGTAATAGAATGATTATACCTTCGTAGAATCTTTGGAGCCGATACAGGATCCTGTGCTCAGTGCCATATCGATACCGCTATCGCAGTCATCTTTCTTCCTGGAATCATAACAGTACTTATGTAAATTACTTAAAACTACGTAAACTACTAACACTAACTAACGACTTTGTTAGGATCGCGGGAAGTTGGTGGATGTAAAGTGCTAAAAATCGTTCTTCCTGAAAAAGTATAGGGAAGGACTATGTCCAGCAGCAAAATTCTACAGGCTGATGATGATGAAGATTGTTTGTGTTCAATAAAAAATTAAGAGTTGAGTTACTTTATAATTAAGAGCACTCCTTGTGACTGACTTGTGGTACTAACTACTGCCAAATGTGGGTATTTGTCAAATATAATTTTTAGACTTACTACCCTCATTAGACCTCAAAGAATCTTGAGTCGGCACTACTTGGTACTAAGAGATCTCATGAAATATCGACCATGCCTTAGGGGTTAAAATCGTAGAGCTATATCTTTTTTTCATATTCGCAAAGCCGTTCATATACTGGATTCAAATATAAATCGATCAAAACTGGCTGTAACAAAATTACGTAGAAATTGCTACAGTTTCCTTATTATGAATTGAGTTATAAATATTACATTTCTGTTTTTAGATAAGTGCTCACTATATGCGTAATATTTCAAAACAGCGTGCTCAATACTAGGAATAATTTTATTTATAGGCTGATTATAAACCTCAGTGTTGCCATGAGCTCATTCATTGTTATAAGAAAATGTACTGTTTATTTTCAACCATTCCAGCAATTAGCACATCAAAGTAAGAATGTTCTAAATATTTATATGTGCTACTGAGTGCCCTTATTGGATCAGAGTTTTTGAGGACCTAGTTCTGAAGGGATAGAAAAAAACATTAAAGTCATCTATTTGGCATATTTTTTTGTAACTTAGTTATTTATGTGCGCAAAGTTAGTGCTCTCAAACTATAAAGGAAAACATCGTTAGTATTCTAGCAGCGGCGATGGGCTTGCAACCTAGCACGTATGGAATACTAACTATTGCAAAATATGGGTTTGTACCAAATGTAAAACCTGGTTATACCTCTGACTACCCCCCTTAGATATTCTCGAAGATTCTCGAGTATATACTAGGAGATCTGAAGGGATATCTACCGTGCCTGGGGACTAATGTCGTAATGCTATTTCTTTCTTGAGTTCCCGCAAGTTTCCCATCCAGTTTTTATCTGTCTGTTTAGTCTTTTGTTTGCTTTGACTACTAACTTGAAATACTCCTTGCAGCATTGCGCCTGAGCCATGACACACAATGTGCCGAAGCTGGCTGGGATTCCGGCTGGTGCGATCGGTATATTGCAGTCCTGGCTTGTATGGTTCCTGGCGTGAGCTGAACCGTCATCACAACATTTCTGGATCACTTCAGCCATTTGGTCTCCGATGGCACCTGGAGATTAAACGGAAGGGAATACAGTAGTTATTTAGAAAGAAAGAAAGAAGAAAACATATTTATTTGCTGACTCTTACACAACACAAAACAATATATAAAATAACAACAAAAGGGGCCAAGCAAGATTAAAATAAATAGGAAATAATTAGTCAGAATTTATT
Source organism: Electrophaes corylata (assembly GCA_947095575.1). NCBI lineage: Eukaryota > Metazoa > Arthropoda > Insecta > Lepidoptera > Geometridae > Electrophaes > Electrophaes corylata. Next base: position 5,424,030 of record OX352714.1, read on the forward strand.
TTTTTAATTGAAAACCTCTTTCGGCTCGTTGATGATAGACTTTATTTTTTGTGGCATCTGTCCGTCTTGCGGACAATTTTGCGAATGTCAAGTGGGTTGAATAAATTTTTTTTAGTCAAGTCGAGTCGGTAAAAAAAGTAGTCAGCCGTCATCGGTTTTGAAGAAAAAGATGGCGTTTTTCTTCAAAACCAAAGGGAAACATTTTCGTTCAAATCAGGATGCCTCATAACACACTTTCATTTCAATTGTTCACACTTGTGCTAAGACTTCAAGTAATGATGGTTAAAATACCACCAAAATTACCCATCAGAACTTAAAATAACACTAGAAAAACAATTAAAATGAAAATTCAATGTTGCTTCCAAAGATGACAGAAAACGAATCCGTCCATATTCTTAGGAGTGACACTGTTACATTACAGACAAGCCCAGTTTTGACATTCAAACCTTGTTTTAATCTCGTCTTAGCTCAAAAAACAAGAATTAACGTTTCATAAGCAAATCTTTAAAAAAAGACACTGAATTCACTTGTTTTAAAATTAAAAACAAAATAACTGTTTCTCTTCGAGAAGTTTGCAAATCCATATGGTAACCATGCATCATTAATCTCGCCAATAAGTAAAAACCAAACCATGTGTCCTAAATAAACAATATCGAGGGCAGTAGGCCACATGGAGGATAAAAACGGTGCCCCTTATTCACTAAGAAGTAACACCACAGAGACGAATTCGATCGGCATTACGGTCAGTTTACTAAATATTTGAAGAAAGAGAAAGAGATTCTATTTCTCCGTCATCTGTTGACTGACTTAAACTATTTTTTTTTTGTTTGAAATAATATGCTTTCAGAGTAGTTCTATATAATTTCACTAAAATCAGCTGGATTGGTTTTTAAATCAAAATAACTGGGCAAGATCTACCCGAAATAATATCAACCAAGTAATAAGCTGAAGCAGATTTAATTTTTTTTTATTCTTACTAAACATTGTGTAGCATTGTGTTTTTATATATGGTTATGTAGTAGTATATTCAATTTTATATAAGTATTAGGATTTTCTTTTAGTTTAGTTATTATTTAGGATTATTATTGTTAGATTATCTTTATTTAGCAGTTTTTATGTAAGCATTTCTATTTACCACACTTGTGCACCGCCGTCCATTACTATTGTATTTAATTACTTTCCGTGCTAAGGTTGCCTGGAAGAAATCGCTTTCAGCGATAAGGCCGCCAATTGTACTTTATTTGTTTACGCCTAGATGTATAATGTATCCTTGTGTACAATAAAGTGTTATCTATCTATCTATCTATCATAGTTTACACTCAATATAAGTTTGCTAATTACTTGATTATTATGATAATGTTCTAAAAAGTAATGGGTTCGAATCTCACATGCTTAAATGGTACAATAGCTTTAGGAAAATTATAAAAACTGTGACAGATTTCATTATATTCCCGGATTGGACACTAAATATATTCGTCGTGATTCGATTTCCTTATTTCAATCTAATCACAATAAAAAAAAATAACTTTTTAAACTTATAAGTACAAAAAACCTTTTTTTAGCTAAAAGGTCTAATAAGTCTGTTGCCATCTAAAAAAAAATTTTCAAAATATTTATGGACATTTTTACAAAACATCATCTTGCCCCAAACTAAGCATAACTTGCACTATGAAACCAGATGATTTTCATGAGAACAAACATTTGTCTGATATGTTTAGGTATATCACAAATGTTTGTTCTCGGTGAAGATTAAACTTACACCCTACCGCACAGAAAGCAGAACTAAGAACTAACCAACTGAGTTGTGACAGCTGTCAAATCTGTGTCAGCACTATAGCTTCGTTGATTATGTGTTGTCATTTGTCATAAAAGTGACAGAAGGTGATTTTATAAAGCTTTGTTTTGACGCCTTTTTACTGAATAAGGTAGGTACTGAATATATCGGTAACCTGGGAATTGTCGAGAAGTATGTAAAATGATTAACTTGTGCAATTTGAGAATGTACCTATGTATTCTTATTTTAATGTAAAGACGATCCTACGACACAGGAGATTGCGGATTCGATTACCGCCTTGGGATATATGTTTGCACGATCTGCAAATTTTATATATAATAAAAAAAATCTATGTATGTATTGTATTAAGTATATCGGTCATCTAATAGTAACACAAGCTCTGCTTAGCTTGGGGCTAGATGATGCTGTATGTATTGTCTAGCAATATTATTATTATTTTGTTTAAAATATGAAATGGTGCAACAGACATCTCGAAACTCGTCGTACTTAAATACATGAGATAGATACTGAGATCGTAGAGTCTGAGATACATGCCCGCTTTTGTAAACACAGGTTGCAAGCCTATTTACGCTGCTGGAGTACTTTCAGTGTTTTCCTTCACCATTATAGTGCCCTAACCTAACCTTGAGATCATAATTATGCCATTGTCTATTACTAAAGTACTTTATTGTAATCAAATGACATCACACCTTGTCTCATAATACTGACATCACGTGACCATCCATAAAATACTCAGAATATATTAGGCTGAGACCATATCTGGTATTTCGTTGGAATAGGTATGGCTCAATCTATACCAATTTTGTCCTGACCGACTGATTGAATGACTGACTGACTGACTGACTGGCATTTTAGTACTAGTCCGGGGAAGTATACTCTACCGTCATACCCTTTTCTGCCGTCAAGCAGCTTATACTGTGGTCCAGTTTGAAGGGTGCGTGTGTCGGTGAAATTACATTGATGGTCGTAGTGCATCGTAGGACACATTCCTAACGAGCGTGACCTCACGAGACAATAAATAAGTAATAATAACAATAAATATTTGAGGACATTTTTTTTACTCAACATCATTTTGCCCCAAACTATAACAATACTTTGCTATGAATGATATTAACCACTTAACATCAGGTGGGTCATCTGCTTGTTCCTGCAGAAAGTTGTATAAAAGAAAAAAACTTCAGCCTAAGCCACTGGTGGTACAGACATGAAATTTTCAGGAAATATTCGTGTTTTTTTCGGTTTCCCTGCAGGATACTTTTTCAGGATGGTTATGATGGTAACTAACATCCAAAATGGTTTGACTCTTGTCAAAATTCAGCTTTTTTCAACATCTACATATACCTTTCCGGGTCAGGTTGTTATTGTAATACCATGGTAGGTACTTGTTTAACAACTTATCTTAGCAAGTAGCAAAACACGCATGAATTCGTCTGCGTGAAGATATTTTCATACAAACTTCAACCCCTGCGTACCCGTTTAGGGGTTGAACTTCAAGAATTCCTTTCATAGCACACCTCTACGTACCAAGACAAATTTACCCTGAAAAATTAAAGTCTCTACGAGTAACAGTCAGTAACTCAGGACAAAGATTCTTAAAATATAGATAGATAGGTATCTGAATAATATTATTATTAAATATATTTCTTTTGAAGTTTTCACTTTTACCATATAAAAATATCTTAGGAACAGTAAGAGAATGTTGATATTAATTTTGACACGCTTTGCTGATGGAACAAGCTTATAGCATCTAAGTAGTATAGTAGGAGTAGCCACTAGCAAAATATTGCCTCCCAGGTGACGTGCGTTAAGAACGTGCTCTATTAGGAACGTGCTCTATTAGGAACGTGCACTACGATGCACTGCTCAGCGTCTATCAACCTAAGGCATACATATAAGCCTCATGTGCCTGTATCTTCACCGGCACCAATACCTTTCAAACCGGAGCACAGCAAGCTGCTTGACAGGAGAAATAGGCATGGTGGTAGTACTTCCACGGAAGAGCCCTTCACTGAGAGCTCTACTACTACTAAAAGCTTGAAATGATTAAGACTCTAGTTTTTACATAAACTTAGATGTCATGTTCGTTGTAAAGATATTTATTATTTTTATAGAAAGGCTCTACGTAAATATTGCTATCGTTATAACTTTTTTTTATTTTTTCAATTAGTTCATTACATTTCACCTAAGTTACTTAGGTATGTTTTTAATTTAAATTTTTAGCTTAGGTATAGTAAGGGTTTTAATTTAATATAAACACTTACATGTAAATAAATATTATGAGTAGATCAAAAATTATATATTGACTAGTTAAATTTAATTTAAATTATCCTTGACAACGTTATCTACAGTATTCTAGCACTATCTTATTTATAACTGGAAATTAATTACCTCTCACATCCCGACATAACGTCAAAACAATGCACAAAGTCACACACTTCCACATTATAACTATTTAATTCACAAACAGTTATTACACACTTTTTAGCCCTATCGCCCCATTTCACTTGATTTTTTACAAAAAAAGTACTAGATTTTGTCTTGAAATTTATTTTGAGTTTAGAATAGTTCGAAATCGCTCCAAATTTTAAATGAATTTCGTGGAGGTGCGCAGGAGTGCGAGGCATGCGCGCGAGACGCGGTCTATTTCGGTCTTGTGTCGATGCATCGGCTTCTTATCAAAGAATGTGTGTCTAGATGAGTCGATTAGTGTCCGTGTGAAATTGTTACCAATTTAAATAAATATATTGACTTAAATTGGTATTAAGCTTGTACTATGGAAAGCAATAATTTTAGGGATAGGCTTGAAGATATCCATTGTTACCATAACTGTCTGGTAATGTGGGTTTCCAAATGTAGGCCTCAAGTAAGTTGACGACCGATGTGGAACGGCGGGCGAATGTCCGCCTGCGACGCAGGAGGTTGCGGATTCGATTCGTACTCGTTTTTAATGTAATAAAATGTGTAAAGCCTTGACAAACGAACTTGTTTTACAGCTTGAAAAAAGTATAATGTAATGATAATTATGACGTCGTAGGTAGTAAAAGTGGTAAATCATTTTCAAAGTAAGTTATCTAGATTCTAGCCCACTAATGTCACTATGCAAAGTATCAATCAATCTCAATTTGCTTGATCTAAGAAAGTTGTAAAGTTTCACTATCTTACCTAATTTATATGTAAAATTAGCCACTTTTTGCAATTAATCATTTTAATATGTCTATAAGGCATTAAAAATACATTCTAAATCTATTTCTTTCGTTTATTTTATTAAAAAAAGTTTGTTCCTTTTTTTATTACATATTGAGTAAAAATTATTAATGATAAATTCACAGTAACGTATCTGTCAATAACCTATTCTTTGCCTCCCACCCACTGCTACAACTCAGCTGCGTCTGAATGCCTCAGGACAATCGAAAATGTCCTATCTGAGATAGGCATCTTTTTTAATGTTTTGTATTATTTTTCTTACTCTCGTGATCTAATGTTAGTTATCTATGTTTTATTAATTTTATAGTGAAGTGGCTTTTAAGCATTATAATTATGAGATGTACCTATGGGAAGCGATCTATAGGGGAGTGACTAGTTTATATGATCGTGATTTGGTCTTTTTCTAATGCATTTTGAGCCTTTTTCATCCGTCAACATGTCTTTAACATCTTCTTCTTGTTCGGGATTCTCATTCAAGAACCTTTATTCTTCTGGTTCTAGGGCTGTGGCTTGCCCTTTGCCACTTACTAACTCGAAGTACTATGTCAGCTTTAGGTTAGTATCTAAACTATTTTAATAGCACACTTTCCCTGGTGTGGTAATATTTGCGCACTGATAGTGGATTCTGCGTTTAGATAACCAATTGTTTACACAGTGGTTTCGTCAGGCGGTTGTTTTAGTATCCAGTTAGAGTTCCGTATGATAAGAGAGGGGACGGTAGTCTGGCAGACGTCGGACGAAAGATTACATTATAATAAACACTAGGTACATAATCTATTTATTTCTATAGATTGGTCTATTATTACCTACACAACATCTAATATCAAAAGTAAACAAATAATAAAACATAATTAAAAGAATCTTTGTCCTGACAACGCATGATATTCAGCCCCTAGACGGGTACAGCGAAGATTGAAGTTTGTATGAAAATAGCTTCACGCGAAGTCGCGCGTTTTGCTAGTATTAAAATACTTAGGTTTACTTTTTTTTGGCACCATTTTGAAAATTCAGTTACATATACTTTAGGCTACATAACGTAGTAATTATGCAATTTAGGTACGATACAATGACCTAAATGAATTAAGTACAATTAAGAATATTCCGCATCTTAAAGTGATTGGATATGTACTGTGGAGTGTGCAGCTGCAGCCTCAAGAGTACCAGTTATTGATTCAGAATAATCGAATCTGCGACCTCTCTCTCATCTCTTAGTAAGTGTCACTCAATGAACGATGCTTTGCCCAGAAGGCTGATTCTGGGTTTTTTAATTTTTTTCGGATACCTGTGATTTTTGTATGGTGATACGACAAGCGCCCCTAGCGGCATATGGGAGTACCTACAAACGTATTCCATACACAAAATTCGAACTCGCCAACCGAAATCCGGTATCCACAAAACGTAAAAAAGTCTGATTTCGGCCTCTGTTTTCACTCTAATGAGTTCTTTTCAAAGAAATCTACCGATCTTATTTTTATTTATTACCTATTTTATTCACTTGACATAGGCTCATTTTAAATTAAATTATAAGGCTATTCGACAGACAGAATGACTGACAGGTGCCATAAATAGAAAAAAAAAGAGCAATAGTTTTTAGTCAAGTCAAAACAGTAAAAACTTAAAAAAGTAAGTAAAGTCAACTGTTGTTGGTTTTGAGGAAAAAGATGGCGTTTCCCTTCAAAACATAAAGGAAGATTTTCATTAGCATCCTAGTAGTCTGTGGACTGTCACAGACACACTACAGAATTACAATAAGCAAATACTTGAGTCGGTGGCATTGATATAACTAGAGGTATTGTTATTCAGCTTGCGTTCGACCTTCGACATCAGAAATAAGTTTATGAGTCTTTACCAGACCTCATAGCAACTCAATCATAACCAATTTTCCTTGGCGAAACCTTAAGGCTAATGAAGCTCTTGCCCGGGAAACTACCATGCCTATTTAAGAGTTTTAAGGTTGCCTGGAAGATATCGCTTTCAGTAATAAGGTTATTATGCATTCTTAATTAACTACCTATGTATATATCGGTATCCAATAAAGTGTATTAAAAGTAAATACTAAATTAATTATAAAGTATTTATCTATTTCTGCCACCAAACAGCATTGTCGTGTTTCTGTTTGTAGGGGGTACCAGTGAAATTACAGGTTCCTGCTTAAAACCTGGTTGATGGACGCTAGGCAGTGTACTATAGTGCACGTTTTCAACGTCCGTGATCTGTGAGGCGATGCTTGCTTTATTATAGTAACAGTAAAGCTTTTGGTGAATAGCTGGTCTGAGAAAGTTCTATCACCATGTCTATTTCTGCCAAGCAGGTTGCTGTGTTACAGTTTGAAGGGTGTGCCTGCCGGTGAAATAACAGGTCACATGTATAATCTGATATGGTTTATAATATAATAGTGAAAGTGGTGTGTAACTTAAAAGAGATGATAGCAAATGAAACCACTGTAACTGTTAGAGGCTTCCAAAAAACAACCAGATGGCTAAATTTAAAATTTGAAGCATAGTATATCCATGAACCACCCATAAAATATTGACCTTTGTCCACTGGTAGTAATTATCTTCGCATTGAGCTGAGCACCTACATTCGCATCTTTTATCACCATCGTCTCGAAGGTAAGCATCTGCCCACAGTTACATCATTAATCTTTACCTTATTCGTAAGTACAGGCAGCTCCCAAACTCAGCGACATAGAAAGATTTCAGAATTTAAAAATGCGTACTAGTATTGTAATTTACTATTGTATTATATTTATATAAAAAAACCTGAACCGTCTAAAGACCCATACCAACCAATTAGCGCTTATAGAAAATCCTATAAACAATAAACGGTTCGAATTGATTTGGATCACTTGAGCTATCTTTAGATCGATTGCAGAAACATGCATATTTACATACGTACAGACCATTGCAACGGCGTTAACAAACGTAGAATCGCTTTAAAACGAACGAGCAATGTCTCGTCTTACGCCCTCTATTATTTGACTGACTGTACAATATTTCATAAAACGTGTAGGCATAACCGATTATCGACATATCACTAAAACTCAGATAAATAAACCTCTAAAAGGATTTACGCAAACAGGATTCGTCAAAATAGTAATAATTCATTCAGAAAACAACTGCTAGCAAAAGTACTATTGTGTTGCAAAAAAGTGTAGCCAGTATTTTCGATATGGGGTTTTTCCATAAGAAACCAAAATTAGTTTTGACTGGAATTTATAAAAATAGACCTTTAAAATGGTTTCCTGAGGTTTTGATGAGAAACGCTGTCTTTTGTTTCAACACCAATGACAGCCATCTTCATTTTTTTTTACTGACTTGAATTGACTAAAATCTATTAAATTTTTTTTTAATTTATTCACTCGTATCTAGCGAAATTGCTGTTGGACGATGGACAGATGCTCCGCTAGAAGCTAAGAATAAGTCTTCTTATTCTATGGCTAGAAGTAATAGTGTGACAGATTAGAAGTGTATGTACAGATGCCATTAATAGAAAAGAAGAACATTTTCCCTTTTCGGTTTTGTATATTTCAAAGCAAACCCCTGTTCTCTTTTGCTCGTTTTAAAACCTCTTTGTCAGGTGTGTATACCTTTTGGTATACACACCGGTGGGTGGTTCATCGGTCATTCTATTACCTTCAGAATGCGTGACTTGGCCAGTCTGTCCTCCATTTTAGTAAATTGTATAAAAATACACTACAAAATTCCAATAGTTTTATTACCTAGGACTTAATAATAATAATGCTGGACAATCCACACAGCATCATCTAGCCCCAAGCTAAGCAGAGCTTGTGTTATGGGTACTAGATGACTGATATACTTAATACAATATTATATTACATGCATAGATATTTTTTATTATACATAGAAAATACCCAGAACACCCGGAATAAATATTTGCAGATCGTACAAACATTTATCCCAAGGCGGGTACCGAACCCGCAACCTTTGCGTCGCAGGCGGACATTTGCCCGCCGCGCCACATCGGTCGTCAAACTTGCAGCTCAGATCTGCCTACTGCGCTGTATGATGTGGGTTCGACCTCTAATCTGGATAAACACTTGTGTGATGAACATTAGATGGTTGTTTTCTGCTGGGGTATTATATTTATTCCCATCGTTGTGTGAAATTTCCACAAAAGTTCATTATTACCTTCCTTCCACTATCCATCTTACTGCTCCTATCCCACTTTATGTGTGTGAGTACGGCTGTCATATTATCCGTACTTACTCCTTTCATACCCATGCCATGTCATCTTTCACTCGGGTATTATTTATATTTATATCTAAATCTTAGGTTTAGGTTTAAAGACTTTATTTCTCACAAGAACTATAGTTCACTTAAAGTGAGATACAAATTTAACTTAACTTACGTATTTTAGATAAATAAAACAATTTAATTTTGTTTCTTATTATTTATTGAACGAAACCTCAAGGTGTGTTTTTGGATTTATATTTGGTTTGTAGAGAAGTAAAATAAATAGTATAATGTAAGTTTGTACACTTAAGCAGTTGATAAATTGTAAGTTTCATCAATACAAGAAAGCAATACGGTACAATAAGGATAATAATTATTAACATTAAAGTACTTGATCCAATCAAAATTTCTGTAAAAGCTTGTAACGAACCAAATCATCAAAATTATAATATAGTTGTATAATATTATACAGTAATAGCACTGGTTCAAGGTAAGTTATCTAAATCTAATAAAGTAATTAAAATTATTATACTTAGGCTTATTATGCTTAAAATAATGGAAGCACGGCTTTATAGAATATAACTATAAATCTGTCTTAAACTGAAAATTTATCTATTTGTATGATCCCAATATTGTTTTTGTTGAATTTAGTAATTTTTCAGTAATTTCCTATTTTAAGTAATTGACAAAAAAAAACATATTTAGTGTTTTTAACCATTAACTGTAGTCTTTATATTTTCTTATAATAATTTGACGTCTTTGGCTATATTAATAAATACAATATTATCTAATAAAATATTCATCAAACACTACAAACATCAAAGACAATTTTTACGAATTAACAACGTCAATTATATATTATAATGTTTAATAATTATTTAAAACTCTACGAATGTTTACTAGTTTTTTTTTAATTGGCAATAAATAAATGGTTAAACTTTTTTAGAAAATAGGTACACTGACTAACAGACAACGATAAAAATAGTTGTCTTTAAAATTTAACTTTAATATAAACTAATAAGTTTTATTATCGATATACCAATAATAATTTCAACTTATTAAAATATTTTATCAAATCTTTTTCAAGAGTAGTAACTGTCCTAGGAATATTAGAAAATCTACAGTATAAGATAGACTGTTATTTTTTAATTTATATTTGGTCTCTCAAAGAACACAGAAGTAAGTTCGAAGTTGTAAGCTTCTAAGAGCATTGTTTTATATTAACATAATATTATTTATAAAATAACTCTTTATTAAAGCAATATCCAAAACATAAAATATATGATAATATGAGTCCGTTTAAGTATAACTTATGTATCTAAACGATATGGCAAATACAGCCTCACTCAACTTACTCACTTCATTACTTCTCAACAAAATATAATGCATAAAATCATACAGTAGTAATTATATTTTATCATACAAATAACCTAAGGAATAAATGCATAAAGAAGACATACATTTTAATTAACTTCTAATACACATTCTATTATAATTCTAAAACACCATAAAGATTCAAAAACACGCGTCTCGTTGCGTTTTATAATAATTACTTCCTTAATCTACAATAATTAATTAATTATAACTCCTTCAAGGACAATAAGACAGTACAAGAAAGTCAGAAACATAAATAATAATTATCACGGGCTAAAGTCAATAGTGTTCTTTAAATCTTTGGTTTGGTAGGCCGTAGTGTTTCATATGAAACATGAAAATATTATTATTTAAATAGTTACAAATCAGAACTTTATTATTATTAAATCTTATAATAAAGTACAATAATTCTTAAATATTTATTTATATTAACAAATATTAGCGTTAAACGATTATCTAAATAAAGCGTTAGCTAATTGGAAGACAGTAAAATAGTTAACATTCCATTCAAATACACACACTTAAATCTAATAAAGTGCTACACAAATAAATCATATTTAATTAAATATATCCTTTATAGATATAGTGTACAGTATAAATCTACATGAACGCGTCGCAACGCACCCACAGTAAAACGGAAAGTCATTAAATTGTCGCCATTTTAAATTAACCTAAAAATATAATAAATGTAAAATAATAACAATATATAGTAAATGTTTCATTATTGATGAAAGCCCGATTTTATTGATTCGGGGAGCTACATAGACAACTACCTCAATAAATAATCTTAATATAATAAATTATGGCACTATATATTGGCACATAATATATTTTGTGCGTCGTTTTAGATATTCATTCCATTTCCTTGCATTGTATTTTGAAAAATACTTTTAAAATAGACTAATGTCACCTTCAAAAGTATTAACCGAAAGACTGTCATGTATCTTGAATCCCAAAGCATCGTTGACTGATATATGATATCTTTTGGGATCGCGTGGATTTCGTCTAGGCTTTGGAGCCATGCTTGGCCTGCTCTTCAGCTTGCATCTTGGTGCGAAGAGAAGGCACATCTTCTGGGATACGTACGATCTTATTGAATTTCTGAAAAGGACAAATTCGTATGCAACATGAGCGCACTAGCCAGTAAGTCTTGTATGAATGGGTAATAATATATTTTATGCCTAAGTAAATGTGTTCTCATTTCCTTTATTTTTTTTCTATAACCTATTATTTAAATTCCACACACAATGAAAAAAATGAAAAATTATTTATTTCTGTAGCCAAATATACCTACAATACATAAATTTACAGTGTGAGGCCCTCTTTTAAGTAAGAATATACTTGTGTTAGAGAACCTCGCTCTTCTATATCCATTAATGTTCTTTGTAAATTTGAAATAAATTAATATGGATAAGTATATAAGTATGTATAATTTTTTTTAAATATAGTATACTGCTTATACTATAAATAACTACGATTATTAAGATCTGGAAAAATACTAATTTACAGATCATGCCTAAATTACTGTCCTACTGCGGGACTGAAGCTCTTGTATGCTCTCTAAATGTACCACAACGGTCGTCAATCTACAGCTTGCAGCATTAAAATATTAAAACTCAAAAGCAAGGTGACGTAAGATTTAAGTTAACCTTAAATGTAATCCCAATCAATCCATTTATAATGATGGCAGGTACCACAACGGTCGTCAATCTACAGCTTGCAGCATTAAAATATTAAAACTCAAAAGCAAGGTGACGTAAGATTTAAGTTAACCTTAAATGTAATCCCAATCAATCCATTTATAATGATGGCAGGGCTACGTAGGTTTATGATGGCCGCCTTGACCCAGACAGTAACTGCATTTTATTTTTAATTTATTCATTAAAAATTGCCAGTCTCCATTCATCATTACAAAAAGAAACCATTTTAAATGTTGTCAAAAAAGTAAAGACTTGTCGACACTGGCATTGGAAAAATTGTAGCCAGAAATCTTCTATCGAATGATGGAAGACAAATGGGAGGGATTTAACCATTACACGTTATGTGGATTGCACATTTTGGCATAGGATCATTAAGCTCGCGAGATATAGTACATATAGTACATTTTGACGATGGAACGTATTAACTCAAATACAATAGACTTCTACTCGTTCAAGTTCCAGGGCGAGGAATTCGTTTTCTGTCATCTTTGGAAGCAACATTGTATTTTCAGGCAGACAGTGGAGTCTTAGTAATAGAGTCCCGTTTGACAGAACCCTAAAATACGATCAGACAAAAATGATTAGACAATAATAGTAAATGAGGGACAGGTGCCATAGAGAAGAGAAAAAGATTAGAATGGTAAAAAACTGGGTGAAATGTAAACTGATAAACATAAATCTACGGCTGATAATTATACTGACCTCCTGCCAGGTACCAGGTGTGACACGCCAGAGGTAAACCATGTAGCCAGGGATGCACAGCATGGACGACAGAGCAGTGAACCAACCGAAGGTGTGCGCCCACCATGGGTACTCATAGTTCATATACTTGATCGGCTTCCACTGAACGAGGTTGAAGATAAACACGCTCTAAAAATGAAAAGACAGGTTAACTACCTATAATTTCATAACTTCGATAAATAATTTCGAATTTAATGTAGGTAAGTAAATTGTAATGTACATTAAATTCTAAATTATTTATGCATACACGAACTACTTAAAATACTACAGCCGAAATGTACCTAGGAAAGTAGGTATTTTAAATTAATAATAATAATAATATAATAATATATTTTTTATTGCAGACACATGGTCCATACACATTACTTTATGCACACATAATACACCATTACTTTATATGCTATCATAGATAGGTCCAATTCCACAATTTTGCTTGGAATTTTTTATGGATACTTGTAATTATATCTGTGAAATAATTGGAACTTTAAACTCAAAGCGCTACTTACAATGCATATAGCAGGCGTGAAGCCAACCCAGCAGAACTTCCACCAAATAGTCGGGTAGTATCCAATCATCTCCTTGATTCCGTCATAGAAACGGTTCACTCCAAATGCCCACGAGATGGAAACACACTCGAAGAAGATCAGGAACAGAAGGCAGAATCCAGAGACGGCGTAGGAATCCAGGATTTGGAAAACATACATGCCACCCTGAAATGGTCCATTAATATAATAGTTACAGAGTTTATATTCAAGAGGTAATTACCTAGGCAATGGTATTTGCTACAAAAATTATTTTCATGAAAGCTTCAAAGTGGTGAAACGAATATAGTGTTGGTTGAAGCGTGTAAAGAAATATTAAGTACACCCGAAAATCTGAACGTAATTTTCGTAGGATTTATTATTGCTGCTAAAAAACGTGAAGTAAAAATAAAGCTAACTAACCTCCGAAATACATGACAGTCCAACAAGATACGAGATCATACAAGTAATCGCAATAAAAATTTCCTTCCTCCTTCTCAACAATTTCGGCCACTCGTCAATCACTGCGGTGATGAAGCCCTCCATAGTGCAGAACTGAGAGTCCAGACCTATGAGGAGCAGCATGAAGAAGAATAGGCAGGACCAGAGGGGAGCACCGGGTAGTTGGAGAACTGCGGATGGATATGCGAGGAAGGCTAAACCAGGACCTGGAAGAAAAAATTATTAACAGTTAAAAAACTAACAATGTTGCAAAAGATCGTAATATAAATCACAAAGTAGATTTTAGTAGTAGAGCTCTTAGTGAAGGGCTCATCCGATGAAGTGCTACCACTCTGCCTATTTTTACTGCCAAGCTGCTTGCTGTATTCCGATTTGAAGAGTGTGGGCGCCGCCGGTGTAATAACACGCACCTGTAATATCGTGAGGTTTGGCACCTGTATACCCCAGGTTAATGAACACAAAGCACGTTCCTAGAACGTGAACTGCGAGGTGATGTGTTGTTATAGGTGATGGTAACCACTTAACATTGGTTGAGACATCTGCTTGTTCCATTAGCAAGTTTTAAAATAAAAAAATACCTGATGCAGCCACTTCAGCAACAGGTCTTTGCTGCTCATGCGCCATGAACCCAACCACAGAGAAGATCACGAAGCCAGCAAACATTGAAGTACTCGAGTTGACGGAGCATACTATCAGAGCGTCCCTGATGAACACAGAGTTGTGATTTAGATGTTGTAAAATGTGTGGTAAAAAACAAACATGGATGATTTATTTATTTCTCTAATATACCAACATCACATACGGAGTGCCTATTCCAAATAGTTTAGACAAAGTTATGTAACTAACTATCTACAAATACGCAATAATTCATAATGACTTTGCTATCTAAGTTTTGGTTCCAAGACGCAAATGCAAGTTCGTTCAAGGTGACATAAGCCATTTTATAAAATAATCTCTTTGGTAATCTCCATGCATGGTTGGTAGGTATTGCTTAGATCCCTAGGCACTTAAACTTTGAAGGATGTAAGGGGACATCAGACTCATGTACCAGATCATAACTGTTGTCAATCAAGGATGACTCACTTGTAAACGTTGTTGGTAAATTTGTTGTAGCTGCCAAGCGCGACTAGTGTGCCCAACCCCAGTCCGTACGAGAAGAAGATCTGCGTGACCGCATCGATCCACACCTCGGATTCCATGAGTTTCGACATGTTGGGCATCACGTAGAACTTGATGCCTTCCAACGCGCCAGGGAGTGTGATACCTGGAAACATATTTCAATTTTTTTCATTTGTTAGTACCTAACTGAAAAAAGCAATCTAGGATCTAGGAGTTGCGATCTAAGGATGAGTAGGAAACATATATCTAAAAAAAAAACGAATGAACGACGATAAAAAGAAAAATCAAATAACCATAGAAATATATAGAATGTAAGGGTGTTTGTTTCTAAATTAAGTTCAGTAAGAAGGGTGAAACAGAGTTTCTAAGTATACTGCTGATGTCATACGTAGTATAGACTTAAGTTTTTACATTAGTTGTTTGGTAACATAAAGCTAGACATACTCCCATAACCAAACGTACCTCTGATAAGCAGCACAGTCAGGAGGAAGTAAGGGAAAAGTGCAGTGAAGTAAACCACCTTTCCGGTCCACCGCACGCCCTTCCAGATGCAGAAATAGCAGAGGATCCACACCAGCAACAGCGTTCCGGCAAGCTCCCAGCGGATGTTGCCGATATGCTCGATGCCTGAAGAAATCTGAAGAGCTCGACGTCTTTTGGAAAAGGATACGGTCATACATTAAAATAAAATGACTTTCAATAAGTGAGCCACTACTTGAACAAACAGTTCCAATACTTTTTATCACAATATAAATGTGACGAAGTTTACTAGCAACACGCACCCAAATTTTTCATCTGCGGAAAACCTAAAATTTCAGCAAGTAAACAAAGCGGTGTTTACAAAGCTCATGAATATTAATGATCCCTGTCAATAACATGCAGCGAATGGGGCTGATGTGGAGGTGGACGTGACCCTTTTGTGAGTAAATGATTTATTAAAACGTAACTGTTGCCTTCGTGTATTAATTCTCCAGAATGATTTTTTATTTATTTTATTTATTTATCTATTCAGTAACTTGATAGTTAAATAAGCCTAAATACTACAAAATTGGTATTTCATTACATCGTATTGACATTCACTTTCTACCTATACGATATGGCTACTGGGAGAAGGTGTGAAAACGTGAAAATGGTCATAAAATAGTAAAATTGTCATTGTACAAAGGTACTTACTCCCAAAATTCTTTGACAGGATCCGACAGGATAGCCCGACTGACATTTTTCCCGTTCAGAGTACAATAAGTGTTCATATCAGAGATCGAAGACCAGCAAGTCAGGTTTTTTCTGTCGTAAGGATTCACGCAGGTTGCCGTGTTCCAATAATTGTCGCAGTTTCGCCAAGGTACGTCTGAGAAACATAAAATCAAATGGATTACTTGCACCGTCCTTGAACCTGCGAGTCTAGACGGTACTACTCAACCATGCTTACCAACTTATGGCTTGTTCTTTTAGTATTGTATAACTGTTTCCAACATAACAGTGAGCTGATTAAAACATTTATAACTATAGATGACTTTGAATTCCGCTAGCACAATAAGAATAAGGCTTTATAAAAAAAAATAGTAAATTAAGGCACATAATTAGCTAACGCCATACCAGACCTGAACTCTCTAGCGGTAGTAGTCAGCGAACAACTCTTAGCCCCACTACCTCTAAGAAGAGTGTGACATACCTGATCGCATAGACATGAAGAAGTAGAAGATAGCCCAGGCGAGAATAACGATGTAGTAGACATTCATCCAGCAAGACATCACGGCGGCCGCGTATCCAATACCTGATAAAAAGATGAGTAAAAGCTCAGCTCCTGAGCCAGTAGCTATTTCTTATGCCAGTAGTAACTCTCGACCGTTCAACTTTATATTAAGTACCTAATATAAACTTATTCAATCAAAACAAAGTTCAAAACTCGCTCGAAGGAGCAAAGGAATGGCAACAAAAGCTGTAATCAATTGTTCATGAACAAAGGCGCGCCCGCCTCTTTCATCCTAGCTCATTCGTTCTGTAATTACGGTCAGGTAATTCATTGCCATCTTGAATGCGTAATGTTTTGTATTTCAATATTTGGTTCTGGTGTTTTTTTCCAGAAGTTGAATCTTAAATTATTAGAACACTAACATTCGCCAGAAGCTTCGCTAGTGTGGTACATATAGGTTCCTGGATTAAAAGTTGTCTCAGTACTTTACCAAGTTAAGTTAACATTGGGTTTACGTCGCCCTTTTTCCATCCATAAGCATCTCCTATCTCAATTTCCATTCTGCTATGTAAAAACTAGTCTATACTTGTGCTAGTATAAAACCAACCTTTGAATATGGGTGCGATTTTGAAAACCCCCAATCCGCCAATCGTCAGCATCTGCCCCATAGCCAGCTCCATGAAGAACATCGGGATTCCAGCCAGGATAAGTGTGAGGAAGTAAGGGATAAGGAAAGCGCCACCGCCATTCTTGTAGCAAAGGTAAGGGAACCGCCACACGTTGCCAAGGCCAATGGCAAGGCCCACAACTGAGAGAATAAAGTCCATTTTGCTGCCCCAGGAGCCTCTCTCGGGAAGATCAGATTTGGTTGAAACATCGCTAGAACAAAAGTTCTGGAATGAATTTGCGCCACGCCAGTTTCGTCTTCTTCTTTATAGTGGCGATTAAATCGGCTACGAATCCTAAAATTCCAGAATAGGCGGTTATCTCAGTAACAAAACAAAGGATGAATATCGAATTCTGAGATATTTAGTGTAACTTAAGGTAGAATATTAGGCCTCTTTCTGTTCCTTTTTTGTAGTCGAGCAAAGTGTTGACCTTACCTTGGTTTAGTGCTTGTGCCTTGTGCGCTAAGTTCAATTTCATCGTTTTTGGCTTCCATCTCTTTCGTCATCTTGCTGTTTTTTTCTTATCTTCAGTGGTTCCGTTGTTAACCCTTTCCTTTGCCAATATATTTACGAATAATTAGGGTTAAGGAAACTGTATCAACATTTTTGAAGTATGTAGACTAGAATCGGCCCCAGACGGTTCCTATCTGGAAAAAATTAAAAATATACTGGTAGCGTGATTTGCTGTGGCAAGATGTACGGAGGCAGATGAAGGGCTCTAAGGATTTTCTATTCTCTAAGTATGTGCGCAATGCCATACGGTGAAGGAAAAAATCGTGAGGAAACCAGTTAGTATTCTAGTAGCGGCGATGGGCTTGCAACCTGTCACGTATGGAATACTTACTACTGCAAAATGTCTTAATACTTTACATAGGCAGAATATCATATTTGGACGTACCTCTGCCAACCCTCATTAGACATCCTTAGAGAATCTTGAGTTGACTACTTGCTACTAAGAGGTCTGAGCGGATATCTACCGTGCCTGGGGATTAAAGTCGTGAAGTTATATTTTTTTTTATTTATATATCTAAATATTTATAAACTTTCGTTGCTGACTGTACATCACGACACATAGTAACAGAGTAAATCATCAGTCTAAATAGAATCGTGTACAAGCCGGATAACTTTCAATTTCCAACAGCAAATCCCTAGACCAGGAAGCGTAAAAACCTTACTTTCCATCACGTCTGTACCGCAAAATAAAATACCTTATTCACAGAGCCCATAAAAAGTGTTATTTACTGTCTTCTTAAGGTTTAAGGATTTTGGGAGCTTCCTTTGGGCTAATATATGGTTCGGCTATTAATAACGAGGGCTCGGGAAAAATATTTGTACAGTGATTACTAATTATCCCTCAAGTTCATGAACTCAGACGTGAGGGTACGTTGCTTACGAGCGTGACCTACGAAACAACGCTTTTCATAGGTTACTACTTAACATCAGGTGGTGGATCTTGCTTGTTCCATCTTTCCATTCCGTCCCATTGTTTCCATAAACAAACTTTAAAATTCCAACTTAAAGTCTCTGGGACCAGTCAGTTTGGTTTTTATAATATTTAAAGGCTGGGATAAAATACACCTAGTTCTACACATAAACACTAAACACATTGATTGTTTAATTTTTCTAAAAATGTCTCCTCACGAATACAAGATAGCAAAGAACAGTTAGTTTAGGTACTCTTAGAAACGATAAACGAAGTTTCATATTGTCGTTTTGAGTCTCATTACGTGGCCTGGCAGATAGCGTCAACTATACTGAAAAACCTTGACTGAGTTGCCACGTATTGTATTTCAAAACGACACTACGAAACATTGTTTATCGTTTCTGAGAGTAGGCCTACAGGTCTACTGCGTATACGTATGCAAAGCCACGAGCTGTCTCTAGTATTAGGATAATGATTGGTCATCAAGCAATGCAGAATAAGGATAAGGTTAATGGAAATGGGCAGTGCTTCTTAGAAATCTACATACTGACCTAGTTCTAGTCAATAGAATAATTTGCTGTTGTTATAAATAGAAGATTGGATGCCACTAGCCACAATGGGTTAATGTGGCTTTTATGTTAGACTCTGCAAATCTTCGACTGAAGCCCAAAAGCGTTACAATTCATTAATAATTTCTAAGTTGGGTATGAAGAAATATGCACTAAATATAGACCCAAACACCTGACCTTGCGCTAGTCATTTTTATTGTATGTAAGGCATGCAATGCAGTGCTCATATCCCTTCTAAATTAGACTACAGCTCGATATCCATGCCTTAGACACGACCTGCGTAACCCGCGTTTTCTGTCTCCAGACATTTTGTATGGGGCAGACAGACACTGAAGAAGCAGGCTCACGTCGCACAGTGGATCGAAAAAGCCCTTTCCATAGACATAGAACTTTTTTTTATAAACATGCTTTTTCTTGTTGGAAACCAACACAGAACCTTATTAGAAGCTCAAATTATATCATTTTTATGAACTCCTCGTGATTATAACGCAGTAAAGATTTTTTATACTAAAATATGTATGGAGAAAAACATGAAAATCGATATTTTTCGGCTCTCGTGCGAGTGCCCGTTATTTCGTCAGGTATGAACAATGTCCTTATTTTCTACTATCTTTTGACGTATAGCACACACTGGGCACTCGATGGACTTTAGGTGAAAAAAAATAAGATATATTTTTAAATTAATATTTTGTATTTTACGCAATATCCAAAGTACATTAGGTCCTATAACTGATATTTCAGCTCGCCTAATCATTGTTACTGTTTTAATGCAATATTTGACCTACTATACTTTATAATTAACATGTTAATCCCTTAATTTATGGTGGTTTATAATCGCGAGCCCTTATATAATAATCGAAACTTTCTCTTTTCTCAAAATTGAAAACCGTCCATCGCCAATGAGCCAAAATATTGATGTTAGCAAAATTACCTCCGCCAAGCGGGCAAAGCCACAAGCAGTTGCTAGTCCGTAATAAAACAGGAAGCTATTATTAAGGACCTCTTGAAGTATCCTGGATCCCGTTCATTACCAACATGCTGGTTATCATACGATAGAGTATCGACCGGAGTTTACTGAATTTGAACGTGAGATGATCAAATGTTTCCTGTTCTAGCTTTAGTCGCGTGAAACCGGCACCTAAATTCACTTATCTGTAAGACATTTCAAACAAATCCTTGTAACTTGAAATGCCATAAAACTTAAAAATTATGCTCAAGCTCCCTTCGAAACTGGTATTCCATCTGGTGGTGGATACCATCAAACCGTGGAAACGATGCATTCATTTCTATCAAATATATTTAGCTTAGAACCAAACCAGAATCATAAACTTGCTGCACCAACCTAATAATTAAGACATTTCGGTGACAGAAAAATATACTTTTGAAATAACAAGAGGGTGAGCATTGTTTAACTAATTCTAGTCTTATAAGTAGGCTACAGTTCTAAAACTAGTAAATAGTTATTGACTGACTATTAAAGTCAGCTATATATATGTGATAAAATCTTCAGAGGTAGCCGATTTTATGCGAGGAGATTAGACGAGGGGGGTGCGAGGTTAGCGAGCGCTCGCGGCATCGAGCTGCGGGGCGCGGGCGCGGACACGGCGGCGCGGGTTCGCGGAGCGGGGCGGCGACGCGCTCTAATTATAAATTTGTAATCTCTAATGTAGATCTCATCCACTTTCAGTAAATTCAAATTACTGAAGTACAGAAAGCTCGAATAGGTGGCCAAGCTTTCAGCGATAACCGTAATCTACAGTACAAATAGTTTAGCCATTTCCAAAACTACCCCCAATAACTTTTAATGCCGCTATCAACCTTCGTGGTTACCGGATAGGAGGACCAGATAACATGAGGAGATGACGGTTATTAGACCCGAGCAACGTAGTTTCATGACGACTGTTTCAGGCTGTTAGAGTTTAGGGTTGTGAGATTTTAGGCTTTGATAAGTGTTTTAGATATCTACCTTATTCATGCATACTTATAGCGTAGAGCTTCTAATAAAGAGCGCATCTGAGGAAGTACTATCTCTTTCCCTATTTCTGCCTCCAAGCAGCTTGATGGGTAGCAGTTTGAAGGGTGCCGGTAAAAAAAGCAGACACGTGAGGCTTCAAATAAATTTGATCAGTCTCACTAGATCTACAGTAGGTATATTTGTTCCATGGAGGTTCCATGTAAGAACCTTTTTTCTCACTAGTACCTCTCACTAGTACCCCTTAAAATCAGTAGAAAAATCTATAACACTTACAGGATTTTGTTATAAACACTGCAACTTCAACAGAAATTAAGTACACCGTACCAAAATAAGATACGAAAAACTTCTACGCTGTGTACCGACGGAAAAGTTGAACACATTTGAAACAAAACTCACATCAAAATGCGCACAGCATCACAAATCCAACATCACACTTCACATTAGCTCCGGAGCGTCCAACCGAGCCTCATGCATTGACATGAATGTGTCGAAGACCGTACAGACCACCACAGGATGGATACATGTGAACGGCGGGACTGTCAAGCTCAGAAAGAATTTATGAGCTGGCTGATTGGAACCCTCCGGATGTAAGGGGGATCAGAATACTTCAGCAATCATAATTGAACGGTTTTGATCCGATACGGCCGCATATCGTTTCGACACCACAACTTTGTCGTCTTCTGCCTGTCATGACAAATATCATTTTCATTGAAAACTGGTTGGACTGATCTGCTCGTCTTGTCTTGTAATTATGTAATTATGCAACAGTGTCAAACACAATAGTCAATATATTGTTTTTATGCATCGGCACCCTTCAAACCGAAACACAGCAACACTGTGTGGCGGTAAAAATAGGCATAATGGTGGTATTACTTCCCCAGACGAACCCTATTTCCTGTTTTAAAAAATTAAATTAATAAATAGCTTTAAGACTTTTCTCATGTGCAGTAGATTACCCTGACATAATGTAAAGGTATTCAAGAATGTCTAAGAGGGTAGTCAGAAGTATTGTACTATTTTGCATTTGGCACATACGACCGATTACAAGCCCATCACCGTTAAATCGAAGGGTCCAAAGTTTTTGTGAATATTTTGGTGAACCCACTCATAATGTGGTTGTTTACTATACACACAATTTCTTACGAATTCGTGAACCCTTAGATTTGGGTCTCGTAAAGGAAATTGAAAATGTCAAAAGTTTTCCGTACCCTCGTTGAACTTACTACGAAAGGCCTGAAGTTTGTTGATAGAGCCATCAGCGTTAGCTCGTTGACTGACATATTATACCCAAACCTATAACTATACCAATTATAAGAATCTTTGTGACTGACTGACTGATTGGGATATAGACAACGCACAGCCTAAGCTACTGGTCGTAGAGACTTGAAATTTTCAGAGTATATTCGTCTTGGTGCGTAGAGGTGTAATAAGAAAGGAATTCCTGAAATTCAACCCCTAAACGGGTACAGCGGGGGTTGAAGTTTGCTTAAAAATAGCTTCATGCGAATAAAGTCGCGCGCGTTTGTACTATTACACAACAAAATTAGGGTACCATCTTGGCATGATTGCCTTTACTCTTACTATATATTATTTACGTCATAATTATTTTGTAAAAGGATCATACAGTAAAACAGTAGGCTCCAAGCCTACTGTATTATTCTGGTGTTTAGATTCACATAGATTTAAGACGTTTCAAGATGATCCCCGCTGATTTTACTGAATAAATGCTTTTTGAGTTGACTTGACTTATGTATCTTCTAGGTAAGCGTGATACACATTCGACCACATTGAAATGTTTGCCTATGTACTAACTTTAAAATGAGTTTATTTTTTATTATTTGCCACTTTCGCTCGTAGAGGGTTCTACGACGTAGAACCTCGTAGTCCTTAAATAATATTCATAGTTGAGTCGGGTCTCGTAGCAAGTAACTAACGAAGAGCAAATATTTCTTCAGTGACTAACTTTTACCCAGGGCTTTGCGTGAGTTCCTCTCAATCTTTTTAACAGGCAAACTTAATCGAAATCGGTGCAGCCGTTACAAAATATATATGGAAAATTTTAAAAGGCATGCTATTTCTACAGTATGTTTATATTCCCCCTTCGTCCGAGTATCGGTATACACTTATGTTTAATACACTGGTAAAATAATTAAGCATGTCATAAGTTAAATAACTAACTTATAAACGCTACATTAAACATTGTTTAAAATAAGCTCTTTCATTTTTTGACATTACTTTTTGGGTTATTTCAAGTGGTTCAAATAGGTACCTATTTGTTTATCTAGTCTTTACCACGTCGGTCGTACCACCAAACATGTTTTACTAAATGCAGACAGTACAGTGGTAGGGCCAATTTTGAGCAATGTTTTATACTAAGGTGTTGATGTTGATGTACAAATAAGTAAATACATTAAACTCACGGTATTCGGCTACCACTTGTAGATACGATGGCAGGAACGTTGTGATGGGGTGGTGGATGCTTGCAGACAAAGGGTCGTTTGGATACAGCAAGCCTACGCATGCGTACTGGTGTTGGTCCTTTAGGCTACTTTGGGTTCTCGATTCTATGTTGTTGTGCTGTATTGCTAATAAACGTAATAATTCTACAGTTAATTTTGCCTGCCAGGCAATTGTTTGTTATAGGTGATTGTCAAATTCAGGATTGTCTCTTTACAGGACGCCCATAGCAAGCATAGGCCCGGCAGTCAAACTCAAAGTCAAAAACATTTATTTAATCGTAGTAATAATCCGGGATAATCTTGAAACGTAAATGGGTGTCAAATCTTCGCGACCAAGCCAAAAATTGGCAAGAATAAAATAATAATATGAAACTGTGTAGTACCAATCAGTGCCAACCAGTACTGGTCCAGCACTCATCTTCTCAGCCTAGTCAGCCATACCATTTTACCATTTAGCTTTTTTTATCTTTATTCCTAATGATGTGGAGTCAAATAACTCAAGGATTTCCTTCACCGTTAAGAGCAGTTTAACACGAGAACCATTGGTAAATCTTTAGGGATCTGTGATTGAGTAATATTATTAGCAAAAACAGCTCTTTGGCTCTAGACGTAAGGTAGAGACTCTCTTGATAGTACCATAGTCAGATTAATAACTTTCTTCATAATACTAGCAAGCTCATTGCGTCTGTTGCTCAAAATTGTTCTTTATTTTTAGCATGTTTAGGTGCATAATCAATAAAGCAGTTATAAGGTTTTCGGTGAAATATTTTCATTGTGCCACCGAAAGTTTTCTTTTTAATTAAAACATAAACAACCTTTGCGCGACTGCCCTCTGTGTATCTAGTTAGGTAGGTATATACAAAACGGCTTGCTATAAATTATTAGGTATTTACTAGTTGAATGCCCGTACCTTCGTTTATAAAAATGATAAATAAATAGCATCAAGGCAATAATAATCCCCAAGCACGGAAGATATCTCCTCCAATCTCTTAGTACCAAGTAAGAAATAACAAGTCTATGTTCATCATACAAAATATTTGTTCTCGATGGGGATCTAACCCACAATCTACAGCGCAGAGGGCAGAACTACCTACTACCAAGCTGTGAGGCATGTCTTTCAATTCTAGGCAACCACACCATACTCTATAATAATTGCTGAACTCAACTAGCCTAATAGTACGACTAGACAGGTATATAAAAAAAATGATTAAACTTACACAAATACAATGAACTAAAGAAACCCGCGCGACTCCGTCCGCGTTAATTTATTCCGTGGGTACGGGTGTTTAGGGGTTGAATTTCGGGAATTCCTACGGTACATCTCTACGCACCAAGACTATAATATAGGTACCCTGAAAATTTAAATTCTACAATCAGTAGCTTAGGCTGTGTGTTGTCTTTGTGTGTATGTCAGTCAGTCAGTCCAATAAGTCAGTCAGGACAAAGATTCTTATAATTGGTATTGATTACACCTGCACACCTGCAAACTTATAGCTTAATATACTTTTTGTTTTCTCGTTTAGTAGGTCAGTCACCTAAATCTATATAACAAGAGTAAGGAGGTAGGTTATTACCAACAGTTATTCAAATTGTTTTAACTAAAAAGGATACCTAGGGATAATATAGAACTGCTATTTAGAACTTTTAGGATGACTTTTAATATATAATTAGTATAAAATATGATAGTTGGTAGGTATCATAGTAGGTCTTGATACTGTCGGATTCATGAAAACGGTGCACACAAACAACCAAACCGTAATTTTTATATAGGTAACTATTAAAAAGGTATTTCTAGGTAGGTTTACAGGCTCTGCGAGTTTGATGTTTGTCTAGAAGAAGGTAAAAGGATCTCAGAGTTGAAACTTTTTTCTAACTAGGCCGGAAGGGTCCACATTTCAAGTTCGAGTCCTATCGATCCGCGACCTACTTCCCATGGCATCTCGGTCATGGGGAAGCTGTGACACGATTTTATTCGTTTTTAAATATGTGCCTGGCTATTATATTGTGTTATTATACTGTGACATCTGTAGGTAGGTACCTAACTAATAATAATAATAATAATAATGCTGGACAACCCACACAGCATCACCTAGCCCCAAGCTAAGCAGAGCTTGTGTTATGGGTACTAGATGACTGATATACTTAATACAATACATTACATATATAGATAATTTTTATTATACCTACATAGAAACACCCAGAACACCCGGAATAATTCATTCGCCCGCCGCGCCACATCGGTCGTCTAACTAAGCACATGCAGTATTAAGTATCATTATTTATTTATTTATTTATTTATTGGAAAACCAACAGCTTATACTAGCTAAATAACATTGGGATAGAACCGGAAAGCCAATTACAGGTTTTCACGCATAGAAATTAGTTATGATACAGTTGCTAACTGTGAAAGTCATACGGAAATCTACATTAAAGTTACCAGAACAATGTCATTGGCAAACAGCATGCACCAGGGTGCTTCTTCCTGTATGTCTGATGTCAGAGCATCCATCACCAGGAAAAACAAATAAGGGCTCAAAGCCGACCCCTGATGCAAGCCTACACCCACATTGAACTTGGCGGTAACTCCGGCCTCAGACCGGACGTGAGTACTCGCTCGATCGTACATAGCTCGAATAAGCTGTATGTACTTCTCAGGCACTCCCTTAACTTTCATACTCCACCACAGAACCTCTCGGGGTACTCTATCATACGCCTTCTCAAGATCTATGAACACCATATGCAAATTTTTGTGTACTCGTCTGTGTTTCTCACAAAGTTGACGAAGCGCAAAGATGGCATCCATAGTCCCGCGCCCAGGCATGAATCCAAACTGGTTCTGTGATACCTCACTTTCTTCTCTCATCCGTCGCGCTACAACCTTGTTCCAAATTTTCATACTGTGTGACATGAGCTTTATTCCTCTATAGTTGTTACAATCCTGTACATCACCCTTGTTTTTGAAGATGGGCACCAGCGAGCTGTTGCACCATTCGTCCGGGATCGCCTCTTCTCGTAACAACTTGTTAAAGAATAAAGCTAGCCACTTCCATCCATCCGCCAACAGATGGCGTTAATACGGCATAAAATAGCGGCCGTTCGCAGTTTCGCCCGCGTGTCAGTTTTTTCCCGTTCACGTTATTTTTTCGGGATAAAAAGTAGCCTAAGTTACTCCTTGTTACATCAGCTATCTTCCAGTGAAAGTCCCGTCGAAATCGGTCCAGCCGTTCCAGAGATTACCCGGAACAAACAGACAGACAGACAAACATTTAAAAAAATGCTATTTTGGTATATGTATCGCATATACATTCATATGCATGTAGTAAAAAGCGGTTATTTTAATATTACAAACAGACACTTCAATTTTATTTATTTGTATAGATTATTTTGTCACAATAAACACTGCACAAAATACTATATAGGTACGAATTTGTTTCGTGTATCAATTGACAAAAGCCAACTGCAAACATTAGAGTAGGTAACCGAAAATCCAAGAAAAAAAAAACACTGACATTGACAGTTTGTTGTTGTTTCAACTTTTTTTAAATTTAATATGACTTGGAGTTAAATCCTTCAAGCCGTATATTAAAAATAATGATATGAAATAATAAAAACTTAAAATAATAAAACACTTTTGGTAACGCTGGTTTTGTTTGACTATTGTAATGACTTGAAAACTAATGCATTTTAAAGTAAAACAAATGAAATAATATCGCGAAGCCGACCAAATTGAACTATTCGATTTCGTTTTCTTTTTTTTTGTTTATCTGTGCTCCAACGCACACTGTTTTGATAGATATGATTGAATTTGAACTTTGTGCAGAGGTAATAAAGTGCAAATTGACTCTTTGACGTTAAGAACATACCTACATTGTTTAAACAACAGTGGGTGCTTGTAATTCAATATGAACTTTATGTTATAGCAATAAAGCTCGTTTTAGTTAGAAAACGTTTGTATGGGAAAAAGAAAAGGGCTGTTTTTAGGGGTTTTCCGCCAATTATTTGAGTTTTTCTTGCCGTAAAAACCATCTTTGAACTTCAACAAACATTTTAAAAAAAGAATTGGCCAAATTGGTTCAGGCGTTGTTGAGTTATGCGCTCACGAACATTTTGCGATTCATTTTTATATTTTGTTGTATGATTAAAGTTACTAGTGATACTTATAGATATACATAAATTATTATAATGTATTGAATTTGAATACCTTCACTGAAAACTATTTATTAAAAATACTTGATTTTCAGGGTACCTATATTTTGCCTTTGTAGTCTTTGCAGTTGTGCTAGGAAAAGAATTTCTAAAATTCAACCCCTAAACAGTAGGGATTGAAGTTTTTATGAAGGTAACTTCACGCGGGCGCGCGTTTCGCTATTTATGTATAAAGTTTGTCTTGAAACACGATTTGAGTGTTCCAGAATATAGGCAGGTGGGTAAAGATAAGGCCTTTTGTGTCTACATCTACAAATGGGCATGTACATGACCGCTGTAAAATAACTGTATGTATAATTAGTGTGTACAATAAAGAATAAATAAATAAATAAATAAATGGGCAAGCAGCATCAGGTGTGGTACGTTAGGTATAGAGGGCGCCAGTGTCGCAGTCCCACGGGATCGCTCGCATCCGGAGGGGCCGGGATGTCAGGGGATCCGGCGACTGCGCACACGGGGGGACATTCCGGCAGGTTATCTATCAATCACACTAAAGACCCCATGGGGCACTGATCTCACTTATAAATAAATATTTATTTTTGTATGTTTTTTGAGTTTTTTGCCTTTTACATTGATTTGCCAAAATTAGGGGAATCGTATGGAAGCATCAACTCAGTTTAAGTAAGAGGACCGGTGGTCTAGTGGAAGCGACCCTGCCTTCTGATCCTGAGGTCGTGTGCTTGAATCCGGTCGTGCACCGATTTTTCTATACGAAAAATGTATTTGCGAAATACCAGTGCCATCAAACAGTGAAGGAAAACATCGTGAGGAAACCAATTAGAAATCTAGCAGTGGTGATGGGCTTGCAACCAATATTGCCGCTGCGGAAATATTATATTAATATGGAACACCAACTACTTACTGCAAAACGTGTGCCAAATGTTTGAACGTGTAGGTACGTAGGTAGGTAGGTACCTCTGACTTTGACCCTCATTAGATATCCTCTAGAATCTTGAGTTGGTCCTAGGTACCACTTGGTACTTCTGAGATTCATTCAGAGATCTGAAGGGATATCTACCGTGGTCTGGATTACAGTCATGAAGTTTTTTTTTCCTGCTAGTATAGTTTAATGTATTTTTTTATACAACTGTTAAATGGATGTCAAATGGTAAACACTAGGTACCTATAACAAAGCATTTCACCGCATATTTGAAACGTGATCTAAAGTAGGTAGGTACACTACCCTGCGTTTATCAACCTGAGGCATGCAGGTGTTAGGCCTCAAAAGAACAGGTATACCTAAGTACATTATTTTGATAAGTACTTACCT
The DNA here is from genome assembly GCA_947095575.1 of Electrophaes corylata. Classification (NCBI taxonomy): domain Eukaryota; kingdom Metazoa; phylum Arthropoda; class Insecta; order Lepidoptera; family Geometridae; genus Electrophaes; species Electrophaes corylata. The sequence goes on from OX352714.1 coordinate 5,453,405, forward strand.
ACCTGCCATCTTTTATAAAGTACAAGCGGCCGCTCGCAGCTTCGCCCGCGTAGCAATTTTTTCCCGTTTCCATTATTTTTTCGGGATAAAAAGTATCCTATATGTTAATCCAGGTTACAATCTATATCTATTCCAAATTTCATCTAAATCGGTCCACTGGTTAGAGCGTGAAAGAGTAACAAACATCCATCCATCCATCCATCCATTAGTAGGATAAGTACCTACTGAAAATTACTAACTCCAAACCTAAGTATGTTAAAACTTGTAAAACCTAGAATCGTTGCTTGTACCAAGTATGCCTACCTACTCTATCTATGCCTATGTATCTATTTTAAAGAATCATTCCGTGTGTTGGCTGGTCGCACCTAGCACGGCGGAAGTAATCAGAGCAGTAATAGGAAGTATGCCGGCAACACTTCCTATGGACCTACCTAGTAGGTATACTTATAACTAGGTAAGTTTATTTCGTACGTGAGCTAAGCGGCCAACTCAAGTGGTGGAGAGTTTTTGTGTCAATAACCTAAGAATATGGACTATAAAGCAATCAATAACGGTCACCCTTTCAAATGTTGACCTTGAAAAACATTATCGGTAAGGAACTAAGAATATGGACTTCTTATTCTATGGTAAGGAATGACCAAGCAAGCTACGTCAAAGCGCTTCTATTCTACAGTAAATGCAACACTAAGAAGGATATGTAAAGCTATTTAGAAGCAGGTATTCTACAAAATCTGTGGTAGATTGCTGTGGTAAACGGTGTTTTTAGTCCTTATTCTTAGGTTTGTACCTACTTACCACAGTTAACTTTGAATAATTAGTTAACCTCTAAAATACCGTAATTATTTACATGCAACAGCCGTTAATATTGTGCTAGGTAAGTACCTACCTACTTACTGTTTTGTGCACCCAATTATATAACAAAAACTACGGTGCGTAAGTAGGTAAGTATAATTATATACCTACCTAGGTACCATAATGTGACCTTTTTATTCCTCCGCGGAAACGACTAGGTATCACGGGTTCGCTCTCTCTGGCGTCAAGGCAGTTGCGCCATGTTTGTCGTCGTTGCAGAGGTCAATATTATTTCGACAATATTCAAATAAACGTTGTGCCCTCCGTAGGATGCTAAATCATTGTAAGCGAGAACATAATTGTTAAGGAGGTGGTATCCGCCAACGAGAGGTTTTCTCCGTGTTATTTCTCATTGATGAGTGAGTATAAATGTCCAAAAAAAATATATATTGCTTATTAAAGACTAAATTTTAATTTGAACAATTGAAATAATTCTAACTATATTATTACTATATGAAAAAAATATCCAAAGTGAAGCAATTTTTATTTTAAATTTGGTTATTTCTTCTAAACAGTATTGATTTTTAGTATTTTTTTTCACACAAATATCTGTCAAAGTATTTATCACAAAGTGAACAATTGGCAGTTCGAACTAATAATTCATTAGGCTACAAATAATTATTTCTTGAATGCGATATGAAATGGAATGCGCGCGGGTCCCTGTGCGGGCGACGGGCGGCAGTGCAACTTAGTATGGACAGACTCCTCAAGGTCGTTGGCGAGTACCACCGCCTTAAGACAAGCCTAATTTCAAGCTAGTATTGCTGACGTTACAACACATTTTTTGTCAAATAAATCAATAAATTGTATACCTAACCAACCTACTTAAATAAATTTTAGCAAAATTTAATTATTTATTTTTTTTTGTGGCATCTGTCCGTCTTGCGGACAATTTTGCCAATGTCAAGTGGGTTGAATAAATTCTTTTTAGTCAAGTCGAGTCGGTAAAAAACTTAGACGAGTAAACCACCGTCTAAGGTAAAAAAAGTAAGGTCAGCCGTCATCGGTTTTGAAGAAAAAGATGGCGTTTTTCTTCAAAACCAAAGGGAAACATTTTCGTTCAAATCAGGATGCCTCATAACACACTTTCATTTCAATTGTTCACACTTGTGCTAAGACTTCAAGTAATGATGGTTAAAATACCACCAAAATTACCCATCAGAACTTAAAATAATACTAGAAAAACAATTAAAAAGAAAATACAATGTTGCTTCCAAAGATGACAGAAAACGAATCCCCAAAAATTTTAATTCAAAAAAGTTGTTTAAAATTTGATGACATTGACAAGGAGTGGATAAAAATAAACAGACACGTAGAATATTCATATTATAACTTTAGCTTTAACAGAGAGATGAACGAAAAAAAAAAGTTTAGTTTGTTTTGTTTGTTCGTTCGGTCGGTATTTCGTCAAATAAAATAAATCTGGAGAATCATATCCTTCGTTTCTTGATTAATGGACCTTCTAAAACGTTATGGTTAAGTTAACATATTTTTCACCAGACCAAATACTAAAACAATCGTATGGAGGACAACAACCAGTGCTGTTTTGGTTGCCTGTGCACCGAAGAAGAGTTCAACATACAAGAGTTTACTATCCATTGCGAGCCTCTTAGGAATCTTTTCCAGGTAAATATACTTATTTTGTCACAGTTTCTATGGTCTGATTAGTAACTTACTTCTTTGGTTTTGGTTTGTCAATTCGTGCAACAAACAAGCGCTCTTTGCAAAGGGTTCCGTCCTTGTAGTCCACTCTATATCCTGGATCAATGTATGTAAACAGAATATGCATAATCTTTTCAATGCCGGTGTGGTAATGAAAACATGGTCAAGCTATAGTATAGTGCAATTCCAGCGATTGCGACAGTATCCGGCCTAGCATATCTATAGCACATAGACATAGAAGAAAAGGCAATTCTTGTTGTATGGTCTCTGTAAGGTTGACCACAAATTACTAAATAAATAAACCTAAAGGTAATTCACACTTGTAATTCCAGCAGGAATCACAATTATCTAACCCCTAACAACCATCTGGGGGTTCATTTAACTCATTGCAAATTAGACCTGTAAGAGAATCATTGGTTGCCAGAAATTGGAATATAGTTTCTACATGCACTGCATCAAATATTACTTTTTCAAACAGGCCTATAACTACCCTTAGGAGTTATTGAGTATCAGATGGGGGGATGTTTACTGTGCATTGAATGTTTAATATTGTTGCAGGTTGATAAAATATGTTTATGTTATTTATGCAATAGGACAGCTCAACATGTGGAGCTATTCATACAAAATGTGCAGAGCAACCAGGTGTTATTACAGAACTTTCATGGGGTAAGTTGTATGGAAATGATGTGCTTGTTACCAAATCAACACAAATGTTACCTCAATGTGATTTTGTTCTCTGTTGTAGTTATTTTATTTAAATTTCACTAAAGAGATAACAACATTATGTAATATTGTATTCATTTATTTATTGTGTATGAGGCCAATACTAAACGACCATGTAATATGCGCTGGTTATAGACTAGTCTTGAGGCTTTGCGGTATCTAAAGGTTAGGATGTATTCAGTATTTCATACTGCACAGCTCTTTAGCTGAATATACGTTTTCATCAAGATTATGTGTTTCATTTATCAATCAGGACATAGCATCCTCCATACAACCTGTCCGGGCCCAAGTCCAGCCTTTGGTCACCCTCACACAATCAAACCTCATTGCCATGGATCTGGTTGGGACGACTGGTGATGAGGAGGTGTACTCTATCATCAGTAGTAAAGATCTGAAGATCAAGCTTGAGCCAAAAGAAGAGGGGTTGGATCATTTGGAAAAAGAATTTATTGATGAGGGTGGTGGTAGGTGTTTTTATCTTTTACTATAATAACTAGCGAAACAAACTTCTAAACCCTCTATACCCGTTAATGGGTTGGATTTCGGGAATTCCTTAGTACAACACTATGCACCAAGACGAATATACCCTGAAAATTTCAAGTCTTTACGACCAGTAGTTTAGGCTGTGCGTTGTCTATATGGCAGTCAGTCAGGGCAAAGATTCTTTTACTTGGTATAGATTGAGTACTGAAAGGTAGCACGTAAGCCTATCGTCACACCGACATACGAGTTACATTGCGCGGCAACCAGGCAACATTCCGCAGTTGCGTTATCGATGCCGAGCAATGTAGTTAAAATGTCAATACGATCATACCTACGCCTGGTATTGCAAGGACCCATACTAACACAGGTGGGCCAGCAGGTCCACTCCTGCATTGCTCTACATTGCGCGATATGTCAGCAGATACCACCATTTCCAAATTCATAGCATAACCTACTACATAACCTACTAGGTTAATGCTATAAAAAGGATTTCATAGCATTAACCTACCTACCTACCTAGTTCTTGAACCTACCTTTTATAACTGTTATAATATTGTAATTATCTTCCAGATTTCCAAGACTCTGCAGTAAAAGAGGAGGATAACTCTCCCCTAACTAGACTCTTGAAGGAAGAAGTAGAGTTAAAGGAAATCGACTTAAAAAGTCTTCGGAGAACTTTAAAACCCAAGAAAGTTAAGAGAAATGTCAACAAACTGAAGGAACGAATAAAGAATAAAATAATCGGTAACAAGTTAGGTGGATGCTGGTGTAATTACAGGCACAAGAGACTTTACACCTGTATGCCTTAGGTTGATTGACGCTGAGCAGTGTATTACTTATTACTATGAGGCAATACTTTGTTATAGGCGATGGTAACCATTTAACATCAGGCGGGCTATATGCTCGTTCCATCAGCAAATTGTATAAAAGAAAAAGGCGTAAAAAATACAAGGCATTAGTCTAATTTAGATATCCTTAGAATCCTGGTCTTGCAACTCAGTTGGTAGTAGCTATGCCTTCTGCCCTGTAGGTTCATTATTGAGGGCAAATATTGTGAGATGAACATCAAAGCTTGTTCTGTCTAGTTGTTATAATTAAATAGGAGAATTTCACTTACTTCTTATAAAACCTTCGAAGATACAGGGATATTTTGTATGAAATCACGGTTGTTCGGAGCACGCCCGTTGCGAGCGCTAATCATGTGTAGGTACATAAAACAGAAACCAACTCTGAGGCACCGACTCTTTGATATGAGCATTAAAAAACCACTATTTGTAGCATAAAAAAAAAGATAAAACCTTATTATACACAGGGACGGTAGGCAGTCTAAAACGATTTGTTCCAGGATGTAAATTTTTTGGTGTGTAATTTTTGTTACAGAACTCCCAAAAATCTATACAAAAATGTACATAACCGAGGCACAATGTAAGAAAGAGAGAGAACAGCGTGCCCAAGGGAGGACTTACCTACAAAGTTCATACAAATGCGAGAATTGTATTTTAGGCTTCATGGTACAAGAGCCTTATAATAGACACATGGCGAAGCATAGTCTGGTGGGTTTAGGATCAAAAAGTTTATTTTATACTGTCATCATTATCAACGGCCTGTGGAAGTCCACTACAGAACATAGGTCTCTCCTATACGTTTCCAGGAATAACGACTTGAGCCTGAGAAATGGCAAAAGGTTGCGGGTTTGATTGGGATAAATGTTTGCACGATCTGAATATTTATTCTGGGTGTTCTGGGTATGTCCCATGTATAATAAAAAATATTTATGTATGTAATGTATTGTATTATGTATATCAGTCATCTAATACCCATAACACAAGCTCTGCTTAGCTTGGGGCTAGATGGTGCTGTGTGGATTGTGCAGCATTATTATTATTCCATTATTTTCAGAGTAGGGGCAGATTCCTATGCAAGATATGCACAGTGAGATATAATACAGCCGCGAAATTAGCCAAGCACAAACAAGGGCATACACTGTAAGTTGATTTTAATTTTAAACATTTTTTGTTGAATTACTGATTGAGCAAGCCTTAGACGAGTAAACCACAAGCAGATATCCCACGTGATATTAAGTGGTTACCATCACTCACACAAAGTATTGCCTCGCAGGGCACGTGCAATGCACTGCTTTGCGTCCATCAACCTGAGGCATACAGATGCCTGTAATTTTACCGGCACCCGTACCCTTCAAATCGGAACCGGATTTTAAAAGTAGTCTTACCCAGCACCTTCAGTTTTGTGTTTTTGGCATCCACCCGACTGGCCTAAGGTATTTTTTGGGCTATTTCCGCTCATTCCCACATTTTATCCCCAGATGTGTTTTATTCCCGCTCGATCCCGATCCACCTGATGTTCAGCAGTTCCCTCAGCCTATAGCTATTTATATGAAATATTTAGTAAGCTGTTGTTCACCCTAGATTATAGAAGTACATAAATAAACTATACAATAAGTTAGGCCATATATTGATATGGGTTTGTTATTGACCATTTCAGGCGGTACAAATGCCCAAAATGTGACCTGTTCTGTGTCGGCTATAGGACGATAAAGGAACATTTCTCTTCAAAACACAGTAGCAGCCTCGGATACTGCGAGCTGAAGTGCCCCCACTGTCCGAAGATTTTTACGTAAGTTTGTATATGTCATAGTTTATTTGTTTTTATAGTGCTTACCTGCACTTAAGGAAATCACAAAGATTTTTATATTATCCCCAAAAAACAAGTACAACAAAAACAAAAAAACAAGTTTGTATATTTGTTTTTGACAACCGTCACAGCTCAGTTCGTAGTAACCCTGCCTTCTGCTATATAGGTGGTGGGTTCGATCCCCACCGAGAACAAACATTTGTATGAAGAATCTTGAATGTGTGATTTGTCTGCGCTTAGAAAGCAGTTTGAAATGATACTGGTAAAATTATAGGCACATGAGCTTTATACCTTTTTTTTTTTTTTTTTTTTTTTAATACAACAAAGTTGGCAAACAAGCTTACGGCCCACCTGATGGAAAGTGGTTACCGTAGCCTATGGACGCCTGCAACACCAAAGGAATTACAAGCGCGTTGCCGACCCTTTAAAAATTTTAAAACGCCCTTTTTGAAGAACCCCATACTATAGTCCTTAGTGAAAACCTCAGCAGGAAGATCATTCCACAGCCTGAGTGTTCGCGGGAGGAAGTTCCTCTGAAACCGCACGGTGCGCGACCACCCAGGTTCCAAGGTGTGAGGATGAACTCCCTGCCTATGGCGAGCAGTGCGATGGTAGAACGAAGCTGTTGGCATTATGTCGAACAGCTCTTCAGAGCATACCCCGTTATACAAGCGGTAGAACACGCACAGTGAGGAGAAGTCTCTCCTCAGACTTAAAGGTTCAATACCGCTTGTGAGCTTGGGATCGTCAACAATTCTCACAGCACGTCTTTGGACCGAATCAAGAGGTCCAAACCCAAGGCAAACCCAAGGCAATACCTGCAAGTCTCAGGTTAATAGACGTAGGGCATGATCGTCCGTGACCTGCAAAGGAATGCTTTGTTATGGTTACCATGACAAGAAAAAATATATATGACTGTAGGGTATTAATAGCTTATTTCAGTATTCTATTTTCAGTCGTGCACTATCTCTTCAGAAACACAAAAACTACAAACACTCGGGTAAAGACAAAGTAGCTTGTGAATTCTGTAACAACACATACGCCAATAAGGATTCCTTACGGTCGCATATCATGAGGTAAGTATTTAATTGACTGCATAGACTAGTAGTAGTAGAGCTCTTAGTGAAGGGCTCGTCCGGGGAAGTACTACCACCATGCCTATTTCTGCCGCCAAACAGCTTGCTGTGTTCCGGTTTGAAGGGTGTGGGTGCCAGTGTAATTACAGGCACATGAGGCTTAACACCTCTGGTCGATGGACGCACAGCAGTGTATTGTAGGGCACGTTCCTAACTAACGTGACCTACAAGGCAATGCTTTGTTATAGGCTATGGTAACCACTTAGCATCAGGTGGGCCATATGCTTCTTCCATCAGCAAATTGTAAAATAAAAAAGACGAATTATTCATAACGTGAAAGGCAGCAAGCTCAGTATTGCTTAATACTAACTAGCTCATATGAACTTATTTTACTTTGACTTTGACAGAAAACATCCAACAGATCCAGAGGTTGGCAAACGCTACATGTGTCAAGAATGCGGGATGTCCTTTAGTGCGCCATCTTTGCTGCGAAACCACGGCGTGAAACACTCTGATCTAAAAGCATTTTACTGTGTTGAATGTGACCGGTAAGAGAATAAACCGAATCTAATAATAATAATAATGCTGGACAATCCACACAGCATCATCTAGCCCAAAGCTAAGCAGAGCTTGTGTTATGGGTACTAGATGATTAATATACTTAATACAATACATTAAATACATAGATATTTCTTATTATACATAGAAAATACCCAGAACACCCGGAATAAATATTTGCAGATCATGCAAACATTTATCCCAAGGCGGGAATCGAACCCGCAACCTCTTTCGTCGCAGGCGGACATTCGCCCGCCGCGCCACATCGGTTGTCAAAATAACCCTGGTCGTCGGTCGTAAATTTACAAAGTTATTTTTGCTTTAGAAGTTTCAAGACTGCGGCCAACTTGACTCACCACCTCAAAACCGCTACACCTCATATTAACTACGCTGAGTTACCGTAAGTTACTATCATATCACTTGTTTCTTCTATGTCACTCTCAACTAGTCCTCTTCTTTTTTTATGACATGTCATCAAACGTTACACTGGCGAAATTGTGGGCAACTCTGCAAAGGCCATTCAAACAAGGCTAGAATTCAATTGTAATTTGGAAAATTTTACTAGTGGCAGGCAGTTACAGCCCGACTTGACATAATTTAACTTCTTGAGTAAAATTTATTTATATAAACTTGACTCTGGAAAATAGCGAAGAGACGAGAATAACTGTGACGGAAAACATCTGCAAACCATGATCATGAATATACCCTGAAAGACAAATACACTCAGTTTCAAGTCTCTACGACCAGTGGTTTCAGTGTGAAAAAGTCAGTGTCAGTTTAAGCTGTGCGTTGTCTTTATGTCAGTCAGTCAGTCAGGATAAAGATTCTTTTAATTTGTATAGATTAGAGCATTATTTTATTCTTTTTGCTTTCAGATTGCATTGTCAACATTGTGATAGACGATTTTCCATAAAAAGGGATCTAGTCAGACATACGAATAGAGTACACCTCAATATAAAACCGTATTCTTGCGACAAATGCGATAGGGTGAGTCTTTGACGACCTTTCCAACAATATTTTTTTATATTTAGTTAAGATCTCGTCCGGGGATGTACTACCAAGATGTATCTGCTATCAAGTAACTGTGTTCCGGTTTGAAGGGTGCCGGTGAAATAACAGGTATGAGGCTTAACACCTGTATGCCTCAGTTTGATGGACGCGGAGCCAGTGCACTGGACACGTTTCGAGGCAATACTTTGTCATAGGTGTTGGTAACCACTTAATATCAGGTGGGAGGTAATGAGTTCTATTCTAAGTCGGGACCACCGCGGCCAATTATATTACAGAAACATCACGACTTTAATCCCTACGTACGGTAGATATCCCTTCCAATCTCTTAGTACCAAGTACTCGAGATTATTCGAGGATGTCTAAGGGGGATAGTCAGATAGTATATTTGGTACATACCCACAGTTTGCGGTAGTTAGTATTCCATGCGTGACAGGTTGCAAGCCCATCGCCGATGCTAGAATAATAAATGGTTTCCACTCAACGTTTTTACAACATACATTTATCACACTGAAAAATTCATTGGTGCACGATCGGATTTGAACCCACGACCTTTGGATCAGAAAGCCCTGCCTACTAGACCACCAGCGCTCTCTCCAATGCCTCCAATTATATTAATTAATTATAATATTTATTTCCTTACAGACATACATAAACAGTTGGTCATTGAAAGAGCATAAGAGATATACACACGATGGCGCAAAGCGCGCGCTGAGATTTCCATGTTCTATGTGCGATAAAGTATTTGATGTAAGTATTTTACAAATTCATCAATTTTCACACAATGTTTTTTAATATATTTATTAATTTTTGTAAAATTAATTATACAAACCTCCATATTTTCCAGAGGAACTCCATTTTGAAATCTCACATGCGTACGCACACAGGCGAACGTCCTTACCTGTGCGCGCACTGCCCCGCTAGCTTCGCGCAGGGCTCCGCCCTGGGCACTCACGTCAAGCTTATCCATCTGCAGCTAACTCGCAACGGCAGGCCTAAACACAACCCGAGGGATACTACAACAGACTGTGTGAGTGATCACTAGTATCTTAAATCACCGAGTCTTGAGAGATCTGTCGAGTGTCTCTCAAGTGACGGCTGTCCACTGAGTTACTGTCCTAGGACAGACTGATCAGAAGTATCTTAAGTGACTCTTGGGTGACGGCATCTACTCAGTAACTGTTGCATGCATGAGTGAACACTGTTTTTTGAGTAACCGCAGTCTACTAAGTTACTGTACTAAGACAGACTGTACTGAATGAGTGACCATGGTTTACTGAATTTTTGTCTCTTGAGTGACTGCAGTCTCCTGAGTTTACAGTGCCCTGAGTGACTAGTACTTAATTAAGAAATGCGGTCATTTCTTACATGGCCTGCCTCTTGAGTGAGCATTCTGGTAGAGTAAACTATATGTTAGAACATATTCTTTCAACAGTTTTTGTGATAAAACTCCCTTAAGTTCAAATTCAAACTGAGATGGTTTCAATTGAGTCTAGCTTATTGAATAAAGACTTAGTTATTGCAGATTTTATATTCACTTCAGTCTCCAGGTCACCTTACTCACTTAAGTGGCCACTAAAATAAAACATTATGTATATTGAAATTGTCAAGAGTTCTGTTATTTACTATCGGTCAAACTGAATAAAATAAGTAGATAATTGTATGTTGTACCTAGATTAAAGATTTAATAAAATTGTTGACATAATTTTGTGTTTTCCCTCATCATTTTCTTCTTATTTTATGATATTGGACATCCAACATTATGCTTAACATAGAAATACTGGTTTAATGGTAATTTATTCTATGGATCTTGGATTTTTTGTGCGATCATATTCCTCTGGGTGACGTCTGAAAAAAAAATAAAAGTTAGCATGGTCCCTAGGAAAAAGTAGATGAACTTATATAAAAGTTTTGAACCGCCTTTGAGATATCTGACTGGTATCACGATTAAGTAGCTCTGGCTTTTGCCCTGTAGGTTGTGGGTTTAAATCCCATCGAGGAGAAACATTTGTGTAAAGCACATGCTTCACAGCAAAGCTGCTTGGTGGCAGACATGGGCATGGTGGTAGTATTTCCCAGACGCGCCCATCACTAAAAGCTCTACTACTACTACGAAATAGTATAAAAAAGCTTTCCTGATGTTGAGCGTCTACTACTGTCCACCGAGGACCTGTCCTAAGATTTATTGCACTGCGTCCATCGCTCAAGAGGTAAAGTAAGTTTAATTTGTTCGCTCCCTCGTGCTACTAAATACTCCTACTGATAGAAGCTGATAGGAGCACCGGGACACCCATTTCCTGATGCTCCTACTGAACTTAAAACTATGGGGAATAATGTAATATTCTACATTTAATTCCTCCTTTGCTTACTTTTTGTGATGCCTGTGCAAAGTGCTTTTTTGCGCAAAGAACTTTCCGCAATACAAGCACAGATGCCTGCCTTCGCCCGTGTGAATTCTCTCGTGGACTGTTAGGTTGAACTTCTTTTGAAACTGCTTGTTACATATGCTGAAAAATAATTTACAGGTAGTCAGTAATTAGACAGCCGTCACAGCTCAGTTCGTGATAGCCCTGTCTTCTGCACTGTAGGTGGTGGGTTCGATCCCCACTGAGAACAAACATTTGTGTGATGAAAATAATTGTTTTAGAAATTGAAATATTAAAAACCAAACGGCGGTCACATTACAATGGTATAAATAGAAAGGTAGATACTGAGTCTGGGTGTTATGTCTTCTTAAGTATGATGATGCTCGCATTGTTGTGTATTGTGTTCCATAAGTGATACGTTGCAAGCCCATCATCGCTACTAGAATACTAAATGGTTCCCATACGGTGTTTTCCTTCACCGTTTAGAGCACTGACATGATGATAACTTGCCTGCAAGAGAATGGCTTGATTCCGAAATGCTTGCCATTCTTATGGTTAACGAGATGGTCTGTTCGCGCAAAGCCTTTTCCACAGAGATCACAAAGTAGGGTCAGTTTCGCCTCAGCCGGATTCTGTGCGTGCTCCTACAAAAAAAAAGATTTTATTTCAGGCGATATCGAGCCCATATTTTTACGACTTACAACTAGAAACCAGACATGCTGAATACATTTTACACAGAACACAACAGTACAAATAGAAGAGAAACACATAATACACTGAGACTTGACTCAATGAACGAAAATATATTCCTTCATTGATCACCCTCACCTCAAAACACCTAAACAATTTAAAACTTCATTACTATAACTGGGTAGTGTAACGCGTAATATTTTAGGTGCTGAATTTCAGAAGTCTACAATCAACGGTATAGGTAGTACAGTCAGCTGCACTAAAATGTATACAATTCGTAACTTACAGAATAAACGCAAAAAATAAGTGAACTTATCAGCTAATTTCACGATTTTTGAGTTTTTATTGTTAAAAAGTTAAATATAAGGTTTTGATACCGTTTTAAAAGTTACGAATTGTATACATTCTAGTGCAGCTGACTGTACATCGTCTTTATGTATTCTAAGTATGTATTTTTTGACGTCATGAATCATGAACTTTGTTTATATTTTTTTATTTGTTTGTGTTGTAAGTACAATAAAAAATTTATATCTATAAATCCTTTTGTGTGGAAATGACGAAAATGTCACCTACCTCCATATGCATAGTGAGTCCATTCTTATTATCACAGGTGAAGTTACATTGACTACAGGTATATTTTCTTATGGCAGACAATCCTGGGTGTCTCTTGTTCCGATGGGTCACCAAATACCTGTAAAAATATATAATAATGGTGGAAAAATACTCCCAATGCCAGAAGGATTTTTTTCTACTATAAATTTGGGACTTTTTCCTTTCCAGTCCTATTTTTGGCAACTAATAACTTAATAAGGCTGTCCTTATAGCTACAATTATCTTCTGGTCTTAAGGTTGTGGGTTCGAATTCAGTCGAATCAATAGATTTTTCCATCGAAAAATTGATGTACGCAATGCGTTTGCGAGCGCTCAAACAATAAAGGAAAACATCGTGAGGAAACCAGTTAGTTAGCAGCGGCGATAGGTTTGCAACCTGTCCCGTATTGACAACTACTGCAAAATGTAGGTATGTACCAAATGTAATATTTGGATGTACCTCTGACTACTATTTAGACATCCTCAAAGACTCGAGAAAGTACTCGGTACTATGATATCTGGGAGGATATCTACCGTGCCTAGGATTTAAGCCAAGAAACTATTATCTTTGTAAATAAAATACCTGTGCATATGAAACGCCATGCCGCAAAAATCACAGACGAAAGGCTTGAGGTTGTTGTGGATATTCTGATGCTGTTCAAACCAGGTCTTCACCAGGAAACCTTTGCCACAAGTCTTGCAGGTGTACTGAAATGTGTCAAAGTATGGTGCTAATTCAAATTAGTGATAGTAGAAATATATTATGACGACCGATGTGGCGCGGCGGGCGAAGGGCGGGCTTGGGATAAATGTTTGTACGATCTGCAAATATTTATTCCGGGTGTTCTCTATGTATAATAAAAAAAATATCTATGTATGTAATGAATTGTATTAAGTTAAGTAATATCAGTCATCTAGTACCCATAACACAAGCTCTGCTTAGCTTGGGGCTAGATAATGCTGTGTGGATTGTCCAGCATTATTATTATCATTATTACCTAACGTGGTTAGGAATTAATCTTGTGTCTGTTTTTTATGAAACTTACATTTCGCTCATCCGTGTGTCTCTTTTCATGGTCTCTCATGGCACCTGGGTAAGGAGAGCTGTATCCACAACCGTGCTGGCAGAATAACTTGAACCCACTATGAACGCGGCCATGGCGAACTATCTCATATACAGTTTTGTATGTTTTACCTGAAAATACATAGTAATTAACTAAAAAGCCACTAAAAACTTCTTATACGTAATTTTGCAGTTAAGATGTATAACCTTGCACTGGCGGTCTAGTGAAAGCGACCACGCCCTCAGATCATTAGGTCGTGGTTTCGAATCCAGTCATTCACCAGTGGATTTTTCTATTAGAATAAAATATGATTGCCAGTGCTTTCACACGGCGAAGGAAAACATCGTGAGTAAACCAGTTAGTATTCTAGCAGCGGTGATGGGTTTGCAACCTGTAATGTATGGAACACCAACTATTGTAAAATGTGAGTATTGTATCAAATGTAATTATTTGAACGTACCTCTGACACCCTTACACATAGACATTTTCTTATTAATATTCAAAATGTTATTTAGGTATGTAAGATGTTTAAAATAAAAAAGAGATACTTATTTGTCTCCTCCATGTCAATCAATCTTTGGATGGTTTAAGAACTACCCACTAACACCAAAGATCTAACTTGACTACTTACCACACAACTTACAAATAAACGGTCTCTCATACTTATGAAGAATCACATGCTTGATTATTTCTCTAAATTCCTCATTAGAATCACCACAACTATTGCACTAATAAAAGGGTTTCTGACCAACCAGTGCATGTAATGTATATTTATCTGTCATGTCGCTGTCATTTTCCGGTTTTAAGCTACCTGGTTCGATACTGTGCTCATTTCTATAGTGTTTAGACAGATTGAGTGATGAATCACAGAGTTTGAAGCATGTTAGGCATTTATTAGGATCATGTTCTGCATATATACATTTTTGGATAACTTTTCTTTCTACTTTAGGACGTCTAGTTTTGTTTGTCAATTTTCTCTTCACTCCAGCTTTTGGTGTTGTTTCAATTTTTTTTGGAGTTGTAATTTTTTTATCTGTATCAGCATCACTATCTTTTTTTATTCTCTGGACTTCGAGACTTACATTAAGCGGAGGAAGACATGCCTCAAAGTAGTTTGAACTTTCATTGTTTTCTTCTTCTTCTTTAACCATCAAATTTGATTTTGGTATTCTCTCTTCTGCTATCTCCTTTTTAATTATGTCTTGCAAATATAAGCTTTTAGAACTGTTGGTAAGATTTTGCATCAGTCTTTGTTCATTTTCCACAACTTTTGTGCGGAACTGGTAAATGTCTTCGATTTTTAACCGACACATCTCACAAACTTGTTTCGGTAAATAATCAGATAAGCTTAGCTGTTAAAAAATACCAATAATAATGTGTGAAAAGATTGTGAACAAACTTACCTACTATCAGGATTTTACTGCCTGTACTACATACAATACTGTATGCAAAGTGGAGTTCAAAATGAAACCATAACTTAACCCAGTTGGTAGTTACATTATTATGATTTAAGTTTACATACTGGAGTGGCATTATTTTAAAATATGAAAGAACATTTACCGGTGGTCATTTGAGTGTTAGATATGCTTTGGATAACAATACTAAAGAGCTGGTTTTAACTGCTGTAATTCATTCCGTTTAAAGGGTAAAAGTACTATTTGGAGAGTGAAAAGGTTCATCATCCGCCTGAATAAGTAATTATCCTATATGTAGGTTTTTGCCAGACATCATACCATTTTTGACACGCAGATTAGTAAACCCCACAAGTTGGCATTATGTAGGTGCTCATAATATGGGATACTAACCCCCTGGTGGCTTGTTATGCCGAAACCAAATTCAAATAGGTACCACAGACAGCTAAATGAATTTGTACAAAACGGACTCAAAGTGCTTTCGGTATTTACCTACCTCTAAACTTAAACATGAACTAAGTTTTTCCATGATTTCTGAATCTCCTGTAAGCTCGCACACAACTTTATCGGTTAGGGAAAAGCAAAGCCTGCATATTTTTTCCATTTTAATTTAGTTTAGTTTAGATTGTTTCTAAATTATCTCGTATTTCATTATTGTTGTTTGATTGTTTGTATTTTTGTTTTGATCATTCAGGGAGGGGAGCCAAAGCTCAGCCAAGCCAATAATGTACGGCACGATAATGTACACCCTGCTAATGCGTGCTACATTTGAATAATTGGATTATCAGCCCGTACAATAACACGCCGTGTTTTAGTGTCACTCGTTGTTATTGTACGGCCTGAGGGCTGATGAACGAAAAAAACTCAGAATCAGGCCCTCGGTCCTAGAAAGTGAGTGCGAAAGGTCACGACCGACGATTTGACAATGTCTTCGAAATAGCAGGCTGTACATTATCAGAGGGCTGATTCTGAGTTTTTTTCGTTTTCCGGATACCGGATTTCCGTTTGCGAGCTCGAACTTTTTGTATGGAGATATGATAAGCGCCTCTAGCGGCATATGGGGGCACTAGCGTATCTCCATACAAAAATTTCGAGCTCGCAAACCGAAATCCGGTATCCGGAAAACGAAAAAAACTCAGAATCAGCCCTCAGATCCATAGGTTAGGTTCAACGTAAAAAATGTATGTTAGAACATAAAAAAAATACGCGAGGCGAGTGGATGTGCTGCGGCAGCTACCGCCGATACATCCAAAACGATTTTATCCTAAAATACGAATTTTTCGCACTGAAAATAAAGTATGGACTCCATACTATGGAGTCTCGCCGAGGGTGGGGAATGTTAATAATTTATTTTAGCTTCACCTTTTTCCATAATATTTGTAAAAAAAAACAATTTGTAAAAATAAATACAAACATGCAAAAATAAAATACAACATGCAAAATTAAATACAACATGCAAAGCTAATCTACCAAGTTGGCTCTCCCTATTCAATAAACTAGCTAAGTAGGTAGGTACCTAAGTATTAACCTTAAAAATGGTATTCTTTTTTTTATCATTAATAGACCGTCTTTTGGCTTCAATCATTCATGCATAATATAGGATGCTAATGTGGCACCCACTTCAATAGCACTAAAAAAAGTAGGTAGTAGGTACCTATTAAAATTTTGAATTAAGTAGGTAGTGGTTACGATGGCACTTCTCTGATTTCTTGTCCGATTGGAGTAATAAGATTACTCTATAAAATAAATGATCAAATCTTATTATATTGTATTGATACACCTCACTATACTTATACGGCATAAAATTTAAAGCAGTAAATATTGTTTTTAGATAGAAATAACACGTATCATTAAAATAAACCGATTTTATACCGGCAACCCATTCTGTGTTTGGAATAAATTCGTTTTAAACTCATCATTCGCGGAAATGTGTATGCAATGTAGGGTACATTGCATACACATTTCTGGGATCACATTTATGGGAACTGGATAATTATTTACCAAGAAAATTATGACTAATACAAATGTTTAATATGTACAAAATACATATAAAACAGTCGAGCTATCAACAGACTGATGCAAGCGATCTAGAGATAGCTCAACTGATCCAAATCAGTGCTATCCGGAAGCGTCCCCAAAACACAGGCTGCATTGCCACGTTGCATATCAATACTGATGCGCTGAGCTGCCTAGAAAGAGTTTAAAAACCCGGAAGGCCTCAGTACCCCATGGACCTAGAGTCTTGACCTCAAAAATGTGTAGGACCTGCGTGTTTGCATCTATAGTATTTGAGATAAGTAAACGAATGTAAGGTGTGGGTGAAATAAGTGTGTATAAGTGAACTAAGCATTATGCAAGTATGGAAGTACGTAAGGAACGTACCCTAAATATACTGCCTTGCGTTCATCAATTTGAGGCATACTGATGTTTAGTCTCATGTGCCTGTAATTTCGATGGCACACACACCCTTTAAACCAATTCACAGCAACACTGCTGAGTGGCATGGTGATGGTACTTCCCTGGACGAATTCTTCACTAAGAGCTCGGCTTACTATGGGTAAGCCAGCTATAAGTAGCTTAGACTATGAGCAATTTTACAATCTCGTAAATTTTTACCTACTGACTCAGTAAACATTTTTAAACCCAGTTCATTAAACAGTCATTCGTTTAGGATTGGGTATTTTTGTGATAAGATTTTGTATTGTATAAAATCCACTTGTTAAAAACAGGATTTGCGATAATATTCCGTGGAAAGTTCGCTTCCCTTTGATAAGAGTGCATCCCGTTTTGCAAAGATTAGTTAGTAGAATGAATTTTTACCTACAACTAGTGCATCTCATAGAGTCATTTCGTAGGACTCAACTGTAAAAACATGGCAGGCCATAAAATATAGTTTTGGTCATTAGAAAGTGGGTAGATAAGTAGGCAGAGTAGTTAATTGAAAGATTGGTAAATGTAACCACCAATTGTAACACTTTACACTTTTTCCAATTTTTAAATGATGTCACAATAAATTAAATAACTTTTCCACTACCTACCTAGTACTTGGATAAATAACGCATTCATGATATAGCTGATCATGATTTATGCAAATAAATATCAGACCAGAAATATTTGTGTTAGGTATAAAATAAATTATATTATTTTTACTCGAACTTGTAACGCATCTGTATGTACCATTAGTTTTTATCTTTGTACGCTTAGGCTACTACTGTAGTATTTTAAAACTCCTCACAATATGGTTTAAAGTTACAGTCTAGTGCCAAACACGGAGGGATGGACATTATTTATTGAGTTCAAAGTTGCTTTATATAATTTTGTTATATTTGTGTGATTTAAATACATAACTACCTAACTAATAATCATGTTACTGAAGTGTTCATTATTATTATTGCTTGCTAACATTATTGGAGCTGGTGAGTAGAGTACCTTTATGTTTCTTTAGAAATATAATTTAGATTTGTTTATTGTGTAGGTATAAATACATAGCTAGTTATCATACGCATATATCTATAATATAAAAATGAATCGCAAAATGTTCGTGAGCGCATAACTCAACAACGCCTGAACCAATTTGGCCAATTCTTTTTTTAAAATGTTTGTTGAAGTTCAAAGATTGTTTTTACGGCGAGAAAAATTCGAATAGTTGCCGGAAAACCCCTAAAAACAGCCCTTTTCTTTTTCCCATACAAACGTTTTCTAACTAAAACGAGCTTTATTGCTATAACATAAAGTTCATATTGAATTACAAGCACCCACTGTTGTTTAAACAATGTAGGTATGTTCCTAACGTCAAAGAGTCAATTTGCACTTTATTACCTCTGCACAAAGTTCAAATTCAATCATATCTATCAAAACAGTGTGCGTTGGAGCACAGATAAACAAAAAAAAAGAAAACGAAATCGAATAGTTCAATTTGGTCGGCTTCGCGATATTATTTCATTTGTTTTACTTTAAAATGCATTAGTTTTCAAGTCATTACAATAGTCAAACAAAACCAGCGTTACCAAAAGTGTTTTATTATTTTAAGTTTTTATTATTTCATATCCTTATTTTAAATACGGCTTGAAGGATTTAACTCCAAGTCATATCAAATTTAAAAAAAGTTGAAACAACAAACTGTCAATGTCAGTGTTTTTTTTTACTTGGATTTTCGGTTACCTACTCTAATGTTTGCAGTTTGCTTTTGTCAATTGATACACGAAACAAATTCGTACCTATATAGTATTTTGTGCAGTGTTTATTGTGACAAAATAATCTATACAAATAAATAAAATTGAAGTGTCTGTTTGTAATATTAAAATAACCGCTTTTTACTACATGCATATGAATGTATATGCGATACATATACCAAAATAGCATTTTTTTAAATGTTTGTCTGTCTGTCTGTCTGTTTGTTCCGGGTAATCTCTGGAACGGCTGGACCGATTTCGACGGGACTTTCACTGGCAGATAGCTGATGTAACAAGGAGTAACTTAGGCTACTTTTCATCCCGAAAAAATAACGTGAACGGGAAAAAACTGACACGCGGGCGAAACTGCGAACGGCCGCTATTTTATGCCGTATTAACGCCATCTGTTGGCGGATGGATGGAAGTGGCTAGCTTTAGAAGAGGCGATCCCGGACGAATGGTGCAACAGCTCGCTGGTGCCCATCTTCAAAAACAAGGGTGATGTACAGGATTGTAACAACTATAGAGGAATAAAGCTCATGTATGAAAATTTGGGAAAAGGTTGTAGCGCGACGGATGAGAGAAGAAAGTGAGGTATCACAGAACCAGTTTGGATTCATGCCTGGGCGCGGGACTATGGATGCCATCTTTGCGCTTCGTCAACTTTGTGAGAAACACAGACGAGTACACAAAAATTTGCATATGGTGTTCATAGATCTTGAGAAGGCGTATGATAGAGTACCCCGAGAGGTTCTGTGGTGGAGTATGAAAGTTAAGGGAGTGCCTGAGAAGTACATACAGCTCATTCGAGCTATGTACGATCGAGCGAGTACTCACGTCCGGTCTGAGGCCGGAGTTACCGCCAAGTTCAATGTGGGTGTAGTTTCCTGGTGATGGATGCTCTGACATCAGACATACAGGAAGAAGCACCCTGGTGCATGCTGTTTGCCGATGACATTGTTCTGGTTGGAGAAGATGCGCTTGAGGTCCAGAGCAGACTAGGAAAATGGTGGGATAAATTGGAGAGTGTCGGACTGAAGATCAGTAGAACCAAAACAGAGCATGTGTTTTGTGACTTCGGTGGTCCATCCAATTTTATCCCAATAGCCTTAGATGGTGTATTGGTATTAGGGATACACCAGTTTGTTCCGATTTCGGTACCTCGGCTCATTGATACAGAGCGACGGCGATATTGGCCGAGACGTGAAGAATAGAATAAATGCGGGATGGATGAAATGGCGACAGGTCTCAGGAACCACGTGTGATCCGAAAATGCCCCTTAAACTTAGGGGGAAAGTTTACAAAATGATCATTAGACCTGTCATATTGTATGGATCTGAGTGTTGGACAACTAAAGGGACTAATGAAAGAAGGGTACTTGCGGCAGAGATGCGAATGCTGAGATGGATATGTGGAGTTACTAGAATGGACAAGATACGAAATGAGTATATCAGGGGTAGTTTGAAAGTAGCGCCAGTGACGGAAAAATTGAGGAGCAATAGGGTAGCGTGGTATGGGCATGTCATGAAGAGGGATGAAAGTCATTTAACCTTGAGAGCGATGAACATCAATGTTGATGGATATGTGGGTAGAGGTAGACCAAAGAAAAGATGGATGAATTGTGTGAAAGATGACATGGATAAGAAAGGAGTGAGTACAGATATGACGGCTGATAGAGGGGAGTGGAAGAAAAGAACATGTTGTGCCGACCCCACATAAAGTGGGATAAGGGCAGGAAGATGATGATAACGCCATCTGTTGGCGACATCGAGTACTACTTCAGTTAAGATTTGTAAGTAAAAATGTTTACCGCCCAACGAAGTGGGCACGGGTCAGCTAGTCATCCTAATAATAATAATCCTAAAAGTTCTAGCACATACTGACTGATCTATACGACAAACCAAAATATTTTCAATACGATGTACATTCATACTAATGATGCCATAATTACCACATTTGATGTGTCAGTTCTTTGGTTTATGTTAGAAAAAATATTATTATTATACTTAATACCACACCAACTTGCCCTTCCTCCTTCCTTAGGAATTAAGGAACATATAAGTTATGTAGACGAACTTTTTTAACCTATTCCATCCCAGTGCTGGGCAAAGATCTCCCCAAAGCCTTCCTATTCTCTCTGTCCTTCGCTTGGTCCCACCATTCTTTCTCATCGACATCAAAGTCGATAGCAAGAAATTATGAATCCTGCATAATGTACCTACCTATCTGAGTTTTGTACCTTAATTTTGAATTGCTACGACCTACGTACACTGTCAAATTTATTAATAAACTTTACAAAGTTATCTTGTTGTTGTCCATTGGATCCATGCTATCAGCCGGATGCCTGCTCTTGGCATGTCCTCGCAGCACACTTCCGCTGTGTCATGGGAATGTGATGTGGGAGGAACTTTCGGTGATTCTTTATCGAAAAATCCGCATTATTTTCTTTTATGTCTATAGTAATTTGTAAAACTTTAATAGACAGAAAAAGCCTAAAGATAATTTAAAGGAAAAATACACGTATAAAATTGACTTTCATGTCTAGGTGGTCCTAGGTTCAGTAAAAGGACTAGTCTGGATCTAACGGCCGAAACGGAAAAAGAGTAATCGGGAAATCTAGAGATGAGTTGAGTGAGGTTAATTATTTGCATCAGAATTGTAGGTATCACCTACTTAGTACAATTTAACTGTAGAGTAATCCTAGGCACTATGTACATACCTAGGTACTAATAACAATGGTCTGAATTAATAACAAAATCGAAGAGTCATCAGCGAACACTAAGAGCGGTATTATATTTCAGAATATCCATTTTCAAACCCGTATGGACGACACATGCAAGGCTGCCCATATCCGAAGATAGACCATGGCAGGGTTCGTGTGAAGCAGAGAACTAGACTAGTAAAGTTTATGTGTGCCTATCGTTACGAGCTAGTTGGGAACAGATATGCAACGTGCAGGGATGGACAGTGGGATGTACCTATGCCAGTGTGTGTCAGTAAGTTATTTCCTCGGTATCTAATTATGGTAGAATGTAGATCAATATTTTTATTTTCACCGCAGCCACTTAGGGCGCGTTTATACGGTGCGAAAGGTTTTGTGTTGGACACAGAAAATCACTATCGAGTTTTGCCCCTTTATTCTAGGTAGCAACGTTAAAACTCTGTCAAGCTGTTATCCCTTCTATTTTTACAGGTAGTAGATTGTTGTAAATAGGACTAATTAAAATATGAACTACGAACAGGTTTTATATTGTTTTAATATCTAAACTGGTTAAATTACAAAATAGGTAAGTAATCGTTTTAGATTCAGTACATATGAATTGTTTCTTTTCAGGATCAGGTTGTTCGTTCATACCTCCTACACCCAATTCAATACAAGTTATGGAGCATCGCAATGCTTGGGTGGTAACCTTCTGCCTCCCTGGATATAAGCTAAAAGGATCATCGGCGATTTTTTGTGACGGGTACAAATGGAATGGCACCGCAGGGGTATGCGTGGGTAATTTTGTTTTAAAGTTATTGACAAATTAAGTAAGATACAGACGTGGCGTATCTAAAACAGTCTGTATTATTAGGTGCTTTACTCTAATCTGAATAACGATGTCGTAGTTTGGCAATCTTATACGGAAGCATCTAACCAAAACACCAGAACATCAGAAAATAAATTTGCAGGGTACTTACACATTACTTAACTCTTTAGCTGCATTTGTACGAAAGGTTTCGTTCGACATTTCGCGTTAAATTCCATAATTGCAAATACATTCTTGGCTTCTTTTGCCTGCTAGCGCAGCGCCTCCAGTGGCTGTGATTTACCTGGTTATGTATTCCATGGTCGTACCACTCGATAATGAAGATTTGCTTGCGTTGCCTCCGTCGTCTGTCAATGTCAAAAGTCTGTCAAACAAGTGTGCGGCGTGCGCGCGCCCGCCAACTTCATCTACTTACGAATTTTATTAAAAATTTGCTTGAAATAAAAAGTACCTACCTACCTACCTACTGTCGCTCGCTCACGAATAATTTGGCTTTTTGAAGAAAAAAAATTAGCAAGAAACAAACTAGCGTGCAAACTTTAGTTATTTGTCTTGTGCTTGTTCTACGAGAAAGGGAAAATAAGCGTTTGGGTCTGGCCTTTTAATATTTTTAGTAAGTAGTTCAGTGTAGGATAGCTAATGTTTGTTTGAAATTATTATTGAAATATAGTTTTTGTGTACCAATTAATTGTATCTAAATCGGTAGACACGTCCGCAATAACGGCTTTGAGCTGCAATTTTGAAGATCCCAACATTTGTGGCTGGACTCAGGATGAGCTTCACGATTTTGACTGGAAACGTTGGAATATGAAAACACCTAGCTCTATGCTGCTAACTGGACCCTCCCACGATCATACTTATGGAACAAAAGGGTTGGGTATGTCATTTAGGCTTTAATTATCTAGGTACTAGCTACACATTATCTAGCCTCTAACTCACTATAGTTTGTATTATGTAAACCAGATTACTGTTAGAATAATTACTAATTTTCATATTTTTGTTGTTAATATATACTTAGAATAAAACATAATACCCAGAGGGAGAACAAACATCTACAACCATCATACAAATGTTTGTCTGTGGTAGGGAACAAACCCACAACCTATAGCACAAAAGGCAGAACTACTACTTACTGAGAGGCTACTTTGTGAGGCTTATCCACACTAAAGCAAGTCCAAGAATTGGCTAGAAGTAGGTACCATAAAGATAAAATAAAAGGTAGGTACCTAACCTATTAATGTACTTGAATTTAAATTAAGATAGTGTAAGTGTAGGCCTTTGCCCAGCAGTGGGACGGGATAGGATAGGAAAAAAAAAAAAAAAAGTAGTAAATTAAGTGACATAGTTTTAGTGTTAACAAAATGTTTTATCTTCTAGGCTACTACATGTATATTGAAAGTACTTCAGAGCTGGTGAACTCCACTGCTCGGTTGCTCTCGCCCATCTACAACTCTTCGCTAACTGCAGATGGGTGCTTCAGTTTCTACTACCATATGTATGGAAAGTAAGTTAACTTTGTACATACACTAAATCGAGAGAGTAAACTTACTGACTATTAAAGATCTTTGTGGCAACTTAGGTGTTTTGCTTTGTTTATGTTTGTTTGAGCCTTTCAAACCGCTGCTGCTAGAATACTAACTTACTCTCCTTACACACACTGGCACAGTGAGAATAATCAATATTACATCTTTCAGGGATATTGGAGGTCTGAGAGTGTATCAGAAGCCAGACAGCATCCAGCTATATGACTTACTGAATGTGACCAATGGCTCGAAGTACCTTTTGTTTGAAATGTGGGGCAATCAGGGAGATGCGTGGTATAGTGATGTACCTAAGCTCATACACATGGATGAAGACTTTCAGGTGAGATTTATGAACTAACTACCCTCTGCTCATGATACAGCCAGCAGCAAGCGTACAAAAATATTTCTAGTAGTTATTAATATTATTATTCTGGTTTAATTTATTAATCTATACCAATTATTATTATTACATTAATATTGGCGTGTAGAGGTGTAGTAACAAAAGAGTTCCTAAAATTTAACCCCTGAACGGGTATAGCAAGGGTTGAAGTTTTATATGAAAATAACTTGACGCGGACGAATTTGTGCGCGTTTCGCTAGTTTCTGGTAAAATTACTTATCATTATTATTAGTTGTCGTTAGGCCACAGCAAAGGCATATAGGCGAACTTAAAACTTACTTGTTCTTTGTATATTTTCAGATTGTGATCGAAGGTATCCGTGGTTCGACTTTCATCAGTGACATAGCGATCGATGACGTTTCTATCTTGCAAGGTTCTAACTGCACTACCGCTCGACTGGCAGCCGAAACACCAGCACCGCCCGACAGTAAGCCGACCTGACACTTATACTTTATAACAGAGGTTCTCAAACTTATATCGTCTACCGCGCACTTTAAAAATCAATACATTTTGCGCCCCCAATTTTTTTTTTAAAGACTCCTTTTGATCGTGCCCTATGATACACATCCATGCGTCTCTGCCTGTTATTTCAACTGTGTAGTGAAAGTTAAAAATAATAAGTAATTAAGTTATCAATTCTTCGAACTCAAGACCCTAGAGAATGTTGGAATGTGGTCGAAAAACCCGTCGAAATAATGTTTTTCGTTTCCAGTGCAGACATGCACAGGTCGATGTGATGTACCAAGTATGAATATCTGTGGCTGCTCCATCGATTGTCTGATGGCCCAGAACTGCTGTCCTGACTTCCTTGATCTCTGCCTGGATGGAGAAGGTAAAATATATAAATACTACTAACACACTCTCACAACCCACTCGCCTACTACTGCTTGCCTCAGCACAGTTAGTAGTAGTGGCTTTGATCCTCACTGAGGACAAATGCTTCTGTGATGAACATAGACATTTCTTCTGTGTCTGGGTGATGTACCCACACATCAAATAAGGTAATATATGTTATTTAGCTTGTGCCTAGATGGCGCTGCTAAATCTGTGACTTTTACATCATATTTTACAGTGCACAGCGTAATCCGCTGGTTGTAGATACTTTGAAACTTCCAGGGCCAGGTGTAATACAACCACTCCCGAAAACTTTACTGCTCAAAGTACCTTTTAATATGAATAACTTTTTGCATTGTTTTTTTTTTGCACAAAGTGACAACTCTGAGCGCAAATTAGACAGCAGAATTAGGGACGAACATTTTCTGACATGGCTTACGTGACTGAGAAATTCTATTATGTCTGAAATAGTTGCACATTAATTAAATAATCTTTTTTTTACAGAATCCGATCCAGTACCCAACTCTACCAACACCCTTCCAGAAACCCAGAAACTTGTGGGAGAAACCACTACAGCCAAACCGACAACTGCTAGTACAACCACGACTGTTAAACTAACTACAACTATTACACCAAGTACAACTACAAAACCAATTCCGGTCCCTTTACCAAATCCGACTGTTAAACCGATTCCAGAACCTACACCCAAACCGAATGTTATTAAACCGAATACAACTACTAAACCAATTCCAACTACTAAACCAATTCCTACTCCTAAACCAATTCCTACTTCTAAACCAATTCCTACTCCTAAACCAATTCCAACTACTAAACCAACTCCTATTCCTAAACCAATTCCGACTGTTACACCGAATCCAAACACTAAGCCAAATTCTACTGTTCAACTAAATACTACTAAACCAAATCCTATTCAGACTCCTACTGTTAAACCAAATACTACTAAAAAAAATACCAATACCACCCCACAATTGAAAAGCTCTACTACAACAGCTAAGCCAGTTACAACAGTTACAGTGCGGAAAGTAACTCCAAAGGTTACATCGATAGAAAGGGTGACATTAATGATAGTGGATGATAGTGAGATGGAGAAGAAGAAAGAGGAGGCTGTAATCAACTTGAACAAGATGGCGGTAGTTGAATCACATACTTCAAGTAAGTGATTTTTATCTATTTACACGGAATTTGCTTAATTAAAAAACCCGTCAAATGCGAGTCAGACTCGCGCACGAATTGTTCCGTACCATTATCTTTAATATTTATTTTATTCTGTTTTTTAGTATTTTCCGTTTGTGGGATTCGAACCCACAACCAGGTAGAAGCACAGAAGGTAAAGCTACTACTTACTACGCTGTGTTCTAGTTAAATGTGGGTATGTGCCAACTGTAGTATTTGGACGTACCTCTGACCATGGCGTTATCACTCAATACAAATGTGATGTGCCGTATTTGAGGAAAGTTTGTCCAAATTATCAATAGATGTCGCAAAAATAAGTTAAGTAATTAGAAAGTTTTTATATTAGTAATATTGGCATTTTAAGTGTCCCGCACTACTAATTGTGTGAGATAATCATTTGCTATTTAATGCAAGATTTTTTACTATTTATTTGAAATTTCAGCCTTTGCAGTCAGAAATCGGTCTCTGGCAAATTGGGTTTCGGTCTTTTTTGAAAACACACGCTGGCAACA
The DNA here is from genome assembly GCA_947095575.1 of Electrophaes corylata. Lineage (NCBI taxonomy): Eukaryota > Metazoa > Arthropoda > Insecta > Lepidoptera > Geometridae > Electrophaes > Electrophaes corylata. The sequence goes on from OX352714.1 coordinate 5,480,707, forward strand.
CTAATAATGTCTACCGTTTTGCTCTGTGTCTGTGTTTGTTTTACATTTTCCTAAAAAAAGCTTTCACATGCTCTTCCCGGTAATATTAGTGATATTTGTACGATGACTGTGCTGTGTTTGGACTCCGTATATTCGGCCTTTGCTGATAAACTACTGCTTTTCCACCTGGACTTGGATTTGGCTTGTAATTTGGTTACCGGCGATACTTCGATCTCCAGCGATGAATAGAGCTGATCAAACGTGTTGTGTGTGCAAAACTATCTTTTGATTACCTATTAGCTACGGAAAAGGTGTAAATTTAAAATAAATATCATAATTATGAGCAATGTGCATTTATGTTTTCATAGCATTCCCAAGTAGGTATGTAGTAGTAACCCACCCCACGACTAGAAAATAATATAGGTATATGATATGATAGGTAGGGTAGGTAGGTTTCTATAGATAAAAGTTTGCCCAAATTAGCACGAGATGTCGCTACACGCTCAAATCTTTGAATGATGCCTCTATCTCCAGTATAAAAGTTACTTTATGCCTCTGACTACCCTCCTTGGACATACACATAGAATCTCGAGAATATCAACCGTATCTGGTGATGAAAGGTGTAAAGCATTTAGTTTATCTTTTCTTTCAGGTAAATCCAGTACATGGAAGACAGCTGTCATAACTATAATGTTAATGGCACTAGCAGTGGCACTTGTATTCGTTGCTTTGACAGCCAGAAGTGCAAGGGGACGACAAGCGATCGCCAGGCTTCGTGGGAGAACTAATCATGACTCTGAGGTCCGGTACCTCAATTCAGCTTGTGATGATGATGATTTGTGAACTGCTAAGACATTTTTGCTAAGCATGTTATGATGCAATTGTACAGAATAAAGTTGTAAGAAGAGTTTAATATTATACAATAATTTTTATACTATTAAACTCTTCGGGAGTCACGAACAATAAAATATAAGTAAGTAGTAGAATTTTGTAAATTTTGGAGATGCATTTTAATAAAACTTTTCTCATAAGTAGGAACTCCAAGCTAAGGAATAAGTTTTTAATCCTGTACTCCTGTAAAAAAAATATTTAAAATAGTTGTAAATAAAACTCTAAAGATACGTAAGTGTTTTATTTTTATTACTCTACTATCATCAGTCAGAACAGGAAGTAACGTAAAATGTTTGTAACAGAGTAGGTTAGGTGCCTACTTGTTTAACACGCGAACGAACGAATGCAAGCAAAGTTGTGAGACCTTCGTTTGCATTCGTTCGTTCGCGGCGTTTTGGTTAGAGCACAAAATATAAGTTGTAACTTTTGAAACTGGCCATAGCAAATAATTGGCGTAGCCTTAAATAAATCCCGATTGATGAAAACCTACTAGGTAGGAATAATAATATAATTTATTCTGATAGGTAACTGCACTAACCGTCATACTTACAAACGTTATTTAGATTTAAATATTGCTTGAGATATCTTCTGTCACTGTTTGTCACTATCCATTGATAGGAGATGGCAAAAGTTTTAGCATTGTTTATATTTTGTAAGGCCTTATGTAGGTACCTACTTGGTAATAAATATTTCTCACCTAAGTCCTAAATCTTCAGTAAGAATTTGAGCACATAAAGAGATGGATCCATCCAATAGCATCCTATTGGATCCAATGTTACCATGTTCTTGCTAAGACATTACAGTCGAAAATATTATTTTTTTCCACTGGCAACTCAATTTCCCGATCAGGCTCGGAAACCCGCGGCAATACAAATGTGTGACCTCGATACACGAGGGCGCAGCCTTCGACTTATCATATCGACCGGTACCAGGTCTTCACCGCGCATGCTCTCGAATATGCGACAAATGCTCGCTATAGCCTTCCAACCGCCTGACGTTTCAGTACTTTCAGTCCGATATTACGCAAATGTACAAAAACTGAAATATTATGTCTGTGTTGTGCTAGCAGCTAACGGTAAGTTTTTATTCAATTATAATAACAAGATTCCAGAACTATTCATAGATTTGTTCATACCTGTGAATTGCTTCTCTTGTATATAAATGTGGTTATGTGCTGAAAACCCGTGATAATAAGTATTTAAAAGCTGAAATTTAGGCTAAGGTAAGTTTGAATATTTAATGTAGTACCTAGGCATAATTTGTATATTTGGAAAATGTAATTTGTTGGAAAATTTAAACCCCCTTGTCTTGTCTGGTATCAGATAAGTTTATTGATCAAACAGCTAATACCTAGATATCTGTATGGTTGTGTAGTACTTGTAGGCATGGCGAGACTATCTACTTGATACATACATATACAATATAACGGATGTTTAGCTTATCAAACGGCGGGTGATAAAGTTTTTAACTTAGTTGAGCGTTCGTTCTAGCAGTCGTATAAATATGAATATTAGATTATATTCACTCAATGCTTTTTAGCTCTGACCTAAGCTAAGGGAACCAGATAGCTGATAGAATATTTCAGTGACAGAACAAACTATTCTTGGTAGGGATCGAACCCACAACGTATAGCGATGAAGGTAGAACTACCAACTGGTAGCTGTGAGGCTTTAGTATTTATTTTAAAAGAAACTTACGTTTCACAAGGTTTGCTTTAAGTAGAATGCTAGTGTACATGTCCTTGACTTCATTCGCGTGATGTAATTTTTACAACCTTCCACTGCACCCTTTCAGAATTTTATTACGGAAATTCCGTAGAAATAATTAGGAACTTTTTGTGATACAAGAACAAACATTAATTGCTATTTTTATGGAAATTCGGCAGATCGAAGAAATAACTGCACTAATAGGTACTAACCTAGGCACGGTAGATATCCCCGGATATCCAAGTTCATACATTACAATGTTCACAGCCACGTTTTGCAGCAATTTGTATTCCATATGTGTGTGACAAATCGCAAGCATATCACCGCTGCTTGAATTCTAACCGGTTTCCTCACGATATTTTTATTATTTACTAGCTGACCCTCTCGCGACTTCGCCTGCATTGTTCTGTGTGCAATTTTTCATACAAACTTCATCCCCTTTTTACACCCGCTTTAGGAATGATAGCTCAATGAAACCCAATAAGCTAACGAATTGTGCAAATGGCATCAACATTTATTTGCTGAATTCAGTATCAGAAGTTTTTGCGTGATGCGTGTACAAACAAACAAAAATTATTTTTTTCGTGAATCGGTTTCGTTTATTTTCCTATTTTTAAGTATTATTGGCAAATTTTAGAAAAAAATTAATGTAGGTACAGACTTTTTGACTTTCAGTTTGATCCTCAAAAAAGCATAAAAGTCAGTTCAGTAGTTTGATAGTTAAATGAATTAACTGAAAAAAATAATTGAAAAGAATGTCCTCCAAGCAAAAGTTAAAGTCAGTTTCACAAGTTCTTTAAACTTATTTAAAAACCATCAAATGCTACTTCCATTGCTGACTGTAGGTACCTGGAGTTGTTCCTTAAGTTTCTGCGACCTCAGTAATAAGTAACATAATCGGTGATTTAAAAGATTTTAAGTAGGTAGGTACCTACCTACTTTACTTCCCAAGCAAGGTTTTATTTCAAGGCTCAATAACCTTGTGAATACTGTGTGCGATAGGCATTTCACGTACCTAAAAATTTATTCAACGTTGTAATGTTTTTGACCGACTTTCAAAAACAACTTCGTTCGAGTGTATAAAACCTTCAGGTTACATTATTTCAGTACAAGTTTTTATAATGATCCTTCTTCGTCTGCAATCCGGCTTCAAAAATTAATAATCCAACTCTTACTCATCAGGTAATTATTGATGCATCGAGTATCTAAATCTTTCTCTGGTCTAGGTATAGTAGGTTAGTAGGCTGGCTAGGTATATATTTAGAGAACTGGAATGTCTTACCTCTAGGCCGCGAAGATTACAAGTAAATTTTTGACATTAAGATACACGACATAAACATAAAAAAACATAAAAATAAAAGGAAACAGTAATAGCTAGACGACTAGAGAACAACAAAAATATACTTTACATACGATTACAGATTGGTTGTATTTTAGGCACGTATTTATGAAACTGCCAGTGTAAGCACGCGCGCGCTACGTCCGCGTTAGTTATTTTCATAAAATCTTCAACCCCTGGGGTTGGATTACAGGAATCTAGTACCCTCTACGTACCAAGACGAATATACCGTGAAAATTTGTTTGTGGTTTAGGCTGCGCGTTATCAGTGTTTGAGTCAGTCTATTAGTATTTATTCTAGTGTTTAGATTTGTCTTTCAGATTTTCAGAAATGAACTGCCTTGCCTATTTCATTTTATGGTTTTTCCTCAGTTTTTCTTTGACCCCATTTTTTTTGATTATATAATAATTTTAAAACTTTAGAAAACCTTTATTACTTATATAATTATTATACTTATTATAATAAACAAACGAACATAAGTGCTAAATAAACCATGGCGGCAATTGCGTCATAGCTAGGTACTGGATATAGGACTAAGCTCAAGGTAAGCACGGTTAGAAGTTCTAAAGGTCACGAAGATACCTATTTCTAGTTCAGAAGTATTATTGACTTGGTTCGTATCTAGTACAGTAATACTATCGAAAAGACATCAAATCTATATCAATTATAAGAATTTTTATACTGCTTAGAGACAACGCACTTGAAATTTTCAGGGTATTTTCGTCTTGGTGCGTAAAGGTTGTACTAAGAATAGGATTCCCGAAATTTAACCCCTAAACGGATAGAGCAAGGTTTGAATTTTTTATATTTATAGGACATAGACAGGAGTACACTCAACATCAGGTGAGACTGCGTGTTCCATTATGTTATCTCAATTTTCTATACTATAGTAAAACTGAAGAGGTCGCAAGTTATGAAATCTTGCTAATAGTAGGTACCTAAGGCAAAAATACGGAAACGACTTATAAAAAAAATGTTTGTACGATTGTTTGTACACACTTCACGCAAAAATTACTGAGTGAATGTTGATGCGATTCGCAGAATTAGTCCAACTTAAAACTTGCATAGTATATGTATGGATTTCATTGAGTTATCATCCCTAAAACGGGAGTAAAAAGTGGATGAAGTTTGTATGAAAAATGCGAACGAAGTCGAAGTCACGAGCAGGTCAGCTATTTAGTTATAAAAATCTGTGTAGGTCTTTATCCCTGACCTTTTTATAGACGGTTCATTTACAATTTTCCAGTATTCCCAAGATATGACCGAGTGGGCAGTTGTAGTGGGTTGGTTCAATCTAAGTCTGTAACTAATCAAAAAACTATTTATGTTAAATTTGCAATAGGTCATGATTAAAGATATTCCTTTATTTATAGATTTCATGAGCTACAAAAGCTTGCTAAGTTTAATCTAAGAGGTAATATAGTATTAATCCAGTTTCTGTTTATCAAATATTTGTTTTAGTTATTACTAATCATAGGTAGCTCCAACCTATGAGTATCTATACTTTCTACGGATGCCACAAATATTGTTATTAGCTTTCATCACACTTTATTTTTTGTACCTATGAAATGACTTTTTAAGAATATAAAAAAGCGAACGAAGCCAAAGACATTCCACTATTACAAATGTTTGAGAAAATAATGAACAATCTCCTCCCACCGTCGTCACCAATTTGTATCATATTATCTTCTTACAACCGAATTATCCAAAATAGGTTGTTTGCCAGTTTTTCTCGTATCAAGTTTTCACCGAATCTCGCTCAAGGCTATTTGTGTAATTGTTTTAAAAATGATTTCCCTCTAGTCTTTATTATTATAGCCCCCGAAACTAAGTTAGAGACCGAATTTCGGCTAATTGACTATAGCCCTAATGGAGTTGGCGTACCGGGTCGCGTTCGGGTTGAGGAAATCTTCTCATGTAGACATGATGTAGAGGATCATTTATAGGTACCTACTATAGCACACTGTGCTTACTTCTTTACGTAGCGCTCGCGTGGCGTAAATCAAAGCCTGTTACTAGCTCTACAAACTTACTACACTGAAAAATGTCTGAAGACTTTCAAAGTAAGCTTGAAGACTCCGTCATCAAAGTCGGTCACTAGCTCTAGGTACAAAGTTACAACACTGTAAAAAGTCAAGCACTTTCAAAATGTCTACATAGGCACTGTTACCAAAAAAATACATAATAAAGCAATAAACATACTGAACATACTGAAATTATAAAACACAGGCGTTTGCATGTATGTTTTATAAATTTAGAATTCTGCTCTAATTTTGTAAGTGTGGTCGGCTTTATATTTAGTATTTATCGATCTAGACTTCACGTGCATTTATGTTATTTAAATAATAAAAGGTCAGCGTACACTTCCGCTCCTTCAGTTTCATGAATATCCAAACACACGTGCACACGCGACGGTTCTATTAACTACCCTCTTATAAATATGGACAAGCCACGAGTAGGTCAACATTCACTATACCCAAAGATAGTTTTTTTCATAACAACTTTAGTAAGTTGAATGGCTGAGAAGTTACGGGTTTGGTCCTGCGTGAGGACAAATACTTGCACTGTTTGAATATATTTCATATTTCATTAGTTTAGTATTTACCCTCATTTAAGTGCGAAGTACTTTTAGGATATTATAAAATCTGCAATTACTTATTGATCTAATGAAACTTGTAGTTAGTAATACGACACACCATAAATTTGTATAGGATGTAGACAGTGGATGTAACTATTAAGCGTAAAGATGTACTATTATAGACGAGATGGCATGGTGTTTGTTAGTGTTTGACCAATTTTTTACCAAAATGCTGTTTGAATTACTGAAAAAAGGTTAGGCTTGGATGATGTACTACTTCCACTTTTATATTGACCCGTCTACCCCTCCAGAGGGTGAGTGATGTGCATTGAATAATTGAACGCAGTGTGCACGCTATGCCACTTAGGCACAATAAGGGTGGCAGTGTAGTATATAGGCATTTTTCAAGTACTGCTTTTCGCCATCGTTTTCTTCCTTCCATTTTATTTCTTTTGAGTGAAACCTGAAATACCTACTGAATGGTCTACGGATGATGCAAGTTGTTTCTTTTTTCAAGACTACTACATCTATTCAACCTGTCTGCATCCTACTGCTCTGGGTACCTATTGTAGCCCCCTCGTATCGCTATATTCGTACCGGTCTTCTCTATTTGCTGCTCGACTATTATTTTGACAGCTAACGCCCGAATACTCAAACGCTGAACGCTTTCGATTTTTTGACAGTTTGCAATAAAAGTCTGTCAAAAATGCGTCACTTGAGACGTGATTAAATTTAATTTGCGTTTGGATTCGTTTTCTGTCATCTTTGGAAGCAACATTGTATTTTCATTTTAATTGTTAGTGTGAACAATTGAAATGAAAGTGTGTTATGAGGCATCCTGATTTGAACGAAAATGTTTCCAAAACCGATGACGGCTGACTTTACTTTTTTTATCGACTCGACTTGACTAAAAAGAATTTATTCAACCCACTTGACATTGGCAAAATTGTCCGCAAGACGGACAGATGCCACAAAAAAGAAAAAAAAAATTGCGTTTGAGTATTCGGCCATAAGTTTATTTTCTCTAGATAAATATAATTTGTCTAAATTGATCTTTAGCTTGGCCTTTGGTACAGACAGCAAAAAGAATAAATTAAAAACATTACTTATTAATATGATTTAGTAATCAAGCCCCGAATACCAGAGCAGATAGTCAGAGGTTTGTTTAAAGGTTCATGTTTTCCTCTAGTTAATATTTCATACCTCCATCAAAGTTTTTTACGATTACTTTTTATTAAAGCTTTACTTTATTTTAGCTTCTTTTTAAACCCAAATTAAACGTACCTACATAAAACATTAAACAAGGCTAATATAAAATCAGTAGGTAGGCTTTATTTTCTCTTGACCGTGACCCAAAATACTCAGAAATGGGAACTTAAAACTGGAAATGGCTCCCGTTTTATCAGAACCAATTTCAGGGTGGACTCGTTTATTTTAACTGTAATTTTATTCGCTTTGTGTATTCGAATGGCTTAAGTAACATAAATTCGAAAGTATGAACCTTGAATCTCTGCTTATTTGCATGAAGATTTTTACGTATTTCTACCTCTGTTTGATTCATCGGACCTTTTTCACACCTCAGTAGATTTGTACTCGTAGCTTACTTATGCATTGTTTTGTACATAAAATTGTAAAAACCAAGTAGTTACCTAGTCTCTTGCCTGTTCTTTAAGGCTTGATCGGGTGGAACTGGCACCTAATAGATGACGACTCTAAGTGATTCTTAAGATTCTGCCGAATCTCCGGACGTACAATTTCACAAAAAAGTCTACTACAAAATAAATGTAACTGCGCGAACTGAGATCTTTGCGATTGAGTCGTCGGGTTGATAAGTCATTGAAACTGTGCTTCAATACAGTAATTTACCAAATACATTCTTACCGTATCTTGGAATCGATATATCAATATCAGTATCTTTGTTCGATTTGAGTTACATGGTTTCTAGTAAATTTCTCAATAACAACTGGTATATGGTAGACAATGCTATTCTAGCATTATATTATTTTGTGCAAAGTTTAAAAAAAGTAACTTACGTTAAACAAAAATATACATAACGACTTACATACAAACATGCAAAGCAAAATTTGCCAATATTTGCCCTAGTTGTCAACCGATTCTTCGATCGCTTCGCTCTCTCGATCGAAGATGGCATTTACCGATGTGTGGGTGCCTTTCGCAAAAAATAAGAATGCGTCAACCATTATTTATATTTATTATTATTAACCACTATAAACGTGTCTGACTACTCTCTTAGATACCCTCAAGAACTATAAGTACCTAGAGGCGATGTCGACTCCGTATGGGGATTACAGTCGTGATCCTATTTCATATTTACTTTGCGATCGAAGCCCCTAGAAGTAACATTACCTAATCTCCCAGTACAGACGCTAGTTTTGCATAACTAGGTTTCTAAGGACAACTAAGGTTGTCTGAGTGCTTCGTTGCCTGGACATGGTTTCTACTGGGCGTTGTATTTTTTATGGAAATAAAGTTTATGTCAGTTTTATAGAGATAGAATAAGGCATTTAGTAGAATAAAATCTGTCATCGGCACCCTGTAGCTGCTACGTAGCGATTTTGATTCCGATTCTGATCCGTAGTCGCATCATGTGGATAACCCTTAGCCACGCTGAAACGTCGTCACCGCGCCGTGAGGACAGCGTAGTCGATCCGTAGCCGTAGCGTAGGTGTTACGTAGCACTAACGTAGTTCAACCGTAGCTGTGCCGTAATTTATTCGTACCTGTGCCGAAATTATTTCGTAGCCTCGTCGTAGCTGATACGTAGCCACACCGTAGCTGATACGTAGCCACACCGTAGCTGATTCGTAGATGCACCACAATTTAAAAGGTCTATGCTTTGCCACACTAGACGGAAATTCCGTCGCTGAACTTCCGCGGCGGTCAATCCGTTCTATACGGTACCAGCCACACTGAATATTCAGTGGCAGATCATCAGTCGGCTGCCTGCGCTTATACGGTGTGTTCGTGAATTTGTGATGGATCCGATAGAAGTGATACCTATTTATGAGGCATTAGAAGAAGAAAGAAGAAGAAAGCGTAAATATTGGGTTCATCCCTTAAATACTCTTCGACTAGAAATTGGGCAATTTTAATAATCTTACAATATTTTCGCAGTCTCTTCCCATGCTCGTTTCTTTGCAGTTCTATCCGGCTTTTCTCTAGAGTCCCAAAGGCAAACTCTATTTTGCACTTCGATAATAAATCGTTCAGTGTCAAACATCCTGTGCGTGCGTCGTCACTGCGAGCTATCCGCTGAATGTGGCGCGATGCATACAAATACCTGTAATGCGACGTTACCGATCTTACGCTGACGGAAGATCGGTGCGCGGACGACCGAGCAGACGCGAGCGAGTGAGCGGTCCGCTCCGAGTGACGGATCGTCCGCGACGGAACGACCGATCTTCCGCGTAGTGTGCCCGTTATTTGTATTTTATATGCAATAACATGTATTGGCGTTCCGCCGCGGAAGTTCGGCGACGGAATTTCCGTCTAGTGTGGCAAAGCACTAAGACCTCGTTGTAGAGCGGTGGGTTACTATTCGGCTGAGATATTTTTTGCTGCAAATATTGGTTTCGGGGCTCGTATGTAGAACTGAGTGGCGTCTGAGGGAGGAGGCTTATGCCCAGTAGTGGGTTAAAACAAGCTGCCAATGATGATGATGATGATGATGATGTAGAATTGTAGTAGTTGAGCTCTTTGAGAAAGAACTCGTTGGAGAAAGCTCCACTACCACTACTTCTACCTCTAAGCAGATATGCTTGCAGTGCTGTGTTCCGATGTGAGGTTAGATACCGGTACATGCTAACAGCATACCTTTAAATAATGCAAACAATGCAATACTACATAGAAAACACCCTCGATTATCATTGGTAGAGGTAACCAAACCGCTCAACATCAAGTGAGGAGATAAAGATTAGCAGTTGGCTATTCTTTTGTCATTCGCTAGGGAACTAAGTCGTTACTTTCTGGCCAGTAAAATGTGATGTTTGTGAGGGTTGGGATGTTTATATTTGCAATTCGTTTTATTTCGGCTTAACTGGACTGTGGCTGTATCACCATAGTTGTCATGAAACTTTAGTATTAGTAGAGGTCTTAGTGAAGGGCTTGTCCGGGGAAGTACCACCTACATGTCTATTTCTGCTAAGCTTATTATGTTCCAGTTTTAAGGGTGTGGGGGCCGGTGTAATTACAGTCACATGAGGCTTAACACCTGTATGCCTCGGGTTCATGGACGTAGAGTAGTCCATTGTAGGGCAGGCCTCTTACGAACGTGACCTACGAGACAATGCTGTGTTATAAGTGATGATAACCACTTAAGATCAGGTGGACCATCTGCTTTTTCCATCAGCAAGTGAAATAAAGAAAAGTCTCAAATAGAAAGAGTGAAAGCCACCCATTCTCCGACAAGGTCAAAGATTTTGAATCAAAAATAGGCTTACCATAAGTAGCTCTTCTGCAAATAGGCAATAGCTTAGACGAAGGTCGCGAGAACCGGATGGGTAGATAAGGGTTCGTTTTGTTCGGCCAGGACATTAGTAGGCAGCCCTATATCTAACATTAGATATGTTTAGATATTTTTTAGGCTTCTGATAATGATAGCTTAGATAGCAGCTACTTCTAGAGTCTACAGACTCACAACTGTAATGAACAAGTCATTAGACATCCTTATGCCCCCCTCAGATGTACCTAACTCAAGATCCTGGATGTAAATCTATAAGGGTAGTCAGAAGCAAGGTTAAAACATTATGTTTTGCACATGCTCACATTCTGCAGTATTTTTTTCATACGTGAAAGGTTGCAAGCCTGTTACCTATTGTAGCTAGAATTGTTTTGTTCCCGTCGTTTAAAAGAACTCGACCTTGTCTTGATCAAAAGATATAATTTCGGGGAAAATAGTAATTATACTGAATCAACGTTATAGGGCAAAAAAATAACATTAAAAAAAATGTATGAACGTTATTTGGTATCCCTACCCAATTTACTAGGGACAGCAAAAACATAAAATAAAGCTACACTTACACATTTGCCCTCTGCTCTCACCGCATCGTTAAAACGTAATTGTTCTCTGTGGCTTGGCTATTATCAAGCGTAGGTAATGACACGCCCTAATGTATCATTTTAAGTTTCAACCCTCCACCCGTTGTGTAAGTTTACTAGCTTCCACTCTTGACTTTGCTTGCGTGAAAGAAAGAAGATAGAACCATACTTTATTTCATACCATGGGTAAACAAATATCTCTCGGCGCTTAACAACGATTGGGAACCCGGATAAAACAGTCTAAATGCTTTTCTAGGGCACGAGTTGTATATGTTGCCTGGTTTTCTAAATAGTTCAAATGACGCGGCGCGATTGGTCCTTTTAAAATCAAAAAGGATTTATGCAATAGAATCGTAAGATCACATGTAAACGTCTTATAACTAGGTGAATTTAGGAGCTATTTTCTCACGATCAAGCTTAGTAGAACAGGCAAGTAACGGCTTGGTCCTACCGTTTCTCCAAGTGTCGCGCCAATACAACTTTATGAAAGCAGGATAGAAATATGTAAAACTTGAGTGATATAACCATAAGAGAAGCGAGAGGAAAGTCCAAACATTTGACACTTGCTTACTGTTTGGTTTGCAGTAGATAGCTTTATGTGACAGGTCGCAAGCCAATTCATCAAGACTTTCGTATATTTTTTTGACAGTTTTCTGCTATAGTTTTACTATAGCCAGGACCGATGAAAATAAATAAGTAACCACATACGTAGGTAATTTACCTGTATATTACGTAACCTCTCGAAAGGTTGTGTTTGTAGATAGCAAATATTATACACACGATAAACCTTCTATTTTAATGTAAGTAGGACTGTTTCTGAGGAAAACATGGCTATTGTAACGAACAATACGACAATGGTGCGGCTCTAAGGATTGTTTGCAAAGCCCCAATCCTACGTAGTGTTGTAGTACCTACGGTAGGTACATTCACAAAGACGGAATTGTAGAGAAAAAAAGAAAGTGAAACGAGACAATTGCTAGATATATTATTCTGATTTATAAATTTGCCTCTCAAAATTGTGTCTGCGATAAAGTCAATTTCGAAAATCCATTTTTTAGACTGTGACTGATTGGATTTTTCATTTTAGGTACTTTTCTGTACAAAAACGTATTTTCTGATATACCAACTACCGAGTCTTATTGCGATTCCTAAATGGAATAAATAAAAAAAAAAATTTGTTTGGTTAAATTCGATGACACAATATGAACGGTTCATATCACGACGGAAAAAATGTTATCGAATCTGTTCAAATCTTCGGTTTAGGTTTTCAATAACAAAAAAACAAAAGTAATGCCAACTCAAGATACTTTGATTACTTAGCTCATACCCACGTGCCAAATTTTCAATAAGACTTGATGGTAAAAGGGCAGGTCTTGGCTGTGGACCCGGACGACTGTGTCGTAAAGGGTTGTAAGATCTGGGCAAGTCCTTACGACCCTTTACGACTTACCCGTTATTGGCCTTTCCACGCTTTTACGATTTATCTTTTTCCATTTCCAAAGTCCAACGTAACCACCAACACATCAGTGAATTGTGAGTAGTTTAATTTACTTGCGTTCGTTTACATATTTTATGTCTAAGATGTACTGTAAATATCGGAAGTGGAACATGGGCAAAGGCCCCCAAAGACTTCCAGTTATCCCTTGCGCGATGACGTAACTGAGAGTCTAGTAGACAATACTTATTCGAAGCTGTTCTATTTCTTCATTCGAGCGCACTAATACATATCAATTATCAAGTAAAGTACCTACAATTTTGTATTCATTGCAAATAGATCACGTGATGTTACGATTACACGTGCTTATGTCGAGTGGTCGCAATATATTTTCGACTTTTCTACTAGCGTTTGTAACTGTGTAAAATTAATGCAATCTGCTTCCTATATGACAAAAGCCGGACGGTTACCACCACTAGACGTGGGTTATATTCCACGCGTGCCGCCGTGACTTGACTAATTGGATGTTTTTCCAACTTCGCTGAATCCAAGAAAAACCTTATTACTAGCTAACACTGACACAAATAAGTAAAGTAAAACATGTTGATATATTTTTCACGAAACGAGCGCAATGTACGCAGCTTTGTTCGCTCGCAGCTATCTTCATACAAACTTCAACCCTATTACATTAGTTTAGGGGTTATAATTACTTTACAAATATACTCTTTGAGTCCCCCCTAAGCCCAGCTTAGGGCTATGCGTCATCTATATGGTATTTTTGTGTGTATTTTTATACTTTAGATAATACGGCTGTACTTACTTACATAAAGGCACTTATAGGTAAGTATGCATTTATTTGAGATGAAGCTATTAATAGAAAGAATTGAAGTTAAACCTACGACAAAACTATCTATAGAAATCTATAGATTATAGATATACCTCAGATCTTATGGGTACCTACGCCTATTGTCATTACATTACATTACATAATATATTACATTATATTTGAGATATCCCAGTTTTCTGCTGAACGTACGGTTATAACTTTATTAGTGTATTTGTAACAGGTTTACCACTTGATGTTAAGTGGTTACCATCAACTATATAACAAAATATTGATTGTGACGTAGGTCGAGTTCGTTAGAATCGTGCTCTACGATGCATTGCTCTGACCGTTGACCTGAGGCATACATTTGGGTTCCGGTTAAATGACAGGCATATGAGTAAGCCTCATTTAACCGGAACCCACACCCTTCAAACCGAAACTAAGCATGCACTAGTAGTTGACCGACGAACAGATTACCATATAATTATCCGAGTAAGTAATTTACAATAATGTCATCCTTATATTAAGCCTTTATAATACATTGATGTGTATTCGACTATTTGAATAAATTGACGAAGCACGAAAGCCTTCAATAACGACCACCCCACAGCAATAGGGTTCCAAAGAACCTTTTCCATTATTCATAGCATTGTACTTCATACCTACTTCTCCATTATTGTGAGTGCATGCGAGCGGCAAGCTACCCTTAATAGCTGATCATACCAATTTGAATCTTATCACGTGGGTATAAGATTTGAAATTGAATGTAAATTATTTATCAGATGTACCTACCGTATAAAGCCGTTGAATTGTTCTTAATCGAAAGTATTTAAGAGTCTAGACAGGTTAGATTGGTTCAGAGTACTTTTAAACGATCTTCAGCTAACGTTTTTGTACATTTCAGTCGATCTTAAGACCATACTTATATGCTGGTATGATCCAAGGTAATCTCAATACTTCTACGTTCGTAGTTCTTTTTATTTTTATTATACGACTTACCGATGGAACAAGCAGATGACCCTCGCGATATTAGATAAAGATAAATTTATTACTATGCCTCATGTGGCTTTAATTTCACCGACACCCACACCCTTCAAACCGGAACACAGCAAGCTGATTGGTGGCAGAGATAGGCATTGTGGTAGTAGTCGGTAGTACTTCCACTAAGAGCTCTACTACTACTAAAACTCTCAGTGGTAGATAAAATATTGTAAAAACAAAACATATAGATTAACAACGTAATCTACTGAGATACAATACTTTTGACTACTATTAGCAGAGACGAAATACCAGTGCACTCAACATCGTGAAGAAAACATCTATAGGCAAGCATAGTTATAATTCCAGCGGTATTTATTTTGCCACATGTATCTAATATTTATTTTGGTTCTAGAAACAGCAAAATGATCGATCCAAGTTCCTCTGAAGAAGACAGCGATGATGAGCACAAGAAACAGCCGTCCAAAATGGTGGGGGGCAAGCGTAAGTCACTAGGTACATCACCTCACTTACTCATTGCTTACACTAAGAAAATAGGGTTACAAGACGTAACTTAGCATAATCCTACATAGTAGAAACGTGTTAAAAGTTCACCTTGTGTTCCTCCTTGCAAGTATGCGTCTAAACCGAAATATATTCTGGAATACTAGCCAGTACAAAATAAGACTTGATCCTAACTGTAAATATCCTGGATCAGATCCTTATACCCAAGAGATCGTATCAAAACATCATTAGCACTGCTTATTGATGCATCTAATTAAAATCGTTTAGTTAAATATAGAGCACTAGTTACGATCTTTTTCACTTCGCACTTTAATTGAACCTCTACTTAGCGGTCTAAACTTTTGACAAGTTAGCTGGAGATATCATTGCGCCTACCTTAGCGAAGCTTACAATTTAGAAGACCCACGAGTTATTCAATCGGTAATTTTAGAGTAGGTACTGTACCTATGTAGTCTCTAAAAAAATATTTTCGGAAGTAGTCCAAAGCAGTCCAGACCTAACAATTTTTCGATTAAAAATATTATAATTGCGCAGTGGTCCCCCCCGGATCGCTGGCAGGAGGGCGTCCATCTGTTCGAGGGAAGCCTGAACTCCCTCGAGGGTCCACAGCTGGCCTGCCTGGCGCCATGCCGAAAGGTGCGTACTAACCTGTGTATTTTATGATTAACAATGGGCTACAACGGGCGGATTGATCCTCCCTGTGTCCTACAGTTAATATTTTTGTAAGGAAAATGTTTTGTGCGTTAATTTTCTACTCAGCTTTTCTTCAAATGATTACGTATAACATTTTTCTAAAAGTTTATGTTAAAAGGATGTGTCACGCGTTCCAACGGAAGGTAACGGTTAGATCATCTCACTTGTCGAACAAAATATAAACGAGCAGAATATCAATAGCACGGTCAGAAAGATAAAAATTACAAGCCGATACAAAGTAAACTGTTTCTAGGTCCAAGTCCTCTTGCAACGGCACCACATGCAGCACCCCTTCATCCCGCCACTAGGCAGAGGGAGGCAGCCGCGTTAGCGCCACCACCACACGCGTAAGTAACGCTTCTATCATAGTAGGATACTTATATCTATTGAATCCTCACGTCCATTACACTCATGGACCATTTTAGAAGCTGAAACGCTAGATAATCAAAGCTTGAACGAGGCAAATTAAAGTAAGAAGTTGACGGCTCTACAAAGCATATATATGTAGTTTGTATTCTTAGTGGATCTTGCTTTTTTGTGTTACATTTTTGTATGGAGTCACAGTTAGCGCCTTTAAATAATTTTTATGACTCCATACAAAATTCACTTAAAAACAAGCTCGTGATACAAATGAAACAGTATGTATAACTCAGAGTAAATGTTGATCCCAAAAAACCGAATGTTCTCGAAGTTTTCACAACCTACATTTTATGACTAACGCAAGATGAAAATGATTGTGAAAAAAATGATGAAAGTGCTTCTAATCAGGAATCAACTTGGCAAAGTACCTACTTTGTAGACGGACAATACACTAAGAGTGATTTAGCAGAGGCTAAAGTTAGAGTATTGCATAAAGAATATTACTGAAGTCAATAACTATGTAGTTACTACTATAATTTACTGTACCAACTGTAATTTAGAGAAAACACTGTGAGTAGTTCTAAAAAACAATAGATTGTACTACTTTAGCTCTTGATTGTAGCAAAAAGTTTTAGGTATAAGAAGATCACGATGTAGATTTAGACTGTAGTTTGCACAACATTACTGTCCGTTCACACATACAGACTGCCTTTTGGATTAACAAAAGCTCTATATCAAACAAACCAAAATTAAATCAGTACTTCAAGGATTTAGTTGTTTTTGGTTGCACTTAAAAAATCCGTACTTGTTCCTTATCCAACGAGTTTTTGTATTATAGTCTGTTTGTGTGCGCTGAATTCATATACATTGACGATATAATACTATCGATCGAGTAGATCGTTCCTTCGCAGGACCTCGACGGGCAGTGCAAGTTCAGGTGAGGCGCCAGCACCGTCCCCAAGTCCTTCTGGAGCCAGTCAGTCGGATAAGGATCAGGATCCACAGGTACAATGATCGTAAAAGTACGATGTGTGGTTTAAATGAAAACTTGACAATTCATTAACGAGATAGGCACGATAAGTCTTTATTATTGCTAAATAGTTAGTTTAGTAGCAAAAAAATTATCATGAAGCCAAAACACTCGTGATTTCGTCCGGGTAAGCTATTTTCGTACAAAATTCAACCCCTGTTGTACCCATTGAAAGGTTGAATTTCTATCTTGGTATACCCTACGCATCAAGACTAATATACCTTCAAAGAAATTGCAAGTATCTACCACCAGCGGTTTTGTCTGTGCATTGTTTTTACGTTAGTTAGTTAGTAATTCAGGATTCTTATAATTGGTATAGATTAGACGATTCAAATGATGCATGATAATTAATTCATATTCACATTTCTAATACTGATTTCAACAGGTGCTATAATTTTCCTTGATCATATACCCTATCATAGTTTCCAGTTTCCACAACATTAACATGAAACGCAACTTTGAACCTTTTATTTTATAAATTGCTCTATAAATCTGCCATAATAAAATACAAGCACTAGTAAATGGGCTACACCGAAATGCTCGTTCATCATTATGGCGTGCTTGGAACTAATATTTTGTTTACTTTGCAAACAGGTTTTTAAATTTTCAACGCCTATAACGTAGAGTTTTCTGTAATGTAATGCAAGAAATTAATTTATCTAGTTGAATAACGAGCTTTTTCAATCAGCACTACTAACCTTAAAGCTTATTGAGAAACAATTTTTAAAATAAAAACGAATAAGTAGGTATAAGAACCTATAGATAGAGTGAAATGATTATTTACATTATAATACAGGAAAAGATGGAAAAGTTAGAAGAGGATAAAAAGAGGCGTCTCCAACTCTACGTGTTCGTATCTCGGTGTATTGCCCATCCGTTCAACGCCAAGCAGCCTACTGATATGATGCGACGACATACGAAACTCACTCCTCACCAGTTGGAGACGATTCAGGCTAGATTTCAGGTTTGATGCAATTTCAAGACTAAATAACAACAAGCTTACTAACAATTATAATTATACTTGAATAATAAATATACCTGCCCTATAATGCTGGACATAATAATGCTAATGCTATAGATAGGTATTGAACCAGTTATTTCACTGCTCGGAATTAGTTCCCCTATTTCCTCCACCTGACTTGCACTATCGCCCATTTCAGAATCTGAGTGAATATCCAGCACGTTGGATATCTGACTAATCCAATTAATTGTAATTTTGTATCTATAATTCTCCAAGATCGAATATTTTTCTCAGGCTTTCCTCAAAGGAGAGACACAGATCCTGGCAGACGAAGCTTTCCAGAATGCAGTCCAGTCATATCACGATGTTTTCTTGAAATCAGAGAGAGTGGAACAGATGGTAAAGTCCGGTGCCTGCTCCCATCACGACTTCAGGGAGGTTTTCAGAAACAACATCGAGAAGAGAGTCAGGTTTGAGATTTAGGTTGATGATTAATATTGTTTTATCTCTAGAGTCAAAATTATCTCAGTGGTGGTAAGACATGGTGAAGCAATGATAAACACAGTTAAAGTTTTGTAAGAATGTTACAGCTCTATGATATTTATGGTTTTTATTACATTTTACCATGGTTCAACAGGTCTTTGCCAGAGATAGATGGACTTAGCAAAGAGACGGTGTTATCATCATGGCTTGCTAAGTTTGACTGCATTATGAAGGGAACGGGTAAGAACACAAACGTATTTCTACCATTATTTCCGTAACTTAAGAGCATCTAACAATACTAAAAAGATCTAGTAATAGAACAAATTGAATACTGACAATATAAAAGTCACACTGATTTATGGTTTAAATGTTGCAGCAAACAATTAGAACGATGCTCATAAGTAAAACTTTAAAAGAAGTAACATATTGATTGTTCGCAAAAATACATCAGTCTTTTACATTGATAAAACTTCCAAATGGATTCAATACTATGCTTGTAAAGTTGCTGGAAGATTTGTATTTCGAATATATCTGTTTTTTTTGCTGACAGTCAAGTTGCATAGTCAAGATATGCAGCATGTTGCAGGCAATGTGTGTTTATCATAAAGCTTGTGTTTGCAATGTGCTCCGAATGTTTGTGTATAAAATGCTTGTCTAATGTTTTGTTCATGTAGCCCAGCCAAAGGTAAGCTCCATTTCTAATATTTTGTTGATAAAGATCCCCTTGTGAAAACCGCAACGTTCTATCGCTGTATTACCTTTTTGTTGGTCAGAGAATACTCTGTAATATTTACCTGTGTTTTTGTGTCCCTTTTCCTAGTCGATATATCTTTAAAATACTTTTTGTTTTCAAGTATCCGTTAAATTAGAATTTCCCGTGTTGTTTACGATTACATCATTAAAACTTATATTTTGAGTCCTAAACTTTGATATTTTAGTACTTTAGCCCTAACTTTTTACTGGATATATTTATACCATGATGTAACGATTCTAAACGAATAATGTAGTCATAGTGCCCCTTATTTTTGCAGTTATTTCAATATTAATTAACTATTTACCTTTGTGATTCGTTCGTGTTTGTTTAGATTGTGTTCATAACGAATAGTTTCACTAATTTCATTAAATTGTGGATTTGTGTAGTTCATAACATTATTGTAACTATTGTACCCTGATTATGTGTGTGGCCTGCATCTGTCTCACTATCTGTGTTTCTTTCCTTGTCTTTCACAACATGTCTCTCTCACACACCCGAACAGGAATAACAGGTATCACTTGACAGATTTATTTTAATTATTTTTTCCTTTTTTATACTTTTATCGCTTGAGTCACGTGTTGTTGCTTGGTTTTTGCTTATATGTAATTTTTATTACTTTCTTATTGTTATTTGTTACTAAGTTCTATCAGGTTTTGTAATCTTTTTTTTATAATTTACTTCTAAACAAACAGAATATTTCTTTTTTTCAAATGACTTTTTTTTACTCATAAAACACTTATCTGACTTTGATACTGGTCACTTCCATTTTCCAAAGTTCACCTATAAGGTTTATAGAACTATACTTTTGATGGTGTTTCCGAGTTAACTCTTCAATGCGAGAGAGGTAAGAGCACTGCATGTTTTGGTGTTTATCGATGTTGCTACCGCTCTTTATGTTTCAGATACTGAAAAAAGTACTACTACTACGTAATATACATAATTATATCACTAATATTGTTCTTTCCTTCACTCAGTTCTCGGTTTCGTTGCACATAAATTCTCGTGACACTTCTAAAACCACTTTACCTACATGAAAACAATAAATAGTCATACTTTTATACTTGTCTAGGTTATTTCTACAAAAACTACAATTTAATACAGGTAATAATTATAAGTACGGCAAATATACATAAACAAAAGTATTTTGAGAAAAATATCGAGAACCAAAATGTATGTCAAAATGTTCGTATGTACTACTAGAAACCAATTCTGGTGACGAAATTGTAGTAATCGAAAATTTAGTTTATGATAGTTATTACCCATTTAAGTTTCCTGTTACTTACCCTTGATAGAGCCCCTTGGTCCCCAGGGATCCCCGGAGACGACGAGTCCAAGCGGCCCTCCAGAGCCCAACAGCAGAGCCTGAACGCTGAATGCATTCTCAGCAAGGAACAGCTATACGACATGTTCCAACAGATTCTAGGAGTCAAGAAATTCGAGCACCAACTGCTTTTCAATGCTTTACTGGTAAGGTTGAGGCAGCCTTAAAACTCTGTGATCTGCGTTAACCAGTTATACTACTCTAGAAGATTCTACTTATGAAGATTAAGTATCTTACGCCTGCTGCAATGGTTACGGGTTAAACAGCTATTATCTTCTTTATATAAATAAAAGAGAGTCGTGCTGGTTACAGTATTTATAACTCAAGAACGACTGGACCAATTTTTATGATATTTGTGTTTTTTGGATTTATCATCGTCCGGAATAGGATAATAAATAAGTAATAAAAATAATAATGCGGAATGTAGTTCGCGGGGTCAGCTAGTATGAATATAAACGTTTAAAACACTAAAAACATTTGAATATTTTTTGAAAGCGTTGTACCTACGTGTACATCTTTGTAGTACTTTATTGTGCCTTCAGCATAATCTAAATTAAAATTCTCCTCTCGTACTTCAAACGTATATTTGCCTCTGTCGTAAACATTAGAATTAATTAACAAGAATAATTAAAACATGAGTTTATCTCAGATAAATATTTATATTTACGATTACAAGGGTCGGGAGTTGAATAAATTTGAACACAGGCAACACAAAAACGTTACCTACATTTAGCAAACATCATAATATTAATTAAGCTTAAATAATTAGAAACTTCTCTGAATTAAATTTAACTTTTAGGTAAGCTGTAATAATTACTAACTTCCACCCGCGCTTTTTTATATCATGGTGACCCCGGCCTGGAATAGGATCCCTCTGTCCCATCCCATGGATGTCGTTAAAGTCAACTTAGGGAAAGTACTATCGCCTATCCCATGCAGCAATCAACATGCTAAGTGTGGTGTCTGCGACAAACCCTTTCAAATATGAGGGAGTCATACGCCTCCAGCAGTGGACTTATTTTGATTGATAACGATGAGGACGATGTTTAAATCTTCCTACTTTTTGCAAAAAAACATCTCAAATTCCAACCATATTTTCCACATCCTATATTACATAAAACGTTGGTCGGTGAAAAACTAAATTTTTCGTATTTTTTGGTCAATATATTTAAATATAAAAATTCCTGTTCGTTAGTCTGGACCGTTCCGACCGGCTAGACCGATTGATTTGATTTATATATAAAAACGTTATTGATACGAAATTCAACGGGTCAGCTAGTATTTTATATAATATATTATTGTTGTTGACCATAACAGATATGTAAGTGAAACTGATAAAGAAGACGTGTCATTTGTTTTGCAGCTGGATTCAGCTGATGAACAAGCTGCAGCCATAAGAAGAGAACTGGATGGAAGAATGCAAAAGGTCAACGAAATGGAGAGGGTAAGAATTTAAACTGCTACATGTATTATATACATTATATTATATCGTCATAATGGTTCACACAGTTAGAGTATAAATATAACTTACCTACTACTTACAACAGGGGTTGTTTTACAAAGGTTATATAAAAACATACCTATATAAAAGTATCTCTAGAAAAAGTCGTAGTAAAATTGTCTCTATATAAGTATATATGTATTAGTTATCTGTCTCGCAAGTTGCTCTACAAATGCAAAGCAACTACAATCTTTTCTTTAGTTTGGGGCTACATTTGCTGCAAAAAATGAGAAAATACTCACAAATTTTCGTTATTATCAGTGATTATAAAAGTAAAACTAGACGGATAGTTGTTTTATTTTTACAATGGAGTTCCGCAATGTCACACCTGAATCAATTAACTATTTTAGTGATGATAAAATGTATGTTCTAGAATCGCAAGCTGATGCCAAAGTTTGTCTTGAAAGAGATGGAATCCCTGTACGTCGAAGAACTGAAGTCTTCAATCAATCTCCTTATGGCTAACCTGGAGTCGCTACCTGTGTCCAAGGGTGGGGCTGACTCCAAATACGGCCTGCATAAAATCAAGCGGTATAATCACAGGTCAGTGTAAAATGACCACTATAGTTTTATTCTACTTATAAGTGAAAATGATTCTTTTTTTTTTAAATAAGAGGTCGGAATTATATTGACAAAAAATAAGAATCCAAAATTTAATAATGATCGGGCTCGTCGATCTCCATTACCAACACGATATAAGTAATCCTGAATATCAGTACTCATATTTTTGTCAGTATTTTACGATTTGTTTCTAAAGTAACAAAATAAACGATCAAAATTATAAGGTTTTGTGTACTGGATCATGTATGTGGTCATCATTTCATTATTCGATGTGGTCAATATCGTCGCTAAATGATTGGTCAATTGTAAAACTACATATAAATCAATCTTCTTTGTTAATCTTTATACAATGTTTATCACTATTGATCAATCATTAAGTATTAGATGCAAGTCGATGGATTTAATTTTGTTTAAGTTATTCAAAATTCGTTACATTGTGAGCATCACTCTATACGACTTTATAAGCATTGTCATGGTTCTTCTATAATTCGATGTTTTTGTTATTTATGATTTACTCTTTTGGCACTTAGGTTTGGTTACGTACCTTATCTTAGTCTGGATGCATCGACAAATAAACCCAATTGTATCAATTGTTACTTTGATATTTAAAACTGGAACGTTTCAACTCAATTTGTTTTCAAAGTATTTATGTGGCGCATATAAATACTAAGATCTGAAACAATAGGAACCACATCGTGAGGAAAGTAAATTATAAAGCCGGTGTATTATTACTCCACGAGTCTTATAACTAAATAAACACCCCAAATAATACGCTGACTTCATTCAGACACTCCTATTAAACTTCAACTTATTCATTTTCTGTTTTGGTTTTTCTGTCCCTGGCACTTATCCGGATGGTAAAATATAAAAGGAAGTACAAGTAATGAGTACAAAATTGATAACTTTGCGCACGTGTCTTGTGTAGAGGGACCCCTACACTCTCCTAGCCTGAATAATGAATCTTCGAATCCTAATGTTGTCATTTGACCACTGTAGAACTAGAGAGACAGTAGTTTTGAGCTTCTAGCTAACGTAACCCTTTGTAGTCGTAATTAAAAGTGGTCTTCACGATAAATAAGTGAAAAATGACAGCGAAAGATTTAATCAAGCTTCCACTATACACTGCCAGAATATATACAGCTTATAGAAACTATGACCGTAGAACAAAATAACAATGTAATATAGAAAATATAGCTACAGTTACACCTAAAAGGCTTAGCGTAAATCTAAAGATATTTAAACAAATAATAGAAAGAAGGCTTCTAAAACACAGCTTTATTTGTTTTTGTTCCACCTTATTTTCTTCATTTTGTTTTTCATTTTACTTTATGTACTACTCAATATAGTAAACAAAAGCTTTAAGCTTATAAAAAGCTTCGCTTTATAACACTATTAATATATCATTGACATTTTCATCACATTTATTTTGTCAATACACAAAACGATTTCATAGTTTTGTTTATTACAAAAAAAACAGTAGCACAATCATATTTCACTATTTGATATAACACCATAATTATTCCATTTTATCATAGTGTTAATGCTACTTATTGCAGTCTTTGTAATATTTCCCTTTTGTATGCTTAATCATTCTTGGTAACGGTAATGGTTCCTTATTATTGCCACCATACATTTTGTCCTACGGGCTTGTGAATGTCGGTCCAAACATTGCTTGACTAACCCTAACAACCAAAATATCATATTTCTTAATGTTTGTTATTACCCTCTTAACATTTAAAAAAATGTCATTGATCAATAAAAACCATGGTAATTGTGTTATTCCTGTACGTGTCTTTGTGGACGTCATATCCTTGAACTTTGGGATATTGTTTTATTATAATAACTTTAACATCGAAAATTATTGCAATATTAAAATTGCTGTTAATATATTATAATAATCGATTAATTAAAATAATATTTTTTAAAATACATATTGCGACTGAATTAAATGAGACTTCACAACAAATTGTTTGATAACTGTAATCAAATTTTAAATTTGTATGGTGGTGGATTGTTGATGCTATTCATCATTTTGGAAGATAGATCAAATGCGGGACCAGACCCGAGTCCAAGACTGAGTAAGCAGCTATGTTTCAGATCCCAAGGGTCTCTCGCGAACAAGCTCACAGGCGAAGAGAGTGGTGACGCTGACACTCAACTCACCAAAATGGATGTTGTGCTTACTTTCCAGATTGAGGTATGGTGATTTGCTGATAGGATAAAAAGGGAGTATAGAACGTCGTACAAATACGTTAGTTTTCAAATTTTAGAGATATAAATCTTAAAGAGAAACATACCGATGCGAAATAAAGGACAAATGCGATAAAATATTGAGGTAAAAAAGGTGTTACATATTGTGGATTTAAAATTGAAATAAAATATAAAGATCTTAATTATCACTATTTAAAAAAAGGCCAATGGTAATTACTAATGACTGTTATATTTTGACGTCGAAAAGGAAAAAAAAGAAAACTCTGCTATACTTTGTAGACTAGAGTTTACCAGACAGATCATTCCAAACGAAAACATATGAGTAATCAAGGTTGTCATCTAACAACTTGCATTTGGCACATGACTATTTGCACATACGTTTAAATTGTCATCTGAATTGTAGGTGGTTGTAATGGAAGTAAAGGGTCTGAAGTCTCTAGCGCCGAATAGAATAGTATACTGCACTATGGAAGTGGAGGGAGGTGATAAGCTGCAGACAGACCAGGCAGAAGCATCAAAACCTATGTAAGTATTTTAAAATTTATGCAACGACCTAGGTACCAGGACTAGATGAGCTATTTGTGCAGACCTCGCCCGGGGAAGTACTCCAACTATGCGTATTATTTTTACAGCAAAGCAGCGTTGCTTTGTTCTAGTTTGTGAGGTGTGGGTACTGTTTAATTTATAAGCACATGAGGCTTATTATTATACCTCAGGTTGATGCATGCAGTGCACGTTCCTGCATGACCTACGATGGTGATGGTAACCACTTAACATCAGTTTTTTTCAACAGGTTGTTACAATATCATACGTTTTCGGGGAAAATGAGACTCGAGCGAAGAAAGTTCGACTCAAGTCATTTGACTTAACAGCATTATCATCGGCCTAAAGAAGTCCCTTATCATACATAAGCTCCCCTGTAGGTTTCCATTTCAGGACTGAGACGAGTTAGTTCTACTAGGCTGAAACAAGGTTGTAGGCGCTGAACAAGCCAGAGAGAGACTGCAGTGTTATTAACAGAAGCATGAATGAAGTCACCAAAAAAGTTATAAAAGATTTATTGATAAATTGGTTACCAATTCGTATTCGCTTGATAATTCAGGTGGGACACGCAAGGAGACTTTAGCACAACACAGCCTCTTCCGGCTGTGAAGGTCAAACTATACACAGAGAACCCTGGAGTCCTCGCGCTGGAAGATAAGGAGTTAGGCAAGGTTGTGCTGAGGCCTACTCCTCTTTCCAGTAAGGTAAGAATCGTGGCAATTTCTGGTATTACCAAATGGTGCAGTAAGAGTTCATCTTGGTCCACCTGGGTGCAACCGTTGTTTCAGTTTCTGTTGTTAGTGCTTATAAAAATAACATTCTCAGGTCCCAGAATGGCATCGAATGACTGTACCCAAAAACCTACCAGATCAGGACCTTAGGATCAAGATTGCCTGCCGTATGGACAAACCCTTGAACATGAAGCATTGCGGGTAAAGTACATTATTACGTCTTATTACAGAAATTTATGGATACACACTAATACCCATTAATTTCTGTAATGAGACGCAATGTGAGTAAATACAGTTCACTATAATAATATAATTTATTCGTCTGGATTAAAATTTATTTATGTTATATGAACATTGTACTTCATCAGTCTAGTCTTGAGTCTATTTGCATATTGTGTTCCAGCTACCTCCACGTCATTGGCCGGTCGGTATGGCGCAAATGGAAGCGTCGCTACATGGTCCTTGTGCAAGTCAGTCAGTACACCTTCGCGCTATGCTCGTACAAGGACAAGAAGTCTGAACCCGCTGAGATGATGCAGCTAGATGGATTCACTGTTGACTACATTGAACTGGCTAGCGGTTTGTAGAACTTTTGATAAAACTTCCACAATTTTGTGTTTTAGTCTAACTATCGTACACATTTTATCTTTTATTAATAACAATGTTTCTAATTCCACAGATTAATTTTTAATAATCATAGTTGTCGTTATGTTTTTCAAAATAACCTTTAGCAAATATGAGACCGAACGAAATTGGTATTTTTCTGGGTTGGACCGCGGAGCCGTCTAAGTGTAATCAACTCCACGAAGTTACATCGTCGGCAGCACGTGTTGAAATGCCGGTAGACTGCTAGAGAAACATAACGGGAAGTAATCAAACATATAGTAGGTAAATAACCCACTCCGTGAAAATTATATTCGGAATCTCACAGTTCAAAAGTTAACAGACACACAACGCTGTTTGAACTTTTGCAAGGCTCGACTGTGGACGTGGACCCAAACAAGCGGTGGTTCCGTGTGTTACACACACACCTTAGGCTAAGCTTCATCAACTAATTGTTCTGTCTCTTTCCAGCTCAACTCATCGTCAGCCAAGGTACGAGTATGTTTCACACTTTTTAACCCTTTGTCAAATTGTTCTCAAAAATTCATTTTGCTAAACATCATACAACTTTCAGAGTTAGAGGGTGCAAAGCATTTTATGAACGCCGTCCGTGATGGAGAGTCTGTGTTGATGGGTGTAACGGATGAGAATGAATGCCATCTGTGGGTGATGGCCCTATATAGAGCCACGGGGCAGAGTCACAAGCCTACGCCGCCAATGACTTCGGACACGCATCACAAAATTATGGGAGGTAGGCGACTGAATTTTGGTAGTCTTAACTAACCATCATCATTGACGTAAGAAGTTCACTGCTGGCTAGACATAGGCCCTATAGATATCCAGCAGTTTTAAGCTTCTTCACTCTCGTGGATGAAGAAGCTCCTTCCCCGCCCGACTTTCATAATGTCACGTTTAGTCTTCTAGTTCGTGCTTGCCATTTGAATTTCTCAGTGGACAAAACCGCATCAAAACCGTTTTCCACTCCTTCCAGATGCAGACAAAGCCCGTAAACATGGTATGGAGGACTACATCCAGGCAGATCCGTGCCAGTACGACCACCACCAACTGTTCTGTACATTACAGTCGCTCACGCTGAAGTATCGCCTTCAGGACCCCTACTGTTCTCTGGTGAGTTTCTACTAATTCTTTTTCGTCTAATTCGAAGAATATATGGCACAGTGCAGCGGTCACAATCACAAAATGTCTAAAGAGAGATATTCTCACAAAATATCCATCAGAGACTGTGGGCTAAATTACATTCTTAACGATATCGCTAGCGGAAAGTCCACAATGTATGATATTAACCATAAGCAATCGCTACGCCACGTATCGTAATCTATTGCCAACGAATATAAAATATTTCCTACTATTATGGTGCATAGTGCGTTAACAAATCTATAAATAGAATCGTTTGCATAGACTTTCAACCATACTTATGTTTTCCGCCAGGGTTGGTTCTCTCCCGGCCAGGTGTTTGTCCTTGATGAGTACTGCGCCCGGTATGGAGTACGAGGGTGCTACCGCCATCTTTGCTACCTCTCTGATCTGCTGGATGTGGCTGAGAGCTCCCAGCAGACAGTAGACCCCACGCTGATGCATTACAGCTTTGCTTTCTGCGCCAGCCATGTTCATGGCAATAGGTAAGTGTTTTATCATAATGGAAAAAAACGCCATAGGAAGCTGTAAGTCTGTTACCAGTTCGACTAAACTTGGTCTTTCAACATGAAACAAATTATAAAACAACAGATTGACAGCGAAGAGATTAAATGGCGTAGATGTTGGTTCTTCTTAAGTCAATTAAACAGAGAAGTTGGTAAAGCTCTATGATATAGAGTTAAAACAGAAAGTTTGGTATAGTGGACCTTGACACAGCAGTGGGATTTTCATTGTGACTCAAGATAACAGAAAACACGTTCAATAACAACAAATTAAAAAAGTAATTATTTTAAATTTCTGAGAACATTGCAAAAGCTTTTGGCGAGAATATTCGTAAGAATGATCTCACAAAATGCGAAGAAGTATAACTTTTGCCAATAATAATGAAACTTCAGGTTAATATTTGGCAGTAAATCCAAAATAATGAAATAAACAAGGTCAGTATTGCATTTACCCTATGTGTTAGTTCGGTGTTGTGCAAGGAAGTGCATTAGGCCCGCCTTACTCAATATATGTTTAGTGGAACCTCAATCTTACCTATTATTCAGAGGTCTATCATTTAATTCACTATTATATGCTTTGTAAATAATATCCTGTATGTATAGCATTGTATATACCTTCACAAACTGTAACTACAGATGCAGTAAGTAGTGTTATCCTTCGTTCTTTTGTAAACGTCCACACATATAGATATTAAAATGCTGAGTTTAAAAGCCTTCCATTCATGAGAATTATATTCGCGGATAATGACCTACCTATCTATACGTAAACTTGTGCTGCGCAAAGGAAATGTAATAATATTAGCCTAGCAAGAGTACTCTACCTACGTTATGAAGTACCTTACAATCTGAGGTAAATTCAATCACATCGAGTTTGTTGTTTATCGTAAAAAAGAATCCAGATTTTATGTTTAGTGTATAGTTCTGCCTCTTTCTTTTATTAACACGTCGTGTGGAATGTCTCACCGGTATGTTGTGTTTCCTAGCGATACCCAACTTAGTTGCCTTCTAACTAACCTATGAACGAATCAATGTGCTTTTAACTGTGCCTGCTGACCTTTACTAATGTACTTTCCGGACTTTTGGGGATAGCAGTCTTGAGTAGGTTTATTCTAAAGTCATTAAGAATGGTTTCGCTGTGATTTAAAAAAAATAATTTTGTTCATTTCACGTGAAGCCACAACTGAATGTTAGCTATAATTTTTATCAATGATCGTAAATTTTATTTTTAGATAGGTAGTTAAAATGCTGCAAAAAATGTATAATTACCCGAATTTACAAGGAATTATTTTGAATTAGTATATTAAAGTAGTATTTTATTCAAATGTAAGCTGGAACACAACATTTTTTGGGTAACTAATAAAAAAATTCTCAATGCATAACAATTATAGCAAAAACGGGAACACGTTTTTTACCTATCCTATTGTTTACAGCACACATTTGTGCCCATAACATGATTTGAAATGTATATTAAGAAATTTAATATAAGTAGTGTAATCTAAGAAACAGGATGAAAAGCTGCTATCCTCAAACTCCCCCTAACCTGCTTGTGCCCTACTAGAGTAAGCCCCACAGTGAAGTGGTTCACAGTGGTGCGACGTTGCCTGGCAGGCCCGATGGTGTCGGCAGCATCACGGTGCTGGAGAAGGAGAAATTCGCGGAGATCAAGGAGAGGTTGAGGAATTTGCTGCAAGAGCAGATCACCAACTTCAGATACGCATTCCCATTCGGCCGGCCAGAAGGCGCGTTGAAGGTAACGAACAGAAACAGATTAGGCAAGTCTGAACTGATAGATTGGTTTTGTAAAGGGAAGGCGAGTGGTGATATCAGCAATATGACAACAGACGCTAAGAGATCATTTTAATAGCCTACCTCTTAACATCGATAATAAGACACCGACTGTTCTACGAGCTATATTTTAGTAGTAGTAGGAGAGCTCTTAGTGAAAAGCTCGTCCGGGGAAGCACTACCACTTCCCATTGCTACTTCAACATGTCGGTGACCTTGGTTCTTCTACGGATTTCCTCATTTCTGATTCTATCTCCCAGTGAAACTCACAGCATAGCTCTCTCCATAGCCCTTTGCGCAACAACAAACAAACAACAAATACAAAAACAAATACACACCTATAGGTGTTTGTTTGTTGTTGCCTTCTGTGAAAATAGAAAAAGAAGCATAACAGTTATCCATCCCTTCCAGGCAACGCTATCACTGTTAGAGAGGGTCCTGATGAAGGATGTGGTGACGCCGGTGGCACCAGAAGACGTGAGATCGATGATCCAGACGAGCTTGGAAAACGCAGCCTTGTTGAACTACTCGCAACTCAGTCAAAAGGCTAATATTGAAGGTTTGTGCAATATAGCAACATATTAATAATGAGTGATTAATCATATTAGTAATGAGGACGACCGATATGGCGCGGCTGGCGCATGTCTGCCTGCGACGCAGGAGGTTGCGGGTTCGATTCCCGACTTGGGATAAATGTTTGTACGATCAGCAAATATTGATTCCGAGTGTTCTGGGTATTTTTCATGTATAATAAAAAATATCTACGTAAGTATGTAATGTATTGTATTAAGTATATCAGTCATCTGGTATCCATTCCACAAGCTCTGCTTGGGGCTAGATGATTCTGTGTGGATTGTTCAGCATTATTATTATACTTTTGACTTTACCTTGGTAATGTAACTCATCCACTTATCGATGGTTAAGTAGCTACGGCAGATTGAATACAACATTAGTTATCTAACTAGAACTATAGTAAAATATATAAAAGTAAAAAGTATGTTTGCTTAATTTTTCATGAATACAGATATTATGAATGCTTCATGATACAGAAAAAAAACAAAAGAAAAAAACAAATAATTTATGCAGTTATCTCCGGTTTTTTTTTGAAAACACTAGGTACCTACTGAAAACAGGGTCGAAGGCTGGTAGATTTTCTAGGCGAGTTTGAAAAACCACACACAAAAAGACTATATCATGTTTAAATCATTTATGTGTTTTCAAAGTTCATGGTTCATCTCAAACAATTATTTACGAATTGTTGTAGATGATCTAAGGGGTGAAACAATGGTGACCCCAGCAAAGAAGCTAGAAGACTTGATTCATTTAGCAGAATTGTGTGTAGACCTCTTGCAGCAGAACGAAGAACACTATGCTGAGGTAATTTACTTAGATAAGTACTTAAAATTTTCGTGGACCAAAATGGAATATAATATTTCAAGCATTTTGAAATTTTGTTTAAATTACCTGTGATGTTATGCTCCTGTTATTAATATTTATGTCTGTGTCAATATTAATTGTTGTAATTTTGTATGGCAAAATGTTTCAAAGATTCTGGTAAACATTTCTCTGAAGTTTTAAATTTATAATTCTGCCTGTCGTACTCGATTATTTTCTTTTGCCCGATTACTGATTCGATTGGTTATTATTGCTTTAGTTCCAGATTGGTTGTTATTGAGTTTTAGTTTAGAATATATATTGAAGATATAATTGAATTTAATTTGTTCTTAATATGATATAAATGATTAGAATTTAAGAACCTCTGAGAGTATCTTTGAAATGTTTTACCAAAATCTTGATGTTTCACTGAATAGCACCCTATACTCTCCTATCGCTATTAGTGTGGGGAATGATCCGGCATTATTTATGTTCTCCTTAAACTGAGTTGGAAGATCTTTTCTTTCATATTTTAATCAATATTATTCAACTGATCAGTCAATTCAGTTTTGACACAGTGAAATAATGAACATGTCTGTTTTTAAAGTTAATATAATGCTTGATTTCACTGTGTCTATTGGTTTTAGAAATTCTAATGTGTATTTTATTTTACTGGTATATACTCTGTGTCGCTTCGTTAGTAAGTGAATATACAATTTTATTTAAAACTACTTTATCTCCTTAAAAAACCTTATAAGCTATTAAGCAGTAATTGTCTTCTCTTGTCCAAGATATCTGTATATTTCCTTACTAACACTGAATGTCCGCATAATAACTATAAACTTATATTCCACATCTATCTTATATTTTGTCTCTCCGCAGGTTTATAACACAAAACCGGATTCTAGCGGTCAACCAAATGTAACTACTCATTTAAGCTCGGCTGGTTAAATCACTTGTTGATCGTTCACTTGATATTGATCGTACTTCACTCTGGTTTGATCAGAAAGGAGTAGACTTGATGATAGTTCAAAACCGCTTGGGCAAATGCTTAGATGTTCAAAGCATTGCATGGATTTTTCTATAGAAAAAGAACTAGATTAAAAAATAAATCAAACTTTTCATTTTAGGCTTAGAGATTGCTAAATTTTTTGAAATCATCTATGGCATTATGGACGGGGGTTTTTTTTTTAATGTCTTCAATGAAAAGTAAAAATTTCAAAGCAGTCTACTCCATGTTTTACATTCACAAACAATACAATTTGCTAGCTTATATTAATGTAAAACTAAAATGTTGAGCACATAACACAAAAATTAGCTTTTTGTAGATTGCTAGTCTATTTCAGAAAAACTAGTGCTTCCACTTTCACTAAACTATAGACACATAGACAAACAATTTAGGCGCACACACATTGAAATACAACGAAACATCGAAATCTTTATTTATAATAGCTTATAGTTCAAGTTGGTAGTTTATGCTTTATTCCTTTATCCTTCCGTGTAATTTTGCATGACTAGCTTTCTATATTCTTTTTGTTTGGCGCAAAGGCAAAATATTGATTGATACCGATCTCTTTCAACGTTTTGCTGAACACAATCATGTTTTAAAATATAGAATTTGTTCTTATAAATTTTCACAAATGGCACTAACACGTTTGAAGGTTGTTTTGTCAAGACATCAATCTTCAAATCCCTTTTTGCTGTTGGCAATTTATAAATCAAAAAGTTTTTTTACTCTAAGATGTCTTATTTGCGAAGACAACTTCACTCACAAGTGTTTCGACTCTCAAACATTAAATAATAACCACATCGTCACAATTAAGTCGGAAAGTGAAAAAAAATAATAAATCGCCTCTAGTTAAATTCGTTAATCTTATGCAAATATAAATTAAAATTAATTAATTAACCTACCGAAAGTAAAACATCAAAACTAGCATACTTTATAATATGTTGCTCACAGCCATATCAATTCTAAAAATTCTATTCCCAGGCCTTCGCGTGGTTTTCGGAGCTGTTAGTGGAACATGCTGAGATTTTCTGGGGACTTTTCGCTGTAGACATGGATAGAGTGCTGGCGGAACAGCCTCCCGATACCTGGGATTCTTTCCCACTGTTCCAGATCCTAAACGATTATCTGAGGATGGAAGGTGAGTCGAGAGGTCTATCTAAGTAAGTAAACATACTTTTACTAATCTACATCAAATGGGGTAGGTGTTTCAAAAATAAAAAAAAAATTTGGTTTGACTAATAAGCTAATAGGTATATTCTTGCAGCGGCAATGGGCTTGGAATCTGGCACGATGAAGCTGCAAAATTTTGCATGAGAGAAGAATGTAATGCTTAAATAATAATGTAATATTATACTAGCGAAACGCGCACGACTTCGTCCGCGTGAAGCTATTTTCATACAAACTTCGACCCCCGCTGTACACGTTTAGAGGTTGAATGAAATTGCTTACCTTTTAGTAGTAGTAGAGCTCTTAGTAAACGGATCATCCGGGGAAGTATTACCACTATGCCTATTTCTGCCGCCAAGCAGTTTGCTGTGCTCCGGTTTGAAGGGTGTGGGTGCCGGAGAAATCATAGTCACATGTGGCTTAATACGTTGCCTCAGGTTGATAGACGTAGAGTAGTGCATCATAAGGCACGTTCATAACAAACGTGACCTGCGAGGCAATGCTTTGTTTTAGGAAATGGTAACCACTTAACATCTGGTGGGCTATTTGCTTATTCCAACAGCAAGTCGCATTAAAAAAAATCCTTATCTATGTCATTATAACTCAGAGAAATTAAACATCACGTTCAGACCAAATTAGTTTGTTTTTTTCGTGTCTCAAAATTCTAATCCATATTAGTTTGACATTTTGTTGACTTCTTTATCATAATTTCCTCTATATCTTAACTATACACAACATAAAACTCCAAATCAAAGTTTAATTTGAGAAATATTTATATAGAAAATGTTTTGTTAGATAACTCATTGTTGTGTTATATCTCATTCACGTAATTTCTTTCGATTTGCCACCAAGAACCCATGGTATTATATAAGTGTAAAACACCTACCTACCTAATGTAGTGTTGACGCCTACCCGCAGATACCTGGAATGTGGGTAGTCACCTTATATCGAATAAACCAGTCAGTTTCCTACCTCGGAGTTTCATTGTTTGTTCCACTGGCGACGATTCGAATTTACGCGTAATTTCGTGATTAAAAGTGTGATACAGTGCAAATAAAATGCCGATTGGCAAGCTAGAACCTTTTGACTTGAATTCTACGCGATGGCCGGCTTATATCCGTCGTGTAAAACAATACATTGTGTTGAACGAAATCAAGGAAGAGCTGTGTGTTTCGTTGTTGATTACGGTAGTTGGAGAAGCCACGTATTCTCTTATGTGCGATTTGTGTTCGCCGGCGCATCCTGAGACAAAAACGTTTGACGATCTAGTGAAGCTCGTCACCGATCATTTGGAGCCGCAGCGATCTGAAATCGCCGAGCGGCATGTGTTTCGGTTGCGAAGACAAAATGGCAGCGAGTCACTCACCGACTATTTACAAAATCTTAAGCACCTCGCGACTACTTGCAATTTCGGAGCAACCTTAGAGGAGAACCTGCGTGACCAGTTTGTCTCGGGCCTAGCCAACGAGACGATGCTACATTATTACGGCGCTGGTAGATAGTCGACCGCTCCAGTTTGAAGTAGACACCGGTAGTAGGATATCCACAATCAGTGAGGACTTTTATCGACGTAATTTTTCATCAAAGGTCATTCAACCGGATCATTTGAACTTACGAAGTTACGTCGGGTCAAAAATGGAATCGCTCGGGTTTATTGTTGTCGATGTAGTCCTTGGAAATGTATCTGCGACCGGTTGCAAGTTACACGTGATTAGAAACGGGGGTCGCCCTTTACTAGGAAGAGAGTGGGTGCGCGCTTTAGGTATACAAAACATCACAATTGACTTGAACGAGATAAGCGATGAAGTGAGCGATCCGGTTGTGACCCGACTCATAGCGGAATTTCCGGAAGTATTTACGGAAAAGTTAGGGACATGTAAGAAAACTGTTCAATTGTATTTGAGTGATGATAAGCCGGTATATGTCCGCGCACGGCCCGTGCCACTGGCCCTGCGCGCGCGCGTCGAGCACGAGTTAGCGCGGTTGGAGCGCGAAGGCACCATTTACCGCGTCGAGTCGTCCGACTACGGGACGCCTATCGTGCCAGTCATAAAGGAATGCGGGGATATTCGAATCTGCGGCGATTACAAAATAACGATAAATCCAAAACTCAAGCGTGATCCTTATCCCCTCCCCCGAATCGAAGAATTGTTTGCGACCCTAAGTGGGGGAGTGGAATACTCAAAAATTGATTTGAAACATAGTTATCAACAGTTAATGTTAACAGATGATTCTCAACCGTATACAGCTATAACTACGCACGTAGGTACTTTCGTCTATCGCCGCACACCTTTTGGCTTATCTTGCATACCAGAGAAGTTTCAAAAGATCATGGAGGAGACTCTTCGTGGTATACCTAATACCGTGGTATTCCTGGACGATGTTTGTGTAACGGGGCTTACTAGACAAGATCATTTAAGCAATTTGCGGGCCGTTTTAGGAAGATTGAGTAAAATGGGGTTTACAGTGAAACGTGAAAAATGTAGTTTTCTACAAACAAGTGTAAAATATATCGGGTTCATTATAGATAAAACCGGTCTCCGCCCCAATCCTAAAAAACTGGAGGCTATTTTTGATGCCCCCCCGCCGAGCGACGTCACCCAGTTAAAAAGTTTTTTAGGCATGCTTAACTACTATGGAAAATTCATACCTAACCTCAGTATAATATTACATCCATTGCATGCACTTCTTAAAAAAGGGGTCACGTGGTATTGGAATGACCAGTGTGATCAAGCGTTTTCGATGGCGAAATGTGCGCTGTCTAGTGATAAAGTACTGGCGCACTACGAGGAGGGGCGGCCGCTCGTGCTGGCGGTGGACAGCAGTGCGTACGGGCTCGGGGCGGTGCTGGCGCATGTTTACCCGGACGGTAGTGAGCGACCCGTCAGTTGCGTATCTAGGACACTCAATTCGGCCGAGAAAAATTACAGTCAATTAGATAAAGAAGCGCTGGCAATTTTCTTTGGTGTTACAAAACACCACCAGTACCTCTACGGTCGCCGCTTTACGTTGCGAACAGATCACCAACCGCTAACATATATATTTGGAGAGAAGGGTGGCATTCCACAAACGGCGGCAAGTCGCCTTCAAAGGTGGGCTGCCCGCTTGGCCGCGTATGATTTTTCTACTAAATTTGTTAGATCGAGTGATAATGGACCAGCTGACGCGTTGTCTCGACTGCCCCTGCCGTGCGAGCGTCCGCGCCTGTCGGAACCCGTGTGCTATGTCGACTTGGTCCGTGATACGATACCGGTTGGATTTAAGGAAATTGGGGTGGAAACCGATAAAGATATAGTTTTAAATAAAATTAAGGGTTACGTCATGTTCGGTTGGCCGTCTGGGTCGGGTTGTGACGAAGAGAAACCGTATTTTGCGCGGAAAGATGAAATTTTACTCGAGTTAGGTTGTTTAATTTACAAGTATAGACTAATAATACCTAGACAGTTGCAAAGCAGGGTTTTAGCGGAGATCCATGAGGGGCACTTAGGAGTCAATAAAATGAAAAATTTATCGCGTAGCTATGTCTACTGGCCCAGTCTAGACCAAGATATTGAGAAGGTAGCTCGCGAGTGTGAACCGTGCCGCACCGTGCGGGACGCACCGCCGCGTGCGACTCTGCACCCGTGGGAATTTCCTTTAAAGCCCTGGCACCGGATTCATGCAGATTTTGCAGATTGTGGGGGAAAAAAATATATTATATTGGTTGACGCTTTTTCTAAATGGATCGAAGCTATTGCAATGACGCGGACCGATGCTACGTCTACGATTTCAGTGTTGAGATCCATCTTTTCAAGATTCGGTTTGCCGTCACAATTGGTCACAGATAACGGTCCGCCGTTCCTATCGATAGATTTTAAAGAGTATTGTAGTAAAAATTGTATAAAACATGTGACGTCGGCACCGTATAGGCCTCAAGGTAATGGGGCGGCTGAGAACGCGGTAAAAACAGTGAAAAAGGTGATTAAACGGGCGATTCATGAGGGTGAAGACGTTTCAACAGCATTATGTAAATTCTTGTTTCAATATCGGAACGTGGAGCATGCGACCACGAACGTCTCGCCGGCCGTGGCGCTGCTAGGCCGTCGGCTGCGCGGGCGTCTGGACGCGCTGCGGCCGGATGTGGCGGCCGTCGTACGCACCGCTCAGGACCGGCAGGTGGTTAACAAGGGAGGTCAGCACCGAGATATCAGCCTCGGTGATTCTGTGCTTGTGCGTGGTTACTCAAACAAGGGACAAAAATGGGTCGAAGGGAACGTTACCGAGAAAACGGGCCCGGTCTCGTATAAAGTCAATGTGGGGGATGGCATGCAATGGCGTAGGCATCAAGATCAAGTGATTTCATTAAACCCAAGAAAGAGCCGATTTTCACTGTCGCGCGCTAATTTGTGTGCGCAAGAGCCCGGTAACTCACAAAGGCCGGACAGCGATGCCGACGACACATTTGAGGATGCGGCAGGAGAAGAGTTGGAAGTAGTAGAAAGTCCTAAGCGACAGCCTTCAGCTGACGCCACAGCAGAACCGCGGGCCGCGCCCTCGCCGACACTTCAGCTACCGCAAAATGCATCGGCTCGCGCTGTGCGAGCGTATAATCGAACCAAACCATAGGGTTAGCTATACATACTAAGAGATGTACGGATCATACACTAGATTAGTAATATAAGGATTAGTAATATAAGGATGTTAGTGAGTAAGTTTATTGTACGGGTGATTTTAGTTTAAGTAGATAGCTAAGTACCTACTCTGTATTCAAAAGGGGAAAAATGTAGTGTTGACGCCTACCCGCAGATACCTGGAATGTGGGTAGTCACCTTATATCGAATAAACCAGTCAGTTTCCTACCTCGGAGTTTCATTGTTTGTTCCACCTACCACTGACAGTAGAGTTTTCTATTTTGCGATTATACATTTTAATTTAACAGTTTTATTAATTCTGCTTTGTTATTTTCTTTTTTTAACCGTATAAGAACTACCCTATCTCTGTATTAGAACTTAATATCCCTCCAGAGAATCTCAAGGCTGGACGGTTCCATGACCATTTGAGGGATACCTTCGCGCCGCTGGTCGTGCGGTATGCTGATCTGATGGAGTCTTCAATAGCCCAGTCCTTACATAAAGGATTTGAGAAGGAGAAATGGGAGATTAAAGGGTAAGATGTAAGATGTCCCGTGGGGTCATGGCAAAGAACAGGACTTCTCCATCACCTCCCGTGGATGTCGTAAGAGGCGACTAAGGGAAAAACCGGAAAATGGGCAGCAGCATTTCCCGAGTGCATAACATCTATACTGCGGTCACCAATCCGCCTGCCAAGCGTGGTGACTATGGCAAATCCCCCGCTATGCTTCCAGGAAACGTGTGGGGGAGGCCTATGTCCAGCAGTGGATTTCTACAAGCTGATGATGATGATGATGTAAGATGTCCTGTCTTTGCGCGTATTGTATAATTGTCACCTGAAACCAAACAACTACAAAAACTGTTACAGTTGTATTTCACAGTTTGCTTGCTCGATCTAAGTAAAGCACCCTTCTGATGTTCATACACCATTATAATGTGACTTTACCGTAGAATTGTGATCTGAGTCTGGAACCATGCTATCATCACGCCCAATAGAAATGTTTATATTGCCTCAATGCGAAATGACTCATGAAACAAACACATCGCACAAATCAGGAAACACAAAATTCTGTTCAGAGCTTTTTGTTCTTCGGAGAGCACGTTCATGTTTCTCGAAGTCTTAAAGCCATGGTAAAAGCTTTTGGATTTAATCACTCCATCATTAGATTGTGCTCACTATATTTACGATAAGAGACATGCACTTACAGTAAAATCAGATTGTGAATCTTCAAACTATAGTTGAGCAGTTATTTCAAATTGTAACAAGACAAAATGGTATCCAGCAACGGCTGTTCCACCAGCGAGGAGCTGTTCTGGAAGCTGGACGCTCTGCAGTGCTTTATCCGAGACCTGCACTGGCCAGAGGCAGACTTCCGCCTACACCTCGAGCAGAGACTGAAGTTGATGGCCAGCGACATGATGGAAGGATGCATACAGAAGACAGAGTCCTCATTCCAGGTAAAAAAAACTGTTCTGGATATCAGTCACGGTGATTTCTACAGCCGCAGAATAAACTATAGTATCTAATGCTAAGGCTAATCTCATTTAAGGCAGGTAAACAAAAAAGCTAAGACACTGTACTTTGTATTCAAATTATTGAACTGTGGTGAATTGGTCATATTATATATACTATTTAAAGTTTCTACGATCAGTGGTTGTGTAGGCTATGCACCCCAAGTTAAAGGAC
Source organism: Electrophaes corylata (assembly GCA_947095575.1). Classification (NCBI taxonomy): domain Eukaryota; kingdom Metazoa; phylum Arthropoda; class Insecta; order Lepidoptera; family Geometridae; genus Electrophaes; species Electrophaes corylata. The sequence goes on from OX352714.1 coordinate 5,521,064, forward strand.
GCAGAGTAGTGCACCGTAGGTCGCGTTTCTAACGAACGTGACCTGCGAGGTAATGATTTGGTATATGTAATAGTAACCACTTAACAACAGGTGGGCCATGTGCTTGTTCCATTAGCAAGTTGTGTAAAAAAATAGCGAAGAATGGTAGAATAAACCTTACACAGAAAAACAACAGTTAAACTAACCTACAAATGTTATTTTTTTCACCTTTCAGTCGTGGTTGAAGAAGAGCGTTACCTTCATGTCGACAGACTACATCCTACCAGCAGAGACATGCGCCATGGTCAATGTGGCGCTTGACGCTAAGAACCAAGCACTCAAGCTGTGCGCCGTCGAAGGAGTGGATGTTGTAAGTTACTATCATCATTCTCAAACATTCTATTCTGTTGTATTTCAGGACCAGGATCAAGTATTTCCAGAACCGTCAGTCAATCTTGGACATTGACTGTTAGAAATAAATCCTTCTGGATGTTTGTTACTCGTTCACGCTCTAACCAGTGGACCGATTTGGATGAAATTTGAAATAAATATAGATTGTAATCTGGAATAGGACATAGGCTTCGCCCGCGTGGCAGTTTTATCCCGTTCTCGTTATTTTTCGGGATAAAAAGTAGCCTATGTCCTATTCCAGATTACAATCTATATTTATTCCAAATTTCATCCAAATCGGTCCACAATTAGAGCATGAAAGAGGAACAAACATCCATCCATCCAAACATTCGCATTTATAATATTAGTAGGATATTAGGACGTACGTTTGACCCTTTACATCTTCAAAGAATCTTGAATTGTAACTAATTGGCAACTTTACGATCTGAGGGGATATCTACCATGCTTGGGGATTATAAGGTCACGAAGATTTTTTGTTTTCCAATTCCTCATAACTAATACAAGTTTTCTTGCTTTCAGTACCAGTACCATGCGAAGATAGACAACCAGATCGAGGCGTGTCTCGGAGCCATGTCTACGGGAATGACCAGCAGACTATCAGCGGTGCTGGAGTCCACACTGGCCAAGATCGCGAGGTTCGATGAAGGCAGGTAAGCAATCGACATGACGTTTGAACGGCAAAGGAATCCTTCAGAGGTCCAGTGAGAGACATGCAGAGAGTTAAAGGTTTATATGATTGCTGATGGAACAAGCACATGGCTCACCTGATGTTAAGCGGTCATCATCTATAATAAAGCATTTGCTTGCAGATTGCAATCTTTAACGTGCCCTATAATGCACTACTCTGTGTCTATCCTGAGGCATACAGATGTAAAATAGGCATGGTGGTATAGCGAGAACTTCTCTTCACTAAGAACTCTACTGACGATGTGGCGCGGCGGGCAAAAGTCCGCCTGCGACGTAGGAGGTTGCGGGTTCGATTCCCGCCTTGGGATAAATGTTTGTACGATGTAACTGCGTAGCTTGGGGCTAGGTGATGCTGTGTGGATTGTCCAACATTATTATTACTACTATACCTCAATGTAATTATTCTTTTCAGTTTGATCGGTTCAATTCTGACGATAGCTAATGTATCGGGATCAGGGAAAGACATCGGTCAAGGATACGTCAACTTCATGAGGAATTCCATGGATCAGATCAGGTCGAAGGTAAATTTACTATTCCATAATTCATTTAGAATCCTAATGTAATCATTTTCTTGTTTACCGGTTCCTAGCTAAAACATTGAATAAAATATTTTTATGACTTATTCTTTTTTTTTATTCACCAAAACGAAACTTATAAATTACTTACAGATAAGATTCTACTTATAATCTACATAACATAATGCTAATAGAACTGTCAGCAGTCATGCTGTACCGAATTTTTTTTCTTGTCTCTGGTCGTGATCGAAACGACCCTTTTGAGTTTTCTGGAGTAGGTAGTCTTTTTAGGCTGTATAATCGGCTGCCCTATCTCGAACAATACACATTGCAAAGGTTGATTTTATTAGGATATTTATTAATAGAGTGATGTTTTCCATCACCACTTATTGAGAGTATTGGCATTCGTTTTTAGAATTAAGTAATTCAGGTATTCCAACGCATATCAACATTGAAATTGCAGGTTACAGACGAGCTATGGATTCTCCAACTCTTCGAGCAGTGGTACGGCATCCAGATCACTATGATCAGCACATGGCTTGCAGACCGACCAGCACTGCATCCGCAGCAAGTAGCCTGCCTCTCCATCATACTGAAGGTACCTACGTCTTTAAATATCTAGTTTTCTCTTTACATTAAGTACCTACCTGACAAAACTCGTCTGATAGCGTGGCCTGTGTGTCATGGTAGACGTAAATGAGTTCGATCTCATGCGTCTTCAGGTTCATATCTTTTAAAACGGAACACACCAAGGTCTTCAATTCCAACTGGATAATCTAAAAGTTTGTGTTTGTGACATCTAGCGTCACATTGAAGAACTAATGTATCTTACAGACATGAAAGCTTTGTATAGTTTGTATACAGAAATCTGTAGGTAAATAAAAAGAGGGCAGTTGTTAGGCTTCTGATTTCTAGAAGTGTGACCCGTCATCTAGGGGTATCATTGATCGAAGTGTTTACGTGGTAAAATACTCTCGTCCTGCCAAAACACAAAACGCATATACAAAAACTACAGCGACCTTGCTATAATTTTTTCCCCGATTTTAGGGTAATTTATTTTTGATCAAATTCACTCAATAATGAGATATTGTGAGTGAGATTGTTTTATTTGGGGTTGCTAGGTAGCTACGTTTCCATCGTTGACTGTAATGTAATGAAGACAGCTATCACTGGAATGTGAAAAATATAATCAATGTATTTTTTGTTTCTTCAGAAAATGTACAGCGACTTTGAACTGCAAGGTGTAATAGAAGATAAACTAAACTCGAAGACATACCAAGCTGTGGCGTCAAGAATGCACACGGAAGAGGCTACGTGCAGTATGCTACTGACACAGCAAGACTCTGGGTAATAATGACTTTGTAACTAACTGAACGTACACACGCGTAGAAAAATGTAGGCAAAAATGCTCTCGAACCATAACGATTTTATAAATAAAAGTAAAGAGTCTACTTATTTCTTAAATTTATTGCTGAGCTTTATCTATTTATAGCGTATTATTTTTCACACCTAGGTTAGCAAACAATGTACAGTCAGCTGGACTAGAATGTATACAATTCATAAATTTCACGACGGTACTACAGCATAACAATGAACTCTTATAGGTACCTCAAAAACTAAAAAGTCATCAAATTAGTTCATGACCTCACTTATTTTTTGAATAATTGTCATGTAAATATTTTTAGCACCCCTGTAAAGCCGTTTTTAAAGTTATGAGTTGTTTACATTCTAGTGCAGCCGACTGTACATTGTTTGCTAACTTATTTTATAATAAGTTATTTTGAATTTACTTGCTTGCTTTTTGAAACTTTTTTTATTGCGAACATACATTTTCTAACTTAGGTACAGTCAGCTGCACTAGAATGTATACAATTTGGAACTTTCACAACGGTTTTAAAGCCAAACAATGATTTCTTACACCCTAAAAACTAAAAAGTCATTAAATTAGTTAATGACCTGACTTTTTTTTTGAATAATTGTTGTGTAAATATTTTGAGCATCGCTGTGAAACCATTTTGAAAGTTACAAATTGTATACATTCTAGGGCAGCTGACTGTACCTACTTTACAAATTTATTATTTAAAAGTTTTGGTTATGTTGTGATAGTTTTAGTGCAGCTGACTGTACCAAAAAATGTTTTGTTGTAGAGCTGGCGATGATGGTTCTGAAGAAGGATCGAGGGGAGGTAAATCCAAACTGGAATCACTAACAGAAGAGGCTAAGCTTGGAAATGTAACTGCAGTAGTAGGAAAGGTAAATAGTTTTGTTTTTTAAAAATTACAGTAGTAAAGCTCTTTGTGAGGACTCGTCACTATGAAGTGCTACCACCGTACCTATTTCTGCCGTCAAGCAGTGATGCTCGCATTGCTGTGTTCCGATTTGAAGGGTGTGGGTGCCGATAAATACAGGCACATGAGGCTTAACACCTGTATGCCTCAGGTTGGTGGACGCAGAGAAGAGCATCGTAGGGCACGTACTTAATGTGCATGACATACAAGGCAATGCTTTGTCATAGGTGATGGTTACCACTTAGCATCAGGTGGGCCATATGCTTAATCCACCAGCATAAAAAAGTTACTTCATATTAAACTAGCGGCTCATCCCGGCTCCGCACGGGTTTAAGAAAGAATCCCCAATTTTTTTGAAAATATAATATAGCCTATGTCACCCGGGGTAGTGTGGCTTCCCAACGGTGAAAGAATTTTTCAAATCAGTCCAGTAGTTTCGGAGCCTATTCCATGCAAACAAACAAACAATCACATCATTCCTCTTTATAATATTAGTATAGATTTAAAATGGGATTTACTATTCTGTTTAAAGAGTTTTCCAAGCTAAATGTTTGTTTTTGTCTAGGTTGGCAACATGTTCGGTCGGGGAATCGGAGAACTATCAACAAAACTAGGAGGAGCTTCATCTTGGTTTTAGTTAAATGAAAATGATAATAACTCACATCACTCATCTCATCATACACCATCCTTAGTTATTGTATCGATGTGAAAAGGTGGACATTCTAAAATACATTCTGTCAGTGCATTATTTTGATAGTAACTAGTGAAAATTGATGCATTGACAGTAGGTTTGAAAATACTGTGATGAGAAATAAACCTCCTTTGAATTCGAAGCACTAGCTAGACCGCCATTTTGAAATGTAACTGTAAACAAGATGGTGGCTTGCGCGCTAGATAATAAGAGGCCAGTTAGCGCATAGCTTAGTGTGATTAAATAGTAAGGTCTAGATTTTATTTTATAAAGCTTTATGTACAGTTAGGCGTCATTCGTTTATTGGAGCAAATGTACTAGGTGTGTATAATAAGAGTAGTATTTGATAACACGATTGATTATTACGATAAAAATATTTACGAGAGCATACTTAAACACAATGCTACAATAAAAATACATATCGCTTTGGCAAAATAAATTATATATTGTGTTATTTATTAAAAAATACTATCGCGATGGTACATTCATAATTTATTTACAATGTTTTATAACAATGAGATAATAATATACATATTTAAAATTAGATAACTGCCTAAATGAATGGCAACTTAATCTTTTTATCAGTTTTCTATAAGAACTTTATTGTTAAGTTTGAAACTTGTTATTGACCTTCATGTGATTTTATGTAGCCGTTTTCTGCATCATTTATTATTTTCACGTTTCACCTTTTAAGGAGTGATGCTAGCACATACCTAGTTCTAGTGTATTCAATGCAAACTTTTCTATGCCTAAGAAAAAACATATTTTTCTAATTAAATAATACTAAATCGGTCTATTTTGGTGTCTCGAAATGCACGTCTATGCATTTTTATAAAAACAACAGCGAAATGGTGCGAAAAATGTTATTTATTTTTCGAACTTGAATATTGCCCATTAGAACGAACATCCATTTTTGTGGCATATATTTGTTTTTTATAAGAATGCATACGAGTTTATTAGCCACTTTTTGCTATAGAATTCTTCTACTTAGAATATTTTCGCTACCTATCTAAATCGATCTAGCGACACTTTGATTAACTAGTCCAAATAAACTTTTAAATAAAAAATATGATGGTTAAACTGTTATCAGAATATTCTTCTACGCTATTACAAATTTTTGAACTAGAAAATTTAAAGTCTTAGATACTTACAAAAAAATTAATTAGATGCTTTAAGAACATGACTTGTTCTAACGGCGGTGCGATTAAATTTTTCGGAATACAACTATTATCAATCTCTAAAGTTTTACTAGTTTTCTTCAATTTCAAATAATTATGGTGATGGCTGTCTCCTCAAGGTAAATAAATTGTAAAGGTCATTTTTTTGGTTAAATTCATGTATTAAATGAATAATATGCTTGATGAAGGAAATTTAAAGTGATTGCTAATAATATCTTATGAAAGTAGGCACTACACCACGTAATGTAGATATAGCAGTCACAAGGATTATCTAACTAACGGAAAGTATTTCGAAAATCTGTAGTGATCATGGCATGTGTTATTTACTCAGTTAAAAGACTTATTGATACTGGGTGGTGGTCACAGACAGTCTACCAACATTTACATCATGGCAGGAAGTGTCAAATCCATTCTATCAATGGTTGAATAATCATAAATAGTTGGTTAGGTGTTGGTGATCAATCCGCTTAGTAAGTCAGGGGACTCTTCGATTCGTAGATACTTATTGAGTACTTTGATTTTGGCTTCCTACGCTGTTACAGAAAAATGTATCGAAATATTTGCATCCATTTTGTACGCAATTTTTTATAGTAAGTTAATTTCCATAATTGAAAATTTGACTAAGTTATCTTATCGCAGTGTTTAGTAGGTAGGTACCTAATATTATTTAAAATTTCATGTATTGAGCTCATTAGAACGTGTAAGTCAGGTTGGTAGTTACGTTACGTACCTATTAAGTGCCATTTAAGAGCCGACTGAAACTGTAGAAGCTTATATTTTGCAGTAGCAACTTATGATGGTGTATTCAAGAATATGAACAAAATATTAACGTGCCTATTACCACCTATTACATAACTGTTCATGATCTCGGATATAGATACGTTAAATATATAATCAACCTTCTTTCTAATTGGAAACAGTGTGTTTTTGTGTCGATAGTAACATGGATTATTGTTATTGATTATTTGACTATTTCCTGGAATTTGTCAACTTTTTTTGTAACGTAAATTATTATATTCTATTTCTGTTATAAATCGTATTTTTGTCAGCAAGCTCTATAAATGAGATCAGGAATATAATTAAAGAAAAAAATTTATTGAAAATAAAACGCCATTGTAAGTTCATGGAAAAGCTTGAGGTGCATCGCGATTGTAAGAGATACAATAAATAATATTTACAATAAAAATGTTTACTGTTCTTCTTGCGTTTAATTTTTCTCACATATATTTATTCTATAAACAATTTCGATTCATTATGTAAGCTACTATAGTATCTATGCATCTTGTTTTTTAATATCAGATACACAGTAACTATTTTGTCTCATCTAAGTAGGTACCTACTAAGTATCGTTAGAAGTTGGATTTAAAACAATAAAAGTACCTACTTACATAAGTATTTATCAAGAACAGGATAATCATTCTGTGCAGTACCTATCTACTGATATGAAGTGGTACCCATCACTGCAGTGCAGGTCACTCACATTATGAATGTGCCCTATGATGCACAGCTTGCATCTTCCAATCTGAGGTATACTGGTGTTGAGCATCATATACCTGTAATTTCACCAGCTCTCTTCAAACTAAAATACACCTGCGCTGCTTAGCGGAAGATATGGTGGAAGTACTTCCCCGGACCGGACAAGCCCTTAACATTTGTGCTAATAATGAAATAGGTACTACTATTTAACTCAGTGTAACTTAAAATAGTCATACCGTATCCTGTCTTTTTTATTGACAAGAAGTTTCAAACTAACTCCGAGTTTCTGAGTAACAGGGAATATATGTTTATTTTTTGCAATAAGTAAAGGTAGGTACCGTTACTTATTGCAAAAAATAAACAAAAATTACTTTATGGCGTGTTTGCTTGGTCATTTGTTACTCTTGCCCAAGAAAAGCAACGTTCTGCTTGGTCATTATCTATATGAGCTACTTACTATCTCACACTAATATACACTTTATAATAAAAAAAAATTTGTAGGTACACTAGGTACTAGTTATTGATTTTTATACTGATTTTTATATACAATTATACTTTGATTTGAAGTTCCGAATCGTCAGTTTATCACAATATCACAAGTTACACTGTAGGATAAGTACCTACCTACCTAGGTACCTACTTTTCTATATTGCTATATTGACTAAGTCCTTTTAGCATTGCGAATGCGATTACGCACAGTATATCGCACGCAACGCGTGCCAGCCGGCATTTTTAAATATTTGACCTATTTTTAGGCCCTGCTAATAATAATTACGAAAGGTAACGTGAACCTCTCGGTGAATTCCCGAGGTGTTGACCACGTAGTAGGTTCACAGCAGACATTGCATTGTGAGCTGGCTACAAATTAACGGTCAAATACTTTTTGCAAGAATAAAAGAAGAAACTAACAGAATTGATAGGCAATAAACCAAATTGACAGTCCGAAAACACTAGCAAGATTTCTTGTACCTATTTGAAGTTTTAAATGTAAAAGATTAAAGTTTGGGCAAAATAATTTGGTGCTTGCTAGCAACACCAACACGAACCAACTCGAATCGAAAAAAGTTTGACATTTCGCGTGCAGTTGTGAACGAAGTGAACGTGTCGTGTGTTTATTATTTGTAAAGTTATTTAATTTAGTGGAAACAGGATACTAAAATGTAAGTTTTATTAATTAAACTTTACTGCTATTCATGTGATTTATAGCTTTGAGGCACGGGAAGTTGTTTTGTTTAGTGTAAACTTGATACGCGGCCGGAAATGTTACTAAAGGGCTTTTAATCTGGAGAAAAAGTGAAAATAAAACCTTTGTGGCCGGTATCATCTGTGCATTCCGATGTTATTACGTCGGCGGGGTCATGAAACTTAATTTTGCTTCCAATTTTGGCTCGCGTTGACAACTCTTGAAGTGAATTTGCCCTGTAAGTTTTCTGAATTTGGATTTTATCCAATAAGATTCATTCATAATGAACTACTTACCGGCACTGTGTAATGTACACTACATTAAACAGTTGTATTGAAATTTGAAATAAATAAAATGTGTCAGGAGGTGATGGTCAGGTGGCCGAAAAAAGAGTTACCTTAGCCTAGATAGTTGAGAAAAATATAGTTGCTCAATGACAAAATATTTCTATTTTTGAATTTCAAGTCCAACAAAATTCTTGCTGACTTCCACTAATAATTTTATTATTCTTGTCTGGGTTTAATATTATTTTGTTAATTTTTTGATCACAACTAGCTAGGTAGATACCTACCTATGTCTTGTCATTGACTCTGCGTATATGTCAGTCCCCTTCTGCTTCAAAATCTTAACCCAGTGAGGATGTAGTACTAGGGTCAAGTTGACCCTACTTGTTTTGTTTGATGTCAACTGCTGGCACACTATTGAATATAAGTAACAGAAGCATAGTCATTGAGCTATGGTACCTTGTTATCCATCTACTCTCTCCCTCAGTAAAACAGCTCATATTTGAGAAAGAGTGTAGGTAATATACATTTGTAAAAACCATAATTATTGTTCCATTCTTTCCACTTAGTGAGAGATGAGAAGTACCTAGGTAGGTACCTATTTTAAAAAAATACTGATTTAGTTGATGAAATATGACTGACATACCTAAAAAATCCTAGTTTCTATAAACTTTCTGTTTCATATTACTTTACACTTATTTCTGGTGGATTATTATTTGACTTTTGTGTACTAGAGTTAGACATTGAAATAGTGAAAAATTTGTGTTAATATCTGAGGTAGGTACACAATAACCCTAAGACTTTGGCCAGAATTACAACCCCTCTGGGTACTGACTTATTACAGATAAACGTAACCAAGAAAGAACCAATGACAATTATAGAACTGGGTAGGTATCGGAATAAGTAGCTTCTATTTATGTATGTCTCGCCAGTTCTTATCCAGCCGGAAGTTTGGATAAGCTCTGACCACATTAAATTAACATTTGTCAAGTCCAATCAGACAAAACAAATATTTAAGGTATTGGTGCCTAAGTAACAATAGATAATGAATATAGATTATCACGTTAAAGTGTTAAAGTCATTAGTTGACTGCATTTCTGTTAATATTCTATTTCCACATTTACTTTTTAAACTTCCTAAATCTGCCTTAGACGGGCTAGCTTGAAAATATAACAGTAAACTTATACATCCTAATTATATTATAAATGCGAAAGATTGTAAGTATGGATGGATGTGTGTTAATCTTTCACACCCTAACCAGTGGACCGATTTGGATAAAATTTGGAATAAATATAGATTGAAACCTGGATTAACATATAGGCTACTTTTTATCCCGAAAAAATAACGGGAACGCGAAAAACCTGCTACGCGGGCGAAGTTGCGAGCGGCCGCTAGTATTGTATAAATGGTAAAATAGGCAAACGAATGGCCTTATAAAATTCTGTCAAGGTTTGTCTGTTTAAGATATTGCAGTCTCGTATCAATAATAAATAATAAACAGGCCTTCAGAACTATTATAGATGATTTATACAGTGTCAGGGGCAACTTTTTCACTCATACCCCTATTTACGGGACGCTGTAGTGCGTGGGATAGGGTTTTTAGATGAAATATGCTTGCCCAGCACCTATACCTACCATCCTCACAGCTTAGTCGGCCTAAGAAATGGTCAATACTTGTAGAGATGATTAAGCCACGGGGTTCCTCACGATGTTTTCCTACACCATTTGAGAGCACTGGCATTGGACATAAATTTTCGGAACAGAAAAATCCATTGGTGCACGACCGGATTCGAACCCACGATCTTAGATCACTCCCACTAGACCACTGGTGCTGTTTATCAATAGACTATGACAAAAGTGACAGTTATTTTAAGTGATTTGAAAAACGTTTGTAAGTATAGGTAGAAGTTCAAAAGTTTTATAAATATTATCAAAAATATATTAAATATAAACCTACCTACGTAGGTACTTGGTATATTTGATTTTCCTGTCCTCGCGAATTTTTCCCAAACAACCAAATAAACTGAATTTCTTACCTACGTTTAAAATAAACAAACGAGTAAGTGGTTGCCAAGAAATTGCAGCTTTGTAAACATGTGCCCTCGTAAGTAGGTATGATAGCTGGAGGTCTACTCCACAAAACGATTAACAATTGCTTACCTAGGTATATCATAGACAGTTTGAGATACACTGCCAACGGCAATCGAAAATCACTGTTGCCGCACTCTATAACTCTACGTCAATAGGAAATTTTGTTTATCGGTTTGCAGAGTAGACCTCACGGTATTCATACCGTATGAACGTCGCGGCATTTGGGAATCCGCAACTATATTTTCGAAAAAGCATTTGTCATACAAATATGAACTTTATTGGTCTAGTAAATAGAGTAGACCTTACGAAAACAGTCGCCCGGCTTCATTGTCGAAGAGCTTTTAAAATAAGCAAATCATAAAAGACGACCGATGTGGCGACTGATTTTATAAGGTTCTACTGCGACGCACGAGGTTGCGGGTTCGATTCCCACCTTTGGATAAATGTTACGATCTGCAAAAAAATATTCCGGGTGTTCTGGTATTTTCTATGTATAGTAAAAAATATCTATGTAGTTGGTATATCAGTCATCTAATACCCATAACACAAGGTCTGCTTAGCTTGGGGTTAGATGATGCTGTGTGGATTGTCCACCATTATTATTATAAAATTGTGGATAAGTTCATAGGTTCAAATCTTGTAGTGAATGCACTCTTGTATCGCATTGACAATTGCGTGTTTATTATTTACGTTTCCTTTTGCATTTATTCCAAAGTCACTCATTTGTATGCGACAATGCAGCTCATCTTATTCCAAGAATGCTAACGATTCAGTCTGCACCACAATTGCCTTAATTGGTAGCTGTGATTGAATTAGGACAAACATTATACTGTTTAGTATGTACACCTTTACATATCTAGTGATGGACGCAGTTCTTGATGACACCGGACGACATTGTGAATATCGCGGGAAGTCGGTGCACCGTAAAAAACTCAATATTGTTCTTTTTGAGAATCTACATAGGTATAGGTACGGGGAGGGAAATCTATGAAAGCTTATTGCTTATTGCATTCCATTTCGTATCGCATTCAAGAAATAATTAATTGTAGCCTAATTAATTATTAGTTCGAACTGCCAATTGTTCACTTTGTGATAAAAACTTTGACAGATATTTGTGTGAAAAAAAAATACTAAAAATCAATACCGTTTAGAAGAAATAACCAAATTTAAAATAAAAATTGCTTCACTTTGGATATTTTTTTCATATAGTAATAATATAGTTAGAATTTTTTCAATTGTTCAAATTAAAATTTAGTCTTTAATAAACAATATATATTTTTTTTGGACATTTATATTCACTCATCAAAGAGAAATTACTTGGAGAAAACCTCTCGTTGGCGAATACCACCTCCTTAATCTGCACATAACGTTCGGATGAGCTAGTGGCCAATCACAGTGGAGGAGTTTTAGGACCTTCAACCTAAAAATTAAGGTATAGAGGAAGCAGAAGGATTACAGACTGCAAATGATTGTAATTGTGTTATCAGCGGTTTTTCTTACATAACAAAAGAATCGTGACTCGTGAGCAAAAAATCATTGCATAAACACGAGTGATATTCGTAAACCACTTCGGTCTGCGTGAAAGTATCCGCTGTAAAGTATCACTGTCTATTTTTGTCTTTTGTAAAGCGCAAGAATTCAGTTTTGTATCTTCTTTGTAATTTTCTGATCTTATTTAGATCTGAAAAAAGGCAAAATTCATTGAAGGTTCAGTAAAAAAATGGCTAACAACTTTAACCATGCGCAGTGCCTCAGACTTCCTAACACTGGAGTAGGTACTTGGTGAGTGGACCTACTAAAATTAGGCCATTGGTGGGCTCTGTTTGCATCCAGCCATCTTATGTCCTCCAAGAAGGTGAGATTATGCTGTGCCTAAAAGGGTAAGCAGAAGCACATGTTTACATTATCATCAACCTATATTGTCTCATTGGTGGACGTAGGTCTCTCCTATGACGCGTCAATGATCTGAATGCCTGGTCTCCGGTTCTCCCCATCCAGTGTTTGCCAGCTATCGCAGATCGTCACTCAATCTTGCCAGAGGGCATCCTTCACGAATATGCTTACCAAAACACATATTTACATTACATAGGTATGTAGGTCGATATATACTTACGATTTGCAAATTAAAATATTTCCGCGACACCGCAGCACTTTCAGTTTTATATAAATTTAATTTGCACGCATTAGAAACTTCTCCAGTGCCAAGTGCCAACGTATATTTTGTCATAAACACTCGGGTTGTTTCGACTCGAAATCTGTTTAATTTGGCTGCTTGATTTAGAATGATGTCTACAGTGAAATATGCGGCTCGTCTGTTTTGACTGTTATTGCTGGAAATGCGGCAGTCTTCACCTGGCTGGCTCATCGTTCCATTCCGATATATATTACATATATTTCATATTTATTTAAATATATCTATTTAGATCGTAAAAAGAAATAGCTACACGATTTTAATCCTACACGACAGGTAATGTAGATTGTGTGTTGTAATGTGTCAGTCAGCCAGGACAAAGATTCATATAATTGACATAGATTGGTTATTGGATAGCTAGGTGGGTCAGCAGCCTGAAAAGGTCTACCTACTGCTACGGAGATCACTCCCCGCAGATATTTTGAACCCTGAGTGTCTGACAAATATATTTTAACAAAGTGTATTATTGATGTGTTTACCTCTAGGTAGATACTTCATAATCAATAGTTAGGTAGGTAATACATGCCTACATATACCATTGTTATTGAGTGTAATTAAACACAATGTAGCTGAACTGAGTGAATCACTGTCCCCGTGTGCCGCCAAGCCAAATCAAAATAATCATTGTATAAACATCGGTGACGTGCTTGTGTGCTCTTTGATGCGACAGTACAGTCTACATCATTTTCAAGAACTTTTTGCATAATAGAAGGGCTCGTCCGGAGTAGTAACCTATTTCTGCCGCGAAGCAGCGGTATTCGGGTTTAATGGTGTGGCGCCGGTGAAATTACAGTAACATGAGTTTTAAACCTGTAGGTATGCCTAAGGTTGATGGACACGGAGCATTGTAGGACACGTTCCTAACGAAAGTATCCTGCGAGGAGATGCCTTGTTGGGTGATGATAGCCACTGACATATACCTATATGCTTGTTGCATCAGCAAGGCGTATAAAAGTAAAACTGTGAAACAAGTAAATATTGTCTAATGACCAATTCTATACGCTTCGCATGAGTTTTAGTCTGGATCCCCAATTTTTTTGAAAATGTAATATAGCCTATGTTACCCGGGGATAGTGTAGCTTCCCAATCGTGAAAGAATTATTCAAATCGGTCCAGTAGTTTCGGAGCCTATTCAATACAAACAAACAAAGTTTTCCTCTTTATAATATTAGTATGATAAAAAAACTGTTATATATATTTTATATGTTGATTTTATTTATTTTATGGGGCTAACAAGCAATACGTCGAATAAAATTTATTTCATTTGCTATAGTTAGGTACCTACAAGTTATAACATTATAATGCTATAACTCGTAATAGACTGTACTAAATCGTGATGCTTAGAAGTTTATGTGACGAATTTCAAGCTGGCTGGCAACACTAACCATTTGTGTCTAGTAGGTCTTCGCTTAGTTTTGACTAGATGTTAAACAGATGCGGAAACCTGGTTAGTTCTTGAAATACGCTCAATATCAAAATCATTCAACACCGCACGTAGCAAATAGGTAAATCGGGTTGCCAGAGCCTCTAACTACAGGGTTCGTAGTTAGTTTGCTAAGAATTAGCGAGATACGAAAATGTTAACCGCATGACCAATAGATTTAAGGAAATTTTTTATTCGTATGACAATAGGCGTAAATAATAAGAAATGGGTATAAAAATTAAATCTAAAACTAAAAAAACAAAACAAACTTATTAGATAACAACAATATATTGTATAAATTACTACTAAACAAATATCTACGATGAATAAAATCGAAATAGAGCTTAAAGTAAATTTAACACCAACTAAAACGCAACTGATATAACGCACAGCCTAAACCGCTGGTTGCAGAGAGGGTATATTCGTTTTGGTAAGGAATTCTCTTAACGGGTACAGCAGGGCTTGAAATTTGTATGAAAATAACGTCACGCGGATAAATTCACGTGCGTTTAGCTACTGGTGAATAAATTATATGACTATGACACCCAAGCGAATAAAACATCGAAGTAGACAATTATCTAGAACAGCTCAGTACTGTATGTATGTTTCTCTCACTGCCTTTTATGTACTGCGAGCTCATATTCCCGAGGGCTTTTGCATGGAGATACGGTAAGCGTGTTGCGAACTTGTGAGTTCACACAAAATCCACTAGAATACTCAGCTTGCATTCCACAAAAAAATGACAGTGACAGGAATCAGAATCTCAGAACTAAAAGCGTTTGGTCATGAAGTCAAATCGTTAGAAACACACATTGATTTTACGTGAAATTATAGCTATATATAGCGCTTCTAAATAGACCCTGAAAAGTAATTAGAAAACGTGAAAAATTCCAAAGAAACCAAAACGACCGAGCGTGCATTGATTACGCGACCCAGTTGTGTCGGACAGTGGACTGCGTTTTGACATTTACGATGCAAAAATAAAACGCCACCGGTCTATTCTAAGCGAATCGCGCGCGCTCGCTGATTCATTTGAGTTGATTGAGTGCCTTTCACCTGTGATTTTGTTACACTTTGCAATTATTTTCAGGGGGCATAACGATCGATAAAAGAACCAATATGATTGCCTGCGCTCTGGTTTCGTTTGGCAACTTCGTTTCGTTAACTCTTTTTTTGTTGTAATACTGTTCAAATAAACCCATCCAGTGTTACGTACGGATATTTACTGCTGTAAGAAACTAGTAGTCCAAAATTGGCTCGTGAAAAAAAAGTTCAAAGCTGAGTTGTAAAAAGGGCGACAAGAAATAAGACAATCCTCCAATGGTCTTATGGATAGACAAAGTACATTATGAAATTACAAGGCTTTACTTCCAATCTTCCTATAAACTACTAGGTTATAACCGATTCCATGAATTAAAATAGTATAGAGCTACACTTCAGGTTTAATGCATAAACACTGGGTAAGCGTATGGAATCCAACAAGAAATTGAAAAACAAATTAAACTAAGGAAACCTTGTAAACTTTTAAATACTTTTTTGTGCTATCTATCTTCACCTAAATTCTGGAAAAATAATTCAGGAAAAAACACTTCAGTAAACTGATCCGTATTCATCCATCATATCACGCGTTTTCCTCAACACCATATAAACCAGAGGCAGATGGATAGATAGCCATTTTAAATTATGCAAATTACAGATACCGCCGGACACCCTTTAAATGTTGCTTGCATAAGGCTCAAAGGGCGGAATTATTTCAAGATTAGGTCATCGTAAGAGAGTGGGTGACTCAGACATTCCTGCGTTTCGCTTCAAAAGTAAGGGTATTGTGTTGAGATAATTTAGGTGTCCAGATTGTTTTATGTGGTAAATATGCGAACAGGAAAATTAAAGATGAACTGATGAGTTCACGTGTAAACAAAAATAGTTTATTTTGGTTTGTGTATGTTTCCTCAACGAGACAATAGCGTGGTTTACTTAGGAACAGCGAACTTATGACAGCAATCAGAAAAACCACTGGTAAAACCAGTGCGGGTTAGTGACTTTTAGGTAAAACACCGATTGGATCTAGTTCGTTCTCTACATTTTATTTTACATTACCACCTATAAAGCAACGCGTTCCCGAAAGGCTTTGACTTGTAGGTATTGCTATTATTTATATTGATCAGTAATACATGTTATTTCTGACCAACAATTCAATTTGTTTCACGTTACCACATTTCAAGCTTCTACCTGGGATGCTTTGCGTGAATAGACAACAAGCAGACGCGGAGAAAATGTATCGGCCGATCTAAATAGCAAATTTGTAATCAGCGTCGTGTATTGTGTTGTTCTTGTGTGGTCTGGTATCATGTGACAAGAGCACTCGTAATACAACCTACTGCTTGCCACAGATTATGTGCTGATTTGAAGAAGTGACACGTGCTCAAAAGTGTTAGTTGAACTCGTTTCACCTTTCGCCTTAGTCTTAGTTCAAAATTTAATCAAAAGTGTACTGCAGAGGTCTACCAATTCTCGATACGAAATATTGTCAAATTAAAGTTTAGACCAAGTCGATCTACAAAAAAATATGTGCGCAACGCCTGTGATCTCAAACGGTGAAGGAAAACATCGAGAGGAAACCAGTTAGTATACTAGCAGCGGCGATGAGCTAGCAACCTGTCACGTATGGAATACCAACTACTACAAACTACTGCAAAGTGTGGGTATGTACTAATCATAATATTTGGACGTACGTCTAACTAGCCCCACTAGACATCCTCAAAAAATTAGAGAAAAAGCTCGAGCTCCAAAAAATACGAAAATTTAGCCTTTGAGTGCTGGATTTCTTACCTATTTGGACCATATATTTTCTATCTTTTGAGTCGTTTAGCTGATGTGTGTCTACTCTACCTTCATTAAGAGCCTACCCCACTAGTGACTCTTGCCAACTGTCTTGCCTAACGACAGTCGCGTCAGTCTTTCATATTAGGAAGTACCTACATGGATAGCATAATCGAGTCTTGGCAATAACAATTCTTGCGTAATTTTTAGGGTTTCGTACCCAAAGGGTAAAACGGTACTCTACTAAGACTAAGACTCTGCTGTCTGTCTGTCTGTCTTTCTGTCCGTCTGTCACCAGGCTGTATCTCATGAACCGTGATAGTTAGAGAGTTGAAATTTTCACAGATGATGTATTTCTGTTGCCGCTAAGACAACAAATACTAAAAAACAATTAAATAAATATTTAATGGAGCTCTCATGCAACGAACGACATTTTTTTGTCGTTTTTAATATAGATAGAACCTACGGAACCCTTTGTGCGCGAGTCCGACTCGCACTTGGCCGGTTTTTTAGCTATATGATCTCTTTTTACTCGTGACCAATAACATTGATATAAATTGAAATAATTTTTGTCTTGTATATTTTATTTGTTAGATATATATTTTAAGTTTTTCTACACCGGGGGCATATTTATTGTAACTATGCTGTAAATTAAACCATCTATTTCGTCAAACGTCGACATTTTAGACACACGATAGGTTTATTTCATACCTACCTATGGGTACATCTGTAAAAATCACAGTATTTCTTTTATCTTTGGTCATACGTTCATCATCAGACAATACGTCTCTAGTAACCGCCATTCTAGTGCCATTTTGGTCATTACACGCTCAGACTAAGTCATTGAATTGTGGAAATACTGTGTGATGTGATAGAAAGTGTTACTAAAGTGATTTAGAATAAGATTATGAATTACAAAACTAATTAGTTATTCAGGAATTTAAACTTTACTTTGATGAAGAAAGTATGAAGTGGAAGCAGACAGTGTTTCGAGTTGCAAGGCTACTGAGAATTAATAAAGACAAATACAAAATCAACAAGCGAAAGAGATCTGAAGGTTGGTAGAGTTATTTTTACCCGAACCTCGCAAATACTCGCAATCAAAGCTCTACAACAAAGTTATCTTGCTATTCTTCAGAACGAGATTTTCGACGAAATGGTTTTGGAATGATATTTATTTTTTTATCTCTTATTAACTACTTTGGGTTATTTATGTCGCCTTCCTAATTACTTTCTTACTTTATTTGTGTGTTAAATAAATGTGTTTCATTTCATTTATCTCAGGGATAATAATAACAATAATAAATGCTGGACAATCCACACAGCATCATCTAGCCCCAAGCTAAGCAGAGTTTGTGTTATGGTTACTAGATGACTGATATACTTAATACATTACATACATACATATTTTTATTATACATAGAAAATACCCAGAATTAATAATGAAGCTAAACACTAGTTGAATATTTTTAAAAGTTGTTTAGCAGTTACAAAGTTAAACCAGTTTATCGTCCTGGGATCTTCTTACGCTAAATTTGCAATATCGGTCTATCGGTCAGTCAGTTAACAACTTTGTAAGCCTACATTAAGCTATTTCAAATCATAAACAAACCTGACGTTTATTTCAACGATAATTCATATTTTATAGCTGATAGACAATAACTAAATCTAAGTGGGTTTGATATATTTTTTTCTGATTTTATAGGTAATACTCATATTTTTATTGCACTATTTGGGAGGTCTAAATGTAAAGTAGGTACCTACCGCTATCTCATCTGATCTTATGATTAGAACCATTATCTATTTAGAGCTTTATAATGTCCGCCATATCCGCGTATTGACAATTGCATTTTTATAACATAAAATCTCCAATGTACTTTATAATAGAATCATCCACTACCGTGTTGTTTTCATCATTAGCCTGAAGAAGTCGATTGCTGGATATGTCCAGCCCAGTATATAAAAATATATGGCCTCTTGCAATAGGCAATAGGCCATTTATTTCAATATTTTGCTAGAAGAAAGAGTTTGAGAGGATCCAATCAGATTTCACAGTGCGATTCTCACAATTTCGTCGGCCCTTTGGGTGAAGACTTGTGTGTCGCTTCTTCTCCGAGATTGCTGGTTCTACTTACTATAACCATGTCAGTATGTGAAGTAAAAGCTTAGCAACCTCCATTGTACTTTAAGCTTGTCTATGAAACTGACTTGTCATAAGATTTGCTTATATTATGAAAATACTTTAAGTTAGTGTTAATTCCTTAGATCATAGTAATGCAGGATGGTCCAAATTACGTCTCTCATACGGACATCATACATTACATACCGCGGGACAGCGATTGATGAAGCAAGCGATAATGTTGCCAGTTAGGAATTAGGAAGTTTACCTGACCTATATTAGAAGTCATTTCTCAAGTGATATAAATAGTGAAAGACCGAATAATAATAACTTGTTTAAATTCTACTGTGCTCTTTGTTTACAATCGGTATCAGCATTTATTGAAATAGGTTGATTAGGTACACTTGGCGCGGTAGGTGACCTAGAATAAATCATTAGGATTTAAAAAAAAATTGGTTCATGACTTTAATCCCCAGGCACGGTCATCAGATACTTGGTGGATCAGGAATGATCTATTGGTGCACCAAGTACTCTTTGTGTAATGTTCTTATATATGTCAGGGTCATTTGTTCAAATTACATTTGGCACATACCCGCAATTTGCAATAGTTGGTATTCCATACATGACTTTTTGCAAGCCCATTGCCGCTGCTAGAATCTTAACTGGTTTCATTACGATGTTTTCATTTTTTATTTTAGAGCACTGGCAACGCGCTCATAACACATTTTATAGAGGCAATATTTTAATCCCATCAAACAGCTCGTAACACTAAACTAGTTTAAAACAGCACGAATGACAAAACTGACAAACTAGGTACGCATAAACTACTTGAATATCTTTTACTGCCAGGAAATGCTCGAATGTGTTGTAATGGTAACTGGACTTGGTACCTAGATGAAGTGTTGAATAGTCCACAGGGAAATTGTCACAGACTAAACAGCATTACGTATGTTACAATACCATAGATTCTAAAAAAATCTTTGCATCTGTTGTAGATGATTTACGCAGGGTAAGGGGCACTTTTCATTCATACCCCTATTTAGGGGATACTGTAGTGCCTGGGCCAGGGTTTTTAGATAGAGTAGTCTTGCCCTGTACCTATACGAACCTTACAGCCATAGATTCTATGGTATCTGGAATATAGAATACAGGCATGGAAGCAGACGACGAATTCAAACTTAAAAATCTTAAAATCAATGCGAGACAGATCATTATAATAGTAGAAAGCATACTAGTGGAACGCGCGTGACTTCGTTCGTGTGAAGCTATTTTAAAGCATACTTCAACCCTCGGTGCCGTTTACCCATTATTAAATTTCAGGAATTAATTTCATTTCAGAATTTAGTGCACCTCTTCGTATCAAAACAAATTTACTGTGACAGTTTCAAGTCTCTACGGCCAGTGGTTTAGGTAGTACGTTGTCTATACATGTTAGTCAGTCAAGGCTAAGAAGAATATAGTTGGTATTGATAGATAAATTTTGTCAAAACAAAACATGCTACCGTTTAAGACTATCTAATTCGATGATAAGACACGAATCACAACCCATATTGAGTTTAAAGTCAATGGAAAAGCATAATTTACGATTGGTCATAACTTCGATCAAGAACGAAGGGGCATAGGTAACCACAGAATAAGTATATACATTATGTACTGTGACATAACCGCTGCAGCTAAAATTAGCCAATCCGAGTTCGTGCGCATCCGTGCAGGTGCGTTGTGTTGCCACACGCGAATAAATCTCCCTGGATTTTAGCTGCTGACTTTTGAAGAAATTACAAAGGAAAAGAAGTAGTAGTAGTAGTTCACGACCTTAATTCCAAGGTACGGAAGATATTAAAGGATAGTCTATCAATGATTAAAAAAAATTTTTGCAACTGCGGCTCTAATTAAATTATCGTGAAGAAACCTACATTTATTACTAGCGAATGATTTCTTATAAGTGGGTGATAGTTACGGCTTAACATCAAGTGGGTCATATCTTGTTTCATTATCAACTGATATAATAAGAAAGACCTCATTAGTAAAATAAAAAGTACTAACCATGTTGTATAAGTACAGTCGATTTTACGAATGGTTTCCCCTGCGTCGCTCTGCCACCGCGTCGCTCATGAATAACTATTGTTATGCTAATTTAAAATTATGCTAATTATTGCCTCGGCGTCGCTAATAGCAAAAGTACACTCAGCCTTCAAAATCAAAATACTTAATCGTTTTTAAATATTTATTTGTCGAATAAAATCACAGTAAATACAGCTATTTATTACAATCTAACATTACAAAAGAACATAAAATATTTTTACTACCTACAAACTTATAATTATTATATATTCGTATACGAATGGTTTCCCCTGCGTCGCTCTGCCACCGCGTCGCTTCTTGGCTCGCTCGCCTCAAGGTCATCGGTACAGTCGTCTCAAAATTTGAATTTCACGTTTTCCGTGGATTGTACGTACGTTAGCTGCGACAATATTTAGATAGTATCTAGCCTATACATGTAAGAACTAGGAAAATCGTTTTTTTTAAGTTCCTTTGGTAATATTGAAACCCATCTAACATACATAGTGAATCAAAAAAATTTTTTTATTAATCTAATATCTGCTTCTTCAGAAAAATATATAAGAAAGAAGTGAATTTTTTTTTAAATATTTACACGTTGTTTTGTTTATGAATGCCATTTTATTTATAAGTTTGTAGGTAGTAAAAATATTTTATGTTCTTTTGTAATGTTAGATTGTAATAAATAGCTGTATTTACTGTGATTTTATTCGACAAATAAATATTTAAAAACGATTAAGTATTTTGATTTTGAAGGCTGAGTGTACTTTTGCTATTAGCGACGCCGAGGCAATAATTAGCATAATTTTAAATTAGCATAACAATAGTTATTCATGAGCGACGCGGTGGCGGAGCGACGCAGGGGAAACCATTCGATTTTACAAAGATGTGTAGGTATACATGTATTATGGTGTCACCAGTACAATTAACATAATTTACAGGGAAAATACTCAAAAAACAAGTGAACTCATCAACTTGTTTATAATTTGTTTGTTTAAAATAATATACCTTAGTATTTTTGCAGTGTTGTAAATAATAAATATATTCATTTATAACTGTTTTACTCATCAATTTATTTCGTTATGTTTCATCTTCATCTTTTCAGTCACTGAAGCCACTTTTAAACTTTCTTTAATAAATGCATTCCTTATTTGATCCATCTCTATATTCGTATCTCTACTACATATACTTACTTACAATTTCATCCGTTCGTAGGTGGCCCAACATTCACGTCAAATTTATAGAAAATAATCATACGTATTCGTGTTTGTATTCAAAACGGAACGTACGATAAATAAATTTCAATGTTGTTATTGGTCATTAATATCACATTTATAGCTAATTTGAATAACACTTTCACTGTAATCGTGTTTTTATGTTAATACTTATTTAAATACGCGCCTAAATTATATCGCCTTTGACTGACTGCTAAGGCTACATTTTTCTTTAAATATCTACCAGTCTCGGTTAAAAAATCTTCGTAACCACTAAGAAGGAAATAAGACTTAGTTTTTTTATTCAATTTACATACGTAATATCCTTCAAAAAGAGTTCAGAACAACGACTGCTGCGAGGTAAATATGATAGAATAGCAGTTGTTTGATGATTTTACGTAACTAAGTAAAAAAAATCACACATTTTAAAGATTTACTTTTATAATTTAATTGAAAAAAGCATACAAAACATGGAAGTCGTTTAGAATTTGAGGCACATTTGGGTTGAAAAAAAATATTTTAAAAGTTTATTTTTATATGTTCAGTAAACATAATTTTTCTGTCACTTTATGGATAGATAGATATTTTATGTTGATACATGTTGTGTTGTGTATAATATTATAGTTATTTCCCTAAAATCTTATATTTTTCCTTCGTTGAGTTTTGAACCTTTGACACTACCTTCGATTATCTAATATGTACCTACTTACTTTGTTGCGTAGGGTAGGGTCTACTAAGAAATAATTTCCTGACATTTAACACCTAAAGGAGTACTGCATGAATTGAGTTTGTATGAAAATAACTTCAAGGGAAGGATCGTCGCGTAGGATTTCAGGCTTAAAGTTTAGACACAAATTATCTTGAATTCCCATACACTAAGCTGCTCTCATAAAACCAATTCTAATTTCACCCGTAGCAATATTATCTTGCAAAATACAACGCCACGTCATTGCGCCCACTCGGACTGTAAACATCAGAACATCTTTGATATGTATACGAGGAGTAAATTGAATAAGTCTTTCTTGCCAATAGCATATAGTTTCGGAGAATGCTGACTAATAAAGAGAGTAAAACAGCTCCTGTAAACTGAAACTACCTGAACATCAAGATCTTCAAGATATTCCTTTACCCCGATGTTTATTTCTATCTTAAACTAGCGACCTGTCCCGGTTTCGCACGGGTTTTAGTAAAGATACCTAATTTTTTTTTTGAAAATGTTATCTAGCTTGTGTCACCCGGGGATAGTGTAGCTTCTCAACCGTGAAAGAATTTTTCAAATCGGTCCAGTAGTTTCGGAGACTATTCAATGCAAACAAACAATCAAATCTTTCCTCTATAATATTGACTAATAAAAATGAGTATCACAAAGTCAGAGAATCCTATAATACGCGAGTTCTCAGTGCAAACATCTAGTTATAAGTTAGGCCATAAATGATTACTGGGATCATAGCTCGCTAAGCGAGTTCTAGAGAGCTATGCAACGAATTAGGAGCCGGCAAATTCAGTACATTACTAACATCTCTAAAATAACTATTGTGACATGCAAAACCCTAAATATCCAACAAAAATAAACCCTACATCTTCAGACGGCATTCTCGGCGCCACAGCTTATGTAACAACTAGTACGACATAACGGAATGCAGGTCACACTGTTCTCAGAAGTTATAACCAGGCGGTTAATTTCTAAAAACTACGGCTTCTGATAAATCGGTCAATTTACATGTATCTATCAAAGAACTGTGTCAGATTGAGATGTTAAACAGCTATCTACGAGTACAGGTCGTCTGTAAATATAGCTCAATGATGGTTCCGTTTACTTGTGTAGGTATACACAAGTTGTTTTTTTATAAAAAATAGGAACCCCGAAGTATTCGAACTCTTTATACTCGATCCTTGAGAATATGAAAAAGGATTAGTTCAAAGTTCGATAATTAAAATAATAAATCACTAAAAGAAGTAATATCTAAGCACACTTCTACAGACTACGCTGGTTTTTCTGCCAGTTATTTTATGCCAGTTGTAGTAACAATTTTATTTTATCTTATTTATGCTCTGGTTCATCCTGCGATGCTCACTAGGCGTGAAAGATATAACTGCAAGTCCTGAAAAATGGTGTCTTTAACCCCAGATCCCTCCCACCTACGCTTTTGACAGCTTATAAACTTTATAGCTGCTCTAAAACGCAAACGCTTGGGTCACGGGACACGAATAGATTTGATTGAACGTTTTTTTCCCGTTCGTGTGTTTGCGTCTTTTGTTTTTCTAACGATTTCATTAAAATAGGTGTCGTATTACAGGATACTGGCCGGTGAATTGGAACGGGAATTCAAATTTAGAACATGATTTTTGTGTGTTGCTATAATGTTGCCATTGTGGTCAAAATAATTTATTTCAATAAATAAAATACATGTCTCTACATTCAAATGATACCTGTTAGTAATTAGGTTTTTATTTATCATCGGTTGCGCAAAATAGGTAAACATTAAAATTTGCCAAAGATCTGATGAGGAGCTTCAGGGGTGATAAGGGAGCAGAAGCGCTCCTCAAAATACAGTAAGTGGAATTTGCCAATATCCTATTTTGTTTTGGCCGATTCCATGATCTAAAAAATAAGAATGGTAGATATCCCGATTTATATAACGGTTTATTAGTTTTTGCAAAAAGTGTGTGCTCGCGAGGTTTACTGTTCGTTTCGCCAAACTACTATTAGGTATAAGAATTATGTTAAGTGTTGGTAAGAATTATTTTTATGGCCTCTTAACCAATTAACATTTTTTGTTATACCAAGTACAGTTCAAATGGTATGTAACTAAGTTCTCTACCTAAATATTCATTTTGGCACCTTGGTTAAAGCCGGTACCTACGTTTTAACCAGTGTTTATAAAAAACGCTATTTTTTATGGCGTTCGAACTTTGAAAGTACCCAAGTAAATAAATACCTTCATAGGTACTCGAGCATTTTATGTTCTGTTCGTTCCAAATTTGAAAATCGAGCGTACAGAACTGCACTTGGATTCCCGCCAAAAACCTCAATGCTATTGCATTGTTTTTCTCTACCCACCGTTTCCCAAAAGACACGATTTTCTAGAGCCATCTTCTTGTGGGTTTATTTACTGTTTACACAAATGGTTCATCGTTATTCATAGCCATTACTTTCATATACCTATTTATTTCTCGTGAATAATGCTAAGTAATGAATAACGTGTCTTCTGGCTATTAGAATCTTAAAACGAAAATTATATAGTTGAGTTTTGGTCGTCGTTGAAAGAAGACGTTTATTGGACGACTTTGAAAAATAATTACTTTCGTATATAAATTATTGTGATTTCAAGTTCGAAGCAGTCATTGTAGCTTACTAAAAAGAGTTTATTGTAAAATAAATTAAATACAGTGAAAGTGTTAAAAATACAGGATGACTGTTGTACCAAAGTTTTTAGGTAAGCTTAGAAAGAAGCACTAAATGGCACATGATGCTTAACACCTGTATGCCTGAGGTTGATGGACGCGAAGCAGTGCATCATTGGGCACGGTGCTATCGAACGTGACCTGCGGAGCAATGCTTTGTTATAACTTGGTGGGGCATTTGCTTGCTACATCAGCAAGTTGTATAAAAAACTAAATCATTGTTATAGTATAAGTTTCTTAAAACTTCTATTTAATCATTTAGTATGTTAAGGTCGAATAAATACGTGACGTGATATTAATGAGCATGATTAATCATTTACTCTATTTTTACTTTTAATATGAAGGAACTTACTTACAATAATATAAAATATGATAAAGGCTAATTACAAGTTTTCACAAATAATTACAAAGATAGCCCAAATAACAGAAGTAGACGAATAGCACTTTCGAAATTTAAAGAAACAAAATACTTGTTACCTAAGATAATTTTTAAGCAGTTTTAAATACCTAGGTAGAATGAAAATGACTGACGAAGTCGTGAATAAATTAATGTCAATACCTCGCGCTATTATTTATTTATTTTTCAGGCAGTATTGTCCCACTGCAGGGCAAAGGCCTCCCCTACTTCCTTCCACTCTTCGCGCTATAGCATTACAATATAGGACAGGACCTACCTAGGATCTAAATCTAAAATATTCAAATTACCATAAACCTCATTCAAATAAGCCGAATAACGTTAAAAAACATGAATTTGATATTTAGGTACAAAAAGAAGTCCTCGTTTTGTTGTAGTTTAGCAATAACCTCACACCCGCATATATGTTGTCAAATGAATAAATTCATTATGATTGCGTATGCGCCGATTTTGTGTGGTAAATTTTATAGCTTTTACGCAGTTGTGATACCTCAGGTCCAAATTTGGACTAGATACAGTGATAGATTGAATCATCATCTTCCTGCCCTTATCCCAAACTAAGTGGGGTCGGCACAACAGGTTTTCTTTTCCCACTTTCTTTTATCAGTCGTCATCTCAGTGTTCACTCCTTTTTTAATTATTATCATCTTTCAAAAACGATGAAATTCACCTGACATCCACTCGAGTCTCTATATGATTTATTTGTTAAATTCGAGTATTAGGCCTCAAGTAGTCGCGTGACAATTCCAAATGGAGAATTAGAAATTGCATACCTACGTTACTTTCAATACTTCCGATACCGCTTAAATTTGCATTTCAAGTATTTTCACCGACGGAATACTGGTTATCTGCTAATTATTGTACCAGTTGTGGTAAAAACTGATACCTATGTAGGTAACCATGTGGTTGTGTTCGTTTTGTGGGAAATCCTTACTAATGTTATAAATGTTAAAGTTTTACGCAAAACCTACTGAATGGATTTTAATGAATTTTACAATAATATAGATCAGAATAACACATAGGTTATAATTTATAAAGGTATTGTGTAAATTGGTCAAAATATAACGATAAAATGATAAGACCGTGGACGAAGTCGCGGGCGAAAGATAGCACGTAATAAATTTACCTGCCTTATTATGAGACAGTAGTATTACCATGAACCAACTCTGGTAGCGGTCTAGTTTAAGGTATTGGATTATATAAATCTATTTCTAGACATCTACTTAGGGAGCTAGTTATGCGTTGGGATGACAATGCTATCATTACCAGCCTGAAAAAGTTTACTAGACATAAGCCTTAACCATATATTTTCCAGCATGAACGAGTTTTCTTCTCCATCCACCGAATTGTCGTGATCTTCACGATGCGGTCAGTTCACTGGGTGGAGTTGTCTTTAGTCCTTATTCTATGGGATGGAGTTGGATGGAGGGTCGTCCTACGCTTCGTGTTCCGATTCGTGTACTTACGGCATTCGATGACTATTTTCTTTTTTTCTTCTAATGGCATCTGTCCGTCATTCGACAAACCATTTCGCCAGTGTCAAGTGGATGAATAAATAGTTTTTAGTCAAGTCGAGTCCGTAAAAGAGACGTTGAGTCGGCTGTTAAGGCAGGTTAAGGCTGTTCCCAGCTGTCGTTTTAGTCATAGTTGTTGTTGTCAAATTTACTCTTCAGTGTACAGAGTACTTTGTGTGTGTGTGTGCTCAGAGCAATTTTATAAAAACTAAAACTCCAGTGGTTGTTGAGAGAATGAATGAAGATAACCGACTTGTACGACGGGTCAACTATTTATGCTATAAAAGGTATATCTTTCTGTTTTTCCAGAGCACAACACAATGACATTAGCGACGGCCACGGCCAGCATGGAGACCTCGACTCTAGTGGAGTCCAGGGTGCAGCGTAGCTTCCAAGAGGTGCAGGTCTCCGAGCGGACTGTCAAGAAGAAGAAGTCGAGGAGGCATCATAAAGATGAGGGGACGGTCTCCGTGGTAAGGATCCACTTGGTTACCCCTGGCAAACATACTTAGATGGCTCATCTGTTGGTAACTGGTTACCGTAGCCTATAGAGACTTGCAATTCCCGAGGTGACTATTGCCGACCGAGTATTTTCTAGTTCGGGACTTCCCTTAGTGCAGTCAGTCAGGAACGTACACTATAATTTTATCAGAGATTTGCTTTCCCTTAACATCAGGAGGGCCATCTGCTTAGGGGTTGAATTTTGGAAATTACTTACAAGTCAACGCATCAAGGATGAAATATTTAAATCTCTACGATCAGCGGCTTAGGCTGTGCGTTATATGTCACTGATCGCAAAGATTTTTATGATAGGTATGAATAAATTTGTTATGTTTGTCCTCAGTCGAAAAGCTCTGAGAAGCTGCACAAGAAACTGAGCCATGGCACAGAAGCGCAGGGTGAGCCTACCTGCTGCAAATGTTCTCGGCCAGTGTACGCTATGGAGCGTGTCAAGGCGGAAAAGCGTGTGTGGCACAAGGACTGCTTCCGATGCCAGCAGTGCAGCAAACAACTCACGTTAGTATTCCTACTAGTTTTTTATTTCTATTTCATAGGTATATCTATTTGACGACCGATGTGGCGCGGCTGGCGAATGTCCGCCTGCGACGCAGGAGGTTGCAGGTTCGATTCCCGCCTTGGGATAAATGTTTGTACGATCTGCAAATATTTATTTCGGGTGTTCTGGGTATTTTCTATGTATAATAAAAAATATCTATGCATGTAATATAGTATTGTATTAAGTATATCAGTCATCTAGTACCCATAACACAAGCTCTGCTTAGCTTGGGGCTAGATGATGCTGTGTGGATTGTCCAGCATTATTTATTTATTTTATATCTAGTCTACTGCCCGTTTTTTTATACAACATTCTTATGGCACATCGGTATTCTTAGTGAGCAGTGGGAGTGACCCCGCCTTGTGATCTAAAATTGTGGGTTCGAATCCAGTCGTGCACCAATGGATTTTTCTATAGAAAAAATACCAGGGCTCTCAAACAGTGTTGGAAAACATGTGGAAACCAGTACGTATCTTAGCAGCGGTGATGGGCTTGCAGCCTATCGCGTATTGAATACCAACTACCGAAAAATATATTGGGTATATACCAAATGTATTATTTGGATGTACCTCTGACTACCCCTTTAGACCTCCTCAAAGAACTTTTTATAGGTACTTGATACTAAGAGATTTGAGGGGATATCAGCCATGGCTAGGGCTTAAGCCGCTATGCTATATCTATACACCTTGTCGCCCACCTGATGTTAAGTAGCTGCCTATAACAAACCATTGTCTCGTAGGTTGCGTTTGTTAGGAACATGTCATGCAATGCGCCAAGTTCATCAACCTGAAGCACTTAAGCCCCACGGGCCTTCAATCCGAAACACAGCAAGCTGCTTGGCGGCAAAATTAGCCATGGTAGTACTTCCCTGGACGAGCCCTTTCACAAAGAGCTCTACTACTAATTATGTGATTGTTTCAGAGTGGAGACATATCAAAGCGACCACACAACTCTTTACTGCAAGGCTCACTTCAAGCAACTGTTCGAGCCGAAACCCGTGGACGAAGATGACCAAGTAGATGGTAAACTTATTATATTACTTTTTACAATACTACACACGTAAGAAATCTATTAAGATTTATATTAGAAGCCTGAAAAAGTCCATGTAGGACAACTCTATGGGCCACGGTGACTGCTTCCTATCAGATGGCCCGTCTGCTCTTTAGCCAGCAATGGCTGAAAAAACGCTTCCAGTCGATCAGTTGAGCTATCTCTAGATTGTTTACAACGGTCTACGGATTACTTAACTGCGGCATATACCTTTTATAAATACACTTATTTAAAATAACTACCAGTAGTATCCCAAACACTACAAATACAAATGTTTATTTTCCAAAAGAAAGTGTTAACAAAGATAAAAGTCGATTCTGTCTCCTGTTTTAGTTTATGAGAAAACTGTGTTACAGTAGACAGTGCATTCTCCTAGTAAAGTATACACAACCTTATAGTAAAAAAACAAAAAAACAAGTAAGAAATAATCTTATCTAGTAATCTTACAATCTAATCAAGTAACAAGGGCAATATAAATAATAAAAAGGGGGTGTGCATGTGGAGTATTGTTGTGGAGTATTAAGACTATCGATGTTTTTTTTACGAACGGTATTTTTTCAGCTGCCCCCAAAAAACACCAGATGATAATTTGCGAGAACAATCCCATGGAGCTGCCACCAGATGTTGTTAGAGGTACACACTTCTTTTCAATACCCCGTTCCGTTAAACCAGTAATTCCTAAAGTGGTCCAGGTGGACCCCCAGGGGTCCACGGGAGACTCGACGGGGGTCTACGTTGGACGTGACAAAAAATGGGGGTCTACAATCGTAAGCAGGGGTGCATGAAAATTAATTTGGTTTCGATAGTGAAGAACTAAAATGTTGGCTTGTTATTTTAAACAATATGATACCTAAATTCAACCTTCTCAATAAAACAATTTATAAATAAATAAATTAAGAAAAAATGAATAGTTCCAAACTGGGAGTCGAACCCAGACAAAGTTGGTATCGCGCCGAGATTTAGAAATTGGTAGTAATGTAGATGCAGGGGGTCCACCGGATCCAGCAAAATTTTGAAAGTGGTCTATGAAACAAAAGAGTCTGGGAACCACTGCGTTAAACTAAGGGTACCCTTATTTTAAATCTGTACCTACCTGCGTAACATTAGCACACACATTTGCGGTGTGGGTAAAAAGTTCGAGTGCTTTGTTATGGTGTTAGCTATGGTAACTGACCATACAAAACACAAAACTTACTCGAAAAACGAGTTCGCATAAGACAAAAAACCGTGAGAGCAACTCGAGACACTGCGTTAACTATAACTATCAGTTAGTAGTATCTCTGCCTTCTGTGTTGTAGATTGTGGGTTCGATCTCCACCATGGTCAAATATTTGTGTGAAGAACATAGATGTTATATCAGTCATCTGGCTCCCATATACAACCTTTAGCTTAGTTTGGGGCTAGATGATGTTATTTTTTAAAACAAGTAATTATGAATAAGCCTGTAGTTTTAATATTGTTTACAGCGTCTGACAAACCAGGCCTAGGCCTCGAAGAACTGACCCAACTGGACGTAAAGTCTAGGTTCGAGATGTTTGAGAACGCAGGAAAGGAACAACCTAAACCTATTTCTCCCACCCCACACACTAAAGAAAAAAGCCGCGCGCTACTTGCTAAACTTGCCAAGTAAGTTACTAACCAAATAAGTTACTAACCAAATAAGTAACTAACAAAGTAAGTTTACTAACCAAGTACGTAACTAACAAAGTACCTAAGTTACTATGTAGCCAAGTAAGCTTTTAAGCCAAGCAGTAGTAGTATTTTTTAGCTGTCTTTCGTTTTAAATGTAACTTATAAAATGTGGATTTTAATTGGTTAGTGAACAGTGCACATCAAATTCCTCAAGTTAAACAATAGCGGCAACAGAAATACATGATTTCAGCTTGAAATTTTCAACTTTCTATCACGGTTCATCAGATACAGCCTGGTGACAGACGGACAGACAGACAGACAAGCAGAGTCTTAGTAATAGGGTCCCGATTTACCCTTTGGGTACGGAACCCTAAAAATAAATAAGCGATACTAAGTTAAGTATATAACAAGATCTAAAAAAGTAAGCTAAGCATGTATGTAGCACGTCAAAATAATTAATTAAATAGCTTGTCAAATAAAAAGAAAAAAAACTCATTCTCACTAAATATACCCGTTGTTCACGTCTCCACTATATTTCTAGGTTTTAAATTCCACTCAAATATTACTTTTAACAAGAACAACATTACAACTTTTATAATCTCAAAACCATATTTTTTTTATAAACTCAGAAATATTATTTCATCTTAGTACCTACTGCTGTTTTATTTTGAGCCTTATGACTGGTACGATTATAGTTTAGTATCACTCATGTTTTACTTTAGTGTGGTATCGATCACACGTGTGTAAGATTGACAAAAAATCTTGATTCTTGTCCCAACTTTTTTACAATGAAATGTAATTTATATGTATAACTTTTAATGCAAAATTATTTAATATAAAATAAAACAAAATTAATAAAAAGTAAAAAAAAAATTGATTACTATTAGAGAGTAGTGTTCTTAAATGCATTGCCTGGTAGGTCACGTTCGTTAGAAACGTGCCTTACGATACACTGCCTTGCGTTCATTATCCTAAGGCATTTAGCCTTATGTACCTGACATTTCACCGGCACCCACACCCTTCAAACCAGAAGCTGCTTGGCGGTAGAAATAGGCATTGTGGTAAATCTTTCCCGGGCGACCTCTTCATTAAATCTTTACTACTACTTTTCAATTCCACTCTGTCAGTTACTTTAGAACAGCACAAAATAATTCTCAAAAGATTATGTATCAAAAGCTCAAAACACGCATCGACCGTTCACATTAAAAGTATCAAATCTCTCATTCCCCCCTATAAAAGCACTTGCGTCATTCAAGAGGCGTCGATTTCGTCTATTTCTGAATCCCTTGAGAACACTTCACTACCAAATTGAACACGACTTCATCGGTTACTTTGCTCTACAATGCTTGCTCTGTGCCAACGAAAATATTCAATGACACTGTCACCAAGCAATATGAAAGTCTCAACTTGTAACTTTCAAACTCGCGTTGAGTTTTGGGATAAAATATTTTTTCAGCCAGACAGTACAGCCACTAACCCTTATTTTCCTGAAACACATGCTTATAAAAAGCTGAACTTTACCGTCCATGAAATAAGGCCTTGATTATTTCCAATAGATGCAAATGAAGTTTTGTAGTATTAGAAGTCTGTTAGCATTTTATTATAGTAAAAAATAGGTGTATCGTGTGTGGTTGATTTTAATGCAGTGTTTAAAGATCGGTTGTGTACAGCGGTTTCTTTTGTAATAAGTTGTTTGTTTAATTTTATTTGAGTCAAAAGTGATTAAGTGTGATAATATTATTGGAGAAATGTTTGGGTATGTTTTAAGAACCTTTTGGTGATTAAGCGATGGTAATAAAATTTATTCATATTGAGAAGACTCAAAATAATAAAGATATGAGTTAAATAAAAGATAATAACAGTATGCGACTTCTAATTCTCTGGCACGGTAGATATCCCCTCAGATCTCTTAATTTCAATTACATGTTTTTTTTTATAGATGATGGTTACCATTTAACATCAGGTGGGTATATAAAAAAAAGTCTATATAAGAAAAGTCGACAGCTTCTCATTGCAGTACCTACCAGTTTGTGATGTTGTCGACCTACATTTTTAAAGGGTGTTGTTTAGTAAGTCAATAATAAAAGAATAACCCGGACAATAGATAGACATTGTGTGGTAGTTTGTATTGTGTATCATCATCATCATCAGCGGACTATGGAAGTCTACTGCTGGACATAGACCTCCCCATAAGCTTCCAGGAAGAACGGTTTAGACCCTTTTCCATCCACCGACTGCCCGCGATCCTAATGTCGGCGGACGGCGGGTAGGGCGTCCTATACTTCGGTTTCCGGTTCGTTGTGTTTACATGGTGATTATTTAATTGCAGGTTTAAATCCAAGGGCATGGATGTTGGGGTTTCTGATGAGTACCTGAATGGAGTACCCATCGAAGCCAGCTCCAGTGAGCCCGAGGAAGAAGAGGACGGTAAGATGAAACAACAATATATTTAGTTCCCCAGTTCTGGAGAAGGTCCCATAGCGAACTTCTCCATCAAATCTTCTGGTGCGTTCTTACCAGTTTCCTTGACCATAATCAAACTACCATACGCCACAATTTTATCCAAAAGTATTCCGCAAATGTCATTAGAAGAAATTAGTAACATAACGTTTTACGCTAACGGCTAACGTTTAACGTTTTTACGTGTAACCCACTTTTTAGGAGTTGCGTTCGCCTTTTTACATGTCTTAAACTAAAGATTACTCACTTTATTTTACTGTGTACAATAAAGAATAAAGAACGTTTTTAAGAACGTAAAAACTAAGAACAAAACTTCTAAATCATCCGGCCATCCGATCCCACCGGCAGCGCCAGTTAA
The DNA here is from genome assembly GCA_947095575.1 of Electrophaes corylata. Classification (NCBI taxonomy): domain Eukaryota; kingdom Metazoa; phylum Arthropoda; class Insecta; order Lepidoptera; family Geometridae; genus Electrophaes; species Electrophaes corylata. Next base: position 5,555,563 of record OX352714.1, read on the forward strand.
TATCTCCAAAGCCAAACATAATATTTTCATCGTGGTCTATACCTGTACTTTGTGCTTTCAGATGAGGACTCTGTTCTCAAGAAGTCATACAAGCACACGTCGAATCGTGAAGCGCCGGTATCCTTCTGCAATATGAGCGAGATAATGAACAGGTTCGAAAGCGGAACTGACTCTGCTAGCGAGAGACATCGTGAGAGGAAGCAGGAGATACAGAACATACGCAGCAGACTGTTCATGGTAAGATACATAGGCTACATAGGATCCATTACTAATTAATTACTAATTATTAGATAATTTAAAAGTGCGACATGATATTTTGAATCTGTATAAATGTTACTCTGTGACATTACTATTTTTATAATTTAAAATAAATCAAATGAATAAATAAATACGACAAACGATTTTCGCTCAAATGACGTTCAAGAAAATTGCTTTTACACAAACAACTTTGGACCAAATCAATGTGGTGAGTTGGTCCGTGGTAGATTACTACTACTATAATGATACTATGCATATTATGACTAGCACATGAAATTGCGAGGAGCGGGTATTTTCAATCAGATAATGAACAGGTTTAAGAGTGAAACTGACTACTACTACTAGAGCTACTACGAACTGAACTGTGACGGCTACCGTAGAAGACTTAAAATCTTTCTTCTTGGAATTGTATGGGAGAGGCACAGGACACAGGTCCAGCAGTGGACTACCTTAGGCTGATGATAATCATGATAAAATGGCATCCTAGCCCATAATTGTATGAAGCGAAATTTCGAATAAATGACTTTTGGTCGAATCACTTTTGGTATAATGACTTGCTTTTAAATAGTTTATAATAAAACTTTTTGTGTTAAACTTTATATTCTATTTGATTACAGGGCAAACAAGCTAAGATTAAAGAGATGTATGAACAGTCTGTCCTGCAAAGCGAACAAGGTAGGTAATAATAAAAAAATAGTATACAACATCATCTAGCTCCAAACTAAATGTTTTTTAGTATTTGTTGTTATAGCGGCAACAAAAATACATCATCTGTGAAACTTTTTTCAACTCTCTAACTATCATGGTTCATGAGATACAGCGTGGTGATAGACGGACAGACTGACAGATAGCGGAGTCTTAGCAATAGAGTGCCGTTTTACTCTTAGGGTACGGAACCCTAAAAATAAAAATAAATTGTAGACGCTTGACGTTCCAAACCAAGCATAGCTTGTACTATGGGAACCAGATTACTGATAGAATACTTATATACTTTTATTTTTGTAAATATATACTTAAAATCCAATATAACACCCAGAAGTAAAAACGCTACTAGAATACTAACTGGGTTTCCTCACGATATTTTCTTTCATCGTTTGAGAGCAATGACATTGTGCACATAAATTATCACTCACCTCGAAAAGAACAGAGAAAAAAACTCAGAAGCAGCCCACTGAAAGGTCTTGCGTGCACAGAAAAACTGAAAGGATGTAAAACGTATTTCCTACAAAATTTCCTAACCTTAACCCTAACTCACCCCCAAGAAAATCCTCCAGTTCCTAACAGCTGCAGGGTTCAGTGGTGAACTATGAACGCCCTAATGAGGGGTGATACCTTAACAAGTGGCGATCACAATAGGCCATATGGCCGCAGTGATACCGAAGCCGCAAAAATATAATAAAAAAAAAACCTTAACCTATTTATTTTGCTATCTAGGTGTGACATCATCAGACAAGATATCTCGCGAGTTAGACTTGGACGCGGAGAAAGCTCGCGCCATCAAGCAACGCTTCGAGAACGGCGGCTTCAACGACGAGAACCAACCGCCGAAGAACCGGGAGGTGGTCGACACATCACTATTCAATGATGGTAATCTTGCTATATACCATACAGGCCTACCAACACGCAGGTCAGGCATACGAGCGTGACCTACGAGGCAATGCTTTGTTATAGGTGATGGTAACCACTTAACATCAGGTGGGCCATCTGCCTGTTCCATCAACAAGTTGTATAAAAAAAAATACAGTATATTTATAAACAACCAGCCTCGGGGTTCATGAAAAATACCACAAGTGATACATCTAGCGAACATTTTTAAGTCGACTATGACCAACCATGAGTGGTGTGACCATTTTATACCACGTCGCTTGACTCAACCCGGGTTGCAGGTAGATTCTCTAACACTATAATAATTTATGTTATACCTCGTAGAGTAGTTAAAGTAGTAGTAGAGCTCTTTGTGAAGGGCTCGGCCGGGGAAGTACTGCCACATGTACCATTATTAGTCATTTATTATTGTCATTGTCATTATTAGAAGAGCTCTTAATGAAGGGCTCGTCCGGAGAAGTACTACCAAAGAAAGAAAGAAATAGCATCACGACTTAAATCCCATATCCCCATATCTCCTCCGATCTCTTAGCACCAAGCACCTACTCAAGATCCTCCGAGGGGTTCTAAAAGGGTAGTCAGAGGTATGTCCAGATAGTACATTTGGTACATACCCACATTTTGCAGTAGTTGGTATTCCATACGTGATAGATTGCAAGCCCATTGCCGCTTGTAGACTACTAACTGGTTTCCTCACGATGTTTTCCTTCACCGTTTGAGAGCAGTGGCAAGTATACCATCATGTCTATATCTGCTGCCAAACAGGTTGCTGTGTGAGTATTTATTGCTCATTATTTATTGAAGTGTTGGTTGCCAGATTTAATTGTAGAACATTTAACGACCGATCTGGCGCGGCGAGCGCATGTCCGCTTGCGACGCAGGAGGTTGCGGGTTCGATTCCTGCCTTGGGTTGCGATCGGCAAATATTTATTCCGGGTTTTCTGGGTATTTTCTATGTGTAATAAAAAATATCTTTGTATGTGATGTATTGTATTAAGTATATCAGTTATCTAGTACCCATAACACAAGCTCTGCTTAGCTTAGGGCTAGATGATGCTGTGTGGATTGTCCAGTATTATTATTATTATTATTAATTATTTGTGACTTCCCAGGTATTGGCAAGAAGTCCCGCTCGATCTTCCTAGAGCTGGACGCGAACGCTAAGAACCTCCCGCCCACTTCCCCGCCGCCGCAGGAGGCGCCGAAGCGGAAGGAAATCGTAAGTCATAAAACTAACATCGAAAACCTGTTTGAAAACTAAAGGAAAGTCTAGCACAAACAAATTTGACAATCGTCAAGCTAATGAAATTGAAATCATAAATGGTTACTTTACAAGGTACTTCATTTTCTATCATTTTCGGAAAAAACCTGACTTTTCAATTAAAATTGTTTCCTAGTATTTTATTAAGTGCTTGATTAAAAGTCGTGATACTATTTCGTCTTTTTTTTCTAAACTGATTTAATTTTGACGACCGATGTGGCGCGGCGGGTGAATGTCCGCCTGCGACGCATTAGGCAACCTCCTGGGTACGATTCCCGCCTTTTGATAAATGTTTGTACGATCTGCAAATATTTATTCCGGGTATTTTCAATGCGTAATAAAAATATCTATGTATGTTAATGTGTTGTATTAAGTATATTAGTCTCTGAAGCTCTGATTAGCTTGAGGCTAGATGATGATGTGTGGATTGTCATTATTATTATTAATTCCACAGCCATTCATCCCCAAAGACGTGGTGCGTTCTGACGACAAGGTCGAAGATGTGAAGATAGAGACAGCAGATATCTCTGATAGGTTCAAGTTCTTCGAGACCTACCGTCCCGAAGCCAAGCGCAAGGAGTTCCGCATGACGCCGCCAAGGCAGACACAGGTAAGTTAAAGACAAAATGACATTTCTTCATTGAAATCTTAAAGCACACAAAATCAAGATGGTAGCTTTGGTAGAATGATCTATCGTGCTTTGGGACGCTATTTCTTTTTTTCTTTTCTTTTTCAGTTAAAATTAAAGAGTAAAATATTTGGATCAGTTGAGCTATCCCTAGATTGGTCTGTAGATAGCTCAACTGTTTGAGATCACTAGCATTGCGCACACAAATTTTTCGATAGAGAACTCCCTTGGGGCACGACCGGATTCGAACCCACGACCTGAGTATCAGAAGGCGGGGTCGCCCCCACTAGACCACCAGTGCTCCGGGTTTACAACTGATTCATATAATTATCATATTATTTAGTCGGTAGTGCTACTAACGAATGCTCGTAGAATATAAAGAATTGGATATTAGTGTAACAGTTTATTTCCGTTGGTTAGCGTCCCAAATCTCCATCCCCCGAGTTATACCACGAGCCGGGCGTGGTGCGCAGCTCCGAGCCTGCCCCCGACGCGAGCCTCGCCGCCACTAGGCAGACGGCGTCGCGCATGATCAACGTCTTCCGACAGATGGAGGAGCAGAGGAACTATCCCGAGGATACTGGTAAGATTATCATCGCCTATCGTATCTTCTTGTAAAATTTAAGAGCTATGTCTAGGTATTTTTATAGGGTTCCGTACCATAGGGTAAAATGGGACCCTATTACTAAGACTCCGCTGTCTGTCTGTTTGTCACCAGGCTGTATCTCAAGAACCGTGATAGTGAGTTGAAATTTTCACAGATGATGTATTTCTGTTGCTGCTGTAACAACAAATACTAAAAAACAGATAAAAAATAATATTTAAGGGAGGCTTTCATACAACAAACGGATGGAACCCTTATAAACGTGCCCTTACGATGCACTACTCTGCGTCCATCGACCTGAGGCATACAGGAGTTAAGCCTCGTGTGCCTGTAATTACACCCACACCCTTCAACTGAACACAGCAAGCTGCTTGGCGGCAGAAATAGGCATGGTGGTAGTACTTCCCTAGACGAGCTTTCCACTAAAGCTCTACTACTACTAAAAACTACAATCTGTACCTTCCAGGACTAAAACCTTTGAAACGCTTCACTCCCCCTCCTCCCGGTGAGAAAAACCACACGGGCAACACTAGCTCTGAGGGCGAGTACTCCTCTGAAGAGGAAGAGGACAGTGAAGAGGAACGTAGGAGGTACTGCAACGAGGCACGGGACAAGGACGAGGCCCTCAAACAGGTACCTACTCCGAAATGCTCCTGCAGGGCTAAGATGTATATAGCGACAAAAAAAATCTAAGTACGCGTTATCTTTTGCGAAAATAGATATCTTCTCTCTATCTATGACAACTGTCCGTCATTAGACAGACAAATTTGCCAATGTCAAGTGTTTTTAAAACAGTTTTTAGTCAAGTCAGTCAAATTCTGTCAAGTCGCGCTGTCATTGGTGTTGAATAAAAAGATGACGATTTTATTTAAATCCTAGAGAAACATTTTCATTCAAATCAGGATGCCACAAAATGCCAAAAATAATTTACCTAGTAGAAAAAAATTCTGTTGTCAGGCGCGACACATCACATTGCTCATCTTAGCCCGGCTGGCTTCCTTTGATCTTCCTAATCACTTAAGTTAAACTAATGCTATATTTTTCCATGTTTTTTCCACCAGGCTCAACAGTTGGCTCGCACAAAAAGCTTCCGCTCCCGATTCGAGAATTGGTCGGAATCGGAACCTCAGCGCTCGTCCTCGACGGTCGTCATCGAGCGGGAGGTGGCTGATGACGATAACGATTCTCAGCTCGAAACTGCCAGGAGGTAAATTACCTAACAGACATTAGCAGCTAATAGTCTCTTTTTCCTAACAATTACATACATCTGAGGATTCTGTTAGGTGTATGTGACTGTTTGGTTACAGTCACACACACTCGACGGTCACACATACCCGACAGGCACACACACCCGACAGTCACACCCACCCCACAGTCACACAGCCGACAGTCACACAGTATTATATATTTTTAGGGGTATACGGGGGTATACCCCCAAAAACAACATCATGATGCATGCCTTGTCTCTTGAAAATATTCTTCTTAGTGACTTTTTTTATTTGCATTAAATAGACTGTCCTTTAGCAACAATATCACCTGATGGTGAAGCTGCCTATGTAGGAGGACAGTCTAGAAGACACCAATTAACTTCTACCCATATTGTAGAAGTCAGGAAAAACAGACAACGGCAATGAGTTCCACTCTTTACCGTCATGACAACAAATTAGATGGTAGCAACAGGTGGTTACATCTCTCTAACAGGGTTAGGCAGTTCTCCTAACCCTCAGCATCTAACAGTTAGTTCCTAACTTTGTGTTTCACTGTTTCAGTTTGCGACAGAAGTTCGAAAGCATGAACGTGACTACGAGTTCAGTTTCGAAGACAGCCGCTGCCAAAGTCAACCGATTTGTGGTAAGTTTTAGTCAATAGAGAATACCTAAACCCGATCTAGATGAAAAAATGATAAAAATCTCATCATTTCCAAAAAAATATACCCAGAAAAATGTCGAAGGGGGAAGTCAGATGCAAGTAAACAGAAGTAAGTTTAGTAGTAGTAGAGCTCTTAGTGAAGGGCTTCAAGAATGCTCGCATTGCTGTGTTCCGGGTGTTTCAAGGGTGTGGGTGCCGGTAAAATTACAGGCACATGAGGCTTAAAATCAGTATGCCTCGGGTTGCTGAACGCAGGGTAGTCCATCATAGGGCACGTACCTAACGTGCGTGACCTAGAAGGCAATGCTAACCCCATAACATCAGGTGACCCATATGCTTGTTCCACCAGCAGTAGCATAAAAAAAGTGGTTAAATTGTAACTATAGTGTTTTAATAAAGTGTATTTTCTTGTTTCAGTAACCAAGGAGTGAAAATCTACTCAAACTACCAAAGTGTTTTAACCCATAACGATGTAATTTCACGACTTGCCAGTTTGTATTATTTATATAAGAAAAATTTAACTAAAAAATCAATATTTGACTTATAAACATCTGAAGAAAGAAATAGAAATTAATGCTTGTTTACATTGAGTTCGTGATAGCTCACAAATGGTGGTTTCTGCCATCTTGGTCAATCTTGTGTAAAGTAAAATATAAAAACAAGACTGGTCAAGGCAAATTGATTGTCATATTTAGAAAAAATAGTCCGTTTGGAAAGCTTTCGGTCAAAACAGGATATTAAATTCTAAATAACACTTATTTGTTCATACTTTGGGCAAGGACCGCAATATCATTGAAATGACAGCAGAGCTTGAGGAAACACAAAAACTATAAAAATGCAGTAGTTTTCATAAATGGCTGTAAATTTCTTCAAACGACAGATCATTGCTTCCACTACTCATTCTTACCAATCACTTATGACAACAATGACACTAACTCAATGTAAGCTAGCTACAGTCATGGCAGTGTCACAATTCATTTACTCAATTCTTAGGTCAAATACCCTTTTTAAATGTTTTTAGCTTACACCAAATCAGCTGCTTGGAACATTTTGAGTGATATAGATTACACAGTATTAAATTGAGTATTAACCCAGACGCTCGCTTGACCTGTAAACTTAAACGTGATTATAAGATGATTTAAGATGAAACTTATCAGCTTTTAACAGATGTTTGTAAACGAATTTAAAGTAATTTTGCCTCAACTCATACTGACATCAAAGTTATTTTGATAACACGAATTGGTTTGAATGAGCTTGAGGTATTCTTGAGTAATCAGTAAAGATACAGTAAGTATCGTTTCTTTAAACGGAATTTTCATTTAGATTAAATATTTATTTTAGGGGCTGTTAAGAGGTGCATTTCTGTAAACAATTTGAAAGTAGTTAGTCATTTTTGTTATAGATCATATAGTATGAACGTATCTTTTTGCCGCCAGCGCACTGTTGAACAACTTAATCGAGGATTTTAAATTTGACTGTGTATATTTTTTTAATACATCTTATTTTGTGTATTATAATGGCATATTATCACCACGAAATGCTGTGGTGAGCTGAATCCGTGTTTTCGATTCGAAAATTTAGACTTTATTTCAATTACACAAGATAAAATATGCATTGACAAATTTAAAATTTTCTGTCGTGCTGGTTCTTACTCTGCAATCAAAGTCAAGAGACCAACAATAGCTTATTTTATTTAAAAATATTTATTATTTCAAGCATACGAGCGAGTTTTTTATTATTTTATATAGTAAGATGTACGTTTCTTAAATATATTCGTCGTTGTCACTTATATGCTAATGAAAAGAGATAGTAACAGATTCATCTAGCATTTGAATTAGTGCAACGAAGAGTCGTAGAAGAACTTTAAAATAAGCTAGTGTTATGGTCACTTACTCTAGGAGGATAGTCTTTCAAACATAAGTAAATTTTTTTATATCTATCCAATCTTACTTTCTAACATTTTCAGCGGTTCATGTTCATACCCAAACTTAAACTTAAGATGTGTTATAGCTAGCTCATTATTACTCAGAAAGTTTTAAAACGAATGTAGGTAAGTAAATAAGTGCCTTCTATTGTGCTCGTATATTTACTATTGAAACTCAAAATTTTATATTGATTTTTATTTACAAACAAATATACTTATTTTTATACTAATTTGACAAAAATCTAATAGTTTTAAGTAATTGTTGCAGTATGAAACTAACGCACAAACGATTGCTGAATCTGTTGAAAGAAAAGAAGTCGTTTACTTATACGGTATAACCCGGCGGCGATGGGCTTGCAACCTATCACGTATTTAATACAACAACTGCCAAAAGATTGGTCTCATTTCTTGTGACTTGGTGCCTACTTAGGTCTTTGACAAAACCAAAGACTAGCTACTTTGGGAATATATAAAAACGAAACGTGAAACGCCTTCTTTTCTATCTAATAGCTTATAAGCAAGTTTCTAGTTATTCGCTAAGATATTGAAATATATCTTCGATTGAATAACTCTTAGTTAATTTCTTAAATTTAATAGGTTGTATTATTTCTTGACATTTAAAGCAACTTGTACCTACAATTTATTTTAAAAATAATTGACTTTTCACCACACTTGTTCTTATTGCCAAAATATAAAATCCGCTTCTATCTTACCGCGCCTTGCAGGTAAGATAGCAAGGTTTTTATGAACCTTAATACCTACTTTTAATACCGAGTTGAATCTCTGTTTTTGTTTATTAACTATTCTATTGAATAATTTAAAAGATAATTTAGGTACACGTAATATTAACGTGTATGTACATCATGTACACACGAAACTATTAAGATATCTGCAGTCTGCAACCGGTTTTTAAAAACATTTCTTTAGCAAGATTTCTTAATCTTTATAAATTCAAATCAATTTATGACTTATTATTATTATATATCTTATCTCTCCAGATTCTCATGAATATTATGTTTAAACTTTTAGGTAAAGGTCAAAATAAATAAGATCCAATGTCCATGGTGGGAGGACCTGGAGACTTGTATTACAGGTTTTCACAAACCCCTTTCAAGCTCCAGTCCCTTGCAAAGTGGGTACGTTGTATGTTGTTTCTTTTGTCAGTTAAATCCTACACTCTGTATTCACATCATACCTATCTAGGTACCAACTTTGTAAAAGGAAATAAATGAGTTTTTATTATTTATATAATTTTGTAACTATCTTTTTACCTACATTCTCTAATCTAAATTCTTGTACAAGTTGCACTTCTTACATTAGGATCTTGCCAAAGTGCCATTTCGATATTATTAATCAAAAATAACCATATAATTATATGTAGGACATAAGCATATTTATCATAGTACGATTTGACTGAATATTGAAAGTATTTATTGTTTGTACTTAAATACTATTTGTTCAACGTTTTTGTATACCTTGAATCTGCGGTAATGTTAATAAATGTCTAAAAATATTTGGTGTTTCATTTCTGTAGGATCACAAAACTTGCAGCGACACACTGTAGAATTTCTTTAATACCTATTAGATATTGGGCAAATCAATGGTACAAACGTAACCGCGGCCCGCGGGTATTTAAGTAGCTTTGTCGGCACATAGTAAATGAGCCATTGACATCAGAACCAGAGGTCCAGAGCTAGTGTCCTGGAATCTATGTCAGGATAAGTTCAGTCAACTGAATTGGACAATGAACTAGGGGGAATAGACGGATAAGATATGCCTTTAGTTAAATTTTTAAGCAGATGGCCCACCTGTGTTCCATCACCTACAACAAAGGCATCGTAGATCACGTATTATTATTATTATTTCCACTGACCTTTCAAACCGACCGATGTGGCGTGGCGGGCGAGTGTCCGCCAGCGACGCAGGTGGTTGCGGGTTCGATTCCCGCCTTGGGTTAAATGTTTGTACGATCCGCAAATATTTATTCCGGGTGCTCTGGGTATTTTCAATGTATAGTAAAAAATATGTGAGTAATGTATTGTATTAAGTACTTATATCACTCATCTAGTACCCATAACCAAGCTCTGCTTAGCTTGGGGCTAACCGAAACGGAGACAAAGTTATGGTGTTCGGTAGTAGGTACCTCACATAGGCTTTCGGAACACTGGTTTTAAAATAAATATTTCTAATTTATGAAATTCAAATACTGATAAGAAAATAAGGTAAGGATAACTGAAAGACAGACTTGTATTATTAGTACTCTTTATTATTTCTTTAATTTGAAGTCTTTTATTTTACAGTTTCTCGATTCATGGTATCAAATTCTTAAGATTAGTCTGTGCGTTTGTAGATTCCTTTGTTGATTGACAATAATTGTTACCCTACTGCGTAAAGTAGAATAAATTATAATTTATCATTAAAGGGCTTAGGCACTGATGAAATAAGAAAGTATTAAGTGGGTTAGGTTGAGACTAAGGCCTATTTTGCCTTTTGCTGGGTTGCTATATTCAACAAGCATCCGCTAGTAACACTACGGATCGTGTTCTGTGCGCCCATGGAACTTCAGTCGACAAGCTGATTTAATCTATCGAATTTTATCTACACCCTCGGTAGCACAGAACTAGCATCGACAAATTTACCTTGTTGGACAGCCTGTCGATAAATTTGGTAAAAATTCCCAAATGTGTTAGTGTTAAACTAAGTTCCAAGCTACCAATCTCGATAAACGATAAACCCTTATCTCTGCTTTATCTCTCATATAAATGGCTAATTTAAACCACCTAATGAGATAGGAGTTTGTATAACAGATCGGTAGTGCTACTAACGGATGCTTGTAAAATATAGGAACCGGGCATAAGTCATAGTCTTAAAAACTAACATGCCTACATGTTATAGTTAAAATGACATAAAAATCATTCAGAATGGTATAACAACAACGTAGTAACAAACTCTTACACAGCGAAAACCCAAAAATCATGAAACAAGAACAAATCAACAACAATTCAGTTGTTGCTCAAGCTTTGATACAATTTTAAAAGTTACGAATTGCATACTTTCTAGTGCAGCTGACTGTACATCCAGGTTTACCGTATTCACAAACACTTGCATAAAAGCAATACAAAGTAAACACTATAGACTAATAAATTATACCATTGATCGATGGTAGAAAACGCGGCCATACTTTTGAATATGGTTGTCTTCAGACGCACAAACAAATCGTTTTACGGACTATTGTATATTCTATTCGAAACTAACTCACAACAATCACAAGACTCAAGAAATAAATTAATTATAAAACAAAAACACTTGTACACATACACTTGTGATTGCTTTCATATTTACAGTGAAGTTCTGCACACAACATTTTGTGATAGACTGATTTTCATACAATTTATGCATTTAAAAGAAATTTACTTAGCATATCTTGGCAGATAAAAGCATTTTTCTTTCGTGGTCCCGTTTTTTTTAATCAGGAATGATGCGAGCAAAGCGAAAATTTATTATTTGTCAAACAAAATTAATTTTTGTGTTGTCTGAAATAAATTAATAATTTTTTATTTGAATACTTTGAAAGATAGACTTAGAAAAGCCACAAACGTTAATTTTATACAATGCGTAAACGGTTGCGCCCATCTTGGCCCTAATTCCACACAAGTGCAGTTCATAATTAGATATATTTTCATACTATAGCTAAAATTGCCTTAAAATCAGTTATAATCACAAAATAAAGTGTTTTGCTCTATAAAAATATGTTTAGGCCTCATCCACCGTGGGTATTTGTCAGTGAACATTTTTATTGCCTTAAAACCTAAGTCAAGAATAACCTTCAATCTAGGTTATTCTGCTCTTACTCAAACACTTGACAATTTACCCACATCTGTAGTCGAAGAACCTCGGTGCGATAAACATGGTGACATTCATTTAAACTTTTTAACCATTTTCTTAGTTAGAAACTTTTCAAATCACATACAGCTCGCAGTTTTAGATTGTTGCTGACAACACATTTTATTATCGCAAGAGTATTAACCGGTCTGAACATAGTAACAAAGCTATAGCATAGTAACGTATCCGGCTAAAGTATTTCAAAAAGCAGAAATAAACACACGCTTATTTATTTTAATCTGCAGGCTTAGCATGACCATTTCTATCCGTGTTCTATCGTTTAGTCTGTTCTAGTCGTTCCGTAACAGTGGAACGAAAGAGAAATAGCATCACGACTTTAAACCTACGGCACGGTAGATATCGTCCGATCTCTTAGTACCAAATACCTACTCGAGATTCTTACCCTCTTCTTACTTCTCGAGATTGCCATGGTAGCGACGGAGAAGTTTCTAGTAGTAGTTGTAATTTCCCAATGTTAAAATTTACTTAGTTGTTAGGGTTCCGTACCCAAAGGGTAAAACGAGACCCTATTACTAAGACTCCGCTGTCTGTCTGTTCGTCTGTCACCAGGCTGTATCTTATGAACCGTGATAGTTAGAGTTTTTAAACGAGAAATTTTTACAGATGATGTATTTTCTGTTGCGGCTATGACAAAAAATACTAAAAAACAAAAAAAAAATATTTAAGGGGGCTCTCATACAACAAACGTGATTTGCTTACCGTTTTTACCATAGATAATAGTACGGAACCCTTCGAGAGCGAGTCTGACTCACACTTGGCTGGTTTTTTTATACGACTTTCTGATGGAACAAGCAGATAGACCTACTGATAATATGAGGTTACCATCACACTTTTGTCTATGTTTAGGTAGACAAAACTCTTGTCTTGCTCATGCTTAGCCTGCTGATTCGACATGTTTCACTGTTTCATGTCACTGACTCCTACTTTTTTTTTAATAACTTTAGCCGTGTCAGCCTTTCGAAGGATAACCCTATTGCAACGTCAGACATTAAGCAACGTGCTTTGCTGTATTCGCAGTGTATTATTTATGATTATCTAGGCTAAAATTATAATACTGATTTACTTTTTCACTGATAGAAAGATTATCTCTCTCTATTGAAAATACGTTGCCAGCCCACTCTACGGCCTGTTTGTTGTAAGCAATCATTCTGATTAGTGATGCAACGGATATCTCTGGTTACTACTCGGTATCCGGCCGTTTTTATGCTTTTCAGTATTCGGCCGGATATTTAATGTTTTTCGACCTGTCACGCTGATGTCACACTACCGGGAAATGCCATTTATTCGGGCGATGATAGACTTTAAGCGGTGGTGTTAACGTCCATCATCGCCAGAATTAATGGCATTTCCCGGTAGTGTGGCCGCAACATTACAGGATAGCATAAAATCTGACATTCAATTTATAAAAAAATATAGATGATAATTACGTAACTTTGAACGTATGACAAATGGCGAGTGAGAAACTCCCTTCGCGATCTGACCTCACTGCAGGTTATAACGTTAAAACGATTCCTGCAGCAGATATCCGGTTGCCAGATATTAAGCGCTCCGGCCTAAACCCACGCCGAATATCCGATATCTGGAGTCGGCCAAACCATTATCCGTTGCATCACTAATTTTGATCTAAAAGTAAAAATGATTTGATCCAAACGAATGATCAGTGAATGTTCTCGGTACATTGGTCCTGTCATCATCACAATCTAGATATGAGCAAGGGATACTTTCTAGAAACAACATTCTCATAAAAATGAAATTATCATTTATTCAATAACATTAATGAAAATTTATCAGACACAGTAAATTTTAGTTTCAGTTTTTTTATTCAGGTACTAAAGTACCTTCTCTACCTAATCTATCTTTTACAAAAACATTTGTACTGAGTCAAATCAGTTCCAAATAATTTTTTTTAATTAAATACTTAACGGATTATGTTGAGTGTGCAGTAGAAAACCATTATTAATACGAGTAATTTGATATTACTGTGTTTTCTAAAACCTCACTCTTATGGGGCTGGTCACTGGGAATGACAATGAAAGAACCAGTGATTATGACGATGATAAGAAAAACACTGGCACTTATAAATCTAAAACTGCGCATTCGTCAATAACCCATCTTCACTTAGCCTCTAAGAGACTTCCTTATGATTATATGTACAGAATTACCCTAAATTACTGAAAACATTAAAGGCGGCCTTGCAGTGTTTACTATGAACTTTATTACACATACCCATATTAGGTACTTTTACCTTTGTTAGGTAGTTTTACCTTAGTTGGGTATTTTTCGCTAGTTAGGTATTTATTACCCTAAATAAGTATTATAATAGGTTCCGAATTTATTATAAGGTATTTTATTGTACGTTCGGATGCCGCCTTGCCGTACCTAAAATTTTGAAAATTATATTTAGTACCATGCTTAGTAACAGACCTCAAACTGTTTTTAAGTCAATATGACTTGTGCATTCTTTTTCTTAATACAGGTTTTCCAAACTCAAGAATAAAAAAATAAATACCTTAATTTTTTCAATCAACAACACAGTTGGCTCTCAAAATGGTTAATTCTTACATCTTATAAATAGTTCAAATCATAGTGGCTCTAACTCAAACATGTTTCAATCGCATACTTCTAAAAGTCAATTCAAATCATTCCCACACTGGAGAACTTGATTCAAATAACTCCTGTAAGTGTTAAGAACTTGATTCAAATGCTCCCACACTGGAGAACCATGACTCAAATGGTTCTTACACTTGATAATCCTTGGGCCTTTGAGATCAACACTGCAGGGCACCCCTAATAACATTTTGTCACATGTCTCTAACACTACACTTTAATCTGGTGGCCGATGCAAAACGTCCGGTATTCTCGACTCCACCATTGTAGATACATTCTTAACACTATCAGACCGTTCTCTGTGGTCCTTCTTCTTGTCATCAGACTTGTGGTCCTGTTTACGGTCTCGGGACCTGTCTGAGCGATGATGCGATGATCTGTGACGGGATGAGGAAGAGCGTCTTCGATCTTTGTCTGACCGGTCGGATCTGTGCTTGTCTGAGCGTCGGTGTGAATGGTTCTTGTCTTTATCTGATTTCTCAGTGGGTCGTTCAGATTTTGTTTCTGACCGGTCGGATTTTTCTATTCGCGACTCTTTGAGTTCGGATTTCTCCGTTTTTATTTCTGGTTTTTCATTTTTTATTTCAGCTTTGATGGAGTTTGTTTCTGATTTGATTGGTTTTGGTTCGATTTTTTCCTGTTTTATGTCTGTTTTAGAGTTGCTTCTCTCAACTTTATCTTTTTCTACTTTTATATCGACTTTTTCCGATTTCACATCGACCTTCTCAGTTTTCACGTCATTTTTCTCCGTTTTGGTGTCAACTTTCTCTGTTTTTACGTCATCTTTCTCCATATTCACGTCACTCTTTTCCGTCTTTACGTCAACCTTCTCCGTTTTGGCGTCACCTTTCTTTTCTGATTTCTTATCGTGTTTGTTTACGTCGAAGCTCTTCCTTGTGTGGGCTAGTTTCAGCGGTTTGTTAAGTTTCTCGTGGAACTTTGCGCTGAGTGCTCGCATTTCAATGACGCCAGCCTTATGCTTTGTCGCGGACTTCTTAGTGTCTGTAACAAAATAATGAAGATGAGAACAATGTACAGAATAAACCGAAACAGCCTCACTCGTCACTATGCAGTGGTTATTTTTTAACTTGCTTATAGAACAAGTAGATGGCCCACCTGATGTTAAGTGGTTACTATTACCTATAACAAAGTACGTAGAGTTAACCAGTAGAGCAGAACAAAACGTCAATACGAAACTTCATCTATTATTTTTTGAAGTAGACATCCTATTGATATATGACTAACCCGAGTTAGGTGCACTGCTGGTCCCGCTGTGGCTCGGTGTGCGGGGCGCTATGACGGGTGGCGGGTCACAGGCTCGCTCCTCAGCCGGAGACGATGACGTCGAGCCCGGATAGTACTGCTTCAGTCTAAGATGCCACGCTGTAAGAAAAACACTTTATTATAAGTGCTCTCAGTGAACGAAACAGTTCCATACATTTGTTTGATGTATACGGATGTTTGTTCTGTGTCTGGGTGTTATATTGTATAAGAATAGGAATATTGTGTAACTTTTTAGTACATAAATTGCTATAAAACTAAAACTGTGAGCCACATTTTGTTTTGGACGTACAATAATAAAAAAAAAATTATCAACTATCTGGTCCCAATAAAACAAGCTTTGCTTAGTTAGGGGCTAGAAGGTTTTGTGAGAATGTCTGTAAATATTCATTTATTTACATAATAATCATCATTATCCTGAGAATAAAGCCGAGTATAGTATACTACGCAAATCACACAGCAAGAATCGAAGCCATTCTAAATAGATGCCTTAAAATCCTGTCTTACCGTCATTAACTAGGCCGATCACTATCAGGGTACAACAACAGGTGTAAACACTTTAGGGTTATTCCTCTATCTACAAGCAGGGATTATATCAACCTTATCTACCTTCTTAAAATTCTTCACTCAGCAATAGATTGTCCCAATTTACTAACCTCTATTAACATTAACCTGTGTTACAGATTTCGTAATCCCGTTACCTTTGCTTTAAGAGTATACAAAAATAATGTTTCTTTTCACAGTCCCCTCCCTCGCATGTGTCGTCTGTATAACGAGTTGGCGTATTTCAATTTAAATATTAAAGAAAATATTATTAAGATGGACATATTTGATAACAATGTGAGTAGGTTTAAGCAGTGCGTTCACAGTTTGCAGTTGTTATATTATGAATCGAATAATAATCATTTTTAATTTTTATTTAATTTTTGTCGCTGTTTCTAGTTTTAGATAAATTTAACTTTTATGCATGCAATACTAAAATAATGTCATATTCACATATTAGATTACGAATCTAGATCGAATTAATACAATATTTACATTATATTTTATTTGATTGTAATCTGTTTTGTGAATTGAATAAAATAAATAAATAAATAGTATTGAGCAAGGTTTCTCCGTCAACTAAATCTTAAGCCAGGCACTTAATCGTTCCGTAAATACAATATAGTTGCCTCTAACCCTGGATGAATAGAAAGGCATGTTTGTATTCATTAACGCTGCAGGAAAGTATCTTAAGGAAACCAGTATATTAGTATTCTATTAACCCTTCCTCATGCTCTATTTGCAAAAGCTTTTGCAACATGGGCCAGCTTAAATCCGAAGTCAATTAAGACTTCCAGATTAAACACAGGTAATACAGTGATGATGTTGCAAGTGGAGTGACTCACCAACGGACGAGACAGCAGAGACAGTCCTGAACTGATGGATGATGTTTCTCGGCAGGAAGTATATGTCGTCGGCACAAAGAGGCAAGCGTGAGTAGCGCACGCCTTCACGACGAAGCTGGTTTAGCTTTGCTTCTTCCAACCTGGACAATTCATATTGTTTAAGGAACCCCATTATACCCAACGTTACATTTAAACATAGCTTAAAATTAGTCTTGATTGTTATTTAAGTCATGAACCGCAAACCGAACCGAAGAGGTAAAATGTTTGGCCATCTTCTACGACATGACAGCTACATACAAAACATAATTGAAGGAAAGGTGGAAAGAACGCGAGGGAGAGGAAAGCCAAGGATAAGCTATTTGAGCTAGATAAAAGAGAAAGTTGCTGTCATGACAAAGAGGTCAAGGAGGCCGCATTAGAAAGAGCGAAATGGAGAAAAGTGCATCAAACTCCCGACGAGAGCTAAGCTTTTAAATTTAAAGAAAGATTGTTGCTTACCAAGTGACGCACTGCGAGATGGGCGGCTCATATAGATCTAGTTGCAACAACTGCACTAGTTTTGTAAAGTCAGCTGCGTGGAATGCAACCACGTCCTTAGTGATGCGGCCGCGGTCTGTCTCGTCGCCGCAGTGGATCGCTTTTAATACTCCTGAAATATTAAATAATTTATTAACTGGTCTGACACACGCATACACCCTGTGTGCAGTGGTTGTACCGACTTAGAACAGGCTTTCCTCTTCATTACCTCCCATAAATGTCGTAAGAGACTACTAAAGAAACAAACCAAGAATGCTGTAGGTTGCGGGTACGATCCCCACTGAGGGCAAACATTTGTGAGCAGATCATAGAATCTTCTCTGAATCTGAATATCTGGGCGTTATACTATTTATTTATTTACTTAACACTTTATTGTACAATTATAAAAACAAGTGTACAAAAGGTGTGCTTGCTATGAGCATTTTCACAACACGTTCGAACTAACTAGTTCGACCCGTGATCATGGCGCATGCAACTGTGCCGAAATATCGGGAAACTATCAAACTCAAAAATCGTGGTAAATATCCCGTTTCTATCCAAAATAATGATCGAAATCATGATTGTTTAAAAGTTAAGATATACTTATTTTAGTGTTAAAATTATTCGCAAATATTTATTTTACTAATCTAAATGGGAGAGGTATCCAGCAGTGGATTTCTTTAGGCTAATGACGAAAGCTAGTTTCTGGTAGAATATCTGGCACAGCATTCTATCTTCTGTGGTAGTTACGTACCAACAGCTGCAGTGGTGATGCGATCGAGGCCATGGCCCACGTGGTCGGCGTGCGCACGAGTGCGGTCCTCGAACAGAAACTCCCGCGCTTCACTGTAGCGAGGGAGGTATTGCAAGTTGCGTAGCTCGTTGATACCAGTCCTGAGTTAGATAAATAATGGTTTATTTAGTAGCAAGATCTTAGAGTAGGGGTTTATACTTTGAAACAACACTTTGATTAGGTAGCTCTAATTATATTCAAATAAAAAAATATATATTAAGTATTTACACACATGAAACAGTTGAGCTACCTAAAGACGAATGATCTAGAGTTCTAGAAACTCAACAATCCAAATCAGTACCAGTCGGATGCGTCAATTATTTATTAATCTTTAACAATCTGATGAATCTTTGTCCAGACTGACTAATATATAGACAACGTACAGCCTAAGCCGCTAGTCATAGAAACATTTTCAGCATAATAACAAAATCGGAGCGAATTTTGATTCTGAACTTTAGTATGATGAAATTAGGTCAGAAATTAAATTGTCACAATTGTAAGATTTTAAGAATTAATGTCAAACCTACCTCCTCTTCTTAATAGGGCTCTTCCCTAGTTCAGCAGTAGGCACCAGCTGTTCCCCTGGCCGAATCCAGAGTATAGGACCATCGTTGGACTCCTGAGGTTCCATCTCAACTGCGGACATGGGACCCCACGGCATGGTCTGTAAATGTAAATAGGCTGTAAAGACTGGCATGGCATCCTATGGAATACTATCGACAACAAATGGCTCTTGGTGAAGTGCTCGTCTAGGGAAGTACTACCACCATGCCTATTAACGACGTCAAGTAGCAACTGCTGTGTTCCAACTGAAGGGTGTGGGTGCCGGTGAAATTACAAGCACATGGGGCACACCTGTATGCATCAAGTTAATGGATGCAGAGTGCATCGTAGGAAACGTTCCTAACGAACGTAACCTACAAGGCAATGCTTTGTTATAAGTGATGTAACCACTTAGCATCAGATGGGTAATTTGCTTGTTCCATAAGCAAGTCGACCCCGCAGGGGGACGCAGGGCACGTTTTTGAGTGATAGGTGGTGGTTGCTAATCAATGACTTCCAGTAAAACCAGCAGCTTCCTTATACATATATAGCCGGCATAGAGTGCTCTTTGAATTTATGTGAACCAGTGACCAAGAGTTAGTGATGATGGTTCTTCTTACCAGCTGCAAGAATGGACACTGCGCCAGCATGTCCAGCATTTCGGGGAAGTATCCTCCTACTTCCTCATGGACAGTTCCCACTAGAGAGATCTGATGCAGAGGTCCACAGCGGCATGTTCCGGCTAAATACGACTGCTGGACCTGTGATATAATTGCTTGTTAGTTCGACTCACAATTATATTTTAACTAGTTTACGTACATTAATTACACTTGTTGGTGCTTGTGGTTGTAAGTGGTTGCTGGGGGACTAGGACGAATAAATCTCATATTTTGCGATAATTATATAAACGCGGGCAGTCGTGGGGCGCAGTTAGTATAGAGTAAACACAGTACATATTAAAAACGTTCTTGTCTAGCTTTCTAAGGTATAGGCCGTTAAATTGAGAGAATTTATGACGTTTTCAGCAAGGAATTTGATCATGTAATCTATATCAATTAAAAGAATCTTTGTCCTGACTGACTGACATATAGACTACGCACAGCATAATCCACTGGTCGTAGATACTTCTATCATGTCTGTGCATTAAGGTGTACTAAAAATGTAATTTCCAATATTCAACCCCTTAACGGGTACATAATAAAATAACGATAAATATTTCTGGACATTTTTACACAACACCATCTAGACATTCTAGACCCAAACTAAGCATAGCTTGAACTATAGGACCAGATGACTGATAGAATACTTTTTTGTAAATACATATTTAGAATACAATATAACACCCAGACACAGAACAAACATTACATACATCACACAAATTTTTGTTCTCGGTGTGGATCGAACCCACCACCGCACAGAAGGCATGGCTACTACAAACTGAGCTATGCCAGCATACAGCATAAATAATCGCATTGTTTTAGTGCATAGACGTCCTTGTGGTTACAAACCTGTTGGTAGTATCTGCTGATAGTAGTGGTGTCTATATCAGAAGCTCGTGCCAGCACGCCAGCCTTCACAGTGAGGTTCGGATGTGTTTCCGCGAGGTTCTGCAACAGACAGGGGAACTGCGCAGCCGCCCCTCGTACTACACCGCACACGAAGTATGCCCAACCATCGCTGTCTTCTGAGAACACCAGCTGGGGAACAAAAAGATCGTTAATTCTATTATGCCTTTGTGTGAGCACCTGTGGTCTAGTGGGAGCGACCCCGCCTTCTGAGCCTTGGTCGTTGACTCGAATCTGGTTGTGCACCAATGGATTTTTCTGTTCGAAAAATTTATATGCAATGCTAGTGCTCAAACCCATGACATGGACAAGATGACATGGATAAGAAAGAAGTGAGTACAGATATGACGGCTGATAGATGAGAGTGGAAGAAAAGAACATGTTGTGCCGACCCCATATAAAGTGGGATAAGGGCAGGAAGATGATGATGTTAGCGCTCTCAAACGGTGAAGGAATCGTGCGGAAGCTCGTGGTTGCGGAAGCACTTATAAACTTTATAAGTGCGGAGCTAACTATAAACCATACAAACCGTTTATACTATAAACCATAGTCTTGGTAATTTCATGGTCTTTCCCGTGGAATAGGCTAAATAAGCTTTAAGGATGGAATGCAAGCCTACTCTAACTGAAACCTTCTCCCAGGCTCTACAGCGTTCCGTAAATAAAGGCACGGCTGAAAAAGAAGCCTCAGTAGGTCTACCATGAGTTTTTACAATCTACAGTCGCTAGCGACTGTAGATAAAAAAATGTATGAAGATTTGTACAGCGCCTCTAGCGGATAGTTGGGTACTAAAATGCGCAGCATGAGTCACGTAGTTAACTATCCTACGTCACAGTGTAGTAAACTATACTACAACGACTGTAGATTGGGCTTCATTTGCTTACAAATCGGTACCATGAGTTACTAATTTGACAGATGCCATAGTAACGTACTATTACTACTGTAGTTACGGCACTCACCGATGTTTTGCTTCGTGAAAAGACTATAGTTTGTGATAGATTTTGTGATTTTTCAATTTAAAATGCTTAATAAAGCACGTTTTGTCTTGGAATTATTCTGCCGAAATAGAAGATAAACGACGCGAACCAAGAAAGTTTCAAAGTAAGATGCGTGTTCTTCCACTTCAAACTATTAGTGACAGCAAATTTGTGAAATTTTATAGACTAAATAAAGAAGCTTTTGAGAAATTGTGTGATTTATTGCGGCAACATACGGATAAAAAATCAACACAGAGAGTCTCATTAGAATCAAAGTCGTTTGTTTTATTTAGATTAAAATGGTTTTGCAGCTCATTGAAACAACTAAGTAGGTACCTACTTAATTAAGTATTTTTTGTAGGTGTTATGTGCTCTATTATTATATGCTTACGGTGATTATCAACGTGTTGTTGGAGAGGCAAACCATTTTTCTCAAGAAGAGATGAGTTCATATATTGAAGAAGTAACTGCAGCCCTAAACCAGCCAACTGCTGTGAACATGTTTATTAAGTTTCCAGCATTTTTAAGTTTATAAACACTACGCACGCGTGCATCCCACCGTCGTCCTCGGTCGTGTAGTTTGACTAACTTGTAGCTAAAGTAAACAAAATGCGAGAGCTAAATGTAATTGGAACCGTTGTAACACGAATAAATTTGGGCTTCATTAGATTGAATCGAAATGAGAGAGTCAGGCGACTCTCCACATTTGTCGGATAATAGTACTTTGTTATTTTATCTTCTGTCGCTATCATCGTGCATTACTTAAAAAGAGATGAAAATATCCAATGCGAAGTGAGCATCGTTTTGTAATGATGCCAACCTAACAACGCTAATCTACATAGGGTGTAGTTGTAACTATATCATAAAGGGCAAGCACCAACACTACTCATGGTACCGCTCTTTATGCTATCTATACAATCTGCGTATTTACGTAACTACGGTAGTAGCGTCAGGTGTTTTTTCTGTGAAAACTCATGGTAGACGTACTGATGCTGTATAAAAGTGACCTGTTTACTTTACTTTGTGCTAGTCAATCAAGTCATTTAGAGATACCATAACACATCACATAGCTAAGATTTAGCTACTACTGAAAAACTTGGCACCAGTTCATCTACCCTTGAAAACGATCAAACGAAGTTTCGCAATATCGTTTTCAGTTACACTGTGGGGCCTCAATAAGCCATTCCACAGTTAAGTTGTCACTGTCTGACGTATCGTGCAGTGTAACTCAAAACAACAATACGAAACTTAGTTTATCGCTTTGAAGGGATTAACCGAAGACCTGCAGATCTCAGCTATTTCGGTTAATCAATTATGATTGTACCGAATTTGACCGCATTTTCCCTGTACCTCATCATAAAAAAAAACATACCTTGAGGAACTCCTTAGCCAGCGCCTCCTGCTGATGAGTGCTAAGTTGGTCCACATCCTTCTGATGCAGGTATACAACGCTGGCTCCGCCGTTCGGGTGAGTCTCAACTCGCATTAGCCTACAACAACGTTACACCAATTAAATATGGCTTTCATAAGCCACACACATTAGACCCGTCCGCGTGTCGTGACGTCAAACGCCTATCAGAAAACATATTGTATAGAAGTGATTACACTAGAGTAGAAACTGTGGATCTATTCCATCTGTCTCTGTCTATCCTATACAAAATGACTGAGACAGTCGACGTGGGTCCACGCGAGTTCTGTCTTATGTGGTTCTACCTTCAGGTTCGTAAGGTCTGCATTTTAAAACATAACTTATGAGCAAAATTACTAAACAGAAAGATACACATTGTCTGGGTGGAATGAAGTCTAGTAACCAACTGTTTTTAGGGTTTTTAAGTTTGACAACTTCGCCAACTGTTCTTAGGACTGTTTTACTTTACTATAAAGCTATGAAATTATATTTCTTCAGGGCGAATGCATAATTTGTATTTAAGAATATACATACAAGTCACATCACAAGATAAAATAAAAATAATACTTTACATGCAGTAGGGGGCTTCTTAAAGACTTTTTATTCAACTGACTTCAAAAAGAGAAGGTTAAGTGGTTTTTTAGGGTTCCGTACCCAAAGGGTAAAACGGGACCCTATTCCTAAGACTCCACTGTCTGTCTGACTATCTGTCCGTCTGTCACCAGGCTGTATCTCATGATCAGTGATAGTTAGAGTTAGATAAATTTTCACAGATGTATTTCTGTTGCCGCTATAACAACAAATACTAAAAAACAGAAAGAGTATATCTCATAAAAATTTAATCAAAATCAGATCAGTAGTTTGCTTTTTAAATAAAAAAAAACTGTAAAAAATACACCCAAAAAAATGTCATCCAAGTAAAAGATGTAGCCTGTGTCATAAGTTCTTTAATTATTTATACTACACTTTGATAAGTGGTCATTTACGTTTGCGGTTCCCTTACCGATGGTATTTGAGTCCTTTGACTGCTGGATTATCTGCCACGGCACCCCAACTCCCCTCCAGGGCGGGTTTATCTCGCTTGCATTGCACGCCGATAGAACAGCGTTGTACGCGCGCGCGTCTTCGACAATGCGTACACGACGAATGACGAGACGAGTGGGATCTGCAATGAGAATACAAGCTATTATTGTCTATCACTGGAACTTTCATCTATAACGTGGACCATTGATTTGTAAGTAATAGTAGAGCTCTTAGTGAAGGCCTCGTCCAGTAAACTACCAACATGCCTATTTCTACCGCTAAGCAGCTTGCTGTGATCCGGTTTGAAGGGTACCGGTGAATT
Organism: Electrophaes corylata; assembly: GCA_947095575.1. Lineage (NCBI taxonomy): Eukaryota > Metazoa > Arthropoda > Insecta > Lepidoptera > Geometridae > Electrophaes > Electrophaes corylata. The sequence goes on from OX352714.1 coordinate 5,580,038, forward strand.
ACAGGCACACGAGGCTTAACAACTGTATGCCTCAGATTGATGGACGCAGAGAATTGCATTGTAGGGCACGTTCATAACGAACGAGATCTGCAAGGCAATGCTTTATTATTAGGTGATGATCTAAAATAATAAACACATTTTTTTATGCGATTGCTGATGAAACAATTAGATGGCCCACCTGTTGTTAAGTGCTAAACAGGTTTTAAGCCTTATGTGCCTGTAATTTCACCGACACCCACAGCTTTAAAACTGAAACACAGTCAGCTGTTTGGTGGCAAAATACGGTCTTCGTCGGTGTCTTAAAAATACAAATAATCTTTGTATTACAAAGCGCACTTCTGAGTTGAGTACAAATTTTAATTGAGAAGATGGCTATAAAACCTCGAAAAATAACTCACCTATCTCTATCTCGTTCCTTATCTTTATCCCTGTCTCGCTCCCTCTCTTTCTCCCGCTCTTTATCTTTCTCTTTCTCCCGCTCTCTTTCCTTCCTCTCGTCTTTAATTTTTACCTCAGTCACTTTATCTGTCTCAGTTTGGATGCTCTTTACGATGGAGGGAAAAAAATGTGGTGACGTTGCATTTTCCTGCTTCATCTTAAACGGTAACTCCAAGTTTCCGTAACAGGGCAGCTCTCGCCTTGGCGTGGATTGGAACCTTATCGCGTTCATCGTAAGACTGAAATGGGTAGCTGGTTTACGAAGGTTAGAAGCCTCTATAAGAACATTGGAACGAGTGACACGTGGGTATTTGTATCTGAACATAGAGTGCTGGAAGTGCGTGTTGATGATTTTTAACTGACGAGAAACCGAGGAAAAGATCCTTTTAGTGATGTCATCATCTTCAATCTTGTTGGAGATCTGTGTTTGCCTCCAGGACGCATGGAGACCCGCAAACCAGTCCTTCTTCAGAGGTCCATTGGTGAAGCTAAGTATTGCGTCATGGTGGAACAGCAAGGGGTTTCTGGCTGCGGCAGTTTTCCTCATCAAATGGAGGTTCAAAATAGAGGCATTGCCGAATCCTCCTGAGTCGAAGACAGGCCATATCTTAGTGAGCTTAGCGGGAGTAGCGCTGGACTCGTAGACGCATACCTGGCGAGACTCAGGGCTATGTTTGCGTTTCCGACCTGTAATACAAGAAAATAAACATAAGTTGGTAAATAATAATGAAGTAATACTCTATCTTCAATAAATCTTTATAACCCCCACATAAACAAGGGAAAGTTCAATATGTACATTTGTTTCTGGCATTATAACTTCCAAATGGAAGAACCGATTTTGCTGAAGTTTTTTTGTTTGAATGGTGGTCCTTATAGGCAAAAAGGCTATTCATCCGCCTACACGTAGATTTACCAGTGCTATGGAGTTGGTTCATACTTGAGGAGCTTTACTAGAGTATGGTCTATTTCTATTTCTTTTGGTATATCACAAAAAGGCTATGTCCCATATGCTCTCTATTATTTTGTAATAAATAACAAAATAACACAGATTTTGAGCAACTTTTGAGGTCGTTTTTCGGTGAGCAAGTTCATTTATTTTATTAAATCAATATTATAGAGTTCCTGGATTCGAAGGTTATCACGTCCAGGTTAGTTTTTTCTTTTTTTTCCTTAATTAGTTTACCAACTAAATACAGTAGGTATCCTAATAAAATTACAATCTAGCCAATAAGGCTAATGAGTAACTTTGCTTTGACTTATTTTTATAGGAGTACTATACTAAGAATGTGTCCATTGGCACTTTTCTTACAGTCTCTATTTAAGGGGAGGACACTTTGTTCTTGTGTTCATTAAAAGTAGAACTATTATTACACTACACAATATTAGGATAAACACTACACTAGCTCAAAAGGTTTAGTTCTTTTGAGTCTTCTCACTATGTCTGTGTTATCGAGGAGCTGGATGGCCTCAACGTTCACGTGGTGGTGAAGTCTTCGTTCGTGAGCTTCTGCAGATTTCTTAACAAATTTACTGACAAATTCCATTTGGAGATCCAGTCCAGGTTAGTGAAGGGTGTCTATTGCATTTGAATGCCTGAAGCTCAAGAAATAGAGTTGCCTTAAGATGGATTCAAGATCACGCTGAAATCGGCGGAAACGAGTGTCGGCACACTCGTCGTTTAAGCCCAAACTGCAGTTACTAATTTGCCTACTAAGCGTGATGATTATGGAAAGTCCCCAGATATGAGGAGGGGCCTATGTCCAGTAGTGGCAGTGGTAGTGGGTGGTTAGGTTGATGACGAGTTTATTTCAGATATAAAAGAAATAAGATGTAATGAAATTCTGCTTGGGCCGGTCCATTCAAACACGATTTAGTTGCCACTTAGGTTTCATGGTTCAAGTTTATTTTTATTTATAAGTACTGGTGTCCAGTGTCAAAATAAAACTTCAATCATAGCTTTACCTAAATGGTGAACTCACAGAACATTACTTAATTTGAAAAGAACCCATTACTTAAATATCCAGACACTGTATCTCCCACTGATCTTTTAAGCACTAGGATATTGAAAATATCTAAAGTCAGTTAGAGGCATGCCAAAACGTTACATTTGCATGTTTACTTTATATAGGTACTCCTGTCTTGTATAAGCCACACTAAGTTGTATATTAGCTAGGTATATTATTTTGTTAAAAGCATCACACAAAAATAAGTTTTTTGTATGCTTTTCTAGGCTTAGTGGTGTGGAACCTAATTCACCTAGCTGAAGCTGATTCAAAGTGATACATAGGATTTCAATGAAATATGCCTTGCGACTTTGATATTTGCTCATATGGATCATACATTACATAAAATCACTCATGTTTCCCATAGTTTCTCATGGTTTAAGACCACAGAGTTCCACAGGGCTCGACAGCATGTGAAATGATGATACGGACTATTACTTCTCTTGAGATGTACCTATAACTACTGTCTTTAATATCTAGTAAGATAGAGATTTTGAGTATTGGTTTGATAATTGGTTAGAGATAGCAATGATAAGAGTAATTCCTTTACAATTACCGGGAAATATGTTTTTATTTTACCCAAAGCTACTAAAAGTGGTTTTATGTTCATGAACTTAAATTGCCGTAAGTACTTTCATATTAGTAACCGACCTGGTCCAAAAAGAATTCAAAGGAGTAAGAAGTTAGACAAGAAAGGTTTTTGTAAGGTACATACTTACTTATTGAAATAAACTAAAAGATCTTAGTGCCTCCGTTATAGATTGACCTACAAGCTTAATAAAAACGCTTATACCCAATTTTCATACAAATAGAAAGTACCTGTCTAAATGACAGCAAGGTCAGTCATGATGCAACCCCAAGCAAACTGCCTAGAATACATAGAAATAGCTCCAAACACATCCACAGACTGGAAACCACCATGATATAGAAATGAAACCAATGAAAATCCTGGAAATGAAACCAAAAACGGCTGGGTATGTTTACAAACATATTTGACCTCTGTTGTGATGTAAGAAGAGAAAATAATAGGTTAATCTTTTTCCCACCAAAATATAACATAGGCAGAGGGAAATAACTAGGTCAGCCGCACCTCAGGAAGACTTGGAGACTGTTAAATTAGATAATTAAGTATGTATAGGTCTACTGTACCTTTGGAATCTGTGTACAGAGCGTGTCTTTCTTCAGTTGACATACTTGGGCCGTTTTCTAATTTCGGCAGTTTGCGGTAGTCGTGAGTAGGACGGCGGTGCTGAATGGTTCTGCCGGCGCCTCCTCCGATCCCTGAACCGCGGAAATCATCAGCGTAATCATAATTTTCACCGATTTTTACATGCGAGAATCTGGGGTCTTCCGATGACGCCATTGTCCGACGGTCCGAGATTATTTCCAACGCGAATTAAACACGGTTTGTCAATTAAACATTGAACATCAAGATTTGTTTTATTTTATAAGCGCGTACAACACTTAAAAGGCAGTCGGACGACTAAAACCACATTATTCGCGAATAAAAAACAACTTGCGACGCCATTTCTACGCGCTGCCTCATCTTTTTTACTTTTTTATGAGCGAATTCTGAAAGCAACGTGGAAGCTAAGGCACGTTTCTATTCTACCACTTTCATTTTTTTACTTTCATAAAATTACAATATGTATAAGTAACTTTTATTTGTAAAGTAAATCCATGTATTACTCAGCCAAATTATAAGAAATTATACATTAACTATTTATATGTATATTTAAAAACCATTTAGTATGTTATTAGTATTGAATTGGTTATACTGCCATCTAACGTTATGAAACATAAATAAGAGCAGCAATTTATAGTTTGCCTTGATTACTACCTAGATGGCGCAATACAGGAAAACACAAAGTCTAACATAGATGGCGCTATTTCAGAAAAACACTGTGAAATTATTATGTACCATTTTTGTACTGTTCACACGGCACTGTATAGGTATGGCCTTTCTACGAAAAGAGAATTAATTAATAATTTGCTCGCTTGATTTGGATTTTGATTCAGTATTGCAAAATATTTCCTTCACACCAAAAGGTCGTGTGTTCGAATCTATCAAATGATTCGTCAAAACAAATGTAGGTTACTTATTCGTAAGTTTGTGCTTGCAAGTCAAAGTAGGCAAGGTTTTCCTGGGAATTACATAACTACGCAGCGCACTTTCTCATCCAGATACAATCTAATTTCATACAAAACCAAATGCTTTCAAATTGGAGTTTGAACGCGGGGCTACACACAAACGTGGGACAAAAGAAAAACCGGCCATGTGCAAGTCGGACTCGCGCACGAAGGGTTCCGTATTATTATCTCAGTACCTATCTACCTACTTATAGGTACTTAATAAAAACGGCAAAAAAATCACGTTTGTTGCATTTATTTTATTCAGTTTTTTTAGTAGGTATTTGTTGTTATAGCGGCAACAGAAATACATAATCTGGGAAAAAATTTCAACTCTCTAACCATAACGGAAATAGTGCTCGAGTGCAGAGCACACACAGAGATGTAGGTGCGTGGAGGGCAAGGTTGGAATATAGGTAGGTAGGTACGTCCTGCAGCGAAATGGAAAGATCTTCCACCGAGCGACCTTTGGCTTGGGGTCCAACAGATATTTTTTTTCCGACGTAAGTATCTACCTACTAAAATACTGGTGTAAATCGCATAGCGTTTCTGCCAGCGTTACCGGGCTAATGGACCAACAGATGGTATTCGGAAGTACCTAGGTACCTTAGATCATTATCTAAGCTAGGTACCTATATTTCATGCACCTACCGTCTGTTTCGAGGTCTCTAAAGTCTCGCCTCAGCTATGCGTCATTTGTTGACATGAAAGTGACAGTGACAATATGATTTATAGACCCGTTAAAATTAATAGACCCGTTCCACTAAACTAAAATGTATTATCATAAGCGCGATCCAGGATAGTTCTTATCTAACTCGCTAGATGGCGTTACAAGTCAAAAACATGCATATTATAAGTATTTGTACGCATTAGAAGGATGACAGTTGCACAGTACTGAAGCATACGATGAGATATAGTGAGATCCTAGTTTCGTGCATGTTAATAAATTACCCTCATTAGTAGTCTACAAGAGTTCTTAGTTCGATTCCCGTGTTGGTATGCGTCTAGCATCATGCGCCAATGAATTGCGAATTTTTGAATGTTGGTGGCATAGTTTTGGGAATTAAAACAATGTCACAGATTAAATAATTTCTAATAGCGTGCCACGTGACAAAAAACGTACCTACATAATACAGGGTGTTTGTTTGAGGAGGTAATAGAGAAGTCCGAAAAGAAAACTGGTCTCTCAGCTCAGTAAGTAGTAGCTCTGCCTTCTGTGCTGTAGGCCGTGGGTTCGATCCCCACCGAGAACAAACATTTGTGTGATGAACATAGATGTTTGTTCTGTGTCTGGGTGTTATATTGTATTCTAAGTATGTAGGTATTATATATATAGTATTTACAAAAAAAAAAGTATATAAGTATTCTATCAGTCATCTGGTACCCATAGTACAAGCGATGCTTAGTTTGGGGTTAGATGATGTCGTGTAAAAATGTCCACAAATATTTATTTATAAAAAAGTCGTTAAAGGAGTCATACCCCCGATTTTTAAGAAACAATACTTATCTTTTGCATACTTACCTATTTGTTGTTTTTTTTTTTACTTTTGATGGAAGTTTGAATAAAAGCTAAGTTTTCTTCCGTGTTAATATAAGAAAATGGTGAAAATTTGCTATTTCCTTCTTATTTTTAGTGATATATTTCTTTTCAAAAAATAATCATTATAAGCAACAAAATCCATTGATTCAATAACACAGGCTGGTTTTTTTTTTTAATCATTCGTGTCGATTTCCTACGTAAGTAAAAGGCTTAAAGTAAAACTAATAAATGCATAAATAACTGCATAAATGCAGTTTTAGTTTTCTTATAAATCTGTTTTTATCCAATTTGCTGATGGAACAACCATGTGGCCCACCTGATGTTAAGCACCATCACCTATAACAAAGTATTGCCTTGTAGGTTACATACGTTAGAATGTGTTCGCTAAATATATTATGTGAGCATAGTGTCATCAACCTGAGTCATACAGGTGTTAAGCCTCATGTGCGTGTAATTTCACCAGCACACACACCCTTCAAATCGGAACACAGCAAGCTGCTTGGCGGCATAAATAGGCATGGAGGTGGTACTTCTCCGGACGAGCCTCTTACTAAGAGCTCTACTACTACAGTACTATGTAACTACTACCTAAGTATTTTTTAAATTTAGATAACGTTTTTATGTATGGAAGTACACATGTAGAAGTGAAACTCAAGGTTTAGCAGAAGTATGTGGTAGAATGCTAAGTGTCACTGCTATTCGTACCGAATAAGGTACCTACTCAAAGTTTTTATATTAATAATAATAATAATGCTGGACAATCAACACAGCACCAACTAGCCCCAAGCTAAGGCAGAGCTTGTGTTATGGGTACACTAAATGACTTTTACATTACCTATAGGTACAGATACTTTTTATTATGCATAGAAAATACCCAGAACGTCCGGAAAATCGTGAAGGAAAACATCGTGAGGTAACCCGTGGCTTGGTCCGCTCCGCACGTAGGTACATATTCCGGTTTATTTGCGTTTTTAGTATTCCTACACTTCATCTAAAATCCTTGTCCCTGGGTCAGTCCCGTAAATAGGGTTATGAATGAATCTATAATAGACACAAGGGCATGTGTAAGCACCTGTGCAGGAGCATGTCGTGGCAGACAACTTTTAAATCAATGCATATTTTATCTCATCTAATTATATTAAAGCTTTGAACCAAAATAAATATGAACTTTCATTCAATTAGATAAGATAATAGTTACACAGTGGTTTGTCTCTTTCGATCTAATTTGAAATACCCTGTCAATGTAAAGGACAAAACGCGGTGTAACTATTTCAACTTCACGCGTTTACAGTACAGTCAGCGGCACTAGAATGTATACAATACGTAACTTTTAAAATAGCATCATAGCATTATAATAAACTTGTATTGTTGTTTGTAACTTGTGGCCATAATGAAATTATTTACTCAGGTAGCTTATTTTTTGAGTATTTGCCATATAAATATTTATTCTGACGCTGTCACACCGTTTTGAAAGTTAAGAATTGTATACATTCAGTGCAGGTGACTGTACCTACCAGAGTTTTTACTTTTTAGTTATTTTGAAAAAAGACTAGTCCAAAAGGCATTTATTCATTGAAACCTTTAAAATCACATAGCATAGTCTTAAAGCTAGATTTATTTAGGCGCTAGCTACCTGCGACCAAGCATATAAGAACAAGCAAGAAATCTACAACTTGGTTCCGTTTTTTTGTGTGATCTATTTAGAAAATAATCTAACATGACAGCTCCTTGGAAACTGGCATAAGAACCATTGCCCTGAGACTGATAGAAATGCAGACAGCGCACTACTTAATCCAATTGTTGTAGAGATTTGAAATTTTCTGGATTTCTCTTAGTGCGTGTGTGGTATGGTGTTCTAAGAAATAACTTCTGAACTTCTATCACTAGAAGGGTACAGCGAGGGCTGAGATATGTGGAAAAATGGCTTCAGTGGACGAAGTCACTTGCGTTTTCACTTCCACTATCACATAAAATTGCTAGTTTTATTATATTATATTGTAGTTATACTATATTTATTTTTGATGCTGACTACTAGGATAGAAATAAATATTGATTATAATTACTTTTTTTATTCTTTAAGCTCCAAGTAGGAGTTTTTGTGTTTTTTGTTTAGTATTGTGTGTGCTTTTATTAGGAGTCAGAGTGTCTACTCGGAAAAGCAATGTTTCGTATTGTCGTTTTGATTTACACTGCGGGGCAACTCGGTGACCGTTCCACAGTCAAATCGTCGCTGCCGCACGTATTCGCGTAGGTAGTGTACCTACATCAAAATGATACGAAACTTATATCGTTTTGCCGTGTAGACACCCAGGTTGCGTTTTTCGGGTCTTTATTACGAAAACACTCGCATAACACGAAACAGAAACATAAAAAAAAAACTCCCGACTTGGGGTTCAGATAGACAACAATTTAGTTTGAGACCGTATGGTAAGCATTACATCCACACAAAAATATTTTAGCTCGACGACCTTGGTACAGGAACGTGGTAAGTACAGTTTTTTTATTTTTGCAACTTATAAATTTTTAATGAAGTAATAATGTGGAATAATAATTTAGTATTATAAAAACGATGAATTAATTACTTATATGTACAAAATATAAAATATTCAGTGAACAATTTACTAATTAAAACTAGATAGATAAATAGTCGTTTTGTACGGAAGGAAGTGTTAACAAATTATTGCACTTTTTTCTCATTTCATGTCACTTTATCCTTTATAAATAAATCCATATTTATTACTGCTTATATTTGCTAAAAAAATTAGCAAACTACACCAGTAATTAGGAAATAGTCATTTATATTATATTTAATCAAATTGATTCAAGGATATAAATACAAAGCACAAGTTGATTATTCGTAAACGTTGGTAGGTAATAACAATAATTGTTTTACTATGACGTCAATTTGACAAGATGTTTTATGTACGTCAAGTTTATTTATTATAGAGGCTCTGATTGTTTGTTGTATTGCGTACGAATATTATGTAAAATAGATGTAGGTAGATATTTTAAATAAAAATATGTGAGGTGCATAATTAATTCAAATAGTAGCTTTATAGATCCTATCTGAATATACCTAGTTTCTATGCGAATAGACAATGAATGTGCGTCGGGGGCCAGGCAAACGACATGTGTCGTGGCCTCGCGAAATTAAAAATAAATGCGAAAAACCTAGATGGCCGCGTCCGTCCCGCTCGCGTTCCACATTCGAAATAATAATTGTATTAAGGAAACATGAGCGAGGCGCATGTGTTTGTTTGTTTGTTTACCCGCCAGTGACGTCATATGTTTATTCACGCGGGGGAGTTGGGGAGAACTGGATGTATGTGTTTTCTTTTTTCACATGAAACTTTATGACGTATCGTATTCAGTAAGTTATATATGCTAACCTGTCCACTGGTCGTTTCTTATTTCATAAGAAAATAAATTAGTTTGTTGCCTACAGCTACGTGATTTGTAGAAGGTCCTTGATAAACTTTTTTTACTGATTTAAATTACATGGCCTTTGCATTTTCTAATCATATTTCAAAATTTATTTATTTAATGTAAAGTTTTAGCTCTAGGGTTGAAACTCTGATAATGAAATTTATATGTAATAATTATTTTTGTATATGACTATGTAGTTAAGTAGGTCTAATATTATTATGAAGACCACGGCACTTTGTGAGCATTCTGATTTCTTTGATTTCCATTATGATGTATTTTTTCAAACATTTTAACTTCAATGACAACATAATTATATACAGGAGTCGGTGTTCATATCATACATAGGGTTGATGATGACAAGCATCTTACCAAGAAAAAAAAAGAGTTTTCAGGGTCAAAGGTTTTCAATTGTTATTATGGATTTCTAGCCAAAGGTTATACCCCTAACTACTTTGGACTCAACCACTTTGTCAATCGAAGACTCAAAGGGATAATGAAATCCAGGAAGGAAGAAGTAATTATAGATGATTTTTTTTTTAAGAAGTTCAAAGTGTTAGCCATTTATCAAGGATACCATGCATGCCCTGCTGCCCCTTGTTTACACACGCACACATGAGCACTCACGCACACTTAGCCGCTCCCGTCGAGCCGCTTATTTAGGTATATTGTTGTTTATTTTATTCGGCGCTATGCTCCGACACGGGGCGAGCCTTTCGACTCAGTTTTAACGCGCACGTTTTATGAAACGACAACTATGTGTCGATGTTCGCTCGTCGTCGATAATAATTACTTATTCATATCGGAACCGCTTCTATCAACTAAAATAGCAACGCGGTAAACAAATTCGCGATTTTATTGGCAGGTTCACTTTTTCATTATAATAATCATTCGTGTTTTTTACCTATTTATTTTTCACAACACATTCGCATGCCGGTGCCGGTGCCGCTGCCTCGGTTGTCTCCGCGAATCTTAATATCAGTTAATCATAGTTTATTTTTACCGCGAAACGTGTGTTAATAAGTGTGGGGCCACTTGTCGCGATTCTTTTATTTTATGTAGTAAGTATTTGTTTAGAACTCGTGAATAGAATTGCGGAAGCAATTTCGGGCGTGCAAAAAAATAAGTTTGCGAATTAACACTTTGATCTTGCATTGTTCATTTATGAACCTTAATGGACTGGATACAAGTTTTATTTTTGTGTAAACAGTGCTGTTTAATATTCACGATTGATTGATTATTGTTGTTTTTGTTTTTTAAGTTACTGACGCTCGTTTTTCTCGTAATTGATCTAATAGTTTACGAATTATTGTTTTGGCGGAAGCCTCATGAAAGGTGTTAATGAAGAAGTAGGCTGCACAGAAAGTTTGGAAAAGTGTTGAGCACACAATTTCGGATGCTGGCGAGTGTTTTTTCAACGCGTTTTCGAGGCTAAGCGCTAGTTGTTTGAACAAGTGTGTTTTCTAATGGATTTATTTTGAGGTGAGTTTAAATTTACTTGTGTGTTGGTGTTTGTATTGTTTGCTTTTCGTGTTTTGTGTGCGTGTTCGCGCCGGTGTGGCGGGAAACCGAATACCTAGCCGGTTCTTTGTGTGTGCGAGTGTACAAACAATGGGTATGTGTGAGTATGCGACTTATTGTCACTTTGTGTAAGAGGGGAGACAAGGAGGGAGAGGTTACTTGTCATGTATTTAGGCGAAGACGAAACTATGATGAGTTGACTTTTAATTTATGTCCATCGCTTATGGTACCTAGGTACTTAGAAAGAAAAATGACGAGGCATGAAACGTCACGGCCCGTGTTTACTCACGTATCGCGTATTTATCTTTATTGATTTTTGACATCACACCACCAAATGCCATGTGTAAACGCGAAAACTTATTGAAGCCAAGCTTTCTAGTTTGACAACGTATCAATAAATTATTTATCTATATTCAGTTTATTCACTACCTAAAACATACTTGCAAAGAAAGTAGGTACCTACCTAGTAAGTAAGTTAAGTACCTATCTACTAGAATTGTAGGTCAAAACTATAGCATAGAAAATGGTAAAAATTAAAGAGAAAATAAATAGGTACATATATATACTTAGGCAAACTAAAGGATCCCTACTTGCCCAATTCACTCATCAGGTACCCATGATTTAACTTTTTTATACTTATACTTAGTAGGTTTTGCACATGCATGGTACCTATTGCAATAATGTTATTATATAACAAATGCTATTAAAAAACATTATCAATCCCATAAAAGTTTAAATACAGATACAATTATACGAAACTTTGCCCATAAAATTAGCACAAATTTTGCGTTCGTGAACTTCAAAGAATACTTAAGTTCTAAATAAAATAACGCAAGCTATATGATATGCGAAACGAATTGAAGTGGTTGTTACGTTAAATTACCTATTTACTTACTTATAATCAGTTAGATTATAAGTAAGTAAATACATAGGTAATTTAACTGTCAATTAAACGTAAAAGTATGGGGGTAAGTAAAAACCATTAGTGGCTAGTGGTACTGTGAAGTGGGTTCATATCCAGTCATTTAACTGTGAGAGTGAGAATGTGGTTTACATGTTGGTTAATAAACTCTATATTTATAAAGCCCCAGGCACTACAAAATCCTGTAAATAGTGGTGTAAGATAAGAAGTTGTGTAAAGACTTATTTATTTATATCTAAGCCTTCGGGACTGAGGGGACTGGGTCGTCTAGCCAAGAATACTGACGTTTCTATGGATGCACCTAGGGACCCAATTCTCATATCTTTCTTGAGTTGAGACGAGACTGAATCAAGAGTTTGACTGTCGACATTGGGCCTGTCTGAAATTCAGTAGTAGTAGAGTTCTTAGTGGAGGGCTCAGCTGGGGCAGTACTACCACCATGCCTATTTCTGCCGCCAAGCAGCTTGCTGTGTTCCGGTTTGAAGGGTGTGGGTGCCGGTGGCACACGGGGCTAAACACCAGTATGCCTCAGGTTGACGCAGAGTAGTGCATCGTAAGGGCACGTTTATAATGAGCGTGACCTGCGAGACAATGCTCTGTTATAGGTAATGGTTACCACTTATCATCAGGTGGGCCATCTGCTTGTTCCAGTAAAGTCACATAAAAAAAAAATACCAGTTTCAATGAATACTATTTGGAGGTTGACACGATCGAAACTTGAATTTGATTATATTTAGTTATGAGAATCAGGCCTCTGATCATTAAAGAATTAATGAAACTTGCTTCAGAGCTCAAAAAACACCATAGTAAAATCATCTATTACTTCTAAGTAAGTACAGTCAGCGTCAAATTGATATGAGAGTTCTAGAATATAGTCAAAATTATCTGAAAAACATAAAAGCATTTTGATATACGCAGTTCGAATCATCATTTTGTTGTAAGCAACCAAGCTGTTCAAAATATTTTCCTACTCATTGTTTTATATTTATATGAGCAGTCACGGTGTTCAAAATTATCTTAAAAAAAAGCTCTCAAAGGTAGTATGCAAACTCTTTTGAGTGAATACTTGAAATGTCATAGATATAACCATCATCTGATAAGTCTGATCTTTCACTTTCTGGTCAATCATTTTGATAAACTCAGACCTCCATAGTTTTACTCTAAGAATAGATTCGTTTTCTGTCATCTTTGGAAGCAACATTGTATTTTCATTTTAATTGTTTTTCTGTGTTATTTTAAGTTCTGATGGGTAATTTTGGTGGTATTTTAACCATCATTACTTGAGGTCTTAGCACAAGTGTGAACAGTTGAAATGAAAGTGTGTTATGATACATCCTGATTTGAACGAAAATGTTTCCCTTTGGTTTTGAAAAAAAACGCCATCTTTTTCTTCAAAACCGATGACGGCTGACTTTACTTTTTTTACCGACTCGACTTGACTAAAAAGAATTTATTCAACCCACTTGACATTGGCAAAATTGAGCGCAAGACGGACAGATGCCACAAAAAAAAAAAAAAAGCCAAGAATATGGACTAAAGGTTTTACTGTAACAAATTCTGTCGACATTGACATTGGCAAACTTGTGAAAGTTAGATCCACAGAAGCCATTCAAAAAAAAAGAAGAAGAACACAGACAGAACGTAGGTACCCTAAGAATATGGAGTATTGTTGTTGTAATAAGTTATTATCCAAATTACTTACTTTAAGGTTTCTACAATAGCGATAAAGGGTTCGAATATTCAAAACGTCGCGTCACCCCACAAGGACTGAGAAAGGCAAATAAAGGGGATGGATTATAAAAACAAGGGTTTGTAGACACTAGAGCTTTTTTCTCCCAACGTCTGTATTGATATTAAGTTATAGTATGTACGATTTTATTTTTGTTGGTTTGAACAAGATTTGTTCACGAAAAAGTATCCTAACTAATATTATAAATGTGAATGTTTGGATGGATGGATGGATGGATAGATGGATGTTTGTTCCTCTTTCACGCTCTAACCAGTGGACCGATTTGGATGAAATTTTGAATAAATATAGATTGTAATCTGGAATAGGACATATTTTTTATCCCGAAAAAATAACGGGAACGGGAAAAAACTACCACGCGGGCGAAGCTGCGAATGGCCTCTAGCATTCAATTAAGAATTATTATTACTATAGTAATAAATCATTTAGAATCATTTTATGAAATAGGGGGATCTAATCCAGTCCTACATGACCCACACTGGCAATAAATTCAAGGCTTTATTATAATAATAATAACAATCTGGAAATCTCAAACGGTGAAGGAAAACATTTTGAGGAAACCAGTTAGTATTCTAGCAGTAGCAATGGGCTTGCAACCTATTTCGTATATGGTACAAAATGTAGGTGTACATACTGACGACCGATGTGGCGCGGCGGGCGAATGTCCGCCTGCAGGAGGTTGCGGGTTCGATTCCCGCCTTGGGATAAATGTTTGTACGATCTGCAAATATATTTATTCCGGGTGTTCTAATAGGTGTATTTAATATATTTTATTAAGTAAGTACCTATATCAGTGATCTAGTACCCGTAACACAAGCTCTGCTTAGCTTGGGGCTAGATGATGCTGTGTGGTTTTTCCAGCATTATTATTATTATTATTTTGTTGTAGTAATATTTGGACGTACCTCTGACCTCCCTTAGACACCCTCGAAAAATCTCAAGTAGGTACTTAAAGATCTGAGGGGATATTTACCGTACTTGGGGATTAGAGGCGTGATACTATTTATTAAATTTTTGTGTGATGTAACTAAAAACCGCTCAAGTACGAGTCGGACTCGAACACGAAAGGTTCCGTACCATTAGATATAATAAAAATAATTGCAAAAAAATCACGTTTGTTATATGAGAGCCCTGTTAAATATTTATTTTATTCTGTTTTTTTAGTATTTGTTGTTATAGCGCAACAGAAATACATCATTTGTGAAAATTTTAACTCTCTAACTATCTCGATTCATGAGATACAAGCCTGGTGACAGACGGACAGACAGACAGACAGCGGAGTCTTAGTAATAGGGTCCTGTTTTACCCTTTGGAAACTGCAGTTAATAAAATGCGTAGATAACTTAGATAATTGTGTACTAAGTATGTACTAATAGTAAAAATTAAAACTAAGAGACCAAAAATATGGGGTAAGTAAATGATAAAAGAGATAAGATTTGAGAAGTTAGTACAAGTTTTAAGAGATTGCCAAATGTGAGCAATATACATTGCATGTAAAATCATGTGAAATGTCTGACATAACACTAAAGATATTGCTTTTAGCCAGGTACCTACTGTGATGACTCACTAACAATAAGATGTAGGTATTTACGAGTATATAATTCCGAGTTTTACACTAGGATAGGTAGTAACTGGGTAATAGCTATTCATTTAAATATGATTGTATATTAATAGGTGTTCTATTTAAAAAAGAACATGAACTTGACATAATAATAATGTTTGGGGCTAGATAGTGTTGTGTAAATTAATTGCTAGTGTTTGTAGAACTTTCACAACAAATCATTATAATATTGAGGATTTGGTTGTGAGAGAGGTTGATTTTGTTTTCTTAAAATTTGAAAAACATGACATAAGGTCGTTATGCCTTCTTTGGCCCAGTTATTTCACCGGACAAAGATAACATTTTTACACAACATCATCTAGCCCCAAACTAAGCATTGCTTGTATTATGGGAACCAGATGACTTATAGAATACTTATATACTTACTTTTTTTGTAGATACATACTTAGAATATAATATAACACCCAAACACCGAACAAACATCTATGTTCATTACACAAATGTTTGTTCTCGGTGGGGATCGAACCCACCATCTCAGCGCAGAAAGCAGAGTTACTACGAACTGAGCTGTGACGGCAGGATACAATACACGCACAATTAACAATTAATACAGTAGTAATACAAACTAACTTTGAGCAATGTGGCATTAAAACTAAGCTCGTGTGAAGGGCTCGTCCGGGAAAGTACTACCACCATGCCTATATCTGCCGCCAAGCAGCTTGCTGTGTTCCGGTTTGAAGGGTGTGGATGCCGGTGAACCTACGAGGCAATACTTTGTTATAGGCGATGGTAATCACTTAACATCAGGTGGGCCTTCTGCTTGTTCCTTCAGCAAGATGCATAAAAAAACGTAGGTAACTAAAATCTCATTTAACCTAAAGTAAGTTGACCTACTAATATAATTAGTCTGTGGTTTAAGGTAGGTAGGGTTTAAGAATTAAGTAAAATAGGTATTCTGTTATTAGTGATTCTTTAATATCTACTAGATGTAAAAACAATACTTGCCTCCTAATCTCGAAAACTTAAACAAGACCTTATGTTATATTTGAATAGAATATACAATATTTTCTTAAGGGTTAACATAAACCCCTTACTAACCCTTACTTACCCTGTACCATCTAGCTAATAGAATCCTATATAATTATATTTTAACACGAATGGGACTTATTTTCATACAAACTTTAACTCTCGCTGTTAAGGGATTGGAGATTGGATTTCAAGAATTTCTTTCTAAGTCAACTTTTACGCACCAAGACAAAATATGCCCTGAAAATTTCCAGTCGTTACGACCATTGGTTTAGGCTGTGCGCTGTCTAAAAGTCAGTCAGTCAGTCAGGCAGGACAAAGGCTCTTATAATTGGTATAGATAAAAGCTAGAGTTTCTATTTGTTTGATTTGATTTGGATTCTAAGATTATTTTTGCAATACAAACTACTCACGCGCCGGTTTCAGATTGTTTAGGAAACAAAAGGAGGTCGGAAGCGTAGCTGATAGCCACATATTTAGATTTCGAGGCCGCAACATTATTTAGGTTGTTTTGTATTATCAGTAGGAAGGCGCAATTTCAACTACATACGCGTACGCGCAAATTTTTGAGAAGAAACAGAATTGGATTTTTTTTTAGTTCATGTTTTTAATTTAAAATATGACAGAGAAAGTAAAATAAATCAAAAAGTAATTATTTCAGCGAAACTTAGTACCTAAAGTTCGTAGTTTTATAAATCTTTACCAATTATAAGAATCTTTGTCCTGACTGACTGACTGACTGAAATATAGACAACGCACAGCCTCAACCATTGGTCGTAGAGACTTGAAATTATCAGAGTATATTCGTCATGGTGCGTAGAGGTGTACTAAGAAAGAAATTTCCAAAATTCAACCCCTAAATGGAACCATAAATACTGTATGAGTATCTCGATATGAAAGAACTTAATAAGAATTGCAGTAATACAAGAAGGGTATAATGAAAAGTTGCGAACTCACTAGTACAAACAAAACATATACTTATTTAAACTCCTTTGTTTAAAAACAAACAAACATAAACTAAACTAGAAATTACTGAGAAATCTCATACAAACAGTAATTAATGGTCGTTTTTTATTTATTTTACCTACTTAATTATCGCTAAACCACACCTATGTTTTCTGTGTGTTTTGCATATACTATGTGTTTGTTGTGTATTTTTGCAAGGCTCGAGTCGATAACACTATCGCTCGTCACGCCTACATGCACAGACTCACACATACACAACACGAACAAAAAAAAACAATTCATATAGGTACTTACCTAGTGCTATGTTGTTAAGGCCGAAAGGATTGGAATAAGATTTGTCAACGGTAAATCATCATCATCCAGAACAGCTTGAAAATGCTGGCGTCACTTATAATAATAATAATAATAATGCTGGACAATCCACACAGCATCAAGCCCCAAGCTAAGCAGTCGAGCTTGTGTTATGGGTACTAGATGACTAAAAATAAAATAAATACTTATAGACTAAAATAAAAAAAAAATGCAAATGAGGCTTAACATTGCCTCAGGTTGAGGTTGCTTGTGAGGGGTGTGGGCGGAAGCTGGTGCTTTTCAGGAAGTAAATCAGTATGGAGAGAAAAAGGTTAATTTGTACTGCTTGTTTTTGATAAAATAATTTACACAGTAATGAGATAATGCAAAAAAGCCTGTTTACTATCACAGGTATTATATATACTATGCTATTATCTACCTATGTAATACTATATAGGTATTATAAATGTAGGTGCACATTTATACTTAACACAAGCTTATAACAAAACAAACATGATTACATAATAACATGTAGTAATATTTGAAAATGTATATAAATGTCTTCTTTAGACTATTTATTATCAATCTAAAATTTTTAAGCTTTTGACTAACTGTCACCAACGCAAAACCAAAAGTCCTAGGAATATGAAATGTGGAGAGTAGTTTCTTATTTAAATAAATAAATAAATGTTTGTAGAAATTTTTACTCTACATCATCTAGTCCCAAACTAAGCAAAGCTTGTCCTAAACCTGATAAAATACTTATATACTTTTTTAATAAATACATACTTAGAATACAATGTAACACCCAGACAGAGAATAAATATCTGTGTTCACCACAAAGTTTATCCTCAGTGGAGATCGAACCCACGACCTACAGCATAGAAGGCAGCTACTGACTGACATATAGACAACGCACAGCATAAACCACTGGTCGCAGAGATTTAAAGTTTTCTAGGTATATTCGTCTTAGTGCGTAAAGATAGGTATACTAAGAAAAGAATTCCCGAAATTCAACGCTAAACGGGTACCTATAGCAGGGGTTATAGCTTGTCTATACTAATCTATACTTCTATGCTAATAATTATATAATATAATAATATTATGAAGAGGAAAGATTTGATTGTTTGTTTGTTTCTTGGCATTGAATAGGCTTTGTAACTAATAAACCGATTTGAAAAATTCTTTTACCGTTGTAAAGCTACACTATCCCCAGGTGACATAGGGTATATTATATTTTCAAAAAAGATAGGGATTCTTACTAACAGCCGTGCGAAGCCTGGACGGACCGCTAGTATGAAAATAACTTCACGCGGACGAAATCACTAGATATATTTATATTTTAAGTATATAACTTCAAGGTCCGCTAATTTAAACGTGTTTGAATGAGTCACCTATTTTGGTTTAAATTTTTCCTTTATTGTTGGCAGTTAATGATTATTGATTAATTAAGTTACAAATTATTAATTTTAGTGATAAATTGGCACGTAAATTAGTTATTTGTACCTAATTAAGTTTATTTATTTCGTTATTATTTATCGCAATTAGATTAAATATTGAAATGTACAGGAATGTTTATTTCTATACTAATATTATACAAAGGAAAGATTTGATTGTTTGTTTGTTTGCATTGAATAGGCTCCGAAACTACTGGACCGATTTGAAAAATTCTTTCACCGTTGGGAAGCTACACTACCCCTGGGTGACATAGGCTATATTATATTTTCAAAAAGTTAGGGATCCTTACAAAAACCGGTGCGAAGCCGGGACGCGCCGCCAGTTTATAATAAATGCGAAAGTTTGTAAGTATGGATATATGGATGGATGTTTGTTACTCTTTCACGCAAAAACTACTCAATGGATGTTAATGAAACTTTATAATATAATAGCTTATACAGCAGCATAACACATACGCTATTATTTATAAAGATATTGTCTAAATTGGCCAAAATATAACGATAAGTGTTAAGTCGAAAAAAACGAACCACGCGGACGAAGTCGCGAGCAACAGCTAGTAATCAAATAAAAGTTTGAAACCATTACCTACTTTTAGTGTAAATACGTACCTTAGACGAATTGACTTATGATAATTAATATGATTAATTAATATATGAAGAAATTAATCAAAAATGAATATTATAATTCGACTAGTCAAGAACGGCTCAATAACGTGCCTCGTGGTTTATTCGTCAAGTACCGTATCTAGTTTGATTACTGCATACCTGCATAATTACTACGGCCATCCCCCAAATAAAGGGGAGATCCCATGTCCAGTTGTGAACTTATTCATGCTGATGATTATGATAAATGGTAAATTATGTAGTAGTAGGTAAAGATGTAACCTCTATGAATCTTGGTAGAAAGTACTTAAAAAGGTTTATTTGGGGTGGTAATCCCGTATATTAGGACCTTTCCATTATTCCAGACGTCCCTAAGAAGAGGTGACTAGAATGAAACGGGTAGAAGCATCTCCTGGCTACTTGGGTAAGGTTAATACCGGGGTCACCAATGTATCCGTCAACGTGGTGAGTACAGCAAACCTCCAAGCCTGGATGAGACTTATGTCCAGCAGTGGGCTCATTCTGGTTGATAATTACGTTGCACTAAGAGCTCTACAGGCACGGTAGAAGGGATATCTACCGTGACTGGAAATCAAAGTCGTGAGGCTGTTTCTGTTTTTTATCATGTTTTTAGAACAGAAATGTTATCTACTCTAGAAATTTTGGTATTCTAACATTTAAACCCTAAATTCCGATTGGTGACTAAGAAAGAACAAGTTACATAGAGTTTTACTTCCCTAGCGTCTAGCAAGATATAATCACTACACAATTAATTATTTGTAAGTCTGTCTGCACATACAAAACAATAAGAAAGGTATTCTCATCGGCATTGTTTTCTGTTTCCCCTGTCTTAATTGCATAACTAGTCTAGAGCATGGGTACTATCAAATACAAATCAGTTAAATTTAAACCTTAGTATGTAGAATATAAAGTTTGAATTGAATAGATCTTGCAATCACGTTAAATCTAGATATATGCAATGTTCAATGAAGTGAACTGTGTCGTGTCGTAGTCATTATCATCAGCCTGAAGAAGTTCTCTTCTCTACATAGATTTTTCATAGATTTTCATCACGATTTTGATTTAAGCTTTCTTACTTTTCAGTTTCGTCCATGGGGTGTCGCAGTTAAGCGAAACTGGAGAACATCAAAATTATGTATGAAGTTTAGTCCAAATGTAAGGAAAATTGACGTATCCTGTACTCAACTAGCCGTAACAAAAATTTCGTTGGGAAAATATATTTTCCGTTGTTTTGCGCCGTGGATCGCGGTAAATGAAATGTCTTGTTCTTTTTTTAAAAATATCTTCGATTCTGTTTTGTCTTGTTTGTGCTTGCTTCTTTGAATTCAACGCTTAGCATATCAGTTAGGTAGTAGTAGTTCGGTTATTCCTTAGCCGTAGGTAATAAAAATATTATTTCATCAGCAGTGTTCAGGCAGAATTTATTCGTGCCGGCCGGGCCATGCAAACAACAACATTTTGTGTGTACCGTCCTCGTACATACACATAGCCGGCTGTGAAAACACACCGACGCACACTAATACATATCCACACACAAAACAAACCAGGAAACGTCTAGCGAAAAACAAACAAGGGTCTTTTGTATTGTGTAAACAATTGGCCCGCCGCGCCGCCGTATGCAACAGGCATGACGTTGCTTCGAAAAAAAAAACAACACTACAGGTTATTATCAATAGATGGCGTTAGCTCTTAAACTAAAGCCTACTGAGTTCTACAGTAAAGTTAAAGATGGCGCTATGATAAATTATGAACTAAACCTTTTGCAAAAACTTCTACTTACCACAACCCTGTTAAGTCAAAAAGATCGTCATTTCATTTTTTCTTAGAATAAAGTGTCAAAAAAATTTCAAAAAAAATCTAGAGTCGGTGGGGCGGTGAGTCATAGTACTTTGGTTTCGATTCACCTAGTTTGTATCAGTTCTAAAGGGTCCTTTTAATAACTCCTTTGTTAAAATCTGCAAAGATAAGAAAATTATTTACTATTCGAGGTCTGTGCATTGTTTTAAAACACGGACCTTTCAGTCTCATTTCAGTAGATTTGTTTACATACAGTTAAGCTAAGCAATGGCCAGCATGTTTAACATTGAGACGGGTGGCCACTACTAGCAGTTTCATCTGAATTTGTCGATCCTGGCTAAGAGACCTTCTTGTGACCAATTACCAAACATTGTAGATCATTTAGTTTCCTAAGCTTCAATAATAATTAATACAAATACTTTCCAATCCAATACACAAACAAACTTAAATACGACTCACCGAGTTTATTATTGTTTTTTTCTGTCCTACAGATTGTGTTCAAAACATCGCACCGCGGCTCAGTCAGTTCAAGTGAACGGATGAGGTGTAGCGCAGGGCTCGCGCCGTGGCCCGTTCGTGTTGACAGCTGACGTTTGTTGTAAACGACTTTTACCCGACTGCCCGAGAAGGAGGGTGATGTTTGTGTGAATGTGTCTTCAGAGGGATGATGATGTATTCGTGAGTGAAACGGTGAGTTTTCTGTGTTAATCGACGTTGTAGGGATAAAAATTTTACCGCCAGTGATTTAAATTCTAAACAACTTTGATATACATAATTAACTTGATGATAACTTGATAACTCGGATGCTTTAAAGATTTTCTTGTTATTTTTGACACAGGTATTCCTTTTTACAAATTACTGTATACGATTTTTTATTAGAACATTTTTATAAACTAGCTGTTGCCCGCAACTTCATCCGCGTGATTCGTTTTTCCTACTCACTTGACACTTATCGTTATATTTTGGACAATTCACGCGATATTTTTATATATTATAGTTTATGTGTTACTCTGATATATAAGCTATATTATTATTTAGTTTCATTAAAATCCATTCTATAGTTTTTGCGTGAAAGCGTAACAAACATCCATTCACACATAGTAGGATTATGTGACGTAAAATAAATCATGTTTATTTATGATAGTTATATAATCCTAAGAAAATATGTTTCAATCTAAACGGGTTTTTTATCAGCTTTAATTCGATGTACAATCATTAAAAAATTAATAAAGCTATATAATATTATTTTCTCACATTATGGACCTTGTAGCGGTCTTAAGCACCACAACAAAGCGCATGCTATTATGTACTTTGTTTGTACTACCTTACGTGTGTAATTTGAAATTGTACGAAATGTCTGTTAGCATTAAATCGCCCTTATGTCCATCTCTAGCGCGCAAGCTATCAATACCAAATTTAATTTCCATGGGTTCAATGAATTAGCCACCTAAAGAAACCGAAACAAACAGACGGGCACCTCCGCATATAAATTAGGGTATGGATTTTGTAAAAGAGAGCAGTCAAAACATATTTTGAAATCTTAAGTAACATTTTAAAATCATTTTTCAAGTCTCAATAAGCGCTTTATTTGAAAATGATTGTGCTCTTTTGCAGCATGACGCAGTTTTTTTTGGAGAAAAACATATTTTGGTATCTACTCTTTGGAGAGAAAAAAATGGACAGAGAAAATAAACTTTAAGTATCTACATAATAATAATGCTAGTGAAACGCCCGACTTCGTTCTTCGTTCGTTCGTGCAGCTATTTTCATATAAATTTCAACCCCCGTTGCACCCCTATAAAGGTTGAACTTTAAAAATTCCTTTCTTAGTACCAACTCTACACACCAAGACAAATGTACAGTCAGCTGCACTAGAATGTTTACAATTCGTAACTTCCACAACGGTATTGCAGCATAACAATGAACTCTTACACCTCAAAAACTAAAAGGTCATGTAAGTAGTTGATGACCTCACTTATTTTTTGAATAATTGTCGTGTAAATATTTTTAGCACCGCTGTAAAACCATTTCGAAAAAACGAATTGTATACATTCTTGTGCAGCTGACTGTACCTTGAAAAATTCAAGCCTCTATGATTATTGGTTGAGACTGTGCGTTGTCTGTATGTCAGTCAGAAAAATTCAAGTTACTACGAACAATGGTTTTGGCTGTGCGTTGTCTATGTGCAAGTTAGTCAGTCAGGATAAAGATTCTTAATATAATTGGTATATATTGTGTATTATTGTGGTTCATATAATACCAGCTTTGCTTAATTTGAGGTAGTGACTAAAAAAAATACTTATAGACCACACCTATTGAAGTCGTGCCCCATATGCCCATTGCACTGCGTCCATCACTTTGTGACGTCATGTTATTAAGTCACGTCATGTCACGTCATCAGCCTGAATAATTCCACAGTTGGACACAGGCCTCCTCCTTATCTGGAAGTGTTTGCCATAGTCACCACGCTTGGTAGGGGAATTGGCAACCGCATACGGTGTTAGGTATTTCCTTAGTCCCCTTTTAGTACATCCTAATCTAAAACCGGGATCACCACAGCTAAGGGTTAAGTAACTATAGTATAACTGAGTACAGCAGGAATTCCCAAAACTCCCAAAACAAGTAAGTTTAGGGGTTGAATTTGGGAAATTCTTTCCCTAGTACACCTCTACGCACAAAGATGAATTCATCCTGAAAATTTCAAGCCTCTTCGGTTAGCGGTTAAGAAAGAAAGAAAAAAATAGCATCACTAAGTATTAAGTTTGTCTTATAACTATAATCCCCAGGCACGGTACATATCCCTTCAGACCTCTTAGTACAAAGTACTCACTATAAATTTTTCGAGGATATCTAAGGAGGGTAGTCAGAGAGAGAAGAGCCGAAAACCGAGCTCAGTGGCGCGTCTTGAGAGAAGCCTACGTCCAGCAGTGGAATAATAGGCTGATGATGATGATGACTGCCTAAGCTCCGATAGCTTGAGCTATGTTGAGTACAAGCGTAAAAGGACCCACCACTTACAAAACCATTGGCTAAGCCTCTGTCGCTATTCTAAAAGTGAAAAACAAAAATAAAGTAATGTTTACGAACACCATTCAACACAAAGGTATAGTTTACGAGCGAGAATAAAGGCAGTCCAAACAATTTCTTTCTTTACATATCGATTATGGTCGCTTTATCTGATTATTATAAACATGAAATTGAATGAAAACATACAAATTGATGCAGGGCCGAATCCAGGATGGAAATCTTAAGTAGAAAATAGAGGGTGTAAAACGGCTATTCAATGCTCTAACTATCACGTTTTATGAGATAGACATGGTGACAGACGGACAGACAGACAGACAGCGGAGTTTAAGTAATAGTGGGTATTGAAAACATCTCAAAGACTAACCTTAGTTTTTGTTAGTAATTATTCTTAAAAAAATGTGCGAACGTGTTGAATAATAGAATGTTTTACCTGAAAATAAAACAATTATTATATGCGAAACCTTATTCGAGACCTACAACAAATGAGATAACATTACTTCCGGTAATCACGTGACTTCCTGTTCCTTCCCCCCTCACGCCCCGCCCCGCCCCTCTGGAGCGAGTGGAGGGGGGTTTTTGCAGCTTGCCGCTGTGGCGACTTCTCTGCTCACTTTGCATCTCATTTGAGATGGCCAAAGAAAGGCCAGCAGGCAGGATTGAAAATGTAGGTCTCGAATAAGGTTTCGCATATAATAATTGTTTTATTTTCAGGTAAAACATTCTATTATATGCTATGAACCGTTATTCGAGACCTACAACAAATGAGACATGTTTATTATCGCCTGTTGGCAAGCTGAAAGCCACTACATGGGTAGGTATGCCAAAGTGTGACCGAGTAGTTTGCCGTCTTTGAAGGCAAATGACTAGATAAGTCTTACAATGTATAACTAAAATTATATTAAAGACCTCCAAGAACCTATGCATTCCTTTATTACCTATACTATTAGGCAGGTAGGTCTAACTGGTGTAATGAAATTTATCTATTATCAACGAAGAACCCTAGGTCCTACAGCCTACCAATTTAAGTAACCTAAAGGTACCGACCACCTAAGAGTCCTAAGTATAGGTACCTAGCAAACTTATGTAGGTAAAAGATAATGTATGTATCTTCAAGCAAGTACCTATTCCAACAAAACTTGGTTACTCACACCTATCTCGTTATTCCTAAAAGTCGTTTTAGGTATGCTATAGGAATAGCAGTATCGTATAGGTACTAAGTAACTAGGAAAGAAATTGCAAAACTACACAAGCAAATGTTCTATATTATCTTCCTTTTATTCAAGCACACATAATTTCACCCTTATAATTTAAAGAAACAAATCAGGAATCAGTCTTAGGTAGTATGCACACTATCATAGGAACATGACCTACAAAAACATAAAGTACCTATTTTAACAATTATACAGCTTCGAACGAAAGAGATAAATTCTTATTATTCTGGGATGATTTGATTTCTGCAGAATAAAATTTAACGAATGTGTTCGGGACACGCCAGTTTCCTTTTTTCATAATCTCATCGATGTTATGGTTCTCTAACCAGTTTAGCGATGCCGAAGCACTCCGGGTGGAACCGGGAGTAGCTTCAACCCCGGCATCTCTGAGTAAGGATTTTATCCAACCTCCAATCACGGTCCGAGAAGCTGGCCTGACCATACCTAACGTTGAAATGAACAACTCACTATGATGACTATCTTGCCTGCGTGGCAACGCCACAACCATTAATCTTCGAAGCCACCACACCGGACAAATAGCTTTTTCACTGTTTTCCTTCAATTTCCACGATGATTGTCTGTGCACATAATTATCTGTCTTAGAGCCAAACACTGGATGTAAGATAATATTATCTCCGTTATCTTGGAAATGATCCGCATCGATGCGCAGTAATGTAAGATCGTGCACTCGGCGGCTTGATGCTAATAACAATATTAGCGCAGTACGACGTGAAACCTCCAACAAACTGAAAACAGAGGGGGGATTAGCAATGAGCCAGTCCAATACTCTTCGAGGGTCCCAAATATGTGACGTTTGAGGTTTTGAATGTACATTTGCTAGTGATATGGCCTTCAATATTCTATGCACTAGGGGATCGTTACTAAGTCCCTCAGACTGTGAACAAACTAGGGTGGATATTGCTGATTTATAAACTAAAATAGTTTTATAAGATAATTTTTGTTGCAAATGTAAAAACGCCAGATATTTAGCTAATTGAGCACCAGATGGGTTCGCATGATCGAATGCCTGAGATGAACACCAATTTTGCCACTTTTTCCATATACCTAAATACATCCTTTTAGTAGAAGGCCTCCAGCTAGAATTTAATAAATTAATTTCATCCTGCGACCACCCATTTAAATGTGGGGACCGCCCCTCACTAACCAAACCTCCAGATGTACTTGGTCGACCTGGGGTGGAGGCAAGAGCGTTCGTGTATCGAATAGGCACTTGTGTAGATTGATTATTGTGTACGGTGCACTTACTGCTCTCGCCTTTAGATCCGGACGCCAATAAACTCTGTGCCAGCGTGGGGCCACTATCAGATAATGGCCTTTGGCGCTGTTCAGATGTGACAGTACCCGTGGCATCAGGTGTGGCGGCGGAAACACCCAGGCCAGGGCGTAGGACCATGCCCTGCTGAATGCGTCGTGATATTCTGCGTTCAAGTCGTTGCAGTCGCGCGAGACGTAACGCGCAAGCACGTGTGCGTTCTTCGAGGCGAAAAGATCTATTGTAGGTACGCCGAATCGTCTGAATATTCTCTGACATGCCTGTTTTGTTAGCGACCATTCTCCCGGTAGCTTGTGTCGGGACAGACCGTCTGCCTCGGTATTGAACCGTCCCGGGATGTACTGTGCAATCAGATGGATCTTGTTGTCGTCTAGTATTCGAAATAACTTTCGAGTTAGAAGATAGAGTTGCTTCGACCGTAGGCCGCCCTCGTTCCGTATGTAGCTTACGACACTTTTGTTGTCTACCTGGGCTAGTACTGTGGAACTTTGCAGATACACTCTGTAAAATGATATCGCTCGTATCAATGCCCACATTTCCTTTAAGTTGCTGTGCCAAAGCCTTTGTTCTGGACTCCATATCCCGCTGCCCGGTAAATTGTCCACTAAAGCACCCCAACCTTTGCCCGAGGCGTCCGTCGTGATGTGATGGGACACCTGACCTTGATGTATCGGTGTGCTCTGCGTTAGCGTTTCGAGCCACCATGAGAGTTCCGCTGCAACTTGCGGAGCTAGTCGGAATTTCTGAAAAGGGTGGTGCTTTGGTAGTTTGCTGTAAGCCCTCTGAATAGGGCGGCAGTGAAGTCGACCTCTGGGTACGACGAAGGCAGCAAAATTCAACATACCTAGTATGCACTGGGCCTGTTTGACACTCCAAAGATTGTCCTGTAGTAAACTTTGGATTCTGGCAGAGATCCTCAGTACCTTGTCGTTCGGCAATTGCTTGGAATTCGTGCGGAGATTCCAGGAAATGCCCAAATAATCGATAACCTTGGTGGGTCTCAACACTGATTTCTGAAAATTTACCATCCACCCAAGTAAGGTTAGAACACGAACAGCTTCCGCAGCTTGGTTCTCTAACTTGTGACGATCTTGATGGGCTATCAGGAAATCGTCCAAATAAACGATAACTCGCAGGCCTTTGCTTCGAAGAAGGTGTGCGACCCAATTCGATACAGTTGCGAATGCTTTGGGAGCTGATGACAGGCCGAACGGAAGAGACGTTATTTGCAACAGTTCTGGCCTTTGTGTTGCATTGGGTGTGTAAAGAACACGCAGGAAACACTGATGTGATTGGGCAATCGGGAGATGAAAATAGGCTTGAGTTAAATCTATCTTGACTACCCAGTCGTTTGTTTGTAAAAAAGTTGGTACCCTCTGTACGTTTATTAAACGGAACTTTACTACTGAGACATAATCGTTCAAGTTTTTTAGATCGAAAATCGGACGGTTGCTTGAATCTGATTTTTTTATTAAAAACATCGGACTGACAAAACTTGGGGTTGCCAGATCTACGGGAATCAAAACTTTTTGTTTTTTCAATATAATGATTTGTTCTGACATGGATAAACTCGTTGGCGTTTGAAAGCGTTTTAATAAAATCGGATCTTGAAGTGGGGGTTTCTTTTGAAATGGAATGCGATACCCCCCGATTAGCTTTAAAATATGCTTGGGAGCGCCTAAGGCTTCCCAAGCATGTATGTAATGCTTCAAACGCCCGGCATAAAAAACTACAGGCTCCGAGTCATCTATGGTACCTATCGGATCTTTTGCTGTGGGTAGTGTGATATTTTTTGTCACCACGTTTTGAACCCTTGTTGTCATGGTTTTTATGGTTTTTACCCTTGAAGTCTTTAGATGCAGGCGCTCGAGTACTTGTTGAGGGCTGTGGTTCGAAATGTTCGAAATGTTCACCCTGTCGAAACGACCTGCGTGGTTTTTTAGCTCGAGGGCCCCCTTGTCTATTCCGCATAGACATCAGGTGTGGTTCTTCCGCAGAACGCTTTTGAGCTAAAAATAGCTTATTAGTGCCTCCAGCTTTCTGTAAAAAAGTGCTTAACTCCTGTGGGTTAAAAAGGTTAGCATTTGTGGGTGGAATTTTTGAAAAATCATTCTTTACATATTTATCTTTGACGCTTGATAGGATACAATCACGGCGTCTCTGAATGATATCTGCCCTTCTTCCGCAGATCAATTGAAGCAAATCTTCGGAAACCTTCATATAGGCAGACTTCTCCGAAAACAGAGAGTGCATCTTCTCAAATAGGGTATCAGCACTTAATGTGTTAGTAGGCGATTGACTCCACTCAATTAACTGTTGAAAATTCTGTTTTAGAAGTTCATTTTGTTGCACTAGAGCGTGAGTCATAGCGCCAAACGACCTGTCAAGAAGCTTTAACCAGTTTGAATTCGAATCAAAATAACGTAGCTCCGTGTTAACATCAAGTTCGTAAAAGCCTGGTTTGGCTACATACTTCTTTTCCGTCTCGACATATCTAACCCTATCCCACTCATTAGTGTCAAAGTGATGCAGCTTATCTAGAACGGCAAGCCTGTTCGTCGAAGAGTTATTGACCTCGGGCTCCTTAAGGTTGGTATTCACCTCGAAATCTAACTTCCTTGCCTTACTACGCTCATTAAGCAAGGGTTGTTCAGCAAATAGTGACACTCTAAGATCCTGAGCAGGGTGCAAGGAGATTGAGTCTGACTCAGAGTCAGAATTAGCCTGGTTATTTTTGAAATTGTTGGGCACGCTACTCTTCAAAAAGTTAACAATATCGCTTACTTGATTCGCTAGCACATCTAACCTGTGAGCTTCGTCACCTTGCGCCTCTTTTCTGCTACGCTTCCGATGACGTCGAGGGGCTGCCGGACTCGATGATGACGACGACGACGACGACGAAGACGTAGACGACGATAAAGGCAACGGTTTATACCCCGTCGGAGCATGTGCCTGATTACCCTCGCCTATTGATTTATCGCCTTCCATTATAAGTAAGAACGACTGTATGAAAAATAAGGCAGCGTTCTTATTCCTAAAAATATAAAATAAAATTATTATGCGAACAGCAACGCTGTTTTATTTAATAGGAAGACTTGTGAACTCACCGAAAATCAATGCCAAAGTGAGCAGAGAAGTCGCCACAGCGGCAAGCTGCAAAAACCCCCCTCCACTCGCTCCAGAGGGGCGGGGCGGGGCGTGAGGGGGGAAGGAACAGGAAGTCACGTGATTACCGGAAGTAATGTTATCTCATTTGTTGTAGGTCTCGAATAACGGTTCATAGCATATAATTAAATTCTAGCAAAAAATTACCAAATATATTTTTGCCAAAATACAGGAATGTGCTGTGGGTTATAAATCGATTGAATCAGAGGGTTCCTAATAATTGGTAATCAAAAAAATTTATTTGAATGTTTTCATTTCACATTCAGAATTGTAGAAATCGTAAAAAGTACATTTACCTTATTTTTTCTGGTTGATCAGGTGGTAGATTTTGCCGTAAGATTTCATCTTGGTTGATAGTAGCAGCTATTCTGTCTTCAAGCAGTTGCATTTTGAAGTTTACATCGACCGCTGTGGCGCGGCGGGCGAATATCCGCCTGCGACGCAGGAGGTTGCCGGTTCGATTCCCGCCTTGGAATAAATGTTCGTACAATTTGCAAATATTTATTCCGGGTGTTTTGGGTGTTTTCTATGTAAAATAAAAAAATATCTTTGCATGTAATGTATTGTATTAAGCATATCAGTCATCTAGTACCCATAACACAAGTTTTGCTTAGCTTGGGGCTAGATGATGCTGTGTGGATGGTCCAGTAATTATTATCATTAT
The DNA here is from genome assembly GCA_947095575.1 of Electrophaes corylata. NCBI lineage: Eukaryota > Metazoa > Arthropoda > Insecta > Lepidoptera > Geometridae > Electrophaes > Electrophaes corylata. The sequence continues at coordinate 5,610,845 of OX352714.1, forward strand.
TACTATCTAAAGAAAAGTCAGAGGTATGTCCAGATAGTACATTTGCAGAAGTTAGTAGTCAATACGTGACAAGTCGCAAGCTTATCGCCGCTGCTAGAATACTAACTGGTTCCCTCACTATGTTTTCCTCCACTGGCATTACGCACATTACTTTTTGAACGGAAAAATCCATTGGTGCACGACCGGATTTGAACCCACGACCTTAGGATCAGAAGGTGGGGTTACTCCCACTAGACCACCTAAATCAGTTGCATCTTAAATAAATATTAAAAACCCTCACGACGGTTATCTCCAGTCACGGTAGACCTCCCCTCAAATAACAAGCCTAACCACTAGGTTTTTATTCTCAACGGTGTAAACTTAATAACAAGTACTTAAGAAAGTTTTAATTCCTACAAAATTTTCTGCACAAATGTGTCAGTTATTTCCTAGGATGTCATAAAACGCATCAGATAAAGGACAGCAGTATCTCCTGAGTACAACACACACACACACACACACAGCACAGTACACACACACAGCACACACACACAGCATTCAGCATTCTAGTGCACAGTAGCTGCACTAGAATGTATACAACTCGTAACTTTCGAAACGGTATCAAAACCTTATAGTAAACTCTTAAGTAGTAAAGACTCAAAAACCATGATATTAGCTGGTAAGTTAACAAATTTTTTTAATTTTGCCTTGTAAATATATTTATGTATTTGTAAATTGACGACGATATCCAAGTGAGAGAAGGTGTGATGTGTGAAACAGTGAGAGTATGCATTCTTCTGATACCACAGGTCTCATGAGACTCAATTCTCGTAGCAAAATTTTGACGACCGATGTGGCGCGGCGGGCGAATGTCCGCCTGCGATACAGGAGGTTGCGGGTTCGATTCCCGCCTTGGGATAAATATTTACGATCTGCAAATATTTATTTCGGGTGATCTGGGTGTTTTCTATGAATAATAAAAAAATATCTTTATATGTAATGTATTGCATTAATTATATCAGTCGCCTGGTACCCATAACACAAGCTCTGCTTAGCTTGGGGCTAGATGATGCTGTGTGGATTGTCCAGCATTTTATTAAAAAAAATATCTATGTATGTAATATAATATTGTATTAAGTATATCAGTCATCTAGTACCCATAACACAAGCTCTGCTTAGCTTGGGGCTAGATGATGCTGTGTGGATCGTCCGGCATTATTTATTTATTTATATATTATATATATCATCAAATTCAAGTTTCCATCGTGTCAATCTTCAGATGGTGTTCTTTGAAACTGACATTTCAAACAGGCTCAATTTTGACAATGAACCCTAGTTTCAATCTCGTCTCAACTCCAAAAAATACAAATGTGAAGCCGGTATCATAGTATCTCGTGTTTACGTATTTTTAGTAGTAGTAGTAGCCTCTTAGTGAAGGGCTCGTCCGGGTAAGTACTAGCACCATGCCTATTTCTGCCGCCAAGCAGCTTGCTGTGTCCCGGTTTAACGGGTCTGGGTGACAGTGAATGCACATGAGGCTTAACACCTGTATGCCTCAGGTTGATGGTCGCTGAGCAGTGCATTGTAGGGCACGTTCCTCATGAGCGTGACTTATGAGGCAATACTTTATTATAGGCGATGGTAATCACCGCTGGGCCATCTTATTCCATCAGCAAGTTATATAAAAAACAAACAGTTTGTGTATTAAAGCAGAAGTGTGAGTATGTAAAGGTCTATGTTTGAGTCTAAATTTTTTCTTGACCATTGTTTTAGAGTAACTTACCACGTGTGTGTGGTTCAAAGTGTTGGCCCTGGTACTACCGTACATATCAAATTATTATAAACATGAAAATCGAACGAAAACATACACACTGGTGGTTTGTAAGCTGATTCTGTATACAAGCGATTATTTTATAAATAAAGCCATCGATTATAATCGGCAGGTGCGTGACGGTATTACCATTTTTATAAAACAAACATTTTTACGTACAGAGAGCGAGAAAATAAGATTAGCGATTTAAGTTATTTAATGTGCATTTTCTCTAGTTCTGAAAAATCCAAGGGATTTATTATTTTTATATAATATAACCATGATGGTAACCACTTAACATCAGGTGGGTCATCTGCTTGTTCCATCAACAAGTTGTATAAGAAAAACATAATACTTCTGCCTGAAAAAAATCCCTACTTTTATATTATGTATTTATTACACAAATCTATCGCTTCTAATACAAGTTATATGATAATGTTAAACTTACGGCCAATAACGGATTTACTTTATTGTGATTGTTTTAAGTTTTATTTTTATTACAAATTGGAACGTATTTATAAGTTACAATTGAAATTATCATAGGTACGATTGAAAGAGATGAAATTAACATTTACTATCTCTGTTATGTACAAAAACATACGTACGCACTATAATAATAACATTATTTATTAAAGCCTGTCGCTGGCTGATAACACGTGCAAACAAAAACAAGTGGTGTACTTAATACATTGAAAAAAGGTAAATGTGCGTCAGTCTGTTACTAAATGGCGACCGATGTGGCGCAGGAGGTTGCGGGTTCGATTCCTGCCTTGAGGTAAATGTTTGTGCGATCTGCAAATATTTATTTATTGTGTTCTGTGGGTATTTTCTATGTATATTGTATGTATTAAAAAAAAACTATGTAATGTATTGTATTAAGTATATCAATCAACACCACCAACCAACCCATCAACCTACCCATAACACAAGCTCTGCTTAGCTTGGGGCTAGATGATGCTGTGAGAATTGTCCAGCATTATATCTCTATCTCACTCACTCGGCTTTAGGCGGTTAAAGTACCCATAAATGTAAGATTATGATAGACTTTATTTAAGTAGTTGTAGAGCTCTTTGTGAAAGGGCTTGTCCGGGGAAGTACCACCGTACCTATTTCTACCACCAAGCACTGATGCTCGCATTGGTGTGTTCCGGTTTGAAGGGTGCTGGTCAAATTACAGGCACATGAAACTTAACACCAGTATGCGTCAGGTTGGTGGACGCAGGGTAGTGCATTTAGGCACTTAATATAACGTAAGTACATAACATAATGCACAAATATTTATCTTAGGTGGGGATCGAACCCACAATCTGCAGAGAAGTCAGTTTTTTTTAATAGGTAATGGTATCTTTCCCGAAGATTTGGAGAGTACCTATAATTATTAAAGCCAGTACAAATACTTTAGTTTTGGTTATTATATTTCTTATTTTAAATAATCATCTTCCTGCTCTTATCCCACGTTAAGTGGGGTCGGCACAACAAGTTTTCTTCTTCTGTCCTTTTCTATCAGTCGTCATCTCAGCGTTCCCCCCTTCTTGCTCATATTTCTTATTTTAAATATAGGCTAAAATAATGAAATATTTTCCAAATCAAGTATAGCAATAAACAGTTTTATCGACCACGTTTTCAACCCACAAGATGCTATTATTTATTCGTCAAGCCATACAAGAGATAAAACTATAAATTATTTATATAATACTTATCTGTAACGTGTTTACTTCAGCAAAAGATATGGTTCAACTCATTCATTTGATAAACTGACTCATTGACGATTAGGTTAACAAAAGTTTTGAGAATTTTAGATAGCCGTGAAAAAATACTTTTTTTTTAAATAGTTGCTAGGGGCTCCAGTTGCTAAAATTTTTTTTTTTTAATTTGACTATGATTTTTATCTTATCCCTAAAAGTATGACCGTTAGTGGGATTTGAACCCAAATTAACAAAACTGTAGATGGACCCACGGTCACCGTATTAAAAAACACGTGCAGGGTTATTAGGAAAAAAACTCCCAGCAAAGCGCAAGTATCTATGAACTTTTTTTTAAAGATATTACGAGTTTGATTTAAAATTGTAAAAGTCTAAGAAACCTCTACGCACTAAGAAAATATTCACTGAATTTCAGGTGTCTACGATCCGCGGCTCAGGCTGTGCGTATTCTTTCAATTACAGATTCTTATAATCTATACCAATCTATCTACCTGTACCAATTATAAGAATCTTTGTCCTGACTGACTGACTAGGATATAGACAAGGCACAGCCTAAAACACTGGTCGTAGAGACTTGAAATTATCAGAGTATATTCGTCTTGGTGCGAAGAGGTGTACTAACAAAGGAATTTCCGAAATTCAACCTCTAAACGTGTACAGCGGGGGTTGAAGTTTGTATGAAAATAACTTGCCGTGGGCGAAGTCGCGCGCGTTTCGCTAGTTGGTATATATAAGTGACTATTGCGCCCTAATACGCCCCTGGATTTCCAAACGTCACTTGAATTTCTAAATGTCATCCGCAAATAGTATTTATTGTTTGTTCAAGTGTTGTTACTATTTTCAATGGATGTAATTTCTATTGTTGCAGAGACCAATGGTGCAGTTACCTTTAGTGGTAAGTGGTCTTCCTTTATGTATATGGCTTTATTTACTAAAACCTGTCAAAAAAGGAGAGCTTGTGTTATGGGTACTTCATACAATAAATTACATAGAATTTTTTTATTATACATAGAAAATACACAAAACACCCGTAATAAATATTTGCAGATCGTACAAACATTTATCCCAAGGCAGGAATCGAACCCGCAACCTCCTGCGTTGCAGGCGGACATTCGCCCTCCGCGCCATATCGGTCGTCAAATAATATTTTGCATTGATTTCAATTTGACTAGAGCAATGAAACTTGGTACAGATGGTGAGTGTCTACAGTTAAAATTCCGAGGTCAAACAAGCCGTCAATTTAACAGTCTGCAAGTATATTAAGCTACAATCAAACAAGGGTGAACCCCGAGTTCACTCGTGTTTGTAAATCTGCTCAGTCTCGACCCAACTTATAAAGCCTCTTTACCCTTTGTACCTAGACTTCAACCTTTTGTTAAATAAGTAAGTAGCTAGCTTACTTTAAAATGAATTTGATGACCTCTCATCATCATCATCAGTGAGTATAAGTCCTCTCCTGTACATAGATAGATAGATAGATAGCACTTTATTGTACACAAGGATACATTATACATCTAGGCGTAAACGAATAAAGTACAATAGGCGGCCTTATCGCTGAAAGCGATTTCTTCCAGGCAACCCTACTTTCCTTAACCGTACATTTTCAGACAGAACGATTTTGAGCCTTCATTACAGATATCCTGATTGACTCAGACTTGAGGCTTTGAAGTCTCAAATCTGAGATATTTAGGTATACATGGTTAGTGTTGGTAAAAAAATTTTGCTAGTCAAAATAAAAAACCCCGACAGAGGTGCTTATCCATAAAAAAATTACACATGAACCGTGTACACTCATACCAGGCTCTGGTATCATCTGTGCCGCAGAGATCGATTGACTAGACGCATTGTGCCTGCCTCTGACAGAATAGCTGATAGGTTCAAAGATAATCCACACTGGTCATTTGATTATCGTGTAGGCACTAAAGAAATTATATTGACTTTGAAAACATTGAAGTTTATGAGAACTATTAACAATGTAACCGATTGGTTTGTGCTCTTTTGAGAAAAGAGGGAAAAGAATATGTCAAAATATCTGTTATCTGCTATATCTAGGTTTGTGGTCGTAAAACCAGGCTAATAACGAAATGGCTTAGCCACAAAACATTTATAGTGGTCATAAAATCCGTTATTAGTTATTTTAGGGTTAAGTGACTACCAAAAACATGTGTGATGGCACCATAGTACACTATAAATACGAGTAGGTATACGTATTTTCTGAGACCTACGTTGTTTGCATAGTTATTTCTTTATTACAAACTAGCGAAAAGCGCGTGATTTCGTCCGCGTGAAGTTATTTTCATACCATCTTTAACCACCGCTATACCCGTTTTGGGGTTGAATTTCGAGAATTCCTTTCTTAATACACCCCTACGCATCAAGAAAAATATACTTTTAAAATTTCAAGTCTCTGCGACCAATTGTTTGGGCTATACGCTCGCCTATTTTTGAAGTCGGGTTGTAGCAGTATTTGCAACGACCTAAAAGGCCAAAACCAACAGTAGACAAAAGTCTAATTCAACATTAACAAACGTTTCAACCAACGTAATACCAAAACCCCGACAGGGTGAAGTTGGAGGTAGGGGTAGAAAGTTTTACCTCCAGCCCCATACCCCTACCCCCATCTAGACATAAACTATGCTTAGCACTTTATTGTTCTACGAACTACCGGCTATATTGCTGCGCCGCCATTAGCTAGTGTAGAGCTAAAGATTGCGGTGAAAATCATACTTTATACCAGATTTTATAGTAGAGCTCTTAGTGAAAAGGCTTTTTCGGGGAAGTACTGCCACAGGGGCAAAACCGCGGGGAAGTAAGTTAACATTTTCATGGTTTTGATGTTATTTATTTTTATTACTTACTGCTATTTACAGTGCACCCTTAATAACCTCCATCCAAAGGTTGTCTGGAAGAGATTGCTTTTTAGCGATAAGAACGCCCACTGTATATTATTTGCTGTTGTTTACTGTTATTGTTTTTTTTTTCAGTGATGTAAGTGTATAATAAATCATTTTCATTCATTCATTCATTACTACTATGCCTGTTTCGGACGATAAGTAGCATTACTGTGTTCCGGTTCGAAAGGTGTGGGTGACGGTTACAGGCACGCATAACAACATTCCTAACGAACGTGACCTGCGAGGTGATGATAACCATTTAACATCAGGTGGGCCACTTGCTAGTTCTTGCTCCATCAGAAAGTCGAATAAAACAAAAAGATTTACACCTTGTCTTCGCTCGTTAGGTACCCAGACAAAAATTCCATGCTTCTTGGAGGTAAGGAGTTATTGAATCATCGTGCCATCATAGCGTTTACTGAGCTAGCGAACTGCTTTTATAGACCGATTCTGTAGAACTATCTATAGACTGTTGCTATCGATCTAGAGATAGCTCAACTGATCCAAATCAGTACCAATCGGAAACGTGATCAAAACGCTGGTTTTGCCTCATTGAATGGCAGTGCTGAATTGCTGAGCCAGATCATATATATATTTTGTACATAACTATTATAAATACTTGCTTTAAAAAAAAATTTCTTCATAATTCTGTGCTAAAACCGGTTTGCACTGAATTACTATTTGTTATACAATTTTTTTATTCCTAATGTTTGTGTATTTTTCTCGCACTTAAATCTCTCAATGCCATGTCATCGGGTTATCGTGCTCAGCCCAATTAATTTATCTTTAAAATAAAATAAATAAATATTTTTATAGATAAGCTCTCCCTGGTAGGCGGTCGCTTTACAGCGGTACTGGGCGTCACTGTTCAGTGGGCGGGGTCACGCCCATCGCTCATGAGAGCCTTTCTAACTACAGGCTTTTTAGAATTCCGCATCCAAATGTGCCATGAACTAATCGATAATTGGGTAGCAACTTGGCTACCTTAAAGGACCTGTAGCTGACGTAATTTACCATATTTTCAACCCTGAAACACAAGCCTTATAGAGCTCTATGTTTCAGGTCACAAATTCCAAAGTGCACCCACAGGACCCTTTTACTAAAACTTGTTGTCTATCTGTCAATAGACTGGTTTTTCAACTTTTATATGAACCCTACTGTATGTTTTCTACAAATATCTAGGGCCTCTACCATGTTAAAAAATAAAAAAATAAAAGTGACATTTAAAAGTCTAATACGTTTGTTATACGGAATCCCTAGTGCCTGAATCCAACTAGCGCTTGACGAGCTTTTAATTAATTCTTTTTGCAGTCAGCTCCTGAATGTCTAGCTGTTCAGAAATTTATTAAAAAGCTGAAGCTTAAATAATGGGCTCTCAGAACTTACTGATGGGGTTTTTATATTGCTCGAATGAACTCGAATGAAAATTTTATATTGTGTTCAACCTGAATATTTCCCATGTGTTTGTTATCTTTATAGCATTCTAGCTGTGGCGATGGGTAACACTAAGTATTACATACCTACTGTTTGGATGTACCTCTGACTACCCCCTTTTGACATCCTCAATGAATCTCCACTAGATACTTGTTACTAATACTGATATCTGTGCCTGAGGATTAAAATCGTGAAGTGGTACTTATCTATTACTATAACAGTTTGGGTGAATGACTGTGATTTAAACATAAGACAAAGCCAAATTGCCAGAAAACTGGCATGTTTTAGGGCAAAGTTACTTGTTTGCGAGGTTAGGTTTGCTAGTCACGTATAAAATGCTCACTGGCGTCTAAGTCTCTGGCAAAATCTTCTACTTCTTGCTCGTAACACTTTTGACAGAGTGGTCGTAGTCGTCGTAGGGGGCAGTGGCTTGCCCCACAATCTTGGTACAGAGCTCTGGAAGATTGTTGATACTTAATTTTAGGATCTAAGATGCATAATTATATACAGATATTTCATGGATAGTTAGTCATAGGCATGTTTTTATTTTACTTATTCATCCGATATTGAATAGATTACATTTTCTGGATTACAGATTTCTGGAAGTCGCTAGGTGTACGCTAGGTGTAGTAGTCATGAGGCTCAACACCTGTATGCCTCAGTTTGATGGACGCAGAGCAGTGTATTGTAAGAACATCACCTGCAAGTCAATGCTTTGTTATAGGCGATAGTAACTTAACATCAGGTAGACCATATGCTTGTTTCATCAGCAAATTGTATAAAAAAAATAGTAAGGAACCATTCTAGGCTTTTTGGTTAGTAGTTTCCACTCAAAAACCTTCCTGCCCGACTGTAAAATTCTATAGAATGCCCTACTGGCATACTTTTCCCCACACCATGTCAGATTGGCACAGCTGTCAAATAAATTCCAATCCCCCGCAGATGAATAGTGGACGATCGATCGTCGCTAAATCATCTGCCAATAAAAATGTCAATGGCCCCGCTCACCCCGGCTGACGTCACACCGAGACTAATCTTTCTGAAGTTTATGTAACGCTATCGGCAATCACATTCGGATGTAAAATACGACCGAATCGAGAAGCTTATATTTTCGGTCAATAGTCAATGTCACTATTAAGCCCCAAACTGAGACCTAAAAAGGTATTTCGTTTTCTGCAATCTCTGAAAGTAACGTTAACTTTTCATTTTAATTGTTTTTCTAGTATTATTTTAGGTTCTGATGTGTAATTTCGGTGGCATTGTAAACATCATTTCTTGAGGTTTTTGATGCAATTTTTCGCATCAATTTCTGCGCGTGAATGTATTTTCATACAAAAATCAAACCTCGCTTACACTACTTTGGAAAAATCGCTGCACTCCATTTATCCAACCTAGATTTTAAGAATTCCCTTCTTAGTACACATACACCCCACGCACCACTTTAAAAACACCCTGAAAACCTTTAAATCTCTTCGACCAGCGGTTTATCTATTAGGCAGTAGGTAGTCAGCCAGGTCAAAATTTCTTATAATTTTTATAGATAAGATGGTAATGACTTGATTACTTGAATTGTCACCAGCTACCATCGCCATCACATATTTATATACAAGCAAAACACGTCAACTTCGCTCACGTGATATATGTTCATAAAAACTTCAACCCCCGCTGCATCCATTTAGGCGTTGAATTTCGGAAATTCCTTTCTTAGTCCACATCTATGTACCAAGACGAATATACCCTGAAAATATCAAGACTATGACCAGTGGTTGGCTGTGTGTTACCTATATGATCAGTTAATCCGTCAGTCAGGACAAAATTTGAATATACTGATATAGATATCGATTATTGAATATTATCAGTAGCTGAAGACTCTTTATTTGATACGAAAAAGGTTTTACAGCCTTGAAATAACAGATACATGAACGATATCATTATATCATTGTAGCAGTAGGGCTCACTGTAGAGGGATCGTCTGGGAAAGTACCTACTACCAGCATGCTTTTTAGGGTTCTGTACCCAAAGGGTAAAACGGGACCCGGTTTTTTCTACCGCCAAGCAGCGTTGCTAATGTGTTGGTGTCGGTGCAATTACAGGCACAAAAGGCAAATCACCTATAATAGCCTAAGGACACGTTCCAAACGATCATGACTTTGCTGTGTGATGGTTACTGCTTAACATCAGGTGTGTCATCTCCTGGTTCTATTAGAAAATTTTATTAAATAAACACGTTAATACAAGTTCAAATCTCTTCGATATCACCACGCATAACCTTAAATACACAGAAAACACGTGTTCTTAGAAGCTGCAAGTAGATACCTACCATCAGGTCCGCCACCCACATTACGATCGTCAACTTCAAATTTGATTATAAAATACACAAATAAACTTAAAAGTAAACTGGAAATATGCAAAAAATGCGGAACTCGACGACCTTGTGTAAACAAGTCGTATAATTTTAGCAGATTAAATTTGCAAACACAACAACAAATACTTATTCCATTTGGATATAAGGCTAGTTGTCCACTGATACGTTGCTGGAATCACGTTCTAACAATATACGTGTACATTTTTTTTACACGCAACACCATCTATCCCCAAACTAAGCAAACCTTGTGTTATCAGAGCCATGTGGCTAATATAATACCATAAAATATTTATTTTACCATAACATACTTAGATTATTTTATAGCGCATTACGAGTATTTTCGTTACAACCTATCCAATCAATTATAACACTTTTAAAAATTAAATTCCTAAGCAAGATCACATTACAGAATGTATCTTACAAACTAGTCTTACGAAATAGTAAAGGGAAGCTCATCCGGGGAAATATTACCACCATACCCGACGACGACCGATTTGACGACCGATGTGGCGCGGCGGGCGAATGTCCGCTTGCGACGCAGGAGGTTGCGGGTTCGATTCCCGCCTTGGGATAAATGTTTGTACGATCTGCAAATATTTATTCCGGGTGTTCTGGGTGTTTTCTATGTATAATAAAAAATATCTATATATGTAATGTATTGTATTAAGTATATCAGTCATCTAGTACCCATAACACAAGCTCTGCTTAACTTGGGGCTAGATGATGCTGTGTGGATCGTCCGGCATTATTTATTTATTTATTTATTTATACCCATTTTTGCCATCATACGGCACGTTTCTAACTTCCATGACCTGCAAGGTGATGGTTACCACTTAACATCAGGTGGATTATCTGCTTGTTCCGTCGGTAAGTCGTATAAAAGAAAACACTTCGGCCTGCCTCCATGTTTTTTTTATTATTATATTTTTGCGGCTTTTGTGGCAAAGGCCATATGGCCTATTGTGAAGCTTTCATGTTGCAGATGAGTTTTAGGCAGGGTCCTCAACTTATACAATAACTTTCTTTTGGTTATTGTATAAGCTGGTATCTAGTATTTAGAATAAACCTGTGAAAACAATGGATATATTTGTTACGGAGTTTAAAATGAAATCACTAGTAGGTACCTACTTATAATTAACGATAAAGCGTTGTAACCGTTATCACGCTATCACGTTATCACGTCGTTGAAGTCGCTACGTGAACAACGTGACGCAAGCGTGAAGTAGGTAACTATTTATTACAGCGCTAGAGTGGACACTGGACTTTTTATGGTGTGCTGATAGGAGGAATAAGGAAAGAGACGTACTTAATAATCATGTTGTTTATTAAACTGAATATTATGATAAGATTTTTGTGAATATACTTGAGTCCGCATAACCACTAATTTTGTATAGAGGATTTTTTAAGAGAGAAAACAGGTTATTACAAAATATAAGTGATAATGCGTTTGTCACCAATCCATAATTTAAAAATTAATGTGTTGCTTGTGACATTAAATACGCTCACCGTGCGTAATGCGTTTTCGTTTTTGTTGTTTTTTTTAAGGTTCCGTACCCAAAGGATAAAACGAGACCCTATTACTAAGACGCCGCTGTCTGTCTGTCTGTCACCAGGCTATATCTAATGAACCGTGATAGTTAGAGAGTAATTTTCACAGATGATGTATTTCTGTTGACGCTGTATCAACAAATACTAAAAATCAGAACAAACTAAATATTTAAGGGGGCTCTCATACAACAAACGTGTTTTTTTTTGGGCGTTTTTATTATGGTACGGTATAATGATGCGGAACCCTTCGTGCGCGAGTCCAACTCGCACTTGGCCGGTTTTTCTTTCATGTAGTGAAAATATAGTTATAAAAAACAAGTCTGGTAGTGTTTGAAAAAATGTGATATACCCCTGCCCCTCATTTCAGCCAGGTATAATATTCTATTATAAACAATACCTACATCTTTTGTGGTATGTAAAAAAACTCCGATAGTGTATTTGTACTCACTAGTTCTTTTACTAAAAATAGTTTTGTGCTAATTTATGGTATGTGTATTTTCTAATCTCATTTTCTCTGACAAAAAAGAGCATATTAGGCACCTGAACTTGTTACATTTCGGTATAAGTGTGGCCACGCATGCGCACATCCCTCATATCGGTTTATAATTGAAATAAATCCAGCTTTTCCCCACAGACTTGCTGAAAACAGATTACTTTCGTAACTTACACTTAACCAGTTATATGTTTCAACTTCTTTATGATTTCAACACCTCTGCCAAACCAATTTTGGTTTTGAAATTTTTATGGATTTTCAGTTTTATATCCAAATGTATTTTACTAGTAAAGGCATAAAACCAGAACCATTATTAATATGTGTAATAAATAGTACCTTTTATGTAGAAAGTAATGATTTTACTTGAAGACATGAAAGGCAAAGCGCGTTGCGCCCGAAATAAACATTTTGCATCGTCAATATTTTCGCGCTCGTTCGCTTCGCGCATGCGTACACGTAGTCGAACCGACGCAGATTCTGTCAAAAATATGCAAATTAATCTATAAAAAAGCAATTTAACACTCCACTACAACACCATCGATAGTTAGAAAGACATTTTTCAAAATGTGATACCATAGTTTAGTCAGCAATGAGTTTTTGAGGGTATTTTTCGATGGTGTTCGGGTGTTGTTGTCCCGTTCGGCGTGTACGGCGCATGCTCAGCTGTAATGTTTATATTATTTGTATTTGAGCTGTGTATCAAGTAAACTATAACTACCACAGGCGTAGCGCCAATACTGAGGGCCAGTGCCCGCCCCACCCCTCCTCGGTAGTTAAATATTTCTTGCTTATTTCGCTAGCATTGTTGTTGCCGCGGCGTCGAAGGCTGTTGTGTATTGTTTATACGCGCGCGACCAAATATTTTAAAACAAACAGAATTCTGATTTTAGATTCAACGTTTTTTATATTGATTACTAGTATTTTTCTTGTATTTTGAGAGGGATGCATAAAATTGCATCGGGGTAAATAATTTGCATCGGGAATTGCAGTCGCGCGGGTGCTTATGAGTGGTTGTTTTCATCGCTGTTTAGTGTTTCGGTATTTATATTGTTTGTTTAATAATTATTTTAATTGTTTAAGTAAATGCCGCGAGTGAAATAACAATAGGCACCGGATTTTTGGCAACGAGTTCGTAAGTTTTTAGTAAAACGTGACTTTTCCAGTTTAGCGGCAACATTTGTGTAGATATCATAGTTTTAATATTTTATTGCATTTTCATGCAAGAACAGAAACTTGTTTTTGGCATACATAAACAAAATTACTAATTTGATTAGGTAATTTAAATAAATATCATCATTTTCCTGTTTTTTAAAGCACCAGGATACGTTTGAGGTTTCAATAAAATTATCCTTCAAGTAATTTTTTGCTAATAATAGTGTGTTCGATAAAATTAATGTTTTTAAATCGGTTCCGCGCAGTGAAAAGTTCGAAATTCAAAGTTGGAACTTATAAGCACGTGGTCTGTCGCTCATGTGCTCCGCGTCCGGCCAATCACAGCGTCGCTCATCAGCGGCTGGCCAATGGGGAGGAGGCTACTGAAAAGCGCTGCTTTTAACAGCTGATAAGAGACACGCGGGAAAAGCATTTTCTTTTTTCGGTTCTAAAACTTTTTCGTATTGAGAAGAACAAAATAACGATATCGCTTCTCTTTCTTTTGAAAACTGATTTTAATCGTTTTTTCTGATGTATTTGTTTAATTTTTTTGTTAATGTTATACCTATCAATTCGGTAAATTTTTACACAATGCCTACAATGATTTTTGAAAAACCAAATTTTCGAAAGCCGCTTTTCAATTTGTATTTTGGTATCAGGTACTTTTGTAATAAAAATATTGATTTTTTATCCAATTTGGTCGTTGAACTAGTGGTGATTTTTTATAAAAATCTAAAAAAGTTTTTCTTTCCTCATTTTTGTTTTCTGTTTTATTGAGTTGCTTACGTGAAATAATGCCACAGATAAACAAACACAAAGAAAGTCATGCGTCTCTTTGTGACAAAACAGTGCATTTTCAAAAAGGCACATTTTAGCACGTACTGTTTTGATTCGCACTTTCGCATAACTTTAACTACTAGAAATTGAGTTTTAGCTAGAATACGTTATCAAATATGATAATAAGTGTCCTTTAAATTAATATGGGGTACAACGCATTACGAACAAGAAAGGAAAATTAGCATAAATAAAACTAAAATTTGACTTCAGAGATTAAACAGTTTTCCTCCTCGTGTGCCTATTTTTATTCCAAGACGTGGTGTGGACTGGTGTGGTGGTATCTATAATAAAGTAGTCCACAATAAAGTAGTCTGAAGGGTCTTGGTATCGATTCCTGGTATTATTATTCGACATTTCAAGATATCCAACCGGTGGTGCAAGAGTATCACAGAAATCATCCATTCAAATGATGGTCGCACTGAATGGTGCTACCTCATTCATCAGAATCTGAGCCGTTTGAGTGCTTTGAAATTATCAAGACAACCATCCTTCATAATTTCCACCTCCTTTTATCGAGTCCATGGGCAAAACTGGCTTTTGACTAATCCCTATTCCACGGCAAACGCCTTTCAGATCCTGTATTGGTGACTTAGGGTAGATAAAATTGACGTCCAAATATATTTGGAATTATAACGTTTGTATTGTACTTAATGTTGTAGAAGCATTTGCTAATGATGAGATTTTCCACCGCCTGGTTCTTAAATGACGGCTGAACTCAAAACAAAGCTGTCAAGTATGATAGCAACGGCAATTTTGACAGTTTGCAGGATCGTCCAATCATGCTATAAAAACTTACCTACCTAATATATTTACTTTTCAACATAGAGGTATCCGTGAGCTCGATAGTTTGTTTGCCTAATTATCTGTACCGTGAGCTCAGTTCGAACAGACCCGAACTATGGATACAAGGGCATACTACAAATACTGCACCCGTTATTTAGTACAAAATAAATCTAAAACAATGCCTGTGTGCTATCTGTCAAGCACGGTAGCAAAGACAATTTTGGCGTCGTTTTTGACAGTTAACAATCGTGATAAAAGAGCTCACGGTAGGGGCAGGTTTGTTATCCTAATTCTCACTGGCATTTGAGCGTTCCAAAAGGACAATGGTCGCAGAGGCTGTGATTCAATTTTCAGTCCAATCAAGCAATTTGATTTTGACAGTTCAATAGACTGATTCGACTGTGACCTCGCATATAGCCTTCAAACGACGTCCGATTTAGAGTCCTCTTTCGTTACCAGAAATTTAACAAGACACATGATAAAAAGGCTGGTTTTATGACTAGTTTGGTAGAAACTTGATATAATCTAAATACTAATTATAAGAATCTTTGTCCCAACTGACTGACTGACTGGGATATAGACAACGCTCAGCCTATACAACTGGTCGTAGAGACTTAAAATTTTCAGGGTATATTTGTCTTGGTGCGTAGGGGTGTACTAAGAAAGAAATTCCTAAAATTCAACCCCTAACGGGTTTATCTTCGTCTGGAATATGATAATAAATAAAAAAATAATAATAATAAATATAACGAAGTTTGCGTGGTCAGCAAGTTTAATATATACAAATAGTTAAGTGTTTTTAGCATCGTTTTCAAAAAGATTTTTCAAAGACTTTGAGAGAATAGCTGCTTCAGACAGCGAATTTAAACCACAAAACACATTAAGCAAGATTCAATCCTGAAAAAAATTGGCTAACATAAAAGGCGGCACTATAAAGCGGGTGGGCGTGTCACTTTTCAGCGAAGCGCTCTCATTGGGCCAGGGTCGCTTTGAACTCGCCGCCGTCACTTTTCAGTGGGGAGGAGTGCCGCTTTTCAGGGAGAAAGCTGAAATTACATTTTTCTGTATTATTTATGAATGGGCATTACTCGCGTTTGTGAAGTAATTAGGGTTTTTAGGTATTTTGGTGCCTGCTGGGGGTGAAAGTTTGACAAGCAATTTGTTACCGTAATGGATTAATTACAAATACGAAAAAAGCGGTGAAGGAAAACATCGTGATGTAACCAGTTGATATTCTAGCAGCGGCAATGGGTTTGCAACCTGTCACGTATGGAATATTAACTACTGCAAAATGTGGGTATGTACCAAATGTACTATCTGGACGTATCTCTGACTATCCTTAGACATCCTCGAAGAATCTCGAGTAGGTACTTGGTACTAAGAGATAGTAGGGGATATTTACCGTGCTTAGGGATTAAAGGCGTGACTACTACTACTACTACTATTTCATTTTTTTTCTTCTAGATTCTATATTGAAAGCAAAAGAGCAGAACTTTCAAAAAAAGCAGTATTCAAGTCATTTTGTATAATTATTGCATAAGCATTGCAAGGTACGATTTACGATTAGCAATCGTGACCTGCAAGGTAATGCTTTGTTATAGGTGATGGTAACTATTTAACATCAGGTGGGCCATCAGCTTGTTCCATCATCAATTACTTAAAAAAACATTTTTACTAAAAAATTTGGATCACGTAGGTATTTGATATGGTTTTGCAGCATAAAAAAACTCACCAAGTTTTTCATTAAAAACTTCACTGCTACGGTTTTTAATTAAAAATTCCAAGCTCGCTAACAATGCGGCGTAGCGGTGCTACGAGAGCGTCTACGGATATTGCTACGATTTTTACAGTAAAAGAGTTTGTCTGTCTTCTATTTTACACAAAAAAGCAAATTCTACTTTAATTTGGGTAAAAAAAGTTAAAATATACCTCTATAGTCACCTCTCTCTAGCCTCAAGAGGTTTGCTGTAAGAAAACATGTTTCAGGGTTAAGCTCGCCTTTGTACATGTCCTCTATTTGTATTTTTCCTATGTAAAATTTATGTGTGCAATAAAGAATTAAGAGTAATTTGACAACTTCAATCCCTAGGTACGGTAGATATCCGCTCAGATCTGTAGTAGTACCAAGTGCCTACTCGAGATTCTAGGTGGATGTCTACTCAGGGTAGTCAGAGGTACGTCTAGAGGTACTAAAAAACTTAGTCTTCTCAGCCTATTCTTCACAGTGTAATGATTTCCTCGCCGTGTTTTTTTTCACTGTTTAAGAGCAGGCACAAAGTTTTGCTGCTCAAAAAATCTATAAAATGCAACATTAAAAAACCCACGACCTTTAGATAGCTACCACTTAGTCAAAAGAGCACTAGAATCCAGACGTGCTCTTTTTGTAATAAGACCACACTACGAATTCCAAGTTCTACATTTACAATTGCTCGTAGCTCGTAGCTACGGCTTCCGCTACGAAATTGCTACGACGGCTACGAGATTGTGACGTAATTAAATTAATTTACTGAAACATTTGCATGGTAACAATTACAAATTCATTTCTTATAAATCTATACTTCTATACTTATAATACTATAAAGAGGAAAGATTTGATTGTTTGTTTGCATTGAATAGGCTCCGAAACTACTGAACCGATTTGAAAAATTCTTTCACCGTTGGAAAGCTACACTATCCCCGGGTAGCATAGGTTATATTATATTTTTTTTAAAATTAGGGATCCTTACTAAAGCTTGTGCGAAGCCGGGCCCCTAGTATATTATAAAGAAATTATTTTGACATTAAATATAAAGACCTTGAGTAGGATAGGTACTAAGTTAATAAATAACACAAGATCTGAAGGAATATCTACCGTGCCTAAGGAATAGCCGCAAATATTTTTTATTAGCTTCGTTTTTGCTGTATTTCGGTTTAAAGGGTGTAGATGCCAGTGAAATAACAGGCACATGAAGCTTAACACCTGTATGCCGCAGGTTGATGGACGCTAAGTAGTGCATCGTAGGGTACGTTTGTAATAAGCGCGATCTACGAGGCAATACTTTGTTATAAGCGATGGTAACCACTTAACATCAGGTGGGCCATCAGCTTGTCCCATCAGCATGTTGTATAGCCGTAAATTTTTTTTACTACCTTCTTAAACACATCCTTCTAACTATATAAGTATTCATTCGAACTATTGGTATTCAATTTAGTTGAGCTAAACTGGAAAGAAATGAACGTGTAATGAAAATACAGATTTTACGTTATTTCACTCATTGGCTTTTATTAAAATATAATACTTTACTACTTATAAACTCGGCGTCATCTCGAAATAGTTACACCGTGTTTTGTCTCTTTCGATCTATTGTAACAGCCGTCACAGTTCAGTTCGTGGTAGGTCCGATCCCCACCGAGAACAAACATTTGTGTGATAAGCATAGATGTTTGTTCTGTGTCTGGGTGTTAAATTATATTCTATGTATGTATTTACAAAAATTCTATCAGTCATCTGGTTTCTATAGTTAAAGTTATGCTTAGTTTGAGGCTAGATAATATGTGTGGATTGTCTAGTATTATTATTATCATTATTAAATATTTATAATGCAAAAGACAAAACGCCATGTAAATATTTCGTCGTTACGCCAAGATTACTAGTACTAGGGTTAAAGTATAAAAAAAATTACCAACAAAAAATTTCAGATTATGAAAACAAAATCACAATGAATTCGATTAGTGAAATAATTGAGTTGGTTAAATGCTGGCTCTGAAGTGCTCAAAACTCTGAAGTCTTGTCTGCAGTCAGTTTTCAAGAACAAGAAGCAAGAAGATATTGAGATGCTGTATGCTGTGAGACAGGTAAGTTTATAGTGGCGATAAACTATTTAAGTTTTCTGGTGATCTAAGATATCGCTTAAGCGATAAGACTGCCTATTGTATGTTTTTGTTTTTATTTCTGTTTTTCAGTGTTTGGTTACAAGAAATATAAAAAGAAACCTTTTAAAAAAGTTTTTTTTTCATTTAGTTTATTTAGGATTAATTTACAACTCTTTCCACTCAAAATTTCATTAGTCTTTAAGAAAGTTTCTGAGATAATCTAAAATTATAGCATTTGCAAAGTCACGTTTACCAAGATAAACGTGTTCATCATCTCTCGCTGTACCCGTTTGGTAGTTGAATTTCGAGAATTATTTTCTTAGTACAACTTCTACGCATCAATATGAAAATCCCCTGAAAATTTCACTTTTCTACGACCAGTGGTTTAGGCTGTGCATTGTCTATATGTCAGTTCAAAGTCAAAGTGTATCTATTTGCCAGATGTTGCAGTATTGTATTTGTTTCAATGTAATTCCACCATGTTATGGCGTGCAAAATTTAATTTAACAATATTATTAAAATTATCAAAAGTATTACATATACCTAATGCACATCAAGTTATAGTTATTATTTTTCTTATAATTTGTCTCTTAAATTTGTTTGTTATCTTCTATTTGTCTTTTAATTTAAATTCTTATAATATTTTTCTTATAAATTTCTTATAATTTGTATAGATTTGACATGAGTCAAAGCCTTTTAGAAAATTCTGTCCAGCATGCGGTCACACATCCAAGTGACTCAGGTGTGTAAGTAAAGTATAGAACTTAAGTTTGAGTCAGCAAGGTATGTTTACTTATCGTGTTTCATTGTTTAGTATTTTTGTTAAACAACGGGCGAGCAACACGACCCGCGGCAAACAATAATATAACTAGGTACTTGCAATTGTAAGCTAACTTCATGTAACCTACCATGTAGGTAGGAACCTACCTACCCGTTGGACTGCTGGAGTTCCACTCATCATCGTCATCAGCCTTAATAAGATGAAGATAAATTTATTTATCTCAAAAAACGTGTAACTAATAATTATACTAATTATAATGTATTCTTACTTTTATTATTATTTTTTCGCCCTTTGAACAAACAAACAAACGTACGGTCAGCACTGTAATATTTTGCATCGTTGCAATAAAATTACATAAGAAACACTTCCGCGAAGTTTGTTTGTCTGTCACGTTTCGATAACAACAAGGTTACGTGACAAATAAATAACTGAAACAATGACATTTGTTTCCTAAATATTACTGTATTGCACGTTTGGTGCACTAACTAACTTCCGCCCGTGGCTTCTCGTCTGGAACCTGGATCAAAATTTTATCTACTATTAATTTCGTGCAAAATAAAGTTTTGGATCAGTTGGGCTTTCTCTAGATCACTCGCAAAGGTCTATAGATAACTCAATTGTTTCATATGTATTTTGTATATGCCAATTATAAATACATACTTGTATTTGCTTTCATTTTCTTTGTAAATAAAGATAGAAAGATAGCCCGAAGAAGAGCACCAGTGGTCTAGTGTGAGTGATCCTGCCTTTTCATCCTATGGTCGTGGGTTCAAATCCGGTCGTGAACCAATGGATTTTTCTGTTCGAAAAACATGTGCGCAATTACGGTGCTCTAAAACGGTGAAGAAAAACATCGTGAGGAAACCAGTTAGTATTCTAGCAGCGGCGATGGACATGCAACCTGCCTCGTATGGAATACCATCTACTGCAAAATATGGGTATATACCAAATGGACACTCCTCTGACCCTGAATGAAGGGGTACCCCCTTAGACATTGTCGAAGAGTCTTGAGCAGGTACTCTGAGGGGATATCTACCGTGCTTGGGGATTAAACACATTATGCCTTTTCTTTTTTTAAGTGAAGACATTCTATTATATCTACCTGGGCTTTGGTGTAACCGTATTCGGTACACCAAAACCCACCTTGTTCTGAGAAATAAAGACCAATAGCCAATATTTAGCTTACCTATGGCTCGTTTGGCAATAACAGACACTTTCCCCTTTCCCCTGGCTTAGCAAAGCTAAAGTTTTGAAACCAATTTACCTATGTTTACCTATTTATTTATTTATTTAATACTTTATTAAACAAATGAAGCGTGTACAAAAATATGCAGAGAAAGTAGAAAATCGCGTAACGCTTCAGCAAACTTTTCTTTTCCTAACCTCCTCTTCTGAATTTCATAGTACTTAGTTATTTTCTCTGAATCAAAACTCGCGATCGACAAAAATTAAATAAATCAAGGAACTTGTGTGCCAAGTTTCGTCAAATCGGAAAAATGCGACGTGTAGGCGAGAACAGGCAGACGGACAAAAGCTTATTTGGCATATCTCGAAACTGAAACGTTTCGCTCGCTCGGTCAATTGTCTAATATAGGTAATATAGTAATACATAACATACCTATAATTTTGCTAAAAGGATCATACAAAAAACTTAAGCCACAAGTTTGTAGCCAAGGTTGGTTATACGGATTCACTTATTTTCTATGACATTAAAAAGTAGGTTAGGTACCTCATTCTTGTAGTTTTATTAAATAAATGCCTTTAACTTTGATGCGTAACCAATGCGTCGAAGTCAAAGTATCGCTTATAAGCGGTAGTAATTACGGTTTCTGAGATAGTAACTATCGAACTTGCTAACAGAGAATTTCTGTACATATTTACAGCCTTATAAAAATATGTGAAAACATAAACAATACTATTGCTATCTTGCAAATAGATAATGTTACGAATAGTTACATATGTTGAAATAAAAATAACAAGAGATGCAAGAAATTCGGGTTTCAGTCCCACTTTGGGACAAACATTTGTACGATCAACAAATATTTGTATCCAATCTTGGTTTTGCAGTGGCATGAAGAACGTAGCATTTGAATCTGAGAAACCAGAAAGCTGCCGACCTAATTTTATACTCCAAATGTCTTCCTTCTATCTAAATGATATGAAACTCTAACTTCACTGACTGACAGACTAATAGTCTACGTACAACCTAAACCAGAAGTTCTAGATGTATGAAATTTAGTGCGAGAGTATACTAATACTCTCTCTCATTATAAAATAGTAGACATACCATATCTCTGTGTTTATGTTATGTTAGGTGAAGTCAGGCGAAAGGGCCTGTCTAAGCTAGGCGATGTTTTCAATGCACATACCTAGGGATGTTATTAAAAATAGTTTACAATATCGCATGTTAGATGTTTATAATAGCGATAGTAATATCAAAACAAATCTCCCCACCGTGACCTCATACTGTAAATATGTTTGCGTAAGGGCAAAACATCGTGCAATAACATACAAGGTATAAAATACAACTTTCGAAAACTATTTCATATCAACATAAAATGGTTATTATAGCACGAATGCCCAGTGAGTCAGTGACTTTTTTTGAGGAACAAGCATACTGTATACGTACCTAGTAAGTGGTTACCTGTAGTTAAGTGGTCAAAGTCAAAAGTCAAAGTCAAAGTCAAAAAGCATTTATTCAGTAATATCCGCAGGGATCATCTTGAAACGTCTTAAATCTAGGTGAATCTAAGCGCCAGTTCCTCGCGACCAAGCCTAGAAGAACCGGCAAGAAACTTACGGCTTAGTTCCTACCGTTTTTTTGTATGATCCTGTTACAAAATAATAATAATGTAAATAATGAAGCTCCAGTGTGGTGCCAATCTAACTGAATGCAAGACATGAAACATGCTAAGGCAATTATACCAAGGACTTAAAATACAACAAAAGTTCAAAAGGCAGCACACGCTACGCTTCATCTAATAGTAATGCTTACAATCTATTGAAATCAATTAAGAGAATAGTACAGACATTGCAAAACTATATCCTAGCTGTCGATGGGTAGAGCGATCGTAACATCTGGCCACGCAGATTTATCATTAATGTAGCTATCTAGGGTATAGTAAGCTGTCTTCATAAGATTTGTCTTAATGTAGGCTTTGAATTTCCGAATGGGAAGCTTAGTGGCATTTTCTGGAAGTTTATTATAGAAGCGTACAGTGTTCCCCATAAAAGCCTTCTGAAAAATTTTCGCGCGTTGCCTACAGACCGGAGGCATATAATAGTTATATGTATATTCTTCCAGGTTTGTCGAAGGTAATATCACTTGCTACAGCCCTACAGTCTTAAATACAGTTGTGCGTTATTGCGTACTACTGTTTTTATTTTATAATGTTGGACAATTTACACAGCATCAACTAGCCCCAAGCTAAGCAGAGCTTGTGTTATGGGTACTAGATGACTGATTTATTTAGTATAATACATTTCATACATAGATTTTTTATAATAGATAGAAAATACCCAGAGCACCCGGAATAAATATTTGCTGATCGAACATTTATCCCAAGGCGGGAATTGAACCCGCGCCATATCCGTCATTTGGATAAAAATTGTCAAACCAATACAACAAATAAAAACTAGTAAAAACAAAGATACAAGAAGAAATACCTGTAAAACTCTATCACCTAATAATACAGTGCGTTACCTTCATAGTATTCTCTTTGTCTCCAGGGTCCGGAGCCGGCACTGAACTCGAACTCAGGTGGCGCTGCTAAGCCGCCACTCCTCAACTCATTCGAGCTGGACCGTTGTTTGGATAGGTGAGTGCTCTTCATTATTCATTTATTTTTTTAAATAAATGCTTTTTGAATAGACACCAAGATGGGAAAACGAAATAAAAGGTCGCAGGACCCACATGGTCTAGAATACCTAGAACCAGTTTTTAGTAGTAGTAGAGCTCTTTGTGAAAGGACTCGCCCGGGGTTTTACTACCACCGTACCTATTTCTACCGCCCAAGCAGTGAGTTCTGATTTTAAGGGTGTGGGTGCCGGTGAGATTATAGGCACATCAGGCTTAGCAACAGTATGTCTCAAGTTGGTGGACGCAAGGTAGTGCATGGTAGGGCATGTACCTAATGTGCCTGATCTACAAGGCAATTCTTTATTGTAGGTGATTATTACTATTTAACTTTAGGTGGGTCATATACTTGTTGTAATAGTAGCATAAAAACAAAATGAAATCAGAAATATGTTATGAGGGTCTGATGTCTGCCTACAGGGAGGAGTCCAGGTGGGGAGGCGACGCGGCGCGGCGACGCCGGCGCAGCTCGCCGCCTCGCCGCGTCTCGCCGCCGCGGGATCATGAGCCTCTCGCACTTGCACGGGTAAGATTTAATCGCATGAGCTTTTTGGATAGGGTTCAGTAGGGTTCGAAAAGCTATGCAAATAAAACCATAAATATATAAGCTTACCTTGCATGGTAAAAAGTAGCTGTTTGGTCACCAATTGCATCGGTTTCAAGTCTCATTATACCGCTCCAGCTGTTAGATTATATGATTTGACTTTGCTATAAATAACTATAAATAAATCGAACATACAACAATCAAACATATGCTACAAGAAAATTATTTGTATAGAAAATTCAGGTAGACTGTCAGACATCCTTGAATTGTAAATATTTCAATGAATTTCCAAATTGTTGCTCGTCTTCTAAACTAGTTGTGTACTCCAGGCATCAGCACCAGCTTCACCAACCGTTGGCTCAGCCCACTCCAGCCCAGCTCCTGTCTCTCCAAGCGGATCTGTAGCCGGCGGTCGTTCCCCACTGCCACTAGTAGCCCCAGACCTGCTAGCAATGCAGCTGTTAGACCAGCATTCTCAGCTGCAGGTGCTGATGAAACAACGGTTGTTCCACCAGCATCATATGCAGAAGCAGGTGAGAACCTACCTATAGAACTGCTACCCGAGAATTTTTGACATTGTGTATAAGCAACAATAAGGTCAAACCAAATCTTCTACTGGTTGGGTATCCCAAAACTGGTGGTCTAGCTGCAAGATTAAAATAATATTGGTGGAATAACATATTTGCAATGCTAGGTTGAATGAGTGTGTGATGTGACTTTCTTTCAATCATGAAAGGCTGAATTCTGCAAAATTCAGTTCCATTTTCATTTCTTGCTCTTTGTGAATCCAGATTTAAATAGTTTTCATGGTTTACTAGCACTTGACAACTGAGGCTGCTAAGAGACAGCTGGAGCAGTCCAGAATGCAAGACCAGTTGAACCTGAACCTGCTGTCACAGTCACATCTCCCACCGCCGGACAGCTCGCCTAGTAAGTTTATTTCAGATTTGGTTCTTGAAATACTGTTATTTGAAACTTTTCTGTTTGAATTTTCTTGCTCTTTTCCAAAGAAGCTTTGTGGTTCTTAAGACTGTTTTAGTTTTATACTTTTGTGTGTTCTCCCAGGTTCGCTGCAACAGCAGTTGGGCGCACAACAGCAGCAGTTAGTCCAACAGCTGCAAGCAGTGCAGCGCCAGTATCTCATGCATGGACCGCTGTCTGTGCCTCCGAATGCACCACCAGGTTAGTTTCTTTATTAATTCAACATTACTTGTCCAACAGTGTTATGTACTACGACAATTCCGTGTGGTATTTGAAATTATGAGTTTTATCAAAATTAGAATGTTATGACATTATCAGATCTTAAACAATATTTCATGTGCTGAAATATTCACAGCACTAACGTAGGGCACCCCTCCCAGTAGGCGGAAAGACCAAGTGGATGTTGCTGGGAGGCAGCCGTTGAGTGTCAGGTGGCTCTGGAAATCTATAGGAGAGGCCTATGATCAGCAGTGGAAACGCCTGAAAATACGATGATGAAAACAATATTTTCTTCAAATTTTAAATTCATAGTTTACTTTACGATCTATGATGATAGATCCCCACCACCACCCACCGCAATAATATGCCTGCCTACTAATAGTTTATTTTAATTTTACATATAAAAACTTTAAAGCTTTGTTGGATCATAATCTACCTAGGTACTCTTAATGCAGCTTCCTCAAGATGATTTATATGTTTACAATTTTGTTACTCGTAGCCTTGGGCAATATCGTGATTAATACTGCATTCTACGAACATCCGTTAGTAGCACTGTATTCCGTTAGATAGGCTCTCATCTCATTGATTTGATGTATACTGTAATCCAATGAGATGAGAGATTATCAGTCAGACTGCGATCCGATGTTCTACTAACGGATGCTTGTAGAATATAGGAACAGGGCATAAATCTTATTCGTACGCTAAGATCGTAGTAAAAACATTCAATTTGTCTAGGTCTGATGCTATGGGGAAGTGAAATGGAGGAACACCCTCTCTTTGGAAGAGGAGTCTGCAAGTGGCCTGGCTGTGATGCCTTGGCTGAAGACTACCAAGCGTTTGTCAAGTAAGATTAGTTTACAAACGTTTAAACATTGCGACTTATTTCTGATATGCTTACGTTACTAAATCATTTATTTATAAGAATGATGTAAGATACCGCTGTAATCCTAACGTGAATGACATGCCTCTAGAAGGTAGATGACGAACGCATTGATATGTATTTTACCAGCCTGGTAAAATAAAAAAGACTTCTATACTCACCCAGCAGCAGTTCAAATGATTATAGCGTAGTTTATTTCAAGGTGCGTCATCCTTCTCCAATATCAAGTTCTCCTATGTGCCCTAGCTTATCTGCTAGCTTCTTAAATGATTGGTTATATAGCAAACTGTGGCATAATAATTTTCTTAGGCTATGAACTTCGAGGCTTCATATCAAGCTTGCTAAAACAATCGTTACCTACGCAATTCCAGACATAATTATGTCTCGACCAAATCTGTGGTTGATCAGGGAGAGTTGAGCCATAGTCTACTAGTCAAGTTCGTATTGTACGTGCCCACTCACTGCTCTGCGTCCATCAATCTGAGGCATACAGGTGTTAAGCCTCACGCCTGTAATTTCTCCGGCACCCACACCGTTCAAACCAGAACATAGCAAGCTGCTTGGCGGCAGAAATAGACATGGTACTTCGCCGGACTAGTTTTTCTCTAAGAGCTTTGCTACTGCTGAAACTTTATACGAACTTTAAAATAACAGGCACCTAGAAGCTGCCCATACCTTGGATGACCGCTCAGCCGCACAGGCGCGAGTACAGATGCAGGTGGTAGCTCAGCTCGAGCTCCAGCTGCGCCGCGAACGCGATCGCCTTGCCGCCATGATGCGTCATCTCCACGCCGCCAGGGACACGTCGCATCATGCTGCTAAAATTGCTCATGGTAAGGAATATGCCAAGATCTTGCAGTAAAATTCTGTAAAAGAACTTCTAGAGCCTAAAATCATCTAGCTTTATATGTTGTTTCAAAGTGATTGTTCAATTTTTAGAGTAGTTTCAAGAAAAGTCCTCTACTGCGTCTGCCTGTGGTCGTACTGGCTAATCTCGGAAATACTTAGAATGTACTCAGATACTGAATGGATCTAAGTCAACTTAATTACGACAAGGTTTGAGTTAAAATCTGAAACAAATTGTTTTGTTACCAACAGCCCCAAATGAAGGTGCATCTCCCGGCCCAGTCAGACGCCGTGTCTCCGACAAGTCTGGTGTCGCCATTGCTGGTGGTAAGACATTTTTTTATACACATTCGTCCATATACTTGTAAACAAGTCACTTTTAAACTTCCACTATTCTCTGCATTAAATAATCATTTTCTCCTTAACTTTTTCTTTATATCTTCTACATTCATCTGTATGGCTTCTGCGGAGTTCACAATTTCCTAATGATATTTCCCTAACATGACACTTATAAAGCGAAGCGAGAGCGAATATGTCCATAGGAGCAATTGTTCATCGCAGAGTGCGGACAGAGTGTTCTCTTTTTCACTTTAATGACAGATGTCTGTCACCACAAATTAAGACCAACTAAACAGTGTCATGTGAGTTAAAATCAATACTAGTAAGGTCAAGCTGGTGGCCATAAGCAAAGAGAAAAAGCTGTTTGAAATTGAACCATTTATATTATTAATAATTCTGGCAATTATCTTATGCGTCTTTGTCTAAGGTCTTCCGTACATGCTCGAAAGAGCTGGATTAGATGTGCAACAAGGTAATATAAATTTAGAGTGCATCTCATCAGGTGCGTGTGTTTTTTCTACCGTCATAACATCAATACTTTTACTTTTATTTACTTTTGTTTATTTTGTCTACTAATCAAATTTTATTGATTTTCAGAGATCCAACGCAACCGCGAATTTTACAAGAGTGCTGATGTGCGGCCACCGTTTACTTATGCCTCACTGATTCGTCAGGTTTGTACTTTAAAAGGCTTTTGATACAATAACCCAAGCTTAAGTTGGTTCTTCCATTTCAAATTTAGCTTTCTCAGTCAGTGTTTACTATAATTTTTAGAGTAATTTGTTCATGTAAATATTTACACAAAATTTAATTTATTATTTACGTACAAAAAAATATATTCGCGGTGTCATACAGGGACCCATTTTGGGTCAACTTTTGTTAATTATCATGAAGTTTACTTACGAGTTGTGAACAAGTTTACTGTTACAAGTTTATCTTTATGATATTTTCAGGCAATAATTGAATCTCCGGATAAGCAGCTGACTCTCAACGAGATCTACAATTGGTTCCAAACCACTTTCTGCTACTTCAGGCGCAATGCTGCCACTTGGAAGGTAGGTTATAAGGTTAGATATAATGTCGTTATTGCAAAAGGGTATATGGCTATTTTTTATGTATCAAAGTTATTTAAAAATTTTAATCAAACCTAATAAATAGGTTCTGTTAAAGGTGTTCAGATTTTGAATCACAACAGAATAACAAAATAGAATTCAAAATCTTTAATAACCAAAATTAAATTTATATAATCTATGAGTAGATAAATAAATATAAATTCTAGTCATATACCCGTACATATCCAACCTATTATATTAAACTGAAAATCTTATTATACTAAATTGTGTATCCAGTATTTACAACTTATTGGATTCCTGTTGATTTCTAAGTCTCCAGAACAAAAAAGGTAACTTAGTTTTATGCAATATAATTTCCGATGTTTTTTAGATTGTATTGTCTTCAGTGCTTGTTTGAAGAAACATTTTTTTATGATTTGAAAATAACTTGCGATTTATATACGTTTATTTTTAATATATAACATTGAAGACAGTACCTACTATATAGTAATTTTATTGTTGTATTAATGTGTGTAGCGTTTTATCTTAATCTGTTTAGGACCAATTGTGGACGCTAACGATAATGCACTATCTCAGTTATATATAATTAATTCAATAAAAAAAACTATTACGCAACATCATCTAGTCCCAAACTAAGTATAGCTTATTCCATGGGAACCAGATGACTGATAGAATACTTAAATACTTAGAATACATAATAGTTAAAATTTTGATAGCGTTTCAACTTACAAAACTGTGACATAAATTATCTGGTTATGCTGTGCTGGATTGAAAACAATTTTACAACATTGAAGCTATTTGGCGCAACACAGGATTTTATGTAAAGCAATAAAATAAAAATTAAACTTGATAGTGTAATTAAATTTAAAAGGTGAAGCTAGTCAAAATAAATGTTAATTAGTAGGTAATAATACATATTATATATAAAAAGAATTGAATATATCTGGCGCAGGCGGAAGGATTTTAAACATATAGTGCAATATCGTTCCTATAAAGTTAAGACCCCATAAAAACAAGAAGTGAAACACAGAACGCAGTCCGCCACAACCTGTCTCTACACAAATGCTTCATGCGAGTGGAGAACGTGAAGGGAGCAGTGTGGACGGTCGACGAGGTGGAGTTCTACAAGCGAAGGCCGCAGAGGGCAGCACACGCGCCACCGCCGCCGATGCCGGGGTACGGCCCCCGGCCCAGACCGATTCTAGAATACACGGACACTTTGAACACTTGAACATGATTTACAATAGCTTCGAATAACACTACACTTATTCTTATAAACACTTTACTCGAATCTTTAAATTCTATAATCTATCTACAAAAGAAACACTAAACTATTGGTAAACTTACTTATTAAATAACACATCTTCTTTTTGAGTTTATATGTACTAAAAAACACTGTACAAATACTTTTTGTAGGCACTTACACTACCATCTATACTTACATATAACTCAACGAAACCACAATACATTTAGCTTCTCAAATAAAACTTCTTAAGTCACTATAACTAATTATCTACAGATCTACAAAAACGCAAAACATATGGCGTACCAAACAACACAATACTCTAAAGCCATATACACTATACTAAATACTATGTACACTTTAACTTTCTTACACTTAATATTACTTTCCAACTAATCCTGTTATCTACGTACACCTACACCTTTAACTCTATACTCAATTAAAACTGAACTATTTCTGACACCGTGCTCTAGTTACTTTCAAAATAATATTTAACGAACTAAAATCTTGTACATTACAAATTACCTATCACATACATAAGATAAATATTATCTCACACTCAATTTACTCAAATAACATGTTCTCATAACATGTAAATGTTACACTACAAAGGTACCTACTACCTACACTCCCACACCTGAAACATTTCTTACACTTGTTTCTTTTTAATGCCTGAATAGTTTTTACAAACATTTTTAATAATGTTCTTAAAAAACACCAAAATAACACTTCACTTTACATTCTCATTTCAATACTTACTTTCCAATGAACACGACTACACCAATATAATTTTATACAATAACTTTTAACCATAAACAATATATTATTATACACTGACTACAATACTATTGAGCTATTGGCGATAATTTTACTTTACACACAAAATTATACACATAACATTATACTATTAGACTTACTAAGCAAACACTATAGCAAAAAAAAACAATTGTTAAACTTTATACAATTTCAATTAACATTGAAGAATTAGTCTAAATAGCTACACTCACACTACTACAGCTACACATGCTTACACAATCATAAACTTCTAAAAGATTGCACACGAAAGCTTTCTAAACACAAACAGTTGTATAAAACACTCAATATAGTAACACCTACGAGTACATATCTGCAACTGGTGTAAGAAAAAAACAACAGCTTATACATACATGTTTACTCAAAAATTCACACAAATACACATCGAGACTTGCCGTACAAAAAAAAATATACTGTCACACAACACTATACATTAAACACTATCACCAATACCAACAGATACAAGCAACTCACGTACATTTCACTTATAAATTTTTAACCTTCAAAACAATCACAATTTGGGTAATTAACTTAAAAATGGGGAAGAAATTACATCTAGGTCTATCTAGTCCAATATCTCATAAGCCCTCAGCCTGAAAACGTCTTAAAAACCTTAATTTCCAAAAACTTGGCTTAAAACATAGATTTAAACAGTAGGTATCAATACTTAAATCACGCTAACGTGTATCACGTATTTTGATTATCATTACGTAAAGTATAAAGAATCATTATTTTAAAGTTTTTGAACAAGAACTGCTTATAAAATGTGGTGCACAAAGATAACATAGGCCTAACCAAAAAAATTACAGCCTGTTCATCGTCACCTATTTTTAGAA
The DNA here is from genome assembly GCA_947095575.1 of Electrophaes corylata. Classification (NCBI taxonomy): domain Eukaryota; kingdom Metazoa; phylum Arthropoda; class Insecta; order Lepidoptera; family Geometridae; genus Electrophaes; species Electrophaes corylata. The sequence continues at coordinate 5,642,106 of OX352714.1, forward strand.
AAACAAACAATTCTACATTATTATGACGTGTGTAGATTTAGAAACAAAAATAAAACTACCAGTTTATCAGATTCGCATTCTTTATATATTTACGTACGCTATTACGCAATAGAACAATATAAACAACCAAACCTGTAAACATAACACCCACACTACACAAAACACACTTAACAGTTTTCGGTATATTTTAATCTTCTCTTAAATTATTTTCTATCTAATCTAGCGATGTATCTAACTCTTGTCGTGTAAATAAAATCTTTCATCTTTTCAGAATATTTGGATTTGTAATTATTTGTGTAGTGGGTTTGAATTTGTGAGTAGCGCTATAACTGTAACTAGTAACCGTTATGGCGTTACGTTGAGGTCTTGTTATTTGGTATATAGGTCTCGTTTTGTGTGTGTGGATATCAGCGCAAGGGGTGACTAATATTTTTCTCGCTTGCCTCTAACCTCGCTCCTCTCACTTCCTCTCCTTCTGGGTCCGGCTCCTGCATGTCATGACGATGTTTTTCCACGACGATCTGATGTGCTTTCATCGGGCTTTTTATATTTATCTTTAATATTTTAATAACACGACCGATGAGAGCACAGATTTATATGTGAAATTTTCAGAGGTTGTAGACTGTGCTAAATTATAGAACGCTATCCGGACGAACCTGTCCCTGCACAAATGTTTCGTCCGCTACGAGGATGACTTCGGCTCGTTCTGGATGGTGGACGACGCGGAGTTTGTGAAGAGACGCCACCTGAGCCGTGGCAGGCCGAGGAAGTATGAGCCGACGCAGCCGGGACCCAACGCCTCACAGTAAGGGCGCAGCGGCAACAGTTGCGACCGTCCAACGAATCTAGGAAACCCTTTAGACATCACGTTAGCAATGGTCGGAATCGCCAATGATATCTTCAGATTGACGTAACACATTATTACCGTAGCCACGTGAATTTAAATATGTTGTCAATTAAAAAGTAAAATGTATGTCAACGATTGCGACCGTTGATAACATTGCAATAGCAATTTGTCTAGAGGGAAACATCTACGATCAGAAAAATACGATAACAAGGCAGATGTAGGGCAAATAAATAAATTTATTGTTATTGTAAAAACAAGTCGTAAAAATTTGCATTTTAAAGAATCGTTGGACGATCGCGTCCAAATTAGCATCATTCTCGTATGAGATTATTCAATTGCCGAAAATTATCATTCAAATTTTCAAATTATCCATAATGATAATTTCTGGTATACATATAGATTGATGTCTGACCATTATGCAAAGTGTTTCACTGTGTAATAGATTAATTCAACTTGTTATGTTAGTTTTAGAAACACGTGATTGTTTAAAAATACTTAGCATTTGTGAAGCAGTGTGATCTAAATGCCTATTGTAGCGTTTTCTACATTATGTAGACTGAAAACAGTCACACTAGTTTCATAAATATTAGTCTGCAAAGCTATAACCGATTGTTTTGCTATAGATCTTAACATCACTTCGACATTGTTTAAACTAGCTTAAATCCTAATGATTATTTTGCTAATGTATATTCTAGTCTTATAAAGACAACGGCGTAGGTTCAAAATAAATTGTATATTTTGCATGTGCGTGTATGTAAAGGATCGTCGTTGGACTCCCAAGTAAGATTAAAGATACACAGTTCTTTTAAAATATTCTAAATCTTTAATCTCAGCATGATTCCCTAAATGTTATCAGGTGAGTGAGCTTTTTGGGCTTTGCACGAGCTATTTCTGTCGCATGTATGTTTTTTCTCTTTTATTATAAGCTTGCCTTTTATCTATTTTCTCTTTTATCCTGTTTATTATATTATCTTTCTCTCTAACGCACACTCCCACATACACACTAACTGTGACACGAATCACTTATACAGACGAATTGGACTATCATTCAAAATTATACACTCTACAAGAATCACACGTACAAAATTACCACTTTTGATGGATTTAAAACAATGGGTTAACACTTCATTATTTTAGAAGAGGTCTTATTGGCCGGGGTATGATTTTTATTTTTATTAAATTAATCCATAGCTCAGAATCTTTTCTGAGTATTTCAATAAACAATTTTTTTTCTATTACTTGTATTTGTGATCAGAAAGTTTTAAATTTATATATCTATTCAGATTCATGGGAGCCCAAAGCCCACCAATGCTGACCAGCCCTCACAGTTACAACGAGGCCTTAAAGAGGAACCTTCAGGTAAAAACAAACGATCAATACAGTAGGTACATGATTATAATTTTCTCAAAAATTGTATATAAGCTTTGTCAGTTTTACCAGTGTTTCGAGTGTTTGTTTACTGTTTCAAGTAAAAATTATGTTGATAACCATGAAAGTTTAAACGCTTGATCATTGACAGTTTTATTAAGTAAGAAAAAATCATTTGCTCCTGTTTCCATCTTTTGACATCCTAATCTGTAGGTAGTTGGGGTCTGTAAGTTTCATGGTCCACTTTCATTTAATCTCCATTTATTTATGGATGTTTACTACCGTTTACATCTGTAAATATAGTGAAACTGCTATCTTGTCGTCCGCAACTCCGAATAATGCTACAGAGGTTATTTTATTATTTTTCTAAGGCCCTTCAAGTACAGAGTGTTTTTTTCCTTACATCATGGAGAAGTAGATTATAAAGAATTCTAAAATGTATGGTTCCAGGGAATGATGGAAGATTGTAACCTGTCTTACATGTCTGGTGAGGACCACATGATGCAGACTGAAGACTATCCTTCGTCTCATGAGGATTACAGGTAAACTCCTAATAGTCAGCAACATAAATAACAAGTTCTTATAGAATACCGCTTGGCTGACATTCAAATACATTTAGATTAATACGATTATTTTGCTGAAATTACTATTGATCAACCAGCGATGTATTCCTTACAGTGATCAATGACCGCCCGCGGGTGCAACTATATTATTATTATTATATTAATGCCTTTTGACTTTGGCATTAAAGACGTACGTCATCCAAAATTTTTAGATTTTAAAATTTCTTTCCGTTTTTTGACAAAAATTCTGATATCCGAAATAATTCTGAATCTATATATATATATCTGATTTCTTATCTAAGCTATAGATTTTGTGTATGAATTTCAGCCGGTCTCAAATGATGAATGGCTACGGTAGCAGCTCGCATGACGTTAAAGCTGAGGATTTGAGCGCCAACGAGGCGCAAGACATCAAGCCTAACATTTACGCACTCAAGAACGAGATGCAAGCTTCTGATTATTCTAACAAAGGTAACACTGATACACAGAATTAGCTACATGATCTTTTTTAAAGCTGGGTTTTTTAGCCGTAGCTGGTTTAGCATAGGACTTTTACACATCAGGGATGCCAATGGAGGGGTCATTACCTTCCATGGATGTCGTAAAAGGGGGCAAAGGAATGCATCAGGATATGGGCATCAGCATCTTTGAGTATTAAGCACTGACACTGAAGTCACCAACCCGCCTGCCTAGCGTGGTAACTATGGCAAACCCCTCCAAATATAAAGGAAACCTTTGGCCAGCAGTGATGTAAGCTAGGCTGATGATAACTTAAAAGTACTGGAGTTCCTTCTTAATACTGTGTTACTCGTTTTCATTGAAGTCGGGATTAAAACATTAAAAATACTATAGTAGTGCAATCGAGTCTCACGAATGAGCTTCTGTTTATATTTTGAGTTCGCCTCGCGGATTCATTGTTTTTTTTATACAAAAACTAAACTCAAAGCCCAACTTTCCAGGTGATTACTCCAAGGAGCCAGTGAGCAGTCGCTCCAGTGAGACAAGTCCGTACGATGACTACCCCCGCGAAGAACGGTATCGTCCCTCCATGTCCCATGTCAAGGATGAGGCAGAAAACCTTTCGCTGAACGAGCAAAGATCTGACAAGTAAACCGGCAATATAGTGAACAGCAGAGGTCGTGAGCCAGCAGATTATGAGAATATTAAAGCTGAACAGTTTACTGGAATGACCATTCTAAATGAACAGTTTACGCAATTGTTCAAATTGAACCAATCAACAGCTGTTGACATCGTGGAAGAATAATTTTATGAGAATATTTTAACTATACAGTTTACGGGATTGTTCAGTTTGAACTAATTAAAAGCTGAGTCATGAACCAACCGGCCATGAAGCCAAAAGTACAGTTCTTTAATAAAAAAAATGGAGTAACCGTTTATGTAAATATTCTCGTAAGTGTTCATGTTCATTTAGTTCAATGGTTCACTCCAGTTGACTATGTTCAGTATGAACATATTCTACGCGTGGACGTTACAATATATCACATTATGTTATACATAATATTTACGGGTGTAGATCTATTTCATTATTAGAGCGGTGTTTATAGAAGTGTAATGTGTTCACATTCGAAATTAAATAAAAAACGGACGATCTCGTTTGAGGAATTGTACGATAGTAACCAAATATATTTTTTTGCAGTTTGCACCCGGTTTTAACGGGACTTCGAAGTATTAATAGGTTTTACGTTTATATGTTTAGTTATTCTAGATTTTGGTAGCTGCGCTAATCCAAACTTGTTAGTTGTATTTTTAGTCTAAGTGTTAGGAAAATTTAGAGAACGAATTGCGTGGAGTCAACGATTTAAAACCTTAAAAGGTCCATATCAATATTTAAAACTATTTAATCATTGTTTATTACTGATGATAAGAACAATAAGTAGTCGTATTGGTCTTAAGTAAAGTTATGATTACGCCAAGCGTTTCAGTTGACTTTTGATTTTATGTTTGTTAATTTTGCAATATTAGAACTAAACCTACTTAAATGCAGCGCGTATATCGTAAATCACTTAGTGTAGTAAGAAAATCGTTTTTTAACTTTGTTATCCAGTACATAATACGCAGAATCTCTTGATAGTCACATAAAATACACAGCAATTGATGACATCATTATTGCCTTGAACTTCGATAAAGTTAAATTAAGTTTTGTTAGTAGTAGAGCTCTTAGTGAAGGGCTCGTCCGAGGAAGTACTACCACCATGCCTATTTTTACCGCCAAGCAGTTTGCTGTGTTCCAGTTTGAAGGGTGTGGGTGCCGGTGTAATTACAGGCACATGAGGCTTAACACCTGTATACCGCAGGTTGATGGACGCAGAGTAGTGTATCGTAAGGCACGTTCATAACGAGCGTGACCTGCGAGGCAATACTTTGTTATAGGTAATGGTAACCACTTGACATGAGGTAGGCCATCTGCTTTTTGCCATCGGCAAGTGACATTAAAAAAAAAGTTGATAGAGGATTTTCTTACTACTTCTACAGGATATAAAGATCTCAGTAGTACCTTTGCTACTTTATTGTCCAACCAACAGGTACAAAAACAGCTCTTATTATAAACAGTTTTAGATTAGGCATTATTTTGTTGTGTGATGAATGATCTGACGAATATTATTAACTATTTTTTATTATTTTTGAGTTGAGTGGCATTATTTGAGTGGCGCTTTTTTGCGGCATTATGAATTCCATTTTATGTAGTTTTAGATTAAGTTAGGTTGTAAATATTTATCATGAGTGTCATGAATTGTATAAAATTCTTTTATTGGTAAAAATAGAAATCATGTAAACGTTTACTTATAAAATATCGCTTAAATCGTTCATGTTGTAGAGAATTTAGATGAATAATGTAGTTATAAATGTTTACTTATTGTACTTATAAACTGATTAGAAATTGGTTTCGTTTAAAATAACTTTTCGTGCATTTTATTGCATTTAATGATTGAAAAAAAAAACTGGTTTTCTTCTTTTTGTTAATAAAAAGATTGTACCAAAAAACTTTTTGTAAAAGTTATAGCCATTATGTGTTAGTTACTTCTATAGCAATTTTGGTAAAAAGTTTTTGATGGAAAGGTGAAGTAACCATATCACAACTATATATGTATACTTACTATAATGTAGTAACGTATTATTGAATATGCAATATGTATCGCATTGTCTATGGTGTTACATTTTTCATTAAATATAGAAAATATGATAACCGCCTTTAAAAGTATACCATGTAAGAATTAAACAATAAAGTACCAGCTTCTCGTAACTTTAAATTAGTTTTTGGCATATAACAGATTATTACAATTTTATATACTTAGTAGGAGTAACATTTATTGACAAAATAACTACTGCCCACCATGATTTAATACTTAATTACGGTTAATCATAAATAGTGACAGCTATGGTCACTTTACACTTAATATGTTCAAATTAATCAAAAAATAGTTCAATTGATCACAATCGTTAAACAGTTATTTTTACTGAAACTGAACGTAACGTAAGTTAGTTACTTAGAACACAATTAAAATAAACTAACATTTAGCTTAGTAAACTCAGGTACAATAGTATTGAATATGAATTGTCAAATAAGGCAAGTCATTGCATACATTTCGGAATTGATTATGTTGTAATTTTAAAGGTTATTATTTTTTATAATTTATTGCAAAAAGAAAAACCGGAAAATAATTGAGAAAACACAATAATTCCGTACGGACATTTAATTAGATTTTTGTAATACGCCTCCAAGCGCTTTTGTCTGAATCCATTATATAGTACATTTTTGTGATACGCGTTCATTTTTTCAATTATTTTCTATTTTAAAATCAGTATGGATGTGACTGTTAGCCAACCCATGTAAGGGCTTGAATACGTTTAGATCATTGTAAATTATACTTAATTAGTGTTGTATTAAACGAATTCATTACAATAACTAAGTGTTTACTTTAACAAAAAATGCATTATGCGAACAGCCTGGTGAATATGAAGAGTATTTCATGACGCGGGTTAAAATACGTAGGTACAGTCAGCTGCACTGGAATGCATACAACTCGTAACTTGCAAAATAGTGCAACGTAAATATTTTCAGGGCAATAATGCAAACAATAAGTGAACCCATCAACTAATTACATGGTATTTGTGTTTCTACTGTCTAAAAAGTTATAGTGATGTTATGATAACATTGTTAATAATTGTTTACATTCTAGTGCAGCTGACTGTACATTCATCATCGTCATCATCAACAGCCTGAAGAAGTCTATTGACATTGGCCTTCTCTTTCAGGAAAAACGATTATGAGCCCTCTCTATCCACCGACTTCCCGTGATCATAGCAATATCCTCAATCCATCAGGAGGGCGTCCAACGCTTCATCCTCAGGTTTGCAAACCTGGACCAATTTGGGTTGGTTAATTTTTTTATAGTATATACATCTAGTTTCAACTAGTATAACCATGAACACTCATATACCTATGAAATACAGTCGTAGGCCGGAAATAACATTTGTAAGTATACTGTTATAATACGACAATGGGCAGAAACTTGACATCATCCTAATTCTATTTTTAGATATTTTTTGTAAAGTTTTAATCGGAATGTCGGTGCATCATCGTGACTCAGGAACAAGACGCCAGATTCAGGCGTCACATTTGCCACACATCCGTGCAATCCACTTCCGACTAACAATTACATAAATAAAAATACATTTAAGCTTTGAACCTCACTTACTTTTGGCTTTAAGCATTGTGACTGGCCTCACAGTTCAGTTAGTAGTAGCTGTGCCTTGTATGTTGTAAGTTTGGGTTCGATCCTCACAAAGGGCAAACGTGATTGTTCACTGTCTGTTATTTTAGATATGTATTTGTATAAAAACCATTTGAAAGTATCAGTCATCTGGTTTCCATAGTAAAAGCTATGCTAAGATTGGGACCAGATGATGTGTACGTAAAAATTTTCACAAATATTGTTTTTTTTTATGTCTGAAGGAAGATACCGATTGTGAGCATTTTTAGGGTTCCGTACCCAAAGGGTAAAACGGGACCGTATTACTAAGACTTAGCTGTCTGTCTGTCTGTCTAACCGTCTGTCACCAGGCTGTATGTCATGAACCGTGATAGAGAGTTGAAATTTTCACCGATGATGTATTTCTGTTGCCGCTATATATAACAACAAATACTAATAACAGAATGAAACAAATATTTATGAGGGCTCTCATCCAACAAACGCGATTTTTTTGGCGCTTTTATTATAGATAATTGGCCGGTGAAATCCGGCACCCACATTCTTCAAACCGGAAGACATCAAGCTGCTTAGCGGCAGAAATAGGCATGGTAGTCTAGACTCCAAGACGCATAAATACCAGACTATTGAAATCTGTATAATTGCTCTGCGCTCGCCAGTAGCCTGGTAACGCTGTCGGAAATCGCCAGGCGATTATGCTAGCATTTTAGTCCGTTCGAAAAAAAAACCTACATAATTGCAACTTTGATCCTCACCAAATCTGCTACCATGCCGTCTCAGCAATTTGTTGACTATATGAGCACTGGTGATCTAGTGGTAGTGACCCTGCCTTATGATCCTAAGACCGTGGGTTCGAATCCGGTCGTGTCCCAATGATTTTTTTCAAAAACATTATGTGCAGAATGCTAGTGTTCTCAAACGGTGAAGGAAAACTTTGCGCGGACATTAGTTCGTATTTTAGCAGCGGCGATATGCTTGCAACCTATCATGTATGGAGTACAAAATACTGCAAAATGTGGGTGTATACCTTTTGTAATATTTGGACATACCTCTGATCTACCCCTTACGTCTCCTGAAAGAAGTCGAGTATGTACAAGATATGTGGGGGTATTTACCATACCTGGGGATTAAAGCCATAAAGCTATTTCTTGCGTTTTCTTTTTATATTTGGTATTCTAAAATTTATTTACAAAATTACCAAAACATTTGGCTATCGTAATGTTGATTCAATTCAAAAGAGTGATTGAAAACATTACAGTAGAATAAATAAAAGATCAAACAATTGGAAAGGCATGGTATTATCGATATGCCATACACCGTGCGCGCTTGATTTATGACGAGTAACAAGTGCACTACGCCGTAGTGCTGTTACGTAGATTGTTAGTTTTGTCGATGAAAATTTTTGTTTCAAATTTTTGTAAGTTTCTTATCGACTTTTTTAGGCTTGGTCGCGAGGAACTGGCGCTTAGATTCACCTAGATTTAAGACGTTTCAAGATGATCCCTGCAGATACTACTGAATAGATGCTTTATTAATTTTGACTTTGATACAATGCACTCTCTGTCATTGACTCATAGAAATTCATCATCATTTAGTCATCATTTATTCCTAATACTTTTTTCGTTTCAGGTGTGTGATACACGTGAGATTTTTTTTAGAACCTGCGTCAATTTTTATAACGTACATCACATAAGGAGTTTGATAATACTACGCGCCGTAAATTATCATTAACGAAATGTTTTTCATTAAAACTACCTCATCACTAAGCTACTGACATGTGGCTCTTAATTATAACTCAACTCATACACCACAAAACCACTGAAACGACAAAAAAACTCTAAAATAACTTTGTCTTAATCCCTACGATCTGGTTACTGAACTCTATCCACAAAAAAACTTTTTTCCTAATACTTTTTTCACGCACATGTTCACGAATGGGTTAAAGATTCTTCGTTTTTTTGTCGCCGAAAGTGTCATTTAGATTCGAAATGGAAAGTTAGGGGTTAATATAGTATTTTTGTTAGTTTTTAATGCCTTTTTTCGTTTGGATGAGATGAGTAATAGCTGCATGTGGGAATAGTTTCAGTTGTGTGATACACGTGAGATTTTTTTTTAGAACCTGCATCAATTTTTATTCCGTAGATCACTTTGGCATGACTATCATGAGTTTTCCCAGATTATACCACCTTAAACATCCTCGAAGAATCTCGAGTAGGTACAGTCAGCTGCACTAAAATGTATACGATTCGTAACTTTACTAATTGTGATGCTGTAAAACCATTCTGAAAGTCCCGAATCGTAAACATTCTAGTACAGCTGACTGTACATGGCACTAAGAGATCTGAGGGGATATCTACAGTGCTGTAGTACAATTATGAGAATAAAACATGAACGCTCACCTCAGTTACCGTACCTTTGACCAACTACACCGATAGGTAAAGTATGGTTTCTTAGAATGTTCAAGTTCATACTTGTTCTTACAGTCGATTTTAATCTGGGTGACCATGGTAGACACAATCCATAAGTTGGGTATTTTTTTTATTTGGTAGGTTTATGGCGAATCAGATGATTCGCAACAAGCAAGGCAGACTAATACAGGGAATACCAGTGTTTATTTATTTCAAGGGTTGCTCGCCCAAAAGCACATTAGTGGGTACGTAAGGCAAATAAACGGCAGGAGATAAATGATCGTTATTATCTTACATGAGGACTTTGTGTAGGTAAACTTTTAACCGCAACCTCACCTGATGTTAAGCGATGAAGTGAATTGGTCGACGGTGTAGCACGCTTATTGACGACTGATGTGACCCGGCGGGCGAATACCGCTTACGTACGACGCAGGAGGTTACGGGTTCGATTCCCGCCTTGGGATGAATGTTTGTACGATTTGCAAATATTTATTCCGGGTGTACTAGGTATTTTCTATGCACAATAAAAATATCTATGTACGTAATGTACTATATTAAGTATAATAGTACCCATAACACAAGCTCTGCTTAGCTTGGGGCTAGATGATGCTGTGTGGATTGTTCAACATTATTATTATTGTTATCTGGAAAATCATTATTCACTCTTCTCTAGAAAACATCCAAAATTATACATGACCGGAAAACAGACGACGGCAATTAGTTTCCATTATTTTTCTGTGCATATGATAAAATATGTTTGTTTAATTATCTACGGGTAGGTATTTCTTGATACTACGTCAATATAGATCGAATTTCAGCCAACTTTAATGTATAATTTTCCTAGGGGTCTTGTAGATTTGGTCGCAAGGAACTGGCGCCTAGATTCACTGGATATCACGAAACGACTTTAATTATGACTTTTTTTGTATCATATGCATGGTAAGATGTATCGATGTTTTTATATATAACTACTACACACACATGCCAAGTTTCAAAAGCAAGGCTTAAATAAAGAGGTTACTCTTTTAAAACTCAGTCAATAACCCAAAAAACAAACATTTCTAAGTTTTAACCCATCAATTAACTTCAAAAAAAGAAACCGAACACAAAAAATAATTTTGTTTAAAAAAATAAAGCTTTCATATGAAAGTTTATTTATAATTGTGTTTTTTATAACATGTGCCTCAAGAGTGTGGCACAATTACTCGCTACCATTATTGTATTTCTGTTTTTTTACACACATGTGCGCGTGCGCTTACTTTTGTACCTATTCACGTTGCGCCAACCTGTGGGTCGCTAGACATTTATTTTGTAGAGCTGGTTTAGATTTTTAACGTGTACATACGTAAAAAATCTAAACCAGCTCTATTAACCCTTGAATTCACATAGATATTACTGAAAATTCATTAAATTATCCGTTTATTTTAAAAGTTATATTTAAAAACATATTTTTATACCAACATTTATTTATTACTGTTATAAAAAAACTAAAAATGTTTTATTCATTTCATTATTTGTTAAACTTGTATGTATGTACCTACCTATCGCCTGGTGTTGTTTACAGAACATCAAGTTGTTTACTAGGTCTATTCTTCTCCTATTTTTACCAAATACCTACAAAGCATTTTTTTAATCTGACAATCTCGTTTTTATATACATTTCCATATAATCTTTTGTCAGTCGGTAGGTACCTACCCTTTTATTGGAATTGAACGTATAAGTGATCGGGCCGCAGTTTGGCATCTGTGAAAAGCACGAGTGTGTTAATTTGGTGTACCACCGCGACGATCATTGTATCTCAAACTTTGAGCTTTCACTAAAAATAGAAAAAAGCATTTTACTATTATGTACCTACAGGCATTTATTAATAAAAAAGTAAAGACAGTTGTTTTCAAAAATAATTGGCAATTTACTTATTAATAACTTTTTTATCTTGTAGGTAAAGGTAAGTAGGTATATATAAATATAAGAAAAATAAAATTAACTCAATCTAATATAATTTTCACAGCTGCGTTGGTGTGAGTGAGTACGTGTTAATCATAAACATTTTTCTGCCTTACATTACCAATTTTGGACTTTTAAACTCTGTAATGTGACGTTTAAAAGTAATGTTACAGGATAAATACTTGGTACGGATACGCAGTACCTACTATTAAATAGGTATACCTAACATCTGGCTCATTTTACTATTGCAAAAGTTTGAGAACCATCTCGTAACAAGTGTAAGCATTTCTCGACATCTCATGGCCTAGATAACTTACGTTTACATTCATTAATCATAAACATTATTCTGCTAACCCGAAACTGTTATCTGGCTTTTTATTTGGTCATTTGGCGAAAAGACCTTGATAGAAATAGACTATTTTGATAAATATTGTTATGAAGAACAGATTTTGAAGAGCTTGGCTGAAAGTAGGTTTTTGTGTTATTTGTTCACGTTCAGAGGCTAACGAAGAATTAATATACAATATAGAAAAAAATACTATCTTATACATTAAATGGTCGCTAAGGGCTCCACTAGCCAAAAAATGCCAAAAATCCTGCCTGCCATATTTTTGTTGACGTGAAAGTGACAATAGTTAGCGACCGATTAGCGAAATCGTTGCTCGATCTAAATACCGTCTCAACTTCTTAATTACTTCCGAGTCTTCAAATCTTTTATTTTCTCACATTTTAGACCTCGCGGTCTATTGTTGGCACCGTGAAAAAGCTCATGATGTTTTGATCATTATATCGATGATGTTAAGGTGTAATTTGAAATTGCACACGTCGATTTGCCTGACTAATATTAACTTACCCTTTGTAGCGCTTGTTGTGTAACTTAGGTACTTGGTAATTTCTAACGATTAACCCCTATGATTATAACTATTATTTAAATTCAAATATTGCTTGTCTCCTATCACTATCCGTCATTACCTATTGATAAGAGATGGCAAGAGTTTAAGCATTGTTTATCTTTTGACAGATAAGTAATGTCATAAGTTTAGCAACGTTTTTATTTTATACATCTTGCTGATGGTACTAGCAGATGGCCCACCTGATGTTAAGTGGTTACCATCACCTAAAACAAAAGCATTGCCTCGTAGGTCACGCTCGCTATGAACGTGCCCTATGATACACTACTCAGCGTTCATTAACCAGAGGCATACAGGTGTTAAGCCTCATGTGCCTGTAATTTCAACGTTCTGTTTAGTCATTATTAGGACGGATGACCACTTTTGGTCACATCATCTATATTTTAGAAATCCCGTGCCCGATAGAGATCGAACTCACGACCCAAAGCGCGGAAGGCAGAGTAACTAAGCCGTTAAACGAGTGAGGATTTTATTAACTCTACTAAAGTAATGTTTATGCTAGTGCTGAATCCAACACGTGTTATCCATAAGTGCACGCGATAAAATAAAAATAAAATACGCATGCACGATAATAAAACAAACCCGTCTTGCATTATGCTTTCTTATGCACCTTTTTTGTCAACGGTCGTTTTAGTAATATTATTGTGGTAATAAAGTATCGAACAGGGTATAAAACGGCCGCTCACTAACTCTACCTTGAGCTAAAGCACTTTGTGCATAGTGAGGACATTTCTTAGTGGCATGGAACTGACTGGATGTGCTTGACGGCAGAAACATGTATGATGGTAGCACAACCCCAAGCGTACTCTTCCGCAAATCTACCACTGTAGTGGTAGATGAGGCACTGTAAAAGAAAATAAGAAACAGTCATTAAAGAAATAAGATCATTTATTAACAAAGAATTTTAATGACCGACGACGACCGATGTGGCGCGGCGGGCGAATGTCCGCCTGCGACGCAGGAGGTTGCGGGTTCGATTCCCGTCTCGGGATAAATGTTTGTACGATCTGCAAATATTTATTTCGGGTGTTCTGGGTATTTTCTATGTATAATAAAAAATATCTATGTACGTAATATATTGTATTAAGTATATCAGTCATCTAGTACCCATAACACAAGCTCTGCTTAGCTTGGGGCTAGATGATGCTGTGTGGACTGTCCAGCATTATTATTATTATTATTTTTAATTACAGCTAATACCATTATTAATAATTGTTATGTACAAAATACATATGAAACAGTTGAGCTATCTACAGACCGTTGCAAACGATCTAAAGATAGCTCAACTGATCTAAATTAGTGTCAATCGGAAGCGTCCTCAAAACACTGGCTGCATTGCCACGCTCAATGGCAATGCTAATTCTCTGAGATACTCACCAGTCCTCGGTTTACGCGTCGCTATGACCAGACGCACCGATAATAAGTTTTCCATACCTTTGACCTTCAGAGCTGCAGGGTTTGATCTAATCTTGCCAATCTGTCAATAACCGATCCTTGATCTCAGATAGACTCGTGTTCACCTTGCTACCGTTATAAGGATGTTCACCTCGGTACAATGTTGCATATCGTCATGATCAGTGCAAAGGTTAAGATTATCTGCCATTTGTTTCTAATTAGACGGCTTTGACTGCAGTGGCTGCGTAATACCGACCCCGAATCAAAAGTACCTTTACACCGTGCCAGGTTCCGACTGGGCCGATGCTTGTTTGAACTGATAGTCACACACGTTGTATTGCCAGCAGTTATCTATCTGCCGTCCACAGCGCAGTTTAAATGGCTCTTGATCAAATATCCTCAGTTTGATGTTTGCAGATTGCTGGAAGGCGATTCAAAGAAAGAAAGAAAGAAAGAAAATATATTTATTCATCCCCAAACCACACAAATTGCAAACATTAATATCAGGGCATGTACACTGTAGTAGGTACACTAGGTTTACTTAACCTAACTGAAGAACTAGTTAACCAGTAGGTACAACCACCATGCCTATTTCTACCGTCAAATAGCAGGTTTGAAGGATGTGAGTGGCGGTGAAATTACAGGCACATGATGTTTAACACCTGTGTACCTCGACTACGCACAGTCTACACTACAAGGCGTAGGCACTTGAAATTTTCAGGGTTCATTGGTCTTGGTATACTTGGTATAAAGAAGTTTATAGAAGGTAGTAAGAGAGGAATTTCCGAAATTCAACCCCCTTTTTTTATTAGTCCTTTGGCTTCAATCTCTCCTGGTGGTAAGTGACGATGAAGGCGACGATGAAGCAGGATGGTGTAGAAGACACCTATTCACTCTAGCCTTCATACTCTTCACCCCTAAACAAACATAGTGGGGATTGGAGTTTGTATGAAAATAACTTCAAGCGTACGAAGTCATCAAATAAAAAATTATGACAACAATAAACTGGTACCTGCTACTTGTTTTATGGTTATTATTTCTTATAATTACTGTGCATACTTTTCTTATTAGTAAAATTTTATTATAATGGCGTAGGTAAGCACAGTTTGTATATCTTATAAATAAGAAAGATAGTCAATACTTGGCGCCAAAAGCTGGTAAAAGCTTAACATAATTGTAATTCAGGATCATTCTGACTCATTTTAAGTGCAGTTCATTTTATATCTTAACTTGTTTAGAATAAGGACCATGGTCTGAAAGACTGGGACTTTGAACGGCACCTAAGATTTGTCACGTGAAAAGCACATGTTGGTTTTAGGAAGCTATACCTAATGCTGGATGTGACATTGAACAATCAGAATGTCCTTTATAACGTTTTTAAGTAACATTATAGCATATTTTTTAGAAAATAGCTAGTGATCTATATGAAACCAGTGTGAACTTTCACTCGTGTGAAGTTATTTACATACTTCAGCTCCCGTTTAGTGGTTGAATTTCAGGAATTCCTGCACACTTCTAAGTATCAAAAGAACCTCAAATTCCAAGTGTCTACGACCAGTAGTTTAGTTAGACCATGCGTTGCCTTTATGTCAGACAAGACATAAAGTAATGTAGATTATTAGCATGTTTTATATTTTATTTAATTTCAGGAACAAAATATAGGCACTCCATCTACCTATATAATATTTGACTAAAACATTCAACAAGTGAACGCGTATTTTGAGGAATAATTTGATCCTTTATAAAGACCGTTTTCTCGTTTGGTTTTAGCTGTAATGTCAGTTCCAGTAAAACCAACTTCACGTGCTCGAATAAGCTAAAGGATTCTATCCCGGTGTCTCCCGGTTCTCCTGTCATTCCTGCGTTACACTCGATAGTGACAAGTCGTGGTTTCGGGACGTCAAACTGACAGTTAACTGACGGAAAGATTGAATGGTTTTCGAAATAGTTTTGTGTTTG
This sequence comes from Electrophaes corylata, assembly GCA_947095575.1. Lineage (NCBI taxonomy): Eukaryota > Metazoa > Arthropoda > Insecta > Lepidoptera > Geometridae > Electrophaes > Electrophaes corylata. The sequence continues at coordinate 5,658,231 of OX352714.1, forward strand.
GAAGTTTTCAGGTGAGTTTTTGGTTTATGTATGTAGAAGTAGGGTAGTTCCAGGAAACAATATTATAAAAACTAGATGTATTTTAGAAGTTTTTTAAATCGATTTTAGTTAATTAATATTAAATAAAACAATCTAACATGATATCAATTGTTTTAGGAAATACTATAATAATAATAATAATAATAATGCTGGACAATCCACACAGCATCATCTAGCCCCAAGCTAAGCAGAGCTTATGTTATGGGTACTAGATGACTGATATATTTAATACAATACATTACGTACATAGATATTTTCATTATACATAGAAAACACCATTTATTATAGTTAGGCAAGTGTTACCTTATGTGGGTTACAATTAATTCAATTACATTATATCATTAAAATAAAAGCTAAATTTTTTAATTTAATTTCGTTAAGTTTTTTTACCCCCACTTAAAACAAAATCCTTTTTTACCAAATGTAAAACAAATAAAAACAAAATGCATTTTTACCAAATGTACCAAATTGTGAAACCAACAAATACCCAAGCTATGTTAGTTTACATTATAAAACTAGGGGCTTTATAAACAAAAATCAAAGTCATATATTTTTATTAACACATCATAAAAATTTATGATGAATTATTATTATTTATATTGATTATTTATTGAATTATTTATTTTTTCTGCAACTTAATAATAACGAAGGAAACAGTGGGGAACGCAACCAAGGTACATTTTAGTTATGTGCACATAACTAGTTTCTAAATAAATATTTGTATAAGTTATGTAAACATAATGTCGACGGCCCCACCGAATAAACGTGTAAGAGCTCTTACCGTAATTTTTTTTTTTTTTGTTTTTCGGTGTGTCGATTTAAAATACACCTTCTAAATTTTTTTCAGAAAGATTTTCCAATAAATTTAACGAAAACAATCAAAAAAAGCGTACTTCGAATGTTTATTCTACGGAAAATAAAAACACTAAACTCACACGAATATTGCAACAATGTGATTTTGCACACCGTTTACTCTTATACGTTTAATGCAAACTTACTTTAGAATATTATTCGTCGGAAATTCAAAAAATACTGTAACTGTAAAGAGTTTTGCCGATGTGTAACTACCTAATACTAATATTGACAAATCCTATTATGTCCATAGAACAAAAAGGTATAATAAGTTACACTTTTAGGTAATAACATATTTTCCCACGAATAATAGTGTAAACATAGCATACCAAAATTTTGTTACTAGAATAAAAATGTAAAAGGGGTTTTTATTAATTTCTCGTAAATCATTAATATTAGCTTATCGGTTTTTTTAACGAAATATAGATAATTTTTTTTCCTTTAATTTGTCTATACATTGTATTGACGTACATCTAATCAATAATGAGCTATATTTTTTTTTATGTTTTTTATTTTTCCTGTAAAATTGCGATTTTCACTTTACACGTTTATTCGGTGGGGCCGTCGATGTACCTTCTACTTAAATCTATACTAATATTTTATAATTTCATCCGTTTTGTACACCTGTTTATTAACTCAAAAACTTACAAGGTTTTTTTTTAATATAAAACTACTTACTTATTAATGAAATTGATAAAAAAAGCCTATAATTGTTTTAAAGAAAACATGAATGACCATTCGTCATCGTCATCAGCCCAAACAAGTCTAGTGCTATGCATAGGCCTCCATACGTTTCCAGGAAAAAACTATTGAGAAACGATTTCTTAATAGCGGGAAGTTAGTTAATGTAGATTAACTAACTTCCCGCAATCCTATCAACATCGTCAACCCATCCAATGATTATTAATATTCTCAAACTCTTTTCAAAGTACCAATGTAGAATTTAATTTTCGATTAAAGGTTGACGACTTATAAATTAGATATCTTTCAGTATCACTTACTTAACAAAAAGTACCGTAACTTCCTCAGAAAAAAAGGAAATAGGTAGCAACAGCTCTCGAACACGTGTCACGTAATAATAAGACAAAATAAACGATTAAATTCATAATTCGCAGATGCTGAGCCGCGCGCGATGAAACTTTGAGAGAAAGTTTATTTTTATAATAATAGCAACGAGCCACATGCGCAAAACTTGAAGGCATAAACACCACATGCCAATTACAGGCACCTCTCAAAGATTACTGAACCCTAGTAGGTAAATGAACTTAGAAATATGGCGGAATATGATATCATACCTTGTTACGATGAACAGGAATTATTTAGTGACAGAAAAAACAACCCAACTGATCTTCATGCATACTACATGACGCAGTTTAATCTGGAACTTGAAAATAGTAAGAAAAAGAACGATAACTTCAAGTATGGAATCGAAGAAAGTTTTGACTTTGAAGTTTTAGATAATTGGAATGAAAATGAAAGTACTAGAACTGATTTTGAAATCATAGATGAAGTGATTGATAACAACATTAATGAACAAAACATTAAAGAAGTTTTGCTTGACCTGGACAGCATTGATTTTGAGGAAAAATGTTTTAAAACAGATTCTACGACTGGAAAAAATCAAACAAACGGACTTTATGAAACAAACAACGATTATATTGATGATGAATCTTTGATCGACGAACTTTGTAGAGAAGATGAATCAAGACTCACTCCTGACGGCTTCAAGGAAGAATACTTAAGAACAAATATGACCGAGAAGAATCTTCTGCCGTCGATAGATACAGTATTTAACAAGCGATATAATTACAGCTTTGAAGAAACCCAAAAACATACCTACACTGATGAAAATGCACTACATACCACTCAAATAAGTAACATAGATCATTTCAGCTATCCAAATAACATTCTCCATAATTTAGATAACCGTTACATATTACCAGATACTCCAACAAGCTGTACAGAATTTAACTTTGACAGAACTGAACGAAAGATATCTATTTGCGAATCTATTGAGAGCGATGTGCAAAGTTCGACTTACTACGATGAAAACTCAGAGACTTTTGATGAAGACGAATTGTTTGTCAATCTGGATGATTTTGGAATTCATATGGAAGAGGAGAATGATACAAATGCTTCTGAGAGTCTTGTGAAGAATACGAGGAAGGTTGATAAAGATAAAAGCCAAGGTACTGTATCAAATACTGAGACCTACTAAATTTAATATTTTAAAACTTTCATATTACTTAATAATATATGATATTTTCAGGCGAACGTGTCTGCCAGTGGGAACAGTGCTATGAAAAATATCTAAGTCAAAGTACTTTAGTCGAACACATTGAAAGAGCCCATGTCAACACATACAAAGGTAAGAATTTACACCTACATTAAGTACCTTACAATAATACATTAATAATATATCTCTTTAGGTGTCTACCATATATATCACTCATCTGATTCTATGATTTTTAAGAAGTTTAATTTTTAGAAAATAAGTTTCAAAATTATCTGCTACTAAAGTTTTTTTTGTAGATTTGTTGTAAGTATACTTTGTTATATTTCTTAGGTGATGAATTCAGTTGCCTCTGGCGTGACTGCGCTCGCGCTCGACGTCCGTTCAACGCACGGTACAAGCTTCTTATTCACATGAGGGTGCATTCTGGACATAAACCTAACCGTTGCCATGTAAGTTATTCCTTCTCTATCCTTCTTAATCGTTTCTCAGGACGGGGAGGGGACAGGTTCTCAGGGAGTCGTGACTCATTGCAAGAACCATATCCATAGTCTTCTTTCATTTGCCACTGTTTATGGCTTGATGGATACCTACCTAGTGACGATAGCCGGGGCCTTTAGCTGTTCGGACACCTCGTCAGACCAGCGTTTATGGCTCCTTACTCTTGGTTCCTTGCTTTCTAGTAGGTTTATCTACCCTCAAAACTTAAGACAAAAAACATTGTCTTAGGGATCTCTCTCTGTTTGAAAGTTAATTACTAAAACAGAACCCATAATAAATCCTGGTTCTACTCATAGTAAAGTCGAACAATGTAAAGAAAGAAAAGAAAATAAAAATAGCTTTGAAATGTGGCAGTTTAATGATTACTATAAGTAAAGATTTTTTTTATTAGCACCCTGGTTGCGGTAAGGCTTTCTCCCGGCTAGAGAACCTGAAGATCCACGTCCGCTCCCACACAGGAGAGCGTCCCTACGCATGCCCGGCTCCACACTGCAGGAAGGCGTTCTCCAACTCTTCAGATCGGGCTAAGCATCAGCGCACGCATTTCAACGCTGTAAGTATCTACTATGCTCTATTATCAAACTAACTTGAGTTTTACTCACGAATGTCCTTTGTAGGTCTTTATACTTCTACTTAAATATACCTTGGGTCCAATCGCGCTGTTTACGAATAGAACGTTGTGTGATTTTTTGTGCCTTTTGTAATATTTTTTTTTGCTGGTAATATCAGATACATATAGTATTTAAGACTGCAAAATGCAAAATGGTCTCGGCATCAAAATGTATAAAAATTATCTGGACCAATAATAATCGACCTATGAAGCAATTTGTCTAAACATCTTTTTTTTTAGCATTATATTGATTGTAATTGAGCGTGATTTGGATGCGCCCTGAATTTTTACTCTCATTAAAACTAGTTGCTTCATTTTATTTTTATGTTAGATGTTGTTGGATGTTAGATTACCTACTATTAGTTATTCCTGTATCTCAATACCTGAATTTTATGCTCTATCTGAATTCGTAGTCTCGAAATGGGAATCTAGAGAAATTATCAGAAGAATCTTAGTCCTGACTCTGACTGACATACAGACAACGCATAGCCTGAAACCACTGGTCGTAGAGACGTGACATTTTCAGGGTATATCAGTCTTGGTGCATAGAGATGTACTAATAAAAGAGTTCCCGAAATTCAACCCCCAAACGGATACAGCGGGGGTTGAAGTTTGTATAAAAATAACTTAACGTGCGTTTCGCTAGCTACATGATTGTTATATGATTTAGGTGAGGATCAACCAAAAACTAACCAAAATGTTATCCCCAGCGACCGTACGCCTGTGGTGCCGTCGGATGCGGAAAACGCTACACCGATCCGTCATCTCTTCGGAAGCATGTCAAATCCCACCCCCACATGGCGACAGTACCACGCACCTGCATTCCCCCTTCCAGGCCAATCAGGAGGGAGGAACATTCGATACCCAGCTCACCAGCGAAACTAGCTACATTGAGATGCATCAGGGATAAGTTGACAGTTCCAAAGTTGCAAAAACTATAACTTTCCGAAAATGTAATATACCTACTAACAATTGTCAGCAGGTTTTATGATTTTTTAGTAGAACGCATTTTTATAATGATATTGAAACATATCAACACAACATGATGTATTTGTTGGTATTCAAGCATATCTACTAATATGTGGAGTCCTACCCGGCTAAGATGTGCAGCGCGGCAAAATTTTATCTATTCGTTATCTCGCACAAAATAGAGATATCTCTTCATATCTTCCTGTACAAACACGGCAGTGCCAAAAATCTATCTGGTTCCATCAAATTAAGACTTAATGCTAATGTATAGCTTATCTGTGGGTCTTTTACCTATATGTTCTAAAATGTCCATCAATAGAAAAAGTATCTTGTGTCAAGCGCGATTTATCTCGCGTTGCACATCTTAGCCTCACAATACAGGTTTCTAATCTAAGTTGCTTATGTTAGTACCTACCTACCAAGTCGTTTGTTTACAGCGATTCCTTGAAAATTACATAAGTTTTAACTGAAACTGCGTGACATGTCGCTGAAAAATAAGAAAATTATGTTTTATTGTGTAAATACACTTTTTATTGAAGTTATTGTATTCTAAGTAAATTGAAGCTCAATGAAAGACTGAAAGAACTCAATTGGCTCAAACTAGACTTTAGATATACCTACTTATTATTTAGTAACTACGTAGGGTAGTTAGAAGAAGTGTTATAAACACAGCAGCCTAGACCAAAGTAAAAGTATTTTTCCCAACAGAAAGTTGGAGTTAGGTTTTTAGATAAATATGTTAAGTTATTTTATGTCTAAAGTGATTGATCTCTTTCAAAAGACATATACAATAAATTAGTATGTAGATATTTGTGTATAGGCATAAATTTTATGAACTTCCAAATGCACCTATAATTGCTCAATTTCTGTACCTACTAAGTTTTATTTTAGCGTGTATTTTTTATACATAATTTATTAGATTATATAGTACCTAAATAAATCACACAGAATAAGAAAGGAAGGGTCGTGGGGGCAAATCCAACTCGGTGTATAACTTTTGGGATATATGATTTTATATGTATTTGATTTTTTTTCCATTGTACTTATTTCGTATCCTTATATAAATATTTAATCAGAAACTTTTTTACTGAATTTAAGACATATACTTGAGATATTTCCACAGAAAACGTTTTCATAGAACGATTAAATAAACTACATTATTTTAAAGCCATACTTATAAACATATTTAAAAAATACCGCTTAAAACGAGTCCTGTCACTTTTTGTAATTTTTATTATTATTATCATAATTAATTGGGCTCCTTCTTATCACATTTTTTGTATGTATTATAAAATTGTGTATAAATTGTATTCTACATTTATATTTTTGTATAAAAATCGATGTACAAAATGGATGCTTTCCAAAGAATCTCGTTGATCGTCGTGTACGTTTTAAGTTTTTTCCAATAAGAGATCTCCCGGCGTTTTTTTTAAGATGTCTGAACATCCTAGACGATTTTATGTCGTTTGTTAGTTTTATGACAGTTGCTGTCATTAGTTTTAATGAACATTTTATAAAAAGTAAAAACTAAACTTTAAGCAAAGATGACTGTGTTTTATTTATTGTTTTAAATTATTAATGACATGAGGTTGACATGGGTGATTGAGACTTAGGTGGCGAAGAAAGGTAAGAAACTAAACAACTTAACAGTTTTCATGTTAACGTCCGATTCAACTTAACGTCCCTAAGCAAGTATCCTATCCGGTATATCAATTTTAATACAAAAACGTCAGTTTTTTTACTATAATTTTAATACAAATGCAAAAAAATACAAACTACTGCAAACTTTTGGTACATACCCAATGTACCAACATAATAATAATAATGCTGGACAATCCACACAGCATCATCTAGCCCCAAATAAATAATAAAATTAATACAATACATTACATACATATATAGAAATATACCTACATAGAAAATACCCAGAATAAATATTTGCAGACCATACAAACATTTACCCTAAGGCGGGAATCAAACCCGCAACCTCCTGTGTCGCAGGCGGATCTTCGCCCGCCGCGCCACATTGGTCGTCTAAATATTTCAGTCTTCCCTCTATTTACGGGAACTATAGTAGATTTTCTGTAAAAAAGAGGCATATCTAAAAATTTTGCGCAGCTGTGTAAATCTTACACTTACGATAAATCCAAAGGCCTGTTTATACCTACTTACTTTTCTAAGGTATCATAATATTTTTAATAAATATTGATCCCTTATTTTGATTGGAGGCTAACTCTTATCCATTAGTTGAAACCCATGTCTGCAAGTTGCAGCTGACGACGCGTTGGTGTAACTGTTCTGGCATCAATACTTTCAACTGTTTCAGGGATCTTCAATAGCGGCAACCTAGATGTTCTGGGGTCTTTATCTCTACTTTGATTGCACTACAAATTGATCAATGTCCAAATGCGAACGACCATGTAGTGCAACACTGTCCCTATCTGAGGTCCTAGGATCACCCACACGTGCAGAGCCGGTATATAAGCTGGGGGTGTCTTTAGGATTGTCAGAAGTCGTCTTCTCCAACAACAGACGACACTCAACTGGCATTGAGATGAAGTTATTGGTGCTTACGGCGATTATCGGTGAGTTAACTTCTCAAATTGCGAATTATTTTTTGTAACAAAAATGTAAGAACAATTTCTAAACGTATTAAAATAAGTAGATAAGTAGGTTAATGCAGAAGCGAAAGATTTCTATTTTTGTTCTAAGTATATTTATAAGGCAAAGCGAACCCAAAACATGCACCTAATTTGCAGTCTTGATTCGCAGTAAAAAGAAAATATACTTGCTATGTTTATGGGCCCTTGAAAATGACGTAAAGGTGGGTAATTTGATAAAGCATTAAGTACACGCATATAATGTTTAATGCAGGTAAGCTAGAGGTTGTTTTCAACAAATTTAAGAAATGTATATTGTCTTCTAGCCGCCGTCTCAACATCCCAGTTGAGCGGAAACCAGCAACCAGAAAGCCAATCACCGTGGCAAGTTGGAAAGCTATACCGCTATGATGTGGAAGCCCGCACCCTGGCGCGGCTCCACGAGGGTGCCAGCTCCGGAACAGTCTTTGTCGCCCGCTTCATTGTTCGCGTCCCCGCTCCCGGAAAGCTATACGCCAAGCTCGAAAACCCGCAGCACGCCCAGATTCACCAAGAACTCCCTAACAACAGGGACCTACCCGAGAACCTCAAGTTCCAACCGGTAGCCAACCTCGACAAGCCCTTCGAGATCGTTCTTGACGGGGGCCGTGTTGTCTCCCTCAGTCTACCAGCTTCTTTCTCCCTCCCTCACGAGAATCTGCTCAAGGGTTTGATCGGTGCGCTCCAGGTAGATCTTTCCACTCACCACAATATCCACGGATCGCAGAACAACTATGACAAGGAAACTCAACAAGGTCTGTTCAGGAAGATGGAAGCTGATGTTACTGGTGACTGCGAGACCCTCTACTCTGTGTCTCCTGTTGCTGCCGAATGGCGTCGTGAGCTACCAAACTTCACTTCGGAGGAAGATCCTATTGAGATCACTAAGAGTAAAAACTACGGACATTGTCACCACAGAGTCGCCTACCACTTTGGAGTGCCTGAAGGCGCGGAATGGACTGGTACTGCTCACAAGCCTGAAGAAGAGCAATTCATAAGAGGCGCTACTGTGGCCCGCATTCTCGCGTCCAAGCAAGGACATATCTACAAATCTGAAACCACCAGCACTGTTCATGTCCACCCCCACCTTTACGGCAAACAGAAAGCTGAAGTTTACAGTGATGTGCGATTCAACTTGGCATCCCTGGAACAGGACAGTGAAGCAGAATGGCAGAAGCCTGAGGACAGCCGTTTGATCAAAACCCTTCTATACTCTATGTCTACCAAACAGACTGCTTACCATGACAGATCTTCCTCATCTTCATCATCATCGTCTTCTGAATCCCACGAGCATTTTCAAATTGCGGACAAGAAAAACCGGGCTCGTCGATTTGCACCGAAAGTCGTAGCTGTGAGCAAGGCCATTGCAAAGTCCCATGAGTCCAGCTCGTCAAGCTCTTCGTCTTCGAGCGACTCCTCTTCAGCTTACGTTAACGATGAGATTCCAACCATTAATGAGCCAGCATACGCTGCTTTGTACATGAGCCCTCAGCCTCACACTGACAAAAAGCAAAATACCATGAACGCCCAAAAGCTGCTGCAAGACATCGCTCAGCAGTTGCAGAACCCCAATAATATGCCCAAGGCCGACTTCCTCTCCAAATTCAACATCTTAGTCCGCGTGATTGCTGCCATGAGCACTGAACAGCTCAGCCAGACCAGCCGCAGCATCGAAGTAGCCAAGTCGTCAAACAACATTATCAAGTCTGACATGTGGATGATCTACCGTGATGCCGTTGTTCAGGCCGGTTCCCTACCAGCCTTCCAGCAGATTAAAACCTGGATTCAGACAAAGAAAATAATGGGAGAGGAAGCCGCTCAAGTTGTCGCTACTCTTGCCAACACTCTTCGGTACCCAACTAAGGAAGTTATGTCTCAGTTCTTCAAACTGGCCATCAGCGCTGAAGTTAGCCAGCAAAGATTCTTGAACACTTCTGCTTTGATCGCCGCCACCAGGCTCATTAACATGGGCCAGGTCAACAATGACACCGCCCACGCTTACTACCCTACTCATATGTACGGACGACTTGCTCGCAAACACGACACCTTCGTTTTGGACGAAATTCTGCCATACCTTTCTGAGCAACTGAAGAACGTTATTGAGCAAGGAGACAGCAGCAAGGCTCAAGTATTCATCCGTGCTATTGGTAACCTGGGCCACCGTGAAATCCTCAAGGTCTTTGCACCATACTTGGAAGGCCAGATTCCGACATCTACTTACCTTCGCGTTCAGATGGTCGATAGTCTGATAGTCCTGACTCAGCAGGAAGACAAGCACGTGCGAGCTGTCCTTTACTCCATCTTGAGAAACAGTGCCGAGCACTATGAAGTAAGAGTGACTGCCATCAACAGGATTTTCAGGGCCAGGCCCACGGCTACTATGATGCAAGCTATGGCACAGATGACCCACGATGATCCCAGTGTGCAAGTCCGTGCTGCCCTAAAATCAGGCATTGAGTCTGCTGCTAAATTGAAACACCCTCGCTACATGGATTTGTAAGTACCTTTTAATTAACATTAAAAGCTATCTTTTGACTTTAGCCTTGCTCACATACTATCTAGATAAAAAATTATATGTATTCCGTTCAATCACAAACTAATCCAAATAGGTCCAAATCACATCTATCGCGAGTCTAAGAACAAAGAATAATCGACTGCAATTAATTTTTTTTTAGGGCCAGAACCGCTGAAGCCGCTAGGTGGATGCTTACCAAAGAGAAGTTCGGTTTCCAACAGTCCATCAACAACCTGAACGACAATTACGAACTCAACGGCATGAACATCTTCAGCTCTTTGTCATCCGTTGGAAGCGAAGACAGTGTATTCCCCAAATCTTTGTGGTACTCTCTGAAGACCAAAAACTCCGGTCTCAACAGCAACATGGTAATATTTGAGTTCTAGAGTTGATTAAATTGCAATAAAACTGCCACTTTTAAATCCATAAAATAGATTACATGATACTATTTGCATGTTTCAGATCCAAGCTTCATTCTCCAGCGTCCAACAGTTCGTTGAATACCTAAAGGAGACCACCCTCGTACCTTACCCCAAGTCCCAGGCTAACCACAAGTACCCCGCAGAGAAGATCGCCCAGATGCTCAACATCAAGCGCGACCCAGAACAGCCTCTAGAAGCATCTGTCTACATCGACCTCATCAACCAGCAGAGATTCTTTACATTCAGCGAAGATGATCTGAAGCAACTACCACAAGACATCAAGAAATATATGACTGAAGTCGCTCAGGGAGTCGACAAGCACTACACTAAAGTTCTTTACCAAGCTCAGGTTTCTATCATGTTCCCTCTTGTCATGGGTATGCCGTTCATCTACAAATACAAGGAACCCTCTGTAATCCACATTCAGAGCAAAGCTAAGGGAGACATTAGCTACAACCACCAAGAAAACGGTTTCCAGGCAAGCATGGACAAAGAAATTCAGTTTACCTATGCCAGAAACCTTGATGGCAGTGTTGGTTTTATGGATACCCTGTCCAACCACCACTCCAGTGTTGGCATCGTGAACAAGCTCCAACTGAACGTACCTGTAAAGATAAACATTCAGCTTAAGCCTAAAGAACTCAAGATTCGCGTGCAGCCTCTTCACCCTGAGGTGGACACTACCCTGATCCACTACAGTGTGTGGCCTTACAGCTCTAGCCAGAAGAAGGACGGTCTAGTTACCATCTCCCAAGATCCTACCACTAAGGTCATCGAGCGCGCAAGAAAAGTGTACGCTACTGACCACAAGGTTGGTCAGAGTGTTGGAATGCTCTTCCATCTCCAGGGATACTCATACTCCCAGGACTTCAGAAACATGAGGAAGTTGTTCCCTTCATCCGATTTACTGTCCAACATCATGTACACATTTGACCAACAGGACATTGCTCTTACTCACTTAAACTTCAGACATCTCGGCAAACAGTCTCAGAACAAGGCTGTCAATTTCAACGTCGTTTATGGTTAGTTATTTTGAGTACCTAAAAAAATAGGCAATAACAAAATAATAGTCATAATAATGTCAGTTAAAACCTTGTAAGTAATTTTGCGTTATTTGATTTCAGACAAGCTTCAGAACCAAAAGCAGGCTGGCGAGATCGGAGAAGCTACTGAAATCAATGAAGTAGCTCCTAACAGCGAGGCTCGTCGTCAAGAGATCACGAAGCGCGCTGCCTCCGGAATCAACACAGCTCGCGTTCAGGTTGTCGACCTTAGCGCCATCTTCGACGGACCTCAAAAGGCAGAGTATATCCTGACCGCTGCTCTTGGGGAATCCCCAGTTGACCCTAAGATCCAATACGCTGTTTACGCTGGTGTTAATTCACCTCAGGGCAACAACCAGGTTAACGCTGTCGGTAAAATCCAGAAGCCTGAAATTACCAGTTTGAACTTCTTGCAAGCTCTCCAGAAACAGCTTAAGGCTTCCATCAGATCTGACATCAAGTTCGGAAAGACAGGCCACATTCAGATACAAGCACTGGCCCAGCGCAGCGATAAGTATACTGAAGAACTCAAAGCACTGCCGACAGCTCAGCAGTGCATTAAGGAGATTGCTCAGGACAACTACTACCAGTACGCTTGCCACAAAATGATCGTTAGGGCACACGCTCCCGATAGCCTAGAAGCGACTATTACATACAAGAACGTTGACCAACAGTATAAGAACATGACTTTCCACTTGTACGATATGGTGCAGAAACTTGATTTCTGGAACAGCGATGTGAACCCCTTGAAAACTAACCCCGAAGGAAAAGTTCAAATCAAGGTAAACGCAGCCTACACCCAGGATATCCTAGACTGGTCTATGACGTCCAAATACGGTCACATTCAGATGAACAATGTGGTTATCCCAAGATGGAGCGCTAGTGCTCTGGCATTCTACGAGCCCTTCAGGTTTTACGACCGGGTCCAGAATCACCTAACTCGTCACCAGTACCAACGTAAGTACCTACATGACCCTAGTCTATTAGTTTGTAGAGCACATATTACTTACATGCAATATGCTATCTTCACTATTTTAACCAACTTCGCGGGCTGTGCAAATACGGCCACGGTTTTTAATAACACTAATCTCAGCTTTTTCTTCTGTTATTTATGATAAAATTTCCACAGCCTTCTGCTCAGTCGACGGCTCCAGTATCAGGACTTTCAGCAACCGCAGCTACGACTACACCCTGTCGCGCTCCTGGCACGTGCTGGTCCAAGACCAGGCCAACGAACACAAGAACTGGCAAGACCTTGTCATCCTCGCTAGAAGACCCAGTCCCAAGCAGCAGGAAATTTACATTTCTTATAAGTGAGTTTTTTTATCACATATCATGACAATACACGTACCTACTACCTATGTTTGTAAAAAGCTAGGACATCATTCATCATTGTAATAGTTACGTTAGGTCCACACCTGCTATTACATATTACAAATTTGAACCCATTTCAAGTATGCAGTAAGCAAGCAGTCGGGCAGAATCGAGCGACAAACATGTAAAATAAAAATGGCGTTTAAAATATTACTGGCAAGGTTTACAAGCATTGTTTTTTAATTTTCAGATCGGAAACTGGTAAGGACTTGGAGATCGAAATCACTCCTGCCCCTGAAGGCCAAAAACACAAGGTGCAAGTCAAAACTAACGGAAAGAAGGTATCTGATGGAGATCTTACCATGTTCTGGGATGATGTCTCCAACAAGCATCTCCTGAAGTACTACACTCAGACCGATGGTGTCCTGGTTCTGTCCATCGACCAGAGCAGAGTCCGTGCCGTCTATGATGGACAAAGACTAGTGGTACTTTCCAACGTTCACCGCAACACAGCCCGAGGTATCTGCGGTCACATGTCTGGAGAACCCCGTGACGATTACGAAACCCCCTACGGTCTTGTAGATAAACCCGAACCTTACGCAGCGTCTTTCGCTCTGAACGACGAAAACAGCGACCCTAAGACCCAGGAATTGCAGACCATGGCCAAGCAACAAGCTTACCAGCGCAAGAACAAATACACAGCCATCCTCCGATCAGACATAGAGTGGTACAATAACATGCAGTCTTCGTCTGAAGAAAACGAAGGCGGCCAGACCGTTTACAGGTCAAGGAGCTACCAGAAACAGAGAGTGCCTTGCCAGTTGCAGCAACAGGTTCAGTTCTACGAGAACCATGGAGAGATCTGCATCACCACCAGTCGTCTGCCAGCGTGCCAGTCACACTGCAAAGGAGAAGGGTACAAAGTCCAGCCAGTACAGGTCGCCTGCAGGCCGAAGCTAGACCAGCAGTATTGGGCATTCAAAGACCAGATCCGCCAGGGACAGAACCCTCAGGTTTCCGGAGTTCCTCAGCTGAGGCAATACAAAGTTCCCACTGCGTGCTCAGCGTAAGATTTTAGATTTTATCAAACGACACGGCCTGAAATGATGCTATTAGAATAATATCAAAAATATCGTATTTATAAAACTTTTAGATTGTATCGTATTTATGTATACAAATTCCATAAAAAATTGTATGTGTATTGTATATACGTTATATGTATCTATTTATTATTAAATATAATTATATTAGTATTATTATAAATATTTTTTTAGAATAGAAAACGAGCAAATGTAAAAATCAATAAAAAAATATCTATGAATGAAAATTTATTTCTATGTAACTAGGGGATAATACCAAGATATACCTAGCTAGTAGGTATACTTGGTAGGTGGTGGGTACGATGTAGGTAGGTACATTGAGTTCGTAAGAACGTGAGCTACGCGAGAATACATGGGTTGTTACATGAGAAGTTGTATATTAATGGTTTACTATGAAACCATTTCAAAAGCAAAATCTGACCAACTAGATTTTCATTTATTTGGTGCATCAACAAGGTACCTATATGCGTAAAATTTATAACACACCAAAAACAGCAATCTAAGTGAAATTGCGATCATCTGATCGGTGCGTTGACCTCGCTGTACGGAATATATCGCTGGTAAATAAGAATTTCTGCAAAATAACCGGGGAAAGTTAATCTTAACATTTTATACCAATGACTGACTGATTGACATGTAGGCAACGCAAAGCCTAAACCACTGGTCGTAGAGACTGGAAATTTTTTGAGTAGGTATATTCGTCTTGCTGTGTAGAGGTACGCCTCTACATATTATACCTACTACTCGTAGTATAATAGTATTATAGGTACTAGTAGCATTATAGGTACTAGTAGCATTATAGGTACTATTTTTTTTTGCCATAGCAGGTAAACGAGCCACCTGATGGAAAATGATCACCATCATCCATGGACACCTGCAACACTTGAAGCGATGCTGATGCGCTGCTGGACCTTTCAGGAAAAGATAAACCCGTTTTGTGAACTTCATATTAAAACTATGCGGGAAGACCGAAGATGGTTCCACAACTTACTCGTGCGCGGTAAAATGACCGTAAAAAACGAGTGGTTGTGGAACTAGCCATAGAGGTAGTGCGGAATTTTCCGCGAATTCTATTGGCGGGATTGGGGAATTCGGCAATAGGCACCAAATTAAATAACTCCTCGGAACACTCCCCATTGTATAGTATAGACGATAGAGCACACAGAGATCCTACAACTCTCCGCAGACTTAAGGGATCTAGATCGTCTGTGATCTTTGAATCACCTGGCGCGGCGGGCAAATGTCCACCTGCGACGAAGGAGGTTGCGGGTTCGATTCCCGCCTTGAGATAAATGTTTGTAAGATCTGCAAATATTTATTCCGGGTGTTCTGGGTATTTTCCTTGTATAATAAAAAATATGTATATCAGTCATCTAGTACCCACAACACAAGCTCTGCTTAGCTTGGGTCTGGATGATTGGCTGTGTGGATTGGCCAGCACTATTATTAAATTATTAAAAAAACACGTTTTCATTCATAGTTTTTGTAATAAGCGTAATGTATGGGTCATCTCCGTCCATCACTATGTATCTTAGACAAATAACTGTTTACAGACTAGCTAGGTGTCTTTTTCTTTCTACTTACCTACATGTAATTTGCTATAATGATTTTGTAAGGCGTTGCATGAAGTCTCTAAGGTAATGTAAGATACCATAGTAGGTAGGTACCTATACGGAGGTAGAAAAGTTACACAGTTGTACTAGTTCTAACTAATTAGCTGATGATGAAGAATAATGAAGATGATGAAAAATAGTAACAAGCATAGATTAGTTATCATAGTTAACTTTGGAACTGCTTTGAGGCTCTTACCTGCAGATTCCACGAAAAAAGGAGTGAGACGTGAATTGATGAAGTCAAAGTTGGACTGGACATTGTCAATGTTATTGTAGATATGTCAAATCAATGAAATAAAAATGAAAAATGAAAATGCTGAGCTGGCCCAAAGCTGGTATTCGAGATGAAAAACTGGTACCTCTGAGTTCCACTGTAGCGCTGCTAACACTGTTAAATATTTAAACTTTGTCGGAAATCACATCCCAGATTAAAATATTGATTTTAGGTACAGCTTTTTATACCGCTAATAAAGGCCAGTAATCATCGAGGGCACACAAGAAATATCACTTTAAATATTTTTGATATTATATTACATGTCTGATGCAGCATGTAAAATACTTTGGGAAAAATTTTACGAAATTTTGACAATTATTTGAGCAAATATTATATTGTCGGTGTTTCTTTGTTAGTCAACGGCTAATTTTGGTATTTTAACATACAAGGACCGTACCATGTACCATGTACCTACCTTATTTGTCTTGATGCAATCGAGACAATAAAAACTGGTATAGGTACCTACCAGTAAGTTGGTACGTCTGACATCCCTGAAGTCATCGATTGAGCCCGGCTATTGTGCGACCATGGACAACACAAACCGGGATTTCACAACAATGCACAGGCAGGAATATGCAGCCAGGAATTCATCTACACATGGACATAAAATTCATGGTTGGACATTCCTTAATCTGTTTTGAGCGTGTACAACCAAGAAATGCATGACCGGGGAACTGGAGACCGTCGCTCTGAATAGTCGAACGAAAGCCTATGTTGTAGATGTAGCTGTGTATTTGCATCAAAAACATTAGATGTAGTATGAAAGTTTCACAATAAATGTCATACACACAACTTTGACCAACCTTACAACTCGATCAAATTTTTTTCTGGTGCAGCGCTGTGTCTATTGCTGCCGGCTCCGCTCATCTAGCATCTGCCATACTGGCATCGTGCTTCGTATTTATGTTCTATCTTAGCTTAAAATTTACATTTAAGAGGTACCTATCACCCCTTGAAAATGAGTGCAAACGAAACATAAGTTTTGATATCAAATTAAATGGTTGTACATATTTTCTATTTTATACAATCTGGTAAACACAGTTAGGAAACACAACCTTGAAATTAGATGCCAAAATGTACACCATATCCAGGCCTTGTTATGGTTGTGTTTTGTTTTCCATGGTTGTGAAATGATGCCACCCGATAATTGATTGATTGGTATTTAAATTTATTTATTTTCTTTTTGTTGATTTATTTTCCGGTTTCGCGGACCGCACCGCGATGCTAATTGTAAGTTTAATTAAAGTAGAAGATTATCTAGAAATAAATATCACACCTTTTTATGTTAAATCAGTGCTGCGCCAATGACTTACCTTATATAAAAACGTGAAACAAAATATTAAAAACCGCTGTGATTCGTGTTTTGAACAAAATTTAAATTTCTCCTTGGAACCCGGAAGTCTCATTCAATTTTTTCAGGTAAGCAGGTGGCCATAATATTGTTTTTAGTTGTGTTTACTGAATAGTTCTTTATGGAACTTCCTATCTAGATAGCTTCAGGTAATTAAACCAGCCTGTCTTCTCAAAGTAATTTTATTAGTGATGAATAATCAATCATTTATGCTCTACCCACTCTATGATACGGAGTTCATGATGATTAAGTAATTAATGTATCTCTACAGTACCTAAGTCTAAGAAAGTATTCAATAAACATTGTGGACATTTTTTTAAATCATTTAGCCCCAAAAGAAGTGAAGCTTGTATTATGGGAACGTCTGGACTGAAATAATACATATAAAAGTATTTTTTTGTAAAAACATACTTTGAATACAGTAAAATACTCGGCACAGTACAAACATCTATGTTGACCATAAATGATTGTTCTCATGGGGATCGAACCCACAACCTACAGTGCAGAAGGCTGAGTCACTACTGTTAGTAGCATATAAATAAATAGGTAGGTACATACAATTATAAATACTTGTAGGTATTAGCTGTAATTGTCTATACAACTTAAATACATAAGGGTGTACATAACATAACTACTTATGAACGGATACTATTCTTCTAAATGGGGATATTAGCGAGCACATAAAAATAAAATAAATTCAGGTACTTTTAAATATCAATAGTGAGTCTGTAAAAGATCTAGTAGGTAGCTTGAAGCTTGAAATGATCATAATTTACTTCTGGACCTACATTGTATATTTATAAAAGTACATCTTTGCAAATCGCATTTTAATCCTTTCCTGGTTCACACTTAGAACACAATATAACACCCCAATTAGAACAAACATAATATTATATTCATCTAATCTATACCAATTATAAGAATCTTTCCCCTGACTGACTGACTGGGATATAGACAACATACAACCTAAACCACTGGTCGTAAAGACTTTAAATTTTCAGAGTATATTTGTCTTGGTGCGTAGAGGTGTGTACTAAGGAATTCCTGAAATTCAACATCTAAACGTGTACAGCGGTGGTTGAAATTTGTATAAAAATAGCTTCACACAGGCAAAGTCGCGCGCGTTTCGCTAGTATAACATGATTATAATAGCTACAACTCTTCACCGGTAGTAGCTTTGTCACTTGTGGTATTACTTGCCTGGTCGTATTAACAGAGCAATGCCTCAGTGTGATTATCATTGGAGTGTCCAAAAAATAAAAAAAATACAAGATATTTATTTGGAACAGTTAACTTAGTGGTAGGTACCTACATAACAAAAAAACATACAATGTAACCCATAACATAACTAATCTTAGCCAGTTCCACATTTATTGACCATAACATTTACTTTTAAAGGCTAAGATGCTTGATATAGCCAAGCCACCTATACCAGCATATCCTCTTAGGCAAGCCTAGTAAATTGGGGCAGGGCGGACTGGTTTCCGCAACTAGGCTGCTGGTGGGCATTTTTTGCGTGACAGGTGGTGCTTGCTAGTCGAGCCACCTGATGTCGTCCAGTAAAGCCAACATCTTGCTTATGTCAGCGCAGGCCTCCGTAGGTGTACCTGGTGTTCCGAGGTGGTATACTCGTGGAGTTACCATACTGGTGCATACCAGGAGTAGGGGCAGGGCATAAACCACATAACCAGCTAAACCAAGGCCGCTGTATTGAGTCATCTAGCTAGGACATTAATCCGGGACTAATTACGATTTTCATGGAATTTTGTGTTGTTTACCTTCATTCAGTAAGCTAATATATATACCAACCAATTAGGTAGGTAGGTACTTAAGTATAAGAATCTTTATCCTGGCTGGCTGACTGACTAACTGAATTGACTGACGAGAAGAGTGGTTGAAACAGTTGAGCGTGATTTAAAAGGGGGTAGGCAATGGTTTAGGTCTTCTTTATGGTTTTCCAAGCGTTGTTTGTTACTGTCGTAAGCAGTGGTCCAGTTGCGTCAGGCACACGTCACAGCCGCGCCTCCCTTCCCCGGTACACGATTGGCTGCGCGTGACCTTAGTCACGTGCGCTGAATGCAACGGGCCAGTTGCGCCTTATAACCAACACGTGCAAATAGAATCGATTTACCTAGAATCTATCTACACTACATGATGATATAATTAATCTGTAGAGGTTGAAAAGTCTACCTACCTGCCTACCTACCTACCTACTTACATTAAAGATATTTTCTGAAGTAATAGAATTAAATAAAAACCGACCAAGTGCGAGTCGGAGTCGCGCACGAAGGGTTCCGTACCATTCATTATCTATAAAAAAAACGGCAAAAATCATATTTGTTGTTATAGCGGCAGAAATGTTTGACCTTTGGGTACAGAACCTTAAAAATGATGAATTTCAAATAAAAGGCAAAAGTTAAACTGGTTTCCGATGTTGAAAATGTCATGCTGGCATTTATACTTCTCAGATAAAATGCTCGTTTTTCTCGTTATGCAGATTGACTTGGGTTGCTTAACATTATTGTCGCTAAATTCCTATCTGTATATGATTTTAACTTACCTACACAACATGATCGAGACCGTATTAAATATAATTCTTTACATCATCAATCACCTCTTTATTCCTTTCAAAGTCAAATATCATTTATTCAGTAATATCCGCAGGGATCATCTTGAAACGTCTTAAATCTACGCAAATCTAAGCGCCAGTTCCTCGCGACCATGCCTAGAAGAACCGGCAAGAAACTTACGGCTTGGTTCCTACCGTTATTTTGTATGATCCTTTTACAAAGTAATAATAAAAAATCTGTGAAAATGTTTAGCTTATATGTGGGTCTTTTATCTATAATTCCTAAAATGTCCATCAATAGAAAAGTATCTCGCTTTAAGCGCGACATATTATTATCTCGCGTTGCACATCTTAACCCGGATGATTTTTTACTTTTTAGACACCTTAGACCTTCGATAAAAATTGTTGATTGAATAAACCATCGTTGTGGTCTATTCGTCTAAGTTAAATAGGCATGTCAATTCACTTATCATTTTGTTTTGAAGTTTTAAACAAGTATTTTTCTTCATTGATGTGTATTATACCTATCCGGCATGGCTTCTGACAGCACTAACTTCTAAATTACTTTTTATTATACCTAGCCCCACGCTTCCTCATGACCCCTGCAAAAACAATTGGTATATCATTGTCAATTACCTATCGCAAATTCTACTTTATCATCTCATAATATAAGGTTCAGTATTTACTGCATTCGCTTCAAATTCGATTACCTCTCTCCAATTTCAACTCTATTCCATCATCATAAGCTCTAATGTTTCATTCACCAGGAGTATCAAATTAGCCAAGGTTGTTTTGCGATTTGCGTATGTCGTCTAGTTTGATAGATATTAATCGTTAATATCAATTTTCAAACCATAATGGCATTGAATGGTTTTAAGTAGGTATGTAATGTACCTACGTACCTACCTAGTTTGGAGATTGCGGCGGCGCGCCTCTTTGTAGGTATTTTTATAAAACACAGACTGAAAACAATGGTGTACCTACCTACTTAGCGAAGAGCGCGCGACTTGACCTGCGTAAAATTATTTTTATACAAACTATACCTACCTGTTGAATTTCGGGAATTCCTTTTTTAGTGCACATCTACGCACCTAGACGAATATAAGTAAGTACCCTAAAAATTTCAAGTCTCTTCGACCAGTAGCTAAAGCTGTGATTCTTAGATTTGGTATAGATATAGATTTTGGTATTTTGCCATCATCATCAGCCTAAATAAGTCCACTGCTGGCTTCCTCTATATGATCTGGAGGAGTTTACCAATGTCACCGCGCTTGACAGGCGAATTGCTGACCGCAGCGTCGTCGGTGGTTAGTCCACTGGAGTTACTACTGCTACCCACCTCTTGGTATGTCCCTTTGTTTATTTGTGGTCAGCGTGAATCGTTAAAGTAGTAACTCATGGCAGTAACAGAACTAGGGCACAACTCGTGTAAAATAAAATAATAAACTTTATTGAGGACAAACACTAGCATTAAATTACTTATGAACTAATGCAAAAAAAGAAACAAAAATTATTGTCTTACAATGTTCGGTCTTCCGGTCAATTATCGCTGGTCGCGATATCTTCCAGGCAACCGTAAAAAAACAAAATATAAATCCAAGTTTACATAATAAGAATGTAGTACCTACCTACAACAGCAGTCTAAAATTACAACTGACTGACAAACTGATTTAAAATTTTTGGAGTTGAAGATAGTTCAATTTAAAGCTTTTGGCTATATAATCTGACTGTAGTAGAGTAGATAATATTATTTTATTATCAGAACATCTAGATTAAGCCGTTTCGATTTGTCGCTTATTCACAAGTAGCTATCTTTAAAAAGTTATCTGTTAAACTATCACTATGACGCGTGCAGGCTAAAATAGATTGCAATTGGAATCCAGCAACAACGTGACATTAGAAAATCTTTTATATTTCTTAGTAATTCCACTTCCTACGACATTCTTTCTCTGTTTTATATTAGTCTATGCAACGTCACTTTTGAACACCTGAAATAGGTATAGTCGTCTCAGGATTGACTTTTCCCTTGGCGTTTAAGATTAGAGCACTTGTGGTCCAGTGGTATAAACCGGGTGTAATAAGACCACTTCTGAATACTCCAGGAACGTATAACGCTACCTGTAGCAAGTTCCAATAAAATACCACTTGGCTGACAGTCAAATACATTTAGAGTAATACGATTATTTTACTGAAATTCCTATTTATCAACCAGCCATGTATATCGTACAGCGGTCAGCGACCGCGCAGTGGCGTTCGGCGCTAGATCAACGCACCGATCAGATGATTGCGATTTCCTTTAGACTGCTGTTTTTGGTGTTTTGTCGTTTTTACGCGTTTTTAAATAAGTTGATTAGGTAGGAGTAGGGTGATTATCGATATTGATGCGGAAAAAACGGACAAAATGTAACTATCGTTTTTTTATACTTACGTCAAAATGTCTTCATAATACATCTATCATTATCATCAAAGTTAACAAACCTATCATTGTTTATCATTTACGTTACATCGCGATCAAAGATGTTATAAGATGTTGAATTGTTGATAAATCGATGTGTTTAAGTCACGTCCATTGGAAACTGCCAGTGTGTACTTTAGAAGATCGATCGCACATCTGGCTGTAGCGTTGCTTCACTATTATCAAAGAAAATTTTCCTTGTATCAGCAGTATTACTTCTAAAAATATCTAGGCAATCAAAGAGAAGATTTAAAGGAAAACTATCAGGTAATTACTATTATTATGGTATCAGGTAAACTATTCAGTAGCTTTTCATTTTTCATTAGAATTCAGACTCAGTTCACGTCCGTATCCCAACTCCTGCACCTCTTTGGGGGTTAAATTTTAAGAATTCCTTTCTAACTACACCCCTACACGTACTATCTGCAAAATTTCCGCAGTACCAAGATTTAAAAAAAATTAAATCTTTACTACCAGCTGCCAGGTTAGGTTTTGTAATTGTTTTTGATTATATCCACTAGTTTACGTAAGTATTTAAATAATATATTTACTCGTACAAACCAAATAATGTAACCGTCATTTATTAAAAAAAAATAGCATCACAACTTAATTCCCAAGCACGGTAGATATCCCCTCAGTCTCTTAGTATCAAGTACCTATTTCTTTGAGATTCTTTGAAAATGCCTAAGGGGATAGTCAAAGGTACATTCAAATATGACATTTGGTACATACCCACATTTTGCAGTAATTGGTATTCCATTCGAGACAGGTTAACAAGATCATCGCCGCTGCTAGCATACTAACTGGTTTCTTCACGATGTTTTCCTCCACCGCTTGAGAGCATTGATATTGCGCACATAATTTTCTGACCAGAAAAATTCATTGATTGAGAAAAACTTTTGGAGCCGTCACTGAAACCCATTTTGAGGTCGTGTGTGGTAATTTTATGAGGTCCTTAATGATGACCTAGTCCTTCACTGGTGTTAAGTGCGCAAACCCCTCAATATGACAAACAAAAATATCATGCGTCATCGTCAGAGCACACACATCTCTGCTCTTCAGAAGTTACCAAACCCGCGGCTGCTTCTGAGAAGTGCGTGCGTGACGAGCACTGCGTATGCGTAGCCAGTTACGTGACTTTTTAAAACAGTCGTAGAATGCTTCGATTCCCGTTGATGACATATTTCATCATCAACCCAAACGAGGTTCATCTCAGCGGTCATTGAAAGGTCATGTCATCTTTCTATTTATACGAACAATTATGTAACCAGTTTTATGTCTAGCTATTTTCATAACTCATCAGCATTATCTAGTCGTGGTAAAAATAAAAAAAAACTCGCATCTTTGGGCTAATTAAGTCCTGATATTACCTACATTATGAAAATTACATATTTATTCGACAAGAAAGTTGTATCTCTACTAACGAGGAAGTCGTAATTATTTATTTTTATTGTGCTTATCTAAACTTTTCCTGTTTGGTTTATTAATTTGAGAACTTATAATCAGTCTGTAAGTTATCAAGGCTACTACCTGGCTTTTTCCTAACTAGGGCACGAGACAATCAAACTCTTTGCAGAAACATTGCGCAACACCACAGCGGATTTCATTGCATAGTGAGTTCGCTTTGCAAGCATTGTGTGTAATGTAAGTTGTACACAATGGACGTCACTTGTTGAATCTGAAACGATTTGTGGTTTATCTTTGGAATAATATTCTGGTCCAATAATTCCGGTGTCTGTTCGTCTGTCGTATCATAATTTATGGGGGTCAAACGGGTTTTTTACAACAATTTTCTATCCCACTGAGTGTCAACTAACTAAAAGCAGTTCTAGTGGACTCCATTGGAGCTTCACACTACTATCAACAGAGAAGGTACCAAATGTGTATATTTCTTACACGATGCAACGCTAATAATTCTTCTTCGTCCGATAAGTGGCAGTAAAGTGGGTGTGTGCCTCATTATCAAGAACTGCAATACGTTGCACCGGACACTATGAATAAGGCCAACAACTTTCTAACTGGGTCTGAGCTTGTTGCATTCACGAGCATCTGTCGGTCATTATCGTTTTTGCTGATTCGACAAACACCTGGCTCTGACCCTGGCCCTGTTCTGACCAATCATAAGCCTTTGCTCGTAACATGTTTGAAGAGCTCGAGGCCTATCTTTCCTGGTTATCAATCTAATAAGGCAATGCAGTGATCACCAGGACAGTAGCTGTACCAGCTGCAGATGCTTCGGAAACCATTCAGAAAAATATTTATAATAATATCTAGCCTTCGATGACATTGTTCAAATCGCTCGCTTATCGACTCTACACAACAGTTTTCGAATGCGCTGGAGTGGATGACGTCAGTAGGCACGTTCCCCTCAGCCAATCACAAGCCAGTAACTGGTAGGCTTGGCGCTGTCATGGCCGCCATTTTAGTTTGTCTGTGTGTGTTTTCCTTGAATGCCATAAGAAATCATGACTGTTATCAAGAACACTATTTGATTACAAAATTATAGTGAAGTTTGTAAAAGCATTGGACTTTATAACTTCTATTGATCTCTAACAACTTCCGGTGAATATTGTTTTGAAGTAGGTAGGTACTTAATGTAATGTTATTATGAAATCAAAAAACAATGGGGAGTTGGTGGATGTATAGGGCTTAAAACCGATCTTCCTGAAAACGAATGGGGGAGGCCATCAGAGGACCTAATGAGCTGATGATGTAGATGATTGTAACGATGATGGTGTGGTGATATTTTAAAATGATGATGTCATCTATAATATCATATCCTATAATCTACACTAATTATAAGAATCTTTGTCCTGACATACAGACAACTCACAGCCTAAACCGCTGCTCGTAGAATCGTCTTGGTGCGTTAATAAAATAATTCTGGAATTCAGCCCCTAAACGGATACAGCGAGAGTTGAAGTTTGTATGAAACCAAATGCGTTTTTGCTATTTTTACTAATCAATGATGTCAAAAGTCAAAAATCATTTATTCAGTAATATCCGCAGGGATCATCTTGAAACGTCTTAAATCTAGGTGAATCTACGCGCCAGTTCCTCGCGACCAAGCCTAGATGATTAGTGTACTTAAAATTGCACGTCTTCGCTTTCCTTACGTAAATCAATTTTACTCAGTACTTTATTTATCTTAATTAAAAAATGATGCTAAGTACTAATAAAGAAAAAATGCATGGATTGTGTGAAAGAAGATATGTGTAAGAAAGGAGTGAATACAGAGATGACGGATGATGAAGGAAAGTGGAGAGAAAAAACCTGTTGTGCCGACCCCACGTCATAAGGGCAGGAAAATGATGATGAATAATAATTGAAAACAATATAAGAACACATATTTACCAAATTTATTTATTTTGTAAGAAGGCTTCATAATTTTACCTACCATATATATAAATTGTTGCTGTATGATTTTTTTTAAGTGTAAGTAAGTACCTATTAGAAAAACACTGGGATTCCCAACCAAACCAACCGAGAGATAATTTTAATGAAAATGTGCTAATGACCAGGATTAATAAATGTGTGACCAGGATTAATTGAGCTATCATTAGATTGCGTTTTCTTTTCATAGATCACCTGTCCCTATTGCTTTTTGTATATTACCATATTTGTACACATTTTACTAACCTAAATAGTGGATTTCAATAGCCTTTGTATAGTGTTCTGCATATGAAACACGTGCCACGTGCACCGCGACACGTGTCGGCAAAGCGAACTATAGATTATTAAACAATTACTTGCTTAGGTTTCTTATTGCTTGGTACAAGAATAAATTGGATTGGCTGGTTCCCAGACTATTTATTGTTTTTTATACTGGGTGTAATAATACTACTTTTGAAAACTAAAACTGAGCATTCAGACCCGATGAATAAGTACAAAAAAAATTTAAAGCATCATAAAAAAACAAAAGGACTTACATAATTATCTTATTAAAAGCGTAAAAACGACAATAGCACCAAAAAAAGCAATCTAATGGAAATCGCGATCATAAGTTTTTGTCGTTTTTCTTGTTTCCCTGAATCTTTAAAAACATATCAGTCACCGTAAGATTTCCGAAAGAGTTCAACAGCGTACCTTTCAAAGTTAATCTGCGTCGGTAGATATTTAGTAATTTTTATTAAAATAAGTCCTTACTTCTTCGATAATGTACTTATTTGCTGATTATCTTATTACTTGGTGCCTGTGACAGGATGGCAACGACACAACAGTAATATAGAAACAATACCTATGTATCGTATGCATGCATTGTGTTTGACAAATTCAAGTATATTTATGTACTTACCATGTTACCATGATATTAGTAGGTATTGAATGTTGTTAATTTCTATTTTAGTACTAGTAAAGTAAGTATCTGCTTGTGTATTCAAATGAGTTGTGTGAATGAGAATGAAATATTCAAAGTCAAGCGTGGCTGTGGCCAATTGATGACCTCGAAAACTTCGCGATAAGTAAATAATATATAATAATATGAAAAACAGGTAATGTTAATTGTATTTCTACCAATTATAAGAATTTTTATCCTGACTGACTGATTGACTTGGTCTAGAACTGCTTAAACCACTGTCGTAGAGACTTCTTCGTAGGATTTTTCTGGGTATATTTGTCCTAATTCGTAGAAGTGTAATAAGAAAGGAATTCCCGAAATTCAACCCCTAAATGGGTACAGAATGGGTTGAAGCTAATATTAAAATAACTTCACGCAGATGAAGTCGCCAGCATTTCGCTAGTATTTAAATAATAAAGTGATATGGATGCTGGTTTTTCTGCTTCCAGAAATTATTACAAAAAAATAGAGTTTACAGAAATGGGAGGGGATAAAAAAACGAAACAAAAAGAGGATACGAAAATTATCTTATTGTTTCTAAGAGTAGACCAGATGCACGAGAGTTCAGATAGACGTAGGCTGAAGAGAGTAACTCGTTATCAGCGAATTAAATGTTATCAACTTTTTTATTATCTTCGCCGACTGCGACGTTCACAAGTGCCTAACTTAAAATTGATTTTAATTCGCGAAAACCTAAAATTGTCTTCACAAAACTATGCTATGTTATTTAGTTAGAATAAGCTGTTGGTTTTCCAATAAATTCTCTGAATCTAATCTTTATATATAAGTATTGACAAACCACCGAGAACAAACATTTGTGTGACGAACATAGAAATGTTTGTTCTGTGTCTGGGTATTATATATTATTCTACGTATTTATTTACAAAGAAAAAGTGTAGAAGTATTTTATCTGTCATCTAGTTCCCATAGTACAAGCTATGCTTAGTTTGGAGCTAGATGATGTTGTGTAAGAATGTCCACAAATATTTATTGTTGTAATTTTTTTCATCATGTAGCACAATGTAGAGGTAATACTACAACGTAAACAAAGCTGAGACAAGGTGACTGAAATGTTGGCATCCGCATGATAGATCACCGTGAACGCTGTAGATTATAAATACTTCTAGGTTTTTAATGTTTGTCCTACTTACAACGATATATTAAAGAAACAGGTAAATTTGATCGTATCCAAAAAGTCAATCGCAGGTTTTGCATAATAAATTTCTCGGTGATTCGAGATTAGAAAATATCGTGCCTTGTCAATAACTATCCTGTAACTTCATTATTTTTTATCGTTCTGCAATTCATTTATATAATAAAAATATAGTATTATAATTCATTTATAAAAAACATGCACAGTGCAGAGAAAAACATCGATTTAAGTATTTTTGTTATTTTGACGTTCCATATTTATGTCAAAGTCAAAAGATAATAAAATTAATAGCAGTTTTGAATATTTATTTCGGAACGTATTAAATATAACACTTCAAAAAATCTTAAACGATGATAAGCTACAGCAATTGAATAATCTATCGGTATACCGGGAAAGAATAAAAACAAATAGTGATACATTAGTACAAAATCTAGTATCGATAATAAAATACTTGCTGTTTCGTGTTTTCCATATAAAACGAAATAATAAAACTGTGATTTATCTTGCATTAAAAACTTAGCAAATTTTTTTTTATCTCAAGTAAAGTTTTCAGTATTGTTTTTATGCCTCATAAATTGCCAACGTTACTTTTTATACATAACAACATCATGAAATCATCTAATGATTTATCGTATACGTAAATTCACAAAAAAACGTGGTCATTCCGGTCTTCAAATGTAACTAAGCTGTGGTAGGATGAAATAGCTTCAGGTAGCAAGCACATCGTAAGACTTCTATCGACCAATCACAAGAAGGATTGCTGTTACGCATGCATACCTGTCTGTCAACGATGGAGTATCTATAATTTTCGTTTTTGCGTTCTTCACGGGTATATTATAAATAAATAAATAATGCCGGACGATCCACACAGCATCATCTAGCCCCAAGCTAAGCAGAGCTTGTGTTATGGGTACTAGATGACTTATATACTTATTCTTCATAACTTATAGATTTTACAGCATCAAGTACCTATAGTTTTGTTACAAACTGTATTGTTAATCCTCAAAAACCTGTAATGTCTTATATAGGTTGATAAAATAGAATAGATTATATTCTTAATTGTACATCATCAAAATAGTAGAACAGAATTAAAATTACAACTTAAAACTAGGGGTGCAATGGACGGTCCTATCGCTAACCAATCTTTTTCAGACAACCTTTGGATTGACATAATAATATTATATAGGATGAGGACGGGGGCGTTTGAAGGTTTGCTGGAAGATTTTACATAGGGATAAGCTTGCCTGTGTGCATGTCTTATGCTGAATTTAAATTTAAACGTAGTTTATTGTGTTCAATGAAGAATTAAAACTATGCCTATTATAATAATACAAAAACTATATTTTGTCGAACTGTTCGACCTTTGATCATGGCGCATAGAAAATACTTTATTATTTTATGAAATAACATATTATAAAATAACAATTTACAGAAAAAAATCCGTCCTACTAATATTATAAACGCGAATGTTTGGATGGATGGATGGATGTTTGTTCCTCTTTCACGCTCAAACTAGTGGACCGATTTGGATGAAATTTGGAATAAATATAGATTGTAATCTGGAATAGGACATAGGCTACTTTTTATCCCGAAAAAATAACGGGAACGGGAAAAAACTGCCACGCGGGCGAAGCTGCGAGTGGCCTCTAGTTAGTTCAATAATGACGACCGATGTGGCGCGGCGGGCGCATGTCCGCTTGCGACGCAGGAGGCAAATTTTATAATTTTCTGTGAAATATCTGTTACTAGATATTATAATTTTGATAACAACTTTCGTGGAATTTGTATCGATTTGAAATAAAATTTGCTGGAAGTATAAATAACCAGTTTCCACCATATTTTTAGTAAGTAGGTAGGTACTTCACTTTATTATTCTTATTTTTCCCTTGAATCTTTTTCGAAAATGAAGCTATGTGTACTAGTGGCAGTGTTGGTCAAGTTCGGTAGAAGGTAGATGCTCTGGAAGGTATAAGCCAATCTTTCAGTTTGATCTTGTAAAAATTAAAATGCAAAACCAAGAAATTTTGTGTCAGAAATCCAAAAGAAACGTTTAAATAAAATAAATCATGAATAAAATTGCGTAAATCAGCATCCACGTCATCAAAATCCACTAAGCATAATTGAATTAGTTGACTATGGCACACACGTAAAACCTAGACTACTGTTATTTATTCTGTGCACGTGTACACACACGGCACTTTCATCAAACACCTTTATATCTGCGCGTGTGTGCCTGCTACACAATGCGAAACAAGCAACAATTCAAGCAACAGTCAGTTCAAACCTGACCGTCAACAGGAGCAGACGTTTACACGTGCCGCGAAAGGAATATTTGCAAGTGCGTTTGTGTGTTCAGTGACTTATATTACTTCTTGGTGAGTTACCTAACCGTGATCTTGAGAAACCGAAATAAACGATTTGGCAAACGCTCCTGGTTTTACCCTTGGCGTAGTGAATGCTGAAGTATGGCTGATACACTTAATTTTAACCATGTCGTCCTGTAATCTTTCAGTTGTATCTTGTCAGGTATCAAGTCACGCCTTCCTTGATTTCATCCACGTGTCTATAATGCATTTACATTATAGGTCTCTACTTTTACTAGTTTTCAGAATTTTGTTGATTCGGTCAGATGTGATTTTAAATACCGTTTTGACTCTGACATTTGATTAACAGTATTAAACAATCGTCTCACTTGTCATTGGTATTTTCTTGGTTACTTGGTATACAAACATACTCATAACATTAAATTTATGAAACAAACCTTTAAAACACAAATTTATGTAAACGTGCACTTTGCAGTGCACTGTCATGTCCTGATTTACGACTTAATAAATAATAATTATTATTTGTCAAAAATCAGTTGCATCACAAATGGCTTAGGTTTAGGCTGGCTAAGAACTAGATTCGTTCTAAGATTTTCTTTAGCAGTAGTTTTCCATTAGATCTACTTTATGTACGTATATACGTATAGTAGTTCTCATTTTTGTTCGATTTTAAGAGTTTTGATACTATAAACATTATGTTTATGTTACTTGATTTTTTCTATTTATAAACGTTTATTTTCCTCGTAGGAATACAGAATTCAATTGTATAAATGTGCCTAACTCTCGAAGTAATTGAGGTAACCAAAAGTTTATACAACTTTTGAAAAAAATACAGGGTGTCATAGTGGTTGTTTGAAATAGGTACTCCGAAAAGTTTCAGTGTGTTTATATTTTGACTAACCAAAGTATCATCATCAGCAGCCTGAAAAAGTGTGTCGGACAATATGCCTCTCCCACACATAAACAAGCAGAACGATTTTTAGGAAAGTAAAATGTAATGTAAGTGGTCAAAGAACATCCACCTACTTTCCGCAATCTTTACGAAGTCGTCGGTCTAACTAGTTGAATCAATATAAATTACAAAAGTATGTATCAATTTGTAGTATAATAAATAACAACAATAATAATGCTGGACAATCCACACAGCATCATCTAGCCCAAGCTAAGCAGAGCTTGTGTTATGGGTACTAGATGACTGATATACATTACAAACATAGGTATGTTTAATTATACATAAAAAATATCCAGAATACCATATAAATGCAATTGTAGAGTATGCTCTTAGATCATTAATGATCTAAGAGTATGCTCTACAATTGCAATAAAATAAAATATTTACAAAACTGTATGCAATTTTGTAAATATTTTATTTTATTTATAAATTCTTGTTTATATTATATTTCTGATATGTTCGCAAATGCAACTAGACATTATCATGTTTTTTATTACACACTGCAATAGTTAAACTGGTCTGGTAATCGATACTCTTTACAATAATTAAAATACCAAGATTATATACTCTTTTTTTATTGGCTATGGAAATGTTTTTGTTGTATTTGAAGTAAGTATTTTACGAGTGTTGTTGATGTATGTATATAAATGTAGTTTATTTTAAAACAGTTTAAAACTTTCGTAATCTTTTGTTGACAACCGTCACAGCTCAGTTCGTAGTATCCCTTCTGTGCTGTAGGTGGTGGGTTCGATCCCCACCGAGAACAAACATTTGTGTGATGAACTAGAAATACACGACGTCCTCTAGCCCCAAACTAAGCAAAGGTTGTACCATGGAAACCAGGTAGCTGATAGAATACATAGATACTTTTTTTTTGTAAATACATACTTAGAATACATATAACACCCAGATACAGAACAAACATTTCCAACAAGACAGATTTTTGTGGGGGTTGTATTCTTCCATCTATCTTTCTACATACATGGTTCAACTTGTTAAGTTACAATTTTATTAGTCTGTGAAGATCCTTAGCAACCCCACAACTGTGCTACTTGTATCTTGTTGGAATTAAGTTTATAAAGACATGTAATACAGGTTACTCTGGCTAGGCATCATTAATTGACTCTCGGTTCACGGTGTCAATTAAAATTGTCACGGTAAAAGTTTATTAGGAAACTGCTATAATTCTATTTGTGCCTACAATTTTGTAACAGATTTTTTATTTAAACTAAACTTACCTGAAGGACGACTAGGAATCACGGGTGAATGGCCTTAGAGTCTAAATTCGGATACAGAACCTCATTACAAGGTAGGTACCACTAATAAAACTATCTTAAAAAAGTATTCAAAGAGTTCGAAATATAAAAATTTGTAAGCGTGCTTATGAATACGTGCGTCATCTTTGTCTATTAGTTCTATGCAATAATTGTGTCAATTGCATAATTATCTGTCTGGTTTTCAAATTGTTATTGTGAGTTTTGCTAAAACCTTATTAGTATCCATGACATTTAAATTTAAGGATACGTTTTACCGTATTGATGCAAAACCTCATTCCATGAGAATCATTCTGATTTTAAAACTGATAGAGGGCAAGATAGTTTCCCAAAAACTACCGACTTATTGCCCTTATTACTTTACCTTAATAGTTTTGTCTGTAATTTAAGGAAGCCTTCCACTTCTGAACAATATTATCGAGAATAGAGATTTATTCTCGATAATATTCTGATGAATAATTACCCTGAACACCTTGATCTTCAAGCCAACTAAAACCAGACCAAACCGGTCGAAATGTAATAGTATATTGTGACATGGGTTAGATATATTTGTAACTATAGGTATCTTTATATATACCGTACATTATTTTACATAATCTGATAATAAAGAATATTTAAAATTAGTTTATCCACACGCATAAAATATCGCCAGTTTGAAAACCCATTAAATTCATTGCTAAACTTTACAATAAACCAAATTTTGCATTCAATTATAGACTCGTACACTTGCTTAAAGAATAAAAGCGTATCTCTTATTTAAAGGAGCTAAAGGTTCATATTGGTGTATTTGTATTATATAAATGTAGTGTTGTGCAAATTGCCTGTAATGTGATCTAATTTTCTTGTTACTGCCGCCTACGTAGTTCTTCGTTTAGGCTCTTATTATAGTCTTCTCAATTGTTTTTTGCATGTGTTTGTATTTGAGAGAATACCTTCGGGATTATCACTAGCATCTAAGTAAGAATTATTTAAATGGTCTATTATAATGACATCCCATTTCGCTATCATTGAGAGAGCAGTTTTCCGAATTGATGGAAGATTTATGGTCTCAGTTAGACTGATGGTTATTGATGATGAAAACTTATAAGTGATAAAATGGCATGGTGTTTACGAGACAGGTAATAAAGCCCTACTAAATCAGGACCACCACGATCAAAGTCTTATATTTTAACCTATTATCCACTGACAAACGCGCGCGACTTCGTGCGTGAACTTATTTTCCTACAAACTTGAACCCCATCTATACCTGTTTAGGAGTTTAATTTCGGGAATTCCTTTCTTATTACACCTCTACGCAAAGTCTCTACGACCAGTGATTTAGGCTAAGATACGTTGTCTATATATCAGTTAGTCAGGACAAAGACTCTTATAATTTTGGTATAGATTAATAGATTAATGAGTGTCTTTCTGTATAATTATATAAAAATAAATAAGAAAAAGTTTATATGACAAAAGGCAGTGTACACAGTACAAATTATACATAGCCCTATAACAAGATTGTCGGCTCCTTGATTTGCAAACTAAGTTAAAAACTCTTAAAAAAGTAAAAAAAGTATTTTGGGAACCAGTGATCCGTGATCAGTGGGTAACACACAAAACACACAGAGGCACAGTTACCTATATACCTATAGGTCGAACAGACCGAATTTAATAATTATGAATGTTAGCTCATTCACTCAAACCTAAACCTATATAGCGTCCCGAGATGGAAAAACTATTTCAAACTTTCACTTACAGACCTACGTAGACATATTTTCATCTAGGTGTTAGCTATACATCAATGTACCTATGTAGATATCCTTGCCTAAACTCATGACAATCGCTGTTGCTACACCGACGTATAAACTATGTCATTGAACTTCGCCTCGATCCAATGCTGTTATGCTTACGTCACGTATTCTATAGAAATAATCTATGTATAGATAACAGGACATCTGGTAGACTAGTATGAAAGTATTTACAGTCTCTATACGTAATTTTCTTTGCGTAAGGTAAATATTATTGCTATGACTAGTGTCAAAATGCCAATTGAAATCAGCCTCGCATAAATTAAAGCAAGCATGTAGTAAAGTTCTTTTATCCCACTCGTACTTTGTATTATATTTTAATTTATGTTCTTCAATTTACTGATGTTATCTTATAAACATCCAAGCGTTAAAAATGATTTAATATCCTCAAAAAGTAATTTCAGCGGCAATAGTTGTATTTCTGGTTTCTAACTGTCCAATAATCATAAATGAAAAATATTTGTGACGTATATTTATAATAATCATATTATACCAATTATAATAATAATATTGGTCCTGACCTGACTGACTTATAGACATAACACACAACCTAAACCACTGTTCTTATAGACTTGGAATTTTCAGTGTATATTCGTTTTCGTGCGTAGAGGTGTACTATGAATGGAATTCCCGAAAATCCCTAAATGGGTACAGCGAGTTGAAGTTTGTATGAAGATAAATTCACAAACGTCGCTAGTTATGCATATATTTTGTTGAAAAAAAATATTAATAATAATAATACTAGGTGGGATTACTCCCATTAGATCACCGATTTTTTATTTATTTAATATATTCTAAAGATAGACACATTCATGTTAAATTTACTAGAAGGTAACTATTTAATTAAATTCTTATCAGCGTCTAAATAGCAGAACGCGAGTCTTATCGACCTTACTGTAGAAATGAAGGCTACCGTTTCGATTGACTTTCGATTTGCTATTAATATAACGCAATTTAATTTAGCACTGCATTTATATTCAGATTTTAGCTTAAGCACTGTTAGTTCCTACGTTATTTTATTCTTTAATATTCTAATTTCGTTTTCTTTTATTCTACTATTTTTTTATTCACGTTATTGTTTTTCTGTAGCGCTTACAATAGCTATCTAATAATAACATTACTAGCCTTACCTTACCAAAACGACGTGTTTCACTTATTAGTTTAGAAAGTTGCCAGTTTTCTGTATCAGCTCAGTTTTTTAATTTAAACACCTTATCTCTGGTTGTCGTAAATAAAAAAAATCAGTGTTAGATTTTATATGGTCTCGTATTGAAAATCACTTCCTTCCTGAGATTATCTTCCGTTTCCGTATGTGTCAATTGAATTATTAATGTATTTATGTAGATTAGACAATTTTTGTTTGAGCTGATGTTAAGTGGTCGCAAAGTATCGCCTATAACACCGTATTGCCTCGTAGGTCGCGCTCATTAGGAACGTGCCTTACGATGCACTGCTCAACGTCCATCAACCTGAGGCAAACAGGTGTTAAGCCTCATGTGTCTGTAATTCCACCGGTACCCACACCCTTCAAACCGGAACACAGCAAGCTGCTTGGCGGCAGAAATAGGCAAGGTGGTAGTATTTTCCCGGACGAGCCCTTCACTAAGAGCTCTAATACTACTAAAATACGATGTAACCTATAGGTCATACACATATAGGTACAGTATCACCCTATTGACAAAAGAATTGTAGAGGTGGTTAACTAAAGATTTGTTGAGACTCTGTAATAAATACGAATAGATAACATAATTCATTGCAAAATGGCACTATACGAAAATTAAATTGCGGAAGTCAATTACTGCTCTTGAGATTTACTGATAACCTAAAACGAGTAGAGTGTCATTAAATATGATAGCCCTATCTTCTCTTTCACTAGTAAAGCCAGCACATAAAATAAACAGCGTTTTTCAGAAAATATCAAGATATGCTCTGCCAAATACCAAATGTTCAAGAATAACTTTATATTTTCGTAGATCATACATTATTAAGTACCTAAGTATGTTTTTTCTTTCACACTCAGCGGTGGTAATAAAATCTCGGATTATTATTTTTGTATGTTTGGTGTTGGCCTTGACTTTTTTTAAGGAAGTTCTCCAGTCAATTTAGTTCTCAGATCTCTGGTCTGGTGTATCACAATGATACAATTCTTTTTTTTATACGATTGCTGATGGAATAAGCAGACACTTCGCAGGTCACACTCTACGATAAACTACTCTGCGTCCATCGAACTGAGGTAGATAGGTGTTATAGCTCATACAACTGTAATATCACCGGAACCCTCACCTTTCAAACCACAGCAAGCTACGTGGCTTGTTGCACAAACCAACTAATAATTTTTAACTACTTTTAACGTCTTAAAAATAACCTCTACAATTGTCTGCAATCTCCCTAAATGCCAAAATTACTTTCTAACTACTTACCATCAGTATGAACCAAATCTACTGCTAATCAATTCTTTCACACTTTCCGAAGGTTAAGAACCATTCTAAGTTAGTTTGTGTCATTTGGCATTCAATAAAGAATCCATGAAATAAGAGCAATGTCAAAACATTACGTTTTTTTATCATAATCTGGTTATCTTTAGAGCTATAACCAGCCTGGTCATTGACCTAAAATATCCCAAGAAAAAATCAGTGACATGAGACCAGAGCAATGTCACATTACGTTTTTAGATCATAATCTGGCTATCTTCAGAGCTATAACCAGCCTGGTCACTGACCTAAAGCAGCCCAAGAAAGGATCGGGAGATGAGACCAAAGCAATGTCACATTCATCAACATGAATGGGCGAATACAAACGAAGGACACTCGTAAATAGCACAACAAGTCGGGTCGGCTGTTTTGGCAATATTCCCTGGCTCAAGCGGAATCTTCCGATAATAGGCATGGAGCCTATGTAAAAACATGGCCGTACCTAATATGTATACTGCTATACGCTAAGTAACTAAAAATACCTGTAATTTAGGAAACCATTTCGCTAC
This sequence comes from Electrophaes corylata, assembly GCA_947095575.1. Lineage (NCBI taxonomy): Eukaryota > Metazoa > Arthropoda > Insecta > Lepidoptera > Geometridae > Electrophaes > Electrophaes corylata. The sequence goes on from OX352714.1 coordinate 5,695,536, forward strand.
AACGTCGTGTAATTGTTTTAAGGTGACACCAGTCGATACCTTGCATCATCTGAGAAAGGGTTATACTCAATGATGAGCAGTAAAAAGCTATTGCGCCCACAAATAAACACTTCCATAAAGTATACCGCATAAAGATCTCATAAGGCGGAAATATTCAGTAGCCCCCTTTTTGGAGAAAGTACCCCTCTTAATCAAAATCCGGTGTCAAGAAAATCTATAAAGTCGTTTAACTTGTGCACCAAGTTTTGTCAAAATACCAACAAATTGACAAAGGAAAGTAAATTATACCAGACTTGAAGCAGGATGCTTCGCTCGCTTGGTCAATAATAATAGAAAAACAATTAATATGAAAAAAGCAATGTTGCGTAATGATATGTCTAAAATATTGTGTAAAACCTTTTCAAGACATTGACAAAGTCATGTTGCAATTCGTTTTAAATTTGATATCTATGGCACACCCCCACTTGTATACTTATACGTTTTAGAGGTGTGGCGTGGTGTAGCATAAGAACAATATTATTTTCGAAAACATATCTTGAAGTACATGAGTTATACCCATAAATACTTTAGCTGACGTCAATTTCGGAGGTGTGACCGTATGATTTGGCACCGTTGCACTTAGCACGTGCGTAATACCCACCTGTTTTCCATCACGTTGCCGGTTCAGTTTTACCTCTGTAGGCGGTTCACGTGATCGCAGCAATGTACGTGACGAGGGAGATACAATCGCAATGCAAAAATAGACTGGCAATGAATAGTAAATAATTAAATAGTAGCTATTTCTTATGTAGATAAATAAAGTAGTGTTTAATAAAGTCACCATTTTATTCATTGGGATGGATAGGAGATAGATGAATGATGAGATAACTATTGAAACGTAGAAGACTTCTGGTGTGCAGTTGGTTACTAACAGACAAAAGCTCAAAAGGTGCAGGTTCGATTGTCGTGACAGGACAAATGTTCACATGGTTTAGATCTTGATAGATGTTATGGTATTCGTTGGTTACTAACACATGAGGAAACTTCATATAGGCTGGGGTCAGGCAAGAGTATGTAACTGGAGAGTGTAATTGAATGGGGTCTTTAAGTTTTTTTCCAGAATCCCTTTTGGAAAAATTCATAATAGTGCGTTCCATCCCAAGGTTGGCTAAAGGTAAACCAATCTTCCAATTGAAAGGCCAATTGGTTGAATCAACACAGGAAACCTACACTTTGCTGTTCCGCACATGATTTTCTGCGTGTGTTTGTAAATGAATCTACTCAGAGCACATGATACTATAGTAGGAATAAAAATGTCAAACTTATTCTGCCGACTCAACACACTTCTAACTTCAGGGATAGGCGTGATAGCGCCAAAGTTCATCTTAGACGGTTACTTTCAGACGTAGGTAGATAGATAGATAACATTTTTTCAAACCACTACAATATCAAGAAAGCAATACATACATAGTTTAAAAAGAAAAAATACACATACGAAGAGTAAATACGTTTTTCAGCACGTGATAAATCTCTTCGTTACCCGTGATTTGTACGTGTTACTACTGATTACTTCAGCTGTATTATGGCACAATTTACTTCAGCTGTATTATGGCACAATTTGTATTACCCAAACAATCTTAATTCGGTACATCTTGTTATGTCTTTATTATGCATGCTTACATTTTTCTCGATATGTTTAGCGTATCATTTATCAATATCATCTGATATTAAATAAAAATCTTACCTCCAAGTGTCCTATGAAGACATATCATGAAAGTGAATGCTTAATTTAATATTATCTCTTCATATATCATTTTATTAGCCTTAGAGGCAAGTATATTACCAACATCTAACGAAAACACGTTAAAAAAATTATTGAATAATGTAATTGTAATTCATCCTCTTCGTATAAAATAAGAATATTGAAAACCTTGTCCGTCAGTTATTTTAAGTTTTTTGTAAGCTAAATAAACATCGTTGAAATAATATGACAATTAAAACCGTGGGCACAGAATTGGCCCTTGGTGAATCCCAATTTTCAAATCTAGGTATACCAATTATTAGAATCTTTGTCCTGATTGACTGACTGAATGACATAGACAACGCACAGCCTAAACCACTGCTCGTAAACGCTTGAAAGGTGTAGGGTATATTCATCTTAATTCGTAGAGATGTACTAAGAAAAGAAATTTCGCAATTAAACCCCTAAAAGAGTGCAACGGGGGTGAAGTTTGTATGAAAATAACTTCATGCGGACGAAGTTTGCTAGTTAGATAGTTATATAAAAATTAAGATTAATCGATGTTATAAAATAAAATAGACAATACCTACCAGTACGTTCAACTAACATGTGCTTATGACTATGCCTGTCACATGTCCAACAAAATTACCTAACCAATTTTCCTTTTGTTTCAGGGCGAAGACGTGACGCAAAGAGTGCCAATCATAGGGCTTTACCATAGTAGCCATTCCACCCAAGATGATCATCCAGCCTTTCAGAAGGAAACCTTTCAAAATCCTCAGTACCTTTCTGAACACGTAGACTATTAAATAAACAATTTACAAATTTTAAACCAAACAAAAACTTAAACTAGTTCCTTAATTTATTCAGTGATATTAGTGTTAAGTGCTCAGTGCTGTGCCATTATTGATAGTGTTTTTATTAAAAGTAAGAATAATGTCGAAATTGTGGTGTTTATTTGGTGTTTTGCTGGTGGTGACTGTGGCGGCGGATAGGAGGGCGCTGCCACCTACTTGTGATAGGTAAAACTTTTTAAACTATTATGGTTTTGATCATTTTCTTAGAAACGAGATATAATACCATGGTTTTTGTGGGTCGAACGTACCACGAGTACCCGTAGTAGTACCCGTACTACGAGTTCGACCCGAGATCAGTCGGGCTAAAACGCGACACAATTTTGTCTACTCACTCCTGTTCTACCATGGCAGTGCTAAAAAACTATCTCGTTCTGTCATGCTAATGTTTAGCTTATCTTTAGGTCTTTTGTCTATAGTTTCTAAAATGTCCATAAATAGAAAAAATATCTCGTGTCAAGCGCGACATATCCCACGTTGCATATCTTAGCTCGGCATGACACATGCAATGCAACTGTGGCGAAATATCGGGAGACCAACTCAAAAATCATGGTAAATATTCCGTTACTAATAAAAATATGTGATAGGTAATTTCATTATAGTTATTTTTCTTAATCAGCCTGTTATGTTATGTTTATACGAACTTCAACCCATGCTGTACACGTTTAAGGTTTGAAATTCGGGAATTCCTCTACGCACCAAGAAGAATAGACTCTGAAAATGTCTGCGACCTACTGTCTCCTAAAGTTTCTGCGTTCTGGTTTAGGGTGTGCGTTGTCTATAATGTCAGTCAGTCAGTAGAAAGATTCTTTTAACTGGTATAGAATAATCCTATATTTCCTGAGCATAGTAAACAGAAAACCTTATACAAAATGTAGTATAAGTTCTTTTTAAAACTTTATCAAATTTGTTTATTATATTCAGTAGGTCTGATAAAATTATAATGAGAATTTTAATGGTAGGTTGATAGTTGAGTATTAGTTTTCTTATTTCGGTACGTATGATTTCTGATGTCTGCCTTCTAGTGAGCTACTTACCTATCGAAGTATCGTCCACATCACGACTGCGCGTGCGCCGATGCTTTGTGAATGCCGGAAGCACGGTCGCGTTGTGGCCTTGTGCCTTGCAGTACTTACATACTTGTCTAGTGTTGATAATAATTTTATGTTCACTGCAGATTATTCGCACCTTATGTAACAAGCAGATAAGATTTAGTAATGCAATTTAGTAATTTGGCTACATGCAATAGTGTAGAGGTTACGACATACTGGTCCAGAATAATTTAGTGTTGTATCTTCAATTCGAAAAGAAGATTTTCAATTCGAGTTCATCAATCATAGGACATTTTGGTCATGTGTTACTATTGTCATGCTAGTCTGGTCATTCGTCATAGTAATCGTTATTATCAGCATCAGCCTGTGGAAGTCCTCTGCTGGACATAGGCTTCTAATTCATGCAGTATAGTAGTATTCATGTAAGCGGGCTTCCTCGAGGCGATTTTGCAGTAGTTAGCTGGTATCATATCTATACTGTCATTACTGACTGACTGATATATAGACAACGCACAGTCTAAACCACTGGTCGTAGAGACTTGCTATTTTAAGAAAGGAATTTCCGAAATTTAACCGCTAAACGGGTACAGCGGACGAAGTCGCGGACTTTTTCACTAGTCCTATATAGTACTGGATACCTGGTATCCTATATAATAAAATCCGTCCGTATTGTTTCACAGTCTGCTAAGATATATTTTATTTTAATATAATTAAAATACCTACACCGGTCGTCTAGTGGGAGTGACCCCGCCTTCTGATCCTAAGGGCGTAGGTTTGATTCAGGCGTAAACAAATGATTTTTTCTGTACGAAAAATATGTGCCCAATATTCCAGTGCTCTCAAACAGTCTCTTTCTAACTTAAATATCTTCGTTTCAGTATGATCTACTGCCACGGGCCTTTGCTCGACACGGTACAAATGGCAGGACTGTACAACGACTCCAAGACCTTCGTGGATATGAAGATCAAGTGGTCTCCGAACATCACCATTACCCACTTCTACGAGATGATGAACAGGTATTCACGCGGATTCACTTATTCACTTTCTGCCGCCATGAACTTTTTGTTCTTTGTGCTGGGTGCTGTGATATTACGGGTGTAAACTGTATGCAGCAAGTATATACCAAATGTAATATCTGGACGTACCTATGACTTCTCCATTAAATTAAGTTTTTTTAATTTAGACACAAAGATTTATTGATAAGAGTAATAAATTCAGACAGTCTCAGAAAACCAGACAATGAAGGTACACGTAGCATCATTAAATTTATTTGGCAAAAGGGTTGATCAGGTTTGATATCCAGTGCCTTTGCAACCCTTAGACGTCCTCGAAGATTCTCGAGTAGATACTTGGCTACGAGATCTGAGGAAATATCTACCGTGCTCGGGGATTAAAGTCGTGATGCTATTTATTTTGTTATGTCTAAAATCTCTTAATAATATCCATGTTTATCCAGGACAGATTCCCATCCGACAAAAGCTGATATCCAGGAGTTCGTGAACCAGAACTTTGACCCTGAAGGCTCTGAGTTTGAAGATTGGCTACCTACGGACTGGAAGGAAAATCCTGGTAAGCTTGAAGATCTTGTTAATATCCTTTACCCGGTTAGGTTATTCAGTGTCCCGTAAAAAGGGGCAAGCGTAGAAATTTACACCTGACGACCTGACGTTGTATAAATTAATACTTACAATGTATTTCAATACCGGTTAACTATATTCCGTCAACGACATAGCTCACCGATTCAGCAGGTTGAAGTGGAAATGGGCAGACCATATCGGCCGTAGAACCGACAACTTCTACTGAATAAATAGCGAATAAAGTTCTAGAATGGCGACCACGGACCGGAAGACGAAGCGTAAGTTGACTGGACTGACGACATTGTTAGGGATGGCAGGAAGTCGGTGGATAGAAATGGCTCAAAGTCGTTTTTTCCTGGGAAAGTATTGGGAGACCTTTGTCCAGCAGTTGAATTCTACAGGCTGTTGATAATGCTGACGATGCATAAAAAATATATTATTTTCATTTTCCAGCATTCATCCAGAGAATCAAAGACCCTTATCTTCACAAATGGGCGTCCGATCTGAACCATCTCTGGCTGCAACTCGGCCGGAAGATGAAGGCGGAAGTCAAGCATAACCAGGAGCTGTACTCTATCATCTACGTCGACAACCCCGTGATTGTACCTGGTGAGTTTACAAGAACCTAGAGTCTATGCCAGAGGTTTTTAAACTTATTTTGTATATTTATTTTTATTTTATTATACCCCCTCTCCCATCTTTTTTACCCTTTACCGCAATATCTTAAAAACCATAATGACTAAATTATTGATGTTGTAAATAGGTAGGTTTAAACTTCAGTGAATTTTGAAATAATAAGTGATGAAATTACAAATCACTTCAACAGCCCCTATTTTTTTCCTGGGCTCTTTACCTTCTCTCTCTAGACCTCCAGAGCTCACAAGGGGGCGGCATTATCGCCCACTTTGAGAAAGTTTGGTCTAAAAAAAACCATAGACTAATACATATTTACATACGAAACAAGCACCAGTACAATAAGGTCATCTATTATATAAAAGAGAAGTCCATTCACTCACTGACTCATCACGATTCCTCCGAAACTACAAGGCTTAGAAGTCTGAAATTTGGCACAAGGATTCTTTAGAGGGTGTAGACGCTCACTAAGAACCGATTTTTGAAAATTCGCACCCTAAGGGGTTGAAAAGGGGTGAAAACGTTTGTATGCAAAATCGTATTCAGTGGTCGTATTGAAATGAAACTTTGGATAAATGTTACTTATGGCAAGGCTAATAAAATGCATCATTGTTTTTTTTTAAACAACCCTTATAAGGGGTGCGATGGGGTGTTAAAGTTTGTATGGAAAAATCGTAATGCGTGTTGCGATTTGCTTCAAACTCAGTTTGGCTTCTCAAAATACAAAAATATTAATGACTACATTCAAAATTTTTCAAAACTACCCTTACGAAAGGGGATGGTTGGGTGTCAACATTTATATGGAAAAATCTGTTTGCTTGGCTTGATTTACTTCAATCTTTGTTCGGACACTTAAAATACGATAATACTATACAAGTTTTTCATGGTTTTAAAAAACAACCCCTACAGCTACCCCTACCCCAATAATTTCATACAAAATAAAATTATGCCAACTTAAAAACATTTGGTGTACTAAGCACTCTTTATAAAGCTTGAGTGCTTACTAAGAAACAATTTTTGAAAATTCGCACCCTAAGGGGTTGAAAAGGGGTGTAAACGTTTGTATGCAAAATCGTATTTAGTGGTCGTATTGAAATGAAACTTTGGATAAATGTTACTTATGGCAAGGCTTATAAAATGCAACATTGTTTTTTTTTAAACAACCCTCATAAGGGGTGCGATGGGGTGTTAAAGTTTGTATGGAAAAATCGTAATGCGTATTGCGATTTGCTTCAAACTCAGTTTGGCTTCTCAAAATACAAAAATAATAATGACTACATTCAAAATTTTTCGAAACTACCCTTACGAAAAGGGATGGTCAGGTGTCAACATTTATATGGAAAAATCTGTATGCTTGGCTTGATTTACTTCAATCTTTGTTCGGACACTTAAAATACGATATTACTAAACGAGTATTTCATGGTTTTAAAAAACAACCCCTACAGCTACCCCTACCCCAATAATTTCGTAGAAAATAAAATTATGCCAACATAAAAACATTTGGCGTAGGCACTCTTTAAAAAGCTTAAGTGCTTACTAAGAAACGATTTTTGAAAATTCGCACTCTAGGGGGTTGAAAAGGGGCGTAAACGTTTGTATGCAGAATCGTATATAGTGATCACATTGAAATGAAACTTTGGATAAATGTTACTAATGTCAAGGTTTCAAAAATGCATTATTGTTTTTCTTAATTACCCTTATTAGGGGTGTGATGGGATGCCAAAGTTTGTATGGAAAAATCATAATGAGTGGTGCTATTTGCTTCAAACTCAGTTTGGCTTCTTTAAATACAAATATAATAATTACTACGTTTAAAAATTTTTCATGACCACCCTTATGAAAAGGGGAGGTCGGGCGTCAACATTTATATGAAAAAAAATTGTATGTGCGGCTTAATTTACTTCAGCCTTGGTTCAGACACTTAAAATACGTTATTATTATGCAAGTTTTTCGTAATTTTAAAAAACAACCCCTACAGCTGGTTGAAAGGAAATATATTAATTTCATAAATACGCCAACTTATAAACATTTGGCTTAGGCATTCTTTGAAAGGTTTAGGTGTTTACTAATAAACTATTTACGAAAATTTACACCCAAGGGGTTGAAAAAGGGTGTAAACGTTTGTATGCATGTTTAGCGATCGTATTGAAATGAAATTTAGGATAAATGTTATTTTAAAAGGCGTTATGGATTTTTTTTAATTGCCCTTATAAAGGGTGTTATGAGACGTCAAAGTTTGTATGGGAAAATCATATTGATTATTGCGACTAGCTTCAAACTTAATCATGGAATACACAACCATGGAAAACACAGCCAGGAATTGGTTTACATTCTTGCATCCAATTCCATGGTCGTGTATTTCGTGGTTGTGCTTTTTAGGTCATACCAAATTTTCTGCACTCTTGGAAAACACAAGCTTAGGATTGGATGCCAAAACCTATGCTCCGTTTGCACTCGCTATCTAGGGCGGATCTGACTCGGATAGGTTAGGTTAGGTTAGAACATAAAAAAACGCGCGAGGCGAGCGAGCGGAGCGAGCGTGCTGCGGCAGCAGCCGCCGAAGCACCAGAAATAAAACTGCATGATCTACCTATACTAAGATACAACTTTGGCTCTTTAGTTGCGTCTTTGCACTCGCTTTCTAGGGCGGATCCGACTCGGATAGGTTAGGTTAGGTTAGAACATAAAAAAAACGCGCGAGGCGAGCGAGCGGAGCGAGCGTGCTGCGGCAGCAGCCGCCGAAGCGCCAGAAATAAAACTCCATGATCTACCTATACTAAGATATAATTTGACTCTTTAGTTGCGTCTTTGCACTCGCTTTCTAGGGCGGATCCGACTCGGATAGGTTAGGTTAGGTTAGAACATAAAAAAACTCGCGAGGCGAGCGAGTGGAGCGAGCGTGCTGCGGCAGTAGCCGCCAAAGCGCCAGAAATAAAACTGCATGATCTACCTATACTAAGATACAACTAACCTAACCTATCCGAGTCGGATCCGCCCTAGAAAGCGAGTGCAAAAGACGCAACTAAAGAGTCATTTAGTTGCGTCTTTTGCACTCGCTTTCTAGGGCGGATCCGACTCGGATAGGTTAGGTTAGGTTAGAACATAAAAAAAACGCGCGAGGCGAGTGAGCGGAGCGAGCGTGCTGCGGCAGCAGCCGCCGAAGCGCCAGAAATAAAACTGCATGATCTACCTATACTAAGGTACAACTTGACTCTTTAGTTGCGTCTTTGCACTCGCTTTCTAGGGCGAATCCGACTCGGATAGGTTAGGTTAGGTTAGAACATAAAAAAAAACACGCGAGTCAAGCGAACGGAGCGAGCGTCCTCCGGCAGCAGCCGCCAAAGCGCCAAAAATAAAACTGCATGATCTACCTATACTAATGTACAACTTGACTCTTTAGTTGCGTCTTTTGCACTCGCTTTCTAGGGCGGATCCGACCCGGATAGGTTAGGTTAGGTTAGAATATAAAAAAAAAACGCCAGAAATAAAACTCCATGATCGAACTATACTAAGATACAACTTGACTCTTTAGTTGCGTCTTTGCACTCGCTTTCTAGGGCGGATCCGACTCGGATAGGTTAGGTTAGGTTAGAACATAAAAAAAACGCGCGAGGCGAGTGAGCGGAGCGAGCGTGCTGCGGCAGCAGCCGCCGAAACGCCAGAAATAAAACTCCATGATCTACCTATACTAAGATATAATTTGACTCTTTAGTTGCGTCTTTGCACTCGCTTTCTAGGGCGGATCCGACTCGGATAGGTTAGGTTAGGTTAGGACATAAAAAAACTCGTGAGGCGAGCGAGTGGAGCGAGCGTGCTGCGGCAGTAGCCGCCAAAGCGCCAGAAATAAAACTGCATGATCTACCTATACTAAGATACAACTTGACTCTTTAGTTGCGTCTTCTGCACTCGCTTTCTAGGGCGGATCCGACTCGGATAGGTTACGTTAGGTTAGAACTTAAAAAAAACGCGCGAGGCGAGCGAGCGGAGCGAGCGTGCTACGGCAGCAGCCACCGAAGTGCCAGAAATAAAACTGCATGATCTACCTATACTAAGGTACAACTTGACTCTTTAGTTGCGTCTTTTGCACTCGCTTTCTAGGGCGGATCCGACTCGGATAGGTTAGGTTAGGTTAAAACTTAAAAAAAACGCGCGAGGCGAGCGAGTGGAGCGAGCGTGCTATGGCAGCAGCCACCGAAGTGCCAGAAATAAAACTGCATGATCTACCTATACTAAGGTACAACTTGACTCTTTAGTTGCGTCTTTGCACTCGCTTTCTAGGGCGGATCCGACTCGGATAGGTTAGGTTAGGTTAAAACTTAAAAAAAATGCGCGAGGCGAGCGAGTGGAGCGAGCGTGCTATGGCAGCAGCCACCGAAGTGCCAGAAATAAAACTGCATGATCTACCTATACTAAGGTACAACTAACTCTTTAGTTGCGTCTTTGCACTCGCTTTCTAGGGCGGATCCGACCCGGATAGGTTAGGTTAGGTTAGAATATAAAAAAAAAACGCCAGAAATAAAACTCCATGATCTAACTATACTAAGATACAACTTGACTCTTTTAGTTGCGTCTTTGCACTCGCTTTCTAGGGCGGATCCGACTCGGATAGGTTAGGTTAGGTTAGAACTTAAAAAAAACGCGCCAGGCGAGCGAGCGGAGCGAGCGTGCTACGGCAGCAGCCACCGAAGTGCCAGAAATAAAACTGCATGATCTACCTATACTAAGGTACAACTTGACTCTTTAGTTGCGTCTTTTGCACTCGCTTTCTATGGCGGATCCGACTCGGATAGGTTAGGTTAGGTTAAAACTTAAAAAAAAACGCGCGAGGCGAGCGAGTGGAGCGAGCGTGCTATGGCAGCAGCCACCGAAGTGCCAGAAATAAAACTGCATGATCTACCTATACTAAGGTACATCTTGAAAGAAAGAAAGAAACTCTTTAGTTGCGTCTTAACGAAGCATAAGCTTTGGTTCGACCAATCAGAGCAATGGTCACCAATTCCCAGGTCGTGTTTTCCATGGTTGTACATTACCAACACGCGTTGGGAAGGACTCATAAACTACCCTCATGAGGGGTACGATAAGGCGTTAAAGTTTGTATGGAAAAATTATAATGCATGGTGTGATTTGCTTCAAACTCAGTTTGGCTTCTTAAAATACAAAAATAGTAATAACAACGCTCAACATTTTAAACTACCCTTACGAAAAGGGGAAGGTCTGGTGTCAACATTTACATACATATATGTTAAATCTGTACCTTATATGCGTGACTTGATTTCTTTCAATTTCAGTTCGGACACTCAATATACGATATTGTTACACAAGTTTTTCATGATTTTAAAAAACAACCCCTGCAGCTGGTTGAGAGATAAAAAAATTTATTTCATCTATAGGTATATACAAATAAATAAAAATGAAGCGTCTGTAATATTAAAATAACCACTTTTTACTATATGCATATGAATGTATATACGGTACATATACCAAAATAGCATTTTTTTAAATTTTTGTCTGTCTGTCTGTCTGTTTGTTCCGGGTAATCTCTGGAACGGCTGGACTGATTTCGACGGGACTTTCACTGGCAGATAGCTGATGTAATAAGGAGTAACTTATGCTACTTTTATTTTAGAAAAAATCAAAAATGTCCAAGTAGGTACTGCCCAATATCGCGCGCAGCCTTTCACGCTCTAACCAGTGGACCGATTTGGATAAAATTTGGAATAAATATAGATTGTAAGCTGGAATAGGACATAGGCTACTTTTTATCCCGAAAAAATAACGGGAACGGGATAAATCTGCCACGCGGCAGATTGCCGCGTGGATTTTATGCCGTATACCCTCAATTAACGCCATCTGTTGGTGACGCCGAGTACTACTTCAGTTATTTTATAATGACTACAATCATCAGTACTTATGTACTAGCGCCACCGCGCATCTTTATTTTTACATAGTACCTTTGTAAAAATGTTTACCGCCCAACGAAGTGGGCACGGGTCAGCTAGTTACTTATATTCTTTTTCTCTTCTATTTGGTATCTGACATTATAACTACTATAATTTTCACCAGGTGGTCGTTTCCGGGAGTTCTATTACTGGGACTCCTACTGGATTATTGAGGGTCTCCTGTTATCTGAGATGCGGTCCACAGCCAGAGGAATGGTGACTAACTTTCTGGACGTCGTTGAGAGAATAGGCTTCATCCCGAATGGCGGCAGAATATATTATGCTATGAGGTAAACTAAACAAGAAGCAAAAGAGCTATGTATGAAAAAGCTCTTTTAAAGAGCTAACAACACACCACATAGCTTTATTAATAGGAGCTTTTGCGCTGTAGATTGAGGGATCGGGTGTCTCTCGTTGCGCACATAATTTTTTCGAACAGGAAAATTAATTGGTGCACGATCAAATTTGAACCCACGACCTTAGGGATCAAAAGTTGGGGTCAGTTCTACTAGAGGGTATTCTCATTGTTGATGATAATTATGATTTTGTACAAATGATGTCAAATATATGAACCGAAATACATACTAAAAATAAATAAAAAAAACATACATTTTTATTTCAGGTCCCAACCCCCACTATTAATCCCAATGGTTCAACTGATAATGAATGATTTCGATGACCTCGGCTTCTTGAGACAGCACATCCATACTCTGGATAGGGAGTTTGACTTCTGGATGACCAACCATACTGTCGAAATTGACTACAATGGGCATAAGTAAATTTATATTTATATATTATGTATAAAAATATCTATAAAAAAACTGAAACTGGAATTACTTTCCTATATTTTAGAGTTTCCAGATGATTAAACGTTATAACTAGTAAATAATTTAATAGTTTTAAATATTAATTATTAATGTTTTTAAATATTCATGACACTTTAGTGTCAATAGAAAGAGATACGACGAAGAGACGATCTTTAGCAACAAAATATGAATAAGACCGTAAAGCTATATTTATCTTTTTTCAGATACAAGTTAGCGAGGTACAACGATATGTCCCAAGGCCCGAGACCAGAGAGTTACAAAGAAGATGTCGATGTTGCTAAGTAAGAAAAAAACTTAAAACTTGCTTAGTTAGGGGCTCTATGGCGCTGTAATGACTTTTTGAAGTATACAATTTGCTGATGGAACAACCATATGGGCCACCAGATGTTAAGTGGTTGCCATAGCCTATAAAGCAAATCATGGCCTTGTAGGTTACGTTAGTTAGGTGCTCTGCGTCCTTCAACCTAAGGCATACAGGTGTTAAGCCTCATGTGCCTGTAATTTCATACATGTAATACCTGTGGTAATTCTGAGTTTTTTCGTTTTCCGGATAAAGGATTTCGATTTGCAAGCTCGAACTTTTTGTATGGAGAAAATGAAAAAAACTCAGAATCCAATTACTGCTCATTGTCACTGCTAACTTACTTATAATGTGAGTTATGTCGTTTGGTGACCTTAGTACCGTTTTAAAACAATGTTACGTTCATGTTACAGATATTTTGACAAGCACGAAGAGAGAGAGGAATTATACGCAGAGTTGAAAGCAGCTGCTGAGTCCGGCTGGGATTTCTCGTCCAGATGGTTTATACTCAACGGAACAAACAAAGGTATTACTTATATAGAAATACAAAAGTATGGGTGACATAGGAATGATGCATTCATTCCTATGTCACCCATACTTTCTCTTAGTGAAGGGCTCGTCTAGGGAAGTACTACCACCATGCTTATTTCCGCCGGCAAGCAGCTTGCGTTCCGGTTTGATTGAAGGGTGTGGGTGAAATTTACATCAGGTGGGCCATATGCTTGTTGCATCAGCAAATTGTATGAAAAAAAAAATTACAGGCACATGATGCCTAACACCTGTATGCCTCAGCAAAGGATGTCTTTGTGATTTAAAAGTCATTGTGACATTTTTACACAACATGATCTAGCCCCAAATACATACTTAGAATACTATATAATTTTTGTCCTCGGTGGGGATTGAACCCACAACCTACAGCACTGTGAGGCCAGTCCAAAAATGCTATACGTTCAATAAAAATATATTATTATGTCAATTCAGAAAAGTTTTATCGATACTTCGAGCAACGGCATCTGAGTATCTTGAACATAACTGGCTATGCGCAAGTTGGTGGTAAGGTACCACATTAGCACTAGAAATACCATTTTGTAGTTAGTTTGTTCTAAATAAAGTTTTTACTCCCTTGTACTTAAGCTTCCTAAAGTAAGGGTTCAAATGGACTACTATATTCTTGCATCTTGTTGGATTTTTACTAAAAATGGTTGTAAAGCGTGCTTAGAATTACAATTGAAATTTTTACTATGTACCATTTTCCTTTTTTTGTTTGTTTCATAAACATTATGTATTTTAAAAACATTACATAACTGTAGTATACATACATCTACATAATAATAAACTTGATTGAAATTGCATAAATCCTATTTTCCACTTAGTCAAAAGCAAGAATGTACCTATCCTTTTATGTACCTTCGTACACATTTAATGACGGATGGCAAGCCCATTTCTTCAATCATTAATACAGCGGAGTCTTAGTAATAGGGTCCCGTTTTACCCTCTGGGTACGTAACCCTAAAAACGATGGCTGATTGAAAGCTAAAAGTAATCCTAACAAAGCGTGTGTCCCTCCCTGCTTTGTTACAATTTATACAGTAGGGGTTAAGCAGTAAGTACAGTGGGTTAGGCTGTAACTTGTTTATGTCAGTCAGTCAGGACAAAGATTCTTATAATATATTGGACGAACGATGTGGCGCGGCGGGCGAAGAAGTGGTTGCGGGTTCGATTCCCGCCTTGGGATAAATGTTTGTACGATCTGCAAATATTTATTCCGGGTGTTCTAGATGTTTTCTATGTATATTAAAAAATATCTATGTATGTAATGTATTGTATTAAGTATATCAGTCATCTAGTACCCATAACACAAGCTCTGCTTAGTTTGGGGCTAGATGATGCTGTGTGGATTGTCCAGCATTATTATTATTATTAATTGGCATAGATTTAAAAGAGCGATAATGCAATAAAGATACTTGTTTTTCCTGTAAAGGTTACGTGCATGGAGATTACAGTCTTATTTCTTTCTTAATAGAGTTCTTTTTCCAGGCAACCTCACAAATCTGAAGACTCGTTCGATCATACCGGTAGACCTGAACGCTATCATGGCTTGGAACGCAGCGCTAATGACAGATTTCCACACAAGATTAGATAATAAGGAAAAAGCGGGGTATTACAGAGAAGTACATGCTGAGTTCATGAACGCTATTGAACAGGTGCGCTGACAGAATTTACTTATGTGGTATCACAAAGCTTAGCATCGCAGGTCATGTTCGTGCCCTACGATGCACTGCTCTGCGGCTTTAAATTTTTTTTTATGCTGGACAATCCACACAGCATCATCTAGCCCCAAGCTAAGCAGAGCTTGTGTTATGGGTACTAGATGACTGATATACTTAATACTATACATTACATGCATAGATATTTTTGTTTATTAAAATCAAATCCAATCAAATCAAAATTTCTTTATTATACATAGAAAATACCCAGAACACCTGATATATTTAAGACTAGCGAAACGCGCGACTTTGTCCGCGTCAAGTTATTTTTATAGGGGTTTAGGGGCTTTTATTTTTACGCACCAACGAGAATGTACTGAAAATTTCAAGTCTCTACGACCAGTAGTTTAGGCAGTGTGTTGTGTCTGTCAGTCAGTCAGTCAGGACAAAAATTCTTATAATTAGTATAGATTACAATGTTCTGTCTCTCCAGGTCCTATGGCATGAAGATGTAGGGGTTTGGTTGGACTACAGTCTAGAATCTCACAGAAGACGCGACTTTTTCTACCCGTCAAATCTGGCGCCATTGTGGACTGGTAGCTACGATAGAGCAAGAAAAGAGTACTATGTGAGCAGGATTATCAACTATTTGGACAAAGTTAAGGTAAGGTGAAAAAACTAAGGTAACCCCCGTGTATTTTATAAAAACCGGCCAAGTGCTAGTCGGACTCTTGCACGAAGGTTTCCGTACCATCTATACTTAATTAAAATGGCAAAAAAATTACGTTTGCTGTATGAGAGCCCCCTTAAATATTTATTTTATTCTGTGTTTTAGTATTTGTTATTATAGCGGCAACAGAAATACATCATCTGTGAAAGTTTCAACTCTCTAACTATCACGGTTCATGAGATACAGCCTGGTGGCAGACGGATAGACAGACAGGCAGACAGCAGAGTCTTAGTTATCGGGTCCCGTGTTACTCTTTGGGTACCCAAAAAGAACCCTAAAAAGCACATCTTTGGGGCCTTCTTTTAAGTAAAAAATACTTCTGACAGAAAACCCCGCTCTTGGTTACATAAATCAAGTGGCTCAATAAGTACTCATAGACATAGCTCTTAGAGTCAGCAAGTTGAAGTGGCAATGGGCAGGCCATATAGCTCGTAGAACCGACAACCGCTGGGGAATAAAGGTTCTCGAATGGCGACCACGAACCGGAAGACGAAGCGTAGGACGTCCTCCTACTCGATGGACTGACGATATTATTAGGATCGGCTGTTTTGACTGTGAACTAAAAAAAACCTAACGTTATGCCACTTTCCGTATCCAGGTAGATATCTTCGAAGGTGGTATACCCACCACGATGGAGCATTCTGGGGAGCAGTGGGACTACCCTAATGCCTGGCCGCCATTACAATACATCGTGGTGACCGGCCTTGCTAATACTGGCCAGCCAGAGGCCATGAGATATGCAAACGAAATGGCCACTAAATGGGTGCGGTCTAACTTTGAAGTTTGGAAGGTCAAAACTGCTATGCTTGAAAAGGTAGGATTAGCTGTTTTTTTAATACCAGAAACAGACTCACCACTTTAATCCTCAGGCACGGTAGATATCCCCTCTGAGGGCCTATTAAGTCGAATTCGACCTAGGCCCAAAAAAAACGGATAATGTCGAATAAAATTGGCAAACAACCGCTTAGATAACTTTTTCTAAGTGGTTTAAAACGAATAAATTGGTTACCAATTTATTCGTATTAAACCGACAACAACATTAACACAAACACATTTAACTTTTCGACCTCTACAGTATTATTATAGTATGGATGACTTTACTATAAGCTTCATGATAAATAATAATAATAATGTTGGACAATCCACACAGCATCATCTAGCCCCAAGCTAAGCAGAGCTTGTATTATGGGTTCCAGATGACTGATATACTTAATACAATATATTACATGGATAGATATTTTTATTATAAGTACATAGAAAATACCCAGAACACCCGGGATAAATATTTGCAGATTGTACAAACATTTATCCCAAGGTGGGAATCGACTCCGCAACCTCCTGCGTCGTAGGCGGACATTCGCCCGCCGCGCAACATCGGTCGTCGATAATATCCCGTTTCTATCCTAACTAATTATCAAAAACATGACAGTTTAAGCAGTTTGTTAGTAACTAACAATTGCGTTTATATTACAGTATGACGCGACCATATTCGGTGGGCTTGGCGGTGGTGGAGAATATGTGGTCCAGAAAGGTTTCGGGTGGACCAATGGAGTTATCATGGCACTACTGGACAGATATGGAGGTAAGTTTCATTCACTCATTCCTTCATTATGGTGAAAGTTGGCGTCTAACACTCATTACTTTTTTCATTTTGGTAAATATGGGTTGGACTACATCTTAAATTCAAAGACGATATTTAGGCGGCTCCCTGACTTGACAACCGTCAAGTCAGGGAGCCGCCTAAATATCGAATCGGTAAAGAAACTACAAAATCGGTAACCACCGATTTTGTAGTTTCTTTACCGATTCGATTCAATTTCTTTACCGATCGCCTACATCAGAATGAGTCCGCAACTTTGTCGATGTTCGGGAAAGCAAAGGGCCAAACACAAACAAATTTGACATTCGTAACGCTTGCTTTTACTTTTACATCGTAGGGTTCCTAACGAGCGTGACCTATAAGGCAATAATTTGTTATAGGCGATGGTAAGCACTTAACATCAGGTGGGCCATCTGCTAGTTCCATCAGTCAAAGTCATCATCAAAAAAAAAGTAATTGAACAGATAAATTGACGTAATCCCGATCATACCATGGTCCCAGATAACCTACCTGAGGTTGAGTGGTTACTATAATTTGGACGTGCCCATTGTGACAGTGGACTGCGTTCACTTTGAAATTTTATAGAATACTAGCGCAACGCACGTGACTTCGTCCGCGTGAAGCTATTTTCATGCAAACGGGAATTCCTTTCTTAGACACCTCTACGCACCAAGTCATGTATACTTTAAAAATTTCAAGTCTCTACGACCAGCTGTTTAGGCTGTGCGTTGTCTATATCCCAGTCAGTCAGTCAGGACAAAGATTCTTATAATTGGTATAGACTAGCTGCCCTGTGCCCACTTCGTTGGGCGGTAATCATTTTTACTTTTCATATTTAGGCTTAATAATAGTCTATGATACTCACAAATGTCGTGGCTTTCTATTGATAAAATAATTTTCAAAATTGGTTCAGTAAATCCAGAGATTACCCCTACAACCTCACAAACTCACCTCTATAATATTAGTATAGATACACCTAGTTACAGTTACTGTCATAAATTAATACAATGTTTTTTTCATCCATGTACTACAGTCGCCGGCCTAGGTATGTCACATAAATACATTTTATGTAGTGCCTGTATTTCGATGTTGTAGTCATTGTATTGAAAGTAGTTATTTCTTGTAATTCCTAGTTCGATAAAATACTGTTAGGACTACTTACCAGTTATTTTCAATATAGTTATATTGTATTTTAAGTATGTATTTACAAAAAAAAGTATATAAGTATTTATCGGTCATCTGGTTTCCATAGTCTGCACTAGAATGTATACAATTCGTAACTTTCAAAACGGTATCAAAACCTTATAGTAAACTCTTAAACAGTAAAAACTCAAAAATCGTGGAATAAACTGATAAGTTGACTGACTTATTTTTTGAGTTTTGTCATGTTTGTATTAATTGTAATGTAACGTTGTAAAACCATTCTGTAAGTTACGAATTGTATGCATTCTAGTGCAGCTGACTGTACAAGCTATGCTTAATTTAAAACTAGGTAATGTTGTGTAAAAGTGTCCGCAAATATTTAGTTATTTAATACCTAAATTAATATGTTTTTAAAGTTTAATAATGCACAATTTTTTATGTTTTCAGATAATTTTATGTACACTGCATGTCTAATGGGCTTTATCTAAGACTAACTTTGGTTTCGGTACATACTATTGTTCGGTATTTTGTAAATAATCGATGGTAATTATTTACTTATTTTGGTGGTAGATTTGATTAGATCTTGGATTTGGTAGTGCCTAGTGTTTATAAATTAGACTTGTGGTTACAATATGTACTAAAAACTTTTTTAGTTAAATTTAAAATAAATAAATAATAAATAGCAACACAACTGTAATCTCCGAGCACGGTAGATATCCCTTTCGATCTCTTGGTACCAAGTACCTATTCGAGATTCTTCGAGTCTAAGGGAGGTAGTTAGAGGTACGTCCAGATAGTAGTACATTTGGTACGTAAGTACACATATTTTGTAGTAGCTAGTATTAAATACGTGACAGGTTGCAAGCCCATCGCCGCTGCTAGAATCCTAACTGGTTTCCTCACGATGTTTTCCTTCACCGTTTGAGAGTACTGGTATTGCGCACATACATTTTTCGAACAGAAAAACCCATTGGTGCACGAATTTGAACGTACGACCTTAGGATTAGAAGGCGGGGTCACTACTACTAGACCACCGGTGCTATCGTAATTTAAACTAGGTATTTATTTATTTATATTTAGAAAGATTGTTCTACAAAGATTATTTAAAAACCATAGACTAATAACAAGTTTAAGCCATTTCTTTATCTTCTTAACCTTATATAATATGAAGTTCGTGATATGAGCTAAGTAGTCTGAGAAGCTTGAAATGGGTGAGCTTGAACTAGGTATTACAAAACAAGAATAACACTGCTGTGAATGGTTTAAACCTGTAGCGGCCGCTTTTGGGGATATTAAAACTCAAAATTCAATAAATTATAACTAACCAGCGGCTCGTCCCGGCTTCGCACGGATTTTAGTAAGGATCCCTATTATTTTTGAAAATATAATACAGGCTATTTCACCCGGAGATAGTGTAGCTTCCCAACGTAGTTTCGGAGCCTATTCAACGCAAAAAAACAAACAAGCAATCAAAGCTTCACTCTCTAGTATAGAAAAGATGTATAGTTAGAGGAAACGCGCGCGACTTTGTCCGCGTACAAGATATTTTCATACAAACTTTTACCCTTACTGTACTATTGTCAACGTTTTTCATATATTATGTTTTTTATAAAAAATTGTTTCTGTTCCAAAAATTTATTTGATTTGATTTGTGTGTGGGGAGACAAATATGTTAGCTTAGGGTTCCAAGTAGTCAAGAGTAGTCAAAAGATACCAAAGTCTAGTCTAGATAGCCCTCGAAGCGAGCTCCATGAGCTTCGCTGACCGTTGGGCGTTTCAACAGATGCGTTGTCTGCAGCGGACGCGTTCGGGACGAGTTCTGACGCGGTGTACGGCGCTTCTGTCGGCGCTGGCGGCGTCGCGACGGCGATGCTGGTGGTTATAGCATCTGTCGCAGCAGGGACGCTGGGGTGAGGTGAGTGACCCTTCATCATATTCCTAACCCTTGGTGGAGACCGAGGACAACCCACGGTGGACACCGTGGTTAAATCTAATTAAATATTATAATAATAATGCTGGACAATCCACACAGCATTATCTAGCCCCAAGCTAAGCAGAACTTGTGTTATGGGT
Organism: Electrophaes corylata; assembly: GCA_947095575.1. Classification (NCBI taxonomy): domain Eukaryota; kingdom Metazoa; phylum Arthropoda; class Insecta; order Lepidoptera; family Geometridae; genus Electrophaes; species Electrophaes corylata. Next base: position 5,716,192 of record OX352714.1, read on the forward strand.
ACTAGATGACTGATATACTTAATACAATACATTACATGCATAGATATTTTTTATTTTACATATAAAATACCCAGAACACCCGGTATAAATATTAGCAGATCGTACAAACATTTATCCCAAGGCGGGAATCGAACCTGCAACCTCCTGAGTCGCAGGCGGTCATTCGTCCGCCGCGCCACATCGGTCATCAAACTATATTTTTATTATTATTCATTCACCTTGATGACAATGTGTTTATATACTTTTTCATTTGTTTCAGATATAATTTTTATTTGGATTTTCCTGATTTACATGAGGCCCATAAAAGTAAGAATATTCTTTTTATTATTAGTTTCTAAGACTAAATGAAGTATCTTGTAAGATTTACCAAGTAAAGTACAAAATAGTAAAATTTGTAAGTACATTGTACCTACGTATACCAACGTAACAGTTACCCCGATTATAATAAACACTGCGTGACATTGAAACTGTTTTACTGTTTTTTTATTTGTATTGAGGGGAAGTTTTAAAGATCGAAAGAGACAAAACACGGCGTGACTATTTCAAGGTTATTATTAGTAGGTTTGTATAACACGGATATTTACTTTTTTTATTTGATTTACTGTATTTGGGAAAACAAATAAAAAAGGTAATTCTTGATAAATATCCGTGTAATATAAGTGTTTAGTGTGTATTTCAGTACCGAAAGTTTAAAAAATACTACTTTTTATTTTTGTAGGTTTTTATATCAGAGTAGCATATACCTTAAGTATTTATTTTAATATTTCATAAAACGTTTAGATGTGTAGGTATCTTAAACTATAGTTTCTGTTTGATTTTATCACTGTATTTTAGGCTCATGTAAAATATTGATAATATGTGCAAGATAGTTTACTATCATTTATCTCAAGTATAGGATTTTTTTTATGTTTTAATATTCAAACGCATTCTATTTTTGTGATAATGAAAATATCAGTATTGAAAACGAATGTATTTAATACATTTATGCATAAATTTGATTATTATTAAGGTTTGTGTTTTAAATATAAGTAATTTAAGTTTGTGCTATAATAGTAAGAAAAATATGAACCAACTATTTCGGTGCTCCTGATAAAATTAAATATATTTGTTATAATTAAGCATCAGAAAACAATGTTATACTTAACCAATGATAAATATATTCCATAAAATGTGAAATAAAATGATTAGTTATGATTCAAAATTAACCGCTAAATTGTTACTACCATCTGTTTTTTCTGACTGTTTTAATCTAAATTTAAAGAAAGAAAGAAAGAAGAAAGAAAATACATTTATTTGACACACGTTTTGCACACAGAACAGACAAAAAACAGATCAAAGTCAAAAGGCATTTTATTGATAGGCCACTTAGAATCGCCAACTGTTTATTTTTACTTTTAATTTTTACGAGAAGGTCAACTATTTATTATAGAGCAAACAGTAGATTGTCATCATATGTAATAGTGTTTTATACAATAGCAATAACCTTGAAAAACAACAAAGGTATCAGCAAGTAATTATTATACTGATGCAATATAATTCGAAACACCTTGAAACCATTCAGTGCATTCATTTTACTCTTAATTAAATAAGATAACGGCGCTCAGGTTGTTACTTTAAAGTGTCTTGACACTTTATAAAGGTTTTTTAAAGTGCGCGCAACTTCGTCTGTGAACATGTTTTCATACAAACTGCATCCCCTTTTAGGGGTTGAATAGATTTTTTTCTTAATACACCTTTACGAACCAAGACAAATATATTCTAAAAAAACCGGCTAAGTGCGAGTCGGACTCGCGCACGAAAGGTTCCGTACCATTATTTATAATAAAATCACGTTTGTTGTTTGAGAGCCCCCTTAAATATTTATCTTATTCTGTTTTTTAGTATTTGTTGTTATAGCAGCAACAGAAATACATCATCTGTGAAAATTTAATCTCTCTAACTATCATGGCTCATGAACCGTGATACTTATGATGATGTGATCTCATGAGATACAGCCTGGTGACAGACGGACAGACAGACAGCGGAGTCTTAGTATTAGGGTCCCGTTTTACCCTTGGGTAACCCTAAAAATACAAAAAGATGGTCCTTAAAAAGTAAATACTTACCTTACTACTTGATTGTATTAGAGTTCAACTAATAGCCTATTAGGCCTGCCTTGGCGCCTCAGCTAGAACTGGATATTTCTAACAGCCGAGGATACCGACCCACACGTGATGACACGCAGCATGTTCTAGTCTCTGTGACTTCGACTTGCGTGTTAGATAATGTAACTCGTGGACTAATCTAGCATCTGTAACTTCCGGCCCGAGGCTACGTATCTTGCGACAATTTTACGACAAGCATCATTACATTCTCTGCTTTTGAACGTCGCTATTCAGTACAAAAAGTGACATTTGATAGCAGTATTAGTGTTTACGCTTGTCGCCGATCTGTTGTGAAATACGTAGTCTTCTTTTGTTCAGTTGTACAGTCAGCTGCACTGGAATGTATCAATAATAAGTGAGGTCACCAACTGATTACATGGTTTTGAGTTTTTACTGTCTTAAAGTTTATAGTAATGTTGTAATAATAGCATTTCAAAAGTTAATAATTGTATACATTCTAGTGCAGCTGACTGTACAAGAATGGTCCATGTTTAGTATTGTCAAACTAGGTTAGCTTAGGAAAGTGAATGCACAGAATTGACACCAGTTTTTAATCTACGAAGTCGGGGCAGGTGCACTTATATAAAATAACACAATAGGGGTAAAAGAGAAGTTTACTCAATTACTACACATTTTTTGAAACTACATTGCCTAGAGGTCTGAAATTTGGTACAACTTGGTTTGAGATGTGTAGGCACTCGCTAAGAAACTATTATTTTAAACTCACACCCTTGAAAATAGCTGTCAATATTTTATGAAAAATAACTTCACGCAAACGAATTCGTATGTGTTTCTCTAGTACCTCTAGTCTTATATAAAATACCCTAGGGATCATTGTCAATGACATTACCTTGCCCCTGCGATTTAAAAGTAGGATTTATTACAGGATGTCCAGAATTAGACTCTCTAGGCAATTGCACTCGCGACAATCTTACCCTAGAGTACCTACGTCCGTTCAGTCCTATCCAGAACACTAATTGTAGGAAACTCACATGGAAATACGACCTAGGCGACTAGTTAATGCTGTAGTACTGTATCCCTTGCCGTCACAGGTTTAATATCGTCACCTGTATGGTGAACTCACAAATCTGCACTTTTCACGAAAATGACTTTTTAACGCCGAGCGGCTTAAAATGCTTTTAAGAAAGGCTTAAAAAACTTGCTTTCAATTAAATAAACAAAAAAAAAAGTTCAAAATTGGTCCCTGGGAACTATTTGAAAAGTGCAAAAACATATATTTTATGAAGTTTTTTAGCTCTCCTGTGAAATGTGTGTTTTGCAGATTCGTGGATTCGCCATACAGGTGACGATATTGCAGTCGAATGAATTAAATAAATACACGAAAATCCTATCATTACATTTCTCTTGAGTCCGCGCTCTCTGTCTTTCATCCAAATCAGACGTATTAAAGACACTTACGGCCGAATACTCAAACGCAACTTAAATTTAATCGTCTCAAGTGACGAAATTTTGACAGACTTTCATTGCAAACTGACAAAAAATCGCGACTCGAGACGTGATTAAATTTAAGTTGCGTTTGAGTATTCGGTCGTTACTTTTGCATAATACTGTAGTTCTGCAAACAGTAGATAAACCTCGTGAACACAAACTTCTACTGGTAGAGTAGAAATCTTAAAATGAACAATTTACTGCATTTTGAGGAGCTAATATGCTCATTACGCCGAAGATAAAGATAAGTTGTAAACTATAGAGGACACAGGAAAGCAAATATTGCCAGACTTGAAGCAAAAAACAATTCACTCGCTTCGCTTGCTCGGTCAATATCTGATCTTTTAGAACCAAGTACTTACTCGAGATTCTTCGAAGTCCAGAAGTAAGTCCAATATTACTTTTGGTACATACATACCCAAATGTTGCATTAGTTTGTATTTCATGCGTGACAGTGTGCTAGTGTATAAATATAAATAAATAAACGTAATATTTAGGTGTGTTACCTATTAGCATTGATGATGAGTTAGGAAGTCAATACAAATACCGGTAAGGATGGAAGCAGACACCTGTCCATGGAAAATTCTCTATTTTATTTACACTTAGTTTAGGTACGCTATAAGTACTTTATTACTTATGTAAATAAATAGAATTATGCGTAATCCCCTAGTATTTAGTATTTCTGGTGAAATAAACCGACGGTCCACCTGTTGTGAGAACAGACAGACTGACTAACTGACAACCGGACAAAAGCATTTTTGCCCTATCTCGAAACTGAGACGCTTCGCATGCTCGGTCAATAATCCAGGATCCACTTATCATTTAAAATCCTATCCAATGTCAACCTTGTAGATATCTTCCATTAGCACTTAGGGCCGATGTCTTCTGAAGTAGTGCATGCAAATTATTTGAAATCTCCGTTATGTGGTATTTTTCAGGAGTCTAACTTTTACAATAATCACTACTTACCTTTATCATCACGATTACCCTGATATATCCTGTAGTCCTCAGGTACGATAGTCATCCCCACAGCTTTTATGTCCTCATGAGTATGTCCAATTGGGTAGGTTTACACATACCTACAGTTAGCTGGAGATAAATGTGGACATGTCCCAAATGTTTGGACGTACGTCTTGACTGAACCTTAGGTTTTAACCCACCAAGTAAACAAAGAGAAGTTCATTTGATAGGGTATACAATTTTTTAACCTGACTTATTAAAATTATCACAAACAAATCCCCTGCATCGCTTCTGTATTACTTGAACTTTCTAATGGCCTCTTATAAAAATCTGTCAAAAGATAAACACTGTTGCCGTCTCTTATCAATAGGTAATGACAAACTGTGACAGGACTCATTTAAAGCAATATTTATAAGTATGGGGGTAAAATTATTTGAATCCGGTTTCCATAATAGATAGCACACGCGCATAATCCCTTTCACACATGACATACAACACACATTTGAGTGAACAGACTCACTCACAGGACCCTGTGTTTACACTTTTTCTGTAGCTGTAATTACTATTTTTTCTTTTAATAATATCCTCTTTAATTTTTATCCTTACTTACTTTTTTTTTTTAGAACATGTTAGCACATAATTATTGATAATTTTCAGAACAAAATTGTAACTACTTTTCATGATAAGAGTCCGAAGCGAATCACTGTGACCCTACAATACAGGCTCATTAGAGACCTAGTGTGGGGAACAGAGCTACGTCAGGTACTTACCTCAATTAGTTACCTCACTTAGTACCTATTTAAGTAACCTTAAAATGTACCAGCTTGATATCCGAAGGATATTTAAATGTGCAATTTAAACCCATGTGGAGATTTACGTAGAAGGTTCTAGACTTCTAGTGTATAATAAAGTCTTGCGGTGTGGGTCAGCTAGTCAATTAATCAAGTTTGTCGTGTTTCGTAATGAGTGCAATTATAGTTTTCTATTTAGGAATAGGTAGCTGTTGTTGCGGGATGAATATAAGCTTTTTAGCTAATAACTTTTAATGACCTTGGTGGTTCTGGCCTGGAATGGGCCTCCCATACTTTTCGTGGATATCGTGGAGGTGACTAAGAGAACATACCTACCTACCCTCTGGTATAGGTACCTTCTGGTGTACCTTGAAAAACTGTATATTAAAAATTGACGTTTTGAGTTACACTTCGCAGTATGCCAGGCAGCGACAGCTAAAAGTCGATACGAAACTTCATCTACTTTAATTTCATGGACTATGGCAAACCCTCGTATGGCAAAAATTATAGGGAAACCTGTCTATATAAGCTGATCACAATACTTTTGTATTATGTTGGCCTTTAGATGCATCTTTTATTGTTCTGGCAAACAATAATAATGATTATAATCCCTGATAACGTGTGAATCTACTGTAAAGATTCTATGTAGTTAGTATTGTGTGAACCGATTCATGTATAGTGATATATAATGGCCTTGTGCACTATAAATACACCATTTACAAGTGCTGCAGGTAATCTGGCTTTACAGGGTGACCCAGAAAGGTCGTAACTTTCAAACGTTTCGTTTAAAAGAGTTTACTACCAAAAATTCTGACTGTTATAGAAACAAAGAAATAACATCTATGGGATGAAATCTTTCGAAAAAACCTTTTACCTTTAAAAACCTTGCCTACCTAAGTGTTATTAAAAATATGTAAATTGTAGCAATAAAACTCAAAGCAAACGAATAATTTATTAGATACAACCAGTCAAACATCGTATCGTTTCATTGATGTTCAAAAACTATTGCGATCTACAAAATTAGGTCGATGTTTTTAAGTCACAAAATAAGTTTAGCTATAATTTTAGATTTAGTAAAGTTCCACCTGTAAATAAATAAAAAGTAAATAAATACAATAATTAGAGGTGCAGCGTTTTATGTCAAGTCCAGATTCAGTAATAGCACCTGAAACACTAGGACGTTGTTTTATAAGATGCGTAAGTAGTTTACAACTTATATAATTATCTGGTCTCTGAAATATGAAAAATGTAATGTTTAAAAATATTTCACGTGTATAAATATTAATTTAAAGAAATATACTATAAAGTACTCTCTAACTGACGCGATTTCAGAAACTTCCTAAATAAGACCCGTCCCTCTGTTGTGAAGGCATAAAAAGGTTTGTTAGGCCAAGTAGAGTATCTTTAACGACTTGATTTCCTCATTCTGTAACATACATATGTAATAAATAGCCGTGGTGGCTTAGGATGTCTTTATTACCTCTCATAAGAGTAAGAACACACCAGAAAAGAAGAAAAGAAAAGAAAAAAAGCAATTCCTGAGTACTTCCCTACGCTGGCGAAACATGGTGACTGTGGCTAAACCCCCCCAAATATGGAGAAGGCCTATGTTCAGTAGTGGATTTATTTAGGCTGATAATGACGTTAATAAATAATGGGGATAATATTTGATTTGACACACAAACAACCACTCGTACAACACCACTTATTATAAATGCGAAAGTTGGTCTGTCTGTTACGTTTTCACTGCTAAAAGCTACCGATCTCGATACAATTTTAAACGGACATAATTGCATTTTAGAGTAGAATATAGGTAATTGTTGCGAAATAAGTATCTGTCCCACAGGAATACACAAACCAGACATCCTTACCGTTTGAACTCCTAAAAACTGCTTTCAATTAACTCCACGCAAACAGGCAGGTAAAGAATTGATTCAGATTTATTTATGTCTCGTTTTTTAATTGCCTGGAATTGAACTTTTGCGAGACGTCCGCAAGTTCCAAAGGCCTGAGTATCACTGCAGGCAGGTGATTACATTCACTCTTCAATGTAGCGTACGCGCATACCTACTTAACTATGATTACTTTATAATCGTCACACATGTACAGAGTGTTATTTTTATGCAACTGCAAAATTTATTTGTCTCCGAGTCGATGCTCGATTTGGATATCAACTAGCCTTACAGCTTAGTTAGTACTAGTTTAGTTTTATCCGTGGTTTTATACTGTTAAAAACATGATAATAATGATGAACAAAATAATCCTTCGCAATCGAATAGGTGCCATAAAAAGAAAAGAAGAGGCAATAAACTTATTGTTCATGTTAGGTAGTGGAGCCCTCAGCAACCAATAACAATAATACCATTATGCTCAAAAAGTAGATAAGGTACTTAGATAGGTAAGTAAGGTACTGCTCGTTTAGGTTGTGTATTGTACACCCTGTTGTATTATATACCTTATAACAAGTTTATATAGTATATGTACTCAATTTATATAATTTTAAACTTAATTGAATAAGAAATGGTCTTTTAAGAATACACCTTGAACTTAATGATCACTTTGAATATCGTGTACCCAATGAGATACTGATGTATCCCGAAATTTTTACAATTTTATATTGAGAAGGTGACTAAGATCGTTTTGAAAAAAAAATAATTTTTTTTTTTCAAAATGATTTTATTGGGTCAATTGTATTTTATACCTAACAGCGGACCGAACGAGCTAAGCGTCTCAGTTTCGCGATAGACCAAAAAATGCTTTTTGATTTCACCTACAGGTTGGATTTTTCAACCGATTTTGACAAAAAGCTTGTTGTAGCGTTATATGGACGGATTTTAATCGGAAAATTGTCCGTTATTGCATGGTTATAAGGGCTCGCGAGGTTTTTGTTCTCACCACTAGTAAGTAGGTAGTTAGTTATACTTAGTTAAACATTTTCAAAAACATAAAATTATATAAGTATTGAAAAAAAAACATTCATAGTTAGCAGAATGAACGGAAGCCATTAAAATCGTGCGCATTGTGTACTTGACAGGTAAACAAGTAACATTTGTAGCACATCTGTAGCCATTTGTAAACAGATAACGTGTGTTCAATGTACTTATTTTGTATTTATCTACGGTATAAACACCCTTTTGTCAAGCGTAAATAGGTGTCGACTTATTTAAATTTTTTATATTTATTGTACGTTAAAGATAAAGATAAAGATCATTTATTTGCTAAGACATGTGTGTAAAATAGATGACAAAATATGATGAGAGGCAACATGCAATACCGTGTCGGTGTGCAAATACACACCGTCGTTACATAGTTTGATGTTAAATTAAAAATATAATGTTATTATAACAACTGTAATTAATTAATGTAATTAATGATAACAACTGTAATTACTATAGACGACGAGGCTATTTCCTCGCAGAGGTTGTTGGTTCTATGAGCTGGCCTGGCCATTGCCACTGATTCTGAGTGCTATGTCGGCGACCTTGATTCTTCTACGGATTTCTTCATTTCTGATTCTATCACGTAGTGAAACTCCCAACACAGCTCTCTCCATAGCCCGTTGTGCGACTTTGTACTTGTGTGAGGCTAATGGTTAGCGACCACGTATCTTTTTACATAATAAGTCCTCTAATTTAACGTAATTTCTAATCTGCAGTGGTAAATCATATCTCAAAATCAAAAACAATACTAGCTTGTTTAAAAATACGTTTTTCCTCTGCTGTGGGCTATATTCAAATATTTGTCTGATAACTACCAAGAAGTGTAAACGAAAATGCTTCTGTAGGTAGCTTCGTTTGTTTCGTACTTATCTATCTAGACGGCAAGAACTACTAAATGAAAGCAGGAAAATAAATGATTTTATTGTACATTGATAACGGGTTCTAAACTGCCAAATTTACTTTTATGGGTCTCATTCAGTAACCACTTTTTATTTGTACACGATTATTTGTTCCATCCATAATACTAATAACTACTTTCTAACTTTCAGGCTCATGGTCTACAAGAACAGGAAAGGATACCAAAGTCTTTCTTCGGGTAGTGGTGATGAAGCCAAGCTGCTCTCGAAGCCGTTCACAGAGCTTAAGAATTTTAATGGCCAATTCAGTCAGAGACTACGGTAAATTCAGATTTTATTTTGCTGTGGAGTAAAAGGTTTTTTTTGGACCCTTGCCTATTCTACAGCTTGACCGAAATAATCAAGACACGTCATGTGTTATAGTGATAAATGAATAATGTTTTTGAAGGAAAAGTGATGGTTGGACAGATTATTTGTTGATAATTTGATATTTAACAAAAATGCAACTTAAAAGTTATGTAAAACAGTAGTTGTATTCTTGTGGTTTTGTTCTGAATCAGTTAGCTGATATCAAATTTAGCAAATTGTGTGATAAGCTAGTAGTTAGAGACGAATTGTGTGTATAAAGACAAACTAGCTCAATGTAGTAAAACTGCTTGCGAAAATATAGCGAATGTCAATTGCTTTTTCTGTTTAAAAGCTTTGAACAGAATGCTAAGTTTTGTCTTTAATTTTAATAAAAATCGAGTACCTAGTTATCTTAATTCCGGATTTTAAAACAATACATTAATTTTGTGACAGTATTCCAGAATTAAATTCAATCAAGCAAAAAGTTTGTTTGACTGGTTTGAAAAATTTATTAAACATTGTTTTAAAATCCGGGTCTAAGTATCAAACGAACTTGGCAATTGAAATTGTTTACAAATGTGACGGCTTAATTTGACAAAAGATTATAAATATATTTTATAGATTTAAGCCGTTTAGAAAATAAAATGAATAATCAGCAAATTATGAGAAATCACATCTACCAATGAACTTGTACAATAATTTGAGTATTAATAGTGAATACTTAATTCTTAAAATGCTGTGAATCTATTTAATAAATAATATGTAGAGTACCTATAGTGTGTTAATTGTATACTAGTGATATTCACTAGCTCGTAGGGTAGTTTCAGGAATTCGTTTTTTCTCCAACGTACCAAAACAAATATAAAAAAAATATCTCTATGACTGCAGCGATTTAAAAGGTGATAGCTCACTTACACGACCTCGCTCCGTCACCGCTCACATCAAACGGAAATGACTACTATCGAGTGATACGATGGCGAGCTATCCTTCTAATATTATAAACGCAAAAGTTTGTAAGTATGGTGGGTGGATGAATGGATGTTTGTTACTCTTTCACGCTCTAACCAGTAGACCGATCTGGAAGAAATTAGAAATAAACATAGATTATAACTTGGATCAACCTAAAGGCTACTTTATATCCCGAAAAAAAACGGGAACGGGAAAAAAACTGCCACGCGGGTGAAGCTGCGAGCCGCGGCCGCTAGTATAAATATAAATAAATAAATATTTGAAGACATTAGCCAAGACCCAAAGACAAGACCCAAACTAAGCATAGCTTGTAATGGGAACCAGATCAGTCATCTGGTTATGTATGTTTATAAATGTTTTTTGTAAATAGATAAGTTTAAATACAATATCTAATAATAACTGTCTGCTAATGTGTGTTGTCAATGTAAAGTATTGAAGCACACATATCAATGAATATTTTTTTACCGTGTGGGAGCGATGTTGTATTAGTCGGCTGCTACCTTTAGGCAGTGCGCTGCTTATATCAAGAGAAATCTTCTTAAATCAGTCTAAAGTTATCATAACTTTTTAAAATAAATATACAAGGAACCATATATTATTTTCGTTTAAATAAAAAAGCTCAAACCATAACTACTATCAAGCAATATTCGTATACAAATATGTTGTTCGAAGCCAGTATTCTTTATCACACTGTTATGGCGTATTGCCTGTTTACACCAGATAGTTCCAACGCCAAATCGTACGCACTATTTGTGTAAATACTATATATAGGTATTGCAGAGTATTATTAGACTAACTTATAGTTTTATATAGCTTTAGGTAGACAATCATCTCTGATCTTTTAAGTAGATGTTTTTTTGAAAAACAGTCTACAAAGCCTGAAGTCTGAGATTTTTACGTGTACACGATCTATGTATAATTTTAAGTACCAAAATCGGCAGCGGTAATTTAAAACGTTCGATTACGATTCCGAGCGAATTCGCTAAATATTGTCGACAGTTTTAAAATAGTGTTTTCGGAGTGTTCTTCGTTTAAAAATTGTGATTTTCCGTCGGAAACTGCCGATACCGAACCGAAATTTATTAACAATCGTTTTAAAACTGCGTTTTTCGGAATTTTCGTTGGAAGCTACGGATACCGAACCGAAATGGCATATCTAATGTTTTAAAATAGCGGCGCTGTTTTCTTAACGCCCAAAAGGGGCGCTTATCGTGTATCCATGCAAAAAATACACATGACCCGTATACACGACTTTCATCGTGTACACCAAAAAATCTCAGACTTGAGGCTCAGTACACACAGTACAGTCATAATATACTGAATTCATTTAGACTCGTCTCTAAAATCCTCATCAATATACAACTAGCTGACCTCTCCCGGAGAATGGTTTTATTAAACACTAAAACCTTTATTTCCTATGATTTTAATTCTGTGGAGCTCACGTGCGGAGTCTATCTTTCCAGTGGGCCTAGCGCAAATAAATTGACCATTATTATATCGTACCAACATTTGAGTTACACTGCACGGCAACCAAGCAACACTCCGCAGTATAGTTATCGATGCCGCGCAATATAATTCAAATGTCACTTTTACGCCACAAATGACAACATTATTCGTGGGGATTTTGCTTTATACTATGTAGTGAAGATTATGGTTTATTGCATTTATATTTAAGATTTGTGATAGAAGAATACTGGCTTATCCCATTTTAATGTCAATGTCTTAAGTAAGTTTCAGTTATGTAATATTTCTTTATGTCATAAAGTTCCAATTTCATCTGTGGGACTGAATAATATATAAATATGTAGGTTTTTGTTTGTTTTTAGATTAAATAATATTATTATCATGGTAGATAGAAAATATCATTACTTTAAATTGCAGGTGTGTGAGATTATTGATTAAATACGATGTATGTAATAATTTTATAATGTTTCAAGTAATTTGAACTGCGTTTTTATTTTAAGAAATGTATATTTTTGGATCAGAATGCAGGTTTAATATTTTTGGACAGAGCGACGTCAGTCTTTGTCATCTTAGACAGTAGTTTTGCCTTTACACAACATATTAAATAGATTAACACTTTTTACACGTTAAATAGCATTGGATATTGAATAGTTGTTTTTATGGCAAAATTACACTTATACATTCTTCTCTGTGACGTCAAAGATCTTGGTGCTGGCCACCAAATTAAGATAAGTCATAAAATGTTAAATACAATCTCATCGTAGCAATTATGTTAATATTATTTAGTTAAATGCAATTTACTCATGACATCAATCTAGTGGACTTAGGTATTGAATAATAATGTATGTACCTATGTACGAGAATGTGTCTATTGAAACATTTTCGCAAATCTATCTAGAATGAATTTTACAATAGATATTTATTTCAACATCAAAGGTTTATGTAAAGTTCATGTGTTATATGAATTTTAAATAATAAGTGTATTAATATTTTTTGAGAAAAATCAATATTTATTATTTACTTATTTTTTCTCCGTTAAGCTTTGTTGTGATATTGTTTTTGTATGAATATTATCGCGTTTTATTTTTAGCAATTTGTTCCTAGATTTTTAATTTTATTAATAGAGTTTTCTTAAGTTTTTGAGGTACCTGCTACAACATGGTGACCTCCATTACTTGACATTGTGATGCCATTGTGTATTAGTTAGATATTTTGAGAAATAAAATGATTCATATTTTATATGTTTTGTTTTTTTCTTACCTAAGTCTTACGCATCGTTTAGGTAGTCAAATTCGACCAATGTGTTTCAAAACTCACCTAAGCAAAATTTCGTCATCATGTACTTTATTTCATTTCAGCACTTTTATTTAGAAGTACTTATCATGAACTTGATGTACAAATAAAACTGCACAGGCAGTGTCAATTCATTCTTTAAAGAAACATGAATATTTTTATATTCTTAATCAGTTTTTCTCTTGTAACCTGTAATTTAAATATCACTGACACATCAAACAAAATAAAACAAATTCTGAACAAATACAAATCTAATTCAAGGTGCAACACAAGATTTCCAAGATGCATACAAACGGAAAAGATTAATACTTTTGTTGGGAAAACTTTGAAATTTATAGATAAAACAGAAAGGTATGGAGATTTTCTGAGATATAGAAATGTTAGTGAGTGTGATAGTGTAAACAGTGGTAGTTACAGGAAAGAGCATATTTTAAAAGGACTGTTGGTTAATCATGATGTTCCTGAGACTCACTGGCATGAATATAAGGTAAGAATTTATGCTTAAATAAAAAGTAGGTTTCTAAGTGGTTAGGTACTTAAAACTTAGTAGCAGTAAAGCTCTTAGGTTAAGGTGCGCTCGGAGAAGTATTCCGACCATGCCTATTACTGCTGCCCAGCAGCTGTTTTGAAGGGTGTGGGTGCCGGTGAAATTACAGGCTCATAAAGGTTAACAGCTGTATGCCTCAGGTTGATAGACACTGAGCAGTGCATCGTAGGGCACGTTCCTAACGAACGTGACCTGCGAAGTAATGTTGTGTTACAGGTGACCACTTAACATCAGGTGGGTCATCTGCCTTTTTTTATAAAATACTTGTGGAAACGTGCGCTTCTTCATCCGCTTGAAGATACATTTATACAAATTTCAAAACCCTGCTTTACGCCTTTATGAGATGAATTTTGAAAAGACACGCCGTGAGTTTATATGTCAGTCAGTCAGAAGAAAGATTCTTACAGATAAAAAAATGCAATTTAAAAAAACAAGACGAAGAAAAAATGCATTTTATACTAGAAAACATCTAGGTTACCTACCTTATTATTCCAGGAAGTACACAATAAAGAGTACTCATCTATACACCACGAGATGGCAGCACTAAGGAAATGGCGGGAAAATCTGAAACTAATTACAGAGCACAACCGGCAATATCTATCTGGAGAAGTTTCTTATTCCTTACACCTAAACCATTTTGCTGATTTGGTAAGTTACACAGTTTTGTATCAAAGTTGCCGATTTTAGATGAGAACCCTCCATGCGTAAAGTTACTAAAGGCTGTCATACTTATTTAGTTCTGCGATTTGCTGATAGATGTCTCCTAATAAAATCTAGCAAATTCAGATACAATATTAAACATTCAGTTTAGCCATGGCCATGTTTAGACCATATTTTCTATAAGTAATTTATGAGGAAACCAGTTAGTATTCTAGCAGCGGCGATAGACTTGCAACCTGTCACGTAAGGAATAATAATAATTTCTGCATTGTGGATATGAAATATTTAGACGTACAGTCAGCTGCACTAAAATGTATACAATTCGCAACTTTCAAAACGGTACCAAAACCTTATAGTAAACTCTAAAACAGTTAAACTCGAAAATCGTAAAATTAGCCGATAAGTTCACTTATATTTTGAGTTTTTACCCTGTAAATATTAATTGTAACGCTGTTAAACCATTCTGTAAGTTACGAATTGTAAATATTCTAGTGCAGCTGACTGTACCTCCGACCGACTAAGAGATGGATATCTACCGTGCCTTAAAGTCGTGAAACTATTTTTTTAATTCACCATTTTTTTTCTTATTTTTTCATGTACTTACCTACTTATTTTAAATATTCTGCTATGGTAGTCTCGGTAAAGTAAATTACCTATCCATCCACCAGGGATATCGTAAAAGCGTTTTAAAAACCTGGCGCAGGCACTATAGCATCCCGTAAATAGGGGTATAAGTGAAAAAAGTTACTCCTGACGCTGTATAAATCTTTTACAATATAAACGCAAAGGCCTGTACAATTTTATTAATTTCAATTGAGGTATCTACCTATAGTAACTAGGTTAATAACCTGATTAGCAAATTAACACTATCTAGGTATCTCATTACTTACGTATCAACAAATCACTGGCAAACCAAATTGCAATTATATCTTAGAAGGTAATGTGTCGTGATATCAGGTATACGAGATGGTAATACAGGCTTGTTACAGTCTGAAGATATCAAGCTGTCTCATTTGGGTTTATTGTCATAATCCCCACTAAGCTGTCCCCACCAGTGGGGATTATTACAATCTTCAAAAAAATGTTGGCGTTTTCCCCACTTTCATGTTTAATCCTGGCTGGTGAGGATTATGACAATTAAAATCATTTAGGTTTATTTTATATATCACTCCACACTCAGTGCCTTCTGAGAGAAAAAGAATAAAAAAGTTTCATTTCAATCAAATTTTAATTAGAAGAGTATTATTAGGTTAAGAGGTATTTAAATTGGCAAACACAACAATAATATTAGATAAAGCTAGGCGCCAGTAAATTTAAGGTTTTTGAAGTTGGAGCTACTTTTGTCCCAAGCTTTTTTTGAAATCTATATACCTAATATATTTTATAGTAACGTCTTAAAAAAAGAAAGAAAATTTTCGCTCTATCACATTTTTTGATTTACTAATAGAAATTAGCAAACATCTGCTGCATGATTGGCCCAACATGAATTTTATCTTCATAGTTTGTAAGCTCAAACGTAATAAAAGTATTTCGAAGTTCAAAACTCTCATTTATTCAATTAAATTATAAGAATTACTTTTTAAGGATATATATAGGTGATAACATTGAAATGACTTAGCTCTTTTACAAACACTGGGTTATTATTCTACTTGATCGCATCTCCATTCCATAAATTCGGTAGCATCTGTGATTACTAATCAAGGGAGTAGGTAGTAACGGGTTTCTAATAGTTAATTGTAGATATGATATTAAGTAGGTACCTAACTTGCTTACGATAAATCAATCTCCCTAATCCTATTGGTTTACTTACTGCTCAGAGGTTTAGGTAAGTACCTTAGGATAAGCTTTTAGTGATTTTGTGTCTGTCAAACGTAAACCTGAGCTAGAACAAGCGACCTTTCTGATCCTAAAGGATTCGATATGACTCGTGCCCCAATGAGCTTTTAATTTATGAAATAAAATTGTTTCAGAGTGTAACAGACTATTTTAAGAAAATACTGAAATTATTCCCTACAATACCTCTCTTCGACCCGGCTGAGGACCAGCATAAAACTGCGTACCGAAAGACCTTGAAGAACCATGTTCCTGAAAAGGTAAGTAAAGATGTTTCGACAGAGGGTTTTCCACCAACAGAGCTGGGTTTGCAACCGGCCGCGTCTGGAATACTCTACTGCAGAAATGTGGGCATATGTCAAAGAATCTGAAAGGGTCTATGTTGCCAGGGAATCACTAGCCTCGCAGATGACAACCGATCTGCAAATATTTATTCCGGGTGTTCTGGGTATTTTCTATGTATAATAAAAAATATGAATGCAAATAATGTATTGCATTACGTATATCAGTCGTTTAGTACCAATAACACAAGCTCTGCTTAGCTTGGGTCTAGATCATACTATGTGAATTGTCCAGCATTATTATTATTATCTGTCGGTAAACTTCTACCTTCTGTATCCCAATCTCTAAGACTATGACGACCGCTGTGGCGCGGCGGGCGAATGTCCGCCTGCGACGCAGGGGTTGCGGGTTCGATTCCCGCCTTGGGATAAATGTTTGTACGATCTGCAAATATTTATTCCAGGTGTTCTGGGTATTTTCTATGTATAATAAAAAATATCTATGTATGTAATATAATGTATTAGGTATATCAATCATCTAGTACCCATAACACAAGCTCTGCTTAGCTTGGGGCTAGATGATGCTGTTTGGATTGTCCAGCATTATTTTATTTATTTATCTATTTGATGAATGCTGTTAAACCATACTGTTATAATGTAAAATATTATTATGTATGTATTACAAACCATATATGTACTTACTAGTCGACTTTATTCGCGTGAAGCTAAACCACGCGTGAAGGTATTTTCATACAAGCTTCAACCTACGTTGAACCAATTTTTTATTTTCAGTAAATTCATAGTACACCTTTACGCACCAAAAAAATATATAAGTACCTACCTACCTACCATGAAACAATTTAGGCTGTGCTTAGTTTGTCTTATCAGTCAGTCAGAGACAAACATTATCAGTCTGTAGCAGTCCACTGCTGGGCATAGGCCTACCATGTACGTTTTCAAGAAGAAAGATTTTGAGTCTTTTCTATCCATCGCCTTCTCGCGATCCTAACTAAATCGTCTGTCTATCGGGTAGGCGTCCTACCTACGCTTCGTGGTTGTTAATCGAGAACTGTAATTCCTCATTGGTTGTCTTTAATTTAGCAACGTTGCATCCGAATAAAATCTGGGTGAATATTTAGATGGACTGGCGTCAGCGAGGGTTTAAGCCAAGACGAGAAGAACAGTCCAAGTGTGGAGCATGCTACGCCTTCGCAGTGACCCATGCGATGCAGGCACAAATGTATAAAAAACACCGGAATTGGGGGGAACTGAGGTGAGCTGAGCGCCAAGTTGAAGAAAAACATTACAACTAATGAAAAACTATAAAAAAAAAGGCTTTAATCCCGCAAGCACGGTAGATATCCCCGCCGGGCTTTTAATACCAAATACTACTCGAGTAGTTTAAGCGTAGCGTTTGCTGCCTTTGAACTTTGTTGTATACTATGTTCTTGGTATGATTGACATGTTGTCTGTCTTGCATTCACCTCAGCACACTGGAGCTTCATTATTTACATTATTATTAATTTGTAAAAGGACCTACAAAATACTGTAGGAACGAAGCCGTAAGTTTCTTGCCGGTTCATCTAGGCTTGGTCGCGAGGAACTGGAGCTTAGATTCACCTAGATTTAAGACTTTTCAAGATGATCCCTGCGGATATGACTGAATAAATGCTTTGACTATACCATCCGTATTCGTTCTTATCCTCAGTCCTCAGCAGATAGTAGACTGCAGCCATAACGACGGCAACCTCGGCTGTGAAGGCGGTTCTATCCGCGCTGCCTTCCGCTACGTTGCAAGGAAAGGATTGATTCTGGAGACCATGTACCCTTATAGAGGCAAGGTACGCTTAGTGACCCTCTTGTGGGAGTTTTAGAGACAGATGTTTACCTTACTAACTACCAATGATTGTGTAAAGGTTTATCTTTTAGGGTTCCGCACCCAAAGGGTAAAACGAGATTATTACCAAGACTCCGCTGTCTGTCTGTTTGTCCATCTGTCACCAGCCTGTATCTCATGAACCGTGATAGTAAGAGAATTGAAGTTTTCACAGATGGATGTATTTTTGTTGCCGCTATAACAACAAATACTAAAAAACAGAATAAAATAAATATTTAAGGGGGCTCTCATACAACAAACGTGATATTTTTGCCGTTTTTATTATAGATAATGGTATGGAACCCTTTGTGCGCGAGTTTGGATAGCAGGAATAGGTATGGTGGTAGTACTTTCCTGTAAATACCCTTCACAAGGAGCCAAACTGCTTCCTTAGTAACATTTTTTAAGTAATATAATTAGCTTTTTCTTTTGTGCTAAGCGGAAGCCATCTAGTAGCAAATAAAAACTGTTTTCATTCATGTAAAATATTTAAACTCTGGAAAATTACTGTCAAATTCTAAAATACATCTTGCAAATAGATATTCAAATATATCTGAAAGCATTTCTGAGTTTATTTATGTGATAGATTGCGACGGAGACGCCGTTATCCCAGCAAATAATCCCGATTTAGCGATTGACAGGCAGTGATAAGTCCGTAGTACCCTGGAACCAGGCACAGGCTATGAATAGGCCTGCTGTCTTAGTGTCTGTCTGTCTCAGTCAGTCATGATTAGCTTGAGGATAGGACTGATGACTTGACATGACTGATGACATGACTTGAGGATAGGATTCAGTTTATTTTAATATTTATGCTGAGCTAGCACCATTTTCGTTTCGTTGTTTAAGCACCAGTGGTCTAGTGAAAACGATCCCATCATGTGAACATAAGGTCGTGGGTTTGAAACCGGTTAAGTACCAATGGAGTTTCCTTACCGTGGTGGTCGCGGCTAAGAATTACTCTTCATGGTTACGGATGTCGGACGTAAAAACGACTACCAATTCGCCTGTCAAGAGGACTATGGCTAGCAGTGGATATATTTAGGCTAATAACTTTACGTGATACCTATAACAAATGTTAAAATACAGAATGAAAGCATAAAAACCAGAAAAGCTATAAAACATGTAGTTTCTGATACACCCTGGAACCCTAATTGGGTCAGGCTGGACTTCCTTTTATACAACTTGCTGATGAAACAAGCAAATGGCCCATCTGATGTTAAGTGGTTACCACATATAACAGAGCATTCCTTGCCGGTCACGTTCGTTAGGAACGTGCCCTACGATGCACTACTCCGCGTCCATCAACCTGAGGCATACAGGTGTTAAACACCATGTTGTGATGTTGTGGTAATTTTTGACAGAAAGGCCACTGCAAGTACAACCGAGGGCTGGTGTCAGTGAAGCCTAAGCGCTGGGCCATGCTACCTCCTGGTGATGAAGAGGCCATGGAGCGTGCCCTGGCGTCAATAGGACCTCTGGCAGTGGGCATCAATGCTGCACCATTCACTTTCCAACTATACAGGTTATTCGTCTTCTTATATACTGGTTGGAATAAATCGTTATGTAGTATATAGATAAGTATCTATTCAATTCAACTTCCAATTATTAACTACTAGCGGCGCGTCCCGGCTTCGCTCGGGATTTAGTAAGGATACCTAATTGGGATAACATAAAATGTAAAAATATGTATAGTTATAACATCCAGACACAAACAAAATCTATATTCATCACACATATGTTTGTTCTCAGTGGAGTTCGAACCCTCTGCTACTACCATCTGAACTGTAAATCATCCTTATTGTAACCGTGTTTTTAGAAGTGGCATCTATGATGACCCATTCTGCTTACCCTGGCGGTTGAACCATGCCATGCTTTTAGTGGGGTACACCCCTGAGTACTGGATCCTGCTCAACTGGTGGGGAAAGGGTTGGGGCGAAAACGGATATATGAGGTGAGTATATTTAGCCTAAATCAAACCTTGCCATGTGAAAATAAGATAACTGATGACAAAGTCAGTTAGAGCATCCTCGTAGCAGTCGTAAAATATACAAAAGTCATGCAAACATGACGACCGATGTCGTGGCCGCCGTGACGACGCCTTGGAATAAATGTTTGTAAGATAACACTACCATAGAGGGGGTATGAAAGCCTCTCTTTCTCTCATAGCCAGTTATGTTTCGTATATTAAAGAAGTCTTACTTCAGTCGTGTGGTCTAAATCACACTCCTTTTTTTCACTGAGTATCAGAAATTTAACGTTTTCAGATCTTATGCAGCATTATTATTCTCTTAGCTTTTATGATTATCTTAGCCGGGCAGGGGAGTGATTCAACTGAAAATTTTGACTCAATTTCGCGACATAAGGTAGTCTTGAATACACATATAAAGTTAAATGTTATTTCAGGATCCGCAGAGGCTTCAACAGGTGTGGGGTTGCAAACATGGCTGCGTATGTCGAACTCTAGCAAACATACAAACTAATTAAATTGTTTTGCGTTCTGTTTGCTCGGATGCAATGCTGCCGGATCCAGGACCGCACGATTCGACTCACCGTATTACTAGTATATTTCATAGTAACTTGTGATGAATATAAAAAATGTGGACCAGTGTTTATATTTTATTAAAAATAAAAAATAAATTAAGTAGTTCATGACTTAACCCCCAAACACGGTAGATATTCCTTCAGATCTCTTAATACCAAGTATCAAGTCGTCTATTTTTTTTTTTAATTATATTTTTGCGGCTTTGGTATCACTGCGGCCATATGGCCTATTGTGATCGCCACTTTTTAAGGTCACCCCTCGTTAGGGCGTTCATAGTTCACCACTGAACCCTGCAGCTGTTAGGAACTGGAGGATTTTCTTGGGGGTGAGTTCTTGTCATCAAGTCGTCTAAGGGGGGTAGTCAGTACATTGGCTAGCGTGAATACAAACTTCAACCCCTGAGTTTTAGGAATACCTTTCTTGGTACACGCTTACGCAACAAGATAAACCTTGATAATATCAAGTCCCTACGACCAGGGGTTGTCCAGTCAAAAGTTACTTAATTTGCTTAGATTCAGGGGTAGGTAATAAGAGAAAACCTTCAAAGTACCTAGAAAATATCCTAGTTTATAATAATAATAATGCTAGACAATCCACACAGCATCATCTAGCCCCAAGCTAAGCAGAGCTTGAGTTATGGGTACTAGATGACTGATATACTTAATACAATACATTACATACATAGATATTTTTAATATTCATAGAAAATACCCAGAACACCCGGAATAAATATTTGCAGATCCTACAAATATTTATCCCAAGGCGGGAATCGAACCCGCAACCTCCTGCGTCGCAGGCGGACATACGCCCCCGCGCCACTTCGGTCGTCAAATCGGTCGGTAATCGGTCACGTGGATCTGATTCAGATAAAGACAAATTTCTAGACTGTAATATAGTGTTATGTAGATGCAGGCTATGTGATATGTTACCGCTATCTGAACGCTACCTGGGACAAACTATTACATTGTACGGTTACCAAAACGGCTCTTGGACCTAGATTAGATCTATATTGGTACAGCACATTGACATTTTACTATAAAACAATACATTTCTAAGGATAGTTAGTATCTTAATAAAAATCGTAAACTTCTTCCATCCTTACTATATAATAAATAAAATAAATAAATAAATAATGCTGGACAATCCACACAGCATCATCTAGCCCCAAGCCAAGCAGAGCTTGTATTATGAGTAGGTACTAGATGACTGATATACTTAATACAATAAATTACATACATAAATATTTTTTTATTATACATAGAAAATACCCAGAACACCCGGAATAAATATTTGCAGATCGTATAAACATTTATCCCAAGGCGGGAATCGAACCCGCAACCTTCTGTGTCGCAGGCGGACATTCGCCCGCCGCGCCACATCGGTCGTCATATATGTGTTAATTGAAAGAACAAAGAAAACAACTCTTACTATCACGGTTCATGAGATACAGCCTGGTGACAGACGGACAGACAGACAGCGGAGTCTTAGTAATAGGGTTCCGTTTTACTCTGTGGATACGGAACCTTAAAAAAAAATAGCATCACGACTTTAATCCCCAAGTACGGTAGACATCTCTTTAGGTCTCTCAGTACCAAGTACCAACTTCAGATTCTTCAACATTTTTACGTTAGGTTAGGAAAATTAAACGAGAGAATTATCACCAATGACGCTTGGTGTCTGAAGACAAGACTAGCTTAATATTTTGGATAAAAACGGGTTCGACCCGTGATTATGGCGCATGCAACTGTACCGAAATATCGGGAAACAATCAAACTCAAAAATCATGGTAAATATCCCGTTTCTATCCAAAATATTGATCAAAACCATGATAGTTTAAAGAGTTATAAGACTAGCTTATTTTGCAAGCTGTACAAGTTTTGCATACAAACTCGTGGAATTGGGCCTCTTATATCTCAACATCCTGGATTTATAGGGAAAAAGGTATTGAATCGAGCGGGCTTAGTTTAAATACGGGCCTCTTCTACAGTCCTTATGCCCCTTTGAGCTGAACCTACTATTACTATTCAGACCTTAATTTAACCCTCCGTTAGTCGCGTGGGGTCTTTGAAAGCCCAGGTTTTGGAAAAATGAAAAATTTAATCAATTAAAACAATCTCAGCAATTCAATATTTTAGGTACCCTCCTAAGTTGGATTGTATTGGCCGCGTATCGCTGCTAACTTCAGTTCGCGCATAAGCGCAGTGAGATACAGAAGTGTTTTGTGCGGACGGGCTTTGAAAGACCCCACGCGACTAACCGCGTAAGTAAAATTTAATTGTTTTTATTAGCTTAGACTTTTTTGTAGCATGTTTTTTTAGTGTTTTTTTTTGTTGTTTTAGATTTAATTAACTAGTAAAATGGATAAAGAACAACAACGTCGTATATTAAGCTGGTTAGACGATGAAAGTAACGATGTTTACGGTGGTAGTGATGATGAAGAAGGTGAAGGCGGTATGTACCCGGATGAAAGGAGTGAACATAACACTGATTCTGAGCAGGAATGTGAAGATGAACCTACAGAACATCATGAGGTATATTCAGACGAGCTGCCGGAGAATTTGGAATCTCTGCACGACCATCGTCAGATTCTAGAATCGTTGGGCGAACAGCATGTGGTTTGCGATTCAAATGATCAACAAATGGATTTGGAAAGTTCGTATATTGCTGATGATGAAGAGCCCTTGATAAATTTATCATCACAGAACTTTTTTATAGTCAAAAATAGGGAGAGGAATGGCACCTACAAAATTGTTTGCAAATGGAGGACTTCATCTGGTAAAAGTTTGTGTGTTTTTTTGTTGGTTCTTTCCAAATTTTACGTAATTGTCATCGTTATTTTAGTTTTATCGTATATATATTTATAAAAAGGAGAATTACCTACATTTAGTTTGTTAAAAACCTTTTTTTTGTGATTGTGATCTCAAGGAGAGAAATTTAAGTTCCTTGTTTTAGATTGTAAGTTCAAAGAAGAAATAAAAGAATATGTTTACGTAACTTTTTGTAGTTTTATTGCATTTAAGTTATTCGTCAATGACTTGCTTAGATAATAACGAAAAAATTATTAAAAAGGTGTTTTTTAGGCTGTTTATTTTTGGGGTCTTCAGAAACCCCACGCGACCAACCGTGTAAACTAAAAATGCGCGACTGACCGAGGGTTAATATAGGTATATTAAATTAGATTATGAAATTCTTTATTGCACAAAAAGTATGCTTCAGATTGATGAACGCATGGCAGTGCATCAAATGCAATGCTTTGTTATAGGTCATGGGCACCACTTAACATCAGGTGGGCCATCTGCTTCAATCAACCAGTCATTACCAGTCATTATGTCTAAGCTATTCTAAGCTTTAAATACTATTTACAGGTAAGTAATGATGAATAAAAAATAAAATGTAGCTACTAATTTAGTTCATTATCTGAACGCGCACTCCAAAATGATAAATATACTTTCACAAAAACAGCAAAACACTACAGAAAATAGTTTGCAAGTCCAACACACCCTTATTATCTAATGCCGGGGACTTCAAAGAGGTTTACTAGAACGGCTGTTATGTACAATGTAAGTACATCAAATATTTGTGAAAATTTTTACACATCATCAACTAGCCCCAAACTAAGCAAAGCTTAGTCTGTACTAAGGGAATCAGATAGCTGATAGGATACTAAAATATTTATTAAAATTTGTAATACAATATGTTTGGCCACACAAATGTATGGCAATATTTACTTATTATTTTATTTACAAAACAAAAAAAATAAGAAAATGTTATTTTCTTCAAAACATATCAGATATTTCTTTCTTCTACGAGTAGGTACAAGATTCTCTACATTAGCATACAAATTGACATGTATACATATTGTATACAAAATGGCGTATATTACTGGCGAAACTTCTTAGTGAATAAGGGGAAGATTGCAATGGAAACATAAATTCTAGTTGTCTGTTTGCTTGACACCTGAATGATGGAGGTGAACGCAAAAACGGCTAACTGAGTGAACCGTTTGTTTTGAAAAATGTGTTAGTAGATAATCCTCGTTAAACTAGAGCAAGGTGAAAGAGTAGCCTGTAAAGTTTGTGTAAAGTGGTATACGGTGCTCATGTACAGAATAAAAACTAAAACTGCAGACTAAAGATAAAGAACAAAAACCAAACCGGCCAAGTGCGAGTTGGACTCGCGCACGAAGGTTTCTGTACCAACGTAAAAACGGCAAAAAAAAACACGTTTGTTGTAACTATAAGAGCCCCTCAATTTTTTTATTTTATTCTGTTTTTTAGTACTTGTTGTTATAGAAATACATAACCTGTGAAAATTTCATTTCTCTATCACGGATCATAAGATACAGCCTGGTGACTAATACCAATTAAAAGAAACTGTGTCCTGACTGACTGACTGGAATATAGACAACGCACAGCCTAAACCACTGGTCGTAGAGGCTTGACATTTTCAGTATATTCGTCTTGGTGCGTAGAGGTGTAATTATGAAAGGAATACCTGAAATTCAAACCCCAAACGGTTGAAGTTTGTATGAACATAACTTCACGCGGACGAACATACAAACTTTTTCGCTAGTATTTAAATAAGCTTCTAAGTAACCAGAAGTAGGTCGGAGCGGTATGTAATACATCTACTTAGGGTTACCAGAAAAAGTAAGTTTCCTGAAGCAACGAATGAAGACCATGTTAGTTTTTTTCACATTTATTCCCGTCTTCAAAAATAACGTCCCAAAACAACAACAATTTACCCCAAATTAGCTGTCATTATATACCACTGGAAATTGTTTTTGTCACTCTCATCGTCGACACGTCGACCCCCCCAGCAGACTGATAAATGACCCTCGGGGGGGTAGGGGGTGAAAAAATAACATTTGTTACCCACCCCCTCTCACCTCGAGATGACCTGGTTCACCTGTTTTCAAAATGCTGAGGTAATGGGGTGTAAAACTTTTTATGCTAGGTACCTATTCTTTGACCATTTTGTAGTCATTTATCATTGGCTCGTTACTTAATGGAAGTATCTACATAGCTAGTATTAGAGAAGCTTTCAAATTGAAATTTATATTAAAATAATATACATCACTATTGCAAGTTTCTTATAAATATAAGACAGCAATATTTTAACAAAATATTCCTTCAACAGTACTAGGAAAAACGTATGTGGTATCTCGTGGTGGTGAATCAGTTATTCTTACCTTGCCTGTTATTCTAGGCTTAGTCGCATGGAACAGGCGCCTAGATTCAACCAAACGATTCCTGCTAATATAACTGAATGCGTGCTATTTGACTAAGTATTGCGTCCTAACCGATTTCGGCTTCGGCGACTGTGTAATGAACAGGCATTTCAACTCAAATATGTGTGTAATGTGTGAGAGCCTGAGGGCTTCGATGTTCTGCCCTCTGATGCGCTCTCATGTGGCTGGTGTACCCAAGTTTGTTCACAAAGGTATGAGCGTGATAGTATATTACAGAAAATAACTAAATAAGTATGTGTCTGTGACCACTTGACGACTAGTTTTCTTAAGATTTACGTGTTTTCTTATCAATTATTACGTTTATTTTATACAATAATGATTAACTATGTAAATAACTAATAATGTGTATATAATGTTTTATAGAAGTGATTAGTAAGGCTTTTATCAAACATATTAGCAAAAATCGCTATTCAAAAAGCATTGGTTTTCATTTCTAGAAAACACGTGGTAGGCTGTGACGTCAGTTGTTTACTTGTCGCTATAAAAGCGCTGCCACTCGCGTTGCGGGGGGCATTCCGTTGTCGACCGTCGGACCGAGCGGACGGAGCTCTGGTACAAAGGAGAAATAACCTATGCTGAGACAATGAATAAAGTTTAGTTATATTGAGTGATCATTGACAAAGTAATGTGTTAAAAAAGTGTCAAAGTATACTAAGGTATGTAACGTTATTTGTATTTGCTAGAAAATATATAGACTTGTTCTAGTGAGGACTATCGCTTAATTTATATAATAATTATGTTACTTGGTACACAATAAAGAACTGAGTACCAAAGGCTGGTGATGTATATAATTTATCAAACCCTTAAGTAGGCAGGTAACCTATAACCGTATACCGGACAAGTATTAGACTTTAAGGATGCTGAGAATTACCTAGTAAATCCTGTGTTTTCAATAACGACCTATGTGGGGAGTAGGTACTGGATACGTAGTTCTTTAGTATTTGAAAATGATATTCTGCACATCCTGACGGTTCAATAATGAATCGAGAATGTTAAAGTCTATTGATATAATTTAATAAACACATAATATACTCTTTATATACATAAAAAGCTATTATCAGAAGTGGGATACGAACCAACGTCAGTATCTTTGTTATATTCTAATGCATTGTTTTTTTTGTTTCATGTTGAAATCAAACTTGGCGAGTTATCGAAAGAATAACCTGCGATTCGTTTGTTCGTGATGTATCCAACGCCACTCCAAAAAAGTACCTGCATTGGAGGGAGACTCCATATTCTTTATTGACCAGGTTACCAAATCTGAAGTAAACCCCGATAACAAAGTTAAGTAATAATATTTATTGTATTCGACCAAATAGGTTAATGTTCTGCAAAACTTTTAATTTCATAATATGAGCCTTTGCTTTATAGTGAGAACGGAGGTTCATTGGTGATCTGAAACCTGTTCAGATTGTCTGTATTGTGTATCTGATTCATTTTTTTTTTAGTTTTCTACTTGCGTAGCCACAATAGATTTTCCTTGCTTACTTTTTATTTTATTTAATGAATATACAAATTTTTGGAAATAATATTATTCGATGTACATATTGTAACGCAACATTTTCTGGTTTTCATATTGTTCCTGCTACGGAGAAGAAAAAAAAAACCGTGCCAATGTCTGCGCTACCCTACCCTCATCAGAACGGCGGCAATGCCGCGACGACGCAGTGAAAGTGTGACTGGTATATTATATTCTTTAGGGGCAGTTGCCATGATGTTTAAGGTTAGTGTATAATTTTGTACATACGTACAATGTATTTTTACTGTCTGATTTGAGTTTGAAATACTGTTTGTGGTTAGTAAAAAAAAAATTCAGCTTGACTGATATTGAAAATAAATGAGTAAGACTCGTCGGGAACACTTAAATAAATATATAAAAAAAACACGGACATCTAAAAGATTGTTTAACGTTAGGTATATAAAATAAACTCTGAATGAGTAAAACTACATTGTGCAACGTCAATTAATCTAGTTACCTTAAATATAATAAAAACAAAAAAAAAAGTAGTGAAGAAATAAATGCTCCTGATCCCTATTTCATTGGATTAAAAGCTACAAATTCATGGAATAGTTCTTTGTTAACAAAACTAAAAAGTATGTTGGGTGGATCTAAAATGGATGATTTCGAGTGTCAATAATAATACAATAATTCAGAAAAGACAATAAGTAATGTCGATAGGTAAAATAATTCGGTAAAATAATAAGCAAGGTACTTTATTATAAAAATTATTATAAAAGCAAAACAATTTAATAAAACCATAGTTTAGTTCTTACTGGTACATAATATAACTGCTGGTTACTAGTGACTATGGTAAATTATTATTATTTGAAATAGCATCAATTCAACAACTTCAATCAATGATGGATGTATGGCAAATGTACTTTACCTATTTTGTAATTAAAGCCAAATAAAAATAGACACGGCTTGTGGGGAATCAACTAGTTAACGGAATAAATAAGTACTTTACGAGTTGTGCAAATTCATACATACAATACAGTGTAACACCCGTTTAAGAAATTGTGAATAGTAAGGAGTAAAGTGCCGGTCACGGTAATTAGTCCAATTCAAATGATTAAAGTATATAATACATTATGATTTATTGTAGCAATAGATTATTTTCTAAAAATATTAAACACTATATAAAAAAAAAGGGGTCCTAGAACGGATATGGTAATTATAGGCATCATCATCATCATCATCAGCCTATAGAAGTCGATATTTTTACGAACATGAGTGGTTTCTTGTCATATATTAGTCAAATTAAAAGTTTGTTTTAGATCTAATGTTGTCTGAAATGTAGAAATAAACTAAATCTTGTTTGATTTACACTGTCAGTAGATAAATATCCGCATTTTTTTTTAGTTATAAAATAATAATGATTTATTTAGGCAAACGTAATATTCACAGAATAATACAGCATTAGGATACGACGAACATTTATCAAATTATTATGGCTTGTCAAGTACAGACAGAAAGATATTGAAGACCCTACATAAGTCTTTGCAGACTTGTGCTGTAGGTGTCTCTTCCATTTAATGTTACACAGAAAATACATCCATTTCTTCAATTTTAAAACTTTCTAATTAATAGAATCGCTCTTTAAACTGTGATAACCTTTATACTTTTTGTCAGTGTCTGGGCAGTGTTTAGTTAGGTTAGTTGCTTAACCATCAAGTATTTTCAAGCTATTTAAAAAAGGATATAAGTATATACTTAAACAAAAAAAAAAAAAAAAAAAAAAAAACTATATGTATAAAAATAAGTGACGGAAATGATCGAATTTAAATTTCATGAAAAGTAATACTAGAATACCTCAAGGCCGCATACTCGGGCTCTGGTGTCAATATTGCTAGCAACGCCATTATTTTAATTACTCAAAGCACTAAATCTTTGGAATTTTAAACTCTAGATAAATGCTAATCAAAGGTCCGTTGTGGCTTTAAAGTATACATTTAAAAATTTAAAATAAATAACCTAAACTTTATCGGTGTGATGAAATTCACATTTAAATTGTACAGACTATATTTTAGAAGCAAATTTTATTCAACGAATAACAAAATCAACAACTTTTTGAAAAAAAAAAACTAATGAAAATTACTTCGAAGTCTTGGAACATATTACTTACATATATAGCCAATCACAAATAAATTAACATTTTAGGTTCAAAACATTTTTAGAAAATTGTTACCATAATGGCATTTAAAACAACTTTGCACTAACTGTCAACTGGCTTTGTCAAATCTATTCAAAAGTAATCGCGATCCATCTTTGATTACGTTCGGAGTCTATTTTCTGGGGTATCTTTATAAGACCCAATCCATGCAAAATCAGATGCTTGTTTTTTTTTTTTTTTTTAGCTACAATATGAAGAGAACAGAATATTAATATTCAAGTTTTGGAAATGTAGGTGTATTTTAAAAAAAAAGAATACTTATTATATATATATTATATATTTATTTATTATTATAAAGACTTAAAAACTAATTTTGTGGTCTGATTAAATACTTTAGGTATTGTAATATTATACTTATTAATATTTTATATCGGAAGTGTTAGACTGGTGCATTTCGACTTATTTATCCATTTTGCTTTGATATTTTTTCTTTGTTAATTTTGGAATAATAAATTGCTTCACGACCTAAAGTAAATACAGACAATAAGAACAAATTATCCAACAGTTTCCATTTAGGAATGTGCTGCACTATAAAAACTATTTATAATAACGACTTATAAAAGTAATAGGTATGACAAAATAGGTCTGAACTGAATTTTAAACTAAATCAATGTACAGGATCAAGAGGTACATATTATGATTATAATAATCTTAATACTAGTAATGATACATAATATAAGTACAATAACCAAGGTTTATAAATAATATATACATTACTCAAAGAAATTAATGTTGATAAAGTTTCTGAAAATGGTGAATCTCATTGTAAAAAATGTCCATGTTGTCTTAATGTACTGGTATTTTGTACTCTACTCTGTGCAATAATTTGAAGTTAAATGTTTTTGATTCTGCTACTGGGGGCCAATTCTCAGATTGTAGAGATTTTGGCGAAATAGAGATCATGTCGAAACTTGAATGTCTACGCAAAATGTCACGAAAATGTCTAACGATTCAAAAAACCGTATTCTCACTAGAATTCGACAAATGACGGCACGACATTTCTGTAGAGATCTCAGATATACGTTCCGTTTTAGCTATTGTTTCAACGAGATCTCGTTGAATCTTTAACTATATAGTTTTGTGGCCACAAAGTATGTACACAACATAGTTTATACAATGATTTTATAAATTGAATATGAAACTACAGTAAAAAGTACACAAAAAAATTTTTGAATAAAATATTACATTTGAATATCTTTACATGTTCCTACATGCGTGGTACGAAACTTTGTGTAACTAAACTGTCAGTGTCAGTCAAGCTATCAAACTACAGCGGCTATTTTGTGTTTTGTAAAGAAAGTCTCGGATTCGTTCTCTGTCATCTTTGGAAGCAACATTGTATTTTCATTTTAATTGTTTTTAAGTTCTGATGGGTAATTTTGGTGGTATGTATTTTAACCATCATTACTTGAGGTCTTAGCACAAGTGTGAACAGTTGAAATGAAAATGTGTTATGTGACATCCTGATTTGAACGAAAATGTTTCCCTTTGGTTTTGAAGAAAACCGCCATCTTTTTCTTCAAAACCAGCCGACTTTACTTTTTTTACTGACTTGACTTGACTAAGAAGTATCATATACAACCCACTTGACATGGCAAAATAGTCCGCAAGACGGACAGAGGCCACAAAAAAAAAAGTCTCAAAGAGTAGGTAGATAGAGATAGAGAGATACTTTGAAAGTTTGCTAGGCGCCCGAAAATAACATCAATAAATAATGCAAGCGTGAAAAATACCTACCCAACGTCAGCTCAAAAATCACGGCTGCTTGAGTTAATCGAAGCCGATAATGAGCTACGCCAGAGATTTTTTTTTTTAAATAAAATGTTGGTACCTATGTGTTTTATTACCATAATTTTATTAGCAGAAAGCACTTGTTTAGAATATACCTACTAGGATTTAATAAGATTTATTACCTACTGTTGTTATTGCATCGTAATGAACGAAAACGAATAAAGGCTTAAAATACCTGGCACAATTAATACTTAAACAAACCAAAAGTTTTGTCAAAATAGGCTGGGTTGTCCTTGAAAAACGGCAGCGATCTTTCGACATTTGATCTCTATCGCTCGGAACCACTCTTTGCTTGTCGAAAGCTTTTTTACGACTTATGTCTATTGGTGACATCACGAGAATAGCATATTATGATTTTATTCGACATTCTCCATCTTTTTTCGACTTAGGTCGAATTAGACTTTATCTCTAAAGAGCGAGAATTGGCCCCCTGACTTTGTATGACTTGTCTGAAATCGACTTTTTCTGTGGTCTACCGATATGCTTACGTGTAAGTAATCCGTAGAGGTTGACGTTGACTGATCGACAAACAAAGACAACAATGTTACAAGGATAATATTTGGTGATCTATTCTGCACAATAATTTGAAGTAAATGTTTTTGATTCTGATTTGTGACTAACTTTTCTGACTTGTCTGAAATCTGACTTTTCTCTGGTCTACCGATATGCTTACGTGTAAGTAATCCGTAGAGGTTGACGTTGACTGATTGAAAAGGATCAAATAATGACCAACAGAAATATAACAAAAGACATATATAAAACTCACTGTAAACCAAGTCTCTTTTTAATACCATGAAATAAGTACTTCTGAAATGAAATTGAACATAAATAAAAATCTATTTTGGGTCAGTATAGCCGAGCGGATTTCAATGATTTAAAAAAAAACGAAGTACTTGTTTGAGGATATGAATTTAGTAAGGATAATTATGATTGTAAAAAGATCGATAGTCGCGAGAAGAAATTACCCCACCGAGACGTTTCTTGCTTGTTCTTTTATTCGGGATGGGCCGGACAGGGTTGGAACAAGCGTAAACTTACTTTATAAGTTTTCTGATTCTACGACCTTTTAAAATATTATTGTATTTGTTTGTATATTATGTTTGAATTTCGAGACTTGGTACTTATTAGTATGACTGTGGTAGAACGGGACATAAAAGCATACACATATTTATTTAGATCCGCTGGTCGGCTTTTGATCTGATGTTAATCTGAATGTTACTGGCAGCGGGTAGCAGGGTTAATATGTCAAGGTCATAAGTCAATAGAATACTGCTGATCGATCTCTGACCTGGTACTTCACTGGTATTCATGCTGCAGCAGGTGATAGGTGTTGTATGGGAGGGTCAGAGGTCCCAAGTGATTAAAAAAAGAAAAACTGCTGATCGATCTCTGACCTTGTACTTCACTGGTATTCATGCCGCAGCAGGTGATAGGTGTTGTATGGGAAGGTCAGAGGTCCCGAGTGATTAAAAAAAAACTGCTGATCGATCTCTGACCTTGTATTTCACTGGTATTCATGCTGCAGCAGGTGATAGGTGTTATACGGGAAGGTCAGAGGTCCCGAGTGAAAAAAAAAAACTGCTGATCGATCTCTGGCCTGGTACTTCACTGGTATTCATGCTGCAGCAGGTGATAGGTGTTGTATGGGAAGGCCAGAGATCCCGAGAAATGAATTGTTTATTGTTTGTGTACTTCGAGAGCGAAGTACTTGTCAGTATGGCCGTGATAGTATATTACAGAAAATAACTAAATAAGTCTGTGACCACTTGACGACTAGTTTTCTTAAGATTTACGTGTTTTCTTATCAATTATTACGTTTATTTTATACAATAATGATTAACTATGTAAATAACTAATAATGTGTATATAATGTTTTATAGAAGTGATTAGTAAGGCTTTTATCAAACATATTAGCAAAAATCGCTATTCAAAAAGCATTGGTTTTCATTTCTAGAAAACACGTGGTAGGCTGTGACGTCAGTTGTTTACTTGTCGCTATAAAAGCGCTGCCACTCGCGTTGCGGGGGGCATTCCGTTGTCGACCGTCGGACCGAGCGGACGGAGCTCTGGTACAAAGGAGAAATAACCTATGCTGAGACAATGAATAAAGTTTAGTTATATTGAGTGATCATTGACAAAGTAATGTGTTAAAAAAGTGTCAAAGTATACTAAGGTATGTAACGTTATTTGTATTTGCTAGAAAATATATAGACTTGTTCTAGTGAGGACTATCGCTTAATTTATATAATAATTATGTTACTTGGTACACAATAAAGAACTGAGTACCAAAGGCTGGTGATGTATATAATTTATCAAACCCTTAAGTAGGCAGGTAACCTATAACCGTATACCGGACAAGTATTAGACTTTAAGGATGCTGAGAATTACCTAGTAAATCCTGTGTTTTCAATAACGACCTATGTGGGGAGTAGGTACTGGATACGTAGTTCTTTAGTATTTGAAAATGATATTCTGCACATCCTGACGGTTCAATAATGAATCGAGAATGTTAAAGTCTATTGATATAATTTAATAAACACATAATATACTCTTTATATACATAAAAAGCTATTAAGCGCATTTAGGACACGTCAGTACCCCACCAATGCAGTTGTATTTATCCATTTTGCTATACTGCAATTGTGGATAAGTATAGTAGTATTTAGACCCACACAACGAGTTTCAGCCATCAGATTAAACTTGCACGAGATTGGGATACTGCATTGGCTTCCATCGCATTTCCGCATCCGGTTAGTCGTTCAATTATTCCTGATTTCCGGTGTCTATTTATTGGCTAAACGGTGACGTGTGGCCTGAAACTTTGTTATTTCATGATGTGCCAGTCCATTACTTCTCGTATAAGTGACGGCTGTAATTGAACGAAAACGAGTTAAATTTATATAAAAACTATCTCGCTCAACGCACGTCACTTCGTAAGCATGAAGTTAAATTTACACAAACTTCAACCCGCCACTGACATCACGGCTTGTCGATTTTTTTTATGTGAATGTGTTTTTTTGGTTTCTTTTTATTTGAATTGAATTTGAATTGAATTGAATTTGAATTGAATTTGAATTGAATTTGAATTGAATTTGAATTGAATTTGAATTGAATTTGAATTGAATTTGAATTGAATTTGAATTGAATTTGAATTGAATTTGAATTGAATTTGAATTGAATTTGAATTGAATTTGAATTGAATTTGAATTGAATTTGAATTGAATTTGAATTGAATTTGAATTGAATTTGAATTGAATTTGAATTGAATTTGAATTGAATTTGAATTGAATTTGAATTGAATTTGAATTGAATTTGAATTGAATTGAATTGAATTTGAATTGAATTTGAATTGAATTTGAATTGAATTTGAATTGAATTTGAATTGAATTTGAATTGAATTTGAATTGAATTTGAATTGAATTTGAATTGAATTTGAATTGAATTTGAATTGAATTTGAATTGAATTTGAATTGAATTTGAATTGAATTTGAATTGAATTTGAATTGAATTTGAATTGAATTTGAATTGAATTTGAATTGAATTTGAATTGAATTTGAATTGAATTTGAATTGAATTTGAATTGAATTTGAATTGAATTTGAATTGAATTTGAATTGAATTTGAATTTAATTTGAATTTAATTTGAATTGAATTTGAATTGAATTTGAATTGAATTTGAATTGAATTTGAATTGAATTTGAATTGAATTTGAATTGAATTTGAATTGAATTTGAATTGAATTTGAATTGAATTTGAATTGAATTTGAATTGAATTTGAATTGAATTTGAATTGAATTTGAATTGAATTTGAATTGAATTTGAATTGAATTTGAATTGAATTTGAATTGAATTTGAATTGAATTTGAATTGAATTTGAATTGAATTTGAATTGAATTTGAATTGAATTTGAATTGAATTTGAATTGAATTTGAATTGAATTTGAATTGAATTTGAATTGAATTTGAATTGAATTTGAATTGAATTTGAATTGAATTTGAATTGAATTTGAATTGAATTTGAATTGAATTTGAATTGAATTTGAATTGAATTTGAATTGAATTTGAATTGAATTTGAATTGAATTTGAATTGAATTTGAATTTGAATTGAATTTGAATTGAATTTGAATTGAATTTGAATTGAATTTGAATTGAATTTGAATTGAATTTGAATTGAATTTGAATTGAATTTGAATTGAATTTGAATTGAATTTGAATTGAATTTGAATTGAATTTGAATTGAATTTGAATTGAATTTGAATTGAATTTGAATTGAATTTGAATTGAATTTGAATTGAATTTGAATTGAATTTGAATTGAATTTGAATTGAATTTGAATTGAATTTGAATTGAATTTGAATTGAATTTGAATTGAATTTGAATTGAATTTGAATTGAATTTGAATTGAATTTGAATTGAATTTGAATTGAATTTGAATTGAATTTGAATTGAATTTGAATTGAATTTGAATTGAATTTGAATTGAATTTGAATTGAATTTGAATTGAATTTGAATTGAATTTGAATTGAATTTGAATTGAATTTGAATTGAATTTGAATTGAATTTGAATTGAATTTGAATTGAATTTGAATTGAATTTGAATTGAATTTGAATTGAATTTGAATTGAATTTGAATTGAATTTGAATTGAATTTGAATTGAATTTGAATTGAATTAAAATTTAATCAGCCGAACCTAGTGGTGCTGAATCGGAATGCACAACTTAAAAACTTAGTTATGAAATATGGTCTCCAACTTAATTTAATGGACTATTCCTTAGTTTTACGACTTGGGCGCTTAATTTTCGAGTTATTGCCATATCGCATCCCGACATAGAGTTATTACGTCTTGTGTAACCTAATGGCTTGTGAAAACATGAAAGAAAACTGTATTTAATTAAAAACACTTGATTTTATTAATTATCAAAATATAAAAAAAAAGTATCACGAGCTTAATCCCCAGTGACGATAGATATCCCCTCAGATCTAGTAATACCTAGTTGAGATTCTTCGAGGATGTCTAATCGGGGTAGTCAGAGTACGAACCCACATTTTGCAGTAGTTGGTATTCCAAACGTAACCGGTTGCAAGTCCATCGCCGCTGCTAAAATAGTAACTGGTTTCATCCCGATGTTTTCCTTCACCGTTTAAGAGCACTGGCATTGCCCACTATATGGCAATAAATATTGTATTCAAGAGACTGTTGGAAGTGACTAACGATCACAGGGCTGGCGCTTATCTTGGACAGAGAATTAGTTTAGCTATCCAAAGAGGTAAGCTTCCAGCCTTTTGGGCACACAACCTGCGGTCAGTGATTTATATTCTGTTTTCTACTTATAGTAAAGACCCGCAGTAAGAAAACAGAGTTAATATAAAATATGTAGATATAAGGTAGATAGGTTAAATATTAGATGTTATATATTTATACATATTGTATCTTTTAAAGTGTACAAAGTTCAAAATCAATTTAGAGTTAGTAAATGTGAAACAATGAGACAAATTAATATCGCTTCTAATTTAGTTTCAATTTATTTGAAGTTGCTAACGAATTTCAATTATTAACTACTTACGTGCCTTTAGACTTAAGGGCGGGTTTATACGGCGCGAAAGCTTTCGCGCGGCCGCCGCGCGGTTGAAAGATCTTTACCGAAAATCGTCTCTATATTCTAAATAATAACGTTCCAATTCCTACGGCACGAAAGCTTTCGCGCGGCGGCCGCCGCGCGGTTGAGAGATCTATACCGAATATCGTCTCTATGTTCTAAATGATAACGTTCAAATTCCTGTCAAGCAGCCAACCGCGCGGTCACTACGCGGTTGACACAAGTAAAATGAAGACATTTTAACCCCTTTTTTCAAGTTAGGGGTCCACGGGGTCCAATTATGAAAATAATAAAAATGATCTTAGTTTGACTATAAAATTCTCGGAACATGATTTTAACCATAACTTGAGTATCCCCTACACTCTTTGCTAGGGATCAACTTGAACTTTAGTATGCAGTGTTTGAATCGTTTTCAATGAATTACGATCAAGTTAAAATAAATATAATGGATTAAATTGTAATAGAATACTGCAAAATGTGGATATGTACCAAATGTACTATCTGGACATACTTCTGACTACCCTTTTAGACTTCCTCGAAGAATCTTACTACTACTTGGTACTTGGTACTAAGAGATTGGAGGGGATATCTACCGTGCTTGGGGAATAAAGTCATAAAACTATTTCTTTCTTAAATATAAAAAGAAAGGCTCAACTTTACAGTATAAGAAGGTAGACTATGACCTGATCATTGAGTTGCAACTAAGATGCAAGAGGATGACTGTGGGTGAAGGCTATGTACAAAATAACGATCTCTATAGGGATTCGGGACATTAACATAGAGAGTTTGTCCATGATGCCACTAAACAATATACGGAATCTTCATCACCATAATTATGTCGAGGCTAATCAACTCTTTGATAATCAAGTTCTTACTAGAAGATAACTGAAAAAAACTTTAATGTTAAAAAGTACAATTAATAACAAACTATCGCAACGTAAGACAAAAAAAATAAATTTATTTAACCTTGGGGTCCCTGGGACCAACAAATTATTAAAGGTTAAGTAAGTCAAATGTCATCAAAATGATGCTGTCAGTGAATGATACTGTGGGTAATATTAAATAAGATCATATCTGCTTTTTTCAAACTTTATAGAACCCAACATCATCATCATCACCACTGCTGATCTGGCCCACGTAGGTCTCTACTATTACGCTTTCAGGAAGAACTAATTTAACTTTTGCGCCAACTTCCCGCAACCCCAATGTCGTTGGCCCACTGGATTTTGTGCATTATCTTTCAGTTCGTGGTCGCCATTTGAGAATCATTTATTGCTCTGTGGTTCTACGAGATAAATACCCATTGCTACTTTAACTTGCTGATTCTGAAAGCTATGTTGGTGATCTTGGTTCTTCTACTGATTTCATAATTCTTGATTCCATCGCGTAGGAAAATTTACATATATTATC
Source organism: Electrophaes corylata (assembly GCA_947095575.1). NCBI lineage: Eukaryota > Metazoa > Arthropoda > Insecta > Lepidoptera > Geometridae > Electrophaes > Electrophaes corylata. The sequence continues at coordinate 5,754,868 of OX352714.1, forward strand.
ATAACATAACTTTCTTTTCTAAGTGAGTGATATTTCAATAGTTCACATTTTATGGAGCTGAGCTTCTATTATAAGAGAGATAGATAAAATTATCCACGGTTTTCAGGTTGAGTGTATCTCAATCACAATACTGCCTGTAGTTTGGTAACCTATAGTGTGAAATGCTTGACAAAAGGGAGAAATATTCAGCCAAGCTATTCTTTCAAATCATATTATATATATAAAATATTTTAAACCTCAAAAACTGAGATTCATTTGCAAAAGAAGAAATAAAGTGGTGATCAGCTGTTTAATATATTTTGAACCTCAAAAAACTGTGATTGACTTACAAAAGAAGATATAAAGTGGTGATCAGCTGTTGTTACGCCATTCGAGCTAATTTAAGTACGTTCGATTTTAGGTCCTTATTTTTATGTTAGCTAAGTAAAAAATCTGCGAGGTTGACGACAAGAAACCATACATTAGTAAGCTCGCCAATGGTATTTTCAGAGTGGTTGTATGAGTGTGGCTCCCCTCTATCAGCCGTAAGAGGCAGAAATAAGACAGCACAAAAAATATCAAAAATGCAGTTTGGGTTGAAATACTAGAAAAAGAATTCAACACGGATCTAGTCCACAGACGGCAGCTTTATCAACGGTATATGTGGATAATCTTTACTAAATATAAGAATTTTTGTCCTGACCTAATAGACAACGCACAGCCTAAACCGTAATGTAAACTGGCCGTAGAAACTTAACATTTTCAGGGTATATTTGTCTTGGTACATAGAGGGGTATCAAAGGCAAGGCCCTTACACTCAAATCGTATAATTAAAACATAAAATAAATCATTAAATAAAATAAAAATAAAATTTCAGTGCCGGATATTTAAACCATCAACCTGGATGTTATTCTGCATTAAAATCTCGCATAAAAAAATGTATTACGATCTTTTTTGAAATCACCCATGAAATCATTGTTCATTTGTTCGGGTAAAATTTTTCTATGCTTGCGGCCACCGTGATTTCAACTCAATTTACTAGACGAAAACGTTGAAATTCCCTGATACCGAGCCAACCGCGCGGCGGCCGCGCGGCCGCCGCGCGGTTGAGAACATCAATATCGAATACCGTCTTTATATTCTAGAAAGCAACGTTCAAATTCCTGTCAAGCGGCCAACCGCTTTCGCGCGGCGGCCGCCGCGCGAAAGCTTTCGCGCCGTCTAAACGCGCCGTAATTGTTGTCCAAACAATTCATAGTATTTCTTAATTAATATTTATGAACTTTGTAATAGTGATGTATGTTATTTTCAAATAAATTTTAATTTATAAAGTCGTCAGAAGATAATTATTTTCCACGGAGACACGATTATCGAAAGGATAGAATAATCATTATAATATTAATGCTGGACACTCCACACAGCATCATCTAGCCCCAAGCTAAGCAGAGCTTGTGTTATGGGTACTAGATGACTGATATACTTAATACAATACATTACATACATAGATATTTTTTATTATACATAGAAACATCCAGAACACCCGGAATAAATATTTGCAGATCGTACAAACATTTATCCCAAGGCGGGAATCGAACCCGAAACCTCCTGCGTCACAGGCGGACAGTCGCCCGCCGCACTACGTCGGTCGTCTATAAAAAACTTGCCTCATGTAAGCATCGCATGTACGAGATCGCCTGAAGATTCTCAAATTCCATAATCGCAAGCATATTCTCGTCCCGAAATCATCTAAACCTTGGCCTATATCTTTTTGGCCTAATATTGGCCTTGGCCATGGCTGAACTCCTGCCAAAAAACGGCCTGTGTTTTCTGACTCTCCCCTTATGACGGAGGTTTACCGTAGTCAACGCGCTTGGCAGGCGAATTAGTGACTGCAGCGTCGGTAAGTACTTAGGAGACGCTACTGCATAAGGAGGTGAGTAGGTAAGTGTGACTTCATTTAGCCTTGACTACCACCAAATTATAATAATAGTTTATTATTTAAGTCCAAACTTATCAAGGGTCGTCTTTAGATACCTTGATTTATAGTGACAGGCTGTCTTCATAATTCATGAATTTCAAATTAGTTTCAGATTTTCAATCAAGTACTTACACATAAATCGACCAAATAGTTCTCAAAGCAAAATCCCCTGAAACTTATTTCTACGGGACAAGCGGACGGCCCGCCAGAGGTTAAACATTTACATCTGCGTCATCGAGATCAACTATTGAGGTGACGGGTTAGAAACTTCTTGGTTTGATTTCACGATTACCTTTCTAAAATATCAGTAGAACTACTGCGTCTTTTGATTTAAAAATTGAACATGTAGGTATTCAATTCTAGGTAGCTCTAGGTACTGTTATGCCGTATTCAATATTGAATGCAACTTATGAAACTGTGTAACAGCAGATGAAATAGACACCACGGTAATAGAATCTGAGTGCAATGCTGTGTACCAGACGCGCCAGACCTTTTAATGCTAATATAATTACTTGCGAAAGTGGCGTACGGGTTATGGATTCAATATCAAATCCATTTAAAAAACGTTTATAATAAATGACATTTAAATTTAAACAAGTGACAGGGCCAATATCATTGCATCCAATATGCATTGATAGTACCTACAGTCAGTTTCAGTAGTAGTAGAGCTCTGTGAAAGGACCTATTATGCCACCAAGCAGTGATGCTGGCATTGCTGTGTTCCGATTTGAAGGGTGTGGGTGACGGTGAAATTACAGGCACATGATGCTTAACGCCTGTATGCGTCAGGTTGATCATAATTGACTTTTACAGAGCATTTCGGAAATATAAGCTCGCCGCATTATAGTTAGTTACGATTAGTTAATCTCATAACTAACCTGAATTTTAGCACTTGCCTTAACACTTACCTTACCTATTTATAAATTCCCCTCAACCAGTTGAAATCTTAATTCATTTACAGTAGTTTTCTCCATTCGTCCACAACAGATAGAAAACTATTTTCCCTGGCTGTTTGAACTGCGTGGTGCAATGTTCAGGCGACGAGCGAAGCGAGCCACTACTGAAATTAAAGCGGTGAATATGAAGCCCGATATAAAAAAACAAGTTGTTCTTGTGGTGTAGTTTGCTTCTTTCTGTTTCCTGCTATAAGGTACTTATATATTTCTACTAGAGAGTACACTAGTAAAAAAGTAGATACACAATCAATAACTAGTGCAGTGCCAAATTTTCATTCTCGAAGCAAAAATGTACAAGCATAACTATATTTGAAATACCGTGGAAGTGGAACCTGGGTGGATGAGTCTTCGAGCTGAAATGCGTGAGTTTGTACTTGAGGTAAATACAAAGACCCATAAACTCCGGTAACCATTTCCCACGTCAGCCGTACGCTTGTTTGCCGACTTGGCATGGCATAAAAAAATGTGTGGTCACAGAAGACGCTCCTTATTAAACTCTTGGACATCCGCCCTCTCGCCAACCTGCTAACCTAATTGCAGCGGTGGGTGGAGGGCGCAAATGCGATTTATCTGTTCTCGAGTCAGTGTTTGTTTGGAGCCTGCTTAGTACCCATTACCTTTACCTACAAAAGTAGGGAATGTCTGAAATAAAGAGGATAAAACTGGAGAAAAGCTAACTGACAATCAACGCACAGCTTGCACGATAAAAAGAGTCATAGAGACGCAATTTGACCGGTGCCTGCAGTATTTAGCTGATGTATAATTACTTGTTTTTATTTATTTAGCTGCCTGCCTATCATTTTGGAAGGAATTCCTTTTTATAGTTTTATGGGGTAATTTTTCTATGGAGTTTTTTAAACACAACGTGCTGATCGAACAAGCAAATGGCCAGGCGTTTAACAAAACCCCATCATCACTTCCTATCCTTATCTAATTTCATTTAAAGACAGCAGAAGTCGCCACGAGATGGGACGAGTTGGTCGCATCGAGTACATGGTAAGGCCTACCTTTCACTACCGTTTGTTTTTTTGCGCCACATTTTCAGCGGTCATTTCCCACGTACTTAGGTTGCTCTTGCAATGACAATGTTACTGACTTGACTTTTGTGTTTATTTTAAATCTAAATCGTAAAAAATAGTCCACCCATCACTGAATCATTACGTACGAAATCACCGAAAGCTACAGCGTACACAGAAATCTGCAACTTGGCGCAAAGGTACAAAAATTGATATTTTTTGAAAATTTGCGTAAAGAAATGGATTGGATAGAATGGAAAATAGCTAGTGTACATACCACAATATCTACGCACTGGATAGCACTTTACGTGACAAACGGGCAGAGGAGTATTCAAACTGAGTTCATGTCGGTGTTACCTACCTACATATTATGTATAGCACATACGAACAAATAGAACTGAAATACAAAGAGAATGGTATTGAAAAAGTTAGATACACTTGACGAGCGGTTTTAGAGTTACGTTTGAAAATAACATAAAACAGCGGCTAAGGTAGATTAAAATTTTAAATTGATCAACGCTTATTTTCTCTGAATTTAGTAAATGAATAACAGCTCTAGTTGGCAAATACTTAGAGCGGAAGGATTTCGGTACAAAAGTTCTATTACTGTTTCTGCCGCCAAGCAGTGCATTAAAACAGCTGGCACACCATGAAAACACGATGCACGGAGCTTCGTGTTCACGTTTTGAGTTACACTGCGGGGAAACTCAGTAGCCGTTCCAACATAGTCAAGCTATCTTTTCCTCGAATGCTGCTCAGTGTTACTCAAAACGTGAACACGAACCTTCATTCATCGTTTTTAGTGATAGGCTAACAGAGTATGCACTTTGTGGATGTGTCTTTGAGTTAATGCAATTAGTATATCAACAAAATAGTCTGTTGATCAGAGTATATTGCTAGTTTTAAGTTGCACCACCACCGTTATGATGATCCAGGGATAGCTGGACCCCTGGCGTTGAATGCTTAAGATAAATTAATGAGGCCCATCCCTATTTCCTCGCAAGTGGGATAGAAGACTTCGTCGTCGTCACATCAAGCATGTTACCTACTGTTCCGTCATATTTCTTTAAAAAACTAGGTCTGTCGGTAGCAAGAGTTTCAATATATTTTTTTTACTACTGAACCCTCAAAGAGTTTAATAAACTCGGTCAAACGAAAAGTTTTTGTATCGCAGTTTCATCTATTGAAATCGTATCTATAAAAACATTTCAAAAATGTGTCAGTACGTGATACGTGTAGGATTTGTTTTCTAGTTTTTCTAAAAGCTTTTGCTGAAAACCGCAGTTTCCTACCAAAAATTTAAAAGTTTTTTATACATATCCATTGTATATTTATTCTGCCGAAAATTCAAAGATTCACACAATAAATGCTTATATTAAATAATAATAACACGAGGTGCACCAAGTTTTCGCACATTTGATTTCTAATGATCCTAATTTAGCGCTCAGATCGTGTGTTCGAACCCGGTCCTATGACTCTTCCGTGTGTGCGAAATTATCGAAGAAAACATTTTTAGGAAACTTGTGGCTTAGTCAACTCTGTGTTCTAGACCAGATATAACAGAGTCCCGTAAATAGGAGCATGATATAAGTGAACTATTTTTTCAGTCATATAAATCATCATCATTATCATCATTAGCCTGTAGAAGTCCACTGCTGGACATAGGTCTCCCCCATACGTATATAAATACACGACGATAATTGTAATGCAGATACATGCTTTGGCCATTTTAGAAGGTATTCTTACTTGATTACCCTTCTAAAATTGACAAAGTATGCAGTACTTTGACTATTTTAGTCTCTTAAAGAACGGAGTAAATGGGAGGTCATTAATTTATTTCCGAGAAAAACATCTTTCAGGTGCCAGAGGACAAAGCTTTCTACCTTCTGGACCCCCAGAATCAAAATATACCTACTACAACTACTACTGCTACTAAATATCAAGATGGGCTTGCACCTTAGACGAGTGTGGTTAACTCGTCTAAGGCTTGCACGTATGGAGTTCTAATTCTAACTACGGTAAAATGTGCATAAATATGTACCAAAGGAAATAAATACTTCTGAGAATAACTCCCGTTAACTTTCTTATACAGTTAAAGGGACCTCTTACACCTGGAATAATCTTGAGTAAGTGCTACTTCTATCTGCTATTAAAGTTGTGAAATTGGTCCTTTTTAGGGTTCCGCACCCAAAGGGTAAAACGGGACCCTATTACTAAGACTCCGCTGCCTGTCTGTCCGTCTGTCACCAAGCTGTATCTCATGAACCGTGATAGTTAGAGAGTTGAAATTTTCACAGGTGATGTATTTCTGTTGTCTTAAAAACAAATACTTACTAAAAAACAGAATAAAATAAATATTTAAGTCTCATACAACAAACGTGTTTTTTTTTGCTGTTTTTATTAGAGATAATGGTACGGAACCCTTCGTGCGCGAGTCCAACTCGCACTTGGCCGTTTTTTTTTTACATAATACGACTTGCTTATGGAACAAGCAGATGGCCCACCTGATCTGGAGTGGTTATCATCTATAATATCTTGAATTGATATCTTGAAACATGTTTTTATCCTTCTAGGGAACAGGAATTATTGAGTATTCTCCGACAGAGGGCAGCGGAGGGAACTTGGACTGATAGGGGTGAATAATAGCCATTGTCTGTGGGTGGAGTGGAGTACCTAGGTACCTGTGAATAGTTATTGGATGATAATCTTTGCCGAAATGTTACAGGTTTCTGGGAAAAGGGACTTGGGATACGAAAGTTATGTTATACAGTTAATCAAAAGAAAATTACTACTTTTACAAGTGTACCATGGTATGTAGTTAGTACCATATCTATTTCTGCCGCCAACTTGCTGTATTCCGGTGTGCTTGCCAATGAAATTTACCCCGGACGAGCCCGAAAGAGCTCTACCATTTCCAAAGCTGCTATGTATTTATTTATTGCTTATTTGCTTACAGCAATTATTAGCTGCTGCAATTTGCAGCAGCAGTCAACACCCAGTGTTCGGGATAGGGAATAAGCTTGAAAGAAAATAGATAGATAAGACTTTGAATTAGGTTTATTATGCGTTATGTTTTTGAACTCATACAAACTAAGGTAAATTAGATAAATTAGGTTGCACAACGTGTTGATTGAATCGAGAAATCTTTTTTATTATAGAAAAATGGCTGCCGGCTCGCCATTGGACGGCGGTCGAAGGCATAGTGAAACGTAGAACGATTGAACTTTAACTGTGGTTTATCTATGGTCAAGCAGGTGCGTTCAGACGGCGCCAATTATAGAATAGGTTTACTTTGCTTTAGTCTATATTCTTAGGCGCCAACACAGCTTTTTTATTGACAACCAAAACCACTGATGTTTAATTTGCTCCACCCAAAAATGGTTATAAGCAATAAATTTATTTAATTAGATTTTATTTTATCGGCTTGGCACAGTAATGTCAGAATAATAATGTCCCAGGCCGATAAATAATAGTACGACGTAGATAAAATGCAAATTATAATTAATGTCAGTTCGCGTTTGACAACTCCAATAAAACATTGAAGTTATAATAAAGGATGTTTAATTTCCTGTTGAACTAGTTACGAAGGTATTGCAATATTATTCATATATGTTGTCATTGATAATAAATAGTACTTAAATACACTTGTGGTAGGTACAAACAAGAGTAGACCTCGCGAGCTCTTATAACCATGCAATAACCAACACTTACCTCTTTCCCGAAAAAGAAGTCCATCTATATAGGTAGGTACCTACAACGCTACAGTAAACTCGAGACTACTAAGTGGTACTTACTATTTCAAGATTTTTGAGAATATCTAAGTTTACTTTAAAATAAGTAAGATTTAGCAGGTCGACAAAATATTACAATTGCTGCATACCTATTTCATTTATATTAGGTATTATTATGCTGACGTTTTAGTGGTGTTATTTGGCGCTGATGCAGCCTTAATCCGATCGGCCATTGTGTAAAGCTGTAAATTATTGTAATGCACGTCAGGAGAGGGCATATAAGAAATATATAAACTAAAATATACCAACACAGTGATAGCAATTAGACCAACATTCAACACTTTTGTAAAATTATTCCATTCCTCACCTTCTTTTTCTGTAGGCAAAATACATTTAATTGGGCTATTATAAACGTATTGATTAGCATTTCTTATCCATGATGGTAATTGGGTATTTTTTTTACGTAAAACATTTAAAATAAATATTGCCATAATGTTCAAAGTAGTTAGAATTACTGAACCACGGAAATACAATAAAATGGAAGGAGAGTCCATCGATTTCTTTGGAATGTATTGCCCAAACGTGGATAGAAACATGAAATGCCACACCAAACTGGAACATTGTAAGAATAATCGAACAGAATTATGTATATCTAATGCTAAAGACACCAGTGTAACAATAGTTAAAGCTATACAAGGAACTATGACAAGATTAGACATAACACTGGGTCGTCGTTCTACAACAAACGTAACAGATAAAGAGTTTGAAGAGTTTTTATCTTTAGCTATTACATCTATCAAATCCCATCCACCTCCAACTTGAGCCGTTAATTTAAGCAACTCATCATGTCCTTGGAGATATCTTAATGTTATTGGACTTGTAGTGGCAACATCTAGAGCACATTTTTGTCTGTCAAAAGGCCAGTTACGAACCCTTAAATTACAGCCGACTTTGTAAACGTACATTTCAGAAGCCAACACATGTTTGTTCGTAAGATAACACCGACCAAAACGTCCTTTATATTCAGCGCCTAAATATACGAGTTCTGGGGTCCAAATCAGCGACTTAGAGATATAAAATCTGGATATATTTGCGTGTTTGAGAGGATCCCATATCAGGCGTTGGTCTTTCCATAGTGTTAATACCTTACAGAGTATGGTAATTACTCCAAAATCCGAGTCAAACTTGAGCTGAAGTGCCATTAAATGAAATTCCACTTTAACGCGACTGCAGTTTGCATCGTTTTTGTTTGGAGGCTCCAGCGCGTTATAATCTTCCATCAAGTAATTTTGTAAAAGTCTTTCGCTAAAATTTTCTTCTGATCTATTGTCTATACAAGTGCCACCACATAATATTATATTGAATATTATTAAAACGAGAGCGTAGGTCACAAACATTGCCATGATTGAATCTAGTCTAGCATTTATAATTTTAGTGCTGTAGTGATTATTATACCATGTAGAAATTTGATAGGGCTACGCCCCCTATTATTAATACATTGTTATTATTTATTTAGGTAGTTACAAAAACACAATAAACAATACCATTAAGTAAATAAAACATATAGGTACATTATAAATATGTACTTAATCATCTCAAGGCCCTTCAATACCAGCACCCAGTTTTATTAAAGCATCATCAATAACAGTTCTTTTAACACCCTTCATTTCATTTTCTATTTCTTGCAATGTTCTATTTTTAGTTTCTGGCACAGTAAAGTACAACATAACTAGAAATACCGCTAAGCAAGAACCATATGTCGCGTACGTACCACCAAGTCCTAGTTCTTTTAGCATTATTGGTGTGGCCTTTATGTTCACACCATAAAAGAAACAGAACATTAAACCTGAAGTCAATGATCCTATACCTCTATACTCCAAGGGAAACACTTCACCTAAAAAAATAAAACAAATAGGTATAACGCTGGCATTTACAACAAAGTTTTGTAGCAGCAGTAAGAAAGGTGATAGCCATACCATATTTGCAACAAACTTATATTTATCCTGCAAAAATAAACCAAAGGGAATAGAAAACATTAAAAGAACATTAATCAATCCAAACAAAAATAATACTGTGCGTCTATTAACATATCTTATCAAGAAGCATGAAATTGCTAACGCGAATATAGTTATAAAGTCAACTGCTATAGAATAGTAAACAGCATGGCTATCTCCTACTAATTCTACCATTATTTGTATAATAAATGCAACCAGGAAATATCTGCCACAAGCATCTAGCACTAACGTTATTAATAAAGCCAATATCAAGGCTTTTTGGAAATCTCTTTCCAGAAATGTTTTAAGAAACACTTTCAATCTGCTGCCATTCTTATTCGCTCTTTTCATTTTTATCGACTGCATCTGAGCCGTTATCAGTTCAGCAAGTTCCTTTTTCTTCTCAAAAGACGAGCCATGAAGCCAAGTGAACGCCTTCTTGCAATCTTTAAAGCGTCCTTTAGCTGCATAGAACGACGGACTTTCCGGCCAGCACATAGTCAGTATAACAGCTATAAAAGCTATGCCTGATGCCGCCGCGGCGGGCTCTCGCCAAGACCAGAAAGAAAGACAATGGCAAACCGTAGATCCCATTGCCATTATGACTTTCATCATCGTAATAAAAAATCCTCTGGAAACGGGATTGGAGTATTCACTGATAATAACACTATTGATGTAAATGCTGCCAAAACAGAGGCCGTGAAAAAACCTCCCGATGAACAGCCATGTGATGCTGTCAGCAAAGTAGAAGATGATCCACGATATGAGATTAAAGAAGCACAGGGTGGTGTGTGCGATCCTACGTCCAAAGATTTGGAACAACGCCGAAAGGATCAAAAATCCAACGATGCCTGATACTCCCAAACTGGCTGCTGGAAAGCAGATAAAATATAAAAAATAGATAGATAGATAGAAAATACTTTATTGCACACCATAACATAAAATAACAATTTACAGAAATAAAAACTTATGACTAGTATAGGTACAATGGGCGGTCTTATCGCTGAACAGCGATCTCTACCAGACAACCTTTGGATGGAATAAACTATGGGTAATTTACATGGGGTAACAATAGGCTCACAATTAAGAGTATAATTCCAACTATTGTAAACTTACCAAGCCACGACGCGGCTTCAGGTGATATATAAATTCCGGTAACATTATAGTTAGAAATTGAGCTTGTTAGTACAGTTGGGTATGCTAAGATAACTCCCATGCTCATGCCTTGAGCCCAGATACCCAACATTACAAATACCTGCAATCGACGTCATCATTTAAACCAAGGTACCATCAAATAACATAGTCAGATTTTGTGTAATGCCTTGAATGATGGAGTAGGGCCTAGGGAATACATGAAGGCCTTGGACTGACCAAATGCCAGGTGATAGGATAACATCGTGGGAAAGTCTAGGAGCAAAAGGTGTCTGTTTAGACAGATAATAAACACTATCTTGCCTCAAAGTAAGCAATCAATGAGAAATAGTTAATTTTATACGCATACACTAAGTTTTTTTGTCACTTTAAAGCGAAGTGAGTAAATATTATACATAAACGTATATATTTTGGTTATTATGTCCTAATTTTTTTATAAATACACACTGAATCCTACTAATATTATAAATGCGAATGTTTGGATGGATGGATGGATGTTTGTTCCTCCTTCACGCTCTACCAACTCAACCAGTGACCGATTTGGACGAAATTTGGAATAAATATAGATTGTAATCTGGAACAGGACATAGGCTACTTTTTTTCCCGAAAAAATAACGGGAACGGGAAAAAACTGCCACGCGGGCGAAGCTGCGAGTGGCCTCTAGTATATTAAACAAAGAAAAAGCTTATGCTACAGGTGGGTAACGTTTTTGAAATAAGTAGATACGTTTATGTGTGTCAAGTTATAAGTGTACATAACTGAGGCCCACTTCTCGTAACAAAATTTCATTAAAATCCAATTTCGATTGTGTCAATCTCCAAATAGTATTCTTCGAAATTGACATTTCAGGCATACCCAATTTTGAAATTTTGGCATGCCCAATTTTGACAATCAAATTCTAGTTTCAATCTTGTTTAGCTCCAAAAAAAATACTAGACTTGCTCCTCAGTACGTATGTATGTATACATGTACACTCAGTATGTCAAGATAAACACATTTGTGACAAGCCTTAAACCAAGCGTAATACATCAAATAAGTCGACTCAAAAATGTTTGCTGAATTCGCTGAACTTGCTGAAAATCTAACAAAAAATTAGATTTTCAGATAATATTAAGAAGTGAAAGTAATTTTTTCTTGATTATTTTTTGATTATTTGGCCAAGGTCTAGTTTAACAGTAAATATCAAAATATACGCATTACATTACATTCAGGGGCAGATTTTACCAAAGTAAATTAACAGTGATAGTCAGGGATCATCATCATCAGCCTATATTAGTCCACTGCTGAACGTAGGCCTCTCCCAAGACGCGCCACTGAGCCCGGTTTTCGGCTCTTCTCATCCATTGTTTTCCAGTTACAGCCGCACAAAACTCTGCCTTCTGTTGTAGGTTGTGGGTTCGATTCACTGGTGAACACAGATGTTTGTTCTCTGTCTGGGTGTTATATTGTTTTCTAAGTATCGTTTGCAACGGTCTGTAGATAGCTCTAGAACTCTAGAACTGTTTCATATGTATTTTGTACATACCAATTAATACTTGTATTAGCTGTAATTTTCTTTGTAAATAAATATCAGTAGGTAGGAATATATTTACAAAAAAAAAATGAATATGATTATTATATCAGTTATCTGGTTCCCATACAAGCTTTGTTTAGTTTGGGGCTAGATGATGTTTTATGCGATTGCTGATGGATCAAGCAGATGGTCCACCTGATGTTAAGTGGTTACCATTACTTATAACAAAGAATTACTTCGCAGGTCACGCTCGTTTGGAACTACAATACACTGCTCTGCGTACATCAACCTGAAGCATACAGGTGTTAAGCCTTATGTGCCTGTAATTTTTGATTAATTATTTTATTTTTTATGAATAATAATGATTTTTTAAAATGTTCGTTATTATTTATTCATTTATTAATACTAATGGTGTACGTACCTGTCTCCAATAATATTTATCTCCAAAATCCATTATGATTTACTTCAACACCGCCAAATAATTTGTCGTCAAAATAACTAGTTAGACCTGCTACAGTACTCGACTACCGACACCATTAAAGAAATTAATTCTTTTGAATACACAAATACTCATTCTAAGAAATACGAGAAGCATTGAAAATTCATTCAAAACTTTCCACGAATGGTACATCATAACATACCTACTAATTTTTTTTTTTCACTATAAGGCAGACTTAAGAAACTTTATATTTTATAAACTTTAAGAATTACTGATTTGGCACATTTATACGTGTTTATAGGTTTTTGGCCATACAATAACGTAAAGCGCAAAAAAAAAGATTCAAAAGGGCAAATTGAACTAAACTTCAACGGATTTCCTTAGGTTTTATCACTTGGTACTCCCGGAGTACTTGTGGACTCTTCAAATCCGTTGTGTGACTTTCAGTTATATATCTTAGGTTCGTAGTAAAACGTTATTTAGACGAGGAGAGTTTTTAGGGCGAGAATAGGCATGCTACTATCGAATGCGTGAATCTCCGGTTGTTTACATGATGTTTTCATATCAAAATCAAAGGGCATTTATACCATGGAATCAATGTGATGTCTTATTTTCATAGTCAACTAGGTGAATTTATGTACCAGTTCCTCGCTTTTAAGTAGTCTAATTTGCCAACTATATCTGACTTACTACTGTACTATTTAATATTGTACTGGATGGAATCTAAAAAACAGGCAAGCAACTTACGGCTTGATACCGGTTTTTTATGTAATTATTTTTACAAAATAGTATAGGTGATATGATATCCTTACTTACTTAAGAACTTACATACTAGGAAAACAATAAATGTTTTTTTTTTGTTTTTTGAAGGTGACAGAAAATTAAGTTCAACATACATACCTACATTGCTTAGTTTGGGACTAGATTGCGTTATTTAAAACGTGCTTGTCAGTATTAATTTTTTATTATATTCAAGATGTCAGTGCAATACTATTCTACCGCCTATCAGTAAAATGAGGTATCTATTTTACCACCGTCTATTTTATTATCGAGTAGCGATTGCAGTTTAATTACACACATACCTATCAACTGTGTTGTTTTCAAAACGTGTTTGTCGTGTCTTGTATAAGCTTATTATTTTTGTTCCAAGTTATATATGAGTTGAATAAAGGTTTTTACGAGTAGTTGGTATCTACCTTACATAACCATAGTTAAAACTAATGATGCTTAAGTTTTTTTAATCAACGTATTTCTCTCCACTCTCGAGCTTAATTCTAGGTCTTGAACACCTCTTAAATCATCTTCGATTTCCTGCAGCGTCTTGTCTTTAGTTTCCGGTAGAACTTTGTAAAGAAACACTAAACATAAAGCTAAACCTACTCCATATATCGCATACGTACCATGTAGGCCTGTATGTGATATAAAAACAGGAGTCACTTTCAATGTTAAAGCATAGAAGGAAGTAAATACCAATCCAGATACAAATGAGCCTAAACCTCTATGTTCCAATGGAATAACTTCTCCTATCAATGCAAAAGATACAGGTACAACACCTATATTAACAATAAAACATAGAAATATTATTATCAGAGCAGTAAGCCAAAGTATTTTAGTAGGAAATTTGTAAATTGTGTTTAAATAAACAAGTAAACTTACAGTTGCCATTAGTAAAACTGAAAAAAATCCGAATATAAAGAGTAAGGTTCTACGATTGAAATATCTTATAACTATAGTTGAAGATGCGAGGGCAAATACAGTCAGTGAATCTGCACCTAGAGTGAAATATATCGCTGAAGTCTTATCATCTAGCAACTTCATCAATATCTCCACAACATAGGCTACAAAATAGTATCTCCCGCAGAGATCTAAAGCTAGTGTCAATACTGTTACAATTAGAATTGGTTTACGGAAATCTTTCGCAATAATTTTTTGAACAATCTGGCTCAAAGATGTCTTCTTTTTGCTTCTTTTATTCTTCTCTATTTGCGATTCTATCAATTTTTTCAAGCTTTTTTGAGTTTCTTCGCTGTTTCCACTTAACCATTGAAAAGACTTCTCACACTCTGCAAATCTACTATTCAGTGCTAAAAACGATGGGCTTTCTGGCCAGAATAGCGTCATGATTAAAGACAAAATGACTGGTATATTAGCAAAGAGCGCTATCTGTCTCCAGGTCCAAAACGGTTCCATAGCATGACAGCAGAGGCTCCCAATTGCTATGGATACTTTTTTGAGGGTTATAAAATAACCTCTTCTGCTAGGATGAACGTATTCACTGATGATGATGCTGTTAATGTATATTCCGCCGACGCTAAAGCCTTGGATCACCCTGGCGGCGTACAAGGCCGTGGTACTCTTAGCGTAGAAGAAGATCAGCCAGCCGATAAGGTGGACGATGTTCACGGCAATGTGGGCTGCTTTTCTTCCAAAAACTGGCAGGATTGGAGATATAATAAACGCACCAACAATACCACCCAGTCCACTACTTGCAGCTAAAAGAAAATTATGGTAGCGTTAATTTGGAGAACGGTGGTTAAAGTTAAACAGAAGTTTTGTTGTTACAGAAATTCTAAAAGATCTTAGAGATGTACAAGGGGGCTTAAATAACAGAGGCACTTCGTGATATCATAGTAGCATACATGGAATAAAGACAGGCACATAATAAATTCAACTTTTTGCAGAGTCTATGAATTGAAGTGCTGCAAGTCTGGAATTGAGATGAAATGAAGAGATACCATGTTTTGCATTTGATATAGCCAAGGCACAACAGCATACATACTGTTCCTAATAGCACCCATGGGCATTAGTAAAAAGTTACTTGCTACTGTGTCTAGAAAACTAAAGCAATGGGTTAGTTAAGATTAGATACTTACTTATCCAAGAAGCCTGGTCCATAGTGGTCTTGATGTCAGTGCTGTTGGGCGAGACAATGGCGGGGTTCAGAACAGCTGGATATGCCAGCATATATCCTACGCTGACGCAGAACAGCATACCGGTGAACAGAATGAAACACTGAAATTACCAGATAGTTAGGCACGCTATAGGAGATTTAAGTATGCCAGTAGGTCTATTGTTGAATTAATTATCCTAAGCCTAGGTATAATCCTGAGATTGTATAGTCAACTAGCAGAATGCGCGCGACTTCGCTCGCGTGAAGTTATATTTATGTATACAATCTTCAACCCCTGCTGTACCTGTTTATGGGTTGAATTTCAGAAACTCCTCTCTTCTCACTTACTAACTACTGAGTACTTAGTAAGAAATTCTAGAAATTAAGGCGAATATACCCTGAAAACGTAAAGTCTACTACCAATGACTTAGTTAGGCTGTGCGCTGTCTATATGTCAGTCAGTCGGTCAGTCAGACGGGCACATCTTTAAATTCTTCTTTTATTACATTCTCAGTTTTACTCCCAAACCTAAACGTAAATTCCACGGTTTAATCTAATCCAAAATTCCTTCCAAAATTTTGGAAAAATACGCAAGATTTTTTTTTTTTCTTTATCTCGGTTTAAAGATATACATATTCTTACAAGAACAGTTAGCTTATGTAAAATGAGACTAAAATTAACTAATTATGAGGCTAGTGCCAGAGCATGATAAAACTTACAGAATATCAGGCAACACAAATTCTCAATCTGTAACTCGTAGGTAAGAAGGTACATTAAGTGGACAGGTAGGTGGTAGGTACTAGCTGGTATTATTAAATTGATTTTACAGCGACTTGTAGACTACATCATATACCTTATCTTTTATTTTCATTTTTTAATGATACAATTCATTTTAAAAATGTATATTTTCTAACATTTTTGGAAGCAACATAACTTTTTGTTATTGATTGTTTTTCTAGTGTTGACAAAGGTATATAATTTAGTATATACAAATATTTTACATCTAATATTTAACCTATCTACCTAATATCTACATATTTTATAATAACTCTGTTTTCTAATTGGGGGTCTTTACTATGGGTAGAAAACAAAATTTAAATCACTGACCGCAGGAAGTGTGCTCAAAAGGCTGGCAACGTTACTTTGGATAGATATAAAATATTTATTACATCAGTAACGTAAAGTACTGGCTTTAAAAATCAATAGGTATGCCTAACAATGATTATTTTGAATATATGAACTATAATTTAGTACTTACTTGCCTCCAAAGATAGATATCGCCCATATTTTGATACTTTAGCCAATACGTTTGCACTTGGCTACAACCTTCAAATAAATAAATCAAGTTAGATTGCTATAGGTATTCTAGACTCGGTCAAGCCAAGTTTAATTGGCAAAACAGGTCGTCCTTTGATAGCATGATCCGCCTGACAAAACTCTTCATGAAACACTATTGTCAATGATTACACTAAAATATAAATAAATGAATAACTGAGTGGATCGAAGAAACAAAACTAGAGAGTCCAAACTACTGGTCCAAACTGGATATCAAAGGCCAGAAACTGAGGAGATCTACGCCAAGGAAACGACTAAAGAATGAATATATAAGTATAACATAATAGCACATAGATAAGTTATGAGTTTTTAGATACTAGAATTGATGTTGTAGAATCTACAATGTAGATTATACTGTATAATTTATACAAGAAAATCTATGGTAAATTAAGTATGTAAGTAGAATAAAGACTTAAAAAAAAGAAAAAGACTTAAATTTAAACTGTAATTTATCATTATAAGCATGTACTTAGTTCTTACCAACCCAAGTTATGAAGGTATTTTTAAATGCTATTAATAAACACGTAAATTATGAGCGAAAACGGAATTAAAAGTGTGCAAAATGAATGAAAATGAAATTGCAACTAAAAAAAGGGAAAGAAGGTCATGGTTGGATATCAATGTACTGTACCTACATTGAAACCTCAAAACCACAGAACCGTGAAATTTGCGTGCTGAAGGAATGTACAGTCAGCGACGGGAGTTTATGAACAGTGCTTGATATAAAACCTTGGATAACTCCGGAACTTTATACCTCAAAGTCAAAATTTTGGTTAATTGATGGTTTACTCATGCAAAATTTCAAACTAGTTAGGTCCCATTTATCTACAACAATAACTATAAGAATCTTCTATCCTGACTGACTGACTGCCATAAACAGGAGATTCATTGGCAACGCACAGCCTTAACCACTGGTCACAGAGACTTTAAATTTTCAGGGTCTTGATGCGTAGAGCTGTACTAAGAAAGGAATTCATTAATTTGCGTGCGTTTCTTTAGACTATCATAACGAAAAAAAAGCCATAGCGAAAGTGTTTTAAAAACCAACTATATCATAATTTTTATTGCTGAATACACACGGTATATCTTATCGAACAAGCCCTTTCCGTCACCCTGACCTGGGTCTTACAACATATCCTCATATTACAATGTATAATATATCCAGGGCTTATCAGTACAACTTTCAAAGATGAGCAACGAATAACAGGCAATAAGAATGCACACTAATTGCCCTTACTTCCTGCCTTTCCTGAGGAAAAACCGTGTCTTTCCTGAGGATTAGGCAGATTAAGCTATGATGATAGTATAAGTGCTGTGCTGGACCTTCTCTATCTGACCCTGGAGGCACTATAATAACAGGAGGCAATAAAATAGCATCACGACTTTAATCTCCAAGCACGGTAGATATCCCCTTCGATCTCTTATTGCCAAGAAAGTACCTACTCGAGATTTTTCGAGGACGTTTAAGGGGGTAGTCAAAGGACGTTCAAATAGTAGGTACATTTGGTACATACCAAAATTTTACAGTAGTTAGTATGCCATGCGTGACAGGTTGCAAGCCCATCGCCGCTGCTATAATACTAACTCGTTTTCTCACGATGTTTTCCTTCACCGTTTGAGAGCACTGGCATTGCGCACATAAATTTTTCGAACAGGAAAATGCTTTGGTTCACGAGCGAATTTGAACCCACGAACGCTCGTCCGGTGAAGTACTATCACCGTACTTATTTTAGCCACCAAGCAGTCATGCTCGCATTGCTGTGTTCCGGTTTTAACGGTGTGGATGCCGATGAAATTACAGACACATGAGACTTAACACCTGTATGTCTCAGATTGGTCAGACGGTAGTGAAATCGTAAAGCCCGTTTATAATGAGCGTGACCTACAAGGCAATGCTTAGTTATAGGTGATGGTTACCACTTAACATCAAGTGGGCCAGATACCTGTTCCACTAGCAGTAGCATAAAAACACAAACTAATTTGCAACACTGTGGTTATGCTGTGGTCTATCTGCGACTTAAAATTATGTTATCTATGCCGTATACATTTTCGCAATAAGTAAATACGAATTACTGAATTAAATGGTAAAGTTGTTTATGTATAAGATATAAAACTATGGTACATAGGAAGCCCTCGGCTTCGTCTGCCACGTACATACTGAACATGGAATTAAAAGTAATTTAGAGGTAGTAGTTTAATAGAAGTAGTACTACTTCTGCCTTTAAATGTCTGCCTTAGGATCTTTGTGTAAGGCTCGTCTAGAGCTACCACAAAAATACTACAAAAAAGGATTAATTTGGCGCTTGCTCTCTGTTGCCTCATTGAACCCTAGTTGATGTTAATGAAAAAATAAATGCCTTGCTTCTTTAAAAACTCTATTTGGTGGAGGCTATTTCTTTCATACATTCATCCACAGGGAAGCAGCACAACTGTTTTATCCAAATTGTTTTTCTAGTGTTATTTTAAGTTCTGTTGTGTAATTTCGGAATATTTTGTGTCATTACCCTCAGTGCAAAGTGTGCGCAATTGAAAGTGTAATAAGTGGCATCCTGATTGAAACGTAGGTACTAACGAATACTAGTATTTATTTAGACGTACAAAATTGTGCGTTGCCTTTGGTTTAAAAAAATTCACCGTTCTTTTAAAAAACAAACGACGAACAACGACAATCCGATTTGACAGAATTGGACTGACTTGAATAAAAAATAATGATGTATAATGAATTCACATAACACTGGCAAAGTTTTATTGTCAGTCGAATGATGGACAGACACCATTGAGAAAATAGGAAGAAGAATAGGTTCCTGAGTTTCGAAAACGCACTGGTTTCTTTTAGTAGTTCGGGCCTATAAACTCCCAAAGCAACTCTGGTATTCAGGTCAAGTGCTCTTAATAACTGAAGCGGTTTTATTTCCAAACCGAACGGGATCCACTTTGAACAAGGATGAGCAAGGCTCTGGATCTCTCTGGAAGTCTTTACCCCGGTTTTTCTAGAGTTTTTTAAATTAAACTTTAAAATAGACGAATAAATGTAAGTACTATTCTGCCACTTCAATCCCTATTAGTCCAAAATATTGTTAATGTTTAAGTGCTACTCCTGCAGCACCTGCAATAAAGTAAACATCTTCATTAAAACTTGTAAGCATATCACAATGCACAAACTTTAAACTCAATAAGATATCAACACGTGTTTTACTTCTCTACGAAGCATACTCAGGAAGAATTGACTTGCTGTGCTCTGAAATGAAGACATTTTGGACGTTGTCACTCAAGTCGTGTCCACTGTGCATTCTGCGTGAGCCGTGGTGTCTAGCCGAGCGCTCTCCACAAAGTTACATCAATGTAAGTAAGTAAATCTAACACCCTTTTGGGTTAAGGAATTTATTTCATTCAAGACTGTCATTAAAGGTGTCTACCAGTGTAGTGTTAAACCCTAGTAGTGTTGAACCTGTAAGGTTCAACACTACATTACATCACATTTAAGTCTATTATACCTAGGCCGTTATAAGCATGGTGATTGGTGAGTAAGTACGCAGACAGCTAGGCTGCTCCAGGATTTGACACCGGAATTTTACTTAGGTAACTATAGTCTGGTGTCCTGGGTGTCCAGACCTTAGTAGGTTTTCTTCCTGGCACCACTTGGATCCGAATGGCTCTCATTATGTCGTTTAGGAAGCTGCATTTTTAAAGTTCCGTAAAAGCACAGTATCCTCAATGAGTGCCGCAATAAATTGTAAGGGGCTAAAATGTTGTTTGAGGACCTAGGTTTTTTTATTCAGATACACACTAACCTCATGCTAAACATTACTTTTTAACAACATCGTAAGTATCCTAATCCCGCTTTTTGTAGGGTTGGCACAAAAGATTTTTTTCATCCTTCCTCCTCTATCCTCCATTGCCTCAGTCTTGTTATCTGAAAATGTTAAAAGTCTCTACTACCAGTTCAAGCTTAAGTGCGTTGCCTATACTTGCATGTTAGTTAGTCTTGTGTGAGATAAGTAGATCTATTATAAATACTTCATTAATCACACGATAGTTATGATTAAATAGTCTACACTGGCGGTTAGATTCACCTAAATTTAAGACGTTTCAAGATGATCCCTGCGGATTTTACTGAATAAATGCTTTTTGACTTTGACTTTGACACTAAATTATAATATACTAGTTATAATAAGTACCTACCTAATGGGCTTTTCGCTAACAGCTGTCTCTGCCAGGCAACTTTTAGAAATAAATCGAAAATACTGCTTATTTGTAACAATGTGGAGTGCAAAAAGTTACTCTATACCCAGACACAAATAGAGCAAAGACAGCAGTCAAAGTTGGTAACATGTTTAATTGAAACGCGACGGGCGACGACTCATGCTGAACTTTTTTTATCTACCTACTCGTCTGTATTTGAAAATGCAAGCGTTTTTACGAGAAAAAGTGGTACTGAGGATCATAGTGGCTTCCACCACATGTAAAAGTGGGTGACAACTAAACGGCCAGGTCCACAGGCCCAAACGGATTTCTTTGGGGTTGAAACGGGATTAGCACTAGAATTTGCATGACAAAGTTGGGCCTGTCTGAAATGTTAGTTTCAGAGAATACCCATTGGAGATTGATACCATCAAAACTTGAATTTTATGCAAGATTTGGGCCTCGAACTCAATAGAAATAAAATATAGGTACTTAGGTGGTATTCTTTCGGGAATTCCTTTCTTAGTAGGTACTCTTTTACGCATCAAAACAAATACCTAATCCCTGAAAATTTCAAGTCCCTACGACCAGTGGTTTAGGCTGTGCGTGTCTGTATGTCAGTCAGTAAGTCAGTCAGGACAAAGATTACATGTAAGTATAGATATAAGTAAAGGTAACCGCTCAACATAAGGAGAGTTAACTTGTTCCATTACTTTTTCGTATAAAAATTATGTTCTTTCAAGGTTGGCAGCCACAGAAGAGTTCAAGACCAAAGTTAACCTACTTAGTAAAAGACGAAGTTAATAAATTTCTCTGTCAACTCCCAACAGGCCGAGAAAAAGTTTAAATTAGACTTGTCGTGCCTATTAAAAGTATCTCGAAAGTTCGATAGGTTCAGTCCCTACCTACCTTTCCACTTCGATTTCGGTATTGCCATACACGGCCGAGTGGCGACCTTATAAGTTTAGGGTTTCCTGATATAGCTAACAACCTATATTATGTGCGCGGCAATACAGGAGCGTGCATTGCTATTGTAAAATTTAAAGGCGCTAACAAGTGAAAACTTTTGGGAAAGGGTAACCGCAATTGACCAGCGATTCAAATTCATTATTCACTATCTTCCCTAGGTTTCGAACCACGCACAGATGGCTTGTAATCTCCTTCATTACTTGATGATGATTATTGACTTGATACCTACTCATTACTATGATAATGAGTAGGTAGGTACTCATACTCAAAATTATCGTGGGAAGAAAACAATCAGGTTGGTAGGTAGGTACACTAGGTAGGGTTTTTGTGCCGGATAGCGGCCTCTTAGCGCTCCCATCAACTTTAGGGCTTCAGAAAAAAATAATACAATCCTAATTTACCTGTCCCAATGATGTTATATGATAGCCTATATAATGAAGTTTATTATTATTATGCCGTTTAGCACTAGAAGCTTTTAGTTATTTTTATATTTAATTTAATCCGAAAAAATGCTGAAAACTCAGTTCTCGGCCACAAATTTCAGTTTTCGGCCATGGAGTCTTCTGTTTTCGGCCACCTTATTAAAACTGACTTATAAATGAATTTTTAAATCTAAAGTAAAAAAAAACCGTATTGTTTGTGAGTTTAACATTGTTTTTATCAGGTACATCAAAAATCACAATCAACATGATGCTCAATTTTGAAGAAAAAAATGAAAAAAAAATCGCACACTAGATAAAGCATCTTTGAAACAATATCAAGTTTAATTTTATTATTTCTTAGGTCTATTATGTGCTAATACAATTAGGTTATAATACTAATACACTTTACACATTTATTTACAAAGAAAATCACAGCTAATATATAACTGGTATGTACAAAATACATATGAAACAGTTGAGCTATCTACGGACCGTTGCAAACGACCTAAAGGTAGCTCAACTTATTCAGATCAGTGCCAATCGGAAGCGTTCCCAAAACACTGGCTGCATTGCCACGCTGAATAGCAATGCTGATTCGCTGAGCCAGATACTCACCAGCCCTCGGGTCACGCGTCGCTTCGACCAGACGCCCCGAAAGAAATTTAAAAATTCGGAAGGCCTCGGTACCCCATGGACCTAGAGTCTTGACTCCAAGGGGAGCAAATTTGTAGGCTCTGTCGAGGCATCGTCACGCAGCAGACTATTCGGCTCGAGAATATAAACGTCACAATGGTAAAGGCCCGCCGGATGATGTCATTAAGACTGGCGTGACGAGATATTTGACGACCGGCGGCTCTAGTATATGATAATCCGTGATGACCAAGCTAGTCAACTGCAGTACCGCACTGGCGTTGTTGAGGCGCACAGCACCGCGCACCCAACCGTAGACAAGTTGCAATACGCACCGTGACAGGATCCATTTAATTACCAATGTTATATGAGGGAAGAGCTTGCAACCAATGCCCTGACTCCCATTTACAAACAGCTAGGAGACGGGCACGATCTGCAGAGCTGGAACAACGTTCTAACAGACAATTCCGCGTCAACTCACACAGGGGCCCGTCCCATTGCCGTTGAGACAAAAAGCACGTGGACTAGTGCTATAGACGGAAGACAAGAAACCTGGTAGGCACTTGAAATATTGCGAATACCTTAGCCTTCCAGTTTGACACAGTGATACCTACGACCACGCCTTATCATCCAAATAAATACTCAAAACCGATGATAAAGTATTCTTTATTATGTTGTCTAAGCCTTCCACCAGCTCAGTATGTTTCCACAACTGACGACATCGTAAAGAGTATGTAAATTTGGGTACAAAAAGGCAGAACCTAATAATTGTAAAAGCCATAATATGGCTATTAATTTTGAGTAATCGGTCCGAAGTTTTGGTAAAATTTTGAATTTTCTCATCTATGAATACCGGAAAGGATTCATCAATATTGTAAACCGGTTTGCCGAAATTCATCTGCAATGAGTTTTAGATCACCAAAAACTGTGTCTACATCTCCACCTAGAGTTCCATCATCCTAATACCAAACATTAAGCTTGGATTGAAGACGTTGAATAATTGGATGGATAGCAAGGCTAAACATGGCCGGACCAAGAGGGTCAACTTGCTGACAACCAACGGCACACGAAATATCATTGTTCCGGTAAATTAATTTAGAAGGTGAGCCACTGCCAGAGAATTGGGTAAATATCAGGATTTTCTCTTAAATTTCTTTTAGCAAGGTTTACGAAATTAAAGGCGTTTTTGATATCCGCTTTCAAAATCACCTCCCCATAATTTTGGTCCAAAAATGTACAAAGGGAATGTACTGCTGCCTCACAACCGCCTCGCGAATCAAAGCCCAGCTGAACAGGTCAGAAATAGTCGCCTAGGTAGTTGGCTTCTTTCCGACAGTAGACTTTAGCCGCAAGGCGCCGGTAGGTGGTGCCCACGGCTATGGGTCTTATCCCGATAGCCTTCTTTTTGAACCTGACAACATCAAGTTGATCAGGGACGTCAGGTCTCCCAGAAGGACTTCACCTGCATGGCCAGATCCGTCAGACAGCAAATCCTTTAGATGGTGTAGAGTCACAACATCCAGGCCGCTGGCAGAGCCACTCTGGAACGACATGACGACCCTAAGCACATCTTGGCTGGTCGTGCCTACACCGACATCACTCTCTTATGGGAGATCGGGGAGGTGAAGGTTTGGCCCTACGGGTGGATGCTTACTCTCAAGAGATATGAGAGTATCATTAGAATTTGGAGCTATCGTGTCGCTAGAAAACAAAATACGAGAGGCACCCTTGATGTCACCATCGCTGAACTTGCTCTCCACAAGTTTGTAGACTCAGCCAATGTTTTCACTGATTTTAAATTTATTTCTGTGTACTGATTTGCATTTAAAACAGGAGAGTGCTCTTCACGTGCAGTATACCTAACACAATTTTGTTTGATCCGAATCGTTAGTGATAATTTGTTGCCTAAATCTTTCTCTACGTGAAGTACACTTTTAAAAACACTGTCTTTCCTAGGGATTTTATAGACTTTTTCTAGTGCAATAAGTTCCTTGTCGATCTGCAATAAACTAGTGCTGCCTACCTACTATCAAAAGGTTAAATAAACTTGTAGAATACAAAAAGATAAAAATATACAAACTTTTTGGTCTTATGGCCGGAAACTAATAGCGACATTCAGCTAGCGGCCACATGATTTCAATACAACTTTAGGTCATGCCGAAAACTGGGGTGCCATTTTATCTATAGTCGGGTTTTCGGCCACCCCCAAAATAGTCATTTCTATTACTCCTTTTTCATTATGAAGGCCACATAATTTGGCGGCCGAGAACTAATGGTTAGCATCTCCATGTATATTACTATCGTAAATGAAAAAGACTTGAGATATACCCATTAAACAATTGAGTAAAAGAGACAAAAGTGTAGAAGACTTGATGCACCACATGCCGGCCATTAGGCCGTAAACTAAACTTTTGAAAAAATTTCAATGTTGGATCGCGGCCCCCAAGATATTTGTTAGTTTATTCAAAATTTGGCGAAAATCATATTAGGAGTGTGTTGGTAATTAAGTTTTGAAGTAGTTTAAACGTTTATCAACAATGTTTGCTTAGAAAAACAACACAAACTTAACTTAGAGTAAAAGGTGCGTCACTATTTTTTTTCTAATTTCCGCACGCTGCGGTACCCGCGATGGCCGCCGCCAAATTGATTAATTCGCTAAAAATCACTCGTGGCTTAATAACTGACCAAAAATGCTGTCAAAAATAAAGCATTCAATTGCTTTGTCTTGCTAAAAAAATCGGTCAGAAATTGCATTTAAAAACGATAATTTCTTAATTTTACTGCATCAAGAACGCGTAAAGGCCGAAAACTGAAGACGGCCGGCGATCCGGCTTACCAACCCTACTCTCTATGCTATGCTCTCTCTATAACCACAAAGCATTTCTTCTAATAGCATACCTAGGCACATAGACTTGTCTGTCTAGGTAGGTAGGTACGTAGGTTAGTTTACATAATTCTATACTGACAGACGAGGCTGCCAGTCTGTAAGTTTGATAATGACTCTGACCAATTACATTTCTTACGACAGGCAAACTGACGGCAGCTAGGCGAGACAAAAGAGATTCATGAAGCTAGTCAACATTTACGGAAATTAAACGTTACTTACCTATCTTGAATTATTTTTCATTTAGTAGCGATTCAGAAGGTAGGTACCTAGGTAGGTATAATCATTTGGTGGAATAGTCCTGTGGTACGTATTGTCTTTGCCTTGGCACCCATTTTATTATCTTTGTCGAGAAAACTATGTTACTGGAAAGGATAACGAATAACGATACAATTTGAAGTTGGAATAGCATTCTCCCCGTGGGGTTACCACTTCATAACCGGCCAAGTCCATCTCAGTTTGCTATTTTCCAATTGCAGGAGCAAGTTGTTATTGGTTTTCAAAAGTTAGTAAGTAGGTAGGTAGGTACTCGTAATTCGAGTGGATTATGGTAGGTAGATAGGTACACGGGGCACGAACTACTGTCTATTTTATGGCTAGTTTGGAATTCAAATCTATCTGTAGGTAGCTAGGTACCTACCTAGTACCTACTTACACATATTGTTAGACTATCCAGATATTTTTCTTATGCCTCGGTTACATTAGCGGGCTATGGCGAATATTCGTGTTAACGCGATAAATGTGGCCGGGTTCATCGTGTCATCGCGTAGTATTCGGGCGAAGACGATGTAGTATCGGGGAGCTGTCGGTAAACTGGCGCGAATCAAAGGGATTTGTCGCGCCAATATTCGCTAAGCGAAAATTAAGAAATGACGTAGATGTAGCCACCTAAGCTAATTTCGCTTAGGTGGCTACATCTACGTCATTTCTTTTAGTGTCGTCCAGACTTTGAAGCGAGACGGAAGTGCATTTAATTTTTTACACTATGGAGTGGAGTAACGAAAAAGTGTTAGAATTCATTCAATTTTATGAAACTGAGAGTATTATATGGAATCCTAGTGACCCCAACCATAAAAAGAAACACTTGGTACATGATGCGTGGATTCGAATTAAAAATATGCTCAGTTGGCCTACCACAGTAGAAGAAATGAAGAAGAAAAAAATTACCACCCACGTCTCGGCCGCACAACAAACTGAACAACACAATCCGGCACGATGCATCGCGTCAACTCGACACGAATCTTCGCCCGCCTAATGTAGACAAGAACATCGCCTATACCCGAACACAATGTTTTTGTCTCGCCAACACGATACGAATCTTCGCCCGCTAATGTAGCCGAAGCTTTAGAATTTGATTGACCTTTCTGTGCATTGAAACAAATGGTTATAATGAACAAATGAAATTAGGTAGGTACCTACCTACCTACCTACTTATAATACTTATGTAAGTACTTACCTACTTACGAGGTAGGTAGGTATACACCAAATCTTAGAATATTAAGTACCTACCTAGGTGGTAGGTACCTACTTAGGTAATTCACCAAACAAAACAGAAAGTTTCTGTCATTGAATCATAAAAGATTTTGTCATTCAACAGACTATCAAGTGGAAGATATAATAGGTACCTACCTAGGTACCTAGTTCCGTTTTTAGTCATGTTAGTAAAAAAATCAAGCCTGCTGTTATTTGCTTTGAAGAATATGAATAAGTAGGTAGGTAACCTACCTAACCTACATTTTTCTACAAACTGGGATGCCACATTGGACTATAATAAAAGAGGACATAAATACCCAAATATTTAATAAAATGTAAGTATGGGAGGTTTTTGTGTTACAAAATATTCTATTTATAAAAACGTAAAATTAAATGTTAGGTAGGTACTCAACCTACCTACTGATTTCTACCAAATATTGGTACTACAACGGTTAGGTAGGTACCTAAGAATATGGACTTTATAGCAATTCTTATTCTATGGTAGGTACCTAGGTACTTAGAGGAAAAATGAAAAAGTGAGCAAAGAAAAATGTTGGGTCAACTGCTTGTCAAACGAAACATGGTAAGGTGGACTTTTTGGCGGTAGTAGGTACCTATCTAAGAACCACTCCAGAAAACTGGAACTACGAGGCCACAAAGACGCAGACAGACAGACAGACAGACAAAACTTAAAAGTTTTATCAAGAACGATTTTTCTACCACCTCCCACACCCTTACCCCTCATTTCTTCATCAAAATAATCTACCATAGAGTAACATCGGAGATGGAATGGCAACATTGTTAACCGAAAGTATTCTATTGCCATTCTTTTGATCTATTGAAAGTTCTACGGAATGAAAACTGCGAAAATATTATTACAATATGTTTGAGTAGTAGATGTATACTATATTCTTACGCTGTAAATGTAGGTAATACTTTATGTGATCCAGTAAATAGGTAAAAATATTTCACATTTTCATGTTATGTTTTGCGGTAGTAGCGCCATCTGTCGCGTATAACCTCAAACTAAACGAAAGCGGAAGATGGCCGTCGCGTGCCGAAACTGCCGAACGAAGCTCCGTTTGTTTACTACGAATAAAAAGTTTTTATGCGGTAAATCGTCACTTTTTAAATAAAACTTAGTCAAAAAGTTGTTTCCTAAAGTTCTGTTGTGTTGTTCAGTGAGTTTCCTAAGTGTTTCAATTAAAATTTCACTTAAAAAGTGCGTCTTCAAGTGTGAGTGTACAACTAGTTTTGTGTTGTGTGTTTAGGAATGTTGTGAATCCAAGTGGAATAGTGCTTTTGTTGCTGGAGTTTCATCTCTGGACAACTGCATTCAACTTTCAAGGTAATGCTATCAGTTTACATAGTTTTGAAAACTTTTCAAAGTTAGTTTTGTTTACATCGTGCCGCGCATGTTCGCAAAAGTTTGCTACAAACTTCTACAACTTCTGTTCGAATCGAAATGATGAACTTTTTATCAAAAATTACTAAGAAAGATTACCTACTACTATTATGTAGGATATTGTTTATGAAGATATACTGTTAACTACCCACTTACCCAATTTTCGGAAATCTTTACAACGAGAGCCTAGCTACCTTCCTACCTCTAGTTCTTTAAAATGATCGTAAATTAACTCGATCGTAAATGTAACTATTTACAAAGCACAGTAGGTACCTACCTACCGCTCCTTTGTAAACTAAATTGATTGATAACATCTTACATTTCATTCATTGTGTAATCTTCCTACTTACTATTGAAACTAGTCAGTTGTATCATATTTTGGCCATTGAACCCTGGAAAATACCTACTCCTAACCTTGGAAGGTACCTTTAAAATGTATTAGAAACCAACCTTCCTACTAAATACCTGTAGGTACCCATAGCTTAGCTACATGCTTACATTTATTTAATCTGTAAGCATCAACCTAGGTAGGTACAGCCAGCTACAATAATATACCTACAATTTATAACTTTCAAAATGGTGCCAGTGTTTCAGCAAATATTTACATGATAAATACAAATAAGCTCATCAACTGTTTTTATGGTTATTCAGTTTTTGCTATAAGTATAAAAGTGGATTGTACCTAATACTGTGATACCATTTTGAAAGTTACAAATTGTATTTAAATACATTCTAGTCAGACTATACATAGGTAGGTACATTAGTGGCTAAGAACTAGTGTAGAAAGAAACCCATTTCTAGCCACTCAGGTAGGTACTAAACAACCAATACAGTAAACAGTAGATATAGGTTAAAAATATCAAAATAAATACTATAAAAACTACACATTAAGCAACCTTGCCTTGAACAATGCACCAAATTAGACATTCAAAGGATGACCATTAGGAGTACACTTAGGACATTCCATATTCAAAATCATCACTGAATGAAATTCAATTTGTTTTATTTAAATTTCTAGCCAGTTAGTTTTTTGAAAATAATAAAAATATTACTTACTTACCTACATGCTCAAATTATTATATTTATCTGTGATAAATGGTTAAATGAATTTATAACAAAAGTACTGAGTTGAAAATCAGTTTTATTAATATTTTACATACCTATTTCAATTTATAGATTTCATTGAGCAATTGGTTCAATTAATACCTATTGGCAGCAACTATTTATAGGTCATTGATTTCTAGTTTAATAAGCAGGAATGTGTTGTACGTAGGTACCTAATAAAAATAATAGCACAGTTCACTGTTGGTTTGTTAATAAATTAATTGTTATTCATGAATTTTGTATGGCAAAGCTAGTACGATATAAAAGCTTTGTATTTGATGTATCTGATTTCATAGGATAAATCTAAGTTATCAAGCCTTATGTTAAATAGAATAGACATGATCTCTTGGTTGACACTTAACCCTACCTACTCAAGATTTTTAAAGATGTTACAATGGGGATCAAAGGTTTTTCTAAATATTACAAGCTCTAGCCACTCAGAATTATAAACAATATTGTATACTCAACATTCAACCATGACCTGAATTCGATAGGAATTGCTACCATAATTGACCCATTTTTTATCAGTTACAGAGGACCAACGAAATCCTGCTTCCTTCCTGTTCCCTGGATCATGGTTTTGATGAAGAGTCCTTACTTTGCATGAAGATCCTTACCCTTGATCATAAAGTCTTGGAGCCCTTACCATGAAAACAAATATGAAAATATAAATAAATTTGTAATCAGACATGTATACCAGGCATGAATTTTCTCTCAGATTTATTGGTATACCTAATCAAGACCCTTTGAGGATATTTATGCAGGGTAGTCAGAGCCATGCAAACAGTACACTATGGTACATTTTAAACATCAAACCTCTGAGTGGTAATTTTTTTTATAAAAACAATCTACTTACTAGGTACTTACATAAGTATTTAAGATTTAAGAAACTTGATACTATGTAAACACCAAAGTTTAGATGTCCGTTCCCATTTTGTTTTAGCGGTAAGGTAAATCCGGAACCTTGAAGACCACTTCCAGCTACTTACCCTTTACATGGAGATCCTGGCTTATCCCATGAAGATCCTCAACTTTACATGAATATCCTTATTTCCCTCACAAACCTACACATTTCCAAACCATACAGTCATAGACAAAAGTGGATGAAACAATTTTCTTTGCATGACTTAAATAGAAAATTTGAACCTGTGTAACTGTGTAACCTATTTACAGACTATCTATGAACATATCATATCATTCATCCCGCTGGCATAGAAACCCACACTTCTGCCTCTAACTAAACTGAAATGAATATGGGTAGACATTTCATACATCACCATTTAGGAAATTTTTACACCTACAGCACAGAAGGCAGAGGTTACTAGAGTTACTAGTAAGGTATTTCGAAAATAAATATTATTTTTCACTACTGTCTAGTAAGTGTAGTTTAGGAAAAGTCATGTCAAGATCCACTGAGCTGTCACAAATTTTTTTTTATGTGACTTGTATCTGTAACAAACAGATGGGTCCCCTAATGTTAAGTGGTTACCATTACCTATTATAAAGCACTTCTCTGCGTCCATCAACCTGAGGTTTTAAGCCTAGTGTGCCTGTAATTACGCCGGCACCCACACCCTACAAACCGGAACACAGCAAGCTGCTTGGCGGCAGAAATAGGCATGGTAGTACTTCCCTGGACGAGCCCTTTACTAAGAGCTGTAGAGCTCTCAGTGAAGGGTTCGTACTACTACTAAATTAAAGAAAAATAGGTACGTTCTGCGAATTCGTTCCCACTGAGAACAGCCACTTGTGTGATGAACACAGATGTTTGTTTTGTCTGGGTGTTAGTATTTACAAAAAATTAAGTATTTTATCAGTCATCTCCTTCCCATAGTACAATCTTTGCTTAGTTTGGGGCTAGATGGTATTGTGTCAAATGTATCACACTACTTATTTATTAATAATTAGTTTCATAAAGAACGTAGAGAGTACAAAGAACAAAAATAACGGTAGACTGCAATTTATTTTGCTGAAATAAAAACACGTCCCAGTAATATTCCGGCTGTATTCAGGAAGTTATTAACTGCACTGAAAATCAGCCATGCATCATCTATGACATAGTATAAAGTTACTAGTATGTCGTCTCCGCATTTATGAAATAAGATATTGTGCTCCACATTTTCGGACACAGCGTTTCTCGTAGATTTTCTAGTAATAAATCCTCGTTCGTTGTGACTTTTGAGCTATATGGTGACCCCGGTTTTTCTACGGATTTCCTCATTTCGGATTTTAACTCGTGTATAAACCTCCATCATACCTCTCCATAGGCCTTAGATAAGACCTGAGGCATATAGGTGTTCAACCTCATGTGTCTGTATTTTCACCGGTACCCACACCCTTCAAACCGGAACACAGCAAGTTACTGGGTGGTAGAAATAGGTGTGCTGACAGTACTTTCCCAGAGGAGCCCCTGACTAAGAGAAACTGGCCCGTCTGGCGCCCTAGGACATTACTTTACTGTTTCATGTACAATACCTGCCTTGTTTCGTATTCAACGTTGCATCTCAATAACTCACGATCGATGATTGGTAATTTTTATGCGAAACGCGGCGACAGGACAGTCGTCTTTTGTGTTTCAATATGTTAAGTAAAACGATGCACGTTGCCTGCTATTTGTAATGGAGGTTTAATTATCTGATTGTATTGTCTGGAAATAAGACCACTGGTGGTCTATTTGATAGCAATCTTTTTATTTGACTGTTCTCTCAGCTTAGTTGGTTAGTACTTAGTAGCTCTACCTTCTGCGCTGTAGGTTGTGTTTCGATTCCCACCGAGAACAAACATTTGTGTGATGAACACGGATGTTTGTTTTGTGTCTGGGTAGGTAGTATTTTGATGAAGAGGTTTTATTTTGTACCGGGTATTTTATAAGTTATAATGATAGTTTCTCATTTCCTTCTAGCAAACTTTTGAGGCTAGAGAGGTGACTATTTCGATATTTTATTCTTGCTTTGTATACTAGTTAGCAAATCCCTACTTTTCTTATCCTCTTGGATCCAATCCAAGCCCTAAAGATTGACGAATTAAATCAGATCAAATTAAACCGTAGTTACGTAGGGCTATCAATTGAATCCACTTAGGTAGGTAGCCGTTTACAAGCGGAAGGTAATTACTTAATCGGATACTAATCAAGATTTGTCACGCTGCGATAGAGATCAGTGGTAAAAAGAAGTCAAAACGGCAGCAAGAACAATGACTTAGTAATGGTGGTAAACTTGTAGGTATTCTTCGGTAGAGAAAATGGCTCCGGCATGGTCCAAAAGACAGCTAATCTGACCTGGTCTGATAATTTTAAGGCAGAGTCAGTCTAAGTTTAGGCATCGAGACAGACTTCTTATGATATACCTACTTATAAATCAGTTTATAAGTCCATGATCTTATCCATCCTGCTTATTTCTGCCGCCAAAGTGGCAAGTGTTCCAATTAGAAGGGTGTGGATAACGCTGAATTGTGCCTGTACACAATATGAAACCTAAAGCCTGGCTTCGGATTCTAGAACGTAGGCTATGCGTCGTATGAAACCTGCGTGACAAAGCATATGGTGATGTAACATTAGGTGCGCCACTAGCTTGTTCGATCAGCCTATTAGGTACAAACTTTACCTTATGAAATATTTTACGTTACAAATTATAAGTTGTTTCAGAGTTCGAGCAGGCCTTTTAGATATTGTTAAACTTATAATTTGTAAAGTAAAATATTTCAACACTAGATTTTGATCTAACTAGTTGCAGCAGAATGTATGGATAGTGGTACCTACCTACCGGTACTTGGGTGGCAAAAAAATAACATGTCGGAAGATATTTTAAACTCCCATTGAATTAAACGTTCCTCATCTCGTGTCCGAATATATACATGGTGGTGAAAACATTGCGACAAGCTCATTCATCTTATACCCTCAACTTTAATAGAACCATTAATTTTTATTTACAAACTGCTCCCAGTCATAACCAAAACCGATACTCAGTAAATATTGATGTAAAATACTGTTAAGCACTGTAGATTCTCAGCCGACTCACTCTAGTGCTCGTGCAGCCGATTCGGTTGGGTTTCTTGCGAAGAAAAGACTAGACGATGAATCTGAATTATGAAAATGTGAGATTGAGCAGATGTTTGGGGTATACCTATGGCTATAACAAATGCATTTCTTTCACCATTCAGAGCGCGTCTACCGATGGCGTCCCTATGAGAATGGGGCATTATACTGTCTATCATGTCATCACTTTGAGCTAAGACTAAGTGATAAGACTGCGAGTAGTCGGTACAAGAACAAAGTAGTTCACAAACACATTTACTTGGTACCTTACCAACACCTACACATATAACTTATGGCTTAGCGCATCAGTATTGCCATTCAACGCGATAATACTACCAGGTTGGGAATGCTTTAGGTTGGTATCATTTTGGTTTCGATTTGGATCATTAAGCGACCTCTAGATCGTTTGCAACGATTTCTAGATAGCTCAACTGGATGTGCATTTTGTACATACTTGTTATAAATACTTGTATTAGTTGTCATTTCCTTCGTAAATGAAAGTAATCTACTGTAAGTAACTTACTGATACCTAGATTTTAGTTGAAACTATATGCTCAGTACCTAAGTCAGTCGAATCGAGTAGTCGCGAATCCAGAGTAAAATCTGTAAACAACCTAACCAAACAACCCACTGCCATGTCAAACCATTCAGATAAAATCGTGTCAAAACGTGAAAAGGATTTAGGTAACAGCGTTGGATAAAGATAAGTGGTTTCGTTCAATGGTTTGTATTGTTTTATTTTTCGAGGAAAAAAACGTTTGAAATTAGGCTTTTTTTACGAGTGGTACACGAAATATGTTATTATATTACAGAAGTTTTTGTTTGTCTCCTAATGGTGGGCCTTACCTACTTACCTACTTCTTGTCGTTATTAATCCACCTCCATCTTATGCTAACTTCTTCCGATTAAAATGACAATTTCATATAAGTCCTACTCCAACTTTGTAAGAAGTAATAACTGGTGGTACGGGAAAACTTTTAGTTGGCTGGCACGCAGTGGGGCCTGGAAGAAGTAATATGTATCTACTTACAGAGTCACTTCAATAAGGCATGTATTTGCCCATAATTGTATAAAATAAAGCAGCCACATATTTTCGTCACAGATACTGCAAGTCGTCAAGACGAGCTTTGTAAGATTGTTCAAGATATGTCTCCCTCTTATAATGAGATGGGTTTTGCTGTAGTCATACCGTCTTGCTTCATCGTCGCCTTAATCATCACTTGGTACCACCTGGTGAGATTGAGGCCAAAGGACAGACAATGATAAAAAAAAGTCAGTCACCACGCTCGGTAGGCGAATAGTTCTTATTAAATATAAGTACCTCTGGATATATTAAGTACTGCTCATCTTCCGGTGCGTTTCCTTACTTTTTACAATATCCACTTTTTTACAGTTTGTAGGTAAACGTTTGACCGCTATCTCACTTGCGGTCGACGATGTAACAGAATTACCTAGAAGATACCTACTTATTTACTCTTCCCTTGAAAATATCCAAAATATACGTGACCGGAAAAAAAGACGACGGCAACGAGTTCCATTCCTTTGCTGTGCGCATAATAAAAGTTGAGGCAAAGCGCTTGGTGCGGGTGCAAGAGATGTCAACCATAAACGGGTGTCTCGTCTCCGTAAGTCTGGTGGTCCTATGATAGAACTTAAGGTAATTAGAGGGAACATCCGGGACCAATACAATCAAAAAAGTATAAGTTTGTTATGTTTAGTGGACCATAACATATTTCTTGACAACTCGAGCATTCATTCAAGTCTTTCTCATTTTCGTTCCAGTATAGTCTGTGGTATTGTAGGAGTCAGCATTATTCAAAAGTGATAATAAATCTTATAGCCACAGTAATAAAGATTAAATTACATAGCAAGCTGAACTAAAGTGATATGCGTAGCCTATTTGATCCTCTTCCAAGTTGTTGAGTGTTTGGGCGACATCTGTTTTGTGTCAACTTGTGCCTTATTGGAGGACCGTGATTGTATGTGTGATTAAATTGATTAATTATGATTCAATTGTTTCTCGTGGACTTCAAATAATGAATAAATGAAAATTCTTTATTGCATCTTACAAACTTACAAGACTAATAAATATATGTACAATGGACGGACTTATCGCCAGTAAATTTGACTCAGGATAATAGCTACACTTTTATAGGTAGGAAGGACGTGTGTTCTATCTAGATTACATCTACCTTACAATAAATATTAAAATTATTCTTAAGAAATGCTGTTAGTTGTAAATAATATACCTTCTTACAATAAACAGCACAGTTACAGTAGCTCTGCCCTCTGCACAGAATGCTGCAGGTTGTTGGTTCGATCCCCACCAAGGACTAACATTGTGTGATGAACATGTACCTATGTTTATTCTCTGTCTGGGTGTTATTGTAATCGAACTAAGGTCTTTACAACAAAAAAATGTATGTAAGTAATCTAGTTTCCATAATACAAGCTAGTTAGCTATGCGTTGTTTGGAGCTATATGGTGTGTAAAAATGTCCACAAATATTTACCTATTTATTAATTTATTTGATCTGAGAAAAATAAAGCTAAGTGGGTAGGTTTATCTGTGAAAAATTCTGCCAAGCTAGCTGGATGAACTAGTGTTTGATAAGTTGTTTGATCCGGCTATTTCTACAGGTTCTGTTTATTTGAAGCAAAAAAAGTAAGTTGTTAGTTGGGCTGAGGGAGGTTAAAATAAACCTTGCAGTATTCGAAGTACCTACTTAGGTACCTACATAATAACCTTACCTAACGTACCTAGTACAATAAATTTACTTGACAAAATAGAAACTAAGTATAATGAAATTTGTGTAAAGTTTAATAAGCATTTTTTATGGATGTTGCTTATTGAACATAATGTCAAAACCCCACTGACACGTGCATGACATCTCAAGTCTCTACCATAAATAAAAGAAATATTCATAATAACCACTACCCCAAATGGTAGAATCGCAATAAATATTGCATGCAATTGGTGTACAGCATGTTATTTGCTAACTTGCAATCCCCTGCTGCAGGGGCTGTTTCTATTTATAATATTGCTCTTAATCTCCTTCTGAAATATTCATTCTAAAACCAGCACTATTTAAACGAATACAAAGATGTTTTTTGTGTATCTAAGTATTACAACCCTAGATTTATGTTGTTTATTACATTTTACACGCGTGAAATGAACACGTATGAAAAGGAATGCAATTTTCTGCCTTATTTATTATAGCGTAAAAACTATTTGGTTCTAAAATCGAACCCTTTTGTCAGTTTGATCGTAAATTATCTACTTTAGGTTTTCGTCGGCCGCCATATTGGTTTGTGTCTCATAAAACTTGTCAACAATGTTATTTTAGAATTTGAATGGAACTTCCTATGATTAATGTTTTACAATTTGTCTTTTTTATTTCACTTGCCACATATTATTATGTTAATAAGATGTTTTATTAGTTAAACAACTTTGCAAGTCACTTTTTATTTACCTTCTGAAAGACTAAACAATAGTACCTAGGTGCTTTTCTGTTAGATATTCAGGATTAGATATATTTTATACTTACTTAAATAAAATTAATTGAAACTTTGATAGAGCATATATTTTTTTATGATCACCAGGTTAGGATGGTCTACTCCTCAGTCATTAGAAACAATAATATCACTGTTCTAGAACGACCCTTTTTATCTGCCATGCGTCGATGTTGATGTCGATGACTAGGGATGGGAAAGTGGCCGGCGGCTAATCTTGTAAATTAAAAAAATACCCAACAGGTTAATCAAGTTTTCTGTATCATAGAGGTATTAAAAACTATGAGTAGACAAGGCACAATACTACCTAGATTCAGAACATACACTGGGACGTAACAAAGGTTGTCGATGCAACGGAGAATTTAATTATTTTCTACAGTTAGTGTAGTTAGTCTTTAGTTACTCATGTTATAGAAATTACAGGCATAATATATGAGGTTTAACACCAATATGGCTCAAGTTGGTGGTTGCAGGGTAGTGCATCGTATGGAACGTACCTAACGTGCGTGACCTACATGGCAATGCTTTGTAGGTGATGGTTGCCATTAACATCAGGTGGACCATATGCTAGTTTCACCAGCAATAGCATAAAAAAGCTAGTAAGCCAAGTACTATAGTTAATTCTATAGCTTCTAACGTTGAAGCTATAGGAAGTAATCTAGATTAGTAATATTAAGATTTTATTATGAAAAAAATATCTAATATTACATACATAATAAAAATATTAGCAATTAAATTTTGAGACTTTAGTGACCTTATCTTTTTTTTCAATTTGGTAATACACCATCTTATGACCTACAATCTCAGCTATAGTAAGTAACGATGGAGCAGAACGGTCTAAAAGACACCTATTTTGTTTGATTTCTCCATTCTGAGTGTATTCCTATACCTAATTTTTATATTATAAAGTGAAAAGTGTAGTACTTATGTCGTAGTAGGTACCTAGACTAAGTAAATTGGGCCAAATAAAACATACTACTTGTTAAGTCAAAAATAGAATGTAAATCTGATTTTACCACATCACTACAATAACATGCCTAATCTGTTCTGCTTCTATCTTCGGGTCATAGGCCAACAGATACCGTAAGACTCGCTCGCATTGCAGTCAATCAAAATTGAAATCTATCGAACATGAGATAAAGATCAATATCCTCTTTCATGTCAGTGAGTTTAAAAAGAGGTCTGAAGCTCGACCTACATCCCAATGATGAATGGTTTGATAGCTTCAACCCTCGTGGTATTGAAGTTTAATTATTATGTGCCTTGTAGTGTTTGTGTTAAGGTTTATTTTGGAACTGTGATACGTGCTTCGATTGGCGCCAGGTGGTGAGTGGTGCTTCTGTCTCTATTCTGCTTAATAATAATAGCAAACTATGATAGGTTATCAAGGAATATTGATGAGAAGAAGATCATAATGAAAGAGGTCGTAAATATCTGTTACTTACTTACAAAATAAGAAAAACTGCATGCATGTTCAAAAAGCCTATTTAGCATTTTCAGAGGAATAAAGTAAATAAGTGGTCACTGAACTAGGTACTTATGGAAAAGTGAGATAGAAAGAACAATCGACGAACTAAAAAAAAAGTTGACTTTAAAAATAAGGTAAGAAGATAGGTTCTATTTAATTCTGTATATAATAAAGGTCCAGTGGTAGGTAGCTTAGGACTTAGCTTAGCAGCTTAGGCAATATTGGATTGCGTGCCAAATTGTGAAAGTCTGGTTTGATCTTTGACTCTTCAAGACCTACGTATTGTTGGTTTACTTACTTGTACACTGCGCTTGTTACTTAACTAAACATTTACAAATCGTATTTATTTCTTAGACTCCTTTAGAAAAATCAACAAGATAGGTAATTAAAAAGAATATATCACAATCAGTAAGTTAAGATTTCCTTATCGGAATATTTTGATACTCTATACGTTTTTCGAATCGAATTCCCCGATTCTAACCGGCCAAATACCTACTTCAACTTGCACTGAGTAATGATTCAAAATGGCTTACCTTATCACAAATTTTATTAGTTGAAACTAAATAGGGTGATAAAATAGTTTTTATTCAAGTCTGTAAAAAAAGTTAAGCAGGCTGTCATAAGTAAAAAAAAGACAAGATACCAGATACCAATAAATACACTTTTATTTTAACTGCTTAAACTTACTTAGTCTTCGTACTAATACAACATACAAAATGACTTCAAAAAACACGAGAAAAACAATTAAAATGAAAAATCTACGTTGCCTCCAAAGATGACAGAAAACGAATCACAAATATATCCAATAGAATATTCTAAATTCTACTTTCTAATAATATTCAATGAAATATATTTGCTGTCATCCAATTGAGATAAGTTTCAAACTCGTGTGCGTTCGGCATATTGTATTTCGTTGGAGTAAGGTGTTTAACTGTCAAATGTTTTCCGATGGTCTCGTCCGTCCGGCTAATTTACCGGACGTGTCGCCCCGGTCCTTTGTCAATTCTCTTTTGCGTCGTTTTCATTGTCAATTCTTTTAGCAATCTTCAATTTGAATTTTATTCTAGGGTTAGTATGTTCTGAAGAGTGATTCTGATTGAAAATGTTACCTGAATTTATATTTATTTATTTATTGGAAAACTAACAGCTTTTATACACTAAAAATAAACACTAAATTAACTTTAGAGAGCCAATTACAGGTTCTCACGAGTAGGCAATGCAACATACACAATACGTATGAAGCTATAATAAAAATAAGGGATACAAACTAATAAAATGACACTAAGAGTATAAGGTTCCTATAGGAAAACATGTAAGTAAAATTGGGCAGTAAGTTATGGTTCTAATTCTATGGTCTAGTTCTGGTATATACTTAATTATATATGCCAATTGTACCTAATATAAGTATACTTTAACCCTACTACTAAGAAAATAGGGGTAACTATATCGAGGTTACCCGGTTACTTGGTGTTTTGTCTCTTTCGATCTAACTCGAAACTTCCTGTCTTTGTAAAAGACAAAACATGATGTAACAATTTAAACGCTACGCCGACTTTTCGATAATTAAAATGCACTGATCAGTTTAAAATGCCCTGCTGCGACATTATGTAGTGTGCATTGGCTTTAATGCACCATGTCAAGCGTCCACTTAGCTTTATTTCCAGCCCACACTTTAAAAGTAAACATCGATCCTTAGAAAGGTTGGTACTTGATATGTTTACTTAATATGTGCTCTTTATGACTAATATGTATCAGGTACGAACAACCAACCTACGAGGTACTTATTGATTCATAGAATGTGTGGCTTGGGACACGTATCCTTTGTTTTAGAGGGCACCTAAAATAGACTTAAGTTCTAAGGCCGACTATCTATCAAAGTTTAACAGCTATACTAATTATATAGCTATCTGCGACAGGGTTTACTTCTAGTATTAAGTGCAATACAAAACGTTTAAACTCATGAAAGTACTTTACTAAGGAATTTCAGCCTCAAAATCGTTCTTCCCAGATACTTGGACGTGAGGCCAGCAGAGGACTTTTACGAGCTGTTGATGATGATAAACTTATCACGACTCGTTTGCGTCAAGTTTAGATATACCAAATCATATATCAAACGCCACATTCTTCATTCAGTACAAAAAATTATGTTGACAACATTGATTGCCAATTTACGCATGTTGTAAGTTACGTAATAACTTAACAGGGTTGGTTGTCATAAGATCGCGGTTGCTCAGGAAATCTCTGGGGTGGCCTATGTTTAGTAGTGAACGTCCTACTGTCTCAGATCTTTTATAATATCCATAAAATCTACCATCACTCTAGTGGACGGTGAGCCTTACAAACAACATTATTAAATAGGTAGGTAGCTTCTCAGAACACGATAAAATCAAATATCAAATTCTTATTTGGCTCTAATATGGTAATGTTTCATAAAACACAATTATAATTATGTTGTTTAACAGTTTTGGTCAAATGGTTTGGCATTTTATGACTACCTAATCCACTAAACAAAAAAGTTGGCATTTGGTTTTTGTATTTTTTAAATGGTTCTTGCAATACCTTATTATTAGAAATTATAAGTTTATGTGTGGTTTAAGTTACAAAGTGCGTCATACGGACCTCATGTTTCTTAACACTCAATTACCTCCAACTAAACAACACTACTAACCACATAATAAAAAAACAAATGAACGGAAAACAGGTAATTTGTATTTTATCAGGCGCTATATCGAAAAACGTTCGACAAGTCATTTAAACTGATTTAGTTTGGTAGAAGGGTAGAATGTTTTAAATAGACCAATGCTTAGCTCAAACTTAAAAATTATACGTACACACGTCCATTTTTAACGAAACACTCGACTTTTTATTCCGTTTTCACTCAAAACTTTAACAAAAAATCCCACAGATAAACATTTAGCTGTCAGGAACTATATTTAGAAGCTTAGGGCGTTAGTGGATTTAATAGACCAGTGTCATTATTCAACCGCGGAACGGAAGCGTCGGTATCGGCTTAAAACTAAAAACATGGGATTTAGAATGTTGGGCATAGTATTTTTTTGGGTCGAAATGTTTTCAAAAATAAGTCACTTCGGAATGTTGGTATTTTTGTGCTCTCTTTTGTTTTCTATATTTTGACAAGTTTCCTTTTGCCCAAATAGTGCAAACTTTATTCCTATTTTACTAACTGCTTTCTCTCAGTGCATTTTTGAGCTAATTCAATTTTAATTTCTTATATTGGTGCACTGTATATGTAAGTATTTCTTGGGTATTCTGTGGAAATATCCGTAAACTGTTGTTAATATATTCTGTGGAAATCTCCAGCACTTCACGACACGACGACGGCCGGCGGCGTCGATGACGTCACCGATGCAATTTGTTGTGGTCTAATTTGTTTTGATAACTTATCAAACATACTATCAAAACAATTAAAATGCCTCGTACCCGTCACTTTTTTATCAAAGGGTTTTGTAGTTCAACTCTTGAATCAACTAGGTCTATTTTTATGATCTGTTGTTCTCAAGTGGATACAAGCTATACAAATCAAAAACAATCAAAATACCCGCGGTACCTACTTATACTCGTAGTACTATTTTTGAGTGAATTTAATAAAATTAAGGCTCGAAAAAATACTAATGT
This sequence comes from Electrophaes corylata, assembly GCA_947095575.1. Classification (NCBI taxonomy): domain Eukaryota; kingdom Metazoa; phylum Arthropoda; class Insecta; order Lepidoptera; family Geometridae; genus Electrophaes; species Electrophaes corylata. The sequence goes on from OX352714.1 coordinate 5,797,570, forward strand.
CGTTGACCTTGTCTCCGCAACCATGAATAAACGAATGACTAAAGATCAATGGAGGATTGTATATCACCGGATCAAACTAAAGTCCCAGACACGAGGAAGCTTCCAGCCTGCCAGGTACCGCAGATGTTGCTGTCAGACTTGAAACATCAAAATTCAATATGTTTTCAATTTTATAAATCGTCTTGTGAAAGAATTGGTATATAATAGGTTTACAGTTTTTATTTCCTAGCGAGATTAAATGAGATGTGATGTTTGTTCCTGATCTGATTTTAATCACTCATTTTAAATTAAATAAACTTTGGGGTTGGGTTTCTTTGATTAACCTCACCATCATCATCAACTGTCTGTAGAAGTCTACTGCTGAACATAGGCCTCCCCCCTACTTTTCCAGGAAGAACTATTCTGAGCCCATTCCATGCATCGACATCCATTCATTACTTTACCTACCTATAGCAAAAACAAACATAATTTACCTACCATTTTTGTTGGTATCACAAATTAAATGTTGACGAACTTTCTGCATTTAACAATCACAATATACCTACTCGTAACACTAGTTGAGTTTATACGATAACTGCTACCTGAAAATGTTTGGCCGCGGCTAGGAACTTCTGTACACGCCAGCATTTCGACTTTACCGCAGCACTAATGGGATCAGTTGTCAAACTCGTTTGACAGGTGTCCACGATAAGAGGGCCCTTAGGCCCAAAGGGCAAGGCAGTCAAAACTTTTGAGAAACAGATGTCTCTAGTTTGTTTACTTTACGAATGTTAATAAAATAATTCATTTTTGAGTCTTCATTTAGTTTTTTTTTTCAAGTTGGTCATAAGTCTTATAATTCCACTGCTGATTGTTTCCCCATATTGGAGAGGGTCTGATGAGTCATCACGCTTGGCAGGCGGCTTGGTGGCCGCAGTGAAGAAAAAAACCCTCGTTCAGGTTGCATCTTGAAATTGCCAATAGGTATGTAATGTATGAACGGCCTTTGATGTGCAGCAGGTGATTTACTGGCAAAACCACAAGAGGTACAAGCACGATTCCCGTGCGGGGCAAAAGTTTGCATAGTCTGCAAGCATAATCCAAAACCAAATTACAAAGTCTCGAGTTATACAGGATGTATTAAGTTCTTTCCTACTTGCTAAATAATTTACCTAACCTCATCTCCAGAGTCGTAAAAGCCAAAAGTAAATATTTCTTACCTCACTTCAACAAAAATGTTTCAGGATAACGACGTGAGCCGGTAATGGCTTCATAACATATTTATTACACCATTTAAATATGTAAAATCCAATATGGATTTCCCGACACGTGCGAGTTCTCATACAAAAACAACCCTTGAGGTAAACACCCTTATACAGGGAGCTTTTTATCGCAAAGTTTAAAATACATTCACCCGCCATCACATGTTTTTTTATTGGTCAATTTGGTCTAGATGTGTGGCGAATTGCCCTAAAACACGTATTAAATTAATCGGCGTGCCAAATGCGTCACTTTCTTTCCTCTCATTTTTTTTTGTATAGTATAATCGCCTAGTGATTCCGACAGCGTTATCGGGCACCCGTCTCATTTGGTGAAAAAAAAGTAGGTACTTACGCTATAAACATCTGATAACTAACACAGCGTTACTAAAATACTAGTAATCCTACTAGTATAAACGTGAAAGTGTGTAAGTATGGATGGATGGATGGATGGATGTTTGTTACTTTTTCACGCTCTAATCAGTTGACCGATTTGGATGAAATTTGGAATACATATAGATTGTGAGCTGGATTAAGAAAAGGCTACTTTTTATCCCGAAAAAATAACGGGAACGGGAAAAAACTGCCACGCGGGCGAAGCTGCGAGCGGACCCTAGTACTACATATAGTAATTAATACCCAAAACTTCGTTAACCAACGTGTGTTGTGTTTTAGTTGAAAAGTTCCACTTATTTTAGTTTTAAAAATCAAACGTACCACACACGTTTCAACAAACGATAAATTCACCAAAGACTACTTTACGACTGCCTCCAAGTAGAGAATAAATAAACACCATCTTTTTACGACCACGCGTTTAGAACACCCTGTGTGTACGGAGTGTATTAAATTTAATGTTAGAAAAATAATTTGCATGACAAAGAGAATATGAAATTCCTGAGAACGACATTTTTCGTGGCTTTGTATGTTACAGTTTGCAAAGTGAAAAGTGAGTATATTAAAATACTTCGAATTTGTGCTTACTTTAAACAATCTGCTTGAATATATACATAAAGTATATTTAAATTTTATGATTTGGTAATGAAAATATTTTACCATTGAAACCTGTGGTCAAGTGGGAGTGACTCCGCTTTCTGACCGGTCGTGGGTTCAAATCCGTTCGTACTCATTATTTTTGTCGAAAAATGACATTATTCGCATATACTCTGATATGGTAAATGAAAACATCACGAAGAAACCATTTAGTGTTCTAATAGCGGCAATGGACTTGTAACATGTCACGTATGGAGTATCAACTGCAAATGTGGATATGTCCCAAATAAAATATTTGGACGTACCTCTGACTACTCTCTTAGAAATCCTCAAATAATTTCGAATAGGTACTTGGTGCTAAAAGATCTGAGGGCGCGTCTGGCAACTAAAATTGTGAAGCTATTTTTTTTTGCAATAAATACATAATTTTGTTCATTTCAATGACGTCTTCTTTCGTACGATGTTTTCTTAACTTGCAATTGTACCGATGAAATAAGTTGTTATAGAAACTTCTAGTTAACTCTTGATTATGCCGTTTTAACTTTCGGGTTAAACTATAGTCAGAGATGAAATAAGTTCATAGAATACCACTGATTTAAAAGGAATTTTAGTCGATTACCCTCACATAAAACTCCCAAAGTGTTCAACTTTCGTTAAACAGTGTTGCCAACTTAGTTCAACTGTGAAGTAAAACCTTACTCGTTCAGTTCAAAGGGTAAAAAATACTGATTGAAAATGTTGGCTTTGGACCAAGAAGGAAATTAAATTAGCTGATTTCTAGTTTGCTGAAGTTTACACAATTTAAGTTTGTTACCTACCTAAGCATAGGTACCTTACCTACCTACTTACTAATTTATTACTTACCTAACTTTTAACGGTATCTGAAGCGACTAACTAGGTGACATAGATGAGATTGCAATAGTGTTAACTCCACCCTAAAATTTAAAATCGTTTTAAATGCAGCGAAAAAGTTTCGGATAACTAATCGAATTTGCGGCAAAACTCGCCGGAGTGTCAAGTAATGCAATTGTACCACAATAAAATAATGAAATTACACGTCAAACACATTTCGAGCGAAATGGTTCCCTCAGCGTTTAACACAATTATGAGCGGTTTGCATAATCGCGGAACTGGGAGGGCCATGGATCTGGCGAGTTGAGACTTGCTGTTAAGATTTTACCAGTGACAATAAGTAGCCTCCATTGCAGATTGCGTATCTTCTGTTGCTCCTGTTGCAAGTGTCAAATGTGACAAATCTGCTACTTATGTAAAATCCTACTACTATTATAAATGCGAATGTTTGGATGGATAAATAGATGGATGTATGATTGTTCCTCTTTCACGCTCTAACCAGTGGACCGATTTGGATGAAATTTAGAATAAATATAGATTGTAATCTGGAATAGGACATAGGCTACTTTTTATCCCGAAAAAATAACGGGAACGGGAAAAAACTGCCACGCGGACGAAGCTGCGAGTGGCCTCTAATGTGTTATATTTGACACTTGCAACAGGAATTTGCTAGCAACAATACTTACACAATCTCTCCGAAGGTCATCAATGATAGAAAGATTGATGTTCGGTTTTTGAAACTAGACTTACGAGCTTAAAGCCCTTACCGGCTGCTTCCAAATATAAGGCAATAAATATTTTTTTTGAGTTACACTGGATCTCGAGTAGGTATGTACCTATCTGACTCCAAGACTTCAGCCAGATACAGAGATCAAAATATTTTCTTTAAGCGGTGTCACAGTTAAATATGATATTTGAACTGTGTTTATGTGAGGATATTGTTTAATATTATCAAAGGCTGCACTACAAGGTCACGTAAATTAAGAGAATAGAGAAATTAGCTTTGAAATTGACGTTATAACTTAATAATTTTAAATGTAAAAGAAAGCCTATATACATTATGTATTTATATTTAAATATTTTTAGCATCGACACGATTTTAAAAGATTGAGATATTGTTTTTTTTATAAGATGCACGTATGAGCACAGAAATCATAGCAGCACTTGTCACTAGTAAGGTTATTCGAAATAGTAGACAAAAGCCATGAATGCGAAAATAAAAAGCTTGCATTTTTTTCCCGCGTTTTTCGTAGCACCATGACAGACGTGAGCTTGACGTGACTCCACGACGAATGGTTAATTTCTAATTATGTATTACAAGTCTAATTTCTGAGCAGCTTTGATGAGGAGTTAATATGTCAAGAGCTGGAGACGAGGAAGTACTTAGAATGTTGAATATTTAATTCATAGCAAAGTATCTTACTTTTGAGTGCAAGGTAGCCTTCAACACTTAGACGCTTCAACAGCTTTAATGACTCTGGGTAAGGCCCTCTACCTAACGCTTTTTACCCTACAGTTGACAAAATAGTTTTACGCGGATGAAGTCAACATCGCAGGCCATCATCAGCTTGTTCCATCACCTTTCTTCATTAACCGAGGCAGCAAAGCGTCTCAGATTCAAGGTTGGCCAAAAACGCTTGGTCGTATATTTCAACCGATTTTGTCAAAAAATGGCACACAAGCTATTTAATTTATGTATTTAAAAATTTTTGTCCATCGCCATTTTTGAAAGTGTATACCTACCTATACCAATCAGACATCGCAGTACTCTCGACCTTCACCAGACGAACCCGTAGATTCGACCTGTTAAGACCAAAGAAACGCGAGCAATCAGTAAAACGTATACCCCTATTTTGCAAAAAAGTCTACATAGGTAAGCGAGGTCTATGAAATCTACTCTCTATAAGATTGAAATCTACTCTACGAGTATAGTCTAGAATCTACTATGCTAACAGAACCACTAGTAATAATAATAATTACATTGCAAATCAAAATGTTGCTAAGGGTACCTAAAATACGAGTATTGACCTAAGAGAGAAGAGACTTCACAAAGCAGTTGCTTCGAAAGCAACCTTAAATCAAACTGCACATCTTGAGTCCCAAGTATACGAGACACTGGACATCTAGAGAGCGGAATAATTGGACCAGGCTGTAGAGGGAGCCACTTGTGTCGGGACGTGGCCGTGTAGCGAATTTAGTGAGGTGTTCTTAAGGGGATGGGTGAGTATGTTTATAGGTTACTAGCTGGTCTGCTTGCGACTTCGTCTGCGATGTTCTTTGAATGTCTCATGCATACTTTATCTCCTTTTAACACGTTTCGGGATGACAACTCAATGAAACACAAAATACGTTTTAAGTTAGACTAACCGCTAAAATCTGCAAATTCCATCAACATTCAGCTTTTAAGAGACTAGGAGGACCGGAGCAACCCACAAACTTATACACCCTTACCCTACCTGCACACATAATGACACATTCTGATTTAACACTATCCACGCTAAAACGTCTTCGTAATGAACCTACATCTTAATAGTGTTATACCTACAGTTACTTTTATTTATATATTTTTTCTTACTCTATGAGAACTGTCTAGTTAGTTACGCTATTGATTACCTACCTATTACTGTTAGCTTTACAAACAATCATACAAAAAAACATACAAACATTATCTGCTACTTATTTAACTGCTGCCACAGTCTAATAAACACATCACCATAATCTCCCAAAGATCAAAAACTTTAATTTCCTCAACTTCCTCGTCTGAATGAGCAGCTTGCCACTTACCACCTCGTAAGTTATAAACCTGTCAAGTGAAAGAAGATATCTTAAAAATAAAATTGTATTTTAGCTGTGTGATGGCGTATGAATCTTCCAATTAGATAATTATAACAATGATTATTTTTAGGTCGAGTGGATGACCAGACTAACATTTAGGAATCTTCAAGGACTTTAAAAATCGTTGACGACGTCTGTTTTAGCGATCTCGTATCATTTTTAGCAGTAGTAGAGCTCTTTGTGAGAGGGTTTGTCCGGGGAAGTACTACTACCGTACCTATTTCTGCCGCCAAGTAGTCATGCTCGCATTGCTGTATTCCGGTTTGAAGGGTGTGGGTGCCGGTGAAATTACAGGCCCATGAGGCTTTTTTGAGGCTTGAAGGCGTATGAATGTCTGCCTATATTTTTTTATTTGACGAAGCGTCTCAGTTTCGAGATAGTTCAAAAATGATTTTGTCCGTCGGTCTCTGTTCTCGTCTACAGGTCACATTTCTCAACCGATTCTGACAAAAATAGGCACACAAGTTCCTTGATTTATTAAGATTTTTTGGCGATCGCGATTTTTGATTGAGGGGGAATAGGTTGAACTTTATAAAGCGTTATTTATCGAAGGACTTCCATCAATTTTGAAAGGCATACTAAGAAATTCATTTTTTTATAAGATGTTGCGAAAAAAATTCAAAAAAGGGGTTTAAAAGAAGGAAAGGGGGCAGGTTTTCTGTAATTTTTATTTTTTCGTAAAATTTGCACCTATCTATGCCAATCAGACTACGCAGTTCTCTTTTCCTTCACGAGACGAACCTGTAGACGCTAGATTCGACTTTCTAAGACGAAGGGAACGCGAGAAATTGCTAAAAATATTTTGCTCAAAAGTCTACAGCAAGGTCTAAGCCTAACTAGTCTTTAGTTTCATTTTACAGTGCCTGAGGCATGGATGGAGTAGGTAGTGTAGGTAGGTAACAGCTTGCTCAGTCAGATCAACACACTTGTGTTTCTTGGTCTATTTATCTAGGCAATGCTCAGACGCTCCACTTGATTTACCTCTTGATATACCTAACCTTATACATCTAGCTAGTAGAATACCCACGACTTCGTTCATGTAGTGATATATTCATACATATAAATACATTTGTATTGTTTGTTTGTGTGAAGTAGCCTACAGTTATGAAATAGTTCGTCCGGGGAAGCACATTGCATTGAGTAAAAAAAATCTTTTCGCTAATCCTTTAAAGATTGTGATTTCGGGAAATTAAGTCTTAGTATTCTTCTTCTAGATATAATATATCTAATAGTGGAAATATATATTGTCAGAGAGGTGAACGCAGTGCAATGCCTCATAGGGCACGTTTTAAGAGGGCGACGGTAATTTAGCAAAAAGAGAAATCGGTAGCGATAAAAAGTGATGTTATTAATTTTGTTTTTAAAAGTCCTAACGGTGCAGCTTCACGTATTACTTATTTTAGTTAACCGCTTCACATCTGGTCCTCTGCTTGCTCATAATTTTTTTTCAGTGAAAAAAAGCGAACTGAAAATGACTTCAATTTCACGCTCCATTGGCTTATATTAAGACTGTCTGTCTGTACATTGTTTGCTAGTCAATAATTCACGTCACGATGCACCCAGGTGCTTAGATAGTTTGCTTTGAATACACTGAACCTAGGTTCACTACATTTGAGATTTCTGACGGTTATGCTATACCTAGATTAACTGCCTGAAGGTATGATTCTCGAACCTCTATCAGTTCTGAAATAAGTTATCTGAGGCAGTATCTAATCTACTATGGTTTTCTAAGCACTATCGAAATTTTTGACGACTGTAAATTTGAGACTTCCTATAAATGGATTGCCTAGTGTTTATTTCCTATTTAGGTTTCAGCTACGTATTAGAACTTAGCGGGTTCTAGTAGTTGTAGGTAGTTGTGAAGGATACGTCCGGGGAAGTACTACCACCATGCCTGTTTCTGCAGCCAAGCAACTTGATTTATTCCAGCTTGGAGGGTGTGGATCTCGGTGAACTTGGCTTAACAACTGTGTGCCTCAGGTTGATGGACGCAGGGTAGTGATGTTAAGAGGTTGCCATCGTCTATAACCGGCACTAACACCCTTCAAACCGGAACACAGCGAGCTGCTTGGCGGAAGAAATAGGCATGGTGATAGTATTTCCCCGGACGAACCTTTCACAAAGAGTGTAATTTTTCTACATAAACGTAGAAATATATTAGAAGTGTGCTTCCTGGCTTAGGTGAATGTCCTTTACCCAAACTTTTTCAAAGTGGCAGCTATATTTGAATTCCAAGATCACGCGTCAAATATAAGATTTCGTTGCAAAATGTCGTCTAAATAACGTTTTGAATGTGAGTTAAATCCTGCTCTGAATCGGTGAATTAGCCAACGGAAGAGCGTGAATGGGGCGCGATTTTCTGAAGATATTTCAGTGTGATTTATGTAAGGTTTTCCATCCAGGGTCGTATTCGGTCGCCTGCCGCGCCGCCGGGCCGCTCTGGTTTTTATTTCTTGGTTTGTATTGTATGCTTATCTTTGTCCTGACTGATTGACTGACAAACTGACGAGTCGAGTTCGATTCTCTTTAATGTTTATGAGTAGGGTACCCAATATTATACAGAAGTATTGGTGAAATTCTACCGAAATTACACAACAGAACTCAAATAACACTAGAAAAACAATTCTTTCGGACAAAACTAATGTTGACTTCAAAATGATAGAAACACGTTTCGTACCTAAGGAAATCTTTGACAGACCACGTGTTATTGCGATAGCATGCGTCATGCCCATCCTTTTTTTACTTTGTGTATTATTAGTAAACGCCATGCGCCATCGCTTAAAGAATGTGATTGTGTGATTACAGTCTAACACATAAACAATTAAGTATCCTGAGTTCGCCCCTGATGGTTTGAGTGCCTATTTGTGTGACATTTTATGATGTCAACTGATAAAGGTTCGGATCAACATGACCTGGTTATTTGTAGGTTACTTTTAAAGGTGGTGGCTTGGTGGGTTGTTCTTTAGACAATCGGCGTATAGGGATGTCACTTTTGAGACTTATTAATCAATATTTGGCCTTATACCGATATTATTGTTCGCCTTATTCTGCTTCACATGGGTTATCCAATCTCTTTTGCATAGTTTATTTGTTTTTATAGTGCTTACCTGCACTTAAGGAAATCACAAAGATTTTTTTTATATTATCCCAAAAATTATTTTTCTCGAGTGGGATTTGAACCCACGACCTTCCCCTTGATACGGGGATGCGATCAAACTTCGCCACCGAGGATTCAAATGACTCGACGAAAATAAGATTTGGAATGTTTCTAATACCAAAACGTATCAAGGGGAAGATCGTGGGTTCAAATCCCACTCGAGGAAAATAATTTTTTGGGATAATATAAAAAAAATCTCTTTTGCATAATTTTTGCAATTATGTAAATTAGGTAGGTACTTAGTTACCTTTTGTTAACATTTTTGTCACGCCTACAAAAAGTAGCGTTTAAAATGCTTACATTTATTTTTTTAAATACAATTAACACATATTTTTACTTGTCTAACATGATAAGTGAGACTAATGATTCGTTCATTAAAAACTACACACTCCGAGCTAATTAGTAAATCCGAAACCTCTCTCCCAACTCAAACATCATTGTGTCAAATTAATGGACCTTTTGACAGCTGTCACTGAATAATTTCACGGACCTGTCTCGCGTTCGCCTTCGCCTATTTGAGCAACTAATCATGTTGAATCTCATGTTTTTTCTTTGCATTACTGTTAATATCATGTTGTCAAAATAAATGTCTTAAATATGATTATGTTCAACATTATTTAAATTATTCGACTGAATTAAGTTGTAGTAGAGATCTTTGTGAAGGGCTCGTCCGGGGAAGTATTATCACCCTGCCTGTTTCTGCTGCCAAGCAGCTTGCTGTGTTCCTGTTTGAACGGTGCGGGTGCCGGTGAAATTATAATATAATAATAATAATAATGCTGGACACTCCACACAGCATCATCTAGCCCCAAGCTAAGCAGAGCTTGTGTTATGGGTACTAGATGACTGATATACTTAATACAATATATTACGTACATAGATATTTTTTATTATACATAGAAAATACCCAGAACACCCGGAATAAATATTTGCAGATCGTACAAACAATTATCCCAGGGCAGGAATCGAACCCGCAACCTCGGCGTCGCAGGCGGACATTCGCCCGCCGCGCCACATCGGTCGCCAATTACAGGCACATGAGGCTTAACACCTGTATGCCTCAGATTGATGGACGAGGCAATGCTTTGTTATAGGTGATGGTGACCACTTAATATCAGGTGGATCCGCTTGTTTCATCAGTAAGTTGTATTAAAAAAAAACAATGCACATATTATGTATGTTCACTCAATTACGCAAAACTTCGGCCCACATATTATTTTAATTATCCCTAATACAAATGTCACGGCGTGATAGCCCTAACACGCGAGGGTGCGTGACTTAACTCGGCGAAGCGTACAATTGCACACGGGACAGCCCTAATGCAACATTTGAAGTATTATTGTGTCATGACATGACGTTACGATAAATTGTTATAGAAGTATTAGGTAGTTATTTTTACACTTATACTCGTATTACACGGGTATTTAAATAAATAAGTGTTCCGTATGTGTACTGATCTCACAAGTTTAAAAAAAAAAATCTAGCTTTCACGGCGATATTTTTTTTGGTTTGAAAAACATACTGTATAACAGTAAATTGCGATTTTTGTCTTCAATAAAAAACTCGAGTTTATCTTTTTTTTTTTCTTTGTTTGAGGATCGGTCTCGTGAAGTACTACCATAATTTGTAAGTTACTTATGAAATTCAACAGGATGACATTTCTCACCAATTCAACTGAATGCAATTTCGGTTATCGAGCAAGCTTTGATAGTATAGCGTCAAAACTGTAGATGGAGCAACGGTCGCTAAAGTACCGTATTAAAAAAACATCCCAAGGGTTATTTCGTCGAGTTCGATTGTGCTCTCGGTGGCGTAGTTAGTTAACGCTTCCTCGTATCAAGAGGAGGGTTGTGGGTTAAAATCCCATTCAAAGGCATAATTTTTGGGATAGTAAATCTTTACTACCACCATGCCTACCGCCCTGCAATGTTGCTTTGTTTACCGGTTTAAAAGTCGTGAGTACCACTTAACATCAGGTGGAACATATACTTGCGAATTATAGAAATAAAAGCGGTCCCTTAAAGTTTCATAGCGCTAAACGTTTCAATATTTAATGTAACAAAGGATGAAATAAAAAACTTTATTTAGTGTACTGTGTTTAATGTAGATCTATTAAATTACCTAATAACTAATGTATTAACCTGTCTGTCTAGACATAAGAACGTGCAAAAAAGAGACTTTTCACATGTATACAACCTGCGGGTTCGATTCCCGCCTTGGGATAAATGTTTGTACGATCTGCAAATATTTATTCCGGGTGTTCTGGGTATTTTCTATGTATAATAAAAAAATATCTATGCATGTAATATAATATTGTATTAAGTATATCAGTCATCTAGTACCCATAACACAAGCTCTGCTTAGCTTGGGGCTAGATGATGCTGTGTGGATTGTCCAGCATTATTATTATTATTATTACTACTGTTACGTTTTGGGTTAGGTTAGCAATTTATTTACTGTTGAGCCAACGATTTCTCATAATGATTCATTCATTCATTCGTGTCAGATGCACTGTTCTGCGTCCATCAACCTATTGCCTATTACAGTCATGTGTCTTTTCGATGTGCAATGAACGTACCACAGATGTTAGTTTTGTGTCTGCGTTTTATAATGCATTTAGAAAGTTTTTGTATAAAGTATTCTATTCTGGTATCACATAGTACAAACTTTTCTGAGTTTTCTCCAATATTTTTTTATTTCATTGTTTTCCGTTAAGACGACAGCCTAATGTATGTGAAAATGCGAAGACGAGAATCATTTGTCATGATTGAAATAAAGTTTTATTGAGTTTTTGCTCAACTTTCTTATTATCACATCTTGAAAGAACAATTCGAAATTTGGAATAAAAGTTTGTGCGAGACCCTCTTTGGCGCAGCGAGTGACCTTACAGCGTGATAGGTAGGTTTGGTTCCTGTACCATTCTCGTATCTCCCGTAATAAAATCCCGTATCTTTCTTGGATCGCGCAATTAGGCAATAGCTGCTGTCAAACGACAATATTTGAAAACTCGTTTAACAGCTACCGTTTCTTATTTGATCCTTTGTAATACAAAAAAATTTAACATTAAGATCCAGTGTGGTGCCAATCTATCGAAATACTTATACTATATTTAATCTTTAAAGTTGTCCTGTCACTATTTGTCATTACTTATCGGTAAGAGATTGGACATTTTTACATAACATTATCTAGCCCCAAACTAAGCATAGCTTGTACCATGAGAACCAGATTATTAATAGAATACTTTTTCTTAAATAGTCGCTGAATTTAAGCCTGCTTATAATAATATGATACATGGAAAATACCCAGAACACACAGAATAAATATTTGCAGATTTTACAAGCATTTATCCCAAGGCGGGAACCGAACCCGCGTACTCCTGCGTCTTGCCCGCCGCGCCACATCGGTCGTCAAACTTAGCTCTAGTGCGTGGATTGTACGTTACTGTGAAACATTACATCTTATTAGAACATTCTCGAAAAAACCACTGCTTTTTGTAAACATACGCTACTTATCCTTGATGTAAATCCAGATTAAACCTCAACAGTAAACATAACGCGGAATTGGGTACAAACGCAATTACGCCAAGTGGTGATAAAAGGCGTAACTCCGCCCTCCTATAAAAATCGTATCATCTCTTGCCTCAGGCAGGATACCTTTGACCTGAAAGTTTTCATAAAGCCAACTCTACACGAACAGGTAATGCTTCCGGTAATCGGGTTGCGCAGTTATACCTGTGTAACTGAGAACATTTCCTTTCTGCCTAAATAATATATCGATACTAATTATAAGAATCTTTGTCCTGATTGACTGACTGATATAATATAGGCAACGCATTTGTCTTGGAGCGTAGAGGTGGACTAAGACAGAAATTCTGAAATTCAACCTATAGCCGGGGTTAAATATTTGTCTAGTGTCATCATTATGACTTTTGCATCTCTATAAAATGATGTATGTACTCGTAATAGCAGAATAAAATAAAAATAAAATACTAAAGTCAAAACATTGTATTAATTAGTTTTCGTTCACGACAACGCTATCATACGAATCGAAAGAATGACACTGCCAGTCTGACAGCTACCTAAATACCTTCACTTGACAGTCGCAAGATACGATCAAAGTGACGGATAGACTAGTAAAAGAAGCAAAAACGAAAAACCCATGGCTATTTTAGAAATTGTTGAGTAGGACGGATGCCATTATGAAGAAAAGAAGAAGAAAAATGTTTTACACTTTCTTTACACATATTTGCACAAGTTAACCTGCGTAAACTATGCAAGTGTGAAACTTCCTTTATCATGCGGTCGCGACCCAAGAATTTACTTAACACCAAGACTGTAAAAGATCGCATAAAATCGAGTGTAAAACTGTCATTGAACGTTTTACGGACGCACTCAAAATACCTGCAGCAATAGGGTCGTCACGAAACGTGTTAGGTGTTCTCCGGACCCGGACATGTCGGCAAATGTACGGAGAAGAGACTTAGAAGCGAAAAAAAACTGGATTACAGAACCTCAGGTAATTTAGATTTAAACAATCAAATCGCCTAGAGGAGCCTTGAGGATGATAAAATTAAGTTCGTTTGGGTTAAGACGCTCCAGCAGCTTACTTTTTGGTATTTTGGGGGTTGGCTTGCTCTTTTGAAATAAAGTTCAAAATCCGACTCGTTTTACATTCATGCCCTACTTTTTTCGCAGTTTTCATTTGTTTATCTGGCCTGTTCCATTCTAATCCACAAAAAAATCCATAAGTATATGTTTCCACATTTATCTGGTTGCGGAAACCCTACAGATACCCTCCCACTATCAACTTAAATACCTACTTGTAAAGTTGTGATGAATCATAAACAAAATCTGTGGTAACTATCCACTTACTCAAGACCTCTCGAGTCGGCTAATTCACATGGTTTATTTTCTGCGTAAATGTATATGAAGTAAGGTTATTAAATATTTAATACGAAAAGTTCCTAATAACATCCAAACAGTTACCCAAATAGCCTTATTAACCTGCAAATATTTGATAATAAAGAAATATAGTAAAGACTAAAAAAGTATAGATTTTATTCTAATTTAAAGTAACTACATAATATAGTATTTATTCTATACTGGTCCTAGAGACTTGAATTTTTCAGGGTATATTCGTTTTGACGCGTAGGGATGTACTAAGAAAGGAATTCCCGTAATACAACCCCTAGACGTGCACAGTGGGTGCTGAAGTTTGTTTGAAAAAAACATCACGCAGACGAAGGCGTTTTACTACTTTTCTAATCTAACATACAGTCTAAACCTGGTTGGTAAATAAATGTCCCAAATTCAATCATAAATAATATTATAAACGCGAAAGTTTGTAAGTATGAAGGGATGGATGGAAGGATGTTTGTTACTCTTTCACGCTCTAACCAGTAGACCGATTTTGAAGAAATTTGGAATAAACATAGATTATAACTTGGATTAACATATAGGCTACTTTTTATCCCGAAGGGAAAAAAACTGCCCCGCGGGCGAAGCTGCGAGCGGCCGCTTGTACTCCATAAACGTATTCAAGTTCAATCTGAGTCTATCAAATGTTTTCTGTCCTATGCAAGGAAGTTTAGCAATCACAAAGACATCTAACCTAACCTAACCGTTTACGAGCATGGAAAACTCTGAACTTCCAAATATCCAACTTAAAATGGTTGACCCTCGTAAAAGAGTAGTAAAACTTCAAAAAACATTACCATATGGAAATAAAACTGTATTATCGGCAAACTAATGCCATTGAAATCATATAGGTTTAACTAGTGATGCCTGTGAGGTTTCCGTATCCGTATCCTTCCGCGTTCATATGATATTTATTTAGAAAAATAAAGCCATACTTTATGGGTAGGGCTGGAGATTTTTAAGTACACATGGTCATAGTCGTATGGCTATGACTATGTGTATAGTCTAAAAAAAATAATTCTTATGGACAGAGGGAGTTGTAGGCTCCCATATTCTATTGTTAACTTTAGGGCCTAAGAGTCAATCAATCAGATGCATACATAGGCCACACACACAAAATATATAATTTGAAAAAAACAAAGTTATTAAGTAATTAATACTATGTCTAGTCTATATTGTTATTGATCGTCGTGACCGTGATTATTTATTGCTTTCCGTAAAAACTCGGTCCGGACAAATATTTTTACAAAATTTCTGATAATTTCCGTATCCAAAACGTACAAAAATCACATCACTTAGAACAGAACCATAAAATGATATCGGTTTTGCTGACTACTTGAAGCGATGCCAACTTGCTCTGATGGTCGAAATCAGTGTTTATCACCACTTGTTCTGAATGAGGAAAGCCAAACGTGGAACGGCTACCAACCTAATGGACCGACGACATTGTAAAGGTCTCGGGAAGTCGGTGCATGGAGAAGGTTCAACATTCTTCTTCCTAGAAATACATGAGTCTGAAGACGTTTCTACGTATTCTACAATTTTAATCCCAGACTCGATAGACAAATATTTAACAAGTGAATGAAATATTGCTGTAAAAATGTGCTAGAGGTAATACAAAGTGGACTTGCCTCTGTCAACTTCGACCCAAGCAGAGTCTATAAAAATACTTATACTTAACATAAAAAAGTCATTTTTGGACTTGCATCAGACTACTGCATCTTAAAGAATTCAACGTTACCCGAGCACCTCGAAGCGACTACAGTTTTAAATTTATACAAGTTTAATTGTATACAAGTTTAATTACGTTTAATTCATATACAAGTTTAATTACATACGTAAATCTATAGAAATAAAGTTAAAAATAACATGCGCTCAGCCGTGGTGCTTACGACATCCGCGCCGTAAGGTCCAAAAATTGAGAAAATAGTAGTTTTTATGGTTATTAGAAAATAAGCTCGCTTCAAAAAAACCCATCACGTGCTTTTTAGACAATAATACCTTTTCTACATCGTTGTGATCTAGAAAAAGTAAAATGTTACTCCAAATTAAAAGTATAAAAATTTAAAAATGTTGATGTATAAGATAGTATACTTTGTTTATTTTTTCCACGTTGAGTTGGTAGCATCTTATGAACCTGTCAATTCCACATTCAAAGTCATAGTCAAAAAGCATTTATTCAATAATATCCACGATTTTTTTTAATCGTTTTAAAACTAAGAGAATCTAGGTGCCAGTTTCTCGCGATTTAGAAAAACAGGAAAGACACTTACGGCTTGGTTCGATCTGCAGCTGTTATTACCTGCAGCCTTACAGCCTTAGTCACACAAACACAATACCCAGACTTAATGAATCTTTTCTTGTGACCCTAATGACCTGACTTCACAAAAAGTAGCATTAAGAAACAATTTAATCTAATCACAAAAACCAACCTTTGTGTAATATTTTCAAAGAATTAAAACAAATCTATCAATGTCACTGACATTAAAATAGATTTTCTTACAATATGTATAAAGTTACGGAACTCTCAACCGTACTGCTAAATGCATTAGGTATGAATTGAGCAGTATTAATAGTGAGCGTGTTTTGATACAAAAATAGGGTCAATTGTGGGAAAAACAAAAGACAGAATAATTGTGTGGTTTCCAAATTACTTATTTAGTGTGAAGTGGCTCAGCTACCGTGAAAAATGGTTAAGTATGCACTTTGGATGGGTTTATGCAGAAGAGCGCCCTCAAACTTATTTAGTAGCTTAATATGCATTTGCTAATATAAAAAGGAAATTGTATATTATTATTTGCATAGCTGTAAGGATGGAATAGCTGCTGGTCAAGCCTACTGCATCTAAAATCCTGTCCCAGGCACTCAAGCGTCCTGCAATGAAAAACGACACGATTGTAAAAGTCGCCTCTGAAGCTCCTGTATAAATCATCCACAATAGAGGCAAAGACCTGTTTTTTGAGTATAAAAAATATAATTTCATTTTAAATATTTTTATACTATTGTTATAATAATAGTATAAGTATATCAGTTAGTTCTTGCGTAACCAAATCGCAATTTTATCGTTTGTTTTTCTTCTGTTAGGTACGTATTTTTACTTGCTTTTGTTTCAATAAATTTGCTTTTTAGGGTTCGGTACCCAAAGGATAAAACGGATATTATTATTATTTCTGTTACCATTATAACAACCAATACTTTTCTATTTCAAAAAATTATATACGCAAAACCAAATCTCCAATGGGGAAAGAAAAGATTGTGAGAAAACTAGTAGTTTACATTTTGTATTGTTAAAATATAAAATGTGCTTACAAAAACTATAGATAAAATTATCTTATCTTAAGTTTCTCGTTATAAGTTGTACAAAATCCATCGGTTCTCCTTAGCTTGGCTACCTGTTGCATAATACCATTCATTAATACATTTCCGTAGAGCCAGACATGACGTTAATAATCCAAGACTGGATCCGAGACTAATTCTAATGATAGCAATAGTGCGAGAGCTACCGAGTTATTTTTTATATTATTTGTACTTTGTTTTAACATGTGTTCCTACATACAATTACTTAAGAATCTTTGTCCCGACTGACTGACATCTAGACAACGCACAGTCTAAACGGCTGGACGTAAAGACGTTAAATTTTCAGGGTAGTTTTGTTTTGGTGCATAAGCACCCATAAGCATTCATTTTTTACTCCTTATGGGAATTTCTGAAAATCAACCCCAAAAGAGCGTGTATGCAATCATTTCTACATTAAATCACTTTAGTTTATAATCTGTGGCTCAAAATTCTTCTCGAGTATCGTTAATTACAAGTTTCGATCGTGTTATTTGAAACTGACATTTCAGACGGGCCCAATTTTGATACATTCAAATTTTTGTTTCAATCTCGTCTTAGCTCATAAAAGTTAAATTGGGCCGTTGGTCTTTAGTGTACGCTCAAAATGTTTTTTTTTTAAATTAGTCAATAACAGAGGAAGGTATGTAGTATTTATTGTTATTTCTATTTTGCAATGGTTATCTATAGGCATAGAAAAAGTATAAAATAATTGCTATCACACTTATAACTACAGCAAACGCTGGTAGATTATATAGTATTATAAAGTAAAAAACTTGTAATTTAATAGCTAACCACTTTTTGTAGCATTTTTTTCACCTCGTCTATCGGCCCACGAAGCGCGCTATCTCAAGAAATCATCTTTTTCGGGTTCCGTTTTCGTTAATATCCTGAACCTTAATCTATATGTAATGGGTTCACATGTCTAGTAATTACTCCAAGATATCGTTTTCGACCATATTTTATGGTACAGTAACCTTGTGGCTCAAGGCAAAACGTTTCCTGTTGTTTTTTTCTGACATCTACTTTATAGCTTAGTAGTTTTAATAATATCATTTTCTGGACTTGTATATCACTGTAGAGAAATATCGTATTTTTTTGGAGCTGAGACGAGGTTGGAACTAGAATTAGACAGTCAAAAGAGAGGCCTGTCTTAAATTTCTAATTCCAAGAATACCATTTGCAAATTGACACGATCTAAACTTGAATTCGACGATACTTAGTTACGAGAATTGGGCCGCAGATGTAATATTCTTGACTGCAATACAAGTAAGTAACTCAACCCACATAGATGTATTTTTTATTTAGGAAACAATCAGTTCTCAAAATAAAACAATACCTATAACTTTTTAAACGATCATGGTTTCGATCAATATTTTGGATAGAAACGGGATATTTACCATGATTTTTGGGTTTGAAAACAATACCTATGCTACCTATCTTTAACCTTAAAGAAAAAAAAAGTTTGTTTGCATTCTTTTTTAGTGAAGTTTTAGTTCTTAACCTTGATAATGCAGGAAAGTTTCTTAAAATAGATAAAGTATGTAAAGTAGATGAAACTGAAAGCCTCGCTACCGCTCACAGCTTAAAATTCTCACAAAGGCGGAGCTCAGGCTTAGTGGGCGTGATACTAATACCGGTTCTGATTAGATTTCTACAAATTAGTTTATTCTGATTGTGTTGGGTTATCAAAATCTTTTAAGGAATTCCAACAGTTTTGAAATTCGTCATCTGGAATAGACGTTAATTTAATTGAAGGGATTTATAACTTGTAAAATTTATGGGTGTACAGAGTGATTCGCTGAAAAGAGATCAATTCGTGCAAAGTGGTTTCTTGGTTAATTAATAAAGGCGTGACTTTGCGAAAGCTCATTTTATCTAGAATTCTAGAGTGAATTATAGATTTGGTGGGTGAGTAGCCGATTGTTTGAAGTGGATTCATGTCTCAATTAAAACTTTTTTTTCTTTTAGATGTCTCATTAGATAAAAACAATAATAATAATAGATTCCACACAGTTTCTTCTTTCATATCTACCTTTCTTCTCATCACATGATATATTTCTATAAGCTTCAAAAATCACGAGTTTGTATTTTTTATTAATGTATAAGTTTTAAATAAACAATAATATGTTCTAAATATTATAATAAGAAATTCACGATTAGCTTGAAGTTTGTCTGTTAAAAAATCCAAGTAAGTAAATTCTGTGATCACCCTGTGGATACTGCAATTAATGTAAAACGACACGAAACGAACGGAATTATCGCAGATGTTCAGAATATAATCTTATTTAATGGTTATAATGATGTCTTTGAGGCTCAAGCTTCAGCAATAAAGTGTCTTTCAATCACTAGACAAATTAAGTTCACGAAATCGTTAAAGCTTAATTAAAATAATGAAAAGAAACTCATTATAGGTTTTCTATAAAATATTTTCATCAACTTTGTAACTAATTGTATTATAATTGAACATTAAGTTTAGCTTAATTATTTTGCGTCACTGGTTCTTTGGAAACGCTCGTAGGTTCGTAGTTACTCACAGATAAATCTTGTTAAGAAAGATCGCGGTCATCATTTCGATTCTGCTATTTAGATCTGAGGTCAAATTATCGTAACAAAATATCTTTAAATTAAAGATCGTGTCAATCTCCAAATATTATTCTTCGACACTTGACGTTTTAGTCAGGTCCAATTTTTATAATCAAATTCTAGTTTCGATCATGTCTCAGCTCCAAAAAAGTACGTGAATTGGGCCTCTGACTGAACGCTTCCGAGCTTACAAGAGCATGATAATGTCAGTCTTGGTTGTTACTGTTAAACTAAAAACTGCGTCATCCACCAGAGGTATGTTTGGGATTTTTTAATGGGAATAAGTGTCGGGTCAAGCTGCTGTCGCAACTGATTTCCATAACTATGGAGCCTTTACTCTCAGACGTAACAGTGTTATATCTCATGTTCTTGTGCTACGGCAAAGACACCTTATCCCAAAAGTCGGAAGTTCGGAACACGTATACACTTAGTAGTAAGTACCTACTACTACTTGTACTTGTGTTGCTACTTCATGTAGGTACATAATTCTACCGTATTTGGTCTATAAATATTCTATTTCTGTTTCAGGTACTTGGGACCCATCAAAGCATTAGACCCTGGAGCTGGAGCTATTAAATAAAAATCATGTGACCGCATTGAGGGTCCAAGCCCTGCGTCACTCAAAACGCCTTACATTGTAAAATGAGCTTTATTTTGCTCGTTTTAGGTGCTATATCGTCCTACACTACTGGTCATACAAAAACTTGCTGATGGAACAAGGAGAAGGGTACCATCACCTATAATTAAGCATAGTCTCACAGTATACATACCTTAAGATCATACCGTGTGTTGCACAACCCTGCTTCCATTAAATTGAAAAATACAGGTCAGCTTCATGTTCCTGTAATTTAACTAGCACCCGAAACAGAACAACAGAACTTGACAGCAGAAATAGGTATAGTGTTAGTTTGTCCCCGATGAGTCTTGTTGAATTTGTTTTCTTAAGTCACAAAAGTGTCTCGTTGGGTGGCGATAGGGGCTTCTATCACATATGAACAATCAATCACATGTGGAATACCTGCATAATATAGTACCAAATGTAGTTTGTAGAAGTACGTGTTGGCTACATCCTTTAATTAAACATCCTCAAGGATCGACGAGGTCAACGAAATGAGTGATTGTTCCGCTCTTGACTCAGTATGACCTGTTCTGTGGTGGGTCCGTACGGGTCACGTAATGGCACATTAAGGTAATAAGGGTCCCTTGAAGTTCTCATTGATCGCTTTCGAGTGTTCTCGGCGTTATGAAGAAAGTTCGTCTTGTCCTTGTGTGGTGTAAAAGATCAACGGTAGCGTTTTGGGTAACGAGCTTCCACTTGACTACACAGGACGATAGCGAAGACGAATAAGCTGTACTGTAGATAATTCAAGTTACGATCTATAACTCGTAGTTCTGTGAACAGTATTATCTCGAATACAAATTTATTATTTATTAGGGCATTTTGAGGAGTTATTCTGCATCAGATTCTCATCAGATCTTTAACATTTTTATGAGACCAAATTAAAGTAACTTTCAAGTTTCAAGTAAGAAGAAACATCGTAATCGGATCTCTCCAATTTTGTCAGACTTGAAGCAGAGACGTTTCGCTCGCTTGGTCAATTACCTATGTGTTTTAAGTTTTCTTCGAATAGGTTAGAAAAATAGAGCTAGCTGTTAGAAAAACGTACGTGTTTAAAATTATCCAAATATCTACTGAATAATACGTAATTCTGATACGTAGTCTGGGTTTGTGATAAGCTTCACGATTATAAGGTAAGAATAAGGAAGTCATTATGGTTTGGGTTAGGTTAGGTTAGGTCCAAAAATAATATAAAATGTTATTTTTGGAGCTAAAAAATCAAACGTCAAGGGCTAAAAACAAATGATAAGTTTTTGTCTTACACCACTTCACCCTAAGATCGCGGAGGCGTGTTGCGGTCAGCCGACTGTGTTGGAGAGTCCAACATTGGGACTGGCATTAAGAACCCTACCGATTCGACCTGTTGAATCTGGAAAACAGGGTTTCTTGGGTGGGCGGGTTGCGGTTTCTACCGCCGATTTCGCGCGAGTAAACTTTGATGAATTTAATCTAGATAAACAGCTACCAATTATTATTTGTATTGCTTATGTTTTAAGCGGTACGTAGTAGCACAACGGTGTAAAAAAATGACCTAAAAATTCCTTATTATTATTCACGTAATATAGAGTATTCAATATTGCAAAATGTGGTTATGTACCAAATAATAATAATAATGTTGGACAATCCACACAGCATCATCTAGCCCCAAGCTAAGCACAGCTTGTGTTATGGGTACTAGAGAAATGTAGGTACTATCTGGACGTACCTCTTACCTTACCCCCTTAGACATTCTCGAAGAATCACGAGTAGATACTTGGAACTAAGAGATCGGAGGGGATATCTACCGTGCCTGCGGATTAAAGTCGTGATGCAATTTTTTTTACAAACACAATTTCTGTATTTTATGAAAGAAAACTTGATAAAATAAATAACTAGTAAAACCGAAAAAACACCCCTTGCAAAGTAATAAAACTGCTCGTTTAAAATACCAGCGGTCTTATTTTGTTCATGCTAAAGTCTAAATTTGAATAAACAACTGAAAATACTCTCGAAACTGTGATGTCTATCAGAACATTCTAATGGAGCCTGAACGGGATTCGTAAAAATAGAATAAAATAAATCATTGCTCGAATTAATGCAATTCGGTTTTCGCACAGTATATCGCGTAATCAGTATCTAAGGTAATCATTTTTCTGATATTAAAACAGCCGCAATCTACCTACATCAACTCAGCGGCCACCGATTCGTTTTCTAATTGATTATTACGGCAAAACACCCAAAATATGCGGAGACGTATGTCCGTCCAGAATTAAACTTATTTAGGCTCATGACGATTTGAAGTGGACGAAAATTGTCTCGCAAGTCACGCTCGTTAACAGCGTGCCTCAAAAACCTCATGTGTCTGTAATTTAACTGGCACTGCTTGGCGGCAGAAATGGCATTGTGGTAGTAGGTACTTACCAGGACGAGCCCTCCACTGAAAGCCGTTCTGCTAGTAGACGATGACTACAACTAAGTTAATTTATCAGAGAATGGACTTTTACTTAATCACTCCAGTCCTTTAACTAAGCTTACAGCTATAATCCAGAATTCCAGACATGATTTAATGTGAAGTTGCTTTACTGTTTACCAGTTACCGTCTCTAAAGAAGGAACTATGAAAAAGTCAGATGTTTCGATTTGTATTCCCCTTAGCTACGCTCGCTTCCGCTCTTTTTCCTCCACTCTGCTCTGGATTCTAATACGCGCCTGATTTAAAGAAGCGAAGCCAGAAGAGGAAAGCGATTTATTATCACACGGTGTCAAAATCTCTTCATCTCGACATTTGATGTTGCTAAGACCACAGTCATCCCACAAAGTTTTACAATAAATCATTTCTTATCCTTGTTCTCATTCTACTGAGGCCCGGTTCATTTCATATGTTCTATGGAACTGTTGCATCTAGCTAATGAGATAGAAAATATCAGTGCTGTGGGTCAATGCCGGGAAAATGACAGGCACATTTTAGTCTTAACACCTGCATGCCTCAGGTTGATGGACGCAGATTAGTGAATCGTAGGGCACGTTCCTAACGAACGTGACCTGTGAGGCAATGCTTTGTGTGGTGAGGGTAACCACTTAACATCAGGTGGGTCATCAGCTTGTTCAATCTGCAAACTGTACAAAATAAATAGCTAGCTGCTAGAGTGTTGGAGGGTAACTAATTTTGTGATGGTAGTAGTTCATACTCAATTCAATCTATGTAATTGAAATTCATTTATTAAACAATCTAATTTACTAAACAGAGGAAATGGCTTGCGTAAATTTATGGTTGCAGCATTTAGGTACACTAAGTTGTTAGAATTGTGTTGTAGCTGCTGCGTACCTTTCAGTAATATTACAGTTAATTCTACAGCCACTCATAACATAAAATCATGCATAAATAACAGTTTTAAAATATGAATAATTTCACAATTGTATAATTTTGGGTGATTGTTTTTGTGTCTTACCTACTCTTGTGGGTGTTGTATTTTTAATTTTATGTACTTATATATTTCTATGTGTGCGAATCTGTGTGTGTTATTATTTTTAATAAATTTTCCGTATTCTCATAGTTCAGTATCACCATCCATTTTCTTACAGCTTTTTTACACTATTTTTTTGAGCTTAATTTTAAAAGGGCTCCCCCCTTCAAAATCGAGAATTGAGAGAGGAACAATGATTTTTATGCAAAATACTAATACTATTAATAATAATAATAATGCTGGACAATCCACACAGCATCATCTAGCCCCAAGCTAAGCAGAGCTTGTGTTATGGGTACTAGATGACTGATATACTTAATACAATATTATATTACATACATATATATTTTTTATTATACATAGAAATACCCAGAACACCCGGAATAAATTTGCAGATCGTACAAACATTTATCCCAAGGCGGGAATCGAACCCGCAACCTCTGCGTCGCAGGCGGACATTCGCCCGCCGCGCCACATCAGCCATCAAATACTAGCTGACGCGACGAACTTCGTACCGCCAATAAAAGTTGTCTTCTTTATATTTTCTCACCTTTTAAACCTTCTTTGGACTTCCAAAAATATTTCAAAGCTTAAATTAGGTAAATCGGTTTAGTCTCGAGTTTTTGTAAGACTAACAAACGTCAATTAATTTTTATATTTATAGATGATTACAGAGCCTTCCTATTCGATAGATTTCCTCTTCTGTATGTACGTCTATATCTTACACCGCAAGGCAAGTCCGAGTAAATAGTGGGAAGGCAGTAGTCAGTCAGTAAACAACGGAATACGGAAAAATACGAATTGTACTTTTACGACGACCTCTGTGGAGTAGCGCCTAATCAGAAGAGAAGAGACGCGCGTGGTGCTGACTCAACTTCCACGGCGGGAAAAGTTGTGTTCTGTTGTTTGTCCAGATTCAGGATGTCGTGTGCCTAGGTATCTAAGTACATACCACGCACGCACGTACATAGCACGCACGCATGTATACGTGTCATAGTTGGCACGTATACATAGTATATATGTATTTAAATATATATCTTTAAGTATCTTTACATATCTATACATATTATTATTATAAAGTTTAGTCTAATATCCGTAATAAAACATGCACTTAACTCCCCCCCCATCTCATATTATGTTCGTTCCTGTCCATCCAAAGGTTGCCTGGTAGAGATCGCGTTTAGCGATAAGGCCGCCCATTGTGTTACTGCATTGTTTACTGTATATTCTTTATAAAATGTGTGTACTTGTGGTAATCAATAAAGAGTTATCTATCTATCTATCTATACCACCTAAATAATTAACATTTTCGTACAGCATCCAACCCCTAAAAACAAAGCTTAGTAACCATGATATAATTGATGGAACGAACTAGGTATGTATTCGTTTGTTTTGTAAATACATACGATCTTAAAACATTGGTGATCTTGTGGGAGTCACCTCGTCTGATCCTAAGGGTTCGAAGCAGTCGTGCAACAATGGGTTTATCTATAAGAAAAATGATGGCCTTATGACTGTCACGTATGGAATACCAACTACTGCAAAATGTGGGTATGTGTCAAATGTAATATTTGGACGTACTTTTTTTTTTATACAATTTACTGATGAAACAAGCATATGTCCCACCTGATGTTAAGTGGTTACCATAGCCTATAACAAAGCATTGACTTGTAGGTCACGTTAGTTAGGGACGTGCCCTACAATACACTGCTCTGCGTTCATCTACCTGAGGCATACAGGTGTTAAGCTTCATGTGCATGTTATTACACCGGCACCGGCACCCTTCAAACCGGAACACAGCAAGCTGCTTGGCGGCAGAAATAGGAATGGTGGTAGTACTTCCCCGGACGAGCCCTTCACTAAGAGCTCTACTACTACTAACCCATTAGACATCCTGAAATAATATTGAGTCGGTATTACTTGATACTGAAAGATGTGAGGGGATAAGACAGTACCCAGTAGGATCCAATACCAATTTTATGTCTCAAACAATACAGATCAATATCAATATAGATCAATATAGGTCAATATCGATCTTTTATAGGCTACATTTCGGAGAATGTGCCCAGGAACTACACGACCTCATACCACCATCTCCTTTCCATCATAGGACGAGTAGACGTACTGGTCAGTACCACCCTTACTTGGTAAATATACCTCCCATTCGTACCAAGCGTTTCGGTTCCACCTTTATCATGCGAACCGCTAAGAAGTGGAATTCGTTGCCAGCGTCTGTTTTTCCTGAACACTATAATCTAAGTTTCTTTAAGGCAAGAGTGAATAGGTGTCTTCTAGACCGCCCTGCTTCATCGTCGGCTTCATCGTCACTTACCACCAGGTGAGATTGAAGCCAAAGGACGGTCTATCAATGATAAAAAAAAAAAAGATCAATAACCTGAACATTCAAGCTTCGTGTTATATAATCTACGATCCAAGATCCACTTCCACGATCAAGGCCAGCTGTCAAGTTAATTCTGAATTCAGCTCGAAAACCACCCGATGGTAGATAAGAGCCGTTTACCTCATGCCGAAGATATGAATCTGATAGAAATGAAACTCGCTAGTGCTGAACGAACTAAATGAAGTAAATTTTACGATCTGAAAGACGCAAGTATCTGTAAGAATGTAACGTGAACGATTGAATCATAAATCATTACTTTTCACTCTTCTAAGCGCCGCCACTCAACGATCCAAATTATATTAACAAACCCTACTGAGCTTTTGGTATAAGTCAAAACACTTCAAAAACTCAGATTGGTACTACAGTGTAGCTTAATTATTTACATTATTATCGATTTGTAAAAGGATCATACAAAGACTGTAGGAACCAAGCCGTTACTGTCCTGTACAAGCCTGTTCTTCTAGGCTTGGTCGCGAGGAACTGGCGCTTAGGTTCACCTAACTTTAAAACTTTTCAAGATGATCCCAGCGGAGATGGCTGAAAAAATACTTTTTGATTTTGTTTGATTTGAGAGAGATCATCGTCTATTCGTGTTTTTTATAACGAGGACTTAGAAAGAGTTTCTCATCTATGCTATAATTTTATTTAAGCTTTTACCTTTGAGATACAGAGATGTAACGTTTACAGCGAGCAATGCTGCTAAAATCGTTTACCGTGTACACGTGTACCGAATACCTTTGTCTTTTTATATCACTCTATGGTCTTATTCATATTGGTCGCGAAGGGATTTACTAGCTAAAAAGGCCGATATATCTTTTTTAGGGTTCCGTGCCCAAAGGGTAAACGGGACCTTATTACTAAGACTTCGCTGTCTGTCTGTCAACAGGCTGTATCTCATGAACCGTGACAGTTAGAGAGTTGAAACTTTCACAGATTATATATTTTTGTTGCTGATATAACAACAAATACTAAAAACAGAATAAAATTAATATTTAAGGGGGCTCTCATGCAATAAACGTAATTTTTTCGTTGGTACGGAACCCTTCGTGCGCGAGTTCGACTCGCACTTAGCCGGTTTTTTTGTTTGCACCTGTCCGTCATTCGAGAGACAATTTTGCAAAGCTAGTAGGTGATAAATAGTTTTTAGTCAAGTCAGAAACAATTGGCTGTCATTACTTTTGAAGAATTAATGGCATTTCTTTTCAAACTATCTTCTCTCTTATGCCCGGTATCGGAATATCCTACGTGCGCCCGTTAGTAGTGCTTCGGGTTATTGATAAACTCGCACCTCATTCGTCAGTGTAAATTGTCACATCTCTGTTTAATGTTAACCAGACGATGACTAATCCGACAAGATTGATTGTTAGTTATAGTAACGGATGCTTGTAATAATAATATTATTGGAATGGGATAAAAGATTTGATTTATATTCCTTGACCCATTTTAGTCTTTGTAAAAAAATCTTGATTTTGTAACTTTTATGTGAGCAAAAGAGTCGGCAAGAGATTTATTGGATTCTTTGGACCTTTGGACGCAACACAGCTTTTAAATTTTTGGCTTTATAATAATCTGTCAAAAGACAAACAATGTATAAACTATTGCCATCTCATATTATTGAGTAATGACAAACTGTAACAGAACTATTCTAGGTGATATTTCAATTAAAATGTCGAGAAAAACCATCACATATAAAAAACGGGTTTAATTGTTTGGTTCGTGTTGTTTTAAGCTCTATTGTATAATTTTTCAGTATTTGTATTGTGTCATTGTGGTATTTTAACCAACATTACTTGAGGTCTTAGTTTAAAGTGTGAGAAATAACGAAATTGCGGCCACTTCACTGTAGATATAAAATCAAGACTTTAGGTATAAAGTCTAAGCTTTATTTACAAAGTAAACTATAGCTAATACAAGTACATATTTATATTTGGTATGTAATTTACTATACTATTAATATTACTAGGCTCTATTGGTATAATCAGATTGAAACTCAGTTTACGGTAACTAAGTAGATAAGTCCAAGGCAACCTAGGCAGATAATTGAGTTAAATAGCTTCCAAAGAACACAGAGTCATGCATAGTTGCTACTCAGCGCTAAAGGCTGGTTCAGACTGTCACTAGTAATTTAGTCAAGTTATGACTAAAATACTAGCGCAAATTGATTGCAAGTTAGTAAGTTTCAGTGGATAAGTCTGGAATTTTTAACAGCCGCTAAGCCTTTGATGGTGGATAAATATATTTGAGCAAGAGCTATGATTTGTTAATTTTTTTAGGTATGTATATAACATTACCATTCCATACGTGACAAGTGGCAAGCCCATCACCACTGGTTCTTGTCCAATATAGCCAAAGTTTATAAATCTACCCTGTTGTTAACACGCACCGCACCATCTCACGAAGTTTGAGTCAGCAATTCTAACTGATACGGGATCGCACGAGTCGGTTCTATCTATATCTATTTATAATACTAATTATAAGAATCTTTGTCCTAACTGATTGGCTAACATTCAATTCAAAATGTTGTACTTGACCTGCCCCCTCCTAACGTAAGTTTTTATAGCACGATTGTAAACTGTCAAAAACGACATCAAAATAGCCGTTACTATCGTGCTTGACAGATAGCTTTGTTTTACATTTTTTATACTAAGTAACGGATTCCAGTTTTGTACGAAATTGCCCAAGTCGTATAGAAAAAGGTTGTTAGTTGCATATAATATAACATGCCAAAAATATAATTATGATCCGTTGGCACAAAATTTAATTCAAAAAGCAGTTGCATCTGATCAATGATCCATCCGGAACTTTTTATTTGATCAGATGCAACCACAATCTGATCATATGATCAGATGGGAATAACCCCTTGTATATAAAGTTCCTTCATAGGTGAGCCGTTTGATCTCAACTGCAGTCAAAAAGCAACAGCAAAAGTCACCACGTATGCATTCAACAGTAGATATTAGTTCATAAAAACACCTCGTGATACCAAATTACGGTGTCAGCTAATTTGAAACGGGTGAGCCGTTTCGATGCATTCGTAATTCAAAATGAGACCCGAACAGGCTCGAACAGACCCGAACAACAAGTACGAGAGCATCTCCGTTAAAATCCGGAAGCCATTGCTGTAAGTTCGTATAGGTTCGTGTTACAAAATTATTGACTTTTAGCATAGAATTAGTCCTAATTCTATGGACTTCTAGTACAAATAAAATACGAAGACAGCCGAACACCAACCAAACAGCCATGAATGTTTGCTGGAACTGTTAGTCGTCGGTTTGACAATTTGCAGCCGAGATATTAGAGCTCGCGATCGGGCCCCTGACCCACAATTGAATATCCGCTGTCGTGTGTTTCAAAAGTATTGGTTCTACAAATACCGCGCCCAAAATGACACATCTCATCTATCAGAATAGATGGACCATTTTTTTATAGATATTTTGTTTTTTGTCATCCGCACTTGTCATAGTTCGGGAACTGTTAGAAATTGAAGGATAATATTACGTCCACCTGGATCAATCCATAAAGAAATGGAAAAAGTCCCCAGGGTCCAGATCAGATCGCCGAATCGAGAGGTCCAGAACGTCGAGAGAAAGGATAAAAGTTTCAACGTTCGACAGTGTGCCTGAAAAAGGACTAAACTTGGATAATTCATATTTCACGTTCGCCCCGTCCATTGGTCCTTAAGTGTAGTTTTGACCCACTTTAGACCACAGTCCAGGAAAATCAGCTGGCTTAATATTTTTTCTACATTATGAAACTGGTAAACAAACATACGATTATACGAATCACCTGTTGGTAAGTGGTAGGTACCTATCATCATGAGGCTTAAGAAGTTAACTGCCTGACACCGGCGACCCCCTTAAGGTTCTTGCCGGTTCTTCTAGGCTTGGTTGCGAGGACTTGGCGCATAGATTCACCTACATTTAAGACCTTTCAAGATGATCCCTGCGGATATGACTGAATAAATGCTTTTTGACTTTGCTTCAGTCGCCTTTCAGGTCTAAACACAGTAAGGTTTTTGAGTACTAAAACTGCGGAAAATTGTGTACTCAAAACTCCGCGTGTTATTGTGGTAGTACCGAGTACCGACTGACCAAGATGGACCTTCTTTGAGCTGTGTTCATACTATTCATGAGTGTTCAATGTCCCAGCATTCTTTAGGGACAGTTAAACAGTCATTTTGAAAGTTGGGGTCATCAAAACGCTGTGAGGTTCTGTATCTTTGTGTCGTTTGTGGATTTTCTATTTTACAACTTTAACCCAAAACTACTACGAGCGTGGGGTGAAATGGACCAACATTGTAAGAATCGCGGAAAGTTGATTGATGGAGAGGTCTCTATAGCTCTAAGACTCGTTTTTCCTGTAAAAAAGGCCTTTGTTGATAGTAACCTCTTCAGGCTGATGTAAAGACGATCATGATAAAATCAAAATATCTAAAAATATTATTACGAATTGCTTACCTATTTATTTCGACGACCGATGTGCCGAGGCGGGCGAATGTCCGCCTCCGACGCAGGAGGCTGCGGGTTCGATTCCCGCCTTGGAATAAATGTTTGTACAATCTGAGAGTATTTATTCCGGGTGTTCTGGGTATTTTCTATGTATAATAAAAAATATGTATGTATGTAATGTATTGTATTAAGTATATCAGTCATCTAGTAGGTACCCATAACTCAAGCTCTGCTTAGTTTGGGGCTAGATGACGCTGTGTGGATTGTCCAGCATTATTATTTTACAAATACATAGTCCATTTTGAAATACGACGCACGTTGAAACTTATAGTTTTTTTTATAACTTAATAAGAAAGTTCTTACGCCTTAGTGTGTTTCAAGAGAGATTTATCAAGTTCTTTTATTTTTATCTTTGTATGAAATAAATTTTCCTCAGAAAAAAATTGAAGAATTTTTATAACAAATTATTCTTGTTTTTCTCGATGTTACAACAGAAACACCTCTCAGTTTTGTTAGGAGTTAAACATAATATTATGCACATAATAATGTTATGACCACAGAACTTAAGTTTCCGCAACTTCTGTCCCGTAGGAAGATACTTGCCAATTTTATTTAAATCCTGTTGAAATTGTTATAAACTTGAAAACTCATAATAAAGCCATTTCACTTTCCCTACTTCTTAAAATATACCGAAAAAATCCTAAAACTGAATTACCCATAAACACGCGAAAATACGATGCATTAATAATTCTGAAATCCTGAAAAAGTCATTAAAAATAACATTTGGAAGTTATAATCGTTTGCCGGGGTCCGTCCGACCAAGTTTAAATTAAACTTGTCACCCCAGACATTGAGGGTTACTTGGTATTTCTTCTAAGAAGTGCGGTAAGGTTCCGTACAATTTAATTTTGATTCGCCGGTTTGTATTGTACTAGAAGTATGAACTTTCGAAAGTTTTGAATGATTTTGACAGTTTTTGTGGTTCGATTGATTAGAATTTCGAAGTAAGTTTAGCTACTATGCTACCACAAAATTTCATGTTTTCAGAGAAGTGTATAAAAAAACTTATTTGTTTACACTCATCTAATTTTAATTGTGTTGTTGGCTCTGATTTGTTGGGTGCTGAATATCAGAATAAATGTAATTTTCTTTTTCTTTCTGTCTTCTTTCAGTCGAGAGTCGCTGAAAACTGTGAAACCAAATATAGTGAAGAAAATGTGCGTCTTAGGTTTAATTTTGGTCAACTCTTTTTGGTTTTTGGTATTATGGTTTTTGGTGAAGAAGTTTTTATTATACAACTTGCTGATGGAACATGCAGATGGCCCACCTGATGTTCAGTGAATACCATCCCCTATAACAGAGCATTGCCTCGTAGGCCACGCTCGTTAGGAAAGTGCAATACAATGGACTGATCAGCGTCCATCAACCTGAGGCATAGAGGTATGAAGCATCATGTGCCTGTAATTTCCACTTCCATGCACATGCAGCATTGCTATGTCTCGTGTACTTACACTTAATGCCTAAAGTATGTAAAACATTTCCTAGCTTAAAACGTAGGTGGCTGAATAAAAACATTGGCTCTCGTTACGGAACCCTAAATTCCCAAGGAAAATTCGCTACGTCCACGGCAGAACTGATGCATACGAAATTAGACCGTTTTGAGGGTAGTCGCTTGTCGCGGCCATTTTTGCCGCCAAAATGAATCCTCATTTAATTGTCTCCGGAAATCGACTTTTGATTGATGCTTTCCGGTTGTAGGTTTGATTACATTTTTGTGACGTTTTAGAAACAGAAGTTGTAGAGAAGCAAAAACAATATTTATTTTTACAGTTTTGAAGAGAGGCTCTAGCTGAGAAACTGGTACGCCCAGTATGGAAGTCGGTGGCTGGAAACAGCTCAAAATTGCTTCCTGGAAACGTGAGAGCCCTATGTCTAGCATTGGACTTCTACAGGCTGTTGGGGATTTGTTTTTTACATTGACTAGTTTATAGGCTTTCTTAGGTAAATCCATGATTAGCCGTAGTCACTTTACGTCATCAGCCGAAATAAATCCACTGTTAGACATTGGCCACCCCCCTAGGTTAGGGGGATTAGGCATAGTCAAGGAGGATAGGTGACCACAGTTGGGATATAGTACTCATAAGAAGCTCCTATCATTTCCTAAGTTCCTATAGTTGCCTCTTTCGGTATCCATGTGAAGAAATAAAGGTGTTCCATTCTAATTATTTGGTTGTGAACGAAAGCATTTCTCACTATTTTTGTTTCTTTAATATATCTTTTCTAGTCCAATGTTGGGCAAAGGATCTCCCCCAAATTATCCATTTTAACTGTCATTTGTTTTTTCCCACATAATAATAATAATAATGCTGGACAATCCACACAGTACTAGATGACAAACATACTTAATACAAACAAAAAAACAAATGTTTATTTTCCAAAAGAAAGTGTTAACAAAGATAAAAGTCGACTCGTGTCTCCTGTACAATACATACATAGATTTTTTTATTACATAGATATAGATAATTTTTATTATACATAGAAACCAGAACACCCGGAATAAATATTTGCAGATCGTACAAACATTTATCCCAAGGCGGGAATCGAACCCGCAACCTCCTGCGTCGCAGGCGGACATTCACCCGCCGCGTCACATCGGTCGCCATTCACGTCTCACATTCACTTACATTCTCGTAAAGTATGGAGATCTTACCTCCAACGCTTTCCTCGCCGACCCCGATATCCTGACTTCCTTCTTTCTGCCACTTATTCAATTTAATTAAAATTACAATTAACTCTGTTACATTACATTCAACGAATAATCAAAATCGCCACCAAAGATACAAATCTCCCCTAAAAATTAACGCCTCTAAATTAATTAATTACCATTATTATACTCTTTTATTACATTTAATACAATACTGTACTTAAAGTGAGTCCCCCTTACAAAATTATAACTAACTAGCTGCCACCTTCGGTTCCGTTCGCGTGCTGTAATTTTAATAATTTACATACATACTGATAACAAGATTTTATTAATATTAGTTTATTTAAGCACTAATGAAAACGCACGCGACCTCGTTCACGTGATAAGTCACTTTCGGGATATATTTGATTTTTTTAAATCAACCCCTAAAGGGGTGCAGCTGGGGTTGAAGTTTGTAAATTTGGGATCAAACCTACAGCGCAGGAGGCAGAGCTTTTACCAAGTGAGCTGTGAAGGTTGTTGGTTTTGACTATGAATTGTTTATCAGTTAGATAGGGTAACGATTCTTATAATGATGTTATAAATTTTATAAACATGTGTTGGGTAATATTAATAATGTCGAATTGAATCAAATATTTTGTTCTTGTCTAAAGGTAGCAAAATTTTTCGTAGCTCTATGGTTTGCGCGGCAAAAAATCAAAAAGGTTTTAACGACGATTTAAAATTAGATAAAAAAAATCATTCCCACTGATGTCAGCGCTTTAGCCTCTATATCACTATAATATTATGTAAATTATATCAGAATGCGTAGGAGTTGAATATTAATAATTTGGAATTGAGATCGTAGATTTGGACGTTTATCGAAAACTTTAACGTTAGAAATAATTTTAGAGCAATCATATTTGTAAGGAGTATTTTATTATGCAGATAAAATAAATTATATTAGTTGATAAATGTTAAAAGCGTCATTAATATTGCAACTGCATTAAATGCCGCGCTCCTCAAAAGATCACTTTCTTACTACCGGTTTTTTCTTTAACCTACTTCAAAAAAAGAAGGAGGTTCTGTGTCCGACTATATTATTATGTTTACCAATTTTTTCGTCCATTCTGTACATTTTAGTTTTTTTTATTGTTTGAACCGTGGTGGTCAGATAGAGTTCATCAAAATCAGTTCAGTAGTTTGGTCTTTATGGAATCAAAACAAATTGTCATTCAAGCATAAGTGGAAGTCGGTTTCATAAATTATTTAAATGAAATAGTTAAAAAACATTACATATTACTTGTTTTTAACAAAAAAGTATCGTATTACAGGCAGACTGGCGTTTCCATTGTGAGTTTATTATTGCATCTATTATTTTATTATACCCCTGTTAATTTAACTACGCTGTACCTACTCATTAAGCAAATGGGGGTAGTCGTTAGTTGCATTGTCATGTAAGTGCTTCTATTTATCAATAATTCGTCAAAATCCCCAAAATGATCAAAAATCCGAGTTATACCTGCCTATGAACGTATTCTAACGGCTTAATAAAACCTTACATTGTTTTTGATGAACTCTTTCATTGATAGGAACCTCTTTCCAGAGCATTATACATATAGATTTCTAGTTAACTCCATGGACATAAGACTCAACACGTCTTAGGCAATACTACCGCTCAACATCAGGTGGGCAAAAACCTTACATTGTTTTTGATGAACTCTTTCATTTATAGGAACCTCTTTCCAGAGCATTATACATATAGGTTTCTAGTTAACTCCATGGACATAAGACTCAACACGTCTTAGGCAATACTACCGCTCAACATCAGGTGGGCAATGTACTTGTTCGAGCCCTTTTCCCTTTAAAAGTTGGCATTAAAAACATGAAAAAATAACAAATCACACAGACACGTAAAAAACAGATGTTAGATTGATGAGATGATAGAAAAAAATTGTGTACCTATTATCGAAATAGATACGCAGTAAATAAAAACTTCCTAATATAAAAATCGGTCAAAAGATAAATAATTCGTAAACTCTTATCATCTCTTACCAATGGCAAACAGTGAGAGGGCCAATTTTAAGCAATTTTATTATTAAGTATCTTATACTTAATCATAAAGTTGACTTAAGACACTTAAGACAAGGGATAAAATATTATTATTTATGGTATAGTAATAAATAGTAATTGAAATGAAATAACAAGAGATTTTCCAAGCCGACAGAACTTCTATTTTTGGCCTCCCTTTAAAACTTCTAATTCAATAAACAAATTGTAAAGTAATAAAATATAAACAACTTCATCAAAGCGTAATAAAACATCAAAAACACCTAATTTACAAGTCCATAAAATCCATCATTCTGAACTATCAATATCAAAGAATTCAATCGCAAATGTTATCACAAAACTAACAATCATCAGCCTCAAATGCATGTAGGGTCGAATGCGATAACATCAAGTGGAAAGGACATGGGGAAAGGACTAGGACTACAATGCTACACAGTTTTGAGATACCAACTAAACCGTTTGTGATAATGGAATGTCAATCTTAAGTTCATACAATTGAGATATAAAATCACTTCTGGTTTAGAAACGCCATCTTTTATTCTAATGCAATGAAAGCAGACTTAGCTTTTTTTGACTATTTGGCTTGATTTGGCTAAAATTTTATTGAACACTTGACAATGTCAACTCTGTCAATCAATCGTCAAATTGAATGACAGACGAGTTAGTCCATATTCTTAGGTAATAACTTTCTTCTAACTAAACGAATGACAGCCGACTTTACTCATTTTGACTGACCGCACGTACTTATGAGCAGAGCTGTTTAAGCCACGATTTTTTTTAACTTTTTTCTCTTACGATATTTTTTCGATTCATTATCATCAACAGCCTGTTGAAGTCTTCTGCTGGACATGGGCAGGCCCGCCATAAATTTCCAGGAAGGACGATTTTGAACCTTTTTCATTCACTGCTTTCCTGCGAACATAACAATGTCATCGGCCCATCAGGTGGAAAGGTATACTTCGTCATTCGGTTCGTGGTCGCCATTCGTGAATCTATATTTCACAGTGGTTATCGGTTCTACGAACTACGTAGCCTGCTCACACTGAGCTATGTTCTCCGATTGAGATTGAATTAGCGTAACCAGATTTAAACCCATCTGATAAGATAGCAGGGTTTGTGACCACTATACTATTCCACACTAGACGTAGTATAGAATCTCTGAGTTGTGCAGCACTGTAGAGTAAGGTATAGGGTGAATACAAGGGAGTAATCAGTCATAGAAATAAAGTAATACCGTTATCAGATATGGGGATCACGATGGCGGGATTAGGTTTTTAGGGGCTCTTAAATTTTGAGTTTGTGTACATTATTACTACACATATACTTATAATAACCTGGTAATTTTAACTAGCTTCTGTTTGCAGTTTAGTATTCTAGAAGCGGCGATAGGCTTGCAACAGACAAATATGGAATAGTTACCAAATTTAAATTGTGGGTATGTGCCAAATGTAATGTTTGGATGTACCCCTGACTACTTCTTTAGACATCCTTAAATAATCTTGAGTTTGCATTACGTGGTACTAAGAGATCAGAGGGGATATCTACCGTGCCTGGGGATTAAAGTCTCACGACTTTTCGTTAGCTGTTTCTTTTTTTTGCATTTAAACGTCTCCTGTTTAAAAATCTGCCAATATTATAGAAATTTCCTCTTGATGGCATTCCTAATAAAATTTTATAAAAAAAGCACGACAGACCTTCCTTCGGATCTCTTAATAATACCTTACCTACCTTCTACCTGTACAGTCAGCTGCACTAACATGTAAACACTCCCAAGCTTTGTAGCAAGTAATAAGTATATCTATACCAATTATAAGAATCTTTTCTTTGTCCTGACTGACTGACTGAGATATAGACAACGCACAACCTAAACTACTAGTCGTAGAGACTTGAAATTTTCAGAGTATATTCATCTTGGTGCTTAAAGGTGTACTAAAAAAGGAGTTTCCGAAATTCAACCCCTAAACATGTACAGCGCGGGTTGAAATTTGAAATGAAAATAAATTCACGCGGACGGAGTCGCGCGCGTTTCGCTAGTACCTATAATATAATAACGTAACGTTTCAAATACAAGTGTACGAAAGAATGTTTCAATTGTATGTATTCGTCTTACTTGCTACTAAGCTTGGGATTGTAAACATGTTAGTGTAGCTGCCTGTATCTAGATTCTTAGGATCCTTAAAAGACAAATAAGAGTAGTCAGGATTAATACAAAAACAAAAAACATTCAAGACCATTTTTGTCATAAAACTAACTCATTTCCAAGCAACTTACAAACTTACAAAATTTATGCAAGAATAATCCGTATGTCTCTTGCAATGGAGTCCATTGTCTTAATTACAATTGCAAATTTTATAGACACTGAATACACAACAGTTTTTAAGCACAAAATCTCACTTCAAATTCACCAAGTTGGTATACCTAGCCAAATCTGGGGTTTCTAGGACGCCCTAAGGCCTCCATCAGGGTTTTTTATACGACTTACTAGCAGATTATCCTCCTGATTTTGAGTGGTTACTATCACAAAGCATTGCCTCATTCATTAGAAGCGTGTCCTAAGATGCACTGCTCTACGGTTTTTTTTGGGCTTTGCACTTACATTTTGGGCTTTGCGGCAGTCGTAAACGCCACGGCAGAGTGCAAGTGATTTAAACTCTATTTCGATAGTGTTACGAATGTAATTTGAAGCGACCGGTGTTCGGCTAGAAATTCTAGTAAACTCGCCTCTTAATAACAATGACCAAGGAATGCACGCTACGGGAGTTTGATATCGAGTCCTGAAGCTAGTGCAATAAAGTCTATGTTACATTGTAAGTTGGTAACAGTGCTACTATGCATTTTAAAATGGCGCCTGAAAAGCAATTAGCTACAAAAGCCGTGTCGATCACGCTTTGATACATAATTCAGGACGCACTTTGTATCCGAGACACACGGAAGATAAATTTAGCTAGCCTAGAAAATAAACAGGCATATACATACAGTCTGAGAATTAATGAATGAATGAATGAGAATAACTTAGGTATTTGTAACTGAATCAACAAACACTAGATTAATTTTGAGTTACAAAATGGCCTCTGTCTCCGCATGAGCTAGGTATAAACACGTTACAACTAAAGCTGGTCGTCCGACAGAGGCGTTTGGTGACGTCACGGAATACAAAACTATCACAGAAGACACAAAACTTTTAAAATTATAAGAATAAAAAAAACATACGATAAATGCAAAGGATAAAATTAAAACAGGCCAATAGTACCAAATCATTATCAGACTGAAGCCAGCGGAATTACGGTTCTCGAGTGGCAACACTGGCTGAAATAAAGCGTTCCCCACCTGGGTTCGAAAACAATTGGTGAGTTCTCGAAAAAGTTATTCCTGGAAACATATTATAAACTTGGACTTCTTAACATTGATGATGATACACAAACATTTTTGCAAACTATTAAGATACCCACAATACAAACTTGGGGCTCGGATGACTAAGGGTAGACCCGTACAGAGAGATTACTGTTAGCAATAAAGCTGCCCGTTGCATTAGTGTGATATTTTATTTTTGTCATTAAATATATCTTATTTTAAAATTCAGATTAAAAACGGTCGAAATTTAACGGAATTTAAGCGACTGTTGTGTTAGTGTAATTTTAATCTGTGTGTCACTATCACGATCATACATATCTTCCTTTCAATCTTTTATTCATTTTTAAATCATAGCTTAGCCTTTTCTAGCAGTTTATTTATCTAATTTGCAAAAAATGCACGGTAGACATCCCCTCAGTTGTTCGATGGATTTTTCTTTTGTTTTTTATATGTTGACATATTTTTTGTTCGAAAGGTGTGAACTCCCCGTTCCTCGTGGTGGTCCTATAGAAATTTCATTAAAATTAGTTCAGTAGTTTGAATTTAAATCATAATAACTGGGAAAAACTCACCCAAAAGAAAGTCATCCAAGTTAACGTCGGTTTCAAGTCTTTTAGGCTTAATTGTTCGAATGGATTTTATGAATAAATAATAAATAAATATATATTTGTGGACATTTTACACAACATCATCTAGCCCCAAACTAAGCATAGCTATAGAAACCACATGACTGATAGAATACTTATAAATTGAAATCTTGGTAGTTTTCAACTCGCTCACTAGAAGAACCCTGATGACTCCATGCAAAACCCACTCAGAAATAGGAACTTGCATTGCACAAAAGATAATGACAGTACAGGGGACCTACCACGAGTAAATTTGTCATTTGTGGCGTAAGCGTATCGTATTGATATTAGAAATACATTGCGCGGTATCCATATCGCAACTGCAGTGTTACATTGCCGCGCAGTGTACCTTGGATGTCGATACTTTCCGCCACAAATGTCAAATTTATTAGTGCTTAGCCCTCTTGTCGTGTGATATTCAGAAAAGAAATAGCCTCACGACATTCATCCTTAGGCACGGTAGGTATATCCTCAAATCTTTTAAGGCCTACCAAGTAGTACTCAGATGGGATTCTATATGTAGGAGTAGTCAGAGGGACGGTAAATAAAGCTCTACCGACTCTAAAATGTTAAACTATGTTTAGCACAGACACCATTTGGATGAGTGACCTGTAAAGGCATTTTAACTGAGTTAATATAGTTAATATACTGCCATAGCATAATCGAACCAGTATCATAACTGCATCCGATCACAATAACCGTAGAATGGCGCGTATTATGATCATCGAAACTACTTATCGATGTGTTTTGCTGTGCCTCGTAAAATTTCTACACTGCCGGACAAAAAAAATGAAATGAAAATATATTATTTACTAGCTGTGAGGCCAGCCAAATGGGTAACCGTGAGATCGATAGTTTGTTTGCCTTATGATCTGTAACGTGAGCTCAGCTCGAACGTTAGCTGATGTAATAAGGAGTAACTTAGGCTACTTTTATTTTAGGAAAATTCTAAAATGCCCAAGTACTGTCCAATACCGCGCGCAGCTCACGCGCATGCCACCACTGCGCCGTCACGTCGGGCACCTCCCACCGCTTCTATCGCGCGGGTTCATTTTTCAATAATCAAATCAAAAATTTAAATATTGCTTAAAATTATTCCTGTCACTATTTGTCGATACCCATTGGATATGGCAATAGCTTAGGCATTGTTTTGATAGATTTTTATAAGTAAGGCCATTAGTTCCTACTGTTTCTTTTATGTGTGATCTTTTTTATAACATGAAGTGGCTTTAATCGAACTAAGTGAGATTTAAGCAATCATGCCATTCAGGCATAAGAGCTTAATACATTTTCAAGGGTCTTGAATACAAATATATTATGTAAGGAGATGTCTACAGCGCATGGGTTTAGTAGTGAGCCCATTTTGTTGTCCCGCAGTGTATAAAAGGCAACGCTGCAAAATATTTAGCGTTGGAGTATACGTTCCATCGAGTTTACGATCCGAAACCTACGTTTTTGAACGGCTTTGATGTTTAGTGGTTGTACAAGCGCTGAACGGCTTTGACGTTCAGTGGTTGTAAGCGCAATGAGGTTTGTGACCTCTTGCGACTAAGGTCGTGGATTTGAATCCTTACTTGTTTGTTAAATTTCGCGCGGACGTAGTCGCAGGCACAGCTAGTCAATTATAAATATAACTTAATTTTGTTCGTAAAATTTAAATATTGCTTAAAATTAGTCCTGTCACTGTTAGTCGATACCCTTTGATGGCAATAGCATGGGCATTGTTTTGATAGATTTTTATAAGTAAGGCCATTCGTTCCTACTGTTTCTTTTATGTGTGAACTTATATGCAAGCCTACTCCATATAATATCTTGAATTAAGTACTCTAGCACCCTCATGATTGCCGCATTTGTTGCCTCTAATACCGCGTTAGAAGCAACAAATGCGGTAATCAACATATAAATCATCTATGTATACCAATTATAAGTTTTTCCTGACTGTAAGTCCTAACTGATTGACTGATATATAGGCAACGCACTGCCTAAACCACTATTCGTAGAAACTTGAAATTTTATTTACGTATATTTACTGCGTAGATGTCTACTAAGAAAGGAACTTCCGAAATTCAACCTCTAAACGGGTACAAGTTTGTATGAATATAACATCACGCGGACGAAGTCGCGCGCACTTCGTTTGTCTACAATAAATCCAAAGAGTTTGTATACTTTACTTTTATGTATCGATCTAATGGACGCAAATTTTTACGAGCTGTACGAATAACTATGAGTGTGACTCTATCAGAATCAGGTTCCGCCGTCCGTACGAAATAATATCATTAAAACTTTGTACACAAGGGATTATGTTTCCTGTACAGTAAGTAGAACCGGTTTTGTAGGGCTACCACAAATACCGGTCATTTCTGTTACGAGTATATTAACTCTTAAAGAAATATGTTATTTGTTTGTAGAAACGTGAAACCCTCACTACACTATTAGGGATTGAGTGTCCGGAATGCCTTTGTTAGTATAATACGCACCAAGATCAATATAATTTAAGAAAATTTCCATTGTCTACGACTAGTGGTTTAGGTTGTCTTTGTGTCAGTCAGTCAGTTTGGACAAATATTCTGAAAAGTAAGTGCATAGACTTTCAGTCTATCTTATCCCACTTCAAGACCCTTTCTTAGTTTTCTATATCCCTTGCCAAATTGGACCAATCTATAAGATTTACACACGTTTTTTTTTATGTAAGTGCATGCTACAATGAAATATAACACCTTGACACGTAACAAGCATCTATGTTCATTGCACAAATGTTTGTTCTAGACGGGATAGAACCCAGAAGACAGATATATATGAATGAGAATGAGAATATTTTATTTGTAACTCAAAACAACGAAAACAAATAATAATGTAAGTATTAAAAATAAAAGACATATTTTGAGTCACAAAATGGTCTTTGTCTCAGCATGAGCCAGTTGTAAACACGTTACAACCAACGCTGCATGGTCTTCCGACAGAGCCGTTCGGTGACGTCACGGAAGATAACACAAGCTATGTAGCTATGTATATCGAAAAAAAACGATTTTTGTATACATATCTGACAACCCTAAGGACTTGCGACTTCACAATAGGAAGCCTTGGGTGTTACGTTATGATATACAATGTGTACTTGTGATCGCGAGGTCGGATGTAGACAGGATTTCTTGCTTGTTGAAGATATTGATATTATTTTTGTGTACGTTTCATTTTTGAAAACAGACACAAAAACTTATATTCCCATTTGTATGCAACAAGCATATTTTGCAAAAACTGAACTCCACGTCTCAGGTAGATAAATTATTATAGAAAAAGTTTGTTTATTTAGTTAGTTCGTTATTACCTTTTGTAGGTTCCTAAATAGTTAATTGATACAGAGAAGTCTATTGTAAAAGTAAAATATAAACGATTAAATATGTATTCATATTACTACATTAGTATTACATTTAGTACTATTCCGCCATTTCAATCTATAAGTTTCAAAAAATTGTAAACATATACACATACAGAGCATTGGTGGTCTAGTAGTAGTAACCCCGCCTTCTAATCCAGACTTCGTGGGTTCAAATCCAATCGTGCACCAATGGATTTTTCTGTTCGAAGGAAAACATCGTGAGGAAACCAGTTAGGAAGCAGGGCCGATAAGCTTGCAACCTGTCACGTATGGAATAATAACTAAATACGGCAAAATGTAGGTATGTACTATCTGGACGTCCCTCTGACTACCCCCCTTAGCCATCATCGAAGAACATCGACAGTGTGTAGATACCTAAATTTGCTTATTTTTACACTGGCTGTCAGAAATATACTAAATATAAATAAGTATAGGTAGGTAAGTGAAGTAGGTACTGAATACCGATAAATACATCGGAATGGAGTATAAATAACTGAAGTCTAGCACTAAATTGCTAAGTGCATAGTATAAAGGCAACACATTGTAAATTATACATAAAGTGCAGTCAGTATTTAATAAACAAAGAAAATATATTTTAAAAGCTTTTTACGCTATTTTTATCATTGGTACTATTTGTATATCGTCACATAGGCCACTCATATATACCGAGGGTTTGCAGTAGTCAGTACTCAAGAGATGCTCCTGCTCATCCCCTGGGACGTTCCCTAGTGGCTTCTAACAAAATCCATAGTAGTTGTTGAGGGGGTTCTATTCTATGCTGGGATTACCAAGGCCATATACATTATGATAGATACGTTTTACAACTTCGAACAAAAATAAGTTTTACAAAAAATCGTATCCTACTTTTAATGCCTTGTTAATGTATGCCTTACACTAATGTTTTACTATCAAGTCAAAAACACTTTATTTCGACAACTTTACAACTAAACTCTCGTATATATCATGACTCAAAAACTTGCGCTACTTGATCGTGTGTACTATGCGTTCAGTTTATGAATGCAGTTACATTTTACAATATCGGATTTATGGATTTTCGTATTTTCTTTTTATAGCATTTGTACATTTTGTACGGAGTGTTTTCTAAATATAATCTTACTATTATATTATGCTAGTATATTTATATATTATTGATTGTTATAAATGCTGCCTGCGGTGGTCCTATCATAGAATATTCCAGCACTTTCGGTGGCTATCGTAAGAGGTGTGGGAACGCATCAGGAGATGGGCAGACAGCAATTTTTGAGTTTTTTTGTATGTCATTGATTATGGAACAAGCGGATAGCCCGCCTGATGTTAAATGGTTACCATGAACTATAGCAAAGCTTTACCTTGCAGGTCACGATCGATAAAATCGTGCCTTACTATGCACTGCTCTGTGTCCATCAACCTGAGGCATGCAGCCTCATGTGCCTGTAACTTGACCGGCATCCACACTCTTGAAACCGGAACACAGCATGCTGCTTGGCGGTGTTGTGTTGTAAGGTTGTAATCGCTGGATCTA
The DNA here is from genome assembly GCA_947095575.1 of Electrophaes corylata. Classification (NCBI taxonomy): domain Eukaryota; kingdom Metazoa; phylum Arthropoda; class Insecta; order Lepidoptera; family Geometridae; genus Electrophaes; species Electrophaes corylata. Next base: position 5,842,012 of record OX352714.1, read on the forward strand.
CTGAACCGATTTTGAAAATTGTTTTCGGTTTAAAGAACTTTTTTCTCACTAAGACAAATTGTCACTTACATGAGAAAGAATAAATAAAGATATAATGCTAGTTCGGTGCGGGTAGACAGGAATATGTCACACACAACAATCGGCCGTCAAGTTAAAATAGCGAGTTCACTGCATTCCTAAGGCGATGGCCCAAGTTAAAAATTAATGAAAAGCTTCTTCAGCGTAAACATGTTGAAATAGTTTTTTTTTTAATATATTGAGTGAAGTCGCTTCTTTCACTTGTTTTACCTATATAAAACCACGTTATTTGTGAGTGGTATAAGCTATAAATATTAAATACTAGCGGGTTGTCCCGGCTTCGCACGGGTTTTAGTAAGGATCCCAAGTTTTTTTTTAATATAATATAGCCTATGTCACCCGGCGATAGTGTAGCTTCCCAACGCTGAAATATTTTTTCAAATTGGTCCTGTAGTTTCGGAGCCTATTCAATTCAAACAAACAAACAATCAAATCTTTTCTCATTAACATATATTAGTATAGATTATAAAAATGTTTACCGCCCAACGAAGTAAGCACGGGCCAGCTATATTTGAAATACACATAGAAATAGGTACGGTGGTAGTACTTCCCTGGACGAGCCCTTTCACAAAGAGCTCTACTAAAACTTATGACTCAATCACACTGACAAGACTGAATCTGATTAGGATAGGATTTGGAAATACCGGATCGTAGTTCGAAATCATTGGGCCAATATGCTAAATGTGAACGATAAACCATAACCTTAACCCATTCTGATAGAGCTCATTTTAGACTAACAGCTTATAAAAGACCAACAAACTGAGGCCATTTATGGACTATTTTGAGGTTAGCATTACTATGTTCAGCCAATTCTGAATATTTATAGTGCCGATATAGTGCCAATTAGGGCGCGTTTAGTGCAATCGATACCGTGTTTAATCTGAATGATATATAGTGGATAAATAGTGTTTATTATCATCAGATAAAGAGCTGGAGAATAAAGATTCTAGAAAAAAGAGGATTAGGAGAAACCCTATCCGATGGGGAAGAAACATAAAATTTTTCAAGATCACGGAATATTATCCAATGAAGACGGCTCAAAATAGTTCTTCCTGGAAACAAATAGGGGATGCCTATGTCTATGATTATGACTGAGGGGTATAATATATTTCTTACCTAATGATAATCTATGTAACAATTATTAGAACCTTTGTCCTGATATTATAGACTAGTGGTGAGTGCCTCGCTACCTATGTAATACAATAATTCTTAGTCATTTATGGTGTACAATAAAGAATAAAGAATTCTCAGATTTTGTATGTGCACCACCAACACCAAGACAAATATACTCTAAAAATTTCAAGTCTCTACGGCCAGTGGTTTAGGCTGTACGTTGTCTATACCCCAGTCAGTCAGTCAGGACAAAGATTCTTATAATTGGTATAGATAATAATTATGGTCACACATTCTCACGTTTTCTATCCCTAAAACTAAGCTGATTGTATAATTAAATAGTAACCGGATCAATGAAATCTCTAGTTAGCGTTATTTATAGACGACCACTTGAGCTTTGTATGCTAAATAAAAGTATATTCTATTCTATTCTATTCTTTGTAGGTTGTACAGGTGCTACAAGCCTATTCAAACCTATCTAGATGTCGACATTTCCACGTACCCATGCTTTGAAAAACAGGTAAAAGAAACACATGTCTGGTAACACTGAACACAATTTAAACACTATAAAGTGTAGCCATCTTGATGCATGCACGTGTGGGCGACTACTGCACTGTCAACCCTTATAACAGGCATTTCACAAAAGCCGTAGAACTTAACGACTATAGTACAAAAGGCCCACAAAACGTATTTCCGACCCTAAAACATGTACGACCATGTTCTACTCGTAAGTCCACGGGCCATTAAACACATTTTGGCCCCAATTTATGTCTTCATTTCAAAAATATATGCTCTGATGCACTTCTGTAGATTATACTGTCTTTATTAGTATTAGTAATCATCATTATTATTAAGCTGAAGGTCCCGCCCATGCTGACCTTCGTCAACAACCTAATAAAATCTACTGCTGAACATGCTACTGAACAAAAAGCCTCCCCCCATTATAGAGGGGTCTGCTGTGCTCACCATGCTTCGCAGGCGGATTGGTGATCGCAGTGTTGATACCAGGTACTCAGGATATACTATAAACCATCGCCTGATGGTATCTTTACGATATCTACTGAAGGTGACAGATTCTTAACCGGATTCCCACGGCCTAGGATACAGATCCCGTATTTGGGAGTAAGGAGGCCTAAGAATACTAAGGAGGCCTATTAACTCCCTCACCCTAGCCCTCTGTTCTTGGTACATACAAACTAAAGCTTTCTCTTATTTTTCGTTTAATGAGAGCCTAACCCTACAACAACTTTAACTAAAAGTTTTTTAATAGTTTGAGCATAAAACTAAAAAGTAAATTACGACTATTCGAGCCCAAAATGTTTTAAAACACAACTGTACTTTTACTTGTTTTAAGGCTACCCAAAGGCTTAACACCACCGCCGGGCAAAGCCTAAAGAAGAATATTAAAACGTGTGTTGAAAGCCGAGAGTGAAAAAGAAACAATTCGCTGGCGCAAAAATATTGTGGATGAACAAGGATAGTAAGTAGATAGTATATACATGTATGTATATATATTTCGACATTTTTACACAACATCATCTAGTCCCAAACTAAGCGTAGCTTGTACAGTCAGCTGCACTAGAATGTATACAATTCGTAACTTTCAAAACGGTGTCAAAACCTTATGGTAAATTCTTAAACAGTAAGAACTCAAAAATCTTGAAGTTAGCTGATAAGTTCATTTATTTTGGAGTTCTTACTCTGTAAATATTAATTGTAACGCTGTAAAACTATTCTGTAAATTACCAATTGTATACATTCTAGTGCAGCTGACTGTACTATGGGAACCAGATGATTGATAGAATACTTATGTTTCTTTTATCTTTTATAAACATATTTATAGAATACTAGCAGTCCGTCCCGGCTTCGCACGGGTTTTAGTAAGGATCCCTAATTTTTTTTTAGTATTATAGCAGGTTTAAGCATTTTACAAAAAATACCTAACTTAATTATAGATATATTCTTGAACAGTGTTCTTTGGCACGAAAGAGAATATTTAAGTCTGTGGTATACCGACGACCGGTGACTGGTCGATCCTGAATTAATGTTGTCTAGCAGAATAATGGTCATATCAGGCGTGGACCGTTATTGAGCGATAGCGGAAAACTAAGGAACGCCTGCTTCCAATATCTAAGTATCGTTGATTGTCAGAAAGGCCTTCATCTCATTGGCTAATGTTACAGTGACAGTGTAGTGACCAATAAGGTGAGAGTTTATCTGACAGGCAATTTACCCGAGTACTACTAACAGACGCTCGTAGGATATTGGAACCGGGTCTAAATAATTTAACATGGAAAACTTTCACAAAATATTATGTCATAAACCCGTGTGTTAAGTGCGTCCCTTAAAAGTACAAATGAAATATATTTGCCGGTTCCTACACATCTGTGAAAACACTAATCGGTGTACATTAAACACATGACTCACATAAGGAGTACAAAGAGTATATATGTTATGCTTAGTTAGAAATAACTGTAGCTATGCTGAGTGCGGACCGCAATTTTCGGTACTATAAAAACAAAAAAAAACCGGCCAAGCGCGAGTTGGACTCGCGCACGAAGGGTTTCGTACCATTATCTATAGTAAAAATGGCAAAAAAATCACGTTTGTTGTATGAGCGCCCCCTTAAAAAATTATTTTATTCTGGTTTTTAGTATTTGTTGTTATAGCGGCAACAGAAATACATCATCTGTGAAAAATTTAACTCTCTAGCTATCACGGTTCATGAGATACAGCCTGGTGGCAGACGGACAAACAGACAGACAGCGGAGTCTTAGTGATAGGGTTCCGTTGTACTCTTTGTACAGAACCGTAAAAGAGTAGGCAGTCTTTGAGGACTGCTGATAGAAGTGAAAACTAGGCCAAAAAGTACACAATATACACAGTATGCATATAGCTCATGGAAGGCGTTCGGTGACGATGACGCGAGTTCGTGGATTTCTGTCCACCCAAAAAGTGCGTTGATCACTTTAAAAGTTAGTCTAGAAATGTTCACAAAACAAAAATTTTAAAATCGTAATAATATATATATGAAAAAACGCGTTACATAACATAGGTTCATAAAAAACACCCTAACCAAGAACCACCGCTAATCCACAATTTTGGAAGTTAACCATAGAAAACCAAAGAAAACCATAGATTGAGGATCGCGTACCGAACCACGCACCATTCACAAATTTGCTGTCTTATCTGTCACGCCATTTTCGCGTAGAACTTATTTACATTCAACCTCCTTGTTTAAAGAAAAAAATCAGAATAAAACACTTTGCTACAAGAGCCATTAGACCAATAAAAAACAGTGATAAGGAAAGTAGCAATGCAAGTCAAACGTTGCGTGCACCGTAGTGAGTTACGTCAACGTCGACAACGACGAACCAACGCTATTTCTAAACTTACCGCATTTTTTCTCCATCGTTCATCTCACTTCAGGCTATAATTATAACCGCTTGACAAAAATTTACACCTTACAAAGTCGTTTATCGCCGTCACTGTGGACACACCCTACTTAACAAAAGGTGTGACTACGCTCATTAACGCGGCCCCTTGTAAAAATGATATTTTATCATTATTTGGCATGTTAATATAATACCTAGTCATTGAACCGTACAATACATACCAAATAGTCGTCCATTTATTTGATTTATGATCTACATATTTTTTGTCTATTGGCGGCGCAGGCTTGCAAACAGTCATGTATGAAAACTATGCCAAATGCAATGTTTGGAGGTACCTCTGACTACTTCCACTCCATCCTCCGACATCCTCAAAGAATCTTGAGTTGGTACTAGGTACTTGATAATAAGAGATCTTGATCTACCGTGCCTGAGGAAGTTAGGGTCATGAAGCTATTTCTTTTCTATTTTCTGTATTAAATGGAAATAGTGAAATATTGATTTACGCCACACACCATAAGAATACAAAAAACACAGCAGATATCAAATAAAACAGTAAAGCAAAAAGAAACAGGTTTCCACTCAGCATTTGCCAAAGAGCCCAATCTATATATCTATCCATCTATATCAATTATAAGAATCTTTGTCCTGACTGATTGGCTGACTGGGATATAGACAACGCACAGCCTAAATCACAGATCGTAGAGATTTGAGTAGAATTTTCAGATTATATTCGTCTTGGTGCGTAGAGGTGTACTAAGAAAGGAATTCCCGAAATTCAATAATTAGCTTTTCCCCATTAATCTTCCCACTGCAACGAGATAAAATCACGAGACATCGGAATTGTAGTGTCTGAGGGTGGCATTCGCCTACCGGCGCATGGACCGAGCGGATGGCTCACAGGTGCGTGGACTCGGTTACACCTCGTAACGATATAATTGGTGTTTTATTGGATACCTAAGGCATCCTGTAGACCCTACAAGTGGCGACTGAGGAGAACGTGAGTAGTTTTACTCTTTAAATCAATTTAAAAGGTACGGGGGCCGGGTTTTATAAAATTTGGCTTGAGGGAATTACAATATTTTATATCCAATGTTGCAGACATGGGATAGTAATTCTTTGATTAATAGATCACCTACCAATCGTAAAAGTGTTTTGTTCAGCTATGCATAAAGTAAATACCCACCTGGGCGATGATTATACCTAGTAAGTCTACCTTTTGTATTCATACCTACCTACCGACACAAATAATTTGATCGGTTCTAGTTAAAATAACATTTTCGTCTGATGCGTCAGAAGCGTAGGTATGTCCACCGTTCGGCGCCGCCACCCGCACCGCACTCGCACTCAGTAAGTAAAAATTTGCGAAAGCCGTCGTCGCGTCGTCGTCGTCGCCGAATCGCGCGCCATGCGTTTTGTGGAGGCGGGAGTGTACCGCCCCGCGCTGGAAATGTTATCGTCGGGAATGTGCTGTCGCGTCGTCGTCGCTCCGGCTATGGCACGCATGTTACGGTGTAGGTCGGTGGTGGAACGGTGGACGATAGGGCTAGACAAAAGTAAATTAAGTTCATATGTGCTGTTCGGATTGATACTAGGTATACTTACAGTAACATAAAACACTTATACAAATAATATAAAGGGTTGTAATATCTACTTAGGTACCAACCAGGTGAATAGATTAGATACACTGTAGTTCTTTCACTGCCAAATTGTGCCTGCCTACCCAGTTACCTACGCCATCTAGGCCACGAATGGCACGTAAGAAATATTATCTATGGAGTTGCAACTTTTGAACCGCCTTACATGCTCTCCAAAATACTTGTTGGTAAATCTCGGAAATACATGATTTTATGTAAGTACCTACCTACCTCGGTACATGTTTTAAAAATCAATAAAGGCCATGCAATAAAGTACCTTGTTTACACTGAGCACGTAAAGGGCCACGACGTTAATTATAAAACGTTAAAGTTATTTATGATGTTACTCTAATGCAGGTAGGTACATAAAACCTGCCTAAATGTCCAATACCTACCTAGGTATACCAAGGGCCAAAGAGCCATGCTATTTCTTCTTGCTAAAGGTCATGCAATTAAATTGTCATCAATAACGATGAAAGACCATGAGGGCCAAAGAGCCATGCTATTTCTTCTTGCTAAAGGTCATGCAATTAAATTGTCATCAATAACGATGAAAGACCATGAGGGCCAAAGAGCCATGCTATTTCTTCTTGATAAAGGTCATGCAATTAAATTGTCATCAATAACGATGAAAGACCATGAGGGCCAAAGAGCCATGCTATATAATGAACCATAGTTACAGGTGACATTTTCAAAATTAAGGGCCAAAGAGCCATGCTATTTCTTCTTGCTAAAGGTCATGCAATTAAATTGTCAAACTAAATTAAAGGCCATGCATATACAGTTTACATAAGGCCATGCCAAAACTAAATTAAAGTGAAGAGTTGGTATGAGTATACCTATACAAGCAATGCAATACCATTGTTACTAAACGCAAAACGGTACAAATACCTGCAACTGAACAATTTATTTCATGGGTAAATCAGCTCAGCTGGGTTATCGTCAAATAAGCTATCAAATAGTTTTCAACTGCTTGATCAGATCCCTTAGTTACTAGGGGAAATTTCTTGTCTTTTGTTGTCATAACGCTGCTGGATGCAGAAGAAAACTCTAAAAACCTACCTACCACTATGCGTTGGCTATTTTACGCTTTCAAGTCATAGCCAAAGTCAAAATGCATTTATTCAGTAAGTAGACGCCTACGGATCACTTAAAACAACCTGCTTAATATTTTGTGACGACGCTTTCACGTAAAACACCCTGCTTACTGCTATAAAGATATTTTCCCGTTATGGGTTAGAACAACCTGTTACCGATAACCTACTCAAGCCCGATAAACGTACCCTGTACAGATGAGTACTTATGTCAATAAAATCCACCGGGGAATACTTCATTATAATAATTTATTACATATTCTACCTTGTTATTAATTGGTCCGTGACCGCTGGATCCTGTAATTCCTTTTTGAACCACAAATGCAGACATCTCTTTACCAAATTAGAGAAATTTTACATATACGCTATATAAATACCACCTAAAACCTAACTGTACAAAAAGTGAAACAAACAACATGCACAAAAATGTGTTTTATATTTAAAATAAAAGTGAAAGAAGGTAAAACAAAAACAAATGGGACAAAAAGTATGTCTGTGAATGCTTGCATGCTTTGTACAGCAGCAAACGGGTCTACTCTCGACTCATGCCATGCATCACCACTGGTAACTATGGTGTAATGGATGGAACATCCACGTAAAGAGTAATAATGTAGTACTGATACCTACAAACTAACTCCTAAACAACAAAGGTGGACAGAACATTCAACTACTTAGTCTAATGATCGATAATAGGTACCTACCTACTTAAGGTGACACTGGTCACCATGTCTTTTATACAAATGTTCTGAGGTGATTACTTCACTGTTTGGCAACGTATGTCCAAAGTTAAGCATTATATTGTATGATCTCTTCTTTACTTATGCTTGTTACTATCCTAGTTTGATAAATAAAAAAAAAAAAGAACTTAACAGTTATCATGTTCGAAAGACTCGTTAGTTTGGGTGTAATTAAATACCTCGAGAAATATGAAGTTACAGTGTAAAAGTTTTAACACGTTTAATTTATATCAAGAAATTTCTTGATTACTAATATTTTAGTAAAAAAAAAATTTGCAATTGGTAAACATTATTTTGAATAAATTCAGAAGTTACTTCACCAGAAAACTTCCTCTAAATGCCTATTGTCAGTACTTAGGTAAAGTTACGGTTACCTACTACGGTATTTTAAAGGAGTATTTAAATGTGTGTGTAATAACTTCATAATGCTCATTACTAAGTTTAACCCTTTCTCACACGGAGTACCCAAGGTGAGATAACAATGCATAGGCATATTTGCACCACCCATCGACGAGTCCAAGTCGGCGACTAGTGCAAACTTAAAAATACATGGGCAATTAAAGACTAACACAATAATATTTACTATTATGTTTAAAAGGAAAAACAAATAGGATGGAAAATACATTGCTTCAATCAAACTAGTAACTTTCTAGTATCAAAGTAAGAGGAGAGTAATAAGCACAAGTACAAAATAGTCAAAATACTAGTCACAAAACAATTAGGTATAACAAAATCAATAAAAATTTAAAAAAATTTGGCGAAGTAATAATAGAACTTGGAGTTTTACTCTATTTTGTTCGTTGTTGTGGTAGTAACACTTTTGTTTTTGAAACTACTGCCTAGTTTACCATCAAAGATGTCAATGTTTTCTATGGTTTTGTTAAAGTGATTAAAATATATTGGTTACCGACTAGTCGTGTGCAATCTTAAACAATAGTGTCTCTTATGGACTTAACGTTACAAGTTACCTGCTTTGAGTCCATTACTCATCAAATTGATAAATTCTGACATATATTTAACACAATGCCATCTAATGAACCTAGTTACTGAATATATGAAATGTGTCTGTAGTAATTCTACCAAAATCTATATCAGCTGCTTTCATAAGATAGCAATACCTTTAAATCATACATTATTTCAATTGTAAGTGCCCCGAGTACTTTGGTACAGACTGAACGAGACGTTTCCATGGGAGATGATAATGATTTGTTTATAAAAATTAAAACAATCAAACCTTTTGAACCCTACCTCACATATAAATACTTGTGATAATACTTGTAATATATTAATTGTGATAATATAATACGAGGTATATTTAATTCGGTTTAAGCTTTCATGCACGTCAGTCACTTTCTGCTAACTGCGAAACTAAGTTCACCTTGGGTAAATTCGGTGGATCGAGATCTCTGTCTATCTGATTCTGCATAAGAAGCCTCTGTATGGCATGCCCGAAGAGCTAAAGTCTTGGTAACACTGCCGACTAAAATGACGTCATAGTAGATTTGGCCAGTGACTGACGGGATTCTTCTTCGTTTTCTAATGTCCGGTAGAAACCTGACAATGTTGGTAAATTTGGTTCGACTGAATGTAATACATTGTTGGTTATTGAGGAATGTTCGACAAAAATAATAAATCTATGTATATTTACAGATAGTTGCCATCCACTTCTTATGAATTCAGGATAACTTATAGCGAGACTTTTGCAGCTGCAAAGTATGGTCGCTGATATCTGTGGATATCATCACCGGATCTTGGATTGGATTGGTGGATGGATTTCTTCTTGGAGATACTCCGTTAAGTACCTACTACCGAGTAGTAGTCTGAAGCTAATCAACAGGCCAGACAAAGGCCAAGACCTGAGTTGTTGTGTCTTTTGAATTTTACTCAGCTCTGAAAATTTCTACCAAGGTAGTCTGTCCAGTGCTAGGCCTAATTATACTTTAGGTTACATTATCCTTTCAATGTGATATGTTACACTGAAGTTGTAATATGAAGTTGTAATGTGTTTAAAGACTTCTAATCATTCAAATGATCACATCTATCTGTTTGTTGTTGTTGAGGTAAAGATAATCTATTCTTTATTGTACTAAAATGATGGAGTTTGATCCATTCACAATAATAAGTATACTATTTAGTTGATAGCGTAGTGACGATAGAACTGATAGATTCAAATCTAAAAATACAAGTACAAGTAGTAAGTGTACCTACCTAAATAAGAAATTTTGCACTATTTCTATAGTTATATTCTCACCTACCCTGCTTGTATTTCTAAGCCGGTTTTCTAATAGAAGTAAAAGAATAGACTACCTACCTTGACTAACTTATTGAGGAAATGAACATGAATATCCTGTTTCGCATAATTAACGTGCAACAGTGAAGCTGCATCTTTTCGAAATTTTTGTGTAGATTGGGTCACATACTTACTTAGAGAATTACTGAAATACACATATGGTGAGGAAATCAGTCAGATAGGAGATGCGTTCATTTAAAGTTATAATAACGTAGGTACTTAGTATAAGTATAATTGATGATCACGGATAGAAAAATCAAACAAGGGAAGGAATACGGAGATAGGAAATAGGAAATACAAAAGTAAATTTATTATTATTCTTGTAATACAACTGTTAGTAAAAGTAAATGTTGTAAATGTATTCATTTCAACATTTCATTGTTGGCTTTGAATAATGTACCAAATTCATTTCACTGTGTATTCATTTCATGTTTAATCTTTATTATAAGCGGAATATGTCAATTGAATAAGTTATACAAGCTATTTTTATAATAATGCAAGTAAATATTTATGATGACGATGAACGTAAAATGTAGGAAACGAAAATGGAAAAGAGTTCTCGTTTATGCTTACTTACTTATTGATATAAAGTAAGTACAACTAAATTATCATAGTAAAATTGTGCTTGATAATTCCATAGTGACTGACTTATGTTTAAATATGTATAACTGAAGTGAATGCATATAACTGTTAATATTCTGAAGTTTTAAAAAATTTAATAAAGATGAGAATGTAGTGTCTGAGGGTGGCATTCGCCTACCGGCGCATGGACCGAGCGGATGGCTCACAGGTGCGTGGACTCGGCTACACCTCGTAACGATATAATTGGTGTTTTATTGGATACCTAAGGCATCCTGTAGACCCTACAGGAATACAACAAAGAAATCGCAGGCGAAAACTAGGTCTTTCGTGTGACATACGTGCTGGTCTTTTTATTTTTAATTTTATTCAAATTTCATCTAACTTGTTGGAATGTCACGTTAGTGTCAGTAGATCAAAGCGGGGCATTGAACTGACCATCACTTGGACCTTTTGGTGTTCTTCTCTGTCGTCGTGTAGGAGGAGGAACATACGGCACTGGGTCACCTATCTCAGCAGACGTAGTATGGGGATTGTCATTATCATAGTGTGGTTCTGGGTGCTGCTCTTCTGGTGGGTTCACTTTATCTAGTGGGTCCATCTCTTCATCAATCGCTGATTGGGTAATATCTTCAGGTGAGTTAATAGGTTCTTCTTGTCCGTTGCTAATGTTTTGGTCTTCTTCCAGGCCGCTGGTGTTTATGGTTTGAGTTTCAGTGACATCATCAGTATCAGTATAACTTATAGGTTGGGTTGGATGTACGTTAGGATGTCCTGAGGATTTTGGTTTAACAGTCACTGGGTGAGTTGAGTAGTCTGGTTCGGGTTGTTCCTCAGGTTGTTTCTTAGGGTGTTTCTCAGGGTGTTTCTCTGGGTGTTTCTCTGGTTGTTTCGGTTTTTTATCGTTACCTCCAGGATCTTTGTGGTTTTTACCTCCTCCAGGCGGTTTCGAATGCTTTTTATTACCATCTGGATGTTTTGGTCGTTTTCCACCTCCCAATTCAGATCCTTCATTACATCGGGCTTTGCGTTTCCCGGTAGCCATGATTTCGTATTTAGAATGACTGTTTTGACGTTTCTTGTAGATAATATAGACAGTATGGGTATGTTTGTTGTAGGTGACAGAAGGCGTAGCGTGTTTGCTCTCTATCTCGACATGAACGTATTTGATATCCATACACGATGGTACCTGAAAATGACAGCAAGTATCAATCTGATCTAACAAATATAGAATCTTGATTCTGACTTATAAAGAACGAAAATGCTAGGTATAACATTAGGTACCTATACGCACATGGGATTGATTGGATAACGACGCATTTAGCATCCAACCCCTGACGTCTGTCTGACAGTTCTGACATCATGAGTCTAAATAAGTACGTAGCTGCACATATACCTCCCCTTTATTTTGGGGATATTGCTTAAATCAGTTATTGTCGGTGTTTGGTACCTACTCAGAGAAGCTGCTACCCAAGGATTGGTGCGTTCTCTTACCCACCCCTTCAGTGTCGTAGCTATCGTAGGGCCATTTTATTATATTATTATTATTTGGTGCTAAGGGGGCCCTCCAACCTAAGCCTTAAAAAGAGAGGAGCATATAAGAAAAAGAGAAATAAATTATAAAAGAAAATCTACCTATACTACGTGAAGAGAGGGGGTGGGGGCCCGATTTTTTCTCCATGCCCCGGGGCTCTTGTCCACCTAGCTACGCCACTGCACCTCTTACAACATGAAATTAAATTAGGGTCCTATTCTAAGCTGGAACTATCGTGGCCAAAGTACTTTGAAGGTCGGTATTGTCTCCTAACAGGTGGGTCTTAAAATGACCATGAGTAAGACAAAAATCATTATGAAATGCTGATGTCGCACTCGTACCGGTAAATGGTAACCCGTGCCTTTTACTCGATGAACTGTTTATTGTTTATTGTTTATTGCCTTATCATGTAGGTTTAACATTGTCAGATCTTAGGACTAGATATAGTTTTCGTACCAATACACATAATATACCCAGTAAGAGTGTTGCAACAGAGTAATACCTATAATAATCATTTAAAGTCGTTATTTATAAAATCATCAATAGAGTAAAAACACCCTTTCAACAAAAGCTTTGTTAATTTAGTTTTAAATAAATTCGTGCTGGTTATTATTTTCAGTTCGATTGGCAAAGCATTAAATAATTTAACGGCTTGATATCTACAGCAATGTTTCGCGACATTTAATTTCGGACAGAAAGGCATTTCGATGTTTTTCCTTCTTGTGGTAAGCCGGATAGTTGTTTGTTCTGCAGTTTCATAACGATACGGATGCTTGACGACGTCTACAAGAGTTACGAGAATGTAGAGGCTCGGAGCCGTTAGTATATTTAATTTTATAAAGTGCTGTTTTCACGACTCCCACTGTGGTATTCTGACCATGGTACGTATAGCTCAACTGTCGACATGCCTAGGATCGCGGGAAGTCGGTGCATGGATAGGGCCCAAATCGTTCTTCCTGGACGTATGGGAGAGGCCTATGTCCAGCAGTGGACTCATACAAGCTGTTAATGGTGATATTGTAGGTGGTACCTACTTTGGAATTCAATAATAAAATTCCAAAGAAATTATATTACCCTGGTCGAACAGCCTTTGCAAAGTATTCTATCTTTAGAGGTCAGTGGCTGCAAACATCTTTAACGATGATAATTATGGTTATAACACTTACGGGAAGGTCAACGCGTGTTTCTTTATCCCAGGATGCTATCCTCCCTTTACTTTGAGCAATCGTTGAGGTACCTCGGACATCTGATCCAAAGTCCCATATCATATTAGCCACTGCATGATGCAGTAGCTCCAACCACAGGCATAAAACACGTATTTGCATATTTGGTGACCATTAAATGAATTGGCGACAGAAAACGAGCAACACGCTGTTGAACGTAAATTTTAGTATTGACTAGCTATCTAAGTTTTTAGGGTTGCGTAGTCTTCGAAAGGAAACCTTCCAGAGAAACTTCGGTCTTATCACAAAACCGTGATAGAAATTATTTTTTTTACAAAATAAGCAATAGCCTAGATATATTTATCGATACGACGATCATGTATGAAGAATGTTATAAGAGTGAATAAAGCAAAAGAGGTATGCCAGGATTGTAGTTGATTTATCGAAATAAGCACGGAAGCCTCAAGAGGCCCGTTCTACTCGCACTTGTCCACTATTTGGTAAAATCAGTTGCGAGTAATTGAGCGTTGCGGTTAACCGATACGCTTGCCTACTTTGCAATAAACTATTTTTCTTTCTTTATTTCAAGTGAGTGAGATAACACAAAGAAGTAATAAGAAATGTCGTAATGTAATGTATTAAATATAACAGTCATCTAGTACCCATAACCAAGCTTCAAAATTGAGAGAGGAGTAAAACAAGGAGACCCTCTCTCGTCAAAGCTTTTTATTTCTGTACTCGAACACATTTTTAGATCATTGGATTGGGAAACGAAAGGTCTGAAAATTCAAGGAGATATCTATCGCACTTAAGATTCGCAGATGACATAGTGCTATTTTCTGAGAACCCAGCGGAAATGCAAGTCATGATAGAGTCACTATGCGAAAAAAGTAGACAAGTCGGCCTAGAAGTAAACAAGGATAAAACAAAGTTATTAACCAACAGACAAATTATACCTATGACTCTTCTATTTGTAAATCTTGAGTATGTAGAAGATTACATATACTTAGGACACATAATTTCCTTTAAAGCTTGTACAGAATTAGAAATAGAAAGACGAACAAAGAGTACGTGGAATAAGTACTGGTCAATGAAAGAGATATTTAAAGGCAACCTACCTATCAAATCGAAAACAAAAGCAATGGAAACGTGTCTACTCCCATGCCTAACTTACGCGTGCCAAACATGGCCGTTAACAGTGCAGAGCTTAGAGCGTATAAAAATATGTCAGAGAGGGTTAGAAAGAAGCTATTGTGGCCATAAATTAAAAGAAAAAATAAAAAACAGCTTTATAAGGCAGAAGACATGCCAAAAAAGTTCTTCAGCTTAAATGGAAGTGGGCAGGCATATTCAGCGAGTCGCAGACGAGAGATGGTCAAAAACTGTAACAAATTGGTATTCGATACATAAGAAGCGCAAGCCGGGAAAACCGTGTAAAACATGGAGTGATGACTTAGCCAGGATAGTACAAAACATGGAGTAGAGCCGCTAGAGATAGAGAAAGATGGAAGAAGCTGGAGGAGGCATTTACCGCTAAGTGCGGTCCTTACATAGATTAAAGAAATAAATATGAAATATACATACTTATAATATACCTACACAACAAAGTAAATAGTTATAGTTAATTATACATCTATACATATAAATAAAATTGAAGTGTCTGTTTGTAATATTAAAATAACCGCTTTTTACTACATGAATATGAATGTATATACGGTACATATACAAAACATACTTTTTTAAATTTTTGTCTGTCTGTCTGTTTGTTCTGGCTAATCTCTGGAACGGCTGGACCGATTTCGACGGGACTTTCACTGGCAGATAGCTAATGTAATAAGGAGTAACTTAGACTACTTTTTATCCCGAAAAATAACGGGAACGGGATAAATCTGCCACGCGAGCGAAGCTGCGAGTGGCCGCTATTTTATGCCGTATAACGCCATCTGTTGGCACGTCGAGTATTACTTCAGTACGCGGGCGAAGCTGCCATCGGCCTCTATTTTATGCCGTATACTCTCTATTAACGCCATCTGTTGGCGACGCCGAGTACTACTTTAATACGTAATATTAGGTTTATTAAAAGTTTTAAACAGAAGCTTAAAACGTTTCTTATATAAGCCCCAATACAGCATGGCAACATGAATGCCAATATATCTCTTATCTAAGCACTTATGTTTTATATTTTTTTTTTTATATATTTATTTTATTATTATTATTATTTTTTTATGATAGTATATGAAATAGTAAGTATGGTTTTTTGATCGCAATGTTTTTTATTATACTTCTTAATTTTATTTGTGAATACCTACCCTAACAGAGTACGCTAATCTACATCTTATCTAACATTCAAACAGTTTTCTCTGATACCTACTTTACTTTATTTTTAATTTTCTTTCTGTATATAAACGTGTTGTTGTTGTTTTTTTTACTCTCTCCCTGGTTTCAGCTGAAAATCAGCGTTGAGTGGTTGTACACCCAATATTAATGCTGAGCTGAACACCATTTTAGCATAGGGACCTACTGCTGACACATGAGCCGATGGGGATACATTTCTTTTTTTTCTATTTTACTAATGTTATGTAATAGAATCTGCCTACCTACCTGTTTATCAAGTCGGGCTTGTGTGTGTTTGCCTTTGCTAAATATTGTGAATTTGCCTATGCTAAATAAACGTATATTCTATTCTATTCTACTTTAGTTATTTTATAATGTCTACAATCATCAGTAGGTACTTACGTACTAGCGCCACCGTGCGTCTTTATTTTATCATATTTTACACGAAAATCCCAAAAATTCAAAGATTTGTAAGTAAACATGTTTACCGCCCAACGAAGTGGGCACGGGTCAGCTAGTAGAATAATATTTTAAGTTGTAGAATAAGTGTAGCATTTAAGTTAAAAAAAACCTGTTTTGTAAGGTTTTAGACCTTAATGCTTATATTATTTATTATTATTATTATTTGTGGGTCCATTTCTTCAGCTGATTGGGTGATATCTTCAGGTAAGTTGATAGGTAGATCTTCTTGTCCGTTGCTAAAGTTTTGGTCTTCAGTCACTGGGTGATTTGAGTGGTCTGGTTCGGGTTGTTCCTCAGGGTGTTTCGTAGGGTGTTTCTCAGGGTGTTTCGGTTTTTTATCGTTACCTTCAGGATGTTTGTGATTTTTACCTTCTCCAGGCGGTTTCGAATGCTTTTTATTACCATCTGGATCTTTCGGTCGTTTTCCACCTCCCAATTCAGATCCTTTATTACATCGGGCTTTGCGTTTCCCGGTAGCCATGATTTCGTATTTAGAATGACTGTTTTGACGTTTCTTGTAGATAATATAGACAGTATGGGTATGTTTGTTGAAGGTGACAGAAGGCGTAGCGTGTTTGCTCTCTATCTCAACATGAACGTATTTGATATCCATACACGATGGTACCTGAAAATGACAGAAAGTATCACTCTAATCTAACAAATATAGAATCTTAGTTTTGACTTATACACAACGCTCAGCCGCTAGTCGAAAAGATTTGCAAACTTTTTGTATTCGCATATGGGATTGATTGGATAACGACGTATTTAGCATCCAACCCCTGACTTCTGTCTGACAGTTCTGACATCATGAGTCGAAATAAGTACGTAGCTGCACATATACCTCCCCTTTGCTTTGGGGTTATTGCTAAAGTTACCACACTTGGCGGTTATTGTCGGTGTTTGGTACTCAGAGAAGCTGCTACCCAAGGATTGGTGCGTTCTCTTACCCACCCCTTCAGTGTCGTAGCTATCGTAGGGCCATTTTATTATATTATTATTATTTGGTGCTAAGGGGGCCCTCCAACCTAAGCCTTGAAAAGAGAGAAGCATAAAAGAAAAAGAGAAATAAATTATAAAAGAAAATCTACCTATACCACGTGAAGAGAGGAGGTGGGGGCCCGATTTTTTCTCTATGCCCCGGGGCTCTTGTCCACCTAGCTACGCCACTGCACCTCTTAAACATGAAATTAAATTAGGGTCCTATTCTAAGCTGGAACTACCGTGGCCAAGGTTTACTTTGACGGTCGGTATTGTCTCCTTACAGGTGGGTCTTAAAATGACCATGAGTAAGACGAAAATCATTATCAAATGCTGATGTCGCACCCGTACCGGTAAATGGTAACCCGTGCCTCTTACTCGATAAACTGTCGACATTCCTAGGATCGCGGGAAGTCGGTGCATGGATAGGGCCCAAATCGTTCTTCCTGGACGTATGGGAGAGGCCTATGTCCAGCAGTGGACTCATACAAGCTGTTAATGGTGATAATGTAGGTGGTACTTACTTTGGAATTCAATAATAAAATTCCAAAGAAATTATATTATCCTGGTCGAACAGCCTTTGCAAAGTATTCTATCTTTAGAGGTCAGTGGCTGCAAACATCTTTAACGATGATAATTATGGTTATAACACTTACAGGAAGGTCAACGCGTGTTTCTTTATCCCAGGATGCTATCCTCCCTCTACTTTGAGCAATCGTTGAGGTACCTCGGACATCTGATCCAAAGTCCCATATCATATTAGCCACCGCATGATGCAGTAGCTCCAACCACAGGCATAAAACACGTATTTGCATATTTGGTAATCATTAAATGAATTGGCGACAGAAAACGAGCAACACGCTGTTGAACGTAAATTTTAGTATTGACTAGCTATCTAAGTTTTTAGGGTTGCGTAGTCTTCGAAAGGAAACCTTCCAGAGAAACCGGTCTTACCGCAAAACCGTGATAGAAGTTATTTTTTTTTACAAAATAAGCAATAGCCTAGATATATTTATCGATACGACGATCATGTATGAAGAATGTTATGAGAGTGAGTAAAGCAAAAGAGGTATGCCAGGATCGTAGCAAGTGGAAATCTGTAGTCCCTGCTTACCCCAATGGGAAACAGGCGTGATTTTATGTATGTGTGTATTTAGCTATTCTATTTTTTTTTTTTAATTAGGACTGCGGGTAGTCCATGGATGGAAAGGGCACAGAGTCGTTTATCTGGAAACGTAGGGGAGGCCTATGTCCAGCGGTGGACTTCTACAGGCTGATGATGAATCTTTGACCAGAGGTCTAATTTTCGCAACAAAATATCATTAAATTCAAGTTTTGATCGAGTCGATCTCCAAATGATATTCTTCGAAACCTGCTTTTCAGACTGGTCCAACTTTGACAACCTTTTATTTTCAATCTCGTTTCAGCTCCAAAATAATAACTTTGGCCCTCTGATAAAGACAACGCACAGCCTAAACCACTTTGAGTTTTCAGACTATATTTGTCTTGGTGCGTAGGGTTGTATTAAGAAAAGAATTTTTGAAATTCAACCTTAGATTTATCCTCTAAATTTACCCTTTATGTGAAAACTAGCGGCCGCTCGCAGCTTCGCCTGCGTGGCTGTTTTTCCCGTTCCCGTTATTTTTTCGGGATAAAATCATAGTAGCTTTATGCATGCAAAGTCTCAGTCCGATCGCTTTAAAATTGACAAAGTTTCACCCCCCTATTTTATCCCCTTGGGGGTAGAATTAATCAAAATCCTTTCTTAGCGGATGCCTACGTCATAACATCTACCTGCATGCCAAATTTCAGCCCGATCCGTCCAGTGGTTTGGCCTGTGCGTTGATAGATCACTATGTCAGTCAGTCAGTCACCTTTGAGTTATATATATTTAAGATATATTCAAGCGGACGAACTCGCGCCTGTCACTTCACTGGTACCTATATAATGATAATACATAAGTATTGGTATAAACTATCCCTTAGTTGGATGTTTTCAGTTCACGATTTAAAGAATTTTGATCTTTTGCGATACATTTCATTCATAAAAGTCGTTTTTTTAAATACATATCTTTTGGATGATTAAGTGTCAGTTTACCTTAGTGCGGGTCTACTACTACTAAATCTATACTAATATCATAAAGATGTAAAGTTTGAGAGTTTGTGAGGTTGTAGGAGATAATCTCTGGATCTACTGAACCTATTTTGAAAATTAGAAAGATAGAAAGCCAGGTTATTTGTGAGTGTCATGAACTATATATTAACCCGAAAAATGAAAAGTTAAAATGTTTATAGCCCAACGAAGTAGGTACGGTCAGCTAGTAATTTATCGAAATAAGCACGGAAACCTCAAGAGGCCCGTTCTACTCGCACTTGTCCACTATTTGGTAAAATCAGTTGCGAGTAATTGAGCGTTGCGGTTAACCGATACGCTTGCCTACTTTGCAATAAACTATTTTTCTTTCTTTATTTCAAGTGAGTGAGATAACACAAAGTAGTAAGAAATGTTGTGTTCCGATTTAAAGGGTATGGGTGCGGGTGCAAACAGGCACATGATACTTAACAATTGTGTAACGCTCTTAAGTAATGGCCACATCCTTAGAGGGCATGTTCTGTGAGGTAATGCAATCTTATCATAATCAACATCCTTTAGAAGTCCACTGCTGGACATAGGCCTAGGACATAGGACGTTTCCAGGAAGAACGATTTGAGCCTTTTCTATCTATCGACTTCCCGCGATCAACAATGTCGTTCCATAACCACACAAAAAATTACATGACGACTGATGTGGCGCGGCGGGCGAATGTCCGCCTGCGACGCAGGAGGTTGCGGGTTCAATTCCCGCCTTGGGATAATGTTTGTACGACCTGCAAATATTTATTCCGGATGTTCTGGATATTTTCTATGTACATATTATAATAAACAATATCTATGTATGTAATGTATTGTATTAAGTACCTATATCAGTCATCTTTTACCAATAACACAAGCTCTGCTTAGCTTGGGGCTAGATGATTCTGCGTAGATTGCCCAGCTATTATTAGTAGCAGCGATATAATTATAACTTTTTCGTAAAAAAATGAGAGGGAATATTCATAACTGTAAAACTAGTTCGAGGTTTAAACCCCCTGTCAATAATTTTTTCCTTCATACTTTTTTCATATAGTTTTTTTGGCGTTTTTTGTTGTAAATGCCGCTCATTTTGCGGCAGCGTCGGCGGAAGTAATGCAATGCATGTATTTATTATATCAATGCATATGTTATTATCATGCTTCGTCATTATCCGCAGTGAATTTTGTTTTTTTTATGCTACTACTGGTAGAACAAGCATTTGGCCCATCTGATGTTAAGTGATTTCCATCACCTAACTAAGCATTGCCACACACTGCAACGCATTGTCACACACGTTAGGTACGTGCCCTACGACGCAAAACCCTGCGTCCACCAGCATGTGGCATACTGGTGTTAAGCCTGATTTTCCTGTAATTTCACCGGCACCCACACGTCAAACCGAAACACAGCAATGCGAGCATCAGGGGTAGAAAGGTAAGGGGGTAGTACTTCCCCGGACGATCCCTTTCATAAAGAGCTCTACTACTACTAAAACACACTATTACTACAGGTATTCTTCGTATTTTGAAGGGTTTTCTGTAGACGCCACGTTCTGTAATAAATTGGTTATCGCAGAGTCAATGCAAGTCTATTTTTTCCACATAACTGAAAAAAAAACATTTTCAACCCTATTTCACTCCATAGTCCTTGATATTACCCAGGGAAAATCTAAATTGAATGATAAACATCGCGTGTCAATTCCCATTAAACTCCGCTACATAAATAACGTCCGCTCCCTCCTCGGGTCGAAGCACTACTGACATGATTAGTTGAATGTTTTGACAGCAGCGCCATCTCGCGTGATCTATGCGCTTTTAACGTAGAGTAAAGTATGATAGTAAAGTATTTCTATCTTGTTTGGTGGTTTAAGCTTAAACCAAAAAAGAATCTATCTATGCTCAATTAGTAGTAGCTCTGCCTTCTGTGCTGTCAAAGTCAAAGAGCATTTATTCAGTAATATCCGCAGGGATCATCTTGAAACGTCTTAAATCTAAGTAAATCTAAGCGCCAGTTCCTCGCGACCTGCAGGTTGTGGGTTCGATCTCCACCGAGAACAAACATCTATCTGATGAATCTAAATATGTAGTAATAATGCTGGACAATCCACACAGCATCATGTAGCCCCAAGCTAAGCAGAGCTTGTGTTATGGGTACTAGATGATTGATATCCCTAATACAATACATTACATGCATAGATATTTTTTATTATGCATGGAAAATACCCAGAACACCCAGAATAAATATTTGCAGATCGTACAAACATTTATCCCAAGGCGAGAATCGAACTCGCAACCTCCTGCGTCGCAGGCGGAATTTCGCCCGCCGCACCACATCAGTCGTCAAAATGTTTTCTCTGTCTGGGTGTTATATCGTCGTATGTACTCGTATTTACAATAAGAAAACGTATATCAGTATTCTATCAGTCGTCTGGTTCCCATAGTACAAAGCTATGCTTATTTTGGGCTAGATGATCATCATCTTTCTGCCCTTATCCCACACTAAGTGGGGTCGCTAGATGATGTTGGTTAAAAATGTCTACAAATATTTATTGATTTATTCTTAAACTGAAGAATAATACTGGTAGTTTAGTGATTTGGTGACTGTAGGGCAGTCGACTTGTCCATGACACTATCTGCTAAGTACTCTTATCGTATAACGAATCACGTCTACTTAAGATTCTTAATTCTCTTCCCAAATTACGTTGAAATCTAATTGAATAATCCTTCTTACAAAGTTTCTTCTTTTTCAGGTAAATTCCTATAGATGTCGCGTCGGGCACCAAGTTTTTAATGAGCTACCGGTGTCACAGTGAGTAAAGCATGGCTGGGTTGCTTCAACATTTTTTGAATACGCCTTGCTGATGGAACAATCAGGTGGCCTTCCTGATGTGACGTGGTAACCATCACCTATAACAGGAAAACATCATTACTTCGCCGGTGAGGTTTGTTAGGAGCGTGCCCTACGCTCCACATCCATCAACCTGATGCATACTAATATGACTTTGACTAACTTTAAAGACTAGCTTCAGTAACTTTACAGCTCAGTTGGTAATAGCTTCAGTGGTTGTAGGTATTGTATTCTTATTATTCATATTAAAAACAGTATATATGGTTCCCAGTACAAATTTGGCATAGTTTGGGGCTAGATGGCGTGGTGGGTAATATCCGTAAGCATTGATTAACATTTATTTATTTTTGTTACATATTTTACCCACTTAGATCCCGATATCTTTACATTCCACTGACAATTTTTTTTTCTTACCAGCAAGCTTTTTTAGTGCAATCGTCGGCCAACCACCAAATTCTATTACAAAGCGGTTTTAAAAAAGAAAAAAGAAATGGCATTACGATTTTAATCCCCATGCATGGTAGATAACCCCTTAAATTTCTTAAAGTTTTTACTTGAGATTCTTTGAATGTCTAATAGGAGTAGTCAAAGGTTAGTCCAAACATAACATTTGCTACTTATCCACATTTTGCAGTATTTGTAATTCCACGTGACAGGTTGCAAGTCCATCACCGCTGCTAGAATACAAACTAAAGGCCATTGACAAATCTACGCTTGCTTTGTGAAAACGAGGAAGTGTAAGGTCATTCTTAAAATGAGTGTGGTAGCTGTTCTAAAAACACTGTTGCATAAAGGCTGCCAAGATAATTTGGCGAACTTTAATGAGATGTCCTGTGGTCCTAAGTTTGGGAATTTCTTTCGGAATACGGTAAGGTGGCATCTGGTTTTTATAATGTCATTGATTTTGGATTTTATTATCTGTGGTTAACGGTCTAATTAAAAACGAGGTTTATCTTAGGGACTATCAATAAACTCCGATTTAGCTCAAGATTAAAAATAAACGTTTTACCTTCACTATGTGAATCGTTTGGGGGGAAAATACCAAAACTGTTTTTCTATATTAATAATATAATATTAATAATATTATGAAGAGGAAAGATTTGATTGTTTGTTTGTTTGCATTGAATAGGCTCCGAAACTACTGGACCGATTTGAAAAATTCTTTCACCGTTGGGAAGCTACACTACCCCCGAGTGATATAGGATATATTATATTAAAAAAAAATAGAGATCCTTACTCAAATCTTACTAGAGAACTATTGTTTTATAGTTTTTGAAAAATGCAAAGCCGGGATGAACACAGAACAAGCATCTCTGTTGATCACAAAAGTGTTTGTACGATCCCCCACAGGATCGAACCTACAACCAGACTTACTAACTGTGCTGAAAGCCAGTCAAAATGTAGTCATTGACTAAACCACATAAATTAAGGGTTTTTCTGTAAAACCTCTAATTAAGCTGTTCAGTTGTAGCAAAAATCGTTTGCTTAAACAAAAGTTTTGTACAAAACACGGTTCCTTTTATTGTTTTTAAAATGCAAGTGTACAAAACATCAAGGGTGGATTTTTAGTAATAATTCACTGGGGATCTTGGGGGATTTAATTAACGATTATAACTCGAAAACTTGGGGTTGTAATGTTGTTTTCCTTGGGGAGTGATTTATGGCAGGGTGCTTTTTATTTAGCAGGAATATTTAAATAAAAGTCTGGGTCCTTAAAGTACAATCAAAAACTGATGATAATCGTCTTATAAACGTACAATAGCTAGTCAAAGTCAAAAGGCCATTAGTCCATAGAATAAAAAAAACCGGCTAAGTGCAAGTCGGACTCGCGCACGATGGGTTCCGTACCTTTATCTATAATAAAATAACACAACACACGTAGTTACTTTGCATATACTTTTATCTGATTTCATTTTATTTAGCTACTCACGTTTACCAAAATATTAAACTATTTACATTTAGCGTAAACGTGATAATAGCGACTTATTTGTCCTTGTGCAAGATGTTAAATGTAATTATCTTCCTAAATGCATTTAGGGGCTTGCTAAGTACATTTAGTGATCGTTGTGCAAGAGGGCCTAGGTTTCATTGCAATCGCTCTTTCAAGAAGTTTCTTAAGACTAATCCAAGGAGTTATTGCGGTTGAAGTGCGGAAATACCTAAACGCTAGCAAAGTAGAGAATATAATATTCAAAGCTATTTCAAAATGACAGTAGAAATAAAGCATCTAGTCTTGTTTCCTTAAAAATTGTGACCGCTCTCTAGCGGCCGTTAGTTATTGGCCGCAATTTGACATCGCAGTAGTGTTATTTGTTAGCAAGTTGTATAAAAAGATTGTATTTATGGTCGGTATGTTTTTTTATACTTGGTGCTCATGGAACATGCTTATAGCCTGCCTGAGGTTAATTGGTAACTATCGCCCATAAGTGTTATTTGGCAGGTCACGTACGTTAGAATTGTACCCTATTATGATGCAAAACCCTATTATTTATTTATTTATTGAATATAATTAGAACGGTTTAAGAAACCAATTACGCTACTTTTTGGTTGGTGGGTAGAAGTGTAAACATACCTAGAACTTGCTCAGTAATATAATAAGTAAAATAAAATATAAAAGGGCTATTTTTTTAAATAGCTTTATGTGTAAAAACTTATAACAAGTCAACTACTTCACCTGCCATAATCAACATCTCCATATCAAGTATTTTCGCAAAAATCTGTGGCACAACACTGCACTGGACACAACATGGCAGATTCAAGCATATCCGAGGTAATCGCATCACTGCATGATCGGATGACTCAATTCGAGAGTGAGCTGCAGAAGTCATCCTCTCCCACTACTGTAGAGGCCATAGCAGCAGACTATGCTGCCTTCAAAACATTTACACTTGCGGCACTCAAGGCTCTTCAGCAGCAAGTGGAGTTTCTTGTGCGTGAGGTAGACCAGCAGGAAATGCGCAGCCGACGCAAAATTCTTTTGCTTCATGGTGTCCCCGAAGACAGTAAAGAAAACCCAGCTGAAGTGGTAACAAAGGCTGTGAACACCAACTTGAAAATCTCAGGTTTCACTTCTTCGCATATTAGCCGGTGCCACAGGATGGGACGAGCCTCAGGCGCCGACAGGCCTAGGCCACTGCTGGTTAAGGTTCGTGATACCGCAATGAGAGACCAGGTTTGGTTTGCGAAAACCAATCTTAAAGGTACTAACATAACACTTTCCGAATTTCTGACCAAGCCTAGGCATGTCGCTTTCATGGCTGCGAGAGAGCGCTTCGGCATAAAAAACTGCTGGACGCGAGATGGCCTTGTCCATGTGATCGGACCGGACGGCGCGCGTCATCGCATCTGTAGTATCGGTGAGCTAAACAAATTGATGCCTCCGGCTACTCGAAGACCGCCGACAGCGGCCCCGTCCTTAGCCCGGGGTGTGACGATCCCCGCTAAAGAACCTAGAGCTCCATCGGCAAGGCGGGCAGGCACATCCGCTAGCAAGAAATGAATCTGCTCTTTTGCACTCGCTCCTTATGCGTATGCGCCCTGTAGGCATAGTATGGGTAGCTTTAGGTACTTGTTTTTCATTTTGATTGGTAATTGGCCACTCTAAATCTTATTCACACCCGCAAATTGTATTTCTAAATCCACAAATAATTCTTTCAACAACAATTTTTGCTATGTATTGTCAATTGTCATGTCATGTCCTAACAAACTGTCACCAAAAAAACGTAACAGACATTACGATGTCACTGTCATGTCACTTTAGTTCATTCTTACCCGCTCATGTTTTTTTTTTTTTTTCTCTTTTCTCTTTGATTCCTTTTTTAGAATGTCCAGTGCAATTTTCTCGTTTTTTTTTTTTTTTCTTTTCGCTCCTTGTATTTGTTTAGTTTTTGTGAAACTTAATACCCAGTCTGAAAGTTGTGCCCAGATATATCCAGCTGGCAGATGGAGTAGTATTACATTGATTTTGATAAATATTTTTTTAGTTTTATATGCATAATTAGATTTATTTGTTTAAAATATTAGCTTTATCATATTTATTTTATATACTTAGTATTTACTATGATGCAACCTGTGTACGATTCCAGTGACGATGACTTCCATTCAATCTCATCAGATAACGCGAGCAGTGATGATAGCTTTAAGAGTATGCCTTCCCTGTCGGATACACTGACGGCAAATTTTCTCCATATATCCAACAGCTTCAATGTAATCCATATAAACGCCCAGAGTATTCCGGCTCATTATCCAGATATGCTGGCTTCTTTCGATATTAAAAACCTTCACGCTATATTAGTCTCCGAATCTTTCCTTAAACCCTGTCTTCCCTCTACCTCGTATTCTCTTCCTGGATTCATTCTGATCCGTAATGATCGTACTGGTAGTGGCGGTGGCGGTGTAGCTATTTATTTGCGTGCTAATATTCCCTTCTCCGTTGTAAGTGTATCTGCACAGCCACCACCACTCAATGCAGGCGAACACCTATTTATTGAAATCTTGCTGTCTCACTCTAAAGTCCTTCTGGGAGTTTATTACAGTCATTCCTTGCGCGTCAATTTTTTCTCATCTTTTGAAAAGCTCCTAGAGGATCTTTTGCCAGCGTATAAACATACCATTATTATGGGAGATTTCAATACGTGCCTTGTCAAGCGTGATCACCGGTCTTTACAGCTCGAAACCATTATAAAATCCAGCAGCATGCATATTCTCCCTCTAAATACAACACACCACTTTCCTAATTGTACCCCTTCTCTTCTTGATTTAATGTTTGTTTCTTCTCTTCAACATGTGTCCAAGTATGGTCAATGTTCTGCTGATGCTTTTTCCTATCATGATCTTGTTTTTCTATCATATAAAATTCGTCCTCCCAAGCCCAAGCCTAAAGTCCTTATGCAGCGTAATTTTGGTGCCATTGATGTGGAAAGATTAAAACTAGATGCCCAGGAGGCAGATTGGTCATTGGTTATAGAGGCTACCACTACTGACGACAAAGTTAGCCACTTTAATGCTATTATCACGCAGCTTTTCAACGTTCACGCTCCAATTCGAGCAGTCAAGATGAAGCACCTACCAGCTCCGTGGCTCACCGATGAAATTCGCGAGCTGATGAAACGTAAAGTTGCGTCCAAAATAAGATTTAAACTTAATGCTAGTGATGACAACAGAGATAAATATTACCGTGCTCGGAATCACTGCAATATGGTGTGTAGGGATGCGCAGCGCCGCCATATTCATGCCTCTGTATCCAATAAAGATCCAGCAAAGGTCTGGAAATTTCTGAGATCACTTGGTGTTGGCAATACTCGTAATGACTCAATCTCAAAAGACCTAGATCTTGACTCTCTGAATAAACACTTTTCATCTTCTACCAACATTGATTTAATTGATAAAACTAGTACACTTCTTTTTCTTTCTTCTTTGCCAACTCCTGATTATCCTTGTTTTAATTTTAGTCAGTTCACCGCATGTGATGTTAGGAGGAGCATGTTGTCAATTACGTCTAACGCTATGGGAGGTGACAACATAGGTCGCAACATGCTAGTTCCAATCATCGACGAAGTACTTCCTATCATCTGTCACATCTTGAATTTTTCCACTTCATCCAGCTCTGTTCCCTGCATGTGGAAAGAAGCGCTAATAATTCCTCTTCCTAAGAAATCTAAGCCTGTTACCCTTTCCGATTATCGTCCGATTTCCATACTTCCATTCCTTTCCAAAGTCCTTGAGCGTCTTGTCCATAACCAGCTCAGTTCCTTCCTTATCACAAATAACCTTCTTAATCCCCTTCAATCCGGTTTCCGACCTGGTCATAGTACTGTAACCGCACTCGTAAAAATTACTGACGATGTACGATCAGGTATGGAAAACGGACATCTAACTATACTAACTTTACTTGATTTTAGTAATGCCTTTAACACTGTTGATTTCGACATTTTACTAAGTTTACTTCGCTCCATTAATATATCTTCATCGGTGACTGACTGGTTCCACAGCTATTTGCACGGGCGCCGGCAGCGAGTACGCGTTGACGATTCCTTTTCGTCTTGGTGCTGTACATCTGCTGGTGTTCCGCAAGGTGGTGTTTTGTCTCCACTTTTATTTGCACTTTTCATAAATTCTATTTCTCATCAACTCACTTCTTCCTACCACCTTTATGCGGATGATCTACAAATTTATACACAGGCTCCTCTTGGTGAATTATCTCATGCAGTTTCCAGCATCAACGACAACCTGGTTAAAATTAACAGCTGGAGTAAGGCATATGGCTTAGATGTTAATCCTACCAAGACGCAAGTCATCATATTAGGCAGCTCCCGCACAATTTCAAAGATAGACTACCAAGTACTACCATTAGTGCAATTTAACGGCGTTACTGTTCCTTACAGTAAAACCGTTAAAAACTTAGGAATATACATGGATAGCTGTATGTCATGGAATTCGCAACTTGAATCCGTGAGTCGGAAATTGTTTGCTTCAGCCGGCTCGCTTAGAAGGTTACGAAATTTTCTACCAACTGCTACCAAAATTGCGCTTGCACAGGCTCTTCTTCTCCCAGTCTTAGATTATGCCGACTCCTGCTACCTGGATCTTACGGAGGAAAAGCTCGATAAGCTTGAGCGGCTTCAAAATGTCTGCATAAGATTTATTTTTGGTCTTCGTAAGTATGACCATGTATCTGAGTTTCGTGCAAAGCTCAAGTGGCTTCCTATTCGGCATCGCCGGAATACTCACATCCTTTCCCTCCTACACAACATCCTCTACAACCCTTCCACTCCCAGTTATCTGAAGGAACGTTTCGATTTCTTACACTGTGATAATTCTAGAACACTTCGTTCATCAGAAAACCTCCTCCTTAAAACTCCTGTGCATAGAACTAGTTTCTATGCAGACTCCTTCTCCGTCCAGGCTGTTCGCTTATGGAACACATTGCCTGTGTCTATAAGGCAGTCATCGTCTTTAGCCGTATTTAAAGCTAAAGTTAAAAACGCATATCTTACGGAATCTTCATAAATCGTGTCACTGACATTTCGTATACTTATACGTATGTAGGTATATTTATGTATTTTATAGGTATTTATAATAATGTAGGTATGCTTTTTAATATGTATTTATTTAATAATTTGTATGTAAGTAAATATTTTTATGTATGTGTGTTTAAGTTTTATTTATTTCTTTTTACTACTTATTGCTATTTTAAGTGCACCCCAGCCAACCCTCTTATTTTTAAATTCTCTCCATCCAAAGGTTGTCTGGAAGAGATCGCTCTTTAGCGATAAGACCGCCCATTGTACATTATCTATTATTAAATACTATTGTTTCTTTGTTTTATTCTCTAGCTTGTAAGGTGTACAATAAAGAATTTTCATTCATTCATTCATTCATACGCTAATTATTAAATTAAAAAACAGAACAGAAATTATTACAAATGTACACAAAATTAAATAATAAAAAAGTCAAATTGTTACAAAAAAAATAAAAGAATAATAATTAAAAGATGTCAAATGAGTAAAAAGCATTGAGAAAAATAATAATAAAAAACAAAAATGATATATATAACTAGTCATTGATAATTTACTTCATTATATCTGCCTCGCAGTACTTTAGGCATTCAGACAACAATTTCGTCCAGCTGTCAGCTGTTATGATGGTATTCCATAGTGCAGTATACCTAATTCACCATGGTCTTACCATAGTCATAGTTGGTCAGCATTGGAATTATTCAAGCTGATATTTATGAACATATCCACCACATTCTAGGCTGAGTCGCGAGGAACTGTCGCTTAAATTCACCTAGATTTAAGACGTTTCAATATAATCCCTGCGGGTTTTACTGAGTAAATGCTTTTTGACTTTTCGACTTTCGATGATGCAAAATCCGTTGTATTTATGATGTGATTGTTACCGTCATAAGATGGTAACGCTTTTTAGAAAATGGCATCGGTGCGACCGGACGTTTAGTATCCAATGTCGCCTGTTTTATGTCGTTTTGTGTTAAACTGTCAAACCATTGGCAATTTTCTCTTTTAGTATTGGGAAATAGATTGAACTGCAAAACCAATCCCCTTTAAAGGTTTGTTAAATGTAGAGTCTTACAGCTCAGTTGTTAGTAGCTCTGTTTTCTAAGCTATATGCTGTGGGTTCGTTCTCCACCGCGGTCAAATCTATGTAATGACCTCGGTTTTTGAATTTGTGAATTTAATTCTATTTTCTATTAAGAGAACACCGGTGGTCTAGTGTGCGTGACTCCGCCTTCTGGTCCTAAGGTTGTGGGTTCGAACCCGGTCGTTCACCAATGGGTTTTTCCGTTCGAAAAATATATGTGCGCAATTCCAGTGCTCTCAAACGGTGGAAGAAAACATCGTGAGGATACCAGTTAGTGTTCTAGCAGTGGCGATGGGCTTGCAATCTGTCTCGTATGGAATACTAACTACTGCAAAAGTGGGTATGTACCAAATGTTCCATCTGAACATACCTCTGACTAACCCCTTAGATATCTTCGAAGAATCTCGAGTAGGTACTTGGTACTAAGAGATCGGAGATCTACCGTGATTGGGTATTAAAATTACACCAATTGCGCCATGGAAACTGTCAAATATATGTGATTTTCATTGCATTTGTGAGCTTAAGATATTCTTGACTACCAAACCAAACTACTAAAGATACATTTTAACATAAATTCAGTATGATATATAAATTCACGCCTTGAATTAATCCGTTGAATAAATAACTTGAACTTAACTATACACTAACGTAAGTTAGGTACCTACCTACGAGTATTAGGTTACTAACTTAGGTACAGGCAACCTAAAACGAAACGATCGCAAACCTCAGTCTGAACTTGTCCACTTGTCTAAGATACTTTTCAACATATTTTTCTAGGGTACTCCATCCATTGATTTTCAGTCATTAGCACAAAGTCGTTGATTCATTGAAGGTTTTAAACACTTTGTCATTGTATTGCGTGATCGCTATTTCAGAATTTTGTTTCCCCAGTTAGTTTTTAGGGTTTCGTTTGCGTTTGTAGTTTTTAAGGTGTCGTTAGAGAGTTAACATTTTCAGAGATGATGTATTTCTTTTGCCGCTATAACAACAAATACTAAAAAACAGAATAAAATAAATATTTAAGGGGACTCTCATGCAACAAACGTGATTTTTTTGCCGTCTTTCTTTAGATTATGGTACGAAACCCTTCGTGCGCGAGTCTGACTCGCGCTTGGCCGTTTTTTTTAGCACCTACTCGTTTTTCTTGCACTTCATCTTCTTTCTTGCAGACCATCTGTTGCATCAGGTGGTAAAAAATATGTAGGTACTTATGAAGAAAGTGATGGATAGAATAAAAAGATGAAATGATAATAAAATATTATTTTTATTTTTTTATAATGAGCGTTAACTTTTTTAATGTCGTTTAATTTTTATCACTGACTGTACCTACTTCTCAAAGTAATTCCCCAAATTTATCGCTACAATTTAAGCTTGTTTTACAAGAGAATTTCTTTTTACGAGTGCTGAAGTGTGGGGTCTGGGGGTCTGCGACAACTTTTTAATAGACTTAATTATGAAAGGGCGTTGACGGCGTATCGATTTTTATTAACAAGACTAGAAACCGTTGCAGCATCTTGGACCTGTACGAAACTTAAAAAAAACCGGCTATGTGCGAGTCGTGCTCGCGCACGAAGGGTTCCGTACCATTATCTATAATAAAAACGGCAAAAAATCACGTTATATGAGAGAGACGCGCACGGGTTTATGAGATACAGCCTTATGACAGACGGACAGACAAACAGACAGACAACGGAGTCGTAGTAATAGGTACCCTTTAGGTAGGTATGAAGTAGAAGTACTCTAGATTTTACACAGGTAGTAAGTGTGAAATATAGAGTACATTTTAGCAACAAAATCTCGAGTTGCGGTCGCGCTAACCAGCCGTCGCTTAAGAATATTTTTAGCGAAGCTGTCGGCGAGTCTTTGTTCCAGCCCTTCCGCACGCAAATGTACTAATTAGTATAATTTGCAGGAGACGGGCTCGTTAGAACTAGGACGAGTGTTGCCAGTGACGGCGGATAGCGATAAATTAAGCGAGTAAACAAGAAAATAAAGGATATAGCACGAATCGATATTTTCTGTCATATTTGATATTTGACAATTCATCAGTAACAAACAACGATTTAATCTTATTTTTTTATATTTAGATCTCAGATAAACGACCCACAGATATACTAAACATTAGCACTAAGTCTTCATTTGACAGAACGAGATAGATTTTTGGCACTGCCATATTAGCACAGGAAGATATAAAGAGATATCTTTATATTGCACGAGATAACGAGTAGACAAAATTTTGTCGCGTTGCACGTCTTAGCCGGGCTGATCATGAGTGGTTACCATCATCTTTAACAAAGCATTACCTCGCAGGTCACATTATGAGGCATACAGGTGTTAAGCCTCATGTGCCTGTACTGGCACCAAGACCTTTTAGCCAGAACACAGCAACGCAGCAAATAATATAAATTTAGACTATCAAATTCTGGTTTCAATTTAGTCTAGACGAGAATTGGGCCTCAGAACTCAGTCATTTATAAATCAATTCAGTAAATTATTTATTTCAAAAACCCTTCAACAAAATTGGTTGAGTACTTAGTTTGGTTTTTAAGTCAAATACTGGAAAAAATATATAAATATTACGCGGGTGTTTATCGCTTACTTTTTATTTTACAACGCTTTCTAATTTTGTTTTGATAAAAACAATAAATGAAAGTTTGAGTCGATTTCACTAGTTTTTTTATTGAACTGATTAAAATATGATATTTTTTTTATGACTTGGACCCAACTTAAGAAGAGTAGGTACACCTGCTAAGATATTGCAATAATTGCAGCTTCCCGCAGATGTTTGGGTAACTCGGTATTATTTGTTGTTTTTAAATCTGTTTTACTACCAATAAAAATGAAGATTAAAGAATAATAGTAGATTGTATAACAAGAGACTAAAACGAACCATTTCATAACAGATATTAAGCCTCGAGCGACAGCGAGGGAGGCCATGAATGGATTTCAGTCCTGATTAAATGCTCTACTTTTCACTTTGATTCCGAGTAAATAAAATAGATACGTACATTTTGTAGCAATGGGTAGGCAGGCACAATATTCTCGCATAGCTCTTTGTACCTACAGTCCTACAACTTTTAGTTTGTAGTCCAAATGCTTCAAAATATGTATATGTTATACGGTTGTAAATAATAAACGTATTACCTCTCTTTTCTACGCCATTTTTATCCACAAAACCCATCATCCGAAAAAGCCAATTCTATACTCGAAATCTTTTTTCGAGTTCGAAATCTTTTTTACCGTTGGCAACACACGTTAAAAGCGTTCGTGTGTCGGACTGAGGACGGGTTCGGAATAATTGCAAATACGCTGACACGAAGTAAATAAAAATATAAATTGACTAGAGTAGTTGGTCCAAAGATCGAACAAAGTCAAAAGATCTCAATTTTTTTTTTTATATAATTTGCTGATGGAACAAGCATATAGCCCACCTGATGTTAAGTGGTTACCATAGCCTATAACAAAGCATTGCTTTGTAGGTCACGTTAGTTAGGAACGTGTCTTACAATACACTACTCTGCGTCCATCAACCTGAGGCATACAGGTGATAAGCCTCATGTGCCTGTAATTACTTCCAATGTTTTTTCAATACACCAAAAAAATACAGACGTCAGTGGAAAGGAAAAAATGCTAAAGCGCCAAAATGCTACTGTAGGAAATCAAGTTTAAAGTTAATAACTTTAAACTTGATTTTCCACAAGTAGCATATTGGCGCTTAAGCATTTTTTCCTTTCCACTGACGAGCTGAATTTTAAACCATACTTTGAAGCCTGTTAAAAACATATCTAGGAGTATGTGTTGAGTTAAGTACGCAATCGGGTAAAAAATAACAGGCATGATAAACCGATCTGTGTTCGACACGTAAAATGCACGCGAGGTAATTACCCGTGAGTCACGGGTCATAGGGATGCAATGTACGACTAACATAAGGAACATCATCATTTTCCTGCCCTTATCCCACTTTACGTGGGGTCGGTACAACAGGTTTTTTCCCTTCATTTCCTTCTACCATCCGTCATCTTTGTAGTCACTCTTTTCTTACACATATCATCTCTCACACAATCTATCCATCCTTTCTTTTCTACCTCTTCTCGCATATCCATCCACATTCATATCTAACACTCTTCTCATTGAATGACATGTCCTACTAACATACTAACCTATTGCTCCTCATCCTCAGACTCAAAAAACAAGCAAACTAAAATAAATAAATAGTATCATGACTTTTATCCCCAAGCACGGCAGATATCCCCTCCGATCTGTTACTACCAAGAACTTGGTGTAAGAGATCGGAGGGTAGTACCGATATTCTTCGAGGATGACTCAGGTAGTCAGGTACGTTCAGATAGTAGTACATTGGGTACATACCCA
This sequence comes from Electrophaes corylata, assembly GCA_947095575.1. Taxonomy (NCBI): domain Eukaryota; kingdom Metazoa; phylum Arthropoda; class Insecta; order Lepidoptera; family Geometridae; genus Electrophaes; species Electrophaes corylata. The sequence goes on from OX352714.1 coordinate 5,876,832, forward strand.
CATTTTGCAGTAGTTATAGTATTCCATAAGTAACTGTGAAGCTCATCGCCGCTGCTAGAATAGTTACAAGTTACCTCACGATGTTTTCGTTCACCGTTTGGGACCATTTGCATAGCGCACATAAATTTTTCGAACGGAAAAATCCATTGGTGCACGACCGGACTTGAACCCACAACCTTAAGATCAGAAGGCGGGGTCACTCCCACTAGACCACCGATACTCTCAAACAAGCAAACTTACCTAATGCTAAGTAGTTACCATAACCTATAATAAAACATTGCCTTGTAGATCACATTTGATAAGAAGTGCCCTATAATGCACTGCTCTGGGTCTAACAACCTGAGGCATACAGGTGTTAAGCCTCATGTGCCTGTAATTTCACCGGAACCCACACCTTTCAAACTGGAACCGTACGGCGAGCAGTACCTTCGCGTCTACGGCAGAAATTACCATGATGAACATTATAGGTTCAGGTATTCACAAAAACCGGTTCTACGGATACGGCTGGTCTGTATTTTCTGGTGTTCCCATCACTACAGCAACGATATCGGTCGAAATTAAAATTAAATCGTGGATATGTTAATTAACGCGAAAGTAATCGTTTTAACTGGTAGGTACACGTTGATGAACCGTGATATTTTTGATGATAAATAGGGTGAAAGGTTTCTGATATCTTGGTAAGAGATTTTGACTGTTAAGTTGGATGTCGACTGCGAGCGGCCCGGACCAAACGCGAAGTAGTATTGATTCATAAATATACCTTTACTTCATCATCTTCTTGCCCTCGTCCGGCGTTAAAAACTATGTTTTTTGAATAAACTGATTTGAAAAGACATACTTTCAGATTAGTCCTATAAGAGTTTCATCAAAATCGATTCAGTAGTTTGGTTTGTAAATCTTATTAACTGGGTAACGTATATCAGTTGGGATTTCAATGTAGAGTTTTGGATGAAACTTTTACAAGTTTTAAACTCAATTTTTGTAGCATAACTCGCTCCGCTCCGCTGTATTGTTTGATTGCGGTCGAGACCCACTATCAATAGGATATTTCCCACATTAAATTATGTAGTAGATGACTCAATATTAGTGATTAAAGTAAAAAAAAACTTCCAGTTTACGATGCACGAGCGACTAGCATAAACCTTACATTTCAGTTACAAAATAGCAATTTCAGCTGTATAATTTAAGTGGTACTGACTCCAGGTGTTCCAGAAGGTGTATACATATAACAAGATGTAGGGAAACAGTATGTACAGTCAGCGGCACTAGGATGTACACAATTTGTATTAAACCTTAATTTATCGCTTCCAAAGCTGCTTACTGTTTTTCGGTTTGAAGGATATGGGTGCCGGTCTTTTTACACAATGATGCTTAACACCGGTACGCTTTTAGTTGATAGACGCAAAGCAGTGCATCCTTGCAATGCTTATCAAGTTGCATTGTATGATCAAGGTCCTATTCCATCCTCACAGATAAGTAGTCTATACCACAGGAAAGATATGGTCAAAACATGCCAACTAAGCCACGGGTTTCCTTACGATGTTTTCCTTCACCGTAATCAAGATAAAGCTAAACTGATATTTCGACTTGTACACGCATATTTGGGGTGCGTTTATACGGCGCGAAAGTTTTCGCGCAGTGACTGACCGGACTTTGAACGTTGTTATTTAAAGTGTATAGACGATAAGGATAATATCAATAATAATGCTGGGCAATCCACACAGTATCATCTAGCCCCAAGGTAAGAGCTTGTGTTATGGGTACTAGATGACTGATATACTTAGTATACAATACATTACATGCATAGATATTTTTTTTATGCTTAGAATCTACCCAGAACATCCAATAATATATATCCAGCAATATTTGCAGATCGTACAAACATTTATCTCAAGGTGGGAATCGAACCCGCAACCTCCTGGTCGCAGGCGGAGATTCGCCCACTGCGCCATATCGGTCGTGAAGCGTCGAATACGATACTCTGTATTATCGTACCCTTATCATTGATCTAAGAAAATTATCTAAAAATAGACAATACATTTTCATAGACTAGACATACAGTGTATGGCACCCGACGTCACCTGCGTTACATAATTAATGCACATCAGTACATAACGGGAGTGCTCTTTAGTGGGCTGCGGGCTTAGTCATGAGAGAGAGCGATTTGGTTTTTTTACGCATCGCTGATAGCCCACGTGATGGTAAGCAGTTACCATGTTCTAAAACAAAATATTATCTAATAAGCGATCTATTCCAGACAAACTTGAACTCATGATAGTACTCATATTGAATACTTATATTACACGGGCATCTATTGCAAATTATGGTTTTATTTATGTTCCCGACGTTTCGGTTACTTTTCATTAGTCGTAGTCGCCGGCAGACTGATAATATGTACTAATACGAGTAAATCGGATAAAATATTAAAAAGTTTGTTAGTTTTTGGAGAAAATTACTCGGAATGGTTTAGTTTGTGCAGATTTTTAATTTATTTATTTTGTTTCGGAACGATTTTTAACTCCTCAGGCAAGGAACATATCGTCATAAAATATTTTAAATTCTTAATACCCATGTTCCGGTTTGAAGGGTGTGGGTGCCGGTGACATTACAGGCACACGAGGCTTAACACCTGTATGCCTCAGGTTGATGGACGCAGAGCAGTGTATTGTGGGTTACGTTCCTAAAGAACGTGACCTTCAAGGCAGTGCTTTGTTATAGGCGGTGGTAACCACTTAACATCAGGTGGGCCTAAAAAAAATCTTTGAAAATGTTTAATAGAAGTTATCAAAGTTATGTCCAAATATTATTATATCCACTTCCTCTCATCACTAAGCCCTCACCGCCATCATACTCACGCGCTGGCGATAAATAATTCCTCCCTCCATCGCCCCGATAACTTTTACTGTTCATAAGCTGTTACACTAATACAGGATGAGGTGCCTGACGTCCTAGTATTCAGTATTCAACAGTTTTGTAACAGGCCATATAGCTCGTAGAACCGACAATCGTTGGAAAATAAAGGTTCTCGAATGGCGACCACGAACCGGAAGACGAAGCGTAGGACGTCCTCCTACCCGATGTACTGACGATATTGTTAGGACCGCGGGAAGTCGATGGATGGAAAGGGCTCAGAATCGTTCTTCCTGGAAACGTTTGGGGAAGGCATATGTCCAGCTGTGGACTTCTACAGGCTGATGATGATGATGCAAATAGTTTTGATCCAAATAAAACTAAACTTGGTATCAGTTCTGATAGTCTAATTACGCCTATTCCTCATAAGGGTAGGCAGAGTCTACGAATTTCTACTTGCTACGATCCAGACATACTTTCAGCTTCATTTACTGTCATAACATGCTTTATACACGCACACGTACATACGTACGATTTAGGGTTCTAGCACAGTACTAGTAACCAGGGATGTTACGGAGCTCCGAATCCGATTCCGATATGTCAGAACTTCCGATTGATATTTCACCTCCGGTTTCGACTCCGGTTCCGAAACTTTCAATCGGAGGTTTTAATCGGAGGTCGAAGCGAATAGCGCGCGGCGCAGCGCGGTGGCCGCGGACAGCGGGTACGAACAGGTTTATGCATGTCGCGTGGAGAACTCCCTCTCCACTACACGTTACTTTCCGACGTCCATCATTACACTTCAGAGTTGTTTGTATGTTTTGTTTTGCGCGGCGTTTTAATTAAATTTATTGTAGGTTATGGAGATTTGATTTGAACAATGAAGCCAAAAACAAGTGTGATTTGTAACTACTTTATTAAAGTTTGTGATACAGCAAAGTGTAAAGTTTGTGAAAATATCTATTCTCGAAAGGGAGGTACGACTACTTCGTTAAAAATACTATCTACCACCACCATCGACTCCGCCTCCGCTTCTGACTCCGGTTCCGGTTCCGATTCCGATTCCGATTCCGACAAACCAAATTTTAAAACTCCGATTCCGACTTCGGTTCCGTTAAACCACCTCCGTAACATCCCTGCTAGTAACTAACGTCATATTTTTGTAAGTAGGTGCCAAAGTAGAAAGGTTTCGCTGCTTGCTTATTTTTTATTTTATTTTATTTTATTTACTTTTTTTTAATTTGGACATTGATTAATAAAAAAAAGTTAAACTCCGCGGCATGCCTGGCAGCGAGAACTCGACTCTGGAACATTACTGAGTTGACTAAAACTTCGTCTAACGTTTATTGGTAACTAGCGGCTGCTCGCAGCTTCGGCCGCGTGGCAGTTTTTTTCCGTTCCCGTTATTTTTTCGGGATAAAAAGTAGCCTATATGTTAGTCCAGGTTACAATCTATATTTATTCCAAATTTTATCCAAATCGGTCCACTGGTTAGAGCGTGAAAGAGTACCTAACATCCATCCATCCATCCATCCATACTTACAAACTTTTGCGTTTATAATATTTTGTAGGATAGCTAATCTAAGTTTAAAAGTTTCTTTAGCAGCCTAAAACCAGATATAACCTACTGTATTGTTTCGAAAATGCCTACAAAGTACTTACTAACGTTCCACACAATTATGACATTGCACAAACGCGAACCCATTAAGCAAATTTGGGCCCGCAACATGTGACCCGATAAAAGTTCAAACACTGGTTAATGTTGTTAGGTTTTGCAAGGTAAGGCCCGTTAGGGCCCGCTTGGAATATATTATTTTGATAGTTATTTTAACCCTGAGTAACTTTGGCCACCGCAGCAAATGACTTTAGCTTTAGACGTTAGTGTTTTCATGGTGCCGGGAATTACCGATATGTGAGGCAGTCGTGCGTGATCTTTGAGGTAAATGGTGTTTTAGGGGATGGTTATCACTTAATATCATGTATGCTATCTACTATATTATTGTTCTATATATAATAAAAAACTAACTGGGGCTAATTAATGCGAGGCAAGTGTACTTAGTAATGGAACAAGCAGATAGCCCACCTGATGTTAAGTGGTTACCATCACCTATAACAAAGTATTGCCTAGTAGGTTACGTTCGTTAAAAACATGCCCTACGATGCACTGCAAAAAACGCACCAAAGGTGTCGCTTTTTTGCGTTTTTAAACTTGTTTTTGTAATCAGAAGGATGGTCTGAATGCGTAGTTTCAGTTTTCAGAAGTAGTCGTATTACACCCGGTACAACAAAAGAACAAAGATAAAACCGCCGACAAATTAATAACCTCCAAAAGATAGGGTCATCTCAGTAAATTCACATATCCATTACATACTAATCACTCCCCGATTATAGCTTCCCACTCGTAATTATGCCTAATTATAGTGTGTTTATCTCTTCTAATCAACTTGGATGATGTAGGTAAATCTATTGAGTATGAAGAATCTTTTAAGTTACGGATGAACTCTGACGTAGCTTGCAAACCGGCTGAGACAAAAGATACATTTTACGTGGTTATAGACAGAGTAAGAGCTCATAAAATAAAGTCGGACTCGCGCAAGTAAGGGTTCCGTATCATTATCTATAAAAAAAATCACCTTTGTTGTATGAAAAGCCCCTTCAATATTTATTTTATTCCATTTTTTTGTATTTGTTGATATAGCGGTATAGTACTCGTATATTTGTTTTTTTAACACAATTCGATTTTATATTACAATCTGACATTCCTGCTTTCATCAAACAAATCAACGTCTGTTCCTTATTTATGTGTTCATTCAGTAATGGCTCCAAAGGCCTCGTCTAGGCTGCGCGGGCGCCGGTGTCACTGACTTACGTTAGGGTGCGGATGTGAGCATAGGCGGTAGCGACAGCGGTTGACATTAGTTACGGTTACAGTAAAAGCTGGGACCACCAATAAATAAATTAAGTTTTGCCAGATATTTCACTCAACGCATAGGGATAACAGACAGACAGACAGCCGGACAAAATCATTTTTGGCTAATCTCGAAACTGAGACGCTTCGCTCGCTCGGTCAATAAAAAACCCATATAGAGAACAAACATCTATGTTCATCACCTTAATGTTTGTCCTCGATAGGGATCGAACCTACAACCAACAGCGCAGAAGGCAGAGCGTCAACCAACTGAACTTTGAGGTCAGTTATCAGAAGTCCCGAGAAGTGTCAGAAATCTCAAGACTTCAACCATGCGTGTTGCCAGTGAATGCTTACAGAACTGAGACGTGGTCGATAACTGTTGGCCTCATATCTTACACACAAGCTGAAAGTCGCTCAACGGGCTATATGGAAAGAGATATGCTCAGGGTACACAAAAAAGTTCGAAAAAAAAAAACAATTACGAAGGTATAGTCCTCAGAATAAGAAAATTAAAATGGCCGATGACTACCACTGGGGCATAAAGATTATCCAAGGGCGACCATATACCGAAAAACAAGGCCCCCAAGATTAAATAGCATCAGAACTGACTTGGTCAGATTCGGTACGAACGTACGCGACTAGAATTACCCGCTCTCGCTTATGCTCTGTGTTTCGTGTTCTCACCCTAATGCCCAGAAGACGTCCCGCAGGCTCCACAACCGGTTCCGTACAATTGTAGCTATAGATGTTTCTCAAGAAGCGGTGGACGGCATTTGGCGGTTCGTACACAGGCAATAACTCACGTTATAGTTAAAAATATTATGCAAATGCATAAGTATCGTTATTATTATAATATGCATATACATTATAAGAGTCCACTTGTCAACAAGTCTATTACGTCAACTGTTAAGGTACTGACAGACGTGCTCAAAAAAAGCATGCTAATAAGCTTGCTTAAAATTAGCATGCTCTGCAAACTGTTCACATTTGCCAAAAATAAGCATGCTTGTTTTAAAGCATACTCCTAAATAGGCATGCTCAAAGCATAAGCAAACATGTTCAGACGTGCTCGGATCACGCCCCCCCTCTACCCGCGCCTCAGGTAGCATGCTCGAAAATCAAACGTCGTTTGATTTTTGAGCACGCTCTAAATAAGCATGCTCATTACATTACACACGTGCTACTAATGAGCACTTGCTCAATAAAAGCATGCTTTCGTGCTAGTAATGAGCACGTCTGTCAGTACCTTTAGGTGTTGGCTAACTTTATCCCTTTTTGTAGTAGGTATTTACCTAAAATATGCTTACAGTTTGCATCCTTACTGTGCAACATGACTTGTTAGTTAGTTTAAACTGTATTTTTTAATGAAATTTATTATTCTTAGACAATAAATATTCTCTAAATCGTATGGAGCCATACCTGACAGACTGATGAGATTATGAAGGAAAGTCGGCAGAGAAGGTTCAAAATTGTTTGGGAATATAAAAGTGGCCCTAAAGTGGTGGACGCAAAGGAAATGGTTTTTGTTCAGTACCTAGTGGATTTCTTAAGATTGATGATGTTGGTAATCCGGTCGGCTAACGTGGTCAACATGAATATTCCGAGTTGTGACTTCCGAGCAAAAAGTTTGCATAGGGGCCTAATGTTATGACCTGCCCCTGACAATCCCTTTTAAACATCGTCATAGTATTAGATATCTGATTAGGCTTACTTTACCTACTTTTTGAAAATGTGATTAATTACACGCGAATTCTTAGTTCATGCAGCTTCATGCTTCAAATTGGCACCGTTATGTAGCGTTGACCGTTAAAATGAGAACCTCAGTTTAACATGTGTGTTATGATTTGTGTAGTTGATCGTGCGTATGTGTGTGTGTTATGATTTATGTAAATGTTGAATTGTTGATTTTTTTCATCATTTGTGGGCGTTTATATGCTTCCTGTTTGGGAGTGTATTGTCTGATGAATGTGATAGGAAGAATACACGGTAGACATCCTCGGGCCAAACGTTCATTCTGTGCGTAAGTTGGAATACCATGTACTTCAAAATGTTATATTTGGACGTACCTTTGACTAACCCCTTAGACATCCTCGAATAATCTCGATACTTGTTACTAAGAGATCTAAGAGGATATCTACCGCGCCTGAGGATTAAAGTCGTGAAACTATTTCTTTCTTTAAATATGTCATAAAGTCTATGAGTGAACTGTCATAAAATAATTCGTGATTTAACTTTGTTCTTAGCTTTAGTTAAGTATCTGTTTGTGACAAGTCCCAATAATGTTGATGTACTTCCGAACTTCTAAGCTTCTAAATTATACATATTGATCTCAGGTGTTTACGTCGTAAACGCAAATTACATCAAAGTAGGTACAGTCAGTATCAGAAATTAATGAACCTTGATTGATTCCTCCATTGGTTTTGCAAGTAATAATAATAATAATGCTGGACAATCCACACAGCATCATCTAGCCCCAAGCTAAGCAGAGCTTGTGTTATGGGTACTAGATGACTGATATACTTAATACAATATATTACGTACATAGATATTTTTTATTATTCATAGAAAATACCCAGAACACTCGGAATAAATATTTGCAGATCGTACAAACATTTATTCCGAGGCGAGAATCGAACCCGCAACCTCCTGCGGCGCAGGCGGACATTCACCCGCCGCGCCACATCGGTCGTCTGTGTCAAGTGTTTTTGCAAGTGTATTTTTAACGGCATATACCTTCCTATAGTGGTTTGGTACAACTTGAAGTGTGAATAAGACCCTTCTAGCCTCACACCTCGGACCTTTTAGGGCCTACGAAGTGGCACCAGCTCAAGAGTCTTCGAAAATGCCTAAGGGGAAGTCAGAGATAGGTCTAAATATTACATTCGGCACCTACCTATTTGCAGTAGTAAGTAGGTATGCCATACGTGACAGGTTGAAAACCCATCACCGCTGCTAGAATACTAACTGGTTTCCTTACGATGTTATCCTTCGCCGTTTGAGAGTACACTATTGGTGTACAAAATTCGATTGGTGCACGACAGGGATCGAACCTACGACCTAACGATCCGAAAGCTGGGTTGCTACCACAAGTTCCTCTTTATATAAACAGAATCCCTCAAAAAAGAAACGGTAGGACCGAAGCTGTAAGTTTATTGCCTGTTCTTCTAGGCTTGGGCATAAGGACCTACGTTTAGGGATACTTAATATTTCCTTTTGACTTTGACATAAGTAGGTATGTTCAATATCTGCTGTTGAATTGAGGGTAGTTGGTAATTCACCACCGAACTCGAATCGACGGCTAGCCGCTCGCATGGCGGCAGGAAGCCTTTGCGCGTTGAGCTGGTTGGACGTTCCTATCCTCTCAATTTTGACCGTGTCGAATCCTCTCCATTAGACTCTCTAACACCTGTATTGTGTTTGTGGACTCACTGCCGTGTAGTGTGCGTTTTTCGAGACCTATTGAACATAGGTCAGCCGTGCTAGCCCTGGACATTTACCTCTCGGCGGCGTGCCGTGCACGCCTGGAGCTGAGCTTCTACCTGGGAACCTGGGAGTCGAACAGAGGTAGGTGGTGTTCAATAGCCTTCTTGGAGACAGCAGGAACGAACGTTTTCCACCCACATACACTTTACATACATCTATCCAAATTCACAAAAGCCTGCCAGTAAAATTTCTCTTTAAAAGATTGTAAAAACTGCACAATCAAATTGGTCCTTCGAGCCGGATAGGTTTTTGTGAATCTAGAACTCGTAGTTCTATTCTAGCCGTGCTAGATTTAACTTCATACCTAACTCGTAGTTAGTGTGAAGTTGTACAGACGTTCTGTACTTCCCTTTATATATCTCCCTGATCTTTTCAGATACTTATTTTTGTATTAACTAGCTCGTAGCTTGATAATACTAAGCAAAGACGTTCTTTGCTATCCTTAATTTTTTACTTTTTCATTGTAAAATCATTGTTAAAATCCCCGTCATAAGACTTTCATTTTCCATTGTAACCTATTTTATATTTTACTGGCAGCTTTATATTTATATATTTTCACATTACATACACACATATTTGTCGTACATATATTATTTAGTGTATTTGTGATTAATTTGCATCGTTTCATTCGTTAATATTCGTTATTTTTGAAATTCTACTTGTCCACGTTAACTGCGTAGTTAGTGAAACAAAATGGCGCCTCCCGCCAAAGAGTCTACAAGCAATGACGAGGAGGTCCAAAGTCATGATTTAACCGTGTTAATTCATAGGAAACAACGAATGTTCGAGCAAATGCAAAGAATGTATGATTTATCAAGAAATACTTCTGATTCTGAGTCGAAAGACTTATTTTTGATGCACGTGTTTGAAATCGATAAATTACGTAGTTCGTTCGAGAGCGTAATCTTTCAAATTCTAGAAAAGGAACTTGATGATGACCCGAACTCATCACTTCGTAGTCATGAATTAAAAAGTTTTGATGAGTTATACTTTCGCGTCAAGTTGAGTGCATCGAAATGTAAGCCTAGTTCTAGTTGCATTAAGGAGGAGATTCCCTCTCGCTCTGTAGAATCTCGACCACGTCTTCCAAAGTTAGAACTTTTTACATTTGATGGAAATATTGAAAATTTTAATACTTTTTTTGAGACATTCTGTTCTCTAGTTCATAATCAGACGAGTATTCCGAAGATAGACAAATTCCACTATTTGTTATCATGTACAAAAGGTGCTGCATTAAATATTGTAAAAAGCGTACCTATTTTAGCTAGTAACTATGAACTCGTTTGGAAAAGTCTCCTTGATAAATATCAAGATAACAGAATGTTGGTCGGTAGGTATTTAGATAAAATGCTAAGCTTTTCGCCGCTTCAAAAAGAATCGTCTGATAATTTAAACTCGTTCATTGAGAACTTTGACCATTCATACAAAGCTATAGAAGCATTAAATATTGAAAACTTGAGTAGTTACGTCATGTGTCACATTGCACTGAGGGCCTTAGATCCCTACACTCGTAAATGCTTTGAGCAGAAATTAGATCAAAAATCAATTCCAACCTTTGATGACTTAATAGCTTTTGTTCAAAATCACATCAAGGTTCTAGATCATTCTTCATCATATTCAGCTAGTTCAAGCGTACAGCAATCTAACCAACGTAAATTCACTGTACCTAGGCAGGGTAAAAATAATTATTCGCATGCATCTTCACTAAACACAAAATTTACATGTTTGCACTGTGGAGAAAATCACATGATTTTCCGTTGTAATCAGTTTCGTAATCTGGCCACTGTTCAGCGCATCAGCCGTGCTAATGACCTGAAGCTATGCCATAATTGCCTAAAACCTAATCATACAGCATCAGAATGCAAAAGTGAATTTAAATGTTACGTTTGTAAACAGTCGCATCATATACTACTGCACCGTGAGTCGAGCGATAGTGTGTCAAAACCGGTTTACTATTCCGAGTCCGCTGCGACGGAGCAGTCTCCGTGCAATACTCAAGCGCCCGCTCTTATCAGTAATAACCACCTAGCGTCTACGCATAACTATGCAGTTATACTAGGAACAGCTGTTGTACATATTTTAGATTCGTTTAACAACTATCAAACGTGCCGTGTTTTAATTGATTCTGGCGCGCAGTCGAATTTTATGACACTTGACTGCTTTCAACGATTAGGATTATCTGCTCAAAATTGCCCGTACAATATTTATGGTCTAGGTGGCGAAAATGTAAAAACTAACGGGATGGTATCGTGTACCATAAAGCCGCGTCACTGCGCGTCTCCCTGTTTTGATTTAAATGCAGTAATATTATCTCGCTTGACTTCTGAGCTACCTACTGTTCAAATACCTAATAATATTATTCATCAATATCAAGGGTTAGAATTAGCTGACCCGTGGTTCTATAAAAAATCTTCTATTGATATTATTTTAGCTGCTGACATTTTTCCGCATATTTACGATGGGAAGAAATTAATAATTAACCCCGATATTCCAGTCGCGTTAGGGAGCGTTTTTGGATATGTCGTGACGGGAAGACTAGAAATGCAATCTTCTAGCAACAATTGCCATGTTGTAACGTCTACAACATCGCTGGTGTCGTACACCGTTGAAGAGAATTCACTTCATGAAACTCTTAAGCGTTTTTGGGAAGTAGAAGCTTCGCCGTGCGAAGTTCCCATAGATCCGTTAGAAGAACTAGCGGAAAAAATATATGTTGAAAAACATTATCGCGATGAAGTCGGCCGATATGTTTCCCCAATTCTATTAAACCCTGAGCATAAACCACTTGGTGATTCATATGACACTGCGCTCAAGCGTCTCACTCAGGTCGAACGCCGTCTCGCTCGATCTCCGGACCTTCGTAAAGCCTATGTCGACTTCATGAAGGAATACGAGTCCCTCGGTCACATGGAACCCTACCAGGGTACGAAACCCTCAGGTTATTTTATTCCACACCACTGTGTGTTACGTCCGTCGAGTACTACGACACCCTTGCGCGTAGTTTACGATGGTTCCGCCAAGACTACTTCTGGTGCTTCACTAAACGATACACTGTTAACTGGCAGAAAGCTACACCAGGACATACTTAAAATAATAATTAACTTCAGACTTTATGATGTATGCTTTACTGCGGATGTTTCTAAAATGTATAGGGCTGTTCTCATAGATCCTGTTGATAGGAAGTACCAACATATCCTTTGGCGTAACCATCCTACGGAACCAGTACGTACCTTCGAGCTAACTCGAAATACCTACGGCCTCCGTAGTGCACCATTTGTCGCGGTACGCACTTTACACCAGCTGGCGTCGGATGAGCTGGTTCACACTGAACAGCCAAGAACCAAGGCTGCAGAGATACTAAAAAAAGGGTGTTACGTTGACGACGTTTTGTGGTCTTGTCAAAGCCAGGAAGAAGCTTGCACGTTGCAAGATGATTTAACCACACTTCTTAAAAGTGGTGGTTTTGATTTAAGGAAGTGGGCAAGTAACTGTCCCGAGTTGCTAACTAGAATGCAATCGGACCAAGTTTCTGCTATCAACTTTCAAGACGATACGTTATCGTCATCTCTCAAAGTTTTAGGTTTGACATGGTTACCCTCCTGTGACTCATTCTCCTTTAATTATAATTTAACTGACGCAAAACAAACTAAACGCTCCGTTTTAAAACTACTCGCGAGTATATTTGACCCGGTAGGTTTTATCTCACCTTGTACCTTTGTAGCGAAATGTATAATGCAAGATCTTTGGAAACTCGGCTTGGGCTGGGATGATCAGTTGCCATCTGACTTGACTTCCCAGTGGAATAGGTTTATAAACGAGTTATCAGCGTTAGGTAATTTGCGAATTGAGCGTCATGTTTTAATTTCTAACTTTATAGAAGTTCAGCTGATAGCGTTCTGCGATGCGTCATCGCGTGGCTATGCAGCGTGCGTATACCTACGTAGCGTAGATAGGGATGGTCATGTAAAGGTAAGGTTGCTGATGAGTAAATCTAAAGTTGCGCCTTTAAATCCAATTTTGTCAATACCTAGACTTGAACTTGAGGCAGCCGTGCTCCTCTCCAAGCTTGTTAGTTTTGTCGTACAAAACTTAAATGATTTTAAAGTTTCGATCATCGCGTTGGGTGATTCGAACAACGTTTTAGCGTGGTTACAGACGCCACCTTACAAATTAAAAACTTTTGTGGCTAACCGTGTAAGTCAGGTGACCGCCGTGGTCCCATCAAATTGTTGGTTTCACGTGAACAGCGAGAATAACGCTGCCGATGTTTGCTCGCGTGGTGCGATGCCGGCTCGCTTTGTGGAAGGTGCTACGGAGTGGGTTCACGGCCCAGAGTGGCTATATGACGATCAACCAAAATGGCCAATTAAAGCATTTTATGTGAAAGATAATTTTAAAATTCCTGAAATAAAGTCTAATTGTGATACGTTCGTTCTAAGTTCGTTCGACGATAAACATATGATTTTAAAAAATGATTTGGAAGAGACGTTTAATAAATTTTCATCATTTAATAGATTGCAACGTATTATGGCATGGTGCCACAGATTTGTGTCTAACTTAAAATCCAAAAAATCTAATAGATCAAATGGACCCCTCAGGTCATCAGAGCTGAAAACAGCTCATGACACCATCATCCGGGTGGTGCAAGTGAACCATTTTCACGATGAAATCGCATTGTTGCATAAAAATAAGTATGTAGCTTCTTTGCGTAAGCTCGCACCCTTTGTAGATTCCAATGAATTCCTCAGGGTGGGGGGTAGGCTCGTGCAGTCCGACCTACCTTACAATCTGAAGCACCCTGTGCTTTTACCTAAATGTCACACGACAAAATTAATCATTGAATATTTTCACCGTTTATATTTACACGTAGGGCCGCGTACGTTACAAGGCATTCTATGTAAAAAATATTGGATAGTTAGTGCTCGTAGCAATATCAGATCTGTTTTATCTAAGTGCAAGGTTTGTTTTCGATGCCGACCAAGCTCAATTCAGCCCGCTATGGGTACGTTACCCGCGCCTAGGCTAAAACCAGATAAGGTTTTCAACCACGTTGGTTGTGATTTGGGTGGGCCTTTCTTCGTAAAGGAAAGTTTGAGACGTAACGCAAAGGTCTACAAGTCGTACTTGTGCCTCTTTGTTTGTTTCTCAACAAAGGCCGTGCACTTGGAAGTGTTAACTGATTTAAGTTGCGATTGTTTTTTAGCTGCATTCGATCGTTTCGTGGCTCGCCGCGGGCTTTGCAGTTGTCTTTATTCAGATTGTGGTACAAATTTTATTGCGGCAGCCAAACATTTAAAAGAAGTCGTAAACTTCATAAATAATAAGGATAATCAGGATAAGATTATAAATGGATTGACAACTCGTCACGTAGAATGGCGTAACAATCCGCCAAATGCAGCAAGTATGGGTGGACTTTGGGAAGCAGGAATTAAATCTGCCAAACATCACCTTTACCGTGTAGTAGGTGATCGGTCCCTCACTTTCGAGGAACTAAGCACTGTTTTTTGCAGAGTTGAAGCCGTTTTAAACTCACGCCCTCTCTGTTCCTTGTCGGACAACCCAAACGAGTTTGATGTTCTAACTGCGGGTCATTTCTTAATAGGTCAATGTTTATTAGCTGTACCGGAATATGACTTTGATGACGTTTCTCAGAACAGATTGTCACGTTGGCAATCCATTCAAAAGGCTTCACAGTCATTTTGGAGGCGTTGGTCAGATGACTATCTTCACACTCTGCAGCAGAGAGCGAAGTGGTTTGAATCTCCACCTAACTTGAACGTTGGTGATTTAGTTTTGCTTAAGTCAAATCTGACTAGACCTCTTCAGTGGAATTTAGCTCGAATTGATAAGGTACATAGTGGCGTTGACAAAGTTAACCGCGTTCTAACTTTAAGAACCAAAAATGGTTTCATTCAAAGACCAACGAACAAGGTCTGTCCATTACCCTATGCAAATTAGTAACTTTACATTGAATTTATTTAGTTAAGTAAGTTTATTCATAACAAATACTTGTAGGTACACTCCACATTTGGAAACTTTACATAAGCTTCGTAAGTTTATTTAGTTTATATTTTACTTTATTTTTTATTTATGTTCCTATACATACCCTACACTTTTCATTCATTTACGGAAATCAATCATATTGATTTCGGTGGGGGGTATGTTCAATATCTGCTGTTGAATTGAGGGTAGTTGGTAATTCACCACCGAACTCGAATCGACGGCTAGCCGCTCGCATGGCGGCAGGAAGCCTTTGCGCGTTGAGCTGGTTGGACGTTCCTATCCTCTCAATTTTGACCGTGTCGAATCCTCTCCATTAGACTCTCTAACACCTGTATTGTGTTTGTGGACTCACTGCCGTGTAGTGTGCGTTTTTCGAGACCTATTGAACATAGGTCAGCCGTGCTAGCCCTGGACATTTACCTCTCGGCGGCGTGCCGTGCACGCCTGGAGCTGAGCTTCTACCTGGGAACCTGGGAGTCGAACAGAGGTAGGTGGTGTTCAATAGCCTTCTTGGAGACAGCAGGAACGAACGTTTTCCACCCACATACACTTTACATACATCTATCCAAATTCACAAAAGCCTGCCAGTAAAATTTCTCTTTAAAAGATTGTAAAAACTGCACAAGGTAGGTACTTCTAGTTTCTGAAACTCGCAACACAGTTAGTAGTAGTAGAGCTCTTAGTGATGGGCTCATCCGGGAAAGTACTACCACCATGCCTGTTTCTGCCGCCAAGTAGCTTGCTGTTTTCCAGTGCCGGTGTGATTACAGGCACACGAGGCTTAACACATGTATGCCTCAGGTTGATGGACGCAGAGTAGTGTATTGTAAGGCCCGTTAACGAGCGTGATCAGCAAGGCAATACTTTGTTATAGGTAATGGAACCACTTAACATCATCAGTGAGATATTTGCTTGTTCCTTCAGCAAGTCACATAAAAAACTAAAACAGAATCCTAATGTGGGGTCAGATTTATTGTTATATCAGTTTTTTCATCAACTTTTGTAGTTGACAGTATTACCTCCCGAAGGGTGCGGAAAAAGCCAATTATGAAATGGGGAAGTTAAATTAAATTAAGATGTTTGTCACAATAGGTCACCGTTTGTAGGGAGCAATCCCTTATAAGTTTGATTTAGGGGAATAGCTTGTTATTGAGAAGTTTGAAGTAGGTATATGTGATATTCCTTAGGGGAAACATATATTTGCACTCTGAAAATCAAATAACATAATTCTCAGTTGGGTAAAATAATCCTCCACATTTTTAAAAGTTAAAAAAGATTTTTCGATGAAATGGCTCTGATCTCTCACTCAACATTATGCTAGGATTATCCAAGTGGACAAGTGGATCTGGTCCAAATGTTATATCTTTTGCATTCATAGAAAGTTTCAAATTATAACAAAAGAGACAAAACACGGTGTAACTATCTCGAGGTTACGCCGAGTAGTAGGGTTACAATATAGGAACCGAGCATTAAACAAAGAAAAGACCAGTATGAAATAAACTAATGCTACGTATCTTCTTTGTTTCAGGTACAGTGTCTCCAAACTAAGTTACTGGTAATCGCATCACGCCAAGTTCCTCAGAGGTCATGAAGTCTTAAGCTACGTTCAC
This sequence comes from Electrophaes corylata, assembly GCA_947095575.1. NCBI lineage: Eukaryota > Metazoa > Arthropoda > Insecta > Lepidoptera > Geometridae > Electrophaes > Electrophaes corylata. The sequence continues at coordinate 5,893,689 of OX352714.1, forward strand.
AGCGTGACGCCTGTAACCTTAAATGATCCCGATCTACTAGCTTATTAAGGGCCAGTCGGTTTTATTTTTTATTTACAAGTTATAGACCAAAGTAGTTTAGTTGGGTGGTAGTCATGGACGAGTTCATCACTAAAAGCGCTACTACTACTAAAACTGTCCGCTTTTCATGTTTTAGTTATTGCTAAAGGTTAAAATTATCCCCATAATAAATTTACCCATTCTTGCTAAAGTAATTGAGAGGCAGACTCACAATGGTATCTGGAAACAGATACAGTGTACAGATCACTGAGTTTGAGGTCAAACTTGGCGTGAGTTGGCGTGTCAAATCGCCGCTTAGTAAGCCACTGGTGTCGACCAAGTTTTGCTAACTTATCGGCAAAAAGTTGGTCGGTCAGTTTTTGGGGATGGTTCTATGCAAGATTGAGCAGTGCACTTAAATGTCAGCTATTAAAGATGCTGGATATTCTGGTAGGTATAGCAAACAAAATGTATGTAAACTCATATTTTACTGCTTTTTATGTGAAAAAGTACTTATGTGAAAATTATTGCTTAATTGTCTTAAGAATTGTTAAAGTTTCAGCAAATAAATATATTTCATTACATAGATTCTATGTATAATAAAAATATCTATGTATGTAATGTATTGTATTAAGTATATCAGTCATCTAGTACCCATAACACAAGCTCTGCTTAGCTTGGCGCTAGATGATGCTGTGTGGAGTGTCCAGCATTATTATTATTATTATTATTATTATTATGATAAATAAAAAATCTTTGTAAAGCTTACTGTTCAGTTAGTTTTTTTATAAGTTACATACCATCCTTTGGCTACAATCTCAACTGGTGGTACCTACTTTTTTGTGAGAGGTAGTGGACAGATTTTGTTTGGCCGACCAGATTTGAGCCTACGACCCTAGGATCAGAAGGCGGGTCACTACCGCTAGACCGGTGCTCTCACTCACAGACTTTATAACTTGATATTTCAAATAAAGGATAAATAAATAAATAAAACCTTTGTCCAAAAATGGTCCTAGTTTCTGTTATTTAAATTCGGAAATACCTGGCGAGCAAAAATGTTTACTAAATATTTTAAAACTATATTTTGCGAGCCTAATCCCTAAACACGAACTGGACTGAACATGTTGACGGGTCGTATTTCACCACACAGGGTACCGTATGAAACCATCCATCAGTTTCAACGCTGCCGCTGGTTCACCTAGTGACACGTCAGTGCTATATGTCGCGTCATTATTTTGTACTTTGTTATATTTTCTTTCATTCTGCCATAAGACGTCTTTACAAAAGTTGAAAAAGCACAGAATATATATAATGCTTTAGCCATATTTTTTGTACATCCATAGCCGGTTTTTTTGTATTCGACTATACCTGACGTTAAGTGGTTACCATCACAAATTACTATGACAAATAATTGTCTCGCGGATCATGTTAAGAATAAGAATAAGAAAATATTCGTCTTCCGGTTCGGGTAAACACATTGAAATTTAATATTTTAAGTACATTTTTTAACATACAGGCACGTCGCAGTATTATAGCTTCTTACTAGCGGAGTAACTCAAGGAACACAATCTTTGGCCTTTGGCCACCACCACTCGAAAATAAAAATCAACTTTTTACTCCTGCCCCGAAAAGTATATACCATTGGTTGAACTTAACCTAATCTCAATAACTCTTAAGTGCAAGCCTACTTAATCTCTTAAAGCACCAACTACGACACCTCACTACTTAACGTCGTATTTCATTGAATGGCGCCCTCTCGCATTCATCCATCCGTCAATATTAACCCGGGATTACCGGCCTCTACAATATGGGATATTGGTTCCGTATTGGGTCAATCGGACCGCAACGCATTCGACTTTGTTTGTTGTGTCTTATCACTGAGCTCAGTGTATGTTATAGGAATATTTTATTCTAAGTATGTATTTACAAAAAAAGTACATAAATATTCTATCAGCTAACTGGTTCCCATAAAATTGTGTGTATGTTTGCCAATATTATTTTTATTATTTTAGTGGAGTCTTTATTATTTAGTTTATATAGTTTATTTCCATATCCATCCATCTATCCATGCCCTAAAATATTATCAAACTTCTGTAACAAGATATAATAACGTTGGTTCCTATCGTACCTTTGAACAATCCATAAGTAATTTTAAAATCTATTCATCGTTTTCGGTCCTTATCACACGGCACGGCACAATACATAAACTCACTCCTTTATTACGCAAGTCATTTGTCAAACATAAAATAGATAAACTATTGATCTATATATCTTTTGTTTGACCTATCGAATTAAGTGATAATCATTCGCTTTCATAATGTTTTTCTCGTCACATTCTTCATTTATTAGCTCGTAGTAAGTTGGGTCAATTGGGTTTAAGAATTCCTCTAAACGGTTAAAAATTCGTTAAATTAAGTTTGTATGTACGTTTGAGGCGGTCCGAATAGTGCAGTCTCGCATAAAGCCATCTGTCAATATTAACCCGGGATTACCGGCCCTCTACAACATAGGATTATTGCTTCCGCTGGGTCGATGAGACCGAATTTATGTTTCGGCGTTGACCTTGTAACTGATTAGGTGTTATTGAGATGGAAACTATTTCGATGTTGTAAGCTGTGCTTTTGGACTTATAATATTTGGAGTTACAGTTAAGTAATAAACATAAGTTATCTAGAGTTATCAGAGTAATAAAACTCTGTAAAATAATATAAAGAGGTGGTACTATAGAAAATGTTTTATTTGACAACTTAAGCGAACTTATTTATTATTTATTTACTTGTTCAAAAGCCTCAATGCCTTATCAAACCAGGGAATGAAATTAAAAAAACACCATACACCATAAACATTTTCCTTTCTTAAATATGGCAAAGTACAGTACTTACAGTTTACCACTTTTTTTTAATTGGTATAGATATCAACTATAATGTATTTATTTACAAAGAAAGTTATAGCTAATACACGTATTTTTACCACCTAAAGTGGTTCTCAAGACTAGCATGATAACTGCCAATTTACACAATTTATAGAGGTTTGGAAATTGCTCCCGAAATCTTTTAAACACGTGCTCCTAATTCACGGGTCTGTCTAATGGAAAACATTTCAGTTAATTAGGCTGTAGCAAGATCGGCAGATTTAATTGATTAGGATCAAAGGCCAAAAGCCGCCTGGGAGATTGAGCTCTGCTCAATTAGCACATTCTAAGTTTATCCATTTTAAATACGTACAATAAGAAATGTAAGAAATATTTTCTTATTGTATTGTAAAATAAGTGTAAGTAAGACACGCGCTTAAAAGCGTCCCGTACTATTGTTAATTGTAAAAACCTCGAATACGCAGAATATTTTGAAATCATTACAGTCACAACAGTGAAATTACAGGCACATGAGGCTTAACACCTATATGCCTCAGGTTGATGGACGCAGACCAGTACATTATTGGTCGCGTGGAAAAAAAGGGATGAAGTTTGTAAGAAAAACGCGAGCGAAGTCGTGAGCGGGTCAGATCTAGAGCCACTAGTGAGCTCTAGTGAATACTATGTCCGTGGTAAACCCCGTAAACTACCTACACGTGGAAGCCTTAAAAACAAAAGGTTCAAATATTACCTACAAATTCAACCCTGAAAATTTTAGTAACATAATTTTCCAAACAAACAAATTCTTACGTATAAGTAATTGAATTTGAGTTGGTAACTTTCCTGAATTGTTTTCTCAGCAAATTGAAATCAATGGCTACTTTTGATTGCTTTTACGGGGATATTTGTTGTTGGAATGCGTATAAAACTTATTGACATATTATAATACTATACTATAAGAATAATAATATAATAACTTCTGACCGAGACTAAACAAGTGGCTAAAAAAACTATAAACTTTTGTCGCGTTAGTTGTCTAGATTTTTTTACAGGCCGCGTAGCACTTTGATTAATAAATAAATATATTGACAAACATTCACACAACGCTAAGTCATCTAGTACCCATAACACAAGCTCTGCTTAGCCCCAAGGCTAGATGATGTGGTGTGGATTGTCCAGCATTATTATTATTAATAGCGAATTTACATTTTAGGTTCATAACAACGGTCACCATATCGTCAGTGGAAAGGAAAAAATGCTTAAGCGCCAAAATGCTATTTGTGAAAAATCAAGTTTAAAGTTATGTTGTTCACAGCGAGCATCGAACCTACAACCCACAGCGTACACGGCAGTGATACTATAAGCTGTAAGGCCAGTCTAACTAATGTATGTAAGCTACGTCTGCATTATTCATAAGATTCTTTGAGAGTCTTAAACTATTTATTCTCAAAGTTGAATATAAATGAAAGTGCATCGATACAAAATTAATAAACTGTTGAAGGCTTTGAAAGGGAGTGTCCCTCGTTAAAACAAGTACCTGCTCAACTAATGGAGTTTTAAGTTGTACGATACGATTAGTTTCTATAGAAGGTACTAGAGGCCACTCGTAGCTTCGCCCGCGTGGCAGTTTTTTCAAGTTCCCGTTATTTTTTCGGGATAAAAAGTAGCCTATGTCCTATTCCAGATTACAATCTATATTTATTCTAAATTTCATCCAAATTGGTCCACTGGTTAGAGCGTGAAAGAGGAACAAACATCCATCCATCCATCCAAACATTCGCATTTATAATATTAGTAGGATAGGAGCATCTGGGTTCAAATCCGGTCGTGCACCTATGGATTTTTTTAATGAAAAATTTAATGTGCATAATGCCAGTGCTTACATGTGTAATACATGTGTAATACGTACATAGAACAATTTAATAGCCAGACAGAGAACAAACATCTATATTCGTCACACAAATGTTTGTTCTCGGTGGGGATTGAACCCACAACTTACAGCACAGAAATGATTGTTTAAAGAATCTCGAGTGGGTACTTGGTGGAAGGGCGAGCTAGTCGAAGAGCTATTTTATTTCGTGTTGCTCGTTTTAGCCCTATTGGTGAATAGTCGGGTTGTGCAAAGTGCCTCAAGTATTTCGACGTCTGGTAATGAATGAATTTCTTCAGAATGCTAAAGCTCGTATTTTCGCTGTCTTAACGTTCTATACCCAGCTCCTAAGTTCTTACCGAGTTGTTTGCATAACTTTTATGAGAGCTGTGGCAATGAGGGGTGCAAGTAGGGATGGGACAAATCCGGCAAAAATAAAAGAGCCGGACGAAAAAACAAAAGCAACCGCACGATTGTAATCCTAAAGCTGTAGATTCCTTTCATATATATTTTAGGCTTACCGAGTAGTACCAACTTTACTCTTTGAGGATATCTGAAAAGGGTAGTCAGAAATATGTACATATTATAATACATTTGATATATAATCACATGTTATCATTGTCAGTGTGGTTTTATAACGTTGGGCAAACGTACGGTGGTTTGTGTAATTAAAGGCACTTGAAACTTTACAACTCTTCGTCTCATTATCTTTGTAATACCTATAAACAAACAAACTTAGGGACGCGTCTATCACTTTGTCCGTTATTTTATCTGTACCCATCTGCCCTTCTGTCCGTTGTGTCAAACTGTTCTCTGTGAGAATCTGTTCTGTAAAACCAACTTCAACTTTTACTTGAATGACAGAGCGGCTAAAACAACACAGCAAGAGATGGGCAGCTGTAACTGCCCAATATTTGAGCCCTTTTCATCCATCGACTTCTAACAATCCTAGCATTTTTAGTTTTTAGAATTACGATATTCAAAAAATAGATTTATTTACTTTCCTACTTTAGAAAAATCCGTCTTTCTTGTCGTTAGTTTTCATAACAACACTACTTAGATAATTTGAAATTCAAATCCCTATTTTGTTGACTTGTGTGATCCACTATAAATATTTACATCGTAGCTACTTTTCATTTTATTTAGAAGATAACAGATGACTGTTACTTTTGTATAGTTTAGAAATCAGTGCAAAAAACACCACCGAAAACATGACTCACAAAACAGCCAGGCCAAACTCGAAAACATCAAAGCATTGCTTTTTCTTTTTGAACAAGCAGCCCACCTGATGTTAAGTAGTAACCATCACCTATAACGAAGCATTGCCTTGCAGGTCACAATCGTTAATAAATCGTTTATAACGTGCCCTAATGCACTGAGTCCATCGACCTGAGGCAATTAGCTTGTAATTTCTCCGGCACCCACACCCTTCAAACCGGAACGCAGCAAGCTGCTTGGCGGTAGAAAGAGGCATGGTGGTAATACTTCCACGGACAAGCCCTTCCGAACTCTACTACTACTAAAATACTTGCATGAAGTTTAATTCAAATATACGAAAAGGCGTAAAATCGGATTGTTTTTAAATAAACTAGCGATTCAGCATTATTAATTTGGTAGAATCTCGCGTCTTTAACGTAGTTCTTTATATTGTCTTAGTTAAAGAACTCAGCAGGTCTAGTCTTGGAAACGAGAAACGAAGTTTCGTATTGTCGTTTTGTAATATACTGCGGGGCAACTCGGTAGCCGTCAAAAGTCAAGTTGACACTGCCTGACATGCCGCGTAGTGTAACTCAAAACGAAAATACGAACCTTCGTTTATCGTTTCTAAGATTAAACCTACTAACCTCTAACTAAACTTATACATAAACGTTATTTATAAATATTTCTTAAAATTATTCTGTCACTGTTTGTCATCACGTAATACGAAGAGTTAAAACTCCAAGAAAAAAATTTTCCTTCCAAATTGATGCTTCATAAATACTTTTATTTCAACTGCTAAAACTGTGCAAAAAATAAGTAATGTTGGTTAAAATACCACCGAAATTACACTACAAAAGGACAAAATAACTAGAAAAACAATAAAAAAGCTATGTTGCTGCCAAAAATGACGAAAGCGAATTCTATATCTGTCAATAAATCTGACAGTGAAATGAATACATCTGTCAAAACTTCACAAAACAACAGTGTCAGTCATGCAAAAAATTAGGAGGAAAGAGTTATGATATGCGAAAGGGGTTGACGTTTCTTATCCCGAGGGATGGAACCTTCGATTTGATGGAGGTTTTGCCCGTTCTGAAACTTCCTTGTCTACGTGTATAATAATTGGGTTGTAGTAGTAAGTACCTACAATGAGCGTCCAACAAAACGGTTTACAAACTTTGTTTATTTAACAAACTTATGGGTTTTTTATTATAAATAATATTATATTCACTATCTATACCAATTATACGTCAGAGGTTGCAAGTCCGTCGCCGCTGCTTGAATACTAACTGGTTTCCTCACGATGTTTTCCTTCGTCTTTTGAGAGCACTGGAATTACGCACAGAAACTTTTCGAACGGAAAAATCCATTGGAGCACGACCTGATTTGAACCCACGACCTAAGGATCAGAAGGCGGGGTATTTACCACTAGACTGCCACTGCTCTTCTCAGTTCAATCAAAATAAAATCCAATTTATTTTGTCCAAGACTGGTGCCAATTAAAATGGAATTTCGATCGTGAATAGTCAACAAGAAAAAGTCGTAAAAGAATATAACTGAAACCACACAGGAGACCGAGGACAAAAAATAATTAGAATCTTTACGGCGATGTACGGACGATATTTGCATTTTTCGAAATAAAATGTGGAAATAATTTATGCAGTTAAAACACGGAGGCTTTTTAACAATTTTTATTTCGCTGTGTAGCTTTTTAGGGTTCCGTACCCAAAGGGTAAAACGGGTCCCTATTACTAAGACTCCGCTGTTTGTCTGTCTGTCTGTCCGTCTGTAGCCAGGCTGTATCTCATGAACAGTGATAGCTTAAATTAGAGAGTTTAAATTTTTACAGATTATGTATTTCTGTTGCCTATAATATATATTTACGGGGGGCTCTCATACAAAAACGGTTTTTTTTTGCCGTTTTTATTATAGATTATGGTACGGAAACCTTCGTGCGCGAGGCCGACTCGCACCTGCCTGGTTTTTATTTCTCTGTGTAGCTTTTTTACTTCCGTTATGCATAGGTTATCGAGATAATTTTACCTCAATCGTTAGAAAACTTAACTAAACCCTAAAAACTAAGTGAGCCTGTTTGAGTAATGACTAAAAATACGAGTGTAAACAATGAAATCGTTTAAAACACGTGGCGTTGGAGCTGTTTTATTTAAAATTCTATAGCCAGTGTAAACTGTACATTACTGATTCACTGCATAATATTTAACTCTGTCAAAAGATGTATGGTACGAGTTATATAGCAACAGATTTTATGCCTACTTGGCTTGCACCTACCGCAAAATGTGGCTATGTACCAAATGAAATATTTGAAGATCTGAAGGGATATCTACCGCGCCTGAGGATTGAAGTCGTATAGGTAATAAATAATAATAATAATAATGCTGGACAATCCACACAGCATCATCTAGCACCAAGCTAAGCAGAGCTTGTGTTATGGGTACTAGATGACTGATATACTTCATACAATACATTACATACATAGATATTTTTTTTTATTATACATAGAATATACCCAGAACACCCAGAATAAATATTTGCAGATCGCACAAACATTTATCCTAAGGCGGGAATCGAACCCGCAACCTCTTGCGTCACAGGCGGACATTCGCTCGCCGCGCCACATCGGTCGTCAGATACACACTAAGACCAAAAAACTCTGAAAATTTTAAAAAAGAAACGTTTTACGTTTTTTTTTTTTTATTGATCGTTGAAAAATAAGCTAATATTTCTCATTAAGTGAAATTGTACATTTCTTTTGAGAATAAAGTTCTTTAACCACAAATTTAAAGTCTCTACGACCAGTGGTTTAGGCTGTGAGTTGTCTATATCCCAGTTAGTCAGTCAGGACAAAGTTTCTTATAATTGGTATAGATAGATTGTGGTTGAGTCGAGACCTGCCATTACCATCAAAACTATACGCCACGCTTGCTCGCTGGCTTTTTATAGCTTAAGCCACGTACAACGTAAAGCTCTAGCAAAGTGGCTTAGTCAAATGGGCAGCACTGGCTCCCAGACATGTCTATCCACTATCTGATGCCCACACAATATAGAAAAACTAGTCTCGCTCCTGACATTGATCGCTTGTGGTCCGGTGCTGGCCAACTTAAAATCTAAAAAAATCACATAGCTTGAAACCCAAGAAGTCGAAAAAGGCAAAGATAAGAAAAATATTCCTCTATTATTTCTTATTTTATATTTCTTCTTAAAGATGATACTACGCGTGGACCTGTATCATAATCTATTATATTGAAATGTGGACTTTACCACGATGTTATAGGTACAATCTTTGAATCTGTAGTCAACTTCTCCTACATTACGTCGCGAGATCTCAATTCGAAGCAAACTGTTAAGTAGGTAATATGTTTAAAGAAACGCGTGTCTCAGACGTATACAGTTTCCGCAAGAGTAGCGTGATGCGCAGCACGATGTTCGCGCAACGTGACCGCGCATGCGCTATCCTGACCTGCGCCCGCGCCAACCCGGCACGTCGCACGCGCCTTCTCCCTCAGCACAGCGCCGTCTGCACCGTCAGAACCCACATCTGCTGATATCGCCATCTCATCTACAAATATAAATATGAATGCACTAGCTTTTAAGATATATAGTTGGTCGTGTTTCTGCTACAACAGTATAAGGACCTGGCCTCGTAGTACCTTTACGATTCGAATGTTTTGGTATACCGGATTATCAGGTATCTGGGGCATTTTTGGGCTTAAACAGGTGCTCGACCAACATTTCTTTTCATCTTCGACACAAAAGTAAATAGGCATGTATGATATACTTGTAACAGGCCCAGGAGTTGTCCTGCAGTTCAGCCTCACTACTCACCACAGGCGTCACTCCATGGTAGCAGCCCTCCTATGCAGGTTCGCACGTGCAGTGTCACGAGATGCCGCAGTGCGTGTGCGTGCGAGGGTGTCTGGGCTTGCGCAGCGGCCGTCACATGCGCCTCACCGGTACACTGCGCGCCACACGACCAACGCACCCGGTAACGCCACATCGTGAAGTTACCGCGCTCCTCCTCCACCAGCCAGGAACCGCTGTTGATGAAATACGTTTTGTAGGTCCCTAGTCAATCAATCATTGAGTTATTACAATTTTCATCAGACTTACTTATATAACCCATGGGAGCGTCGCTTCTCTCATTCATCACGGTTTTGGCAATCCTAATATTTATTCTTCCAGGCCAGCAAACATGCTTTCGGGCCCACCCATCGGTACCGTAACCTGTAGACCTTACGATATGAGAGATATCACTCACGCGTTGCCGAACGAAAATGTTAGTGCCTGTGCAAGCACTGCCTTATCCGTTATTTAGCCTCATTCGGCTAGGAGTTTCACAGTGGCCTGGTGATTGCGACTACAAACCTAAAGACAAAGCATAGGACAACCCTCAGCCCGATGGACGGAAGGCATTAAAGGCGATGGATAGAGATGACTCAAAATCGTTCTTCCTGGAAATACATGGGAAACAATGTTCAGCAGTGAACTTTTGCAGGCTGATGTTGACGATCGTACGTTGTCATAGGTACACTCACGGTGTGGCGGCTGTTGCATGTGGCAGAGTTGAGAAATCGGCTAATCTGTGCGCGATGTCGGCGGGAGTGCGACGTGGGAAGTCGCGGCGGGATGCGAGCGTGGCGTGAGCAGGTCCTGTACGAGTGGCCATCAGAGCTAGCCATAAAGCTGCCAGTACTGCACATATCACGCTTAGAACACGAAATCCACTCATGCGTGTCCGCGCTGATCCCATCTTACGCATTCTCGTAGTGGTAACTGGAATCGAAATACAAATCCAATAACTATGAAATAAAATCTTATCGGCTTGTTCTGTCCAAGTCGGACACATTTAAGGAATAGCATAAGGAATTATGTAAAGCTTGAAATGACTTTTTTTATATATCTAATGATAGTAGTCAGTAGGCACTAATTCAGATAAATTATAAATTAATAGAAAACAGATAAACATTAATAATGTTCTTAATTGAAATTAGTACATTCGAGTACACCTTGGAGTCGAGGTAGGCCTTTGGTGTGGGACGCTACTTGTGTAGACACGCTGGCCGCTTCACATGTTTTGTCAACATCAAAAACAGCGGGAGCGGCGGCTACAGCAGCAGAAGCCCTTAAAAGACGGAAATATGCATCTCTCGGTAATGGATACATATTTCTGCCTTTTGGGGTAGAAACGTTAGGTCCATGGGGTCCAGAAGCGTGGCTTCTATTTAAAGAGTTATCCAAGAGACTGGTGGATGTGACTCACGATCAAAGGGCTGGCGCTTATCTTGGACAGAGAATTAGTTTAGCTATTCAAAGAGGTAACGTTGCCAGCCTTTTGGGCACACTTCCTGCGGTCAGTGACTTAAATTCTGTTTTCTACCTATAGTAAAGACCCGCACTTTACTATAGGTAGAAAAAGTTATGACAAAATATGTAGATATAAGGTAGATAGGTTAAATATTAGATGTAAAATATTTGTATATACTAAATTACTTCCGTTATAATAAAATAAATATATTACCAAAAAAAAAAAAAAAAAAATTAGTACATTACCTACTTTAAAAAAATTATTAAATAATCATTGTTTTTTAATTCGTCAACGCTATTTGTCTTCTCGACGAGAAAGTTTTTAAGCTTGAGTATAAAGTTTGTGAGCTGTGGGCAAAGACAGCCACCGATTGGCTTCCTGACACAGCAAGAAGGCGACGCGGCAGACCCAAACGGAGATGGCGGGACGAGCTCGACCGTTTTTAGTGGGACTGGCAAAACTTAGCACAGGATCGGAATGTGTGGGAATGGGGGGAGGCCTTTGCCCAGCAGCGGAACACGGACAATAATAATAAAGTTTGTAAAATACTAGCTATGAAGTATTCACCTGTAGCTTTTAAACGTTCTAAATTACTTTGAAACGGTCGATAGTCACCCAGGAATATGCACTTCACTCGTCAGCACTAACAGAACTAACCCGATTTTACACATCACGGAAACTGTAGTGATACCAAGCTTCCGTTTCAATACACACTGATAACTCATAGTAACATTTAATTTTACGTGTGTACCTTATCTACCAACCAACAACTTATTTAATTCCTTTTATTTATAGGTATGTTATGTATGTGAGTTACCTGATCTGCCAACCAACAACTTATTTAATTCCTTTTATTTATAGGTATGTTATGTATGTGAGTTACCTGATCTACCAACCAACAACTTATTTAATTCCTTTTATTTATAGGTATGTTATGTATACTTACCATGTTACTAATAAACCCTGCTTTACTTTTAAATTATAGTTACACCGTTTTCTCTCTTTCGATCTTATTTGAATCTAGCTTTATTTTTGCCGTTAATCATTTCTAAATTTTAATAGTGATTGTGCTATTCTTGGATTAGATAAATCCAACAAATCAAAGATCATCCTCGTCAGAAAGATCATCAAATCGGTTTATCCGTTGAGTTGTATAAATGGTGTAAATAACCCCATTTTTTTATATATACAAATCATCCCAAAAAAAACAAAAAAGTTACTCAAATCGGTCCAGTCGTTTTTGAGTTTTAGCGAGATTTACACACAGGAACTAATATTCATATTATAATACCTACTTATATAGATTTCCTGTCAATGAAAATGATAAAAACACGGTATAACTCTTTTAAAGGTATGCTGAGTATTTTAGTATGATAATTATGAGACGTGACGCGGGAGCCACCTCCTGATTAAGCATCTCACGACTAGTCAAATATGAAGTGGCATTTGACAGCAATGATTGCGTGTTGACGCTTGTCACGAAGCTGTCGTGATATAGAAGGCCTAATTCTCATTTTCATCCGATTTAATGTCGATTCGATTATTCTGTCTCTTGAGTGAGTAGGTACCTACTAAGGATTTGTGTCTACGATAAAATTATTTCTATGACAACGCCATCTTTGATTTATTGGAGTCGACTTTTGTGTATCGATAACTACCGAGTTTTGAAAAGATAAAAGAGAAGGTTCTTAATTTGAGTGTTTTTTTAGCTTTGAACTTTATTTGAATTTTTTATTTGAAACGACTTACAGATTGATTAACAATATCAGATTGACCTCATAGATATTTTATCCATTTTTAGTTTAAAATCCAAATAAATGAACACGTGATTTCGAAAAGTAGGTTTTAGAAGTTTTTAAACTTACTCTCATTTAAGAAACAAAATGGCGGATCTCTCCATGTCATATGCATAGACATCGAACAACTCACCTTGACAATAGCTCTTGAATAGGATTAAAGTGGTTGATGCCTTCACTGATACATTAGATTCTGTAATGTTATGATTCTTACTGATAAACACTAATATCTAAGTAAAAACAAGTTGTAAAACAGTGCACGCTCTCCAGTGAGGCAATACGGACTGCTCCAGACGCAAGCTATTCTATTTATAGTCATACGTGTCTAGTGACGTCACCGGCGCGGCGCCCGCGCAGCGCCTTCTGTGTTTACATTGAACCCGCGCGATCTGGGTCTTTACATGGGCAATGGGGGTAATTAACAAATCTTTGGAAACCCGAATTACAATATCACCACAGCAACGACCACACCACAGACTAAACTAAATAATATTGTTTCCCGTTATAAACCAAAAAGTTGTTCCGTCGCATACCGCAACCAAAATAATGGATTATGTACAGTCAGACATGAAAGTTAATTATTCTTATAACACAAGAACTTTTGCGTGGGTGATAAGTTAACGTATTTGTACTGTAAAATTTGAATACTTACTGATTTATACCGTTGTATTAAATGCATATTATAAGAATATTGTTGAATATTAGAAAAAAAACCAGTGTGCTTTAGACCACACGACTGAAGTTAAACATCTTTAATATACGAAACGTAACTGGCTATAAGTGAAAGAGAAAGAACAGTGCTTTCATACCCTCTCCATGGTAGTGTTAAACGTTTAACGCAACCTTGTCGCATAAGAAGTATTACTTCAAAAAATGCATATTGTCGAATTTAGGACCTCCTCTGTTAAAAAAGGATACTAGTTTTTTTTTTATTTTTTTATGCTGGACAATCCACACAGCATCATCTAGCCCCAAGCTAAGCAGAGCTTGTGTCATGGGTACTAGACGACTGATAAACTTAATTCTATACATTATATACATAGATATTTTTTTTTATTATACATAGAAAACACCCAGAACACCCGGAATAAATATTTGCAGATCGTACAAACATTTATCCCAAGACGGGAATCGAACCCGCAACCTCCGCGTCGCAGGCGGACATTCGCCCGCCGCGCCACATCGGTCGTCAAATCGGTTTTTGCTGCAAATCCATAAAAACAACGGCGTAAGTTGATTGTTGATTGTCATTCAGCAACTGCGTTATCAAATTGTGTAATCTATCGACTTTGACAATCAGCCAGTCAGTTACAAAACAGTTTTATTAGATAAAAGATACACTCGATAAAAACTGCATTCGGATAGAATACTAACAGATTGCGAGGACGTGTTTGACTGTTACTGACAACACGTTTTTAAATAAGAAAACTACAATGCTTTTCATTTACTTGCTTGAATTCTCTTGATTTTCCCTGGTATTCTTATGAGTGAGATAAAATGTTCAAAAATCACTCTAGATACCGTCTATAAGGCATATGTGCCCCAATTTATTCTAAACATTCGAATAGGTGACAGATTTCAAAATTTGCAAGACTGCTGTGAAAATTTAAAAAGCTCTATTAAAATGAAAAATCTAATAAAACTGAGCATTCAGATTTTATATTTAAAAGTGTTTGCAGAGGCTGAGTCAATATTATAACAAGTTTTAATATCCCAAGCTGTGTTGAGGTGTTTTCAGTGGTGCTGAAGTTTTCAATAAAACTTCACTTTATATACTTAAGTTACTATTTTTAGATTCCTAAAATTACTCATTTACGACTTTTGGGGGCAGTTGGTACTAACCAAAAAATAAAAACAATCAATAAATATTTAAGGGGGCTCTCATGCAACAAACGTGATTTTTTTGCCGTTTTTACTATAGACAATGGTACGGAACCCTTCGTGCGCGAGTCCGACTCGCACTTGGCCGGTTTTAAGTGCTATATTAGCAAGTTTTCAGAAAAATGTTTATGGGTTTATGGGGTTATTGTTCAAATCCGGAAAAAATAATGTTAAGACCGAAGTATCTACACCAAAGAGTTCTCCGCCTACGCCTATACAAACTCATGTCTGTCTGTTACGCTTTCACGGCTAAACCGTGAAACCAATTTCAATAAAGTTTAGTACGGTGATAGCTTGCACTCCGGAAATGGTATAGTAATTGGCTGATCTAGCCAATTACTATTATCATTTTTCGAGAAAGTGTTTGTTTTAAGAGTCGTCACAGCTCCGTTGTATCTCTGCCATCTGCGCTGTAGGTTGTGGGTTCGATTCCCACCAAGAACAAACATTTGTGTGACGAACATATACGTTTGTTCTGTGTCTGGGTGTTATTTTGTATTCTATGTATGTATTTACAAAAATAAATATTTAGGTATTCTATCAGTTATCTGGTTCTTATATTACAAGCTTTGATTAGTTTGGGGCTAGATGGCGTTGTATCAAATGTATGTCAATATTAATTTTTTCGATCATGGTATATGTCGATGATGAGTACCTACCTACAGTGATTGATCCCCACAAATCTTTTGTTCTCAAGATCTTGAAGGAGATCTGTGTGAGTCAAAATTTGTCGAAAAGCGTTCAAAAACCACAATCGACAATCTTCCTAAAATTTCTGAAAATCGCTTTATAAAATTCTACTTAAACCCCCATTTAAAGCAATCTATCACATATCTGCCATCAAGAAATGTAACGAAAATTATTATGCAAAATACTTCGAGAAAATATCGTGAGATATCATCGAGAAACGATTTTAAAGTAAAAATTCTTACAAGATCGAAAATATTCTGATGTGATAGTAATTCATGTAAAGGTGCCTTCAAACTACGCAAAAATGTATTATAAGTAACTAACAAAACGCGCGACTTCGACTGCGTGCGATTTTTAAACAAACTATTACTGTACCCGTTTAGGAGTTGAATTTTGGGAATTCCTTAGTATACCTCTACGCACTAAGACGAATATCTTCTACTGTGTCCACGACCAATGGGCCTGTGCGTTGCCTATGTCAGTCAGACAGTCAGTCAGGACAAAGTGGTTAACCGTGTAAATAAATAAAATAAAAAATAACTTCAAGATTTTATTTCCCAGGAACGATATCTCGTCAGATCACTTAGTACCATGTAGTACCGACTTAAGATTCTTTAAAGATGCGTAATAGGGGTAGTCAGAGTTGGTAAAAATAACTTTTTGACTTTGACTCGAACGACCCAGATCGACGTTATATTTAATATAACTAAAACCTTAATAAAAAAAAATAACAATATCTTATTTCTGTCGCAGTGGGTATTAATATATGAAAATTTTGACTGCCATGTTGTTATTTAGCAAAAATCGTCTAGCATCTTATTTTTATTACAATTGGTATCTGCTAAACTGATTTCCATTAAACTTTAAAATATTGTGGTAATGTACATACATACGTGGGCCCGTGTAACTCGATACTCAATTTAAATCTCGATTCCATTGATCGAATCAAGAATCGATTAAAATTTAAATTCTTAGAAAAGCAGTGGCCGTTAAATGACTGACGTAAAATTATGAAGATGAGGCACTACGCCTCATTGATTTATCTCCTAGTAATTATTCATCTATAGTTGGACTAGGATACAAACTTCAACCCCGTTGCACTTTTGAGCTGTTGAATTTTAGAAATTCTTTTAGTACATACCTATGCACCAGCCGGGCTAAGATGTGCAACATGAGATACGTCGCGCTTGACACGATAGATTGCGCTTCGCAAGTCGCGCTTGATTGTAGATATTGATGGACATTTTAGAAATTATAGATAAAAGACCCACAGATAAGCTAAACATAGGCATTAAGTCTTCATTTGACAGTGAGAGATTTTTGACACTGCCATGTTAGCACAGGAAGATATAAAGAGAATCTCTATTTTGCACAAGATAACGAGTAGACAAAATTTTGTCGCGTTGCACGTCTTAGCCGGGCTAGACTAATATTATCTTAACCCTTAATTTACCCAAGCACATTTTTTTGGTTTTTCCTTAATTACTATTGGTTTTTGGGATGTCAGATGCAAACAGAAGAGGAAACAAAAAGAAAAAAAATTCTAACTTTATTACTTTTTTAGATAATGGACGTCCCCTATACGGGACGTTTCTCGGTTTGCAAAGAAGTAGTAGTCGTTCGAGGCGTCCCGTATACTACACATTTCCTAAGATGTAGAGATTTAGAACGGCTAAGAAATTAAACAAAAACTTTAAAAATGATGTCGAAAAATCTGTTTTATTATAATAATCAAAATCTACATTGCATTTTTAGGTTTATTTGGTAAATAAAACTTATTTAATACAATTTTTTTGGTCTTAGATTATCTGAAAGTCCAGAAATCTGGTTCATATATGACGGCATTTTTCTTATTCCTATGACTAAAATAACTGAAGTAAAATCTTTTATATTTATTAGTTTTTATAGTTGTAACCTACACTATGGAAAACTACAAAGGTTTTATTATATCTCAAACGTAATGCACAGAGTGGGATTTGAGCGGATGGGGCTAAGCTCCGACGACGCAGTTGGTTGGAGCATCCTCATATTCAGAGGAGGGGACGTGAGTTCTATCACAGATATTTTCTAAAACTCGCCAAAGGTATATTTTTATCAATAATAAAGACCTGTTACATAAATTTTGAATCAAAATCTTCCTTTCTTCCTGTCTTGCCTTTTGCATGCACCTGTGCCTAGGAACTGTGTTCTTGCACTTTTTTGTCAGCGTGTTTACTACAATATCAGCAGTAGCTAACCTTTTTTTCGCACCTCGTGTTAGACAGAATATGATACTGTGCAGCAGAAAACAATACAGCATATACAGGTGTCGTAGTTGAAAACACAACAAGCGAATTTGAGACAGGATCTGAGAGAATAATATTGAATTCTTTGAGACACCAAAGATGAGATGCCGGACAGATCACGGATCACGGATGCGTAATAGGGATAGGTATTTGAAAAATATATGTGGTTTGTTTTATAAAAAACACATCTTATTATAATAGGTAATAGTATCTTTGCCGTCGTTGTCTTAATGTCATCTGAATTTTGATTCTCGTCTAGTAAATCCAGCCTCTCTATCGATGAATTAATCGATGGAGCTCCTAAGAAGGGACAATATTGCTCGTTTTTGCTTTTATTGAACTAAGATACTATCGTCCAATGGGGTATCTTCAGCAGTAACTAGCACCACAAGCTTCCATTCTCCTGAAAATTGAAAATTCTGTTCTGAAAACAAGAAAAAAACATAAATGAAGCACATAAACACTTTACTACACCTTTCGTAAAAGGAAAAACCAGTTCTAATTCTGTATTCTAACTCATATATTTGAATATTATGTATTTTTTGTGATATATAATCAATATTTAAAAAGTTATAATAAAAATTTGCAACTAATGTTCCATTTCTTTAACTCTACGTTTCAAGAAATGTGAAGTATACGGCACGTTGTAAAGTATGGTCAGAACGCTACGTAATAGGAAATGGGAAGAATAGGGGACGTGTGAATTGAGACCTATGCAAAATGAAAATAAAGCAAATAATTGGCATAACGTTTTCGTACGCTTGACAATTTATTCAAGCACTATATAATACTAAAATATCTAATAAGGGTGTCTAAGAAGAACATAATAAAAAAAAATACTTACCGTGAGCGCGTGCGACAGGTCCTCCTTCCTCAATGTTATAATGGCCACCAACGGAAATTCCAGAAACGAATAGTCTCACCGATTTTTTACATAAATTTAGTTTATATACGAAATATTCTCATATAATAATAAGACAAATAAACTCATTATTTTAGACGCTAGATTTTTTTAAAGATGATGTCCCGTATTCTTCCCAAAACTAGATTAAGGGTTAAAAGTATCATGTCTCTTCGACCAGTGGCTTAGACTGTGTCTATATGTCAGTCAGGACAAAGGATTCTTATAAGTGCTACTGATATAATTTCTATAGTTTTACTCCGTCATCTCGTTATATAGCGAACTTCAACTGCGAAAATATTCGCTCAAGACCGTAATAAATTCGAAAGAACCTGATTGGATCGCACAAATTAGTCTCGGATGAGTCGATCGTAATTATAAGGTTTTGTAATTGCGGGGCTTTTTGATCGACATTGAAGGCTTATATCTAGCTGAATATCGAAAATTCCAGAAAGATGACATTTTTGATAATTCTGAAATAAGTCGTGAAAATGAGCAATTCTACTTAATTTTAATATCTGAGCTAATATAAAATTACGACGACGGTTCGGTTTCGGTTCTTTTTACGGGTAACGCGAGAAAACGCTGTTTTTGAATTATTCTTCAATTGTAAAAATATTTATTATAAATAGTTCTTTAGGGTGAAACCGTCTTATTTTAGAACATCTCCCAATCTATATTTCAAAAATTTATAAGCCTTGATTTGTTACTTTTTTTATAGTAAAAATCATATATTATCCCAAAAAAAATTATACGCTTGAGTCCAAATTTTTGGGATAATATAAAATCTATATTAACCTTCTTTGTGTCTTAGTTATGACGACCGTCATATTTCGCTTAATGCTTTAAGAAAACAGTAAAGTTACCATTCTATAGATATTCTGCCCACAATTATTTCCATTATAAAACTATTAGCAACAAACGTCTAAAGAATATCTTGAAACAGCTAAATAGCGTAAAACTTTATTATTTCTACTGCAGAGGAACTGAAGACGAAAGTTCCTTCCTTCCAAAAGTTTTATGGGATACACGGGCGGGTATTGCAAACGGGACCGCTGCGCTTTGCTGTAACGGACACTTTGTCTCATCGCAGGTCACTTGTGCGACGTGTAAATAAAATAAATATTGATAGATATATCACTATAACACGCAAAACTTGTACTGTAGAAAAATAGGAACCCAACAATTGATAGATTATGTATGTATACTTTTTCTTTGTAATATTTGGAATATAATGTAACACCCAGACACAGGACAAACTTTATGTTCATCTCACTAATGTTAACATACATTAGTGACTCTGTGGGTATCGAACACACAACCTACGCACAAAAGGTAACTGAGATGTTCTGTGGTAGGTACTACCAGCTGAGCTATGAGGCCGGTCAATAAATAAATAAAAAAAAAAATTTTTTGGGTAGAACAAGCAGATGTCGCACCTGTTGTTATGGCAACCATCACCTATAACAAAGCATTGCCTCGCAGGTCAGGTTTATTAGAAATGTGCCCGATGCACTGCTCTGCGTCCATCAACCAGAGGTGTGCCTGTAATTTCACCGTCACCCACAACCTTCTTCGTGGTTCAAGGATGGGAACTTGTGGCAGTCAATTACGCTGGATGCATCATAAGTTGTTTTAAAACATACGGACATATTTTTCATTTTCAAAATATGTCCGTATGTTTTAAAACAACTTATGATGGAATACTAATTACGCAAATTCAAAACTACGAACTAAGAGTAAATATTGGACAACCAAATCGCTCGCAACTGGTAATGCTTATTGTGGATTGGTATTTTATGGAAACTACAGCTTGACGAGAAATATCGTTAAGACCGCAAATTTTATACCAATACTTTGAATTATTTGCTTTGACTGGTCTCACATATTAGTAGTAGCTATGCCTTCTATGCTGTAGGTTGTAGGTTCGAAACCCACCGAAGACAAACATTTTGTGATGTTTGTTCTGTGGATGTTGTATATTGTTGTTTGTCGTAGGTGGGAATCAGTGGTATGTGTTTAAAAAAAACATAAGTACATATTCTATTACCTATTAGTCAAATGGTGGGAGCTAGATGACTAATAGAATTCTTATATGTTACTTACGTGTATATACAAGGCTTAAAGTTTTTAGGTTTAATGTCGGGTTATTATATAGAAAGTAAATAAAGAGATATTATCACGGCTTTAATCCCAAAGCACGGTAGATCTTCTCTCAGATCTCTTAGTTAGTACCTACTCGAGATTCTTCAAATATCTAAGTCAAGAGTCCAAATAAATATCTGTAGGTACTTTTCCTTATGTTATTCAGCAGGTCTACTCTTAAAAACGATAAACGCAGTTTCGTATTGTCGTTTTGAGGTACACTACGCGGCATGTCAGGCTTTGCATGTAGCACCGAAGTGTATTACAAAACGACAGCACGCAACTTCTTTATCGTTTCTAAGAGTAGAACCACAGAACTTCTTTAATATGACATCCTTTCTGTAAAGAAGATACATCATATGGCGCATATGCGTTCAGAAAGTGGTTAAAAGCGCAAAGAATAACGCATCAAAGAGTTTACTGTGCTCAGTTCCTTACATATTTCAGTGCGAAGCATAGCTTATCCGGATCAGAGACGCGGGAGTTATTAGGATGATGCCATAGTGATAGCGATCAGCGATTTTGACAAACGCTTTACAATTACGCATGTGTATTACGCAGACATAACTCCTAGTTTCAGCTACTTGCAATCCGCAAGAAAATAGTAAAGTTCGAGCCCACTAACCGAAATCAGTTAATACTGTTTTTCTAAAGGTTTTTTTTAGCACGACAGAGTGGAAACAAACATCACCCATGACAACATGTTTTCTTACCATTTTGTATGCAATGCATCAAGCTGCATGGCGGCAGAAATAGGCGTGCTGGTCTTCATAGAACTTTATTTATCTATACTAATATTGTAAAGAGGCAAAGTTTGTGAGTTTGTAGGGCGTTAATCCCTGGATCTACTTCGAACCAATTTTAAAATTCTTTTACAAATAGAAAGCCACGTTATTTGTGAGTGTCATAGGCTTTATATTACCCTGAAAAATGAAAGTAAAAATGTTTACCGCCCAACGAAGTAGTTGAAGATATATTAATTGTTTCCGCTCCGCTACCCGCTACTCGCTACCACTTTGACCGCGCCTGAAACTCCGGGTATCATACACGTCTCGCCTGTATTATCTCAGCTTATTGTGCAGATTCTTGTTAACATTGTTACATAGTGTTTTGTTTATTTTTTTCCTCAGTACAAAGGTCTCTTTGATTTAAACTAAAAATAATATCTTTACCGGTGTGATTTTTTTATGTGACATAGGTACTGATTGAACTAGCAGATGGCCTACCTTATGTCAAGTGGTTACCATTATCTATAGCAAAGTGTACACGTTTCGAGGAAGAACGATTTTGGACCCTTTTTATCCAACGACTTCCCGCGATCCTGAAAATGTCGTCAGTCCATCGGGTATTGGGGCATCCAACGCTTCGTCTTCATGTTCGTGGTCGCCATTCGAGAACCTATATTTCCCAGCGGTTGTTGGTTCTACGAGCTATATGGCTTATCCATTGCCACTTTAACTTCACACCTTTTTTTGACCATTTGACATTTAAATTATCGATAATTAAATAAATGATGATAGAGTGCCGTTTTTATCAGTAACTGTTTTTTAGAAAGCAATAAAAATGTAATCCTGTCAGATTGAATTAATCGTAAACGTATGCTACTTTATTATTTTGCGAACATCCTTGGAATTTTGAACCCCCTACTATCGGTTCCCGATGGTGCGAAAAGTGAGATTTTTATTCTGTACCCGTTCATGGACGCAGGACAGTGCATAGTAAGTCACGGATCTTTCTGACGTAAACGATGGAAGCAATACTTTGTCATGGTTACCACTTAACATCAGGTGGGACATTAAAAAGTGATAAAAAAATGTTCCCTCTTCATGTTTAAAGGTACCTACAATTATAAATAAGTAGATTTTTTTAACGTTTGTTAACGTTAAATTAAAACATAATACCTACATCTATAAAACGGCAACGAGAAAAAAGAGATAGCTTCACGACTTTAATTCCCAGGCATAGTAGATATCCCCTCAGATCTCTTAGTACCAGGTATTACAGACTCAATAGTCTTTGCAAGGATATCTAATGGGAGTGTTAAAGTCGTGAAGCTATTTTAAATTTTAGGGTTGCTATTCTAATAGGAATAGTCAGAAGCACTTCCTAATAATCTTACGACTGCAGTACAACACATATGTGTTCGCCTAATTGTAAACAAAGTCAAGTTTGAATTCGCTTTCGTTCGAGTTCTGATAGTAACTTCAATGTAATTCTATAGTTGCCCTCCTAAGTTTCGGTGAAATTTGATATTTTTACCGCAATTTCAGACCCAATTCGCTTCTTTTTGCTTCTGGTATTGTTTTTATTATCATTAGATACTGTCCATTGAACTCAATAGTACAAAAACGTGATAGAGTACTTTATTTACGGTAAAGATTTTCAAAGTTTAGTAGGTAAAAGTAGAGTTCTTAGTGAAGGGTTTGTGTGGGAAGTACTACCACCATGCCTATTTCTGCCGCCAAGCAGCTTGCTGTGTTCCGGTTTGAAGGGTTGGGTGCCGGTATAATTACAGGCACATGAGGCTTAACACCTGTATGCCTCAGGTTAATGGACGCAGTAGTGCATCGTAAGGGCACGTTTATAATGAGCGTGACCTGCAATGCAATGCTTTGTAATAGGTATTGGTTATTTAAAACGTAAACGAAACGTATGGGGGAGGCCTATGTCCAGCTGTGGACTTCTACACGCTGATGATGATTATGATGATACACACTACAACATATATCTTTTGACTTTTATTTGTGTGTGTTGTTGTATCGGGTTGTGTTATGTCGTTATGTCTGTCGATTTGCCCGGGGCGGGCCATAGCGATATTGGTTTGTGACATGTGCTCCCTAATTATTACTGGAAATATGATTATAAACGTGTATCGCAGATGATGATAAAGTGCCAAGACTTTTATAAATTATTACGGAGAAAGAAGAAGGTATAATGG
The DNA here is from genome assembly GCA_947095575.1 of Electrophaes corylata. Taxonomy (NCBI): domain Eukaryota; kingdom Metazoa; phylum Arthropoda; class Insecta; order Lepidoptera; family Geometridae; genus Electrophaes; species Electrophaes corylata. The sequence continues at coordinate 5,917,587 of OX352714.1, forward strand.
ACCAGATTAATAATAATGCTGGACAATCCACACAGCATCATCTAGCCCGCTAAGCAGACTTTGTGTTATGGGTACTAGATGACTGATATACTTAATACAATACATTACATGCATAGATATTTTTTATTATACATAGAAAATACAGAACATCCGGAATAAATATTTATAGTTCGTATGAGCATTTATCCTAAGGCGGGAATCGAACCCGCAACCTCCTGCGTCGGTCGTCAAAGATTATGTAATCATTCAGAATCGCGGGAAGTCAATAGATGAAATGGACTCAAAATCATTCTTCCTAGACACGTATGGTGAAAATAAATTCCAACTTTTGTGGCTTTTGAGAAAAATATATTTTTTGATTAATAAAAAAAAAACTGGTTTTGTTTCGAGTGGGACTTAACCCACGACCTTTAATACGGAAATGCGCTAACTAACTATCTGCGCCATCGGAGCCCAATACGACTCGACGAATAAGAGATATTTTTAAACAGCCGTTGGCACCATCTACGGTTTTAACGTTTTATTGTTATAAAAGATTTTTTATCTACTACTTACTTTTATCTATCTACTATAAACTGATTTCTGCACGACGATTTCCTCACCATTTGAGCTAAACATAGTAATTAAAATGAGATTATTTAAATAAGAAGAAAGATACGAAGCTTACATTCTAAATAACAGATACTTAAAGTATTCGAGGCTCTCTTTTTAATTTACAAAACCCAAATTACTCGTTTCTCCCTTATTTAGTTTAATCAAGTGAAAACACGCTCTGTCGAGTCAGGCCCAATAAATTACGTTCCCGATCGGACCTTAAATTCATTATAAATAAAATAAAAGTAAATTATTTATTTCGGCTTGTAACCTAACACCGCGCGGTTGAAAAAGGCACAAGACCAATAAAATGCGGTTTGGATAAATTTTACGGAGTTGGGTTCTGTGGGCATTTATTTTGGATGTAAGCATTTATTATATTATATATTGGCGATCATGAACAGGAAAATAATGGGTAGCACATCGCCCGCCTGATGGATCGATGACATTATGATCGCAGGAAGTCAGTAAGAAGGTTCAAAATCGTTCTACTTGGAAACGTATGGGGTAGGCCAATGTCCAGCAGTAGACTTCTACAGACTGTTGATGATGATGTTAAAGATATCTGAAGGGATATTTACCGTGCTTGGGAATTATAGTCATCATCATCTTCCTGCCCTTATCCCACACTAAGTGGGGTCGGCATAACAGGTTTTTTTCTTCCACTCTCTTATCAGTCGTCATCTTAGTGTTCACTCCTTTCTTACTCATTCTTTCACGCAAACATCTTTCACGCACGCTTGGGAATTATAGTCGTGATGTTATATTTCTATTTTCCTTCAAAGGTTAATGATTTACGACTGAATTGCAATGAGTTTTGCAATGGACAGAAAACACTGTCAGAATTATTGTTATTACCTGTCGGATTTATAGTTCTCAAGCTCAATAAACTTTGTAAACTACCACAATCGCCTCTTTTGCACACTGTAAGCTGTAACTAAGATAAGGTAAGCTTTTGTATCTTTTGTAGATGTATACAGCATCAAGGGCTAGTTTTAAGGGTTCAGTACGCAAAGGGTAAAACGGGACCCTTTTTACTAAGACTCCGCTTCCTGTCTGTCTATCTGTCAGTTTGTCCGTCTGTCACCAGGCTGTATCTCATCAACCGTGATAGTTAGAGAGTTGAAATTTTCACAGACGAGTTTCCTCGAACGTTTTAATTTTATTGTGTACGGTAGAGCGCCAAGAAAACCTTTGACAAGCAAGCTCCTTCCAAGACGACGAATAAATAATAATTAATGTATAATAATCTATCTATCTATACCAATTATAAGAATCTTTGTCCTGACTGACTGACTGGGATATAGGCAACGCACAGCCTAAACTACTGGTCGTAGAGAATTGAAATTTTCAGAGTATATTCGTCTTGGTGCGTAGAGGTGTACTAAGAAAGGAATTCCCGAAATTCAACATGTACAGCGGAGGTTGAAGTTTGCATGAAAATAGCTTCACGCGGACGAATTCGCGAGCGTTTTGCTAGTTAATGTTTAAATCTATATTACAATAAATACAAAGGCGTACTTAACATACTGTGTTCACAAAGTTCTACCACGACTCAAACCTTTTCGCCATCATTACGGGCTAGTTATTTTAATTCTCAAAGGAACCCTACAACCTCAAGCAATAAATAAATAAAAAAGTACATTCCGTGCGCGACTGTACACAGCTTTATTGCACTTTCGTACTAACTGTACACTTATCTGCGATTTTATTTCTATACATAATTGATTTTGTTTTTAATGATGGCCCATTGATTAGTGGGCCGTTTTACGTGTTGCCAACGTGAGGAACTGGAATGAGTGTTGGTGTTATGTTGGTAGCGGTTTGTTGTAAATTAAGGTTTTAAGATACAATTTCGTTGTAAATTATCTTCCTTATCAATATGAGCATAGATTTTGTAGATAAAGCTTAATAGTTTTTTTTTTGTTTTTTATACAAATTGCTGATGAAATAAGCACATGGCCCACCTGATTTTAAGTGGTTACCACTTGGACGTGCTTCTGACTACCTCAAATAATCTTGAGTGTGTGCTTGGTTTTGTACTACCAAATTTAAAGAGATATCTCCCGTGTTATCAAGAATCTATAGAGCCAGATTCGCTGGACCACCGATGCTCTCATTCAGTAGTTCATCATTAAGTACTACGTATAATAAAAGTATGTATATAGAATAGTACGCAAAACAGAGGAGCCATAAAATGTCGCATCGTATGTTTTTGACAACCTGTGCGGCTAGGGTTGTCACACTCCACTTGCAAATCGCAAGTAATACGCGCCCGGTTAGGAGCGCGCGTGCTCCGCTTAGAAATGTGCATTGCTTAGGCTGTGATATGAAGACAGTACTTTTACAAGCGGAGCGATAAGCGAAAGCGGAATGGAACATTAAGTACTTTTAAAACAACACTAGAGAACAAGTAGGTATTAGGCTGTGATACGAAGTCAGTACTTTTATAAACGTAGTGATAAGCGATGGCACGATTGCGGATATAAACATAAAATACCATCAAAACAAAATACAATAAGTATTTTTTGTACATTAACGTGTAACGTGTTTAACATGAAGGAAATCATAAAAATTTAATATTATATTGCTATGATAGTTTCTCCCACGCCTCTTTTTTCTTATCTATTTATATGTAATTAGTAGAAACCCTGGTCCGTGTTATGCTGTTTTCATACATCAGGAGCTGCTTTCTCACTACACTATTATCTGTACCGTGAACTCAGTCCGAACAGGCCCTAACAGACCCGAACAATGGATATGATATGTTTGTATAAATCCGGAATCTATTAGTACAACGCAATGCTATCTATCAAGCACGATAGCATCGGCAATTTTGGCGTCATTTTTGCCAGTTTACAGTTGTACTTTGGTCACGGTAGTGTGCCTGATTTTGATTCGCTGTTTTTATGCTACCGTGGTCGCAGCCTTATCACGCCGCACGCATCGGGTGTATGTCATCATTCCAGCAGAGACCAGCAGACTGGCTTACGGGATTTGCAGAGGTAACTAGTTGTATACACATAATATGTATACAGCTCCATAACCTCATTTACGGTTCATTGTCTCTCTTACTCTTTTACGTTTTCCGGTCTTGTTAAGTCAAAAAAACATTTATAAATAAAAAGATTTATATGAAAAGAAAGCGTTTACAGTAGTAAGTAGAGCTCTAAGTGAAGGGCTCGTGCGGGGAAGTACTACCATCAGTCTATTTCTGCCGCCAAGCAGCTTGCTGTGTTCCGGTTTGAAGGGTGTGGGTGCTGGTGTAATTACAAGCAAACGAGGCTTGTATGACTCAGGTTGGTGGACGCTGAGTAGGGCATTTTAACGAGCGCGACCTGCGACAATGTGACTTATCATCAGGTGGGCCATCAGTTAGTCACAAAAAAAAATACATTGAGATCTTCAAAATCACTTAGAATCATCTTAAAGCTAGGTGAATCTTAGAACCAATTCATAGCGCCCAAAAACGCGTCATGCCAAAATAATTTTCTATACAACTAAAGCTAAATATTATTTTCAATCTTGCTGGAGGATATTCTGTCCTACACAACCTTTACTAAAAAGTATCCATCTTCCTTACACAAGTATTCGTTTGCTCCAAGTATTGTCGATTACAACTTTCAGACTTAAACACTGTGATTACATTCAAAGTCAAAAAGCATTTACTCAGTAATATCCGCAGGAATCATCTTGAAACGTCTTAAATCTAGGTTAATCTAAGCGCCAGTTCCTTGCGACTAAGCCTAGAAGAAGATTTTTTGCTTCTTGCTGCTTGGAAGCAGAATTTCTAACTCTGTGGTTGTACCTACCAAGTATCTTGCTACAAATTCCTACCTGATAGACAGGGTTCGTTACAAAATTATAAGCTTTATTTAATTATGGGAAGTTTCTGAAGAAAAGGTACCCTTCAGACACTGATTGGGTAAACAAGATTAAATTATGGTTTTTGAAAATATTTTTCAGTGGACGGCCATGCGTTCATAACTAGATTATTTTGAGTAAAGCTTAATTGTGTTAATATATAATTTTGGTAGCCAATAACAGAGGCTCAATTCTTTTAACGAAGTATCGTCATTTTCAAGTTTCTATTGTGTCAATCTCCAAATTGTATTCTTCGAAACTGACATTTCTGACAGGCCCAATTTTGACAACTAAATTTTGGTTTCATTATCGTCGCAGCTATTTAAAAAATACGAGGATTGAGCCTCAGCAGGCGTGTTCTGAGTTTTTTTCGTTTTCCGGATACCGGATTTCGGTTTGCGAGCTCGAATTTTTTGTATGGAGATACGATAGTGCCCCATAAGCCGCTAAGGACGCTTATCGTATCTCCATACAAAAAATTCAAGCTCGTAAACCGAAATCCGGTATCCGGAAAACGTAAAAAACTCACAATCCGCCCTCAGATATTTTTCTTAAGACCTATATTTAGACGACCGACGGCGCGGTGGGTGAATGTCCACCTGCGACGTAGTAGGTTGCGGGTTCGATTCCCGCCTTATGATAAATATTTGTACGACCTGCAAATATTTATTCCGGGTATTCTGGGTATTTTCTATGTATAATACATTACATGTATTATATTAAGTATATCAGTCATCTAGTACCCATAACACAAGCTCTGCTTAGCTTGGGACTATACGTACCTCTGACCCCTTAGACATCTTTAAAGAATCTTTAGTAGGTGCAACTTGGCAGGTCTTAAGAGATCTGAGGGAATATCCACCGTGCCTGGTAATTAAATCCGTAAGGCTGTTTCTGGTTTCTACTGTATTTATTTATAATCTAAATTATTTTACTAAAAACTTTTACCATCAATATAAATAAATTTCTATCCTGAATTTCGTTTGAATTAATTTCATTCGTACGTCAACGGAAATAAAACTAATTCGAGCAGAACACGGACTCGAACCAATGGCCCCCAAGTTGATGCTTTCAATTAAAATATTGTCGGAAAACGTTGTACACTATAAATATCTTTTATTTTCACTTATATATATATCTGCCAACTGCTTCATTTGCGTGGGCTTAATATGAAAGAAAAAAAATAAGACTTTAATCCCCAGGCTATATAATAAGACTTTAAATTTTTTTTTGTTTGGATGTTTTCAAGAGAAGAGTGAATAGTACCTTCTGGGTAAACGTGCTACATCGTCGACCGCATCATCACTTAACATCAGGTGAGATTGCGGTCAAACGTCTACCTATCAATAGTAAAAAAAAAGACTTTAATTTAATTCGACTTATAAATATAAAAGTAAGCTAATTTGAAATTATTCTATTATGCAGGACTTGAAGCGCAGTCTTTTGTGAAGCAGCTTGTATGTCTTTTATTATGTTTATGCATCTAGGAATCTTAGGAGAGCCATAACCGTTTCGGCTCAAAACACACGATTCGCCGATTAATGATGGAACAAGCGAATGGCCTACCGGATCTCAAGTGGTTACCATCACCTATAACAAAGTATTATATTGCAGGTCACGTTCGTTAGCAACGTGCCCTGTGCATTCATCAAATTTAGGCATATGTCTCGTGTGCCTGTAACTTCATCGGCACTTACACCCTTCAAACCGGAACAAGCTACTTCGTGGCAGAAATAGGAATGGGTATTGAAGACTTCTATTACACGGGTATTGAAACGGGTACGGGGGTTAGGAATGGGTAGTTCCTATCTCTGTCTTCCTCGGACTAGTCCTTCTCTAAAATTCATTTTCTATTTTATGTAGTATATTGATCAATGCCTCTATTGTAATAAAACATTATTGACCTGTCAATCATCACAAGACAAACATCTATGCTTTGAAACCGCATCTGCATTCAAAACTCCAAATTATAAAATAATACCAAATACTAATACAAGTATTCCCCAAATTTCTAAATCAAAAAGTATTGAAAATTGTTCTATATAACGAGCGTAGTAAGGTATAAATAGCTTTGAAAATTGCAGAACATCAAAATTACGGATTTCTTTTCAACATAAAAGCATATCTGCCTCTATTTCAGAGTGCATATAGTTGAAATTTGGTTGATAAACTTCTGGCTAGCAATAAAAGTAAACAATGATTAATCAGCCCTTAGCAAGAGGGTTGTCATAAAAATATGATATTGAATAGATGGGGGAGCGCTGTTTGGTTTGCGTTGAAATGTGAATTTTGGAGCTATTGTTGTATCGTAGTGAACTCATCAATAGTAAATTTCTGGGCGGTGAAGGGGGTTTAAAAATTCGGTAAAAATACGCAGATGTTATGTTCGGACGTGCCTTTGACAGCTCCTCATAGACTCCCATCTTCTTTCCACCATGGGCTACGGCTACCAGTTGTTACCATCTACATCGAATCTTGGTGCGAATGGTTTGGTTCTACCATCATTATGCGAACCGCCAGGAAGTGAAACTCATTGCCACCGTTTGTTTGTCCTGACTACTATAGTCTAAATCTCATCAAGGCAAGAGTGATTACCTAATCACCCTCTTGCCTTGAAGAGATTTTTCCTGCTTCGACTTCATCGTCAGGTGAGATTGTAGCTAAAAGATCCAAACCTGCTATACCTATTCGAATATGTGTCTGTCGGTCTGTGACGCTTTCACGGCTTAACCGCTGAATCAATTTCAATGAAAGTTTGTACGATGGTTGCTCATACTCTGACCACTAGATATTTTATTTTTTTAACAATTTCCTTACAATCTAACACTCCTTACATAATTTTTTAAACCTCCAAACTCATGAACCATTAAAAAACTGGCTTAGGAAAATAACAAGTCCAAACCGCTAATAACATGTAAAAAAATAACCTCAAGTATATTGAGGGAATGTCACTGTCAAAAGTGTGTAAGTAAACTCCTATAAAACTAATCTTGTCACTGTTCAACATGACGCATTGGTAAGAGATGGCAATAGTTTATGCATTGTTTGTTTTTTGACAGCTTTTTATTTTCAAAATTCTGGAGCACCATTAATTCTCTTCCCAGTCATCTGCAAGTCATGCCCGGAACTACAGCGTGTCCTGTTTGTGTGATAAGCTTCGCGCATGAATATTAAAGTGTACCCGTTATGCTGGACGATTCACACCGACTGGTAACATACCCTAGGGTATCAAGAACCTGCTAAATTCTACCGATACTTTCGATGCCAGTTCATCATTCGGTAGTAGTAGAGCCTTTTGTGAAGGGCTCGTCCGGAGAAGTACTACCACCATGCCTATTTCTGCCGCCAAGCAGCTTACTGTGTTCCGATTGAAGGGTGTGATGCCGGTGAAATTACAGGCACATGAGGCTTAACACGTTTATGTCTCAGATTGATGGACGCTGAGTAGTGCATCGTTCCTAACAAGCGTGACCTACGAGGCAATAGTTTGTTATATTTTATACTTACCACTTATGAGAATGGTACCGGTGGTCTAGTGGAAGTGATCCTGCCTTTTGATTCTAAGGTCGTGGGTTCGAATCCGGTCGAATGGGTTCGAATGGTTTGTCCTGACTGTTTGTACAGCTTCACGGAAATCATGTTACGCTCGTTGCTCTAGCTTAAAATAAAATAATACGGCCGTGTAAATGACGGTTAGCATTTCCTCAGAACGCTGCCCTGGTACACTATTATTTTGCAACAAGAATAGCTTCTTCAGAGGTATAATGAAGCATCCTTTTGTCAGAAAAACAACAGGAGTCGCTATTGAAAGGAGTCTATTATCCGTAGCGTAATTAGATGCACTGAAAGGATACGTAATATTACTTATAAAGACTTTATTGTCACTAAAGACATTGGCTGTATATAAAACTGTAATTTTTCTATGAAATTCTATATTACATTAGCTGACCCGGCGAACTTCGTACCGTTAATAAATTTTATATTTTCTCGTCTTATAATAGTTTTTGCGTGAAAGAGTAACGAACATCCATACTTACAAACTTTCCCATTTATAGGATTTAGTATATCAAACAATACAATACAAAAATACCATATAAATACTTACATTATGTATGGCTTATTTATCCATAATGTATGTAAGTATGTTGCAAAATGTAATATATTACGCTACACTGTTACAAGCCAGTGTGACCGCAAAAGAACCAGCACGAGAACGGATCAAGTGCAGAACAGTTCTGTACACGCGCTTCTGAGTGTTTGACTAAAAGGCAAAACCTTTTATAAAATGGCCAAAATGTTAGATTTAATCTGTTGAAGTTAGGAAACGAGTGGCCACAATTCTAGTGAAAAATTCTTTGGTTCATGATACAGTGACAGTTTACCTGGCCCATTGGGTGAGAGTTTATCTGACAGGCCCGGTCTACTAACGGACGGTCGTTGGATATTGTCACATGTAATCGATTTCTAAAATAAAGCAAATTAAAATTTACTACCTACTTTTTCATCCGGACCTCGTAATATCAAAGTGTATTAAAAATGACTCAATGATGAAAATAAAAAAACCATGGCTGAAGTTAAAAGTGACCACTCACGTCAATGACACACCATGGGTACCAATGAAACACATGACTCACAACAAATTATGCACTTATAAATTCCATGCATGTTTTTGTGTGGTTTTCAAGAATTTCGAAGGTTTTCCTTCATCAGTCATCAAAGTTTTGTTGAAAACGTAATGCGTCAGACAGAAACACAAACGAATTTTGTTCTATTGACAAGAGCAAAATATAGAATCCCGAGTGAAAATAATTTTAGAATAGGATTCCGAGCATCAGCGAGGGGAATTCAAAATAAATCAAAAATCTGTATAATTGCATCAAGGAGGATAAGTGTGAACACAAAAGGTAAACCAATAATATTCAAACTTACTATCTAAAACAGTGTTTTTAGTTATATAACCGATAGTTGCAAAATGTCTCCTCTCTCTGAATACCTCTGACTACCTCGAAAAATCTCGAGTCGGTAATTCATCAAGACACTTTAACCAGTTATGATGATGCTGATAGTTTGGATTGTAAGTTCAAAGCTATTTCATTTTACCCCGAAAAGCAGGTTTGGCAAACATGCATTCTAGATTGGCAATAAAAAGTATCCTTTGGTAACGAAAGGGGAAAATAAAATTCATTGGTATAGATGGCATAGAACTGTCACGCAAAAAATCCACTATTGTGTGAAAAAGTAAAAAAAACGACTCTGACTGAAAGCGGTTCTACGAGGGCGTTATGTAAAAGGTGTAACTACTCATTGAGGGCGTTTTTCTTACCTGTTTCTTACCTGAAACTGGCGGCGCCTAGATTCGCCCAGCTTTAAAACGATTTTAAGCTATCCTTAATTATTACTGAATAAATGCTTTTTGACCTTGTCTTTGTAACTTCAGGCAATTCGAATTCAAAATATTGATTTTTTTATTGCATAGATATGGTAAAATAAAAAAAGAAAATTGGTTAAAAAACTAAATTCAAGTACAAAAGTAAATTCGTAATACAAAAAATATTAATGTAAACATTTCGCTTTCAGTTCAGTCTTGTACAATTCTAAAGTATTATCCTTCTATGCTTGTTAGTTCTAAGGTTTGTTCTTTCGCAATTTTAATTGCTTGCTCCTGTGCTATGGTAGAACTGGCGATTGGAGTTTCAAATAAGAACTAAACGAAAGTATGTTTGTATGTGCAGGCCCTTTGATATTGACCGTGGAGTCTGAAGAGCACGTTGCTATTTTAGGAGAATACTAATAATTTGACTGCTCAGCATCAAGTGCATTTGCATAGAACAATTGCATTATCTCACGAAACACTGCGTCAATCATTTTAAGACTGAGACATTAGGTAAAAAGGCATTACATATTTACTTACAAACTTGTCTATAAAAATAATGTTTAAAATTTTTATAAGGATAGACAATAACCCCTTTATTTTCTAGTCTTTACAACAATAATGTTTAGCATAAAGGCAACTTTTTAGGGTTCTGAACCTAAAGGGTAAAACGAGACCCCATTACTAAGACTCCGCTGTCTGTCTGTCTGTCACCAGGCTGTATCTCATGAACCGTGATAGTTAGAGAGTTGAAATTTTCACAGATGATGTATTTCTGTTGCCGCTATAACAATGAATACTAAAAACAGAACAAAATAAATATTTAAGAGGGCTCTCATACAATAAACGTAATTTTTTGCCGTTTTTACTATAGATACTATAGGTACGGAACCCAGTGTGCACGTATTTTTCAATCATGTCTATATTTACTGGACGCTGTTGTGCTTGGGGCAGGGTTTGAGACAGAGTGGACTTGCCCTGTACCTTTTCCACCCTCAGCTTATTCGGCCTACTCCACAAGCATGATAATAATATGCTTGGTCGCGAGGAACTGGCGCTTAGATTCACCTAGATTTAAGACGTTTCAAGATGATCCCTGCGGATTTTACTGAATAAATGCTTTTTGGCTTTGACTTATGTTAAATACATTCTTAGTTAATTACGCCGCGGGGTTTTCACGATGTTTTTCCCCACCGTTCGAGAGTACTGCCATACATACATTATCAAATACATAAATTCACTGGTGGACTGGTAGAGAAAGAACCTAAAACCTCTAGCCACATTGTTCTGTCTTTTTAAGCCATGTGAACTTAATTTAAAATAACACGCAATGAAACATCTGTCATTTAATATCAGTGCTAGAAAGAGACAGAAATTGATCTAGTTTATGATGTGAGAAAGGGATAGAGTCTAGGATATCTAGATTTAGCTTAATTAGACGATGAATCATAACCATCATCATGATGAATTAAATGATGTGAGCGTGTGAATAAGAATACTAGCGAAACACGCGCGACTACACCCCATTGAAGTTATCTTCATGCAATCCTATATTAATATTCTGCATAGAAACGGGATATTTACCATGATTTTTAGGGTTCCGTGCCCAAAGGGTAAAACGGGACCCTAAACCAGAACACGGCAATGCGAGCATCACTGCTTAGCGGCATAAATGGGTACGATGGTAGTACTTCCCTGGACGAGCCCTTTCACAAAGAACTCTACTACTAGTGGCAGTAATAGAAGTAGTCGTGGCAGGTATATAATATGATAACCGCAAATAGTGCTAAAGCTTCTACCCCGTAACATCCATTTCTTACCACCATCGATGGTCTATCAGTACCCTGTCATAGACTATAGTGCAAAATGATTAAATTTGCACCGCATTAGAGCTAAATATAGCCAACGCTAATTATTCTCTGAGGTGCTACTGTGAAAGAACATTCTGCTAATAAAATAATATTATTTAAGCTAAAATTTCGAATTAACCGTAATTTTTAGGGTTACGTTCCGTTACGGGTTATGTAGTTAGAGAGTTGACATTTTCACAGATGATGTTTTTCTGTTGCTGCTATAACAACAAATACTAAAAAACAGAATAAAATAAATATTATAGGAGGCTCTCATGCAACAAACGTGATTTTTTTTGCCGTTTCATTATAGATATAATAGGACTAGGTATATAGATTCAGAATAGTACGGAACCTTTCGTGCGCGAATACGACTCGCACTTGGCCGGTTTTTATTGTAAAATAAGCTAAACGGGTACTGTAACGAGGTCCTATGGGACTCCGTCAACTTGTCTGGTACTTAATAACCTGCCCCAGCGTATCAAAAAATATTGCACAGATTATTCTTGTCTCGTATAATCCTTCCGAGATACAAATTCCACACCAATTCTGAGATACAGAACACCATTAAAATCAAATCAGTCAGATGTACAAACACAAAAAACATAGATTAGACTACACTTGGCAGCGGTAGATAAGGCTAGATTTTCTCTTCACAGTAGGTCGCTTGGTCAGCACTTAATATAATTAGGTAGCTCTAAATTAGTAAATTGAACTCGGCTTCATTTTATTGGATCACTAATTGAAGTTCAGATCACAATCTGTTAATTGTTTTAATAGATTTGGTTAGAATACCTATAGATACGTTAATAGACTGGTAAAATTTATCGATATAATAAATGGATGGAACCCTAAAACCAGTGATTCATGGCATGGTAGACATCTACCTTGTTAAGCAGCAACCAAGCTGAGGCAGAACCCTTTTGGCATACCATTCGGCACTAGACCGGACTAACTGGGACCCACTGCTAAATGCTAGGTTACTTACTTTCTGTTTGGTTAATTAAAAGTTTATTCTTTCCACTATCTAGCTTTTCTACTAACTATTGTTTGTTTTTAGGGTTATATGCAGTAATAAGTATTCCATATGTGACTGGTTGCAAGCCCATCGCCGCTGCTAGAACTATAACTCGTTTTCTCATGATTGTTCACCTTCACCGTTTGAGAGCACTGGAATTGCACACATAATTTTTTCGACAAATAAACTAATTAGTGCATTATCGGTTTCGAACCCACGACCTCAGGATCATAAGGTCACTCTTACTAGACCACCGATGCTCTTTTTATTGTTCTTATGTCTATAAAACCTTCACTACAAATATATAAAATGCATTTGAAACCTTAATGTTTAAAAGCTCTATGTATTTTAAACAGCTGTTTAAACTCGAACGTAGCAGATTTCCTAACAAACGGTGGCCGTATTTTACCAGTAGGTTCGAGTTAACCCGGTTCTAAAATACCACGAGCATCTGTTAGTAGTGCTACGGGTAGTTGCCCGTAAGATAAACTCGCATCTTATTCATTCGCCAGTGTAATCATTACTACCACCGTACCTACTTCTGTCGCTAAGAGGTAATGCTCGCATTGCTGTGTTCCGGTTTAATGGGAATGGGTGCCGGTGAAATGACAGGCACAATGCCTCAGGTTGGTCGATGCAGATTAGTGGATCGTAGGGCACATATCTAACGTGGCACCTGAGGCATAAGGTGTTAAGCTTCGTGTGCTTGTAATTACATCGGCATCCACACCCTTCAAACCGGAACACAGCAATCAGAAATAGGCATGGTGGTAGTACTTCCCCGGACGAGCCATTCACTAATAGCTCTACTACTACTAAAAACCCCTATCAATAATGTGGGAGGCCTATGTCCAGCAGTGGACTTATTTAAGCTGATGACTACGTGACGCGAGACTGTCAAACACGGCAACTGTTTCCTGAGAATCAGGGATTAAGAAACGAAGCTTCAGCAAAACAGAGTAAAAAGTAACTGCCTGTTGCGGCAGGTATTCTTATTTTGTGCTAGTCTGTCTATAGGGATGTGGCTGCTGATTGTTTTTTATCGATAAACTATGTTAACCCATTTATCGATACCTAGGATCATCAACACAAACTTAGAAAATCGATAGTACGATAGAGAAGTTATTGGCAACCCAAAAAGTTTTTGACAGAAATGTTTTTCATTTACCCCTTCGTAATCCGCTATGGTTTTGACCTAAAATCCTATTTTATTCCCTTCCATCACTTTCCGTGGATGTCGTAAATAGCGACTAAGATAATTTAAAAGGGTCGAGCATCCTCATCTCTTGAGAAAAAACATCGATACGGTCATCAATCCGCCTGCCATTAAGATAAACCCCTTCTAAATATGAGGGAGGATGTCCAGCAGTGAACTGATTGAGTCTAATGAAGTCTCAAACCCTCGGAAACAATCAGTTAACCGTCCGCTGCGCAGCAATTGGTTATCCATACTATGTTAAATTTTATCGATGAAATTACATCCCTAAAAACTACATTTACCTTGTATTTCAAGACACGACAGTGTCCAATACCGCACCCTTTGTCTACCTTCACATGCATGATCGATAATTTAAATGCACGTCACTACAAAATGCGTCAGTCTAGCGTGTTCATGACACCTTTGCACAGATAGGTAGGACAGCTTAATCACTCATGCATGGCATAGTTTATTTATTCACAAAGAGAATTACAATAGAAAAGTAAGTAAGTAAAGTACATACGTACTCATAGTTGCAAAATATAAAAAAACACGAAAAACATTTGAGTTTAAAAACGTTAATAGTATGCCAAATTAGGTTTATAATCAAACTAGCGGCCGCTTGCAGCTTCGCCTGCGTGGCAGTTTTTTCCCGTTCCCGTTATTTTTTCGGGACAAAATCATAGTAGCTTTATGCATGCAAAGTCTCAGCCCGATCGGCTTAAAATTTACAAAGTTTCATACGAACTTTCATCCCCTATTTTATCCCCTTGGAGGTAGAATTAATCAAAATCCTTTCTTAGCGGATGTCTACGTCATAACATCTACCTGCATGCCAAATTTCAGCCCGATCCGTCCAGTGGTTTGGGCTGTGCGTTGATAGATCACTACCCAGTTGATCAGTCACCTTTAAGTTTTATATATTTAGATAGACAGACCGTTTTTTTTATTTAGTTGTATTAAATACAATAATAGAACCGTGAAATGGTACTGGAACCCGGTACCAAACCTGCTCCTATCTTAATATCAAGTTTTGTAGTAAAGGTGTTAGAATTCAAGCGAGCTAGTTACTACCTTTACCCGCTGTGGACTAACCCCGCCGCAAGGATTTTATGATAATCGAGTTTGCTATAGTTATCGATTTAGTTCCAATAATAAGATAGTTTCTAGCACAAGGGACAGGTGAGATGGCCATTCTTCTGAATTACCTGCGTTTATTTTTCGAACTCTTGTACAATTATTTTAAAAAAAGTTTGTCATAAAGTTTTAGTGCTTTTCTTGGTTATGCAGTTTAAAATCACTGGTATAACTCAAAATGATTTAATTCTTAATGCAATTCTTGTAATATTTTTCCTAAGAGAGTTTGACAATATTTTTCAGCAGCAGTATTCTTTTGGTTTTTTTTTTCAAAATATTTTTTTTAAGTATCTTCGTCCAGCCGCTTAGCTGTGCGTTGTCTATTTTAGTCAGTCAGGCAGTCAGGTAAAGATTCTTATAGTTGGTATAGACTTATAGAGATATATTATATAGATTTAAATACCGATTTAACTATAAAATATTGCTATGGAAAAATTTTTGCTTAAACTTAAACTATGCTTAAACTTTTCAATAGAAAGAATAGAATAAGTTTTATTAAAACACGGCACACCCACAGAGACAACGACACAGTAAGAACACACATAAATACAATACATTTACATTTGACAGCCGTCACAACTAATTTAACAAATGTTTAATCTGTGTTTGGGTGTTATATTGTATTTTAACTATGTATTTACAACAAAAACAAGTATATAAGTATTCTATCAGTCATCTGATTCCCATAGTACAAGCTATGCTTGGTTTGGGGCTAGATGATGTATAAAATAATCCCTAAATATTTATTTATTTTATTTTTATACTAAAACACCTATATACTAATTTACTAACCCTATCTCCAAATCACACAAAAGCTATTACTTTCTCTTTCCAATAGGTCTTGGTTGTTACATGTCAAATAGTGACAGAGCTAATTATTAAAAACGTTCGAGTATGGAGGTAAATCGATAACACTTTATTGCGTTTCATCCCATCACTTGTCGTTGCGTTTACACCACACTTGCACTGTAGGTATACTAAGTACCTACAATCAGAAACAAAACAAGAATTTTTTTTTTAAACTCTTACGGTTTTTTCAATATGTATATATATACCTATATATATATATTTTTTTTTTAATTTATATTTTAAGTACTTATAGTATTATATTTACTTATATATTATGGGATAATATATATGTCAATGTTTTTTCACTAATTATTTAGAAGTTAGGCGTATCTCTCTTATATTATTTCATAGAGCACTACCACCCACTCCACGTCACACCAAGGTTAACTGGAAGAAAATGCTAATTAGCATTAAGTTCGCCTATGTACTTATTTTTTTGTGCAATAAAGGATTTTCTAATCTAATCTAATCGACGGTTGTTTATGCAACTTGCCCACCTGATATTAAGTGGTACCAACAGTGGCAGCAACAACCAGCGAACCTTACTACTAATAAAGTAACTGGGACTAGTTATACACTAACCTAACAATATTATCGACCGCAATATCACTTAACATCAGGTGAGATTGCGGCCAAACGTTTACTTATAAACTGCAAAAAAAACCCTGGTACACTAATAAGCACGGCGTAAGTTTGCAATAGTTACATCGTATTTTGTCTTTTACATATACAGGAAGTTTCAAATAAGATCGAAAGAGACAAAACACGATGCAATTATTTCAACGATACGCGGAGTTATTAGTAACAAGGTAAGGTATCTTATATGCTTTTGTGGTTTTCTTTATGCTCTCTGTCATATTTATAGGTTTCTGGCTAATATTTAAATACATTGTTTCAGGTATCCATTTATACATCAGGAGAAGAATAACTACTTCATAGTCGTATGTATTTAAATTGCTACTTAGGTCTTCACAAGAATGGAATCCTCCCATGGAAGAAAGTCAAAGGGCATTTAAGCCATGGAATCAAAGTGATCACTTTGAATAGTCATATAAACTAGATGAATCTACGTGCCAGTTCCTCGCGACCAAGCCTAGAAGAACAGGCAATGCACTTACTGCCTTGGTTTCTACATTTTTTGTGTGATCCTTGGAGAAACAGCCTCATGACTTTATACCCAGGCATGGTGTACATCCTCTCAGATTCTTAGGGCCTACAAAGTAGCACCAACTCAATATTCTTTGAGGATGTCTAAAGGAGGTAGTCCAAATACTACATTTGACACAAACCCACAATTTGCAGTAGTAAATATTATTTAAATTCCATACGTCAGAGGTTGCAAGTCCATCGCCGCTACTGGAATAAATTCTAACTGGTTTTCTCACAATGTTTTTCTTCACCATTTGAGAACACTGCATATTTTTTTCGAATAGAAATTACTACTCGAGTAATTAATTGATTATGAATTTATAAATTACTAGCGGCCGCTCGCAGCTTCGTCCGCGTAGCAGTTTTTTCCCGTTCCTGTTATTTTTTTAGGATAAAAAGTAGCCCATATGTTAATCCAGGTTATAATCTATATCTATTCCAAATTTCATCCAAATCGGTCCACTGGTTAGAGCGTGAAAGAGTAACAAACATCCATCCATTCTTACAAACTTTCGCGCTTATAATATTAAATAAAATATAATAACATTTATTTACAAAGAAAATTATGACTAATACAAGTATTTATAATTGGTATGTACAAAATACATTTGAAACAGTTGAGCTATCTAAAGACCGTTGCAAACGATCTAAAGGTAGCTCAACTGATCCAGATCAGTGCCAATCGGAAGCGTTCCCAAAACACTGGCTGCATTGCCACGCTGAATGGCAATGCTGATTCGTTGTGCCAGATACTCACCAGCTCTCGGGTCACGCGTCGCTTCGACAGACTTCGACTATTATAAAATATAATAGGATTATAAAGTTAGGTGATATTATAATGTATCTGAATCAAATAGCTAAACGTCATCAGTAAATCAAACGGCGGTAAAACCACCAATCCAAACAAATCAGACAACCATTAACCTAATTCACAGTTAGTAAATATTTGTGCGCCATTAAAAACGCGAGTAAAGTCGGGAAACGACTCGTTATTTTTGGAATTAGGCCAGTTGTGGCGTAATCAATGAAAAGTATTTGCTTAACATTATTTGTTTGTATTGTTTTTTGGTTAAATTTTTAGGTATTTTTTGGTCACTTCAATATTTCCTGTTTGTCACGTATGGAATACTAATTAGTGCAAAATGTGGGTATGTACCAAAGGTACTAATCTAGACATACCTCTGACTACCCCTTAGACATCCTCGAAGAATCTCGAGTAGGTACTTGGTACTAAGAGATCGGAGGGGATATCAACCGTGCTTGGGGAATAAAGTCGTGGTGATATTTCTTTCTATTTTTTTTACTCAAGAACGGATAGACCGATTTTGATGATCTCTGATTTGTTGGATTTGTCTTATCTAAGAACAACGGAATAACTGTTAAAATATAGGAATAATTAACGTAATTATAAACTAAATTTACCTAAAAGGTATCATTGACTTTCGCGGTACGAATTTTACAGAATAAAAAATAAAATTATAGATTTTTCTGGTTTTTGAAATACAATTTAGAAATCATAGCCAATTATAAACCTATCAAGCACAGTGCTTCCTATCCATAGTTTAGTGTACAAAGCAGCAAAACACGAGCCCAATTTGTCGTCTAAAGTTTGGTGGTACCTAGGCGAGCTAGACAAATTAGATTACGTTATCCCCCGACCTAGGAAACCTGGAACTGGCTTAGCACCGAATTAGACGGGCTTTGAACCCATGCATGTTTCCTCTACTATATATTAATACTAGCGGCCGCTCGCAGCTTCGCCCGCGTGGCAGTTTTTTCTCGTTCCCGTTAGTTTTTCAGGATAAAAATTAGCCTATATCTATAATTATTCCAAATTTCATCCAAATCGGTCCTCTGGTTGGAGCGTGAAAGAGTAACAAACATCCATCCATCCATCCATCCACTGACAAACTGATGTAGAATTTATTAATTTAGTAAGCGTTTTTTGTAAGACTTGCTGATAGAACAAGCAGAAGGACCACCTAATGTTAAGTCGTTACCATCACCCATAACAAAACATTACCTTGCAGGTCGATCATGTTCCTTAGTAATGTGCCTTAAAATGCTTTGCTGTGTTACATTTCCACAAATGTGTATAACTTTTCAGTGTGCACAGGTCTTTATATGCTAAACCTGTTTTAACGTAACTTTGAAGGAAGGATAGCCATTTCCATAATCCGAACACCCACGTCCAAACTCAGACGGTACTAATGAAACTCTAACTGAATAACGAACCCCGGTATTATAGTATACGGTGTAGGAAAACACTGTCAAGAAATTTAACAGAATACTGGCAGAATCAAAAGGTTCATGGCGTAGCTTTCTAGGGTTCCGTACCCGAAGGGTAAAACGGGTAGGTAGACAGATAGCGGAGTCTTAGTAATAGGGTCCCGTTTTACCCTTTGGTTTTATCACAATATTGCCGAGAGACGCTCAAAGACCACGAGGCAGACCACCCGCCCGATGGTCGGATGATATTGTCGCAGTAGTTGGCCAGCAATGGAGGAGACTGGCACAGGACCGGAGAGAATGGCGTTTTAAAGAGGAGGCCTATATCCAGCAGTGGGTCCACACGGGCTAAATAGATAGATAGATAGATAAACAGATAGATATATAGATAGATAGATAAACAGATAGATATATAGATAGATAGATAGTTAGATAGATAGATAGATTTCACAATGATCTGTATCACTTCTCAATTTAGTTATATGATGGTGAATGTAAATTAGCATTAGTTTCTATCGGTGTTGTTCCTGTCACAGCAATTCTGTTATGCTCAATATTAATCCATCTAAATCCTTAATGAAATCTCAGTAAACCTAAACGGGTAGCACCAGTTTTTAAATAAAATACATACACGACAAAGGATAGATAATAATAAACTTAGGCAAGAAACTTACGGCTTGGTACCTACCGTTTTTTGTATGATCCTGTTACAAAATAATAATAATGTAAATAATGAAGCTCCAGTGTGGTCCAAGCTAAGCAGAGCTTGTGTTATGGGTACTAGATGACTGATATGCTTAATACAACACATTACATGCATAGAAAATACCCAGAACACCCGGAATAAATATTTGCAGATCGTACAAACATTTATCCCAAGGCAGGAATCAAACCCGCAACCTCCTGCGTCGCAGGCGGACATTCGCCCGCCGCGCCACATCGGTCGTCTATGTTCATGGCTCGGTTGTAGGTCAGAAGAAAAGGGGTTAACATTTTATTTGATAGAATCTTCCTAGGTACCTATTTATCAAGTGGGGTTTGTGTGTTATTTGCCTATCTATACTAATATTTTTAAGAGGAAAGATTTGATTGTTTGTTTGTATTGAATAGGCTCCGAAACTACTGGACCGATTTGAAAAATTCTTTCACCGTTGGGAAGCTACACTATCCCCGGGTGACATAGACTATATTATATTTTCAAAAAATAAGGGCTCCTTACTAAAACACGTGCAAAGCCGAGACGGACCGCTAGTGCTCAATAAACGCATGTTCTATTCTTCTATTCATTTCCTTAAAGCCGGAACACATCACGTTGCTCTCATGTACTTAATAAAATTGAGGGTATCGAGGGTAACGAGTGCTAGGGGGTATCGCAGACACCTCCATAATCCATTAAACTCACATTAGTTTGCATAAACATCGGTATTCAATTACTATTTAGGACAGTGCAAGTGATTATACTAGAAAACGGTAGCGTTTTGATAGAGATAATTAAAATCGTTCTCGCTAAAGACGTAAACGTACTTATATATAGAGTAGTAGTATACGTAGTTATAGGATATCTAGTAGTTATTGTTAATCCTTTGGAGGACAACTTGAAGGGGTTGCTATTTTGATGAACAATACTGTTCTTGAAATATTACTGAGGTTTTATTTGATATAAATAAAAGTTGTAGGCTTAGGATGTGCAACGTACAATAGGCAAGAAGTAATGGCGGTCCTTAACGATATCTTAATAAATGCGCTGCCTTGTCGTTGCTCGGATAATTAAAGTAGGCGCTGCAACAGTTATAGGTTACTGTGTTCCGGTTTGAAGGGTGTGGGTGCCGGTAAAATTACAGGCACATGAGGCTTAACACCTTGTATGCCTTATGGTTGATGGAGCGTGGCCTACAAGGCAATGCTTTGTTATAGGTGTTGGTAACCACTTAACATCAGGTAGGCCATCTCCTTGTACCATTAGTAAGTTGTATATAAAAAAAACTATTAGTAGTTCTAGCACAAACTATGCATCGTTTAGGGATGTTGTGTAAAAATGTCCACACATATTTATTTATATACAAATCTTTATTTTGAAACAGTGTATATGACATAACTAACTGAAGGAGGTACCAGTATATATAATTTTATGCTCTGTGGTACCAATCCAAATCCACACGCATAACTCATAAGATATAATATAAATCCAAAATACGATCATTTATTACCATAATACATAATATCGCGCGAAATCAAAATTCCGTCCGAGATCTCCTGAATATTTATCGCGGGCCGGACGCATGGTGGACACAGCTGGCGAGCCTAATGTGACATTTTGTGTATGATCCGGACATGCTATTATTCGGGAATACATACATAAATCACGCCTTTCTCTCATATAGGTAAGCTCTACGTCCATACTTTTGTCTCTACTTTTGTCGCTGAACCCAAACTCAAACGCATATAAAGTCAAAGTCAAAAAGCATTTATTCAGTAATATCCGCAGGGATCATCTTGAAACGTCTTAAATCTAGGTGAATCTAAGCGCCAGTTTCTCGCGACCAAGCCTAGAAGAACCGGCAAGAAACTTACTTATAAATACCTCCTATGCATATATATGGTTTAATATGTATTTATGTAATTTATTTTATGTAAGTCGATATTTTATATGTCTAAGTTTTAATTTTTATAACTAATTTTTTTTTATACAATTTGCTGATGGAACAAGCATATGGCCCACCTGATGTTAAGTGGTTACCATCACCTATAACAAAGCATTGAAGGTCCCGTTCTTTAGGAACGTACAACACAACATCACAATACACTGCTCTGCGTATACCTGAGATATACAGGTGTTAAGCCTCGTGTGCTGTAATTACACCGGCACCCACACCCTTCAAACCGGAACACAGCAAGCTCGGCGGCAGAAATAGGCATGGTGGAAGTACTTCCCCGGACGAGCCCTTCACTACTACTAACTACTAACTTTTGTCGCTGACTGAACCTAAACTCAAATGCGAGAGATATTTGAGTTTAAGTTACTAAAAGCGCATCAAGCAACGTGCAGGTGCGTTGTTTAAGTTGGGGCCAAAGTTCTGTCCGACTTAACCTCGCCGCTAACCACTTTGTAACAACAAAGCTATAACTTGAGGATCGGTCTGCTCTGTAAGATAGGTAGATACTGTAAACATTGATGTAGATAAGATTCCTCTTCTTCTTCTTCGACGGAGCGAAGCAAGCTAACATCTCTCATAGGACTTAAATGAATAAAAAAATGTTGGACAATCCACACAGCATCATCTAGCCTCAAGCTAAGCAGAGCTTGTGATATGGGTACTAGATGACAGATATACTTAATACAATACATTACATACATAGATATTTTTTATTATATAAGAAAATATCCAGAACACCCGGAATAAATATTTGCTGATCGAACAAACATTTATCCCAAGGCGGGAATCGAACCCGCAACCTCTTGCATCGCAGACAGACATTCGCCCGCCGCGCCACATCGGTCGTCAAGTTAACAATACTATCTTACGAGCGAAGCGAGCTAATAATCCAAGACTTGAATAAATAAAATGATCCTTTGCAAGAAACTGAGTGGAAAAGCTTCTTTTTTTATCAGTAATTGTAATTTTTAAGGGTAACTCACGGTTGGACAGAAAATTCGGTATCTCGAAAAAACAATCTTGATTCATTTAAAAGTCAACGATAAACAGTTTGTGATAGGCCTTCTATACGTTACATAAAAAGGTAGGTTCCGCCCATACGAAGCCACGGCCGTATACTAGTATTCACATTATAAAATGAATCTTAAACTGAGATAGCACTTTAGACTGAAAATGGGTAGACAGACATGGTTAATCCAACTCTAAGGCTGGATTAAAAACTAACTGGAAAAGCTTTATGATGCTACGATGTTAGTAAGGCACGGAAAAGAAGGTCTTATCACATGTTCATGGCTGGTATACTACGACCATACTTTAATCGAAACTAAAAAAATAATAAACTTATAACTGTTCCCAAGGTACGGCAGATACTCTCAGATTTCTTTCTACATAATATACTCTAATGAAGAACTTATCTTGTATGCCTGGGGTTGTCAGAGGTACGTCCATTTGGCACATGTCCACATTTTAGTAATTGGCGTTTCCATACGTGACAGATCGCTGCTAGTACATTAATGCTTTCTTAGCCTGTTTGAAAGAATCGATGAAAAGAATATACATTTTTTGTTTTCTAAAAAAATACATAAGAGTATGATGGAAACGGAAAAGAAATACATATTTTCACGGTTTTCATCCACAAGGAAAGTAGATATCCCCTCGGATTTTTTAGCACTAAGAACCCACTCGAAATTTTTTGAGGATATCTAATGGGGTAACCAGAAGTGTTTTGAAATAGTACATTTAGCACATATCCACGTTTTGCAGAAAAGGAAAGAATAAAAAACCGAAAGTTGAAAGAAGGTTCCTTAAGTTAAGGTTAAGGTTAGGTCTATTGTGTTTTTACTTCTTTGTGTACAATAAAGAGTTAATCTATCTATCTATCTTAACAAACCTCGGAACCCTAAAAACCCCCTGGCGGCTAAAGCTGAACTTGGTATCACTCCCTCGCTGGTAAAAACAACAAGAGAAATTGCATAAAAACGAAATAAGAATAACAAAGTAAATCTAATCTAAAGAACTCTAAAAATATCATAAATGAATAATAAATAGTATTTAACAAAAATGATTGCGCCATCACACCAACTTACAAACTATCTCGTCGCTCAAATGCTAAAGTGTGTATCTCTACCTGCTTCAAAATAGAGGTTACTCTAGCCTGATTATAGTTTTATCGTGTGGCTGTAACAAAAAGTGCGTAGTTCTTCTCTTCAACAGCATAAGCGTCATTTTCGAATGTTCCGACTGTGGTGTATATAAGATGGTGGAACACAAGGTCTAGAGGTGATCAATCAAAGTCTACAGAGGTCTGGTTTACCCTCGATCAAATAAGTCAGAACAGTTATTATTAATTATATTTACGTTTACCGAATAAAGCTTTTTAACTTTGTTTTCTTGATCTTTGTAGGCATTAAATTTGTGACGTGTTCACTTTATTTTGCCTTTTTAATAGACGTTTATTGATACAGCATTTTACTCATCTTTGAATTAGCCCTGTCACTTTCAAATTATTTGAAACGACCACGGCTTAAACTATGTTTTAGACACCTGTAGGTCTACCATGAGTTTTTACAATCTACAGTCGCTAGCGACTGTAGATAAAAAAATGTATGAAGATTTGTACAGCGCCTCTAGCGGATAGTTGGGTACTAAAATGCGCAGCATGAGTCACGTAGTTAACTATCCTACGTCACAGTGTAGTAAACTATACTACAACGACTGTAGATTGGGCTTCATTTGCTTAGAAATTGGTACCATGAGTTACTAATTTGACAGATGCCATAGTAACGTACTATTACTACTGTAGTTACGGCACTCACCGATGTTTTGCTTCGTGAAAAGACTATAGTTTGTGATAGATTTTGTGATTTTTCAATTTAAAATGCTTAATAAAGCACGTTTTGTCTTGGAATTATTCTGCCGAAATAGAAGATAAACGACGCGAACAAAGAAAGTTTCAAAGTGAGATGCGTGTTCTTCCACTTCAAACTATTAGTGATACCAAATTTGTGAAATTTTATAGACTAAATAAAGAAGCTTTTGAGAAATTGTGTGATTTATTGCGGCAACATACGGATAAAAAATCAACACAGAGAGTCTCATTAGAATCAAAGTCGTTTGTTTTATTTAGATTAAAATGGTTTTGCAGCTCATTGAAACAACTAAGTAGGTACCTACTTAATTAAGTATGTTTTGTAGGTGTTATGTGCTCTATTATTATATGCTTACGGTGATTATCAACGTGTTGTTGGAGAGGCAAACCATTTTTCTCAAGAAGCGATGAGTTCATATATTGAAGAAGTAACTGCAGCCCTACCCCAGCCAACTGTTGTGAACATGTTTATTAAGTTTCCAGCATTTTTAAGTTTATAAACACTACGCACGCGTGCATCCCACCGTCGTCCTCGGTCGTGTAGTTTGACTAACTTGTAGCTAAAGTAAACAAAATGCGAGAGCTAAATGTAATTGGAACCGTTGTAACACGAATAAATTTGGGCTTCATTAGATTGAATCGAAATGAGTAAGTCAGGCGACTCTCCACATTTGTCAGATAATAGTACTTTGTTATTTTATCTTCTGTCTCTATCATCGTGCATTACTTAAAAAGAGATGAAAATATGCAATGCGAAGTGAGCATCGTTTGTAATGATGCCAACCTAACAACGCTAATCTACATAGGGTGTAGTTGTAACTATATCATAAGTGTCAAGCACCAACACTACTCATGGTACCGCTCTTTATGCTATCTATACAATCTGCGTATTTACGTAACTACGGTAGTAGCGTCAGGTGTTTTTTCTGTGAAAACTCATGGTAGACGTACTGACCTGAAGAATGACGTATGGAATGATCTAGTATCCCTGAATGACACTACAAAATTATACAGAATTATTTTGAAAAAATTACTACAGCCATCATGCATTCATTTCAAGTATTTTGTCCAAAAAAATTCGGCCTTTTGAATAAGTGGAAAAATTAATTTCATATTCGTTCGTCGTGCAGAAAAACTGCCACACTCACATAAGCAAAATTTTTAATTCGCCGGTTATTAGGTTTGTCCGGCTCGGCAGACCACGGCTCTCGCTTACGCTTGACAGCTAGTTCATTTGACATGTGACATGTGTCTAAGTAGGTCGTTTTTGCTCGCTTTGTTGTATAAAGAAGTGGATGGTTCAGTTTTTTGCAATTGTTTAAAGTTTTCATAATAATTATTATATGGGTGACGTAAAACAAGAAATTGTTCTGATGATGTTTTAGTTCTTACATTATTTGGTTATAGATATGCCTTATGCGCTGTAGGTTTTGAGTTCTATCCCCACCGAGAATAAACATTTGCGTGATGAATATGAGATCGTGTTTTTTGTATGGGTACTACTACTGTCTTAGTAGGTGTCTAAATTGATGAGGTGTATTGATGTCTAAATGTTAAATGCAGTGAGCTAGCTAATAGCTATTCCGTCAAAAGCCTAAATCGCGTCCGCCGGCCGAATTGGCGCTTCTCCAAGTGCATTTGGCACGAAGCGTACGCAAATTACTGTTTACATTATGTCGTATGCACGTATAGCCGGGATTATACAAAAGAGTCGAAATTGCTTCAAGTAGTAGATAAAAAATCGTTACAAAAGTACACAAAAGAAAAATAACAAAACAGTAAAAAAAAAGAGCTAAAATTTGCAAAGAAATTACTCGAACGACCTAAATTAATGTTGGAAGCCTAACAAAGGTCGACATTTTTACTCAACTGTCACATTTTGGAGCGTTTTAATAATTAATTGCTTATTTATTGCTTAGCACTTTGCTCAAGTTTTATTATGATGGAGATTAACCAGATAATTCTTCAAACAAAAGCACTCTTAAACTAGCAAAAGGTAATTGAAAAGAACTGGCTGATTTAAAACCCATTTTGTCACCAATGCAATCCTCCCTGAATAGGGTTGCTTAATATTCTAATGGCATACCGGAAAAGACGGCACCAGGTGTAAATTGCGGCTAAATAATCTGATCGGGGCAAGTATTTAGGCTTGGACAGCGTGTGACGTGGTATATTGGCATGATAATAGCGTGTGACAGTACGGTGTGTATGAATTATAAAAGGGGGAAATGCATCGAAAGCGGATGATATGACGGCGTGACACATATTACGAAATGGTGGATTTGAATACTTTATTCCCTTTTAGCCTTTACTATAAATAAAAAAGTTGAGGGTTCTGGATTTTCATTCTGAAATTGTTTTAAGATGTTTAACTCTATAGGCTGGACTAATTTGGATGATACTGGAAATTCGTTCGTAGTGTATAATAAACATAAAGTGGGTAGGTTAGTGTTAGGGAGGTACCAAGCGAACGATTCCACTAGGAAACAGAATCTAACCAAATTATTGATCGTTTTGTTCTCACCTAAAACAGAGAAACCAAGAATGAACCAAACACAAGCCAGGACTTTCAAATGAATTCAAATCGCCGAAAGTAATTTGCATAGGATTCGATGGTCGCAAAATCTGAATTTTATTACTTGCACACTTTCCCCAGACTGGGTACGAAATGTACGAATATTTTTATGCGCACATAAAATAAGGCATAAACCTCATGAAGTGTGGTGATCAAATGAGTGCTTTTATTAAATTAAATGGATATTTTAGTAGGTATTTAACTGAGTTTATAAAAAATAAATTATAATTTAAGGTTTATTTTAAAAAGTAATGTATTTGCGACACAAAAAAAAATACTACTTCTCATCATAATTTTCTGCCTTTATCCCACTTTATGCGGGGGCAGCAGAACAAGTTATCTTATGCCATTCCCATTCCCATTCCTGCCAGCGGTCATACCTGTATTCATGCCTGTATTCTTTGGTTACTTTACTCCTGTATTTTTTTGGTTTATAAAATTAAAGAAATTCTATATTTGATATAGGTTATTGTTGTCATTTGAAGTATTTTTTGGCAGATTTTTTTTACTTGTAGGATTGTATAAATTAGTATGAGCAGAGTCCATGTTAAACTACTCCACTTTAGTGGATCCCTAGTTTAATCTAAGCCAGTCTCGCTAAAGGCCTGATGAGCTGGACCAATCAGCTTCACCCTGTTTCATCCCATCTATCTACTTCCGGGAGATTACCACCAAACTTAATTCCCGAGCAGTCAAGATAAAATCTGGACCTGTATCTGGATGTGGGCCAAATGTGGGCTAGGCTCTGTCAATGTAAATGTATACTGAAGGAAAATGAGCTTTATTACGCTGTCTTAAAGTTCATACTTAGTTTTGAAGTCTCCCGAATGTCTAACGAGTACATCTTGTTTTAAAGGTTATTTCAACGTGTGTTCTTGAAACGATTCAGTGATGTAACAAGCAGATGGCCCACCTGATAGTAAGTGGTAACCATCACTTATAACAAAGCATTGTCTGGCCGGTCACGTTCGCTAGAAACGTACTCTACTGAACTGTTCTGCGTCCATCAACCTAAGGCATACAACCTGAGTCTAACGTGCCTGTAATTTCACCGGCATCCACACCCTTCAAAACGGAGCCCAAGCTACTGGGCGGCAGAAATTGGCATGGTGATAGAACTCTACTGCTACTAAAAACTACTGCTGAAATGGCACGGTTCAAGGTTCTCAGTAAACATTGAGTGACTCTTTTAAATGGATCTTGTATTGGGTGCCTGTCTCCTCATTCGGATTCAGACAGAGCACGCAGCACACTGTATAACTCGGCGTGCAGCGTGTTGCGTGAAGTGAGGAGGTGCGAAGAACCGCGCGGTTGGCCGCTTGACAGGAATTTGAACGTTGTCACCTTGAATGGATAGACGGTACCTACTCGGTATTGATTTTCCCAATAATCGACAACAGCAATGTCGTTTGCGGGAAATTCTTCGCGCCGTATATACAGGCCCTAGCGGTCCACTACGCGTGTCCCTTAAATTGATATAATATAGTAAGATACTATCTTAAACGGGACTAAAATCATAGTTCTCGGGTAGTGGTTTCTCGTGATACCGAGAATTTGCATAATCGGAATAGCCCTTCCGGTTATTGATAATTTATGCCCGATTAAAGTTGGTATAGAAACGATCACTTACAGTGATAAGACCATTGTACTTCACTGTAACTGATATAACTTGTCATGTGTTATGGTTTATAAGAAAACTAGCGGCCGCTCGCAGCTTCACCCGCGTGACAGTTTTTTTCCCATTCCCGTTATTTTTTCGGGATAAAAAGAGCGTGAAAGAGTAACAAACATCCATCCATCCATCCATCCATCCATCCATACTTCC
This sequence comes from Electrophaes corylata, assembly GCA_947095575.1. Classification (NCBI taxonomy): domain Eukaryota; kingdom Metazoa; phylum Arthropoda; class Insecta; order Lepidoptera; family Geometridae; genus Electrophaes; species Electrophaes corylata. The sequence continues at coordinate 5,946,769 of OX352714.1, forward strand.
AAACTTTCGCGTTTATAATATTACGATAATATTAGTAGGATCATAGCTATTACGGTTTTCCGTCGTGTTGCCCGCTCTAGGCCCTGCCAGAATACTTGTGTTACAATGTTACCTTCATAACACCTACGTTTTTCTATACATACAATGCATAAAACAAATTACACGAGTGAAGAAGTGTAAAGCATGTTTCTTAAACGCATTGCCTGCTAGATAAGACTTTGTTATTATTATATTTTTTTTAAACAAGCAGATAGATGGTCACATGTCAAGTGGTTACCTATAATTTCACCACCAACTTCCAGCTTCTACGCACCAAGACGAATATAGCCTGAAAATTTCAAGTCTAGCGACCAGTGGTTTAGGACATGCGTTGTCTATATAGTTAGTCAGCCAAAACAATAAACATAATGACTGAATAAAGTTTTATGTTTCACGAGTCGTTTTTTCAAAATTATTTCAAACCAGAGCCTTGCATGTTCCCTAAATCAATTTTTAACCTCGATTATCATAAAATTGACTGCGCCCCCCGGGCCCGGAGCCATGTAAACTTTCTTTATTACATCCACAACAAATTACTTAAATGATGCAATGTTACACGCCTGTGTTCGTGTTGAAATACATTTGAAAGATATTTCTATGAAAACACGAATCTCTGTAAATATGTCTATACCGAATAAAATAATCTTTGTACTGACTGACTGACACATAGCCTGACTGACATAAAGATAACGCACAGCCTAAACCTCTCGTCGCTAGACTTGACTTGAAATTTTCGGGCTATATTCGTCTTGGTGCGCAGAAGCTGGAACCTGCAGTCACGTCAAAAAAACAAATATTGGGCAGAGTGTCTTCTGCGTTTGTTAGTACAACTTTATTTATTAAATTCACTCCTTTTTTTATATTTTTTTTGAGTATCTTCTAACGGTCGGTCTAGTAACGAATCGGTCTGCGACAAGATAGAGATTATAAAAATGAAAAAATCATCAGATTACACAAGCATTAAAATCTGTTAAAAAAACAGTCCAAACATCATCAAAATATGCAAACTCCTTACCTAATTTAAAATCCAATGGTAATTCTACAAACGAAAGTAATTCAACACAATAAAATGCGCAATTCAATTTATCTTCAAAACAATATGCAATTAAATCAATCTTTTTCATTTGCGATGCTCACAGCCGTCACCGGCGCCTGCGCAACTGACAAAGGTCCTGTCAATTACACTGACAGTTAAATAATTTCGTCGGCGAATTCAATGGCCGACAGCGCTATGCAAATCTTAATGTTCTTTTTTTGAATTTTTACGTTCCTTTTTTGAATCTCTATATTCTTTTTTTGAATTAACTTAACTGCTGGATCTTTTTTGCATATTTTATTGGATTTATGTTGTAAGTTATGAGTTGTTTGTTTTAAGGCAAGTGGTACATTAGCATGATACTTAATCATTTTATTTTAATGAAAATATCTGTTTTTTTAATTTGCAATATCACCTGACAACGTCTGTTACGACTATACGATGGTAATTAAGTCACGCAACATCAGGTGGGCCATAAGCTTTTTCCATCAGCAATTACATGAAAAAAAAACGTTCTTCCCTCCGTATGGTATGTCCACCTATTACTCCTAAACTTGTACGTCACAGGCGCTAATTTCAAAATTCTTATATTTTCATACCTTATTTTATCCATCCTTGTCTTTCATTTCTGTTGCATGCACTCTTCTCTCATCCGTCCTTTATGAATACCATTTGAAAATAAATGACATCACTAAAGACTATATTAGCCCGGCAAATATCGAGTGTTTACTTACCAAGTTATTAGCTGTACTAACACGGTGTAGTGATGTACCATAATCCGGTAAAACTCCGGATTATAACTACATAAACCTGGAGCTTAATTATTATGTAATATGAATATTGTGAGAACACCGGTATGAATATTGTGAGTCTTGCTTTTAGCAATAAGACCGCCCATTGCACCTATAGTTTTTAAGTTGTTATTTTATATACTTTTCACTACTTTAATGGTGTACAATAAAGATATAATCTATCTATCTAGTGGGAAAGACCTACCTTCTGATGCTAAGGTAGTGGGTTTGAATCCGGAGGGGAAAAACAAATGATGTGCGCAATGAGTGGCATCAAAGGGTGAAGGAAAACACCGTGAGAAAACCAGTCAGTATTCAAGCAGCGGCGATGGGCGTGCAACCTGTCACGAATGGAATACCAACTAATTACCTACTACAATATATGGGAATGTACCTACCAAACGTAATATTTAGACGTACCTCTGACTACCTCCTTGACCTCCTTAAACAATCTCGAGTAGGTACTTGGCACTAAGATATCTAAGGGGATATCTACCGTGCTTGGGGATTGAAGTCGTTAAGTTATTTATGAATAATTAATTCGAAATAAGGAATACACAAAAATAGGGAAGGAACCAAGCCGTGAGTTTCTTGTCTACTCATCTATACTTAAAGCAGAATCACATTGGATCCTAATAGTTCTACCACCATGCCTACTTCTGCCACCAAGTAGCTGGCTGTGTTCTGCTGAAATTACAGGCACATGAGGTGTAACACCAGTATGCCTCAGGTTGATGGACGCAGCGCAATGAATAGAATAAAAGAAAAAAAGAATAGAAAGAATTTATGTATGGTTTTTGTAGTGTGGTCCGTGTAAACATCTACCTACCTAATTACTTAGATACTTACGGACGGCTGTCACGTCACTCACTATCCGAGTATCCGTAACAAGGTAATCCGTAAAACTATCCACCTAATCCGCAATCACCCCCACCACTAAACCACCCCCTAATTGACATTGGAGGGTTGGTAATCTTAGTGCGTAACAAGAGGTGAGGAAATGAATTTTCCTTTGTTGAATAAATCAACGTTTCTACGTAATGAACGTTTACGCTCTTGTATTTACGTTGCTACAACGTGAATGTTTACAGGCTTGGATAATTCAACCATAATATGGTGTTTGAGACTCGGTGACATAACAATGTAGGAAATCATTGTTCAGTAGAATATAAAAACTACCTCAAGAATGCTTTGTTACCACTTAACATTAGGTGGACTACTTGCTTGTTCAAGAGGTAGGTACTTATAAAATACTACTACTACTTATAAAATACTACTTATAAAATAACATCTGATTGCTGCAACTAACATGCTACATCTACCTATATTTTTTTTTATTGAAGTATACTTCTTATACGACTTCCAACAAGGTTGTGTTTAACGTTTAACACTACCATGGAGGGGGGTATGAAAGCACTGTTCTTTCTCTCTTTCTCTCATAGCCAGTTACGCGAAGTTTTACTTCAGTCGTGTGGTCTAAAGCACACTAGTTTTTTTTATTATTATTACTATTAATACAATATGACATCCAGATATGAGTTTAGGAGTGTTTCTACAGTTTTAAGAGCCCTAAAATAAAAATTTGGCCGAACATATTTCATCACTGGTGATATAAAAACATATACTCTGTGCTAAACGTATTAACCGACTTCAAAAAAGAGGCAAGTCGAGTAAAAATAACTAAAATCATTAAATGAAGCGTAAATGCATCGTTTCGTGTTAGTATCGTAAAAACGGCGACCACACAGAGGTATGGTCACCACAAGGTAAGGTGACTTGAGAATAATAAAGATTTATTCTAATTTCGAACTTTTCTTTGAAAAAAAAACACCAGTATTTACTCTTTACTATAATAATAGAATAATCTTAGACTATATTCGTTTGCTTAGTTTGGGGTTAGAAAGTGCTATTTGTCTACCAATTTGATTTAACTGATTTATATACAATAGGTACAAGAAATACTGCTGGATTAGGTAAATAATATAATAAATTTAAAACAATACCTACTAGACCTTTAATCGACAAAACTATTTAATTTTAATCTAAGATTTCAATAGCTTTAGTAACTATATAATTTTGCAATTGAAATTTCAAAACACTCAATTAAAAAGCTTATTTTCATTTCAAGAGATTCTTCCAGAGGCTTTAAACTTTAGCTTTCTACAGATTTTAAATTAATAACAAAGGTATTCAAATACCTAGTTCTAAAGTAATTTTAAATGGGCTTAGAACTCCGGAGAGTCATTAGCTAGAGTCGTTGAGCTGTCAATTGAATATCCTCAACTTTAGACTTTGTCCTTTCTCCTTCATTTTAAGAAAATAGAAGTAAAGCGGTGGTCTTGTGGATGCGACACCGCCTTCTGGTTAAAGATCGTGATTATTATCCACAGAAATAAAAGTGCGCAATAACAGTGCTCACTAATAGTAAAGGAGAATTTTGTGAGGAAACCAGTTAGAAGAATGATAATAATAATGCTGGACAATCCACACAGCATCATCTAGCCCCAAGCTAAGCAGAGCTTGTGTTATGGGCACTAGATTACATACATAAATATTTTTTATTATACATAGAAAATACTCAGAACACCTAGAATAAATATTTGCAGATCGTGCAAATATTTATCCCAAGGCGGGAATCGAACCCGCAACCTCCTACGTCGCAGGCGGACATTCGACATTCGTCATTCTATGTCGGACAAGCGATTTGGTAGCTGGTGGGTAGGTAGCTTGTCCGTGGTAGTAAACGGCTCTGACGGAAGATCAGCGTTGGGTGCAAGACACCCAACGTTACACCCTATACGTTTACAGGAAGAAGGATGTTTAGCCTTCTTCTGTGAAATTAGTCAATGCGGATGAGAACAAAAAAATGTCCGTGAAAATGACTAAATTCTTGGTCAACTTACCGACGGCTCTTATAACTAAAATTACGTCCACATCATATCCACATCCGACCATTTAGAATGATTTCAATATTTTTATGTGTTTACACTAAAACAATTTTAAACATGTCCAATGGACTGTCGTTAAGTTATTACTGGAAGAAATTGGGCTGGATTTTTTCATAAGCGGAGCGTGCAGCTAAGCGTTTTTTGAGATGTATGATACCTACCTTTTATTACATAACCGCTCAGCATCAGTGTGTTAATTAATCTTAACACACTTATATCAGGCAACATAACAATTTTGGACCCGAAATTATATTATAATTAATTGTATTGTCCAGCGAAAAATATACATAGAATTTGGATTTTTCTATCGAAAAATATATGTGCGCAATGCCAGTGCTCTTAGACGGTGAAGGGAAACGCAGCGGCAATGGGCTTGCAACCTGTCACGTATGGAATACCAACTAGTGCAAAAAGTGGGTATGTACAAAAATAAATCCTACTAATATTATAAACGCGAAAGCTTGTAGGTAAGTACCTATGGATGGATGGATGGATGGATGGTTGGAAGGATGTTTGTTACTCGTTCACGCTCTAACTAGTAGATAGACGATTTGGATGAAATTTGGAATAAACATAGACTATAACTTGGATTAACATATCGGCTACTTTTTATTCCGAAAAAATAACGGGAACGGGAAAAAACTGCCATTTGGGCGAAGCTGCGAGCGGCCGCTAGTATATCCATAAATCTCGAGTAGGTACTTGGTACTAAGATATCTGAAAGGATACCTACCGTGCTTGGGATTAATGTTGTCAAGCTATATACTTCTAGGCTTGGTCGCGAGGAACTGGGACCTAGATTCGTCTAGTTATATGACTTTTCTTTGTGATCTCTTTGATTCCATGGACAGAATTTCTTTTGACTTTCACTTAAATTAAAATCAGAATATATCCCAATTAAGAAGAAAATGAAAACGTCTTTATTTCTATAGTAACAAGTCTCACATTATCATAAATCTGTCACCGCGGCTAATGAGGTGCGGGTTACCAAAGAGTCGTGTTACTTTTTAATGAACTATCGATTTTCTGCTTTAACTCATTTGCTAAAGAATATTTTTTGAGGATTTTTTAATAAGTAAAAGAGATTCGTCTTCTTAACTCAGTTGGTTAGCTCTTCCTTCTGCAGATTAAAATGAAATTGAAATTTTCTGTAGCTAGGTACCAGTTTCACGCGACCATTTCGGGACGATTTAATAATTCCGCTAACTGTCGTCAAACTACGGTCGACACCTTTTGGCAAACCGGAAACGGAAGAAGGGGGAAAGAGATGGGTATTGTTTTAATGGAAATGCTGTGTATTGGTTTATGTTAATATCTAGAAAGGTAGCTGAATCGGGCAGGTGAAAACAAAAAACACTTGACGGAGGTTCTTGCACACAACATTCGCACCAAGCGAACCTTATCTACCTTTATTATGCGAACCAATAAGAAGTGGAACTCATTATCAGCGTCTGTTTTTCCCGACTTACCGCTTACCATCAGGTGGCTTTAATCACGTTTGGCTGCTTGACAGGAATTTGAATGTTATTATTTAGTTTATAGACGATATTCGGTATCGATTTTTCAACCGCGCGGTCACTGCGCGAAATCTTTCGCGCCGTCTAAACGCGCCTTTAGGACAGTCAATTGACGACAAAAAAAACAATTAGCAATGTTAAAGAGTTTGTCCAGGGAAGTACTCCCTGTGGTACAGTCAGTTGTACTAATTGTATGCTTTCAACAATTCGTTACTTTCAAAATGGTGTAACAGCGGCACAATAAAAAATAAAAAAATAGGTAAACTTATCAACTTATTATTTTATGGTATTTGATTTTAGCTGTCTTTTATGTTGATTAGGCCGATTACGCTGCGAGTTTGTATAGGTGCTGGGCAAGCCTACTTAATCTAAAACCCCTGTCCCAGGCACTAACGCGTCCCGTAAATAGGGGTACGAAAAGAAGTTGGCCCTGACTCTGCATAAATCATCTACAATAGATGCAAGGGCCTATTTATTATATCTACCTTATAATCTAGTCTCTCTATCTCCCTCATCACCCCCTTTCCCGAATATAACAGTCTACCCCACCGGTACCTACCTTTGCACTCAGTGTATTTGCGAAGTACTCGAAAAAGCAACTTCTTAATACGGAACTTGTAAAGGATGCATTCACACCGTAGCGTAGCAAGCAGTAAACTACTACTGTACTATGTACTTACTAGGTAATAAATAACCGTGCTACAGATTGGTTGACAATACGGCTTACGTTTTTTTTGAAGAAAAATACATGGCTCAGCCAAAAATCTGCCGTCACAGCTCAGTTTATAATGTTCTGTCTGCTATCTAGTTCCCATAGCTTAGTGCTTAGTTTTGGCTAGAGGGCGTTCTGTGAATGTTTGTCAATATTTTTATACTATAATATTAATTATTATTATTGTTATAAAGAGGAAAGATATGACGACCGTTGTGGCGTGGCGGGCAAATGTCCGCCTGCGACGCAGGAGGTTGCGGGTTCGATTCCCGCCTTGGGATAAATGTTTGTACGATCTGCAAATATTTATTCCGGGTGTTCTGGGTATTTTCTATGTATAATAAAAAATATCTATGTATGTAATATATTGTATTAAGTATATCAGTCATCTAGTACCCATAACACAAGCTCCGCTTAGCTTGGGGCTAGATGATACTGTGTGGATTGTCCAGCATTATTATTATTATTATGTTGTATATTTGTTCGCATTGAATAGGCTCCATCTACTGGACCGATTTGAAAAATTCTTTCACCGTTGGGAAGCTACACAATCCCCGGGTGACATAGGCTATATTATATTTAAAAAAAAATAGGGATCCATATTAAAACCCGTGCGAAGCCGGGACGGACTGCTAGTATTTAATATTTATTTATTTGTTACCTTATGAAGCCGGGGATAGTTAGATGACTTTATTATTATATTTATTATATTACAGCTTGGTCTGATAGACGTCCATATTTATCCAATGCAATACAGATACCAAGTACCAACTGTACGAAAACGGTTGCAATGTTCAGTGCTGCCAACCGAATGAATTATGCTATGACTAGATACGAATATTCTGTGTATATATGTTTCATTAACGGGGTTTAAAATAAAGACAATGAAACACCGTAGATGTTGTTACACGGTTATGCCATCATTATGCTTTATATCCTAATTACTTTGTGTGTGTCTGGTATAGAATTCTATATGCGGTAGGCTTACTCAGAACTATCTTCTCAGCCCTCAGGTAAATAAAAACTTAGTCAATCCTTCCTTTTCGTGGCACCGTCAGGCAGCCGTATACATGTGAAAAAGGCGCTTACAACGTGACGCACCGAGGCACTGCTTATTATCTTTTGTCGTATAGTTTAGTGCGGTAATAAAATATTTTAATACATTATGTTCTCTGTTTGTCTGAAGATATAAAATATTTTAATAAGTACATGAGATGTCGAGGTAGTAAAGCTATGTTCAAACTGACGCGAAGTGACGTGGTTGCAGTTGATTCAGTGCAAAAGTTACAATAGATGCTCTGAGTTTGCCCGTTGCATCGTTATATCTCACTTCTCACAATTGTACATGCGTAACCAGGGCGAAAATTGCTGAGGCTACCTGAGGGGAAACCGTAAGCTCGATAGTTTGTTTACCTAATTATCAGTATCGTTAGTTCAGTCCTAACGGGTATGAACCGACCCGAACAATGCCTAAGCTAAGCCGGTACTGAGAACAAAAAAGTTTAAAACAATGCTATTTGTCAAGCACGATAGTAACGGCAATTTTGGCGTCGTTTTTGACAGTTTGCAACCGTGCCATAACAGCTCACGGTAAAGGGGCTGAGATGTTTGTATATATTTTTTTAGGTTTGGATTGTAGAATTGGCTCAGATTCATTAAGTAAACAAAACGTCTCAATGTAAAACCCAGGATTTTATTGAATACATACTTTTTGGATTTGTTTTACAGAAACATCAGTCGAAATTCGAGATACTCAAGACAGGAAAACTTAAGTCGCTATATTTCGCGTCAGTTGGGTAGAACCATAAAGCATTACTCCTAAATGGTCTTGTTCAGTAAACCTCTTTAGAATGAACTGACTGGAGACTTATTTGCAGCCGTTTTCACAAACAATAAATACGGACAACCTTAAAATCTGCAATTTATTTTACACATTTAAAAACAACATTAGCATAAAAATTACAAACTCTGATTTCTAACTGTATTCAGAACTACAGGTACAAAATATAAATATGTAGTTATAAGTATATTTTTTAGTAATCAAGATATTGTTAACAATGATGATGATGTTTTTTTCAGTATTACTTTGAAACGACTTTAAACAAAACTAGTAAATACTAAATAGAGCTTCAAAGAAGAAATTCATAATTTCTTTTTTTAGGCGTGTCAATGGTAAAACTTTGTTGGCGTAGTATTTCGCCACCTTCACGGCAGGTACATACATCAATATTCAGTCATACTTTCTAAGTTATTGTTATTGTACTTATTACTACCAAGTTTTAAAGCTGTTAGCAAGTGTTACTAACCCTTATAGATCCATACCCGAAATAAATAACATATATATATATTTTATTCATTATCATTAGCCTGTAGACGTCCTCTCTGCTGGACATATGCTTCCCCCATACAGGAAGAACGATTCTGAGCCCTCTCCATCCATCGACTGCCCGCGGATATTATATTACTTTAATACATTCGAAGTTGGGTGTCTATGGGGCTACTCAACAATACTAACTTACTAAACCAAAAAAACCGGCCAAGTGCGAGTCGGACTCGCGCACGAAGGGTTCCGTATCATCCATAATAAAATCAGCAAAAAATCACGTTTGTTTTATAAGAGCCTCCTAAAATTTATTTTATTCTGTTTTTTAGCATGTTTTGTTATAGCGGCAACGGAAATACATCATCTGTGAAAATTTCAACTCTAACTATCACGGTCCATGAGATACAGCTTGGTGACAGACGGACAAGCAGACAGACAGCGGAGTCTCAGTAATAGGGTCTCGTTTTACCCTTTGGCTACGGAACCCTAAAGACAGCGTCAGTTATATGCAATTTCTAAAATAGTTTAACTTGTTTTTGTTTGTGAATATGGGGGTCGCTGTTCGCTCGTTGCTGAGTATGTTCTCTTACGCGTATTATAATGCAAATCTAGACCTTTTGTTATATGTAGTACAATTAAAACTATAGTCTTTGTAGTTTATGTTTTGGATGCAACTCTTATTATGGTCTAGCCTACCTATCTAACATAGATTAGGGTTAGGTATAGGCTGACCTAGCTCCAAAGCAGTAGGAAGGTTCGACGACCGATGTGGCGCGGCGGGTGAATGTCCGCCTGCGACGCAGAGGTTGCGGGTTCGATTCCCGCCTCGGGATAAATGTTTGTACGATCTGCAAATATTTATTCTGGGTGTTCTGGGTATTTTCTATGTATAATTAAAAATATCTATGTTAGTAATGTATTGTATAAGTATATCAGTCATCTAGTACCCATAACACAAGCTCTGCTTAGCTTGGGGCTAGATGATGCTGTGTGGATCGTCCGGCATTATTTATTATTTATTTTTTTATTTATTATTATTTATACTCTTAGAAACGATAAGCGAAGTTTCGTTTTGAGTTACATTACGTGGTATGGTAGACAGCGTCAACTTGACCGAGATTTCCTGCAGTGTATTTAAAAACGACAATACGTAACTTCGTTTATCGTATTGAACACTTATATTACACGGGTATTTATCGCGTATTACCTTTTTATTTATTTTCCCGACGTTTCGGCTAATACCCGTGTAATATAAGTGTTCAAGTGTTCCGATCGCGAAAGTTAAAAAAATATTTTCATTTATCGTTTCTGAAAGAAGACTAACTCATGGCCGTTCTTACAAAATAGCAGGTTGTTATGATCCTGTTTTAAGGGTGGGGGTGCTGGTGAAATTACAGTTACGTGAGACTTAATAATCATAATAATAATAATAATAACACTGGACAATCCACACAGCATCATCTAGCCCCAAGCTAAGCAGAGCTTGTGTTATGTGTACTAGATGACTGATATACTTAATACAATAAATTACTTATACAGATATTTTTTATTATACATAGAAAATACCCAGAACACCCGGAATAAATATTTGCAGATCGTACAAACATTTATCCCAAGGCGGGAATCGAACCCGCAACCTCCTGCGTCGCAGGCGGACGTTTGCCCGCCGCGCCACATCGGTCGTATGCCTTAAAATAACGCTGGACCATCGCATGACCATAACGCATCGTAAGCCAATGTGTCCTGCAAGGCAATGCTTTGTGACGGTTACCACTTAATATCAGGTGGGCCATCAGCTTGTCCTATTATAAAGTCACATAAAAAAAGAACAATCACTAGTGTTGATTGGCTTAGCAGAATTTTCATCGCTGGTTTCCTAACAATGTTTTCCACCACCGTTATAAAAACACAGAACACAAATATTGTTTTTAATACCAATGGTTCTAAGCTGAAAAATGCACAAACAAAACTTTCCATCACAACTAGCGCCGGGTTTCATACATCCGGTAACTCAGTTTCGATAACAAGAGCTGAAAACAGGTTATGGGCCCAGTTAGGACTAAGCGGGGCGGGACAGTCACGGAACGGATCCTACAAATGTTTTTAATTTTAGGATACCTACATGCACTTGACACAACGCCATCTAACGCCAAACATCATCATCTCTTACCATCAGATGAGAATGTAGCCAAAGGATTGTCTGAAAATAAAATTATTTCTGCATAACATACATTACTTTAAACGTCTGATGGTGGTCTAATGGGAGCGAGTCCGCCTTCTGATACTAAGGTCGTGGGTTCGAATCCGGTCGTGCACTAATGGATTTCTCTATCAAAAAATCTATTAATTTATAAGACCTTGTTAATTATTGTATATTCAATTGTAATACTTATAAATATTCATACGCCTGTAAAGGCAGGTTTTAGCCGAAGCAAATTAATTTTTAAGATCCTCATGTACCTGAAATCCTATGAATAAATGATTATGATTATGATTATGTGCGCAATGCCAGTGCTCACAAACGGTGAAGGAAAACATCGTGAAGAATTCTAGCTACTATAGTCAGTATTCTGTATAAATACTTAGAATTAATAAAAACGAATGTAGCTTTAAATTTACAAGACCCTATTGTACCACAGAAAAGAGGGGGGACTCTTATAATACAGGTCTCACGACCTAAAAGAAGAGATCCCCACCCAAAATTATTTAAAACTTGTAATTACTGAATAAAAACATATTAATTTTTTTTTTGATTGATTTGATTCTAGTAGCAGGGAAGGGCTCGCAACCTCTCATGTATGGAATCTCAACTACTGCAAAGTACGGGTTTGTACCAAATGTGATAGTTGGACGTACCTCTAACTACCCCTCTTAGACTCTTGAGGAGGTACTTGGTACTAAGAGATCTGAGGAGATATCTACCGTGATTGGGGATTAAAGTCGTGAAACTATTCCTACTTTCTTTTTTTTTCTAAAATCAAATTTCTTTTATTAACAATATTTCATTAACTAACCTACTCTGTTCTAATTTGAAATTTATGCAAAATAAACAAATAATAAATAATTAAATAATGCTGGACAATCCACACAGCATCATCAAGCCCCAAGCTAAGCAGAGCTTGTGTTATGGGCACTAGATGACTGATATACTTAATACAATACAATATTACATGCATAGTTATTTTTAATTATACATAGAAAAACCCAGAACACTAGGAATAAATATTTGCAGATCGTACAAACATTTATCCCAAGCCGGGAATCGAACCCACAACCTCCTGCGTCGCAGGCGTACACCGCCTGCCGCGCAAGATCGGTCGTCAACTACTTATTAAAAAAAATTACCAATTTTTTTAAGTTTACCAATGTTTCCCTTTTATTTTCTATCCCGTTCCGGGAAAGTGTTAAAACTAAACTAACACCAAAACTCGCTGCACGTACAAAATTGCAATATCGCCGTATAGTTCCCGGTAGATTAGTTGATTGTCTATTAAACTTAGCCTGTGTGACCCGCGGGCTACATTGTTGCAAATTTACACTTAACACTGCATCACATAATAATAAGGATACACTTTCCACCCGTGGTTTCTCGTGATACTTGAAGTTAAACTACTAAAGCTCTTAGTGAACACCATATACCTATTTCTGCCGCCAAGCAGCTTGCTGTGTTCCTGTTTGAAGGGTGTGGGTGCCGATTTAATTACAGGCACACGATGCTTAACACCTGTATGCCTCAGGTTGATGGACGCAGAGCAGTGTATTGTAGGGCACGTTTCTAACTGACGTGACCTACAAAGCAATGCTTTGTAATAGGCGATGGTAACCACTAACATCAGGTGGGTCACATGCTTGTTCTGTCAGCAAATTGTATAAAAAAAATACCACGCTATTAAGAATCGCTATTCACAAACAGGAAAAAAACATCCAATTAGGTAAGTAGGTAGATTCGGTAAGCACAAAAAAGAGAAACAAAAACAGAAAAAAATAGGAAAGAAATAAAGTGACAATAAAACATGAAATATATCAAATAGAAATAAAATAGAAATAGCATCACGGCTTCAATACTGTTGGTTGTCATCAAACAAAATTATACATAAACTATCAATAGTTCAGTTTTAATTATGAGTACTTACATACATTTAAAGTTTTATCAATATCGGTCCAGCGGCGGAAACAAAACTGTTAAAGCCACATTCTTAGTGCCGATACACTAGTATTATAATTACAAAATATTAAAAGCGTGAGGCATCCAATCTTCTATACAATGACGAATTCTTAAAAACTGCATTCGAAAGGGCGTTTGCAATCATTGACCACAAACTATTTGCTAATAGTATACAAAACTACATTCTTAAATAAACCTTAATCCCTCCGAATAAGATCAAAAGTGTTTTAAAAGAATGCTAAAAGGTCTTCCCACACATGTCCATAGAAAAAACGGACAGGGCTCAGGTAGAAAATGAATACAAAGATAAGTGAAGTGCTTTTCGTTCCATGTTCAAAACCTCCGATAGCTACAAACGATTTAAGGCTTTGTCTGAAGCTAATACGGTGTAGAATCGCATGGGTGTGATGCGGCTAGTTCCTGCGACCAAGTCCCTTTGAACGTATCGTCAAATTTTTATGTTTCGTTCGAACGTTTAGTGATTTTTAGGTTAGTTACGTTTCGTTTCGCGGTCGGGATGATGCGTTCGTGTTTATTTAGTTTTTTAATTTGTTTTACTGTTTTTATATAGTGTTAAATTTATATCTGTGATGTTTAGAACGTGTGAAAAGTGTTGAAAAAGGTTTTACTTGAGAATGTGCCTGTGAAGTGAATAAGTTTGTGTTCTATTTTCAAATAGATACCTGTGATTGGATTGCTCTTTTTGGATCTTACTCTTGCGCATGTTAAGGTACTTTTAACACTGTTTACAGTATGGTTAAGTATATTTAGTATAGTATGAAAGATATGTCTGTTTATTTTATGGTTTTCTAACCTTATTCTGCTCGCTGTCAAGCACATGAGAGTAACCTACAGAGTGACCTAAAATGAACCAGTAAGATGAAGAAATACATTACCAGACCTCGATAAAATAACTTTTCTAAACTTTTGACCGCTAACCTTACCCCGGCTGTATCCCGCACAAAACTTCGCCAAAGCTTCAACACATCAAAACTCTTGGAGATTTTAAAAATAATCCTTCTTTTTAAAGTAGGATTATTCGGGAAGCTTCGTGACTTGCCTGGTCTTTTCGCAGATCAACTCTGATCAACGTGCAACATAAAATATAAGATACCCTACATGCAGAAAGTCCTGTCATGTACCGCACTAAAGAATTTCATGTGTTGTACTCACTGCTTCGTCATTTGATTCGTTCTTACTACTGCGGTCACTAATTTACTTGGCAAGCGGTGGCTATGACAAACCCTCCCAAGTATGGGGAAGGTGTCCAGCAGCGAACTTATTTCAGATGATGAAGTGAAACAACTCGTATCAAAGTCAAAGGGCATTTATTCCAGTAATATTCGCTAGGATCATCTTTAAACGTCTTAAATCTAAGTGAATCTAAACAGATAAACATTTTATTGATAATCTTTACAAATTATACATCACAAGTTTAGGTTTTACCCCGGATAAAACAGTGCATTAAACATAGGTCATTACTTATATTTTAATAAATAAATCGATGTCCTCCTACCCGATGGACTGACGACATTGTTAGGACCGCGGGAAGTCGATGGATGGAAAGGGCTCAAAATCGTTCTACCTCGAAACTTCATCATTCTTTTCTTTTTTTAATGCTGGACAATCCACACAGCATCATCTAGCCCCAAGCAAAGCAGAGCTTGTGTTATGGGTACTAGATGGCTGATATACTTAATACAATTACACGATTAAGGTCATAGAAAATACCCAAAACACCGTTTTTTTTTAAAGTGAAACTGAAAAGTAAAAATGTTTACCGCCTAACGAAGTGGGCATGAGTCAGCTAGTTTATTATTAAGGTCAAATAAATAAATTGATTAATTACAGATCATTCTTACATTTGTTCCTTCACGGGAGTCGAACCCTTTGAAGTATGGAATCTACCTAGTTAATCCATCGGTTTGCTACACCACTGAATTCAACTCTCTAATAAGTCACATGATAGGTTCAATGGTATCACGTGACCAATAATTTGACCGGAAATCCGAAGCCAAGCGTCGAATGCATACAGTTGCATTATGTAAATGGCTACTTGTCTACATACATTGATATCCTGTCAGTTTGTACAGCACCCAGTGTTTTTTATTTTCTAAGACTTGCTGATGGAACAAGCAGAAGGCCCACCTGATCTTATGATACACTACATGCATATATATTTTTTATTATACATAGGAAATACCCATAACAGCTGGAATAAATATTTGCAGATTGTACATACATTTATCCCAAGGCGGGAATAGAACCCGCGACCTCCTGCGTCACAGGTGGACATTCGCCCGCCGCGCCACATCGGTCGTCAAATGTCTGTTAATGCAATATCTGTCAAGCACTAGTAGTGACGTGAAAACCTGCAAAAAACCATTCAATTCTTCAAAACTAAAAACCAGTAAATAAATATGTTTTTATATCTGTACAAACTTCCTAGAAAATCACAAGAGAGAAATATTTTCTTTCAAAGTTACTTTATCCGCAATTAAGAAACAACAAAGAAATATCGAATCATTTCAATATTCATAAATTCCGCTATTGCTAAGGATCAACTCGTACCTCAAGTCGTTTACTCGAGAACACTCAAGACCACTCAAGACCACTCAATCTCTTTAAAGCATAAGATTAATTGGTAACAGTATTTTTAGATGAAGCTTAGGAAAGCTGTCATCCGATGAACCGATAAACTACCAACAACATTGTGAAGATCACAGGAAGTCTTTAGATGGAAAAGGCCCAAACTGTTGTTCCTGGAAATCTTTGGCTGATAATGATGAAGTTTCACAAAGTTGTTGTTTGAGTTATATTCTACTAAGCTAAATCTGACATGAATAAAATAGAAACCAAAAATGTATTATGAATCATATTCTACTAAGCTAAATCAGTAAGGCTGAGAAAAAGTTGAGTAACCATTTAAAATACCAGGGCTAATCTGGGTACGGTAATTATAAAAAATAGACATTTATTTACGAGTATTCTTTATAGACTTCTTTAAGTGACTGTTTGTTTTAAGACTGTTTTTGGATTGTCCGGACTGTTTTGATACTTGTCTTTTTATGAGGAAAACTGATCGCACTACAAGGCTCGTCTGAAGGCAGTCAGTAATGTATCATGTAGTCATGTACATGATATTACTAAAATGTTACAAAAAAAAAAGAATCATGACTTTTAATCCTCAGGCACGGTTGATATCTTATAATTTATTTATGCGTTTCTATTAGGTAATTTAAAAATTGACATTATAAGTATTTTGAAACTGTATAAATTGACTCTGTGACATACTTATCTTTATAATTAGCGTAATTGGTGCTTGTGTAACCGTGCTAGTTATATAAAGAATAAAAAAAAATAAAAATAAAAATAAATATCCCCTGAGATGTCTAAGTACCTTCTGGAGATTCTTTGAGTTTGTCAAAGGGGGTAGTCAAAGGTACGTCCAAATACTACAATTGGTACATACCCATATTTTGCAGTACGTAGTTGGCATTCTATATGTGACTAGTTGCAGGCCCATCGCCGCTGCTAGAACTAACTGGTTTTCTCAAGATGTTTTTCTTGACCGTTTAAGAGCACTGACATTGCGCACATAATTTCGATAGAAAAATCCATTGATGCACGTCCAGATCCGAACCCACGTTCTTAGGAACAGAAGGCGGGGTCACTCCCACAAGACCACTGATGCTTTTACTAGTTAAATAATACTAGTGTTTAGAAAAATCCATTTCAACGAATTCGGGCTTTTACAGTAATATCTGACCCTATTTTTAGGATCCCTCAGGCCCTGATAATATTTATGAACTCCCGATTGTTAATATTTTTAAATATTCCTCGATAAATAAACAGTAAAACAATAATAACTGTCAACCATATTTATAGTCGTTACTCGTAGGAATAACGTAGTTTTTAAGACGGTAAAAAATAGCCTATCACATGATCCTATCGGTTAACTTGTTTTGAAAATTGGTTCCGTAGTCTCAAACTGGTGCCTAATTCTTGTAACGTTGACAAACAGGTTTCCATTGTGTCAATCTCCAAATGGCTTTCTCTGAAACTGACATTTCAGATTGGCTCAATTTTGACAATCAAATTCTCTTTTCGACAAAGTCGCGGGCGTTTCACTAGTAATAACTTAAAATGTTTTTTTTTTTTGTGGCTGTCCGAATGTGTCCGTCATTCGGACAATTTTGCCAATGTCAAATGAGAAACAATAATAACTGGCGCTTAGATTCACTAAGCTTTTAGATATTTCTAAGCGATCTCATTTTAAACAGTTCATTTACCTTCCTTCGATTTGTGGAAAGTAAATACGAAGGTAATGGTTTATGTACCCGTGATGAATTTGACAATTGACACTTTCTTACTGTCTCTATTTAACAGGAGCAAAAAACAAATCCGTGACGATTATTTTTTGCTATTTTTGGAAACATCATAGGTTTTTCATTTTAATTGTTTTTCTAGTGTTAGTTAAGGTTCTGATGTGTAATTTAGGTGGTATTGTAACCATAATTACTTGAGGCACAAGTGTGTACAGTCCAAATGAAAGAGTGTTAAGTGGTATTATGTAAACGAGAATGTTTCTCTTAGGTTTTAAAGAGAAACGTCATCCTATTTTTTAAAACCAAAGACCGACTTTACTTTTTTTACAGACTTGACTGAAACTTTTTATTTAATCCACTTGACATTGGCGAAATTGTCTGTCGAATGACATGTGTGTCAATGTTTACATTCAAAGTGTCACTATAAAATATTTTATTGCAATACCTGTGTTCGTTCATTACAATCTTCCCTTTATCCTACGCCTGTTTAAGTACTCAGGAATAATCTATCTATCCGATACATTCTTTTGAAATCGGTTCTATAGCTCCAAAGATTACCCACTAAACAAAACTACAAACGTCACCTCTTATTATTATAATGAGCGTATGTGACCTTTGACCATAACATGGGACTGTGGGAACAGTTGGATGTATGATTTAATAATAGCTATAAAGAAAACATACGAAATTGTATTATAGTCCTGAGCCTTAGATAAAAATGTTAATTATGGGGCAATATAAAAAGGTTATCAGTTAAATTAGGAATGTGTCTACTGGTATGACAAATGATAGGGACAAATACTTACTGCTACTTTGTGTAGCAAGCAACCATCTGGAAAAAAACACTCTCAGCCCGGATAAGCTAAAAACGTCACCCCTAAGAGAATCCTTCAGTTCTTAATAGCTGCAGGGCGTGGTGGGGAATAAAGAAAGTTACAATTTTAACAAAAAGTTAATGTTCTTTTTTCTTCTTGTTCCAGATGTCACCCTCATCTAACATGTAGCCAGTGCCATGATCACGATGGCACGACTGCTCGTGGTCTGCCTGGTGCTGGTGGCTGGCGCTGGAGGTAAACAGATGAGTGAGACCCTACAACGCGCCTTGTCTGCTGTGCGCGGACCGAGTCCTGGTGCCAAGAAGCTGCTGAATATTCCTGAAGATAGAGGTAAGCATTAGACATTTCTAAAACAGCAGGATAGTTTGATATTAATATAGTGAGTTTTGATTTTGTTGACTTATGAAGGGACTGCAATAAAAGACTAATTTTAAAAAGTCACAACTACGAAAAAGCCATAGACGCTTGGGGCATTCACATATCCAGATGTCAATGGCCAAACGGTCATTTTTATATTTCAAATAAACAATTTAGCTAGATATAAATCCATACAGTTTTGTATGAGCGTAGGATAGATGAATGAATCAGATGAATTTGATGTTCAAGTAAAGATTTGGACAAAAATCGCCGAAGATCGGGATAAATGGAAAACTTTGAAAGACGTATGATCAGAAGTGGGACACAAAAGGCACATAAAAAGATATAGCGTAGTAAATATCTTGAATCTCAAGTTAATATGATATAGAAAATATTCAAAGTTAAACCCAGAACCATATTGATGAAATTACACTACAAGCCGTCTCGTTATGTGTGTCTTAATAAAAGAAAAACTTCCGTACAATCCCACAAGATGATCCGGAATCCAATAACCCAATGTAACGATACCTCAACTTCCAAAAGAACCGAGGGCCGTAATTGCAAGAGTTCGTTAATTAATAAAGGACGAAGTTCCACCGTCTCGAGCGAGTTTTACGTCTAAAGGGTCGAGCATGCTTGTTTAGAAATATGGAGCTTTTGTCAACCCCAATGTCATACAACGTATTCATAATATTCTACTACCTAACATGGAAAGTTTTTGTTACACATTAGTGGGATTGCGTGGGATTGCGTGTGATGTGACTTCATTAATTTGAAACTATTTTAATAAAAACTTCAATGCAAATATACTCTGAAATATAGTATAGTCTTCTTAGGCTTTGCGTCATCTTTATGTCAGTTAGTCAAGTTATCATTGTTCGTTCGTTCATTTACAATAAATAATACAGTTAAAGTATTAATATCAGAGACCCAACTTCTTAAGTACAACAGGTTTGCTTAAATTGATAGATAAATAGATAAAACATTTATTCAGCTAATTTTTAGGGCTATTATTTAGGTCTAGTTGACATTGTGTAATTGTGGCGTTATCACACTAACATAATGCGAATAAGTAAAACTATTCGGATATCCGGTATTAGGATAAAACTTGTAATATACATAGCTGACCTGAAATACCTGCTTGCATAACCTTACGCATGGACTTCATTGTTTTTTATTGTAGTCTTGTATTTAGATAGGTAACGACAAAAAAGAACCCGGACAAAGGATGCTGTTATTTAATATATCTTATCGATGTAAACTCGCCCTAACCCAGTAATGACACAAGTCAAAAACTTTTGAGTAATTAAACATAGTCCTTTCAACATTGCTTCATCTAACGTTCACTTGCCCTGTAATTCTCCAGTTTTTCGTAAACTCGGTGTAATTATACCGCTCGTAATAAAACTTTACGGTCATAAGCTTTAACTTTGTGGTTCTTACAAAACGATGACAGTCATGACGACTGTCATAAAAAGGCTAACGGTATTCTCGAGTTGTTGATGTTAAAATAAATATTTATTAAATTGAGAGGCGCGCGCAATTTTGTCCTTGTGAACCTATTTTCATACGAGCACTTAAGGGTTGAATTTCAGAAATTCCTTTCTTACTTGTAGTACACTACACCCCCACGCACGAAAAAAAAACCCTGCAATTCTACGGCCAGTAGTGATTTGAGCTGTGCGTTGTCTATACCATGTCAGTCATGACAATTGAATCTTAGAATAAGTATAGATTAGTTTTATTTCATATTTATGTAAAACTAGCTAAAATGCGCTCGAATTCGTCCACGTTACAATTCAAACTTGAACTACCGCTGTAATGTAATGATGATGATAATTTGTAGTGATAAACTTTGAGACAGCTAACTCTAAAAGTACCGTTTGTAAGAGTAAGGTTATTAGTGAAAACGGTGCTGCTTTATTACGGTCATCGTATAAAAGAAAAAAACGTTTCAGACGGAAAATTAGTTTGTTGATATAATGTTTTTGAGTAATCTCAAATAATAAAGCGTTTCATGAAATGAATTCCCGAAATCGAACCTCTATACGGGTATAGAGGGGATGTATTCAGTTAGATTGTCACCACACAGCAGCTTTATTATTTAAGTTATTATTAATTCGCAAAGAATCATATAAATAAACGGTAGGTAAATTTATCTCCTTGTCTTTTAGGAACTGCTGCAGATTCACCTTCCCAATGAAAATATTTCACGCGGTCAAAGTGCGCGCGTTCTTTTTCGACTGCCCTAAAAGACACCAAAATGTACCCAATAAACTAATTACGTCCAGTCACGGCGTCTCTTGAAAAGGTTTTTATCTCGGAGACTGATTGCGGAGCATTACTCAGCTGGTTTCTTGTTCCGATTTACTGGCAGGTTCCGTTTGCAACGTCCTGTAGCGGTCACCGTCATAACACATTCATAATTGCTCGTTACTCGATAACTGCTCGTTTACAAAGACCTTTACTACTACTTATAACGTTAATCTATGCTAATATTATAAAGAGGTAAAGTTTGTAAGTTTGTGAGGTTGTAGGGGGTAATCTTTGGATCTTCTGAACCGATTTTGAAAATTAATTCTTTTACCAATTGAAAACCACGTAATTTGGGAGTGTCATAGGCTAGTGTCATATAATAACCCGAAAAATAAAATTCTAAATGTTTACTGCCCAACGAAGTAAGCACGAGTCAGCTAGGCTTCTAGTGCTTATTATATTGTTCATAGATAAATGAATATCAGCGGAACTACTAAGACAGTATCAAAAGTACTTCAGATTACGGCCATTATATAACGTTGATGGTTTCTTAGCAAAGCCTTTGATGCGAAGATAGAGGGAATTGATGACCCCCAGAAGGCTGAAATTTGTATGAAAAATTACTTATTAAATTGCCAAAGGAGGTTTATCATGGAGTTAACTTTTTTTTTAATCCTTTATGTACAGCTAGCGGACTAGCGGAAACTCCTTACCACTTGATAATTGTATCCGTTTGTAAGCGGAATCTATCCGTTAGTAAGCACATCTAGCTACTAGTTGACAGACTACTATGACAACGTGCGCTCTGCATTACACAAGCTGAAGTGAGGCTCGGAGTTTTACTACATCAGAAATGACGAAATCCGTAGAAGAACCAAAGTGACCGCCATATCACTTAGAATCAGCTAGTTAAAGTAGCAATGGTCATATAGCTCGTAGAACCGACAACCGCTGGTAAATAAAATAAAAGTTATCATATAGCGACCACGAACCGGAAGACGCGGTGGACGCCCTCACACCCAATGAACTGACGACATTTTTAGGATTTCAAGAAGTTACAATTCATTATTCTTGTAAAAGTATAAAACCTTTCCGCTTTATAATATTATTATTATTATTGTATAGTATATTAAGAGCCTCTGTATTTGACCGTTACCTACGGTCTTAAGTATAAAATCGAATACAAAATGCTACTTCTAATAGTAATTAAGGCCATCTAAAACACTCTACAATAAGAACCCCACGATCGCAGTCCGAATAACTGCTAATGCTGTAACTTAGACGCTTCCATTTCCATGAGATTTCCTACGAATCTGCATAACTAGCGTCGATGTTCAGACTAAGCTAGTAATTTAGTACTAATCTTTAGACACTTACCCCAGTACTTGTTTTATAAGTTTTACTTTAATTTAAATACTCGAAAGTTTGCAGTTATTACAAGAAACATATAGTTTTAAGCATTGTTTTAAATGGTAGATTTATTCCATGGCCCCCTGATGTTGAGCGGAGATCGTTAAAAAATCTTTAGTTCAATGAATTATGTATTTTGTACATACCAATTATAAATACTTGTATAAGTTGTAATTTTCTTTGTAAATAAATGTATATTAAATTGGGTAAAAGTTTATATTTTATTTATACTAAAAGTAATTATGTTTATTTTCCATGTGTAACATGACATTCAATAAAACTTGGCTTTCGTAGGTGACTACTATGTAGTAGCATTTTCATCATAGGGCTTCTGTGCTTTGGAAGGCACGTTAAGATGTTTTTTCTGGCTTTTACCAAGCCCTTTCTAAAGCCTTAGGGCAGCCTAAAAGTTCTTCAACAAACTAACTACTTTATTGTTACTTACATAGCTACTGGCTACACAACTAAAGCACTACCCCAAACTAAACCAGCTTTAAGTCCTCAGAGCTGGCTACCATTTTGCATGTAAATTCCATCGTACAGTTCGCTTTACATTACGGGCTTATACTGACGTCTCGTTATAGAAATAGCTTGAGACAGGTAATGTATAAATTGCTATCTGCAGTTATCCTTTGGTGAAAACACCTGGGTCTGGATACCGTGGTTTTGGACTGCGGACACACGGATAAAAAAGATGGCGATTATTTTTCTGTAACCAACATGCTGGGAACATGGAAAATGGGGGAGGCCTATGTCTAGCAGTGGACTCATTTATACTCATTGCAATTATTTTTTTATGCTACTGCTGATGGAACAAGCATATGGTCCACCTGATGTTAAGTGGTTACTATCACCTATTACAAAAACATTACCTCGTAGGTCATGCACCTTAGGTACGTGCTCTACGATTCACTACCCTACGTCCACCTACCTCATACCTGAGGCATACTAGTGTTAATTCCATGTGCATGTAATTTCGCCGGCACCCACACCCCTCAAACCGGAACACAGCAATGCGAGCATCACTGCTTGGCGGCGGAAACAGGTACGGTGGTAGTACTTCCCCGGATGAGCCCTTTCACAAAGAGCCGTGAAAGGTGATGCCGAATTTCACCAAATTATCTGTGTTCATAATTTCCACAGTCAATGTGTCCTCCAAAAATCGCAGCCCTGTAAATAGTTGCCGTATTTGAATAACTTGTAAATTATGCTGTCCCTAGCATTGTTTGAACACCTCTCGCTTCTAAGCGTTATGAGTTAAGCGAAAAGCGTTGAGTTGAGCCAATTTTGCGCTGCGGTCTTCATGGACCGTCGTCGTCAGGGCTATTATGTTATTCACGACAGGTCTGCAGCAAGAATACATTATGCAATCATTTTTGTCATATTAAAATAATTATTTTTTAAGTTACAGAAACTTAGTCTTACTTTTCGTATGAAAATACTAGCTGTTGCCCGCGACTTCGTCTGCGTGGTTCGTTTTTTCTGCCTTAACACTCGTACTAATTAAGTAGAGGTCGGTGATAAGCGTACGAAAACGTTATACCGTTTAACGTAATACATTTTTGTATGTTATGCGTCAATCTTCTTGTCGTCTGTCGTACCGGCTTTTGCTATCGCTATTGTTTTTTACGTAATTAACCTAGTTCTGTTAGAATTTTGAGGTTTTTCAACTTGTAAATAGCAACTGCATTGTCCGTTGTTTTGGATTAACTTTACCTGCTTTTAGTTTACACTGTTCAGGTTGGCTTTTATGAATTTCAGTCTACAAATTCGTTAATTTGATATGAAACAAAAAATATTTTTCACTGTGATTATAACCGGGGTCGACTCCATGTCACATGGTTTCCTTCCATAGCTTTGCTTAGTTTGAAGATTAAGCCTTGCGTGAAATGGACGCAAATATTTATTATTAAAAAAAGAGGTAAGTAAATAATTAATCTTAAAAATATGCAAAGGCCTGTTTATTTAGACTAGCAGGTAATACGATAAACAGAGAAACCCTTAGGAGCTTTCTAATTTATTCACCCTACAGCAGATCACAAAATACCCCACAACCATAACATCTGATTACAAAATTATTCGCGCCCCGTCATCAACGCCTTCAAAGATTATAAAATACCCTTTTAATCAAGGAATACAATTAACCCCACAATTTCACTTTATACTTTTTCCCATAATTATTTCATTGAGAGTACACACGGGCAATAAGTTGCTATCAGTTGCCGTAGACAGTTGGTTAAATTTAAATAAAGTTTACTCCTACACAAACAGCTACATTATATCCTCGTGACCCCACACTGGGTTCTCTGTGATCTGGGTATCTTAACTGCATTATTTTTTTGATTTAATAATGAGGTAAACGGATCTAAAGTTTTCGTAAAACTCTTCGAATATCATCGAGAATCAAGGTAATAGCTAAGGCAAAGTTTTTTTAAATATAGTCTAAGTTAAAAACAGATTTATTCCATGGGATCACAGTAATCACTTAGAATAGTCTTATAACTAGGTGCCAGTTCTTCGCGAACAAGCCTAGAAGAACAGGCAAGAAACTTACGGCTTGGTTCCACGTAAATCGTGACTCTCCCAGTCCTGCAATCAGTCGTCTAATGTTGCTCAATATTAATCGACTAAGCTAGAAAATTCTTCTATACCTGATCTTCAAAAGCTTTATTACTGTACATTATTAAAAGGGCAGAAGGAATTCTCGTATTACAAAGATAGGCCTACCGAGAGCTCTTTGAACAAATATTATACAACTTTTGCCAAATTACAGAGTTGGCTTGAGTTTTTTTCTTTTTCTTTGGGTATATGTACAGCCAGCGGACGAAAATCAGCGGACATAAATTTCACTTCTGCAACACAGAGGATGCAACGTTAAACGCAAAAGGTTATTCTTGGATTTGATTTTCCCTACCTGATAATAATTATGAAAGTGTTTTCCGGAAACTTAATAAGGAAAGATGAGATTAAATGAGATAATGTCCATGATAAGTAACTGGAACAATTATATTAGACGATATTTGAATCGCAGTGGTCGATCAAGCAGAGACGCTAATATTTGCGAGGGGAAATACAGGATCTAGTTTTTAGACGATGCATAGTGATTTTTGTGGTATTATTAAAATAAACATACTTAACATGGATTTTTATGACAACATTACCCGAATTAAGACGTTTTTTCTACCTAAAAAACAACAAGAATCATTTAGCAAGTCAACACCAGATGACGAATGATAGAAGCGGCTGCAAGAAGAAAACTTGTGTGTGAAACCCTACTTAGCGCGGGATGAGGGCAGGAAAATTATGCTTTTTACAATCATGGCATTTTAAAATAAGAAATTCTGCCACCTAGACTTTTTCCACCTAGATATTTGACGACAATTACAATACATTACATACATTCAAACACCCAGAACACCCGGAATAAATATTTGCATATCGTACAAACATTTATCGCAAGGCGGGAATCGAACCCGCAACCTCCTGCGTTGCAAGCGGATATTCACCGGCCACGCCACTCCGGTCGTCAGATGCGATAAGCTGATATTGGTCCGCTTGGTGTACATTCATCATACCTGAAAAGTATCAGTAATGTGCCTGAAACAACTTCGTGGTTTCCTAACCCTGGGTTGTAATTTAGACGTGTGAACTTTTACCTTTTAGTACGTACGGTACGTAGATGAGTGGTACTTTTTCATCTGTAGAAAATTTGGGTATAATTTGTGGAAATTACTGACATAATTTTAGGGGATTTTTAGCTTTTATTTTACTTTGAACGCTGTTGCCTCTTTTTGTTTGAACTTACAGCAGTAACTTTGATAAAGATTATAATAAAATTTAGGGATCTAACTATGTAGGTGGTATATCAAAGGATTATGTATTTAAAAGTATTATAACTCAAAGACGTACCCAAAACATTGACTGCATTGCCAGTACCACGCTAATACGCTGAGCCAGATACTCACCAGCCCTCGGGTCACGCGTGCCAGATACTCACCAGCCAATACCAATATTATTTATGTTTTTGTTTATCTTAGGTATCGTATACAATAAAGAATCTTCTATCAACCTATTCTAGGCTCTTCAATTCAGTAACATCACGATCTTTTATTTTTATTTGATTCTGTATTATTCAGAATCAATGAAACCGAACCAGTAGGGATAAAACCGATGCGTAGATCAAAATGAATGGCTGGCTGTTACCATGTCAAAGAGTCACGATCGCTCTAGGGAGACAGGGTCAGTGTTGCTATTCCGTGTATTATTGCTATTGCTATCATCTGTACCAGGCAACAGGACGCGCTATTGAAGTCGCCTCTTACTGGGCTCACATTATAATATAAATAATTAATTAGTTTTAGCCAATGACTCAAAGAAAATTGCTATCATTATTATTGAAGTAAAACTTCTAATGCGACTTCCAACAAGGTTGCGTTAAACGTTTAACACTACCATGGAGGGGGTATTAAAGCGCTGTTCTTTCTCTCTTTCTCTCATAGCCAGTTACGTTTCGTATATTAAAGAAGTTTTACTTCAGTCGTGTGGTCTTAAAGCACACTCGTTTTTATTGTATTAATTCTTATTGCTTTAGTCATTTGAAGGTGAATCTTATTGCTAAGGGCTGGTATTATCACTTTGCTTCTAAGTATTTGTAATCAGTATTTTCTTAGAATTTCTGTTTGAGCCCAATCTTTATTTACAAAAGGCAATAGAGTTATGGCTATTGTCTATACGTAATAGAGGCTTCAGACCCCAAATCTATTGTATTGCATTGAAAAGGAATGTTCGGTTCTACTCATATATCGGACGATTGGTCGCTAGGAGGCCTATGTCAGTTCCAATCAGATTTCAACGAGAAATGAACTTTGTTCCATCTTTTTTAGATTCAAAATGTTTAAATAAATAAATAAATTTGGTATATCGCTTATCTTTTTTAAATCTAATCTAATATAATTTGAAATTTTTTCTTTGATAATGAAATGATTAAAGATTTTGGGGGAGACCTTTGCCTTTGCCATAGGTTAAAAAAAAAAAACATTCATCATCATCATCATCAAGCAGTGCTTGTGTTATGGGTACTAGATGACTGATATACTTAATACAATACATTACATGCATAGATATTTCTATTATACATAGAAAATACCCAGAACACCCGGAATAAACATTTGTTGATCGTACAAACATTTATCTCAAGGCGGGAATCGAACCCGCAACCTCCTGCGTCGTAGGTGGACGTTCGTCCGCCGACACATCGGTTGTCAAAAATGTGTTGAGTAAGTGAAAGTTTTATAAGATTTGACTGTTTTTTCTTCTGTGACAGGGATTTACGATGGTACTTCACGAAGACGTGTTACGGTCGTGCGTGACGGGTGACTCGGACTTGACAATTAATACTTGTTTAGCTATGATTTATTAAATACAAGCTTCTGCACATGAGTTCGTTCACGTACACGTCCTGCGGGGTTAAGGCCTTTTTTTATGTGACTTATTACTGGAACAAGCAAACGGCTCACCTGATGTTAAGTGGTTACCATTATCTATAACAGAGCATTGCCTCGCAGGTCACGCTCAATAAACATGCCCTTACGATGCACTGCTCTGCGTCTAACAACCTGAGGCATACAGGTGTTAAGCCTCGTGTGCCAGTAATTACACCAGCACCCACACCCTTTATACCGGAATACAGCAAGCTGCTTAGCGATAGAAATAGGCATGGTACTTCCCCGGACAAGCTATCTACTACTACTAAAATCTCCGTTGAGATTTTACAAAGATGGTCCTTTTTTTGTTTTTTATAAGTCGAAATTAAGCAATTTAGAACTTGCGAGGAGATTTTTTTCGCTCATTTATTAAACTGCAACATAACGAGAGCTCATCAACCTTCATCAATCCTCAAAATTTATGCTCGAATCTTGCTTGACGAATTCAACCGCTTTGTCAAGTAACTTAGTTAAAGATATGTGTTTTGAAGAAAATGTGGTCGTCAGTTTTTTTTTCATAAAACTTGTTGATGGAACACGCAGATGGCCCACCTGATGTAAAGTGGTTACCATCACCTTTAACAAAGCATTGCCTCGTAGGTCGCGCTCGTTAGGAACGTCACCGACGATGCACTACTTAGCATTCATCAACCTGAGGCATACAGGTGTTAAGCCTCATGTGCCTGTAATTACACCGGCACCCACACCCTTCAGACCGGAACACAGCAAGCTGCTTTGCGGCAGAAATAGGTACGGTGGTAGTACTTCCCTGGACGAGCTCATTCACAGAGAGCTCTACTACTACTAAAGATTTGACATTTGTGGCTTAAAAACGTATCGTACCGACATGAAAGACAGATATTATGTTTTGTGTATGAGTGTTAAAATGTTACATGTGTATTTTTATTTAAGTATTCTTGCATTTATCTGGTTCTTATACCAGCATGACAAGGATTTTCCTCTACACTCCTTTAGTGGCTGAATTTCAGGAATTCCTTTTAGTACGTACGCACCAAAAATTATAATATCTGAACATTCCAAGTCACTACAAACAGCGGAATAGGCTGTGTGGTATCTATACTCGTATGTCAGTCACTCAGGACAAATATTGTTATAATCCTACTAATATTATAAACGCGAAATTTTGTAAGTATGGTGGATGGATGGATGGATGGATGTTTGTTACTCTTTCACGCTCTAACCAGTTATTTGATGATTTGGATGAAATTTGGAATAAACATAGATTATAACTTGGATTAGCATATAGGTTACTTTTTATCCCGAAAAAATAACAGAGACGGGAAAAAAAACTGCCACGCAGGCGTAGCTGCGAGCGGCCGCTAGTTTTTTATATAAATTTATGAATTTTACTGTTCGACTGTACTAATGAACGACTGGTATATCTTTCTTTTCTTTCTGTCGATTGTTTTATAGCGGCAACTGTTTTTTAGATTACCAAAATGTGAGGTCAACATTTTACGTAATAACTCAGTGGAATCCCAAGTCGCTGTACCTCTGAAAAATGTTCCCAGATCTTGAGCATTAGGTGTCGCAAACTCGAATTTAAATGAGATGAATGACGGTGCCGACGCTCGGCTTTTGGATAGGGCGAAACTTAGTAAACGTGACAGCGGGTAAATACCAATACAACGTTACGTTTACCTATAAACTGTTTAAAAAAGTTAAAGCCAGCAACAGATGGGTAACCGTGACATTATAGTTTGTCATGCCATTATCCGCACCGTGAGCCACTAAGCCAATTCTTGTATTTTTGGAGCTGAGACTAGATTGAAAATAAAATTTGATTTTCAAAACTGGGCCTGTCCGAAATGTCAGTTTCAAATAATATCATTTGGAGACTGACACGATCAAAACTTGAATTTGATGATATTTCGAGTCTCAGAGCTTAACCCGATCCGCCATCTTGCTTGATGAAATGTAAACGATTGATCTAACTGCTATTTAGATGTTCATAAAATCCAAAAACATTTTACTAAAGGTCTTGAGTTCTTAAAAACCCCACAAAATACTTACCTATTTTGTCCCACTGCTGGGCAAAAGTACCCTCCATTATATTATACTTAAGTACATATTATATAATTATAATAAAAATTACAAAAATTAAGTGGAAGAACACATTTTTATTTTATGCGCCCTGCGATGCACTACTATGTATCCATCAACCTGAGGCATACAGGTGCCTCATGTGCCTGTAATTACACCGGCACCCACACCCTTCAAACCGGATATATTTAAATCACAGAAATATTTCATGGCAACTGCACGATAATTTTTTACATACGTTCCAATTTGTTACGAACGCGTCATATTGTTTAAAAATAGTGTAATTCGCTCCGCTCATGTGTGTATCGCTGCCACACAGCCAGAAGCTTTGAAAACTTGTTTGTTCAACGGTCCGTTTGTATTTTCGGCGTTACATACAAACGTACATGTTTGTTTGTAAGCACCAGTTAGGCTTTAGGAGCGTTTGAAACTGAGTCAATAGATGGGATGGTTTTGAAGTATGTATTAAACTCTTACGTTACGGACCTACTGACAAACAGCACACAGTCTAAACCATAATTTCTAAGAAGTATTAGGTTCTGAGGGTAGTTTCTTGTTGTAATGTAGTGGTGTAGAGGAAGAAGGTGCAATAGGAATCTAGAACCTCGTGAAAACTGCTTCACGAAATCTTCCATTCTTCTACTACATTCTAAGCGAAAGATTCGATATTTTAATGTTTGTTGCTCGATCTCGCTTTAACTCGTAATAAATATAGTGACTGGTAATAAATTCACTTACAAAAGGTGGTATGAATGTTTTCTTATTTATTTAACGAAACAATTTAACTGATTTCTTTCTTTAAGTTTGTAACTATACGTAATATATTTTGTACTTTTGATCCCGAGAAATTCACAGGAACCGTGTGAAAGATCGCAAAACCCCTGAAAGAAAACATTAATCATAGCAAAGCACCTAAATATTGTTGATAATAAAATTACCTCCAACACGGGGGTGAAGCAGTGGGCGGCTGCTAGTTACAAATACACTCTGCGGACACTGACAGCAAAGGGTGTGCCCAAAGGGCTGGTTACGTTACCCTTAAGATGGCTATACCGATTCGCTGTTCAAGGTAAACGTCATCCCTTGTATTTCGTCTCGTCTGCCTGATTTGATATTCAAGAAATTCCTGAGACTATTTATCAAGGGGTCTGCAAATATGCCACTTTGTACCCTCCGTAGACTTAGACACGTTTTAGATAACCTAAAGTCATGATCACCATGCCACCAGGCGATATAGTTACTTGAGCATGATACTTTAGGGCTAAGATGCACAACGTGACAAGATTAGATCTACTCGTTATCTCGTGCTGTGCTTACAAGACAGTGCCAAAAACCAATCTCGTTCTACCAGATGAAGAGTAATAACTAATGTTTATTTATTTATAACATCAGTAGTAATATCCGGTTGTTTCATCAGTAAAATGTATAAAAAGAAATTATTTTTTATAGGACATCCTTAAAATAATGAAAAAGACTTTCAAACAATACATCCTTCAAGGTCTTTCTAGGATGCGACAGCATGCATTCAAATATTGACTCAACTAGACAAAGAGTTCCTTAATGGGTATATAAATCTACACTATCTACACTAATATTATAAAGAGGAAAGATTTGTATTTTTGTATGTTATGAATAAACTCAAAAAGCACTGGACCGATTTTAATAATTCTTTTTTCATTAGAAAGCTACATTATCACTGAGTAACATAGGCTATATTTTATTTTGGAAAAAAATAGTGTTCCGTAAAATATTTGGGTTTTTCAGACACAAGGTGTAAAAAAATCAACCAGAAAAGTTACTTATTTTGCGTACGCTGCCTAAACTATAAAAGATAGAACCATAAAATGTTCTAAGTAATTGTAGATCTTATAATAATCTACAAAAAAGTCAGCGACACACTATACCTATCTATGTCGAGTGAGGCACAACAACCATTTTTTTATTTAAAAATCTTCAATTTTTTTTGGACTACATTTAAACGCATTTATTTTACTCATACTATTAATCCTTATCGAAATAAATTATTTTATCACTAAGTACAGTTCATGTAGATAATATTTGGTCTTTAAATGATTAGAATTGGACGTTTGGTTTTGAAGTTATGGCGAAATTAAAATATTACGATTTCTGCTGCACGGCCCGTTGCGAAGTGAGCGTCACCAAGTTGGGAGTGCGCGTGCAGGGGAGTAGTTTAGATCTATGAGTAAGGTACCCACGCGGCTCCGACGCGAGGTCGGCTCCCTACGCAGGTGTTTTATAAAAAGGACATTAATTCATAATGTAGCATAGTTTTATAACAAAATCTATACAAATAAATAAAATTGAAGTGTCTGTTTGTAATATTAAAATAACGCTTTTTACTACATGCATAGGAATGTATATACGATACATATACCAAAATAGCATTTTTTTAAATTTTTGTCTGTCTGTCTGTCTGTTTGTTCCGTGTAATCTCTGGAACGGCTGGACCGATTTCGACGGAACTTTCACTGGCAGATAACTAATGTAACAAGGAGTAACTTAGGCTACTTTTTATCCCGAAAAAATAACGGGAACTGATAAAAACTGCCACGCTGGCGAAACTGCGAACGGCCGCTATTTTATGCCGTATTAACGCCATCTGTTGGTGACATCGAGTACTACTTCAGTTAAGATTTGTAAGTAAACATGTTTACCGCCCAACGAAGTGGGCACCGGTCAGCTAGTAAACTATAAGATATAAGATGCAAAATCATAACAACACCTTAAAAAAAGACTATCTAAATTATGGTAGGTATAAAAAGTACTACACCAAAAAATAACCACTTCGAATACAAATTAGCTTATCTGCAGGATTTTTGACTATAAATTACATGTGCACTATATAAAAATATATAGTGCCTGTGTCATATTTATAACAAATTGCTCATCTTAACCCGACAGGTTCGGGGACAGAAAACGCTCCACATCCAAGATCACACCGATTATGCCGCCAGATTGAACGCCCCTTCTGGGTAAAGAGTTTTTTCGTAGTTCCTTTACTGGCCAAGCCGAAGTGGCTGAGTTCCATACCTAGGGAACCAAGCACCAACACAACCACAACCGTTTTAATAAATCCCGAAATTCCATGAAAAAGAATACCTCGTTCGATCTAAAAATACCAGCATTCCGGCAGTATGACACAACAATAAAACTGTCGGTCGGTTTGTCACTCACAGCTATTTGTGACCCAGTTTTGTTTAAAATCTTTTTATAGTTTTTGTGTAGGTATTGGTTTTTGTGGAGTTTGAATTTACTCGTTAGACAGGCTATGTTTTTGACATATTTATATACCACTATGCTAATATTTAATTGTAATTTTTTTTACGTACTTCAACCCTGTCTTTCCCCATGTACTGAGAAAGATTTTTTTAATTTAACTTCGTTAAAATTGAGGAATTCTTTTTTAGTATATTTCTACGCACCAAAATCTACCCTGAAAATTTCAAGTTTTTACTACCGGGTGGGTGTGTAGGAGGTGCGTTGACTATATGTCAGTCAGTCAGGACAAAGATTCGTGTTAGGCTTTTTTCAAAGAAACCTTATCCACCACCACCACCACCACCACCACTATCCATCTACTCTCGTTATCTACTGTACCATTTTAGGAGTTAAACTTCAGGAATTTCTGTCTTAGTTCCTCCACCCTTGCAAAGCCGATCCTAAGGTCGTGGGCTTGAATCCAGTTGTGCACCAATAGGTTTTTTGTATACGATAGTGTATAAGCGAATTTCTAATGCTCAAATTTCTAATGCTTTCTCAAACGAGAAAGGAAAACATAGTAGTGAAATTGTGTGCTTATTATTAATTTTTATTATTTTTCTAATAAATTTAAGACCCAGAAAATATGATATAATTTATTAAAAAGGTTAAAATACAATTTTCACTGCATTCAAGTCGTGGAGTAGAATAGGTTTAAAGCATTAAATAAGAATTTGATTTTATCTGCACTAGAGCTCTTGGCGGGTTCAAGAGTTCCACTAAGCTGACATTATTGCTATTAGGATGAAGCACGACCGTGTGTGGAGAAACCTAGGGGTTGTCAAGGAGCATTTAGACTGCAGTATATAATACATATGTCTCATATTCCGAGGGAGCCAAGTTTTGAGATTAATAAAAAAATATTGGCAGAAATTTGTAACGCCATCTAGTGCTAAATAATATAAATGGATCTTTGGACAGATCTCATTTGCTGTTTTTTTTTGTTAATCTGAAAGTGACAGCGACAGTAGTAATTTATAGAGCAGCTGTGTATAATGCAATGCGGGTTTCGTTTTCTGCCATCATTGGAAGTGACAGGTTTTTTCATATTACCTAATTGTTATTTTTTGTTTGGTGTGTGAAATGCCACCGAAAGGTTTTTTAACCAAAATTTATTGTGGTCTTGAGCAATGTGTGGGCAATTTGTATGAAAGAAGTGTATTTTGGTATTCTGATTTGAATTAAAATGTTTCCCGGAGGATTGCATATAAACGGCATCTTTTTATTCAATACCAATGACAGAGAGACCCGACTTGACAGAGTTTGACTTGACTTAAAAGTATTTATTAAATACACTTGACATTGGCAAAATTGTCGGTCAACTGACGGACAGGTGCCATAAAAAAAATACTAAATAAACACATCATCTAACCCTAAACTAAGGATAGCTTGTACTATGGGAACCAGATGACTGATATACTTAATGCTTAATATGCGTTTTTTTGTATATGCATACTTAGAATACAATATAACACCCAGACAGAGAACAAACATCTGCGTTCATTACACAAATGTTTGTTTATACTTGGTGGAAATCGAACCCACAGCACAAGGTAGAGTTATTACTAACTGTGCTGAGAGGCTAGTCAAGAAGAAGTGTAATGCAATATGAATAAGAGCCTTTCTCTTTATACATTTATGCGCAGAATTAAACAATCAGTTCTCCGGAAGTTGGCAAGTTACGTAACGTAATTAAAATATCTTGGATTCTATTGAACAGATTCAATTCAACTCTTAATTAAATTAATCCTGAACTCTTAGGACACCCTTTACAATCATTCGAAAACCTTTAATTTGTTGCTCAGATGTTTTGTGACACATTGCTGCTTAGAATACTGAATTTAAATAACCAAGTTTTTTTTTCCAACCCTTTTTGTCCCACTGCTGGGCAAAGGCCTCCCCCAAAGACTTCCAGCAAGTTTTTATAAAAGTAAAAAAATAATAGGTACAGTCGAATTACTTCTCTTTTTTTGAAGTTGGTTAAAAAGTGGTAGGTACACGGTGATTGAGTTTTAGGTCGATCTAAAACCTTATTTATTTCCAAAATGTCTAAACTGTGAAAGAAAATATTGTAAGAAACTTACGGCCGTCAAATTTACTTGTATTGGCCATGTCTTTGTGGATTATAGCTGTCTCGACTGAGAGGTTGGATATGGGCTGGACAAACGCCTATCTATCCGGGATCCAGGTGCTGGGCAAGCTTTGTCAAACTAAAGTCGCTTTTAGTGAGCATCGTCTACGCCCCTCAAGAGTGCCTGTGCCCATTTCAGACCGTAAGACCCTGACGTTTCGGTGATTTCGTGGGGAGTGTCAGTGAGTGGACGTCTCGATAATTAAAGATTTATGGATTTATCATTCAAAACCGATTTGGATTAGTTGAGTTATCTCTGTATCGTTATATCGCTGCAACGTTCTGTAGGTAGCTCAACTGTTTCATTTATGTATTTCGTACATATCTATTATAAATACTTGCTTGTATTCGCTGTCATTTTCTATAAGCAGACACCATTCATTCTTGCTATAATAAGATTCAGATTATATAGTTGTCAGGAAAAAAAAGCTGGCAGAGTTCAACTCCTTAGCGGTTCGCATGATAAAGGTAAAACTGAAATGTTTGGTGCGTATGGTGGTTCGCTTACCAAGTAAGGGCCGGTAGTCAGCCGTGCGTCTATACTTGCTCTATGATGGAAAGGAAATAGGTTTTATGTCTTAAAATTTGTTGTTATAGAATTAATAATGAGCAGCTAGTTTGTTCTTAAAACGATTACTCCGTGTGTCTCAAAGTTAGCATAACTCCGCCGAGTCCGCTCCACAGTGTTGACAAAACTCTAACAAACTCTGTTTGTACGAATCTGATCATTTGAATTTTTAATTGTTATTAAAAACGGGCTGCTTGGCTTGCACTGAATTGGCAAACCTTTAGTCAGCTGTATTCAGTTCGTTATTTTTTGTAAGTTCATTTGTAGCGCTAAATTTTTTGAGAGTTAGTATTCATTGTGTGCAGAACATTGTTTTTTGCAGCAATGTTTGTTCCACTAGAAGTAGCATAATCAAAAAGTACTCCATGTCTTAACAACATGAATTTGGAGTATGCAAATATACTAAGCATAGTTTAATATATCATCTGGTATCTTGGAATGGAATATAATTTACTACCGAGTATATTATCTCGCTTGAATTAATATTTGTCAGACGAAATAACTGTTTTTGTAATGAATTCTCGAATATTGCTAATGGAATGCCTAGAGCCGTTGAGAGAACCAGTGTGGTGAATGAATTAAGCTAGTGGTTCTAAGAATGTTTGTTGTTTCTGTCTCAAACTTGGTAGGTGTTTATCTTCGATCAATGATACCCCTAAATGTAGGGTTGGCGCAAAAATCCGTCTCGGTAATTACGATGATGATGATTCTGCCTTGCCACGAATAACAAGGTATCTTTAGTACTTACGCAGGGTGCCTTTGCTGCACAGATTTTGTGCATAGAGGTTGCTGCGCACGGCGATGTGACACCATTACATTAAAATTGGACAACGACAGGCTAGTGCTAAGTGCACAGAAAGTTAGAAGCGCGCAAAGAGTTGTCAGCTAATAGCCAATGTCGATACAAGTTTCGCAGAGGCAAGTCCGGCTGTGCCAGAGTCCAGATGTGTTCAACGAGGCTAGCACTGGTTAGCTGCCGTAGAATTTATTTATGGACATTAAACCCTATGGGGTAGACAGAGACCACGGATTTCCACTTACTACGATCCTGACATACCGTGCGTCATTAACTCTCATAACATTCTTTATTTATTTTTTTATTTATTTATTTCCCGAACTTCAGGAGCCAGTGACTTCTTTTATCTAAATACAGTAGTCATAAATTTAATATATCTGTGTAAATCATTAGCAAATGTATTTTAAAGTTCTGATATACTTACTTAGATTGAGACTCTATCGTTAATTCTGCCATGGTCCTGATATATTTGGAATAAAAATTTAACCAAGCATTTAAATATTTTTATTTTGAATTGATATATTCAGTATTTTTTTTGCGTCAGAAAGTCTAAAATGTCTACTTTTTTGACTTGAGCGCGTGGAACTGGCAACTAGATTCACTTTGACAGCCTTCTGACATTTCAAATTAATCTTTAAGGTTTTAACAAAAAACAAAAGAAGATCGTAACTAGTGTTAACCAGTGCACAGATGTGCAGTTTGCAAGTTCGATACGACATCAAAAAGTGTTCGTAGTTTCTGTGATACGGGTTTTGTGTCGACGGGACATGTGTTGCTGTAGACTTAGTTTGATGGTTCTGGCTTCGGCGGGCTACTTAGACAGGAGTATAGGTCACATGATGCTGGGGCAGAGGCTAAAGATGGCTGGGTTTGTTTGTAAGTACATCACAAAGTAAACGGTTCTGCAAGAATCTTTAAATCCATATAATAAAAAGAATAAAAACTTCATGACTTTATAATAATAATAAATTTATTTAGAACGAAAGAAAACGTACAACATGGATTTGTAGCATACAAAAAATAGCGATAGCAATCATAGTTAGGTTGTACAGTTGGCATCAAACAATATGGAGTCCTTAACTCCTAAACTAAGTAAAAAACTTGTATTTTAGGAGTAAGTATTCCTCCTAATCCAGAAAAAAAGAAAGACTATTGGTACATATTTATGTAAGTAGGTACGTTTTGCTGTGTGTAAGTGTGAGCGTATGACTTTAATTCCCAGGCACGGCAAATACCCTATCAAATCTCTTAGTAACAAGTACTTACTTGAGATTCTTTGAGGATGTTTAACGGAGAAGTCAAAGGTACGTTCAAATATAAAATTTTGATGCACACCTAAATTTATTTATCAATTAAAAACTCTGTCCCGACTGACTGAATCTACAACACGGACAGCTTTAAGTGGTATACTAAGATGTGGTCGCTAACTATTGGCCTTATTCACAATCTCAAAGTCGCACATCTTGCTATGGAGAGAGTTATGCTGGTAGTATCACTACGTGGTAGAATAATAAATGAAGAAATCCGTAGAAGAACCTTGGTCACCGACATAGCTCTCAGAATCAACAAATTGAAGTAACAAAAGGTAGGCTATTTAGATCGTAGAACCGGTATTCGCTGTAGAATAAACTTGAATGCCGACCACGGACCCAAAGACAAAGCGTAGGTCGCCGTCCCGCCTGATGGACCAAAGAGGCTGCTAAGATCGCGGGAATTCGGTGGATGGAAAAGGCCGAAAATTGTACTTCTTGGTAAAGTATCCTGTATCCAGCTATCAAAAATACCTGTTCACTGCCTTTAGTAATGTTACCACCTTTCAAACCCAAAAAGCAAAATCAACCTTTGACACCACTTAATTCCACCGTCTCCTCCTAACTAAGCTATTGACAGAAAAAAATACCAATCACGCCTACTCGAAAATACTTCGACATTTCGACCCTAAAGTGTCCCATTCACGGCACTCCATCCACAATGGCCCTTAGCAAATAGAAATTATTCCCCCCAATAGAAATTTTCTCACATTGAGAGGGATAGAGTGGTTTTTCTAAAAGCAACTAAAGGTTCCATTCAGGGAGACATGGTCCGACGCGTATCATCTATAGATTTTTACGTGACACACTGTTAGGGTGTTTTTTTTACAATTTATTCGATACACTCGAGATTCTTCGAGTCTAAGGGGTAGTCAGAGGTACATCCAAATATTAAATTTATACATGCTCATAATTTGCAGAAGTTGGTATTCCATACGTGACAGGTTGCAAGCCGCTGCTAGAATACTAACTGGCTTCCTTAGTGTTTTCTTTACCGTTTCAGAGTACTGGCATTGCGCACATAATTGTTTCGATGGAAAAATCCATTGGTACACGACTGGATTCGAACCCACGACCTAACGCTCAAATACACCACTGGACTACGTTTATAACATAATAATATTCTTTTAATAGGGTTTGTTGATGGAGCAGACATATGACCCATCTTATGTTAAGTAAGTTATTATCATCATCATGAAGAATGCGTCATAGGTGACGTTGGTTAAAAAAGAGCCCTTCTACGTACGACGCAACATTCTATGTTCGTCATACGAATGTTTGTTATCGGTGGGGATCGAACCCACAACCTAATGCGCAGAAGACAGAGCTACTACCAACTAAGCTGTGACGGCTGTAACTTACTATACATCAGGTTTAAGAATCTTTATTTTTTCATAAGAATTAACAAAAATTCACTAGTTTACTATGTAGTAAATCTTAAACTAATAATATATAACATAAAACAATGTCTGTTTTCCAAAGGAGTTGGCAGATACCACGGATTTTCATTTGCTACTTGTGTCTACGGTGCTTATCATGTATCCATACAAAAACGACGAAGGAACCATGTACACGACACTAATCGTGTACACCTAAAGACTTGAGGTTCAGTACATTAAAAACCTGTGTGTCCCAACACGGGTTCAGGATATCCCTTTTTTGCGAAAATTAGATTGCACCCCTTTCTATGAAGGATCTGCTTTTGAACTCCCCAGGGTGTCTGTTTACTCCTAAATAGTGGACACCTTACCTCAAAATGGACACCCTAGTGGCTAGGACACGTTTTCATTACGTTTACTTTGTCGTGTCAATAAACCACGATTCTATTTTATACTAGAGGCCACCCGCAGCTTCGCCCGCGTGGCAGTTTTTCCCGTTCCTGTTATTTTAAAAAGGAGTTCGGGATAAAAAGTAGCCTATTTCCTATTCCAGATTACAACCTATATTTATTCCAAATTTCATCCAAATCGGTGCACTGTTAGAGCGTGAAAGAGGAACACACATCCATCCATCCATCCAAACATTCGCATTTATAATATTAGTAGGATTCGTCTATGTGAAGTTTTATTAATAAAGGTTTTGAAAATACATGATTTATATTCTGAAGCTTGTCAGTTTTGGTTTTAATTTTGCGTTTGTTGGGATTAGTTTTGTGTGACAATGGTGTATTCTCGAGGTTCCCTAATGTTATACCTAATGTACCTAAAATTTGTACCTAATGTTATGAGTGTAGCCAACGTAATGTCAAATTTCTCTTGCCCTCGCCAGTACCTACAAAAATTATACATTCAAATACAAAATTTGCACCTTTTACGAGATTTCTCCGCGTATCTTATCAGGTTCAAATGCCAAACACTCGACATGCCCCCCTCAGGAAGGGGAGGAGGGCGAAGACCTCCGGAAGTCTATGGGGAATGCGAGTGTTTGAATTTTCAATAAAAAATGCTGGTTTATTCAATTTCAGGCGTGAGTTTTTCAGTATGTATAAAAACCTTTTGAATTTATTTCATATTAGACTTAGAATCACTTACCTCCATATTTATAAAAGAAAAGTAATAGCATCACGACTTTAATCCCTAAGCACAGCAGATATCCCCTCACCGTTCAAGACGGGAATTCCCGAAATTCAACCCCTAAACGTGTACTTACAGCAAGGGTTGAAGTTTGTATAAATAGCTTCACGCAGGCGAAGTCGCGCGTGTTTCGCTTGTTGTTATAAATATCAATATAAGAAAATATACATTAATATACTAATACTAAAGGCTACTCGCAGCTTCGCCCGCGTGGCAGTTTTTTCTCGTTCCCGTTATTTTTTCGGGATAAAAAGCCTTATCCTATTCAGCCTTAGCCTATGTCCTATTCCAGATTACAAACTATATTTATTCCAAATTTCATCGAAATCGGTCCACTGGTTAGAGCGTGAAAGAGGAACAAACATCCATCCAGCCATCCATCCAAACATTCGCATTTATAATATTAGTATGATGATGTACAGTCAGCTGCACTAGAATGTATGCAGTTCATAACTTTCAAAACGGCATCAGAACCTTCAGTTAACTCTTAACCAGTAAAATCTCAAAAATCGTGGAATTAGCTGATAAGTTCACTTATATTTTCAATTTTTGCCCTGTAAATATTAATTGTTACGCTGTTAAAGCATTCTGTAAGTTCCGAATTGTATACATTCTAGTGCAGCTGACTGTACCTATATTATTTAGATTCCATATCAAAAATGGCGAAGAAAACTTTGAGCAAAAAGCATGCACTTTCGATTCACTAGTCCAAGAAAATCTATGCTCATTTTCAAAAGAACCGTTAGATTCGTAAACTGGAATTCGCAAACGAGTACCTATAGACCGGGTATCAATTCTTGTATAAGGAGTTCACTCTGAACTCGGGACTTCTCCGTCTGGGGACTTGGCCTCTTGCATTCATATTCAAATTCGAGAAGCGAGAGTTTAAATTGATATGTAAAAATGTGCTTACGAAATTTTCTAATATCGGAATCAGATTTTAGAAATTTCGAGATTAATAGGTATTCGTTCAACATTAATCCAATACCTATTCGATTTATTTGTTGGTGTACGGCAGTTTGTTGTATTAACAGTCGTAAACTTATAACTGTAACATTTATAAGCTTGTTATGACTATAATATTTATAACTAAAGAGCATCGGTGGTCTAGTGGCAGTAACCCTGGTTCTGGTTGTGGGTTCAAATCTAGTCATGCACCACTGGGTTATTCCATCGAAAAATGCATGTGCACAATGCCAATGCTCTCAAACGGTAAAACATCGTGAGGAAACCGTTAGATTCTATTAATAATAAAGAATTTTCAAAACCCGTTATTCCTATCTATAGCCTAATTTAATTACTTACTTCAATTTTCGTGTTGAAGCTTTGTTCTAAATTCAAATATATTATGTTCGTTTTATAAAATGTGCCAGCTTCAAACGAAACATACTCTTGAACAAAGCTATTCGAAATTTAAACTCGAAAACTTTTTCGAACGCACCCTTCAGCCGGCGATACCAAATAGTTGAGCAAATTGGAAACATTCCTTCAGAAAACTTTAAACACACTACTTTCAACAGTCGCTTAGTTCATACGATACATAAAATAAAACACCCTGTATGGTATGCACCTTCACTAGCGAATGCTTTGTTCATGTTAGAAAACCTTTGACACATTTTCAGGACATCCTGTTACATCACAC
This sequence comes from Electrophaes corylata, assembly GCA_947095575.1. NCBI lineage: Eukaryota > Metazoa > Arthropoda > Insecta > Lepidoptera > Geometridae > Electrophaes > Electrophaes corylata. The sequence continues at coordinate 5,989,333 of OX352714.1, forward strand.
GGTATTATGTACAGGTTTTCATGAAACAATTGTCTTTTAATTTTTGTAAAATTAAATCTGAATTTGGATATAAATATTTGGATGTACCTTAGACTACCCTCATTAGACATCAAAAAATTTCGAGTAAGCACTTGATACTAAAAGATCTGAGTCAAGATCTGATAATTGTCAAAATAAAATAAGAGCTCACTTCTCAAGTGAGCTTTTATTTACACAGACGGTTTTTTTGCGGCGATCCTATATCTAGGGGTATCATCGATCGCAGCTGCCATTGACAATGGTAATCGTGTAACAGAGGACATTATTGACCATTGGAGCGGAATCGCTTCGTTTATCCGCTCGGTATGATTACAAAATTTAATGGTGTGCAATGGGTTAAATATTTACATCATTTAAACATTAACTTATTGATAAATTTCGCGAGTGCAAACTGCATTTAAATGGCGTTTATAATGTCATACTTTCAGAGGCCCAGTTGTAACGGAATATCATAAAAACTCTAGTTTTGATCGTGTCATTCTACATGGTTTTTTTGGAAACTGACATTTCAGACAGGCTCAATTTTGACAATCAAATGTGTTGTGACCTAAGAATATTTCTTATTCTATGGTTGTGACATCCGTCACAGCTCAGTTCGTAGTAGCCCTGCCTTTTGCGCTTTAAGTGGTAGGTTCGATCCCCACCGAAAAACAAACGTTTGTGTGATGAACATAGATGTTTGTTATTGTCTGTGTTATATGTATTCTAAGTATGTATTTACTAAAAATATATTGTAAGTATTCTATCAGCTATCTGGTTCCCATAATACAAGCTTGGCTTAGTTTGGGGTTAGAGAGCGTTGTGTGAATGTGTGCAAAAAATGTATTTTAAAATAAAATTTTTCGTGATACGGTAAATTTGGTTAACCACCGGTTCTCTTTTCATAAAATGGTATATATTTAATACGAGAACTAATTCCTATATGGGTTAAATTTATTTACAAGGAAAATTACGGATAATATAAATTTATAATTGGCATGTACAAAATACATATAAAACAGCTGAGCTATCTCCAGACCAAAAAAAAACGATCTAAAGATCATCATCGTCATCATTCCTGCCTTTATCCCACACAGCGGGGTCGGCACAACAGGTTTTTTTTCTTCCACTCTCTTCCATCAGTCGTCATCTCAGTGTTCACTCCTTTCTTACTCATATCATCTTTCACGCAATCCAGCCATCTTTTCTTTGGTATTCTTCTGCTTTTATAACCTTCCACATCCACATCTAACACTCTTCTCGTTATGTGGCTTTCTTCCTTCCGCATGTCATGTCCATACCACGCTAATTACTCCTCAACTTATCCGTCACAGGCACTAAACGATTTAAAGATAGCTGGGTTAAATAAATTAAGCAAAGTGTGTCTTTATGTTGTTGCTTAGCAAAGATTGAGCACACCTACGCTTATGAAGCTACGGTCTAATGAACTAAGGGCTACTTGGACAAAGATAAACATTGTATCCGACCACTAATGGATCTTTTTATTTGTTCGCTATTTCGTTGATGATTTTAGGTCTGTTCAACTTATAAGTGGGTCGAGAATTCATTGATTAGTTTTAGAAGACGCATTGTCTAATTAATGGCTGATATCTCAAAACTGAATGAAAATACATTTGACTTTCATTATCTTTATTGGCTATTATTATAGATATAGAAGTAGTAGTAGAGCTCTTAGTAAAAGGGCTCGTCCGGGGAAGTAATACCACAAAGCCTATTTCTGCCGCCAAGCAGCTTGCTGTGTTTCGGTTTGAAGGGTACGGGTACCCTTAAATTACAAGCACATGAGGCTTAACACCTGTATGCCCATGTTGGTGAATGCAGAGTAGTGCATCGTAGGGCACGAACGTCGTGATTTTCATCTCTAACGAACGTGACCTGCAAGACAATGCTTTGTTATAGGTGATGGTAACCACTCAAGACCAGGTGGGCCATCTGCTTGTTCCACCAGGAGTAGCATAAAAAAAGGCACAAGCTACCCATTCGGTGAAAAATTGCGGTGGTTGAAGTTTGTATAAAAATAGCTTTACGGACACGAAGTCGCGCGCGTTCCACTAGTTTTCAATAGATCTCCAACTTAAGTACCTAGCTAAAGTTTTCTCCTTAAACCACTTCTAAGAAGCTCCTATATTCGCGTTGACGGTCGTAATTGGGCTCTGATAGGTTATCGTGATCTCGGCTTGTTAAAGGATTGCTCGATTAAGGGTTAACTTAGGTGGTTTTCCTTTAATACGTTAAGTTTGCACGTTGAATTGGTTTTGGCAGAAATGGCCATTCTATTCATAACTTATGGCCTTACATAAGAATCTGTTACAAGAAACTATTGGTAGGTTTTTAATAAGGAAAGTATTATTTAATAGTAGTAGAACTCTTAGTGGAGGGCTCGTCCGGGGAAGTAGGAATTTGTTTGGACCCCTCTTGGGTATAGGCCTCATCCAATTCCTTCCATCTGTCGCGGCCTGTCGCCAGCCACTCCGATGGTTTTGCGCCTTACATTCAAATACTTACATAAAATTGTATTTTAAAAGTAAAATAAAGCTGCGGTTAGCAACCCTTGGCCAGAATTATTTATACGCGCTACATGACTTATTTCAACGAATAAAAAAAACTATCGCCAGTTCGTTATTTTGAGCGCATACGGCGGCGACAGTTGATTGCAAAAGTTTTCAAACTAAATAAAAAATGAGACCATCGTTTTAGACGAATGGTTCTGTACATTATACCTTGCGGCTAGTGTTTCAAATTGCAATATTTTAAAGAAAGAATGAAAATATGGTAATTGGAAATCCCACATTAGTCTACAGAGTATACCAACAAACAAAATGAAACAGCATGTCTTATCTTAGAGACGATAAACGAAGTTTCGTACTGTAATTTTGTAATATACTGCGGGGCAACTAGTGTGAACAATTGAAATGAAAGTGTGTTATGAGGCATCCTGATTTGAACGAAAATGTTTCCCTTTGGTTTTGAAGAAAAACGCCATCTTTTTCTTCAAAACCGATGACGGCTGACTTTACTTTTTTTTACCGACTCGACTTGACTAAAAAGAATTTATTTAACCCACTTGACATTGGCAAAATTGTCCGCAAGACGGACAGATGCCACAAAAAAAAAAAAAAACTCGGTAGCCGTCAAAAGTCAAGTTGACGCTGACTGGCATGCCGCGTAGTGACTCAAAACGACAATACGAAACTTCGTTTATCGTTACCTAAGAATATGGACGATCGTTACTATCTTTATAACACACATCTTAAACCACTGGCCGTAGAGAATTGAAGGTGAAAGTTCATATGAAACACATGGACAAAGTCGCACGCGTTTTTCTAGTTTTACTATAAAAATAAATAGGCGTAGAAGGATTCTGCCATGCCAAGCAGCGTATTTTACCTGGCGAGGTCTTGTATAGGATGTATTCACGGCAGATTAAGTAAAAAGATTTCAAGATTTTAAGTAGGAGTATGCGACGAAATGACGCTTAGATTGATGGACACAGTGCAGTGTATTACAGAGCGCGTTCTTAACGTGTGGAACCTACGAGGCAATTGCTTTGTTATAGGTGATGGTTACCACTTAACATCAGGTGGGTCATATGCTTGTTCCACCAGCAGTAGCATAAAACAAGTTTTTGAGCATAATCAGTAAGCATTTGCCTGTAATTTACCAGTACCCATCACCATTCAAACCGGAACACAGCAACTTTACGTGGCGGCAGAATAGTGCTGATAGTTTTACGGACGAGCCTTTCACAAAATGCCCTACTTCTACTATCCTCTAGGTCCTAGAGATGATTACTTTTAACGGAACCCTAAAATACGCGGCAACATTTTGTCGGCAAAAGCTTTTCGCGGTAACTTCACGGTTTTTTCACTTTGTTTATATTTCAGGATATGAATGCGGTGTATCTTTAGTGCAGACAATATTGCTCGCTTTTAAATTGAGGCTTTGACCAACTATAGAATTGCATTTGGTTTCACAGCTCAGTTTATATAAAGTCAAAGTGCATTTATTCAGTCATATACGCAGGGATCATTTTGAAACGTCTTAAAGCTAGATGAATCTAAGCGCTTGTTCCTCGCGACCAAGCCTAGAAGTACAGGCAACAAAACTACGTCTTGGTTTATACCGTTTTTTTGTTTGATTCTTATACAAATGAATAATAATGTAAATAATTACGCTCCAATGTGATGCCAATCTAACTTAATTGGGATTCACCCTATTAAGTTAGATTGAAAACATGTTAAGGCAATCATACCAAGAACATCATATACAAAAGAAGTTCAAAAGACTATACGCTACGCTGCAACTAATAGTCATCATCAGCTTGGAAAAGTTCTGGACACAGGCCTCCTCCATACGTTTCCAGGAAGGACGATTCTGAGCCCTTTCCACCCATCGACTTCTCGCTACTTCTCGGGATCCTAACAATATCGGGTAGGAGGACGTCCTACGCTTCGTCTTTCGGTTCGTGGTCGCCATTCGAGAACCTTTATTTCCCAGCGGTTGTCGGTTCTACGAGCTATATGGCCTGCCCATTGCCACTTCAACTTGCTGACTCTGATAGCTATGACCTTGGTTCTTCTACGGATTTCCTCATTTCCGATTCTATCCCGTAGTGAAACTAATTACGCTCGTGAACTTTCGAATACAAAAATAAATGTACTACCTACGAGCAGTTTACAAACAAATAGCTGAGTGTAAGTACCACCCCACAATACCTAAATACAAGAGCATACCTCCCTGAGGGTGTTGGGTAACCGAATTGTTCTAGAACCCCACCATTGTTAAGGTTGCAATTCAACGGTAGACGGAGGGTTGTCTGTCTGTTGTTAGGTACAGTCTACTGCAATAAGTTGGTTAAATTTTTCAAAATTATTTTTGAAATGAAATGAAATTTATTGTAAAAACTGTGTCCAAAAAAGATCTTAAAGCTAGGTGGAACAACAGTTTATTCATTAATTATGGACATACAATATTTAACTTACACAACTAGGTAATTTATTGATTATAAAATTCTTTTATATCATAAAAATATTTATCTAAGAGCCACCTACGGAGTTTTGTCTTAAATTTACTAGTAGGTAGTTCACTTATATCTCTAGGGAGTTTAGTATAGATTTTTACAGTCTACTGTAAAATTCTACTGTAGATCTGGTATGTTTGGTAACTCTTTGTAAAAGAGTTGTTCCAAGTATTACCACCGTTCTGTGTTCCGGTTTGAAGGATGTGGATGCCGGTGAAATTACAGGCACATGAGACTTCAAATCTCTTAGCCTCAAGTTGATGGACACAGCAGTTCTGAAGACACGTTCATAATGAACATGACCTACGACGCCATACTTTGCTATAGGTGATGGTGACCGCTTAAAATCAGGTGGACCATATGCATGTTCTATCGATGAGTATATAAACAAAAAGTTACAAATTGTACGTAACTGACTGTACCTATGTCGTGTAGCTTTCAGGGTTTCAACGTAGTAGGTAAAATACTCCTAAAAGGTATTTCAACCAACCACCATAAATAAGGATTTTCAATTCGTGACGCATTTATGCATGACTGATTAGATTTCCATGAGGTTTCAAAGATGTACCTAATGATAATAATTATATTAATTTTGTCTAATGCAATTTTTACTATTGTAGCCTAGTTCCCACTAGCTCCGCTTTGCTCCCTTGTTGATTTTGAGATCGTGGTTCCGGTCTTGCACCAATAGTCAAAACTATACAAGCTTACAGACTCCTGAAAAAACGAGTAAAAATGTACGAAAATGCAAGAAAGAGAGAAGGATAGAGTGAAAAGGAGCAAGGTGATTGGGATAAGTTATTAAGCCTTCGTTTCCTAACGGGTACCCTCCAAATGTTTCTGTCAAACATTCTGTCACAGCAACCTCATTTGGTACCCATCTGATAAACATTAAGGAGTCGCCATTATCTGCACGCATGCAATCGTCTTTAGTGGTTGTTAACATAGCTTTTGAATTTAAATATTTAATTAGATAAAGAGATAGCTCAACTGACCCAAGTTTAAATTATTATAATTTTTTTGTAATATTTTATAATATGATATCCCCTCGGATCTCTAGGAGCCTACCAAATAGCACCAACTCAAGGTTTTTTGATATTTTCTAAAGAGGTAGTCCGAGGTAAGTACGTTCAAATATTACATTTGGCACATACCAAAATTTTGCTGTAGTAAGTATTCCATACGTGACAGGTTGCAAGCTCATCGCTGCTAGAATACTAACTTGTTCCTCACGATATTTTCCTTTACCGTTTGATTTTTTTTTATTTAATTTTATTATTAAAAGCAGTTATTCCGTATAACCATTTTCGTATAGAAAAATCCATTGGTGCACGACCGGATTTAAACTCACGACCACAATCACAAGGCGGGGTCAGTCCCGCTAGACCACAAGTGTAAAGATGCCGACTTAAAAAAAAATCTGTCAAATCAAAGAAACCACAGAACGCGATTGGATACTGGGTAGTAAGGGTTATTCATAACTCAAGTTAAGGCACATGCCAGTCAAGCTAACTATGTACTGATAATATTTATGTAGACACATCTGTCTGGTACTCACTGTGACGCAAATATAATCTGGTAAATCTTTAACGGTGATGTGACAAATAATACAGTCACTTGACTGAAATAATTAAGTGTTACCAATTTCATATTTTTCTATAAGTAGAACTGTTTTGTGGAATAAGTAGATGGGTTGTTGTACATTTGCCACAAAGTAAATTCGTTACGAAAAAAAGTATGTGTAAATTCGCCACACTTTTATTTTATTATTTTTGGTTGTTGTAAATTTGTCACAAAGCTTTTTCCGTAGAGACAGCAGAAAAATACACGTTACTTCTACCATGACTTTTTGATACCTTTCACGGTTTCAGACTTCCCCTTGGTAGCTCAGAAAAAAAAACACCATATATAAATCATCAATAATATATTATAATCACAGTAATAATCATATTTTCGCATTTAACCTTATATTTCAATAAAATTCGAAGTATGAACGTGATGATTTTTAAATGATTAGGATTTCAAGGATTAACATTATACCTACATAAAAATCACAGTTCACAGGCAATAGGTAAAACCTTTGAATTAATCAAAGGTTCACGAGCGCTAAACACTTTACTTGCTAACCCTACTTTATGATGAACTTTACTTACCTGTGACGAATTTACACATCTTTTTTATGCATGTGACGAATTTACTTTCAGTGTATGGAGTTTATAAAAATGTGACGAATTTACTTTGTGGCAAATGTACAACAACCCAAATAGATGATTTATTTATATAAACATGGACCTGACATTTTTTATTTAAGACAGCTAAGCATACGCTAAGCTAAGCTAAGCTCACCTGATGGTAAGTGGTCACCGTCGCCCATAAACACCGATAATGCTGGAGGCGTTGTCTGTTGTCTGTTGTCATTACAGAGTACTCCAAATCATTAGGTCTAGGACATTGGTAAAGAAAAGAAAACAAAAAAAAATGTACTGAGGATGTTTGTTTGATGGTGTATTTTCGATCTACATTGAGTTTTGTCTCTTCCGATCATCATTGAAACTTCCTGTTCGTGCAAAAAATAAAATCCTACTAATATTATAAACGCGAAAGTTTGTAAGTATGGATAGATGTTTATTACTCTTTCACGCTCTAACCAGAAAACCGATTTGGATGAAATTTGGAATAAACATAGATTATAACTTGGATTAACATATAGGCTACTTTTTATCCCGAAAAAATAACGGAAACGGGAAAAAAACTGCCACGCGGGCGAAGCTACGAGCGGCCGCTAGTACGGTATAATTATTTCAACGTTATGAGTCTTTCTGAGTGTCATATGTATTCTAAGTACGTATTTAGTAAAAAAAGTATATAAGTATTTTATAAGCTATCTGGTTCCCATAGTACAAGCTTTGCTTAGTTTGGTGCTAGAAGGCGTTGTGTTTACTAGTTTACTAGGTGTTACTCACGACTTCGTCTACGTAGTTAGTTTTTTTATTGGGCCAATTTACACAATATCTATAGAAATAACAGCCTATGTATTATTCTGATGTATAAGCTATTACATTGTAAAGTTTCGTTAAAATCCATTGAGTACTATTTGCGTTGAAGAGTAACAAATACAACAAACATCCATTTCACTAGGATTAGTCCCAGGGTTGGTCTACAAAGTCTTATATTTCCAAGCATAGACGCACTATCGTACCTATCTATACCAGCATGTGACGCAAGCTCCAAGGCACATAGGTTGCCTATATCTATCCATAAGGAGTAGTCGGCGCGTCTGTCTGGGCGTCACAATAGGCCCCAAGGCCCGAGTCATTTCCAGGTGGGAGATGGCTGAATACTTAACAACCCTCGTACTGAAGGGTGGGTGTAAGTTAAGAGATGAAGCGAGCTTTGATAAACTAACCCGGCAGGTAAATATTATATTTATTGTTGTACATTTTTTGTTTGTGGTTACTCATAGTTTCTTTTTTTTTTTCTATATGGCACCTGTCTGTCTTTCGACAGACAATTGAAAATCAGATCAATCGTACTGACGATTACCTACTGAGATAATTAGTAAGTTATATTAATAATTAGTAGTAATAGTTAATAAATAATTGGTTTTGAAGACGCTTGGAGTTTTCTTGAAAACCTAGAGGAAACATTTTCGTTCATATCAGGATATTATACTTTTATTTCACTTGATTACACTTGTGCGAAGATCTCTTAATCTACCATGCCTAGCAATTAAGTCGTGAGGTGATTTCTTTATTGTTTCTTTTTAGGATTTCGTACCTAAAGAGTAAAACGAGACCTTATTACTAAGACTCCTCTGTCTGTATGTCCGTCAGTCACCAGGCTGTATCACATGAACCGTGATAGTTAGAGAGTTTTTTACAGATAATGTATTTATTTTACCGCTAGAACAACAAATAGTAAAAACATAATAAAATAAATATTTAAGGGGGCTCTCACACAACAAACGTGATTTTTTTGCCGTTTTGACGTTAGATAATGATAAGGAACCTTTCGTGCGCGAGTCCGACTCGTACTTAGCTGGTTTTTAGTGCTGCTGAACATAGGCCATAGGTTTTGATCTTGTACCGTATCCTTAAACGAACCCCATGCACTTCCAAGGAGGGATAGTCGTCTAAAGATTAATCTTAAATGGAAATTGTTTTCAATGTTTTTTCATTCTTCACCATGTCACCAACACACGATGATTTGATAAATATGATAAAGTTACAAAGAAAAGAAAGAAATAGCTTAACGACTTTAATTTCCAGGCACGGTATATATCCCATCTCTTAGTACCAAGTACCTACTCTAGATTCTTTGAGAATGTCTAATGAACCTCTGACAGAGAGTTCAAACATTACATTTTTAGTACTTAATCACATTTTACAGTAGTTTGTATTCCATAAGTGATAGGTTACAAGCCCATCGCCGCTGCTAGAATATTAACTGGTTTCCTCACGATGTTTTCCTTCACTGTTTGAGAGCACTGAAATCACAGGCTCATGAGGCTTAACACCGTCTCAGGTTGATGTACACAGGGTAGTGCATTGTAGATTACGCACGTGCGTAACCTACAAGGCAATGCTTTGTTATAGGTGATGGTGACCACTTAACATCAGGTGGGCCATCTGCTTGTTCCATCAGCAAGTTGTATAAAAATATAGACAACGCACAGCCTAAACCACTGGTCTTAGAGACTTGAAACTTTCAGAGTATATTTGTCTTGATGCATAGAGGTGTAAGAAAGGATTCAATTCAACCCCAAACGGGTACAGCGGGGGTTGAAGTTAGCATGAAAATAAATTCACGTAGACAGATTTGTACGCGTTTCGCTAGTTAATAATTTAGATTTCAAGTCTCTACGAGCAGTGGTTTAGGCTGTGCGTTGTCTATATGTCAGTCAGTCAGTCGATCAATTAGTCAGTCAAGACTATTCTTATAATTGGTATAGATAATATGCGGGGACGGTTTGATTCTTATTTATCTTTTTCTGTAATTTATTTCAAACACATCTCGTTATTTAAATTATTGTGTACTTTATAGTTAAGCAATGTTTTATTTATATTTTGGTTACTCGTATTACGTCTTAAACTATTTTTATTATCATTTTATTTCAGTTACTTTGTTACTAAAAACACAACCCTAAGGATGCGGTTATGGTTTCCTCTTCCGGTTTGCGGATGTTCTTATTTGTAGCATGTACTTTGGTAACTATCTATTACTTCTATACTTATCTTCATACTGGCCTGATAGCTGCTGGATAGTACATCTCCGTATCAAGGAGAGGGTTGTGGGTTCATATCTCACTCGAGGGCATAATTTTTGGGATAATTTAAATATATATAACTCAAAGGTGACTGACTGGCTCACTGACATAGTGATCTATCAACGCACAGCCCAAACCACTGGACGGATCGGGCTGAAATTTGGCATGCAGGTAGATGTTATGACGTAGGCATCCGCTAAGAAAGGATTTTGATTAATTCTACCCCCAAGGGGATAAAATAGGGGATGAAAGTTTGTATGAAACTTTGTCAATTTTAAACCGATCGGGCTGAGACTTTGCATGCAGAAAGCTACTATGATTTTATCCCGAAAAAATAACGGGAACGGGAAAAAACTGCCACGCAGGCGAAGCTGCAAGCGGCCGCTATAGTATAGAAAAAAAATTAAAAAAGCATCTTCCGCTTTCAATTTAAAACTAATACAAATATCAATTAATCTATTTAGTATGCAACTGTAATGTTATTAAATTCAAAACAATTTCGACCTTAAATCTATTAGCACAAAACTGTAACTTAACTACTTTATTTTTAAATTAAAGTTTTCAGCGATTTTGTTTTCTTGTATCCTAGACATAGGGTTGATTATGGTTTGTTCTGCGTAAATTGTTACATAGAGCTGGCGACACTTTAATTCTGTAAGTTTTAATTGATTTTGCTATTTGTATCGCAGTCGAATGGAAATTTGTTATTTTCCTGGAATATTGTTATTTTCATCCCAAGTTATTAATTCTTGACTACACAGACTAAAAAAGCTTTTATTTGCCCACTTGATGCAGTGATGCTCTTATTGCTGTGTTCCGGTATGAAGGGTGAAATTACAGGCACATAAGGTTTAACACCAATATGCCTCAGGTTGGTGGATGCAGGGTAGTGTATCGTAGGGCACGTACCTAACGTGCATGACACCAACAAGGCAATGCTTTGTTATAGGTGATGGTTACCACTTAATATCTGGTGTGCCATACGCTTATTCCACCAGCATTAGTAAAAAAAAAAACTAAGTCACCAGTCCAGACTTTCCAGACATTTCCAGACGAATTAACTGAAATCTCGCTTATATACACTGGGATAAAATTGAATTCGAAACTTTTTAAGCACGTTAGCAATTTAGTCATGTTTTCGTTCAATCTGTATAATAACTTTACTAATTATATTTATTTTATTAATAACTCTTCAGGAGCACGAACTCAGAATTTTGAACTTAATTTATAATCACCTACAATACACCTACAATAAATAAAATAGCTTTTAATTCAAGTCTTTATTATTCTAGGTTTTCAAATTCCTGCAAAGCTACACTTACGATACAACTTTTTAATGATTTGTGCACAAATATTTGGCTTTATTCTTGTGTTTTTGTTGATTTAGGTATATATATTTAGTCATATTGTTCATAGAGTATTAAGTGAAATTGTTTTAGTAGGTAGGTAGCTTGTCCGTGGCATTACCGAACGGCTCTGACGGAAGACCAGCGTTGGTTGCAAGACACCCAACATATGCTGAGTCAGAGACGGGTTTGCGACACACAAGTCTCATCATCACATAAGTACCCACTTAGAAAAATAATAATAATGCTGGACAATCCACACAGCATCATCTAGCCCCAAGCTAAGCAGAGCTTGTGTTATGGGTACTAGATGACTGATATACTTAATACAATACATTACATGCATAGATATTTTTTTTATACATAGTAAACACCCAGAACACCCGGAATAAATATATGCAGATCGTACAAACATTTATCACAAGGCGGGAATCGAACCCGCAACCTCCTGTGTCGCAGGTAGACATTCGCCCGCCGCGCCACATCGGTCGTCAATAATTATCGTTATTGTGGTTGTGTCGTAAATAAATAGTTTCTTTCTTTCTTTCTAATAATGATTTAATAATTATCGTAATTGTGTTTGTGTCGTAAATATATACTTTCTTTCTTTCTAATAATGGTTTTTAAAATACGCGGCCGCCGCGTGAAATCTTTCGCATCGTCTTAGCACGCTCTTAGTCTTTGAGATCATCTACTAATACAATGATTCATCGCTATTTTCAACCTTAAAACTTTATTAATAGGATTCAATATCCACATGATAGTCTTACTCACTATCGTATAGACCACATTTTTTATTTTTCGCCTAGCAACCCCCGAAAAGGGTATTTTACTGTCGGAATAAAAATACAAAGTCATTGTAAACGCTCAAAGAATGAAGGGTAAATTTCACCCCATTGGCTCTTCAATGGGAGTCCTGTTACAGAATATATCATAGTCCCTGCTTATCTGAATGTCACTGATAATAAATTTAATAAACAAAAAGAAATTACACTTTACATTTGGTGCAATGTACTTGCAGCCTACCCTAAGCAATACCTACTACTGCAAATTGTAATATTGGGACGTTTCTCTAACTATTAGTAAGTACCCATAAGACATCCTCAAAGAACCTGTTATACTCAAGATTCTTTGAGGACTTGGGACTAAGAGATGTTAGGGGAATCGTGATTGGGGATTAAAATCGATTCGATTATTTTTTTTTATTTTTTTCTAGCGCAACCCAAATAAAATATTTTGAGTCCACTTGTTATTTTATTTACACCTGTACTTCTGTCGAGTAGCGAATCTGTTGAACTACGAATCTGTCCGATCCAGTTTCTGTCGAGTAGCGAATCTGCCAAATGACGAATCTGTCCAATCCAGAATCTGTCCTACACCGAACAATTGGCGGCGCGTTCCGGTGTCGCACGAGTTTTAATAAGGAACCCTAATTTATTTGAAAATGTAATATAGTTTTTGTCACCCGGGTATAGTGTAGCATCCCAACGGTGAAAGAATTTTTCAAATTGGTCCAGTAGTTTTGGAGCCTATTCAATGCAAACAAACAAGCTAACAAATATTTCCTATTTATTAGTATAGATCTTTATTAGTCTTAGTTAGTATAGATACAAAACCGACCACTTCTGTTGATCAGCTTTCTCTAAAATTTTTATAAGTTACTTTATAAGCTTCGTTGTGGGTGATGGTTACCTCTTAACATCGGGTGGGCTGGCTTCTCCCATCAGCAAATCATATATAAAACAAAATTGGTGATCGCATTTCGAATTTTTTTAACAATACCTAAACTTGAGGGTTTAAGGAAGGCACACCTCAATAAATATAAATCATCAATCTGAAAATGTCCACTGCTGGCCTGTACTGACTACTGGCCTATACTGACTACTGGCCTCTATACTGACATGAGCCTTTTTTCAGATCAACCGACCAAAAAATAGGCATCTACCAATTCCTTTCTATCTTCAGTATATCGTGGGTCTATCGGATAAAATATCATACACTAGATACGCTCAAAGATATTTTTACCCGCTAAATTGAACCTTAATCCAACATGCTAAAGCTTATATTCATTGCCGCTGGTTTGAAGTGACAATGGCGTCTAAAAGTGCTTTTTCTTTACAGCCATTGAAATGCGGTCACTACTTTTCCTTATTTAAGTAAGTACATACTTTGTAGGTTTTTGGGAAACCATGCTCTTTTGAAATCAACGCTCATAAAATCAGTGAGCTTGGAATTGTGAAGAAAACATTTTGAGGAAACTGTCATCTTAGGCCCGTATTCGAAAACAATCTAAATCTGTACCAATTATAAGAATCTTTGTCCTGACTGACTGATTGAGATATAGACAACGCACAGCCTAAACTACTGGTCGTAGAGACTTGAAATTTTCAGAGTATATTCATCTTGGTGCGTAGAGGTATACTAAGAAAGGAATTCCCGAAATTCAACCCCTAAACGTGCACAGCTAGGGTTGAAGTTTGTACGAAAATAGTCTCACGCGGACAAAGTCGCGCGCGTTTTGCTAGTCTAGTATAAGAACCTTTGTCCTGACTGACTGACTGGCAAACAGACAATGCCCACCCTAGTCTTGAAATCTGCTCGGTATATTTGTCTTAGTGCGTGGGGTGTACCGGAAATTCAACACCTAAAAGGATACAACGGGAGTTGAAGTTTACATGTAAATAGTTTCCCGTGTGTGAAGTCGTGAGCGTTTTGGTAGTATTAAATAAAGAAATATTGGTGGACAATTCACGCGCAATCTTATCCCAAACTAAGCAAAGCTTAGCATCAAGTGGGATAAGACCCTGATAGCGTAGATGGTAAGCGCATCTTCGTATCAAGGGGGTCGTAGGTTCAAATTCCACTCGGGACATAACTTTTGGTAAAGTTGACCGAGCAAGCGATGTGCCTTTGCTTCAAGTCTGGAAAAATTTACTTTTCTGTCAGTTTGTTGATAGGGGGGTACCATACAGGTTGTATTTTACAACCAATCTAGACGAAACTTTGTATACAGGTTTTACGACTTCTTGGATTTTTTCGACTAAGAGTACAGTCAGCTGCACTAGAATGTATACAATTCGTAACTTTTAAAATGGTTTCACAGCGGTGCTGAAAATATTTACACGACAATTATTAAATAAAACAAGTGCGGACGAACAAATTTCATAACTTTTTAGTTTTGCAGGTGTAACGATTCATTGTTTTGTTGTAGTACCGTTGTGAAAGTTACAAATTGCATTCTAGTGCAGCTGACTGTACCTACTTCCTCTAAATAGGAGGAAAAAGGGGCTGCTGAATATTTTTGCCTTATTTCAATAAAAGTTTGTTCTCGCGAGATCTACTGTTCGCAGAATTATTATTGACCGAGCGAGCGAAGCGTCTCAGTTTCGAGATAGGGTATAAATGCTTTTGTCCGGTTGACTGTCTCGCCTAGAGGTCGCAAAGAGGTTTCCATCGATTTTGACAAGAATTGGCACACATTCCTTGATTTATTTGAATTTTTTTGTAGTTCGCAATGTTGGTTCAGGGAAAAAATAAACAAAACGTTCTAAGATACTTTTTTTTAAACCAATCTCTTAATCACTGTTATTTATTACAGTTAAACATGTCATGCCTAAAAAAACACAGTTTTATAAAATCTTAGTGGATTTTTTTTAGTGTACGTAACTCTATGTACTAACTTTGTATGTTACTTTTTTTTATTGTGAATACTGTACACGCTTGTTAGTGACGGCGCTTAAACTTAATAGTTCTCCATGTTTATATTGTATGTGTCGTTGGTGTGTCGAAATAAATAAATAAGTAAGTAGGTAAATACTATAAAACTAATATATTATCAAACGTGTTTAGTTTTATACGTACGTCATAAATTTAGAATTCCGCAACATAAATTCCAAAATCGAAACGTAATAAAAAACTCGGATTGGCTATTAGTCCTAAATCAGAGGTTTCATCGCCTTACCGCGTTGGGTTCCGTATCAAGTACATCAAATATTCGTTCACACATAATAAAACGCATTAAGGGTGGCTGTCTGTCACACCAAATTGTGGTCACCTAGTCCATTACCTGCCAAAGGTCCCTAGTATGACGACTTCTTACAATTTATGGCCTTGCTTATAAAAGTCTGTCAAAAGATAAACACTTCTATAGATAAACATTATAGACGTCTGTTATCAAAAGTTTTTGACAAACAGTGACAGGACTCATTTTAAGGAATATATAAATTTATTTATTTTAGAGTAAGTATCCTACTAATATTATAAACGCGAAAGTATGGATGGATGGATGGATGTATGTATGTTTGTGACTCTTTCACGCTCTAACCAGTGGACAGGTTTGGATGAAATTTGGAATAAATGTAATAAATAATAAATAAATTATTATTATATACATTAATTACTAGCGGCCGATAGTATTCTATAATTTCCAATTTGTGTATGTATCACAATCTCTTGCTGTCTTATATAATTGAGATAAAAAAGACAGTGACGGATATTCAAGCCTAGTCGGAATAATGCACGTTAAATACCTAACACTACAGAAAACAATTAATTTTTTGACCTTAAAAAGGCAAACTTTTTGATTGAGTAAAAAGAGAGTCTTGTGCTTTTAGTAAAGGAAAACCACGGCTGTTTACAGGTTATCAAAGTGATATAAATTAGTTAATGTTACTTAGCCAAGTACCACGTTGTAAATGCGTCCGCCTGCAAACACGCGTTCGAACTTCGAGGCAATCTCACTTCAATTTTACACGCGTTTGCGCGTAATGCGATCTCCTGGTGGAATAGAGCGTTTTGACCCACATTGCGCTCTCTATGCCGCGCTCTCAGATCCCTGCAGGGTAAAACCAGCAATGTGAGTTAATAGAATCTGTAAGCACTTTATTCGTGCGGTGTAAACGTTTTAGAATTTTTCTAGTGGCAATCTAAATTCCATTTAAAATCACATCTACGTTCGAAATTTGAAAGTTATAATTTGTTTGCGAATTGATTCGTTCATAATTTTATGGCGTGAAGCAAAAACTGAGTTTCAATTATTTTTTAGAGTAATTTTTTTTTTTACATGCAACTTGTTTTTGAAACAAGCAGATAGCCCACCTGATGTGAAGTGGTAACCAAAACCTATGAAAATTCCTCGTAATTATTACCTCGCGAGTGATATTCGTTGGAACATGCGTCCATCAACCTAAGGCATACAGTTATTAAGCTCTGGTAATTTCACCGGTACTCACCTTCAAACCAAAACAGTAAGTTGCTTGGTGGCAGAAATAGGCATGGTGGTAGTACTTCCCTGGACGAACCCTTCGCTAAGAGCTCTACTACTATTATCCTACTGATATTATGAACGCGAAAGTTTGTAAGTATGGATGGATGGATGGATGGATGGATGGATGGATGTTTGTTACTCTATCACGCTCTAACCAGTGGACCGATTTCGATGAAATTTGGAGTAAATATAGATTGTAACCTGGATTAACTTATAGGCTACTTTTTATCCCGAAAAAATAACGGGAACAGGAAAAAATTGCCACGCGGGTGAAGCTGTGAGCGGCCGCTATTTTACTAATAAAATTACAGCTGATTCAAGTATTTTAATAAGTATGCAAAATATACATGAAGAAGCAGTTTAGCTATATGCAGACCGTTGCAAACGATTTAAACCAAACTTTCTCCAATTCCACTCATGGTTATCCGCATTTTAAAGAAGGCAAGTTACGGCTGATATATTACGGTAGCCGTTTCAAGAAACCGGGACTGTAATCATTGTTGGCGACAGCTACACATGAGAGCTCTTTGTCATAAGCTGTTCCAAATTGCTCCATGTTTCGGCAATTTTGTTTGGAACCCTCATTCAGGTACTTTTCGGGCATTGTCACAGTTTTTGATAAATATTTTCTTTATTCTTTAATGTACACAATAAATTACATTTAAATTAAACTTAAGCATATATACACAGGCGAGCTTAGCTCTAAAAGGAGTTCTCTTCGAGCAATCCTTGAAGGAGGGAGTGAAATGAAAATAGAGGTGGTGTACAAGAAGGAGAAATAATTTTTTACCTTTATAAAAATTAATTTGGATAAACCTACTTTCTTAACTATGTTATGACCGATAGCTATACTTGCCTTCCGAAGTCCAAAGTCAAAAGGAATTTATTCCATGGAATCATAATAAAACCGGCCAAGTGCGAGTTGGGCTCGCCCACGAAGGGTTCCGGACCATTATCTATTCTAAAGACAGCAAAAAAACCACGTTTGTTGCATGAGAGCTCCCTTAAATATTTTATTCTGTTTATTGTATTTGTTATTATAGCGGCAACAGAAATACATCATCTCTGAAAATTTCAACTCTCTATCACGGTTCATGAGATAGGTAGGTACAGCCTGGTAACAGACGGACAGATAGACAGCGGAGTCTTAGTAATAGGGTCCCGCGTTTTACCATTTGGATACGGAACCCTAAAAACCAGTTGGAATCGATTTAGAGCTAGATGTAGAAAGCCAATCAAATCCAAATAGTGGGGCCGCGCAGAACGTTGCTTAACCTACTCGTTCAGCTAGGAATGAACAAGCAAACGAGCTCTTCAAGATTTGAATATAATAGATTGTTTCTGGATAGAAAATTAACATTTTAGCTGCAAAAAGGTTCAAAGGCTAGATGGTATCATATAATTACTGTGAGAGTAATTTAATTACAACGGCTATTGAAAGCTTGTTTTGCACTTAAAGATTGGCTAGGCTATACTATGATATATACCGAGTGTAGTAATATCACTTCCGAATACTCCAGGAACGTGTAAAGTTACCTACATCATGGTCTTACAGAATACCTCTTGGCTGGCAGTAAAATACATGTAGAGTAATACGATATAAAAATTAAAAAACTGTGTTACTTCATAAACTGACAGAAAACGAATCTGGAACCATTTTCACATCTAGCGTCAGTATTGGACGTCACTACAATAGATTTTTACAAATGTTTCGAGTCATTGTCCAAAAGTAAGTAGTTATGTCAAGTGACTGTCAAAAAAGGACTGACTGAACACTTGACATGTCATGTGACGTGACCGAGCGAGGATCCTTATCCTGTCCTTACCGAAATTACTCATACTAGTAAAGTATCAGACGCGACGAGACATAAAGTCGCAATTTACACTTCCATACAAGTCATGAGATTTTTTAGACAAGACGATTTTAAAACAAGCTTTTCATGGATTTAATAAAGTATTGAACGCAACATTAAGGCAAAATTTACAAATGCTGGATTAAGGTAGAAGATTTTTAACAAGCATTTTCACTTACATTTATTGAGTTAGTCTATTTATCACTCTATCACTACTTAGTTGGCTCATCCACTGGTGCATTCTCTTTCATCAATTAATTAGGGTTTTAATAATGTTAGCATCATATTCCCTAAACAGGTGGCGATTTGCTATTTGTTTGTTTCATTAGGAAGATTTATAAAAAAACAAAATTTAGTAAATTCGCATTGTGCTCAATAAAAAAACACTAAAAAGTCGCGTCATAAAATCGTGTCTTGGTTTTTCTATGACTAAAATAGCTTAGTCATAGAAACTAGCGTAGCTTTTGAAGTGCCCAATCATTATAGAAATAACGGTTCATACATTTTAGAATGTGATTAATTAATTAAGTGGAAACGTCCGAATAGGTAAGAGTAGTTTTTTATTTTAAGTAATTATTTTGCAGAATCTGATATTCTGAAAGTAATTTAACAAATAGACCAGCTATTTGTTAGGTGGATGGTTTGCGGTCGAGTCTCCTCGGCTGGTCCAAGCTTCGGCAGGTGCCTCCAGGGGATCCACCCCTTCCTTCGAATGCCGCCATCTCCACGCCCTGTTGGCTGGTACGCCGGCCAGGAGGTTTCTCGCTTGACCGCGCTCTACTTATTAAATGCGCTGTTCTTACTAACCTGATCTACAGACTACAACAACTCTTCAAGTTATATTATCCGCTAGGGGAAAATACTGGTTGCTAAGTGCTCGGCTATAAGTAAGCAAGAATACCCGTTTGTTAGCCTGGTTTGGGCCTTATCTAGTCTTGTTGAATAAACACATGTTTCTGTCCATTTCAACGTTTCATTTATGTACCTTTTTCCTCTTACCTAGGAAGGCAACACGATACAAAAGTTTGCAAAATGTAAAGCAGCTTATTTAAAAATCGATTAAAATTCAAACAAACCTGAACATTAAAGTATGCTGCTGAAAAACCTCCAATAAACCAAAAATTCTTATTCTGAATATTTTAAATACGCAAAATCACGGTTTAATTAAAAAATATTTATCCAAAAACAAAATGCCAAGCGTTTTTAATCACCTCAGCGAAGTGGTATGCAGGTATGAAACAGTTGAGAACTCTGCGTTACAGTGCGGTGTAAATGCGCCTCGTCGTAAAGTGTGGTATTTTATGATCGTGTCAGTCACACCGTTTCATGTCACGTTTATTTGGGTTGGTAAATTTTAGGGACTTTTTGGCGCCAATTTGGAGAGATTTTAGTTTTATAGACTCGTTTAAGTATAGGGTCTAACGAAATGAGCTACGAACCAGTTTCTGAATAGATACTTGACTATACTGCGTTTACTAATAAGTAGTCTTTAAAATAGACAGGTTAGTTTAGGTAGGAAATAAATATTCGTCAACACTTTTGGCATATTTTATAAATATTTCTTTAAATGAGACGTGGTATGATAAGGTGATATGACAATTTGTAGTTGTGATTAGTTCTTTCAATCGGAAATAAATAGTTACTATCGCCTGTTCCAGTTATAATGTATTGTATTATGTACTTATTATGGAAGCCTTTCCGCAACCTAATCAAGTATCTTGCAGAAGCAAAGCTATAGCAAAGTCGCGAGATATTCAATGACTTGCTTGATCGCGATGGCGCTAGTGTCGTTGCTATTATATACATTCCACCAATCGGAAAACTGTTAGTAATCGGTCTCGTACATAAATACCATTATTTTTGGTCAATAATTATGCCAGTTTTTTCGGATTCTGATTGGCTAATTTTAGCCATAGCTACAAGGCAATACATTGTTATAGGCAAAGGTAACCATTAAACATTAGGGGGGCCAACTGCATGTTCCATCAGTAAGTTGTATAAAAAAAAACCACCCACCGCGCATCGGGTTGACTTCCATCCATCTTAACGCACTTGTTTAAATTTAGTCTCATCATCTCATCATCATTGGCCTTCAACATCTATTCCAGATGATTTAGGTGGCGTCAGTTAGGTCACAGAGCACCTTGAAGGCACTGAACACTTTTGCTCATGGCTAAAAAGACCTATACGGGAGTGGCAGCCACGACCACAATTTCGACAAACGAAGGACCCTGGGGATGTTGCTGGGTTTTCGGCACGTTGGTGACGCTTAGCCCTTTTCTGCGCTAGATGGTCAAGCCAGGTGCTATCGTGAGCGGTAACACCGGCAGCTACGGATTTTCTCCAAGCGTCACGATTTTCAGCCTCACTCTCCCAATTGGAATAATCAATTTTAAAAGTTTTCATGTCTCGCTTTAGGCTGTCCTTAAAACGCAACATCGGCCGACCGACAGGTCTTTTGGCGTCGGCTATTTCTGCTAAAAGGATTTGTCTCGGTAGACGAGAAAAATCCATGCGATGGACATGCCCCAGCCAACGCAAGCGTCTTTGCTTAAGCATGGCCATGAGGCTTGGTAATTTTGCCATTTCTAATACGTTCTCGTTTGTAATTTTATCTTGCCATGATATGCCCAATATCCTACGAAGACAGCGCATGTGGAAGCTATTGATCCTCCGTTCTTGTTTGGCATACGATGTCCAGGTCTCGGCTCCGTACAAGAGTATGCTCAATATGCACGTTTGGTAGACCAATATCTTGGTTCGATTGGACAGGTGTTTGTTGTCCCATACTCTTGTACTTAGCTTTCCAAACATCGTAGAGGCCTTGCCAATACGCGTACCAATCTCTCCATCAATCGAGAGATTACTCGACACCGATGAACCAAGATAACAAAAGCTATCCACAACTTCCAAGGGTGCACCGTTAAGCAAGATGACCGGCTGTTCTATGACACCTTGCGCCATTACAACAGTCTTTTTTCCGTTCACAGACATAGAAAACAGTCTGCACGCATCTGAAAATCGGTCAATTATATTCTGAAGCTCTTGAGGTGTAGACGCGATGAATGCTGCGTCGTCGGCAAATAAGAAACTGTCAACAAATAAGTCATTTCGATGACGCTGGGACTTAAGCAGAGCTATGTTGTACAGTTTGCCATCAGTTCGTGTATGCAAGTGAATACCCTGTTGTGTATCCCCAAAAGCAGCTTTCAAGAGCAATGAAAAGAATATTCCAAATAACGTGGGTGCTAAAACACAGCCTTGACGCACTCCCCGCCTCATTTCAAATGGCTTAGATGTTTCACCTTTAAAAATTACTTTGCCTTTCATATCATCATGGAATAATTTAATCAGAGTTAGTAATTTGGGAGGGCACCCGATCCTCTGTAAGGCCGTGTAAAGACCTTCTCTACTAACTGTATCGAAGGCTTTATTGAGGTCGACAAATGCTATGAACAAGGGTGTTTTTTGTTCCCTACATTTTTCCTGTATCTGGCGAAGACTGAATATCATATCCGTTGTAGAGCGCTTAGCACGGAATCCACACTGTGACTCAGGGTATATGCGGTTTGCGAGTTTCTGTAGTTTGCTCAAGATGAGCCGAGCAAACAGTTTACCCACAATACTCAACAGTGAGATTCCACGGTAACAATTGCAGTCACCACGGTCTCCTTTCCCTTTATACAGGGTTATAATGTTTGCGTCACGCATATCCTGAGGTACATATCCTTCGCGCCAACACTTTACGACTAGATTGTGCAGTAAAGGTAAAACACACGGCACTTTAATTAGTTCAGCTTCGATGCCGTCTTCGCCAGGACTTTTACCACATTTAAGTTGCTTGACAGCAAAATGAAACTCTTGTATAGAGGGTTCTTCGTCCAGTTCTTCCCACAATGCTAGTAAAGGGATTTTGTCCACCGCTTCTGGCTGTATATCTATCGGCCGGGAGTATAGCTCGGTGTAATGTTCCACCCAACGGCACATCTGACGTTCACCATCAGTAATGATAGAGCCATTATTTTCCTTAAGTGGCGCTGTCTTTTTAGGAACTGGACCAAGTGCTCTCCTAATTCCCTGATACATACCACTGAAATGTCCAGTAGTTGCGCAGTCTTGTATACTCCGGCACAGCTCTTCCCAATACAAATTGGCATAATATCGGGAATTGCGTTGCAGTGCCGCCTTTGCCAAACCTAGGTCAGTACGTGTTTGGTTAGATGGATTAAGGCGATGTTTTAAAGCAGCTTCACGTTTAGAATCCAGCAGTGGTTTTAAAGAATTAAAGTTTTCATGGAACCAATCTTTACATACTGGTTTCTTGTAGCCAAACACTTGAGCGGCAGTCTCAGTTAAAAGTTTTTTGACATTTGACCATTCCTCGCTAGCAGATATTACATTTGGATCCCAGGTGTCCATTTTGTCAAGGATAGAATTCTTGAATTTATTAACAAGGTCTTCGTTTTTGGTTTTGGTAAGATCAATCTTTTTAATTCCTGTAGGACGAGATGTATGTAATTTCTTGGGCTTTAAACAAACAGTAGTCATAACAAGAGAATGGTCCGTGGTGCAATCGGCACTGTGGAAAGACCTCGTATGACGGATGTCTTTCAAGTCTTTCCTTTTTGTTAGAACAAGATCAAGTTGATGCCAGTGACCTGACCGAGGATGTTTCCAAGATACTTTGCGGATGTTTTTCCCTTTGAAATAAGTGTTAGTGACACACAATTGGTTTTGTGAGCAAAACTCTAAGAGCCGCTGACCGTTCTCATTGAGTTTTCCAATACCGTGATTACCTAGACAATCTGGCCAGGCCACTGCGTCCTGTCCTACCCGTGAATTGAGGTCACCTAAGATTATAAGGCGATCACTAGAACATACCGTTTTCAGTGTTCTGTTAAGCTGGTCATAGAAAAGATCTTTGGATTCCACTGACGACGTAAGTGTGGGTGCGTAAAGAGAGATGATGGTGACGTAACCACAGGTTGTCAGCATCCGTAGCACCATAATGCGTTCAGAAATGCCTTGTGGACCTTCAATAGAGCTAAGCAACTCATTACGAATCGCAAATCCAACTCCATGCTCACGATGTTCTGCAGAGCTTTTTCCCTTCCAGAAAAACGTGAAATTATGTTCACGAAGAGAACCTTCATCTGCCAGCCTAGTTTCCTGTAAGGCAGAAATCATAACGTTTAATTTTGACAGCTCCGTGTCTATAACGGCGGTTTTGCGAAGATGTTCGTCGCAATTAGGGCTACCACTGATGTCCGGGAAGCCTGTCCTCATAGTCCGGACATTCCATGTCGCTAATCGCATGGCAGTTGTTATTTTGAAGGAGTTTTTATTTTTCTTTATGTTAGTCGCAGGTGAAACTCATAACGGCACCGACTGTCTAGTTATTATCCTAGTGTTCCCTCCACCCAAGGGGAACAAGACAGCACCGAGACGGACTAGTAACTTACTGGCCGGGGGCTGCCCGGCTTGAAGCGGGCGTTAACTAATCAATGGGCCTACGATGGACCCTCCCACTGACGAGAGTGACCCCTGGCGGACGCGCTTACGTCTATCTGCGCTGCCTTATAACCGGTCACTGCCACTCCCCGTGTTGTTATCCACCCCAGCAAACTGAGATGGGTGAAGTGTCCTCTCCACTGACACCACACTGCCTGGGACTACTTTTGATAACGCAGGCCTTCCCAGGAACCCACGCTATCCTCTCGACCTTGCCGACAGGACCCACAGGAAAGACAAGTCAGTACATGCGGTGTCGGTTCGGTTGCAGGTGCATAACGGCTGGCACCGAGCCGGGTTTCTTTCAAGATTTCCTTCTCTGCTTCTAGCTCTTCTGTTAATCAGCAGGGGGACCACGTGCAGGCGAGACTAGCTGGGGTACATAGATGTTATTTGCACTCCCTCCCCCCATCATCTCATACGCTTAAATATATCCTCTAGTAGACATTATTGAGGCCGAAAATTGAAACTAATGGTTAAGTAATAAAAACAACTTTCCTTAACTCGTCTTTTCGGGGTTTCGGTGCAGACTACTCTCAGATAAAAAAAAAAACAGTTGTTTGCTCAAAGAGTTTACCTTAACTAGCTTTTCTTTATTTATTATTATTTTCTTTTATCTGGCTTCTGTTACTTATTTTTAGTCTTTTCGGTGTGTTATATAAAAAGGTAAAATAATAAAATATATATAAAACTGTTGCACTTCGGTCTAAATGCGGCTGAGCTTAATCGTTTTATATATTTTTAATTAGGTTTATTGGTTCAGTTCACTTGTGTTTAAAGCGTTGCATGCTCTTAACAGCGGCTGTTTTATGTTACTGTTCGGTGTTAACCGTTTTTTAAGTAAACAACATTTAAAATGCTAAATACTATTATTTCTGTTGCCTCGTTGTTTTGCATTCGTTTCGTTACTGCTTAATTTTCACTTTGCTTATTTCACTCATTTACATCACTTTATAAATTTCACGTATTTAACTTGTGGTTCAACCGAAATGTGACCTTGTCATGTCCATGAGTTTAGTTATTAACAAATCTTATCTGAACTTGGAAGTAATTGAAAAATAACTAAACCAGAGACCCAATTCTGGTATGTTTTTGGAGCTGGGACGAGATTGAAACTAGAATTTGATTGTCAAAATTGGGCCTGTTTGAAATGCCAGTTTCGAAGAATACCATTTGGAGATTGACACGATCGAAACTTGAATTTGATGATATTTCGTTACTAGAGTTGGGCCTTAGGTCTCAAATCAGATGCTTAATAATAATAATAATAATAATAATGCTGGACAATCCACACAGCATCATCTAGTCCCAAGCTACTAGATGACTGATATATTTATACATTTATATATATATATATATATATTTTTTTAAATATGTATGTAATGTAATTTTTATACTTAATACATTACATACATATTTTTTTTTATACAAGGAAAATACCCAGAACACCCGAAATAAATATTTGCAGATCGTACAAACATTTATCCATAGGCGCAAATCGAACCCGCAACCTCCTGCGTCGCAGGCGGACATTCATCATAGCAAAGATGGATCATCAGAGGATGAATAGGGCTCAAAATCCTTGTATCCAGAAATACATTATCTGTGTTAATTTCAATTCTAACTGTCATGGTTCATGAGATACAGTCGGGTGACAAACAGACAGACAGACAGCGAAGTCTTAGTAATAGGATCCCGTTTTACCCTTTGAGTACGGAACCCTAAAAACAAGGACAATCATTTCCAATTTAAAAGTCTTCGACTTACACTATAACATTATTCGTAAAAATCGAGCATCTATAATTTATATTTCAAAATTCCACCAAAAGCAACGAGTAGGTACTATGTAGATACTATCGATGGTTGTCACCGACGTACAGTTACGCTTTGGTCTCCAAAAAAACGGCTAACGTCATATAATTTTTAAACAAAAACAAGCAGTTCCTCACTCACTATAACCTAAATGTTTTTTTTTCTGTATAACCACAATAGTAAATAGTTTGAGTATGCTTGGAAGAGCGAAGCTTCCTTATACAAGTTTATTTTTTACTTAAAAGGAGATTTCACACACTGTACAAATTTCAGTGAAAGTAAATATACATTACTTTTACTATATCTACGTACCAGGAGCGGTGTTTTCTTTCCGTGAGCCACCTCAAAATAAGTGGTTGTTCCAGGGTTTTTTTTTTCTTTCACTGACGCAATCTCTGAAACTATAGGACCAGGGGTTGTATTTCGGAAATTTCTTAACACAATTCTACGAACTAAGATATCCTAAAAATCCTGTCTCTACGACCAGTGGTTTAGGCTTGGCGCTGTCTATAATACAGGACAATTATTCTTATATTTGATGTATATAGAACACCGATCGCTTTATGACGGCCATAGCATTTCAAGAGGTCAAGGCTTCGCCGGCAGCGATGTCATCGAGGCAATAAAGTGTTATTTATTGGCCCGATATTGAGTTACAAATTATTTGACATCTTTGCGAGTATTTTGGGATGGTGCAGGGTGATTTTATGGTGCTGCTTTTGTTTCCAAGCCATAAAGTTGAGAATACCGGTGATGGATGAGACGTGCGCTGTTTCGAGAAAGTGGTGAATCCTTTGATATCCTATATACTCTCGTATATACAAGAATCTGAATACCTAAAAGTAGAAAGAAGTATATATGGTATGGTATGTATATATGGTATGGATGAATGTATATAGATTTTGTTTATATTTTATAGCAAAAGAACATTTTTTTTATCGAAATCTATGTTGACAGGAATGATTGACTCGAAACAAAAATCCTTTTCATATTGAAATATCACAAAAACTAGCGTATCCATATTCTAATATCACACTCTAATAGAGCGGGTTCGAATTCCGGATGTTGACTTTGTGCTCGCGCAGATATTAAATCCACGGGTATTGGAAACCTAGTTTTTGGATTATTTTTGTTGAATATATTGAAACTCGGTGGCAAGCTTTGCTAGGGGTTATTTTTGTAGTTTGTAATCGGTATTAGAAAACAAACCTTTGCATTTATTCCAGCGTTTTAACCGATGTCTAACAAAGGAAGAGGATCTCAATTCGTCACGTATTTTTTTATTTAAGCATTTTTGGAGAAATAAAAAGTTTTAGGCACGTTAACGAGCGTGACCTACAAGGCAATGCTTTGTTATAAGTAATTGTAACCACTTAACATCAGGTGGGCCATCTGCTTGTTCTATCAGCTAGTCACATAAAAAAAGATGGCTAATGTTAAGTAGTAACCAGAATTTATTACAAAACATTATCTCGTAGGTCACATTCTTTAGGAACATGTTATATTATGCCCTACGATTATCATCCTATAAGGCATACATAAGCCTCATGTGCCCGTAATTTCACCTTTCAAACCGGAACGCAGTAACCTGCTTGGCACTAGAAATAGGCGTGTTGGTAGTACTTTCCCGGATGACCTTTTTCACTAGGAGCTCTACTACCACTAAACATAAACATAATTTATTTCCAATCTTAATAGGTACATATTTGGCTTGTAACTTACTTCCTAGAATAAACTTAGATCTAGATTTTGAAATAGCTACTTAATACAAAAGTATACAAGTAGCTATGAACAATTTTGACTGGAACAAATAGATAGGTAATTACAAAAAATCATACCCTCCGTGCTAGATTTAACTGTGTTACGGCAGGCTAAACTTTTGTACTTACAATTATATTAATTACTGTTTTACTTGTTTCAGGTATGTGAATGCACAAATGTACATACTTGTGGCTATTATGAAAAAATATAACAGGAAGCATTATGTACTTACCTGTAGCTAAGCGTATTTCTAAATTCGTGTTATGTATCTACCTAAACTTGATTTAGCATCCTAAATAATCAATCTCATTCTAAAATTCAACATTTTATTTTGAGTCATATATATATTCGTGATTATTATGACAAATGTATTAATTGGTCGTACCTCTGACTACTCTCTGTACGTATTTATTATCTTTTGGCTATCGTATCTACGATGCACTGTTCTGTGTCAACCTAAGGCGTACAGCTGTTAAGCCTAATGTGCCTGTGAAATCACTGACACCAACTTGCTGCTGCGAGCTGCTTGGCGGTGGAAAAGGCTGCGGGCCTATTTACTTATTATCCATAAGACCACTTTTGTATTTCTTATCTGTTATACCATAGCTATGTTTAGAGCTAAAAGACAGTTTATAATTTTAAAGTCCCAACGCGGACGCCATTATGCATGTCATCATTTGTCCCCGGATTTTGGATTTAAGCTGTTGGTCCAAGTTGCAGAAGAAAGCAGAAGATGGATAGATGGTGACGACTACGTCTATAATAACTATTGCAGCGCGTTTATAATGATGATTAGGTACTGAATACAAGTCGAAAACATCAGGTCACTGACCTCGCACAGGACAGATTTGCGTTGACTTTACGTGTCTAAAATTTGTACAAACACTATTTTAAACAAAATTAAAACAATAAATTGGTATTTGTTCTTTCACTTTCTTTCCCAGCGCAAAAAAAACAAATGAAGCTGCATTAAAGAGGTTACCTACACTTTATGATTTTTAAAAGTAGTCTTGTATTCATATCTGATAGATTTGACATTACTTTTATATACCGTCTAGTAGATTTACTGGAGGTAAAAATAATAAAGATTAGCGTTCCGCTATACTAATACAGTTTATCTCGCACACGCTTGGCTAAAATCTTGAAAACTATAAAATGTCTGAAATTCTATACAGTATCTAGTTGCAGGCGATTGTTCTTAGGCCAAAGGTGAGTGGGTGGTAACGTATAACACAACATTAATATCAATATTTGGGCCCCTCCCATTATCCTTGGACCACAGACCAAGTCCGGCGATGGAGATTAATGGCTGCCTCTCAGTAGCTCATATAATGCGATTATCTTGTACGAGGAGCTAAACATACCATACTTTACATTTATTCGTGACTAGTGGAAAGGCCTGCGACTTTGTCCGTGTGAAGCTTTTTCATGTTAGCGGGTTATTCCCGCTCGTCCCAACATTTCGTCCCCAGATGCGTTCGTCCCCATTTTTCCATGGTTTATATATAAAAAATAATTAAAAATAAAAATATAAATAATTTTTTTATATATACATAAGTACTTACTTAAAAAAATATTCACCTCATGTTGAGCGGTTCCCTCTGCCTATAGCTATTGCTTTATTGTATTTAGTAAGCTTTTGGTCAGCCTAGAATAGAGAAATAAATAAAATATTATAAGTAGAAAGGTTCGTCCTCATGTTTTTATTCCCCTATAGGGACGAGCGGGAATAAAAATGAGGGAGAACGCACCTGGGGACGAAATGTGGGGACGAGCGAAAATAACTTCAAATTTCAACCCCTGCTGTACGCGTCAGAGGTTGCATTTCAAGATTTACGTTGAATGACAAGTCTCTACTACCAATGGTTTAGTCTGTGCTGTCTATATGTCAGGACACAGATTCTTATAGGTGGTATAGATGGACATACCACTATTTTTTGTCTTGTATAGATAATTATAGATCGCAACACAGGCTAAAAAAAAGAGCTCTCTTCAGGCGGATTTTCTCGATCATCCCTAATTGATCGGCAAAGTTAAGCCACTTACTGCGTAGTCATTTGGATGGGTGACTGCTATTAGCATTTCTCTTAGAATTTTCGTGTTTCGGAGGTTCCGTTAAGCTATCGAGCCCGGCTTTTTAGCTCGTTAAGCCATAACTGAGGAGGTGCTAACTAACTAGACCACTAGCTCGAAATTATCAGTTGAAGTAGCAACAAGCAGGCCATATAGCTCGTAGAACCGACAACCGCTGGGGAATAAAGGCTCTCGAATGGCGACCACAAACCGAAAGACAAAGCGTAGTCGCCCTCCCACGCGATATTCCAACGAAATTACTAGGATCGCGGTATATCGTGGGATAGAAAACTCTCAAAATCGTTCTTCTTGAAAACGTATAGTCGTCTACAGTCTGATGATGACAATGATAAGTTCTAAAATCAACAGATCGTAAGTTCTGGCGTAACGTTAAAATCAGATGCGTTTACAAAGCCAGTGACATAATGTACAGTTATAAACCGGTCCGAGACAGTAGCCTGTATTATCAAGCTGAAATCTATGCTCGTTAATCAGGCATGTATCTGTCTGTCTGTCCCGCAGACGTGGCTATTACTCATGCTGTTTTTATTGTTTGTAACTGTTATGTTAGAAATGTGAGAATGTGATGTCTGATTGTCAAGGATTGAGTGACGATTTTATGAAACTCTTGTATTTATTTGTCGAAAACAAACGGCGATAGAACTTTAAATATATTTAAAAGCTAAAGTATAACCCAACAAGGTTTTCTCTAATTTATAATAACACACGTGAAGATACGGACAAACATAATTATAAAGAAAAGACAAAACACAATAAATATCGGATAGGGTCCGGAGTTCCACGCGGAGTTTAACCTTCGAAAGAGAGAGGTCAAAATATTGAAATAGAAAATATTTTATTGTTAATTGTAAAATTGTTATTATTCATGAAACGATTAATAAATGTATTAATTTTTAAACCCTGATTTGCATAGAATACACATTTTTAAAGGGCTTTAAAAAATATATTATCACTTTTACAAGTAGTTACTAGTAAAAGTAGTAGTAGTTGTTAGTTATGGCTGGCCAGCCTCCATAAATTAAACCTACTTACTTCTTTCTGTAAAAACTAAAATTTCATTCAGAAATTTTGGTATAGCCTTGATGTAAGTACATTCATTCTTCACCGGCTCATAATCATAATCATGAAAGATTCGTGTAAGACATATCAAACTGGTTTAAAATAGATCAAGTCTAGTCCGGTCTTGTAATGTAAGGAGCATCATTAAATGTGTAAAAGTTTTTGAATCCTAATCTCCAAAGCTCAAACGCATTTGTGAACTTACTGATTATGATGATGAAGATACAAACTCATACTGAACACATCAGACGCTAATGCATCCTCCCATTAGCCGAAACTCAGTGTTCAGTTGAGTTCGGCCAAACTCGGAGTAATCCGGCAAGTATTCAGAGTTCGCCAGGTGAAGACTCGCTGACAATCTGACAAACATCCCACGCTTTAGTCTAGGAGCTTGGGAAATACACCTTTTTATTAATTATTTTGTTTAGACTGACTCAGATGCTGGTATAATCGCCTATTAGGGATATACGAACATGACAGAGAAATACCAATAGAATGTCGATTACCATGAATCATAGAAACATGTAATAAAATTAAGATTATAGATTGTAGTAAAATTATAGAATACAAAAAAACTAGAGAGCGACAGTGTTACTGGGTGACTGGCGAGCGCATGCCAGGGAGGCTCTGGGCAGAGACGGCCACATAGTAGCACCTTGGTACAGCGAGACGGCGACGCGCCAGACCCTAACGGAGATGGTGGGATGAGCTCGGCTGTTTTCAGTGTAGCTATAGCTCAGGATCGTAATGTGTTAAAGGCAATGGAGAGAGGCCTTTGCTTAGCTGTAGGATACGGAGGGCTAAGAATAATAATGGTTATAATGAAATCA
Organism: Electrophaes corylata; assembly: GCA_947095575.1. Lineage (NCBI taxonomy): Eukaryota > Metazoa > Arthropoda > Insecta > Lepidoptera > Geometridae > Electrophaes > Electrophaes corylata. Next base: position 6,021,190 of record OX352714.1, read on the forward strand.
ATTGGACGGCATAAAACTTATTAAATTATCATTATATATTACTAGCGGCCCGTTCCGGCTTCACATAGATTTTAGTAAGGATCCCTAATTTTTTTGAAAATATAATTTAGTCTATGTCACCCGGGGATAGTAAAGCTTCTCAACGGGGAAAGAATTTTTCAAATCGATCCAGTACTTTTGGAGCCTATTCAATGCAAACAAACAAACAATCCAATCTTTCCTCTTTTAATATTAGTATAGATTTTGTGCGATGGGCTCTTGCACTATTAAATGCAGCTCACACATCTCGCTAGAGTTACGAGCGTGCTTCGTAAACTTTGAAATACTATTTAAATAGACAAATTCGCTTTATATGTAGAAAATGCTACATCTATACTTAATATTATGAAGAGGTAAAGTTTGTGAGGGTAATCTCTGGATCTAAAGAACCGATTTTTAATTATTTTACCATTAGAAAGCCACGTTATTTGTGAGTGTCATAGGCTTTCATAAGACGAAAAATGAAAAGTATAAATTTTTACCACCCAATGAAGTGGGCACAGGTCAACTAGAAGCTTACAAATATATGCTAATGTATACATCAAATCAAATCAAATATCAAATATATTTATTTAGGAAGCAAAAATAAACACGTTTACTAAAAGTCGGGAACGATGACATCTGCAAAAGTATTAAACTGTGTCGCAGATACCAACGCCCTCCTCCTAAACAGTGAGAGGGTTTACAATAATATGTAAATGAAGGATTACAGGTTCAAACTAACAATTAAATTAAACTAAAAAGAAATAAACAGTTATGATAATAATGAACTAAAAAAGGCTTTTAAACAAAAACAAAAAAAAAAACATCGAAGGTACAAGTGGTTTTATGGGAGAGGTGGACTTTTTAGTAGTAGCAGAGCTCTTAGTGAAGGGCTCGTCCGGGGAAGTATTACCAATATGCCTATTTCTACCGGTTGCTGTGTTCCCTTGTGAGAGCTATGCTGGGAGTTTCGCTACAAGATAGAATCAGAAATGAGGAAATCCGTAGAAGAACCAAAGTCACCATAGTTCTCAGAATCAGCATGTTGCAATATGGTAGGTAATAGACAGGCCATATAGCTTTTAGCACCGAAAACCGCTAGAGAATAAAGATTCACGTCTGGCGACCACGAACCGAAAGACGAAACGTAGGACGCTGTCCTACCCGATGGACAACATTGTTAAAAAAAAAACGAGTGTGCTTTTGACCACACGACTGAAGTAAAACTTCTTTAATATACGAGACGTAACTAGCTATGAGAGAAAGAGAGAAAGAACAGTGCTTTCATACCCCCTCCATGGTAGTGTTAAACGTTTAACGCAACCTTGTTGGAAGTCCCATTAGGAGTATTACTTCAAAAATTGAGGGAGGCCTATGTCCAACTGCCTTTTACGGGATTTTGGTGATAAAGGATATTTGCAGTCTGTCTGAACTCCACAGATTATAAACAGCCTCGTAAACCCTGCCAAAATAAGTGCAGACAATATCAACACAATCTAACACTCAACAAATCTTTACACCGTGAACCTTATCTAAAAGGAAATAGAGTGTAGAATCGCTTGATATAAAGACAAACGGGCCGTGCACGTCCGCGCGTTTTTTCCTTGCATATGAGATGTGGCGATTAATTAAAGTTTGAGTGTGTTGCGTGCCTTATCTTGTTTGGTTGTGTACACTTTGCTTACATTATATGGGGTTGTAGGGGTGTTGCTTGCTACCTACTTGGCTGTACTGTTGTTGGTTCGTATTTCTGACTTCGCCCGCGTGAAGTTACTTTCATACAAACTTCAACCCCCAATGTACCCGTTTAGGAAAATAATTTCAAAAATTTCTTTCGTAGTACACTTCTACACACCAAGACGAATATACCCTGAAAATTTCAAGCCTGCAACCAAAGGTTTAGGCTGTGCGATGTGTTTAGGATGTTTTCTATATTTTGTGAGTCAGTCAGGACTAAGATTCTTATAATTGGGATAGATACGATCCACTTGTGGTAACAACCTTTAATTTGTGTACTAAAAAATCTACACCATAAGAAGTTTTGTCCTGACTGGCTGACTGACATATAGACCAAGCACATATTAAACCACTAGAGGCCACTCGCAGCTTCGCCCGCGTGGCAGTTTTTTCCCGTTCCTGTTATTTTTTCGGGATAAAAAGTAGCCTATGTCCTATTCCAGATTACAATCTATATTTACTCTAAATTTCATCCAAATCGGTCCACTGGTTAGAGCGTGAAAGAGAAACAAACATCCATCCATCAAAACATTCACATTTATAATATTAGTAGGATTGGCAGAGGAGTGGAGACTTGAAATTTTCAGGGTATGAAGTACAAACTCTGGGGTCTAACTGTTGAAGTTTTATGAAAATAGTTCATAATAGACAGCGCACAGCCTAAACCACTGGTCGTAGAGACTTGAATTTTTTTAGGGTATATTTATCTTCTTTTCTAGAGTGTACTAAGCAGTAAGCAAACACCTAGCCACTGCGTGCAATACAAAACTTTGTTTATTTTTTTTGATAGTTGACTTACATAATTCATTCATTAACCCTTTGGCACTTTCGTCAGATGAAAACACCTAAATTATTTACAATACGGCTAAGCTTCACAAAAAGGGGGTAATAAAAACCCCGCAACAAGTTGTTTCATACATTCCCCTACTAATAAGCGTTGTTAAGCCAACGTAAATGAGTTGGACTGTTTTCGGTGCTGTAGAAAGTTTGAATACGGTTAAAAAGTTCGCGTTGGTTACAGCTAAGTAGGAAAAGCTTGTGCAGTGTTTGAATGGGGAATAATTTTACAACTAAAGAAACGTGTTTTGCTTTGCTGAACTATTTTCATAAAACTTCAACAGTAAGACACCAGAGTTTGAACTTCGGACCCTAAAAAGTTCTTCTTCTTCTTTTATTGTATGGCTTTTCCCTAAAAAGTTCAAGTCTCCGTTTGATATGTGCGTTGTCTATATGTCAGTCAGCCAGTCACGACAAAGATTTTTTAAGAAAATGTTTCCTTTTGGTTTTGAAGAAAACGCCATCTTTTTCTTCAAAACTAATGACAGCCGACTTACTTTTTTTACCGACTCGACTCAACTAAAGTATTTTATTCAACCCACTTGACATTGGCAAAATTGTCTGAATGACGGACACATGCCACAAAAAAAAACTTTAACTAGCGTTATGAGAAAAAAAAAACCCGTTCAGTCGTATATTCTCATTTTCTTATTATTTGTACACAAGATGTTCTGTAATGCACCAAAACAAATTTAGCCTGAAAATTTCAAGTCTAGTTTAGGCTGTGCGTTGTATATATATATATATATCAGTCAGGACAAAGATTCTTATAATTGGTTATTATTTTTTAAGGTAACCTAACTCATGTTTCATCTGATTAATTGTAATTGTGCTAAACAATAGAGGTAACCTTTCCAATGATGACCCCGATATGATTACAAAACTACAAAAAGTAAGTTTGCGTGCTAGCTTGTTGGCCATTCAAGGAAAGAGTTTTTGGAACATCCATCATGGTTTAAAACGCTAAAAGCGCTTCGCAAAGCACTAAGTAAGTAAACCAGCTGTTCAATCAAGAGCTAATTCAAGTCGCTCATTCGCATATTTCACTGGAATTTATTCAAATGAAACTGTGTGTCTGTCTGTTTAATGTGGTTATGTCGACCGAAACACTCGTGGAATAACGATGGTCTGAATGCAGTTATTTTTATTTTACTAGTACCTATAATAGTTAATATTCTGGACACAGCTCAAAAGACTCCTATCCATGACTTTTTCGAAATTCAAAAACAGTTCGAATGACTTCTTAAATTTATTTTTAATCCACTCATACATAATGTGTTCTTTCTTCTTTTCTCTATGGTTCTGTCCGTCAGTCGACAGATAATTTTTCTTATGTTAAGTTTATAATAAATTATTTTTAGTCAAGTCAGTCAAAATCTGTCAAGTCAGGCTGTCATTGGTATTATCGGCAGAGTTGGCGCTTATTTACAAAGAAACAAAATATCTGGCTTTCTCTTCTCTATCTATGTTAAAGAAAAATATTGTGATATAATTTCGTTGTAATTTTCGTTTTACAATAAAGGTAAGAATTACAAGTAGATAAGAATAACACAAATACCTCTTTTTTTTGTTGTGGTACTTATTTATATGTATAATGTTATCTACGAAAAATAATTGTTTTCTACAAATCCCTGGCAGTAAAAGGTCCGAAAATCGAACAAGGCTGGCTGTTTATGCCCAGCCGTGGCTTATTATCACAAGTTTTTTAGGATGAGGTTATTATCATATAGCTTGAGGAAGAATTTGAAATGAATAAAGATTTCAGCCTTCTTTAGAAACCCATAAATAACTGTTTAATTTTTGAAGCGGCGAACCGTAAAATTGGAAACGTAGCAGATTTTCTAACGTGCGTCACATGGTCAGGATTTTATTGGGCTCCAGATTTTGAACGCGTGTTGCCAGCTTTACCACTTTCAGTTGGATGATTCTAAAGTGGAAAAGGATTAGAATTGTTAGTATAAATATCACACAAAAATCGCAAAATAGACAAGTGCTGTATTCATATACATTTAGTTCTTTCTAATTATTTAATTTAGAAAATCAATAAGTTTTTTACTTTAAGTTTTTTTTTAGCCAGCGTTAATAACGTAATACTCATTTGAATATACGGTCCAAGTCAAAAAGCTTTTATTCAATAGGGATAATATTTATATCCGCCGGGATCATCATGAAATCTAAGCGCCAATTCCTCGCGAACAAGCCTAGAATAGGCGAGAAAAACAAACCAATCTTACAATCTTACAATTATTTTATGATATCAGTTGGCAGCCCCTGGCCTTTATTCAGGCCACGTATAGATCCTCAAATCGGAGAGCCGGCGGCATTCGGAACGCATCACCGAGCGTTCTTTTTTCGAATTTGAACTTCGATTCTTGACTGTCATGATTTATTTCGTGCGCGTGGCAATGCCGAATGGGAAACTCTTTTAAATGATGGCAAAGGTCTGATTTCGTATTCAGCCAAATATGTTACGAATACGTTTCGATAAAAATATTTTCATAAGAGCTTTTTATTTGATTTTGCTATGTATATTAGAGGCTACATCAGCAAGATATCCTACTAATATTATAAATGCGAATGTTTGGATAGATTTTTGTTTGTTCCTCTTTCACGCTCTGACCAGTGGACCGATTTAGAGAAATTTGGGATAAATATAGATTGTAATCTGGAATAGGACATAGGCTACTTTTTATCCCAAAAAAATAACGATAGCGGGAAAAAACTGCCACGCGGGCGAAGCTGCGAGTGGCCTCTAGTACATAATAATAGATTAAATTTATCGTATAAAACTTTTCAAATGTTCTAGAAAAATCCTCGCAAGCGCACCTGATGTCATATGGAAATGTGAATTTCACATGGCACCATTACGACAGGTTCATAAGATGCTTGACTCATGATGTTCATGTTTATTAGACAATGGAGCTCGGCCTTGTGATTTCACTTGTGGGCTGTTAAACAATCAATCTGTATTGTTTAAGGGTGAACATGGTTGCGTAAATAAATATATTAACTATGAACTTCAGTAAAATATATGAACACCTTCATCACCATTGGTTGTGTCATCGGGGTCACCATAGATAAGTCTTGAATAGAATGTATTACAATAAAGGTGGTTCCGGCATAGAATATTACCTCCATTGGATGGCGTAAGAGGTCTCAAGAAAGGTATACCAGGAAGTCAGCAGTAATATCTCCTGGTGTTGCTATTGAAATGCTCGTGGTGTAACTTGTTATATTTTTTTATACAGCTTGCTGATGGAACCAGCAGATGGCCCACCTGATGTTAAGTGGTTACTATTGCCTATAACAAAGTGTTGCATCATAGGTCACGTTTGTGGACGCTGAGTAGTACATCGCAGATGCACTGCAATGTATTTACTCAGCGTCCATCATCAACCTGAGGCATACAGGTGTTAAGCCTCATGTGCCTGTAATTTCACCGGCACCCACACCCTTCAAACCGGAACACAGCAAGCTGGCAGAAATAGCCATGGTCTCAGTATTTCCCCGGACGAGCCCTTCACTAAGAGCTCTACTACTAGAAGTACATTATTATTATTTTGTAACAGGATCATACAAAAAAACGGTAGGAACCAAGCCGTAAGTTTCTTGCCGGTTCTTCTAGGCTTGGTCGCGAGGAACTGGCGCTTAGATTCACCTAGATTTAAGACGTTTCAAGATGATCCCTGCGGATATTACTGAATAAATGCTTTTTGACTTGACTTTGACTTTGAGTAGAGTCAATAAAAGTCTTAAGTCCAAAGCTACAGTGGAAACAAGTCTGTTAATGCATCTGACCTTTTAATAATGAAGTTTTGGCGAACAGCGGTCAGATATTATCTCCACAGCGCTTGCCACTGAGGTTGTATGGGTTTATTACTCAATTATCGAATAACGGCATTTATCTGTTTAAGGCGGTGGTACTCGCCAACGACCTTGAGGAGTCTGTCCATACTGAGTTGCACTGCCGCCCGTCGCCCGCACAGGGACCCGCGCGCATTCCATTTCATATCGCATTCAAGAAATAATTATTTGTAGCCTAATGAATTATTAGTTCGAACTGCCAATTGTTCACTTTGTGATAAATACTTTGACAAATATTTGTGTGAAAAAAAAATACTAAAAATTAATACCGTTTAGAAGAAATAACCAAATTTAAAATAAAAATTGCTTCACTTTGGATATTTTTTTCATATAGTAATAATATAGTTAGAATTATTTCAATTGTTCAAATTAAAATTTAGTCTTTAATAAGCAATATATATTTTTTTTGGACATTTATACTCACTCATCAAAGAGAAATTACACGGAGAAAACCTCTCGTTGGCGGATACCACCTCCTTAACTGGCAGTGATGATAAGTTATTTTCGAAAATGCTTGACTTATCTTTTTCTAGAATATAAGTAAAGTCTTTTTATCACGGTTCATAAGATACAGCATGGTGACAGACGGACAGACAGACGGACAGCGGAGTGTTAGTAATAGGGTTCCGTTTTACCCCTTGGGTACGGAACCCTAAAAAATTAGGTTGTCTGTCTTAAATAGAGTTGGAGCTGTCCGGATTAAAACACTGATATAATCGTCGTCTGACGATTGTCGATGGAACCTCAGTCTAACCACCCATTACCCTAACTCTGCTAAGTCGGCAGTGGTTAACGCCAAAAGCCCGCCACTATTCTCACCAATCAGGGCGAATCTACTGACATTGACACATAATCTGACCAATGAGCGTTGAGTTATTTAGGACCTGGATGTTTCAGGGTGATTTAGCTATGCCTTCTTGACATTTTGATTGGTAGATGGCGTCAAAATATTTATTTAATTTTATTACATATTATCGCTCGCTTTAGTCACGACAATATAAGAACCGGAATATCCATTCTACCAAATGACCATGCCGAATGCAGCTTTATACTTTTGGACTAAACTGCATACATTGTTTTATATTCTCGAGTCTAGTTTAACGGATAAAAAAGCAAATAATTACAGATTTGAATGAACTATGTGAATCTTTGCATACCAAAAAAATCCACACTAATAACCGTATCAATAAGGTAGAGATTTTTTTAGATTTCTATATTGTATACTAGCGGCCGCTCGCAGCTTCGCCCGCGTGGCAGTTTTTTAACCTTTCCCGTTATTTTTTCGGGAAAAAAGTAGCCTATATGTTTACCAAATTATAATCTATGTTTACTCCAAATTTCATCCAAATCGGTCTACTGGTTAGAGCGTGAAAGAGTAACAAACATTCATCCATCCATACTTACAAACTTTCGCGTTTATAATATTAGTTGTGTATACAATGAAAATAAGTCAGAAAGAGGATACCAAACAACTTTTACCTAGAAATGCGTTTATCACTTTAAACATGATAAAAATGAAGTAAATTCGGTCTAAATGTGCCATAAAAATTCCAAATCCTACGCGAAACGTCTGTACTTGCATATAGAGTGATGCTTGTCCGTTCTGACATGGTTCTTCTAATCTCTTTATCTGTAACACTTTTTTATTATTACCTACTCACTTGTGTGGGTGTGACTTGAATTAACTAGGACTATCTTGAGAATAAGGCCGCTGCCATGACTTCTTATCATCATTATCATCATCATCAACATCCTTTTCCTCACCTCCTTCATCAATATCATCATCATTAGACCTCCTAAGTACGGAAGCGCTTAACAGCTTAACACACGTCACTAACGGTCACGGAAATAGTGACTGCGCATCGCTGCTTAACTAATACTTTGTTATAGGCAATGGTGACCACTTAACATCAGGTGGGACATCTGCTTGCAAGTTTTCCATCAACAACTTTTATTCAAAAAAATATTTAAATATATGCTCTTGTTGTTATGAATAAATCGTTAGTGCATGTCACGAACCGGCACAAATATGCACCAATATGCATCAGCAACGCATGGAGACATGAATTTAATTACGAAGGGCATGGCTGCCTCAGATTAGTGAGAACTATGCAGTGCCACGTATTACATACACTATGTTTTACTGGTTTGGATAGGGTTTTCTGACGCCAGTCCTCGTAAACGGTGAAAGAAAACATCATAAGGAAATCAACTAATAATAATAATGCTGGACAATCCACACAGCATCATCTAGCCCCAAGCTAAGCAGAGCTTGTGTTATGGGTACTAGATGACTGATATAATTACATGCATAGATATTTTTTGTTACACATAGAAAATACCCAGAACACCTGGAATAAATATTTGAAGATCTGTTTGAAGAAATGTGGGTAATGTACTAAGCGTACTATCTGGACGTACCTCTAGCTAGCCTCCTTAGGTATACGCACAGAATCGCGAGCTTATTACTAAGAGATCGGGCAGGGATATCTACCGTGAGTGGGGATTAAAGTTGTGTTGTTTTATTATTACTTTCTTAATACCGTATCTCCTGCTTACCACATCCAGCCTCCGTGTCAGCATTGCGGCGATGACACCAATGAACAATAATGTCGGTTTGAAGTATGCATTAGTAAATCATTAGCACTAGTTTTTCATGTAGTTTTTTACCCGTTCCCGTTACTTTTTCGGGATAAAAAGTAGACTGTCCCCTGTCAGACTTCGGAACCCTAAAAGCGGTAAAACAACTCCAAACCATGTAATAACACAGTTAAGTGTGATTTATTTCGGTAATATAACAGAAGAATATTACCTACTGAATAGCTAATGTAATATTTGACATGGAAGATTTAGGGATAGATAGATAACTTTTTATTGATTAGGTGCCACAATAAATAAGGTAGTTAATCATCATCATCATTGTCTCAATTATAAGAATTATGAATCGCAGCTTCGCCCGCGTGGCAGTTTTTGTCCCGTTCCCGTTATTCTTTCGGGATAAAAAGTAGCCTATAATGTGTTCATCCAAGTTATAATCTATGTTTATTTCAAATTTCACCCAAATTGGTCTACTGGTTAGAGCGTAAGAGAGTAACAAACATCTATCCATCCATCTTTACTTACAAACTTTCTTACAAACTTTACGTAGGTTTTTTTTGTTTTTTTTTTTTTTATTTGTGTTTTATTGATCCAAGGTACGGTTTAATAAATAAATAGCTACTAGGTACAATTAACTACAATTACGAATCTATGTATGTGATGTAGTGTATTAAGTATGTCAGTCATCTAGTACCCATAACACAAGCTCTGCTTAGCTTGGGGCTAGATGTTGCTGTGTGGGTTGTCCAGCGTTATTATATTATTATTATTAATTATTAATTCTGGCGTCGTTTTTGAAAGTTTGCTATTGTGCTATGACCTCTGACGGTAGGGAAGTTAGACAGAAATGTGGGTACTATTTACTTAACTGGTGCTTAAGGTACAGGTATGCGACCTGAAAGAACCTCATGAAAGCAAATACATTGTATTGTTTATTCTGAAAATACTTAGCTTTGTTCAGCACCCTTCACTTTGTTGTGTCCATTTGACACCTGCTTTCATATAATGTGGGTAGTAATGACACATTAGCAAAATTAAAACTGGTATGTATTAGCAGCGGCAATGGGTTCGCAACCTGTCACGTATGGAATACTAACTACTGCAAAATGTGGGTCTGTACCAAATGTACTATCTGGACGTACCTGACTACTCCCCTTAGACTTTGATGAATCTGTTGTAGGTACTTGGTACTAAATGATCGGAGGGGATATCTAACGTGATTAGGGACTAAAGTTGTCGACCGATGTAAGTGACGACCGATGTGGCGCGGTGGGCGAATGTCCGCTTGCGACGCAAGAGGTTGCGGGTTCGATTCCCGCCTTGGGATAAATGTTTGTACGATCTGCAAATATTTATTCCAGGTGTTCTGGGTGTTTTCTATGTATAATAAAAAAGTATCTATATATGTAATGTATTGTATTAAGTATATCAGTCATCTAGTACCCATAACACAAGCTCTGCTTAGCTTGGGGCTAGATGATGCTGTGTGGACTGTCCAGCATTTTTATTATTATTATTATTATATATTGCTTTTTTTTACTTATCTAAAGTACGAGCTCTTTGGAAAGAGTTCGTTCAGGGAAATACTAGCACATAAGGCTTAGCACCTATAAGCCTTAAATTGATGGACGCTAACAGTACATCGTAGGGCACTTTTCTAACTAACGTGATCTACGAGGCGCTGCTTTGTTATAGGCCATGGTAACCACTTAACATCATGTGGACCATCTGCTTGTTCCATCAACAAATAGGATAAAAAACATTAAGTACTAAACACACACCACATTCAGCAGTCCATCTGCTGAGCGTAGTGACTACGGCAAACCCCCCAAATTTGGGGTAGGCCTAGATTGTCCACGCTATTTATTTAGGCTTATGAAGTGACGTGAAGGAACAGGCACGTCCGTATCAATTGACACTTTTGTCTTACGACGTTTAAAGGATTTCTCCTCTGTTCCATTCCCGACAGACCATCATGGTTCTGATTTGAGCGTTTATCACTAGCATTGCTCACACTTGCTTATATATTTCTAATTAACTTCTATTTTTAAAACGATATCTTTGATTCCTTATCACATCACGAACGAACAATGATAAACAAAAGTAATAAGAATAGACAATAATTCCAACTCATTTACCATGACCCTTAATATATAAGGCCCGGAATAGACGGGAGTTTGAGCAGTCGACTGCAAGCACAAATCAATTGCATTCAACAAGTTTCTACAAAACGTTATTGGCGTACAACATAATACAAAACCTACCTCTATAGAGAAACACAAATGAACCTACTATGTTCCCGACTGCTCAAAGTCGTTTTTTGTGAGTGCCGACTGCTCAAGCAGTCCGTCAATCCCCGGCCTAAAGTAAAGCAATGATTATCAGATGACCTTTCTTAATGCCTCTAATGATTCGATGCATCAATCGCAATCGATTGCGTGTTGAGTTTTTAATGTCGAGGGCACAACAGAATCCATACCTTGGTGTTAATGCGATAGTTTATCTGATTGTTATAAAGCCACGCTTTTTTCTACGACTTGTTGACGGCACATGCAGATAGCCCTGTGTAAGTGCAGGATCACTTTAGACACGATGTATGGTGGTAGTACTTCCCCGGACGAGCCCTTCTCTCAGAGCTATACAACTACTATCAATATAAATAGTTGACTATGTAATATTTTGGTTTGAGACATAATAAAAGGTATAGTAAAATAACGCAGATTGGTGGTACTAACAAAAGTATTATAATAATTTAATAGATTAAGATTTTAATTTACAATTTTATCAAACAAATGTTTGTAAACAAAATTAGTGAAGGAATGTTTATTTTGTTTTTACTAAAATCTTTTCTCAAAGACTAGATAAGCGCACGAAACACATTTTAAAAGTTTATTGTGATAGATAAAACCAAATGTGAAAAGGTCGCAACGAGATTTGAACTCGGATCGCTGGATTCAAAGTCCAAAGTGCTATAATTACACCATGGGACCGATGCGATGGTGCGATGGGTCAAATATGTTTACGTATCGTTGTAACAGAGGATAATTTTTTTGCGATTTTTCGACGTTTTAATGTATTTTTGTATCAGTGCATAACTAAATCGCGATATAATTATCATTGAATAAGCCATATTTTAGTGGATAAACATTTTTTATTTAATTTAACCCAGTTTTCTCGCAACTTTACAATATTTCTTCCAAAAACAAATTACGTGACCATTGGGTGAGTCGGTTTTACTGACTTGACTTGACTAAAAACTATATTTATAACTTACCAAAGTTTTTTTTAATATTGACATTCATTCACAGATCGCTTTCTAGCCCCAAATTAAATGGGAACCAGATAGCTGATAAACCACATATATATATATTATTGTAAATACATACTTAGAATACATATAACACCCATTTTTACCTGACTCGACCTGACTAAAACATATTTATTCATCCATTTGTAACTGGCGAAATTGACTATCAAATAACCAACGGACAACATGCCATCATGAAGAAAAGAAGAAGTGCTCGGCAATACAAATAAAAGTATTCAAAAGTCATTAGTGTTTATAATGCTAGTATTATATTTAGTATTGTTTCGTAATACTTAAACCGATAAATCAGATTACGTTTCGTATACTCGCCCCTCTTGACCTGTGAACTCGCACAGACTTCGCAATCGTCCCGTGAGAGCGGTCATTGCAAACTTCATGTGCGAACACATACACTAGCGGTCCGTCCCGGCTTCGCACGGGTTTTAGTAAGGATCCCTAATGTTTTTGAAAGTATAATATAGCCTATGTCACCCGGGCATAGTGTCGCTTCCTAACGGTGAAAGAATTTTTCAAATCGGTCCAGTAGTTTCGGAGCCTATTCAATTCAAACAAACAACCAAATCTTTCCTCTTTATTATATTAGTACATACATAGGTAAAGTATTTATTACATCAGCAACTTGAAATCCTTCGTGTATGTTTGATTAATTATTTTTTATATCATTCTGATTTTTATGATTCCGTACCGAAAAATTAAACCCTTGAAAAAAGAGGAAAAAGAATTAACTTAACGAATTTAATCCCCAGACTTGGTAAATACGGTATATAACACTGGTCTGGTTGCAAGCTCATCGCCGCTGCTATATTTGAACTTATTTAGGAGGTGTTTATACGAAAATAATTTCACGCGTACAAAGTAACATGTGTTTTAATTAGTTTATGTATCGAAACGCGCCTGACTTCGTCCGCCTTCGTTATTTTCATACAAAGTTCAACAACCTGTCGTTTCGTGTGTCGTTTAGGGGTTGAATTTCTGGAATTCTTTTCTTAGTTACACCTTTACGCACCAAAACAAATATATTCCAAAAATTTCAAGTCTCTACGACCAGTGGTTTAAGCTGTGCGGTGTCTATATGTCAGTCAGTCAGGACAAAGATTCTTATAATTGGTATAGATATAGACAGACGAAAGATTTTGGTATGGATGCGGCAGCAATGCAAAAACCTTACGATAGTGAAATTTGGAATGCTAAGCGTATTTTGTGCTACAAATAAAGAAAAAACCTACAACTGCGGAATTTCGCATTTGAGCTTTTTTCGAAGTTTAAACGAAAAAGTGACTGAAAGTCGAAAAGTCATTTGTTCAAGCTCTAAGGATTTTGGAGAAAACGAAAACTTTGTATGGCAATCATAATTCAGGTTCTTTTTGAGTGGCTACCGGTGTTTCATATCTAGAAAGGTGGTACCTAGTTCAGGTTTGAGACGTGAGAGAATGTTATAGGCAAGAGGTCTTTAAGGCGCTCTGTAGACGGAGCAACTTAGTTTTAGTAATACAGCTCTGAATGGAGGGCTCGTTAAGGTAAGTACTGTTTCTGCCGCCGAGCAGCTTGCTGTGTTTCCGTTTGAAGGGTTTTTCAGTGAATCACGTGAGTCTTAACACCTGTATGTATGCCTCAGGTTGATGGACGCAGAGCAGTGGTAGTTAGTTTAGTAGTAGTAGAGTTCTTAGTAAAGGGCTCGTCAGGGGAAGTACTACCACTATGTCTATTTCTGCCGACTAGAAGCTTGCTGTGTTCCGGTTAGAAGGGTGTGGGTGCCGGTGTAATTACAGGCACATGAGGTTTTACACCTGTATGCCTCAGGTTGATGGACGCTGAGCAATGCATCGTAGGGCACGTTCCTCACGAGCGTGACTTACGAGGTAATACTTTGTTATAGGCGATGGTAACCACTTAATATCAGGTGCCATCTGTTTGTTCCATCAGCAAGTTATATAGAAAAAAAGTGGATCGTAGGGCATGTTCCTAACGAACGTGACCTGCGAGGCAATGTTTTGTTTTAGGTGATGGTTACCGCTTATCACCAAGTGGGTCATCTTGTTACATCAGCAAGTCTGATAACTAGTATGACATTAATACAAAACTTCGACCATCGTTTTTCATGGTAAACAAGCAGAGGCTCAATTTTCGAAACGAAATATCATCAAATTTTCAATCGTATCTATCTCCAATGATATTCTTTGAAACTGTCATTTCAGACAAGCTCAATATTAACAATCAAATTCTAGCTTCAATCTCATCTCCGCTCCAAAATAGTACGTGAAATGAGCGTCTAGTATCAAACCGGCTACCATCTCTAAACTACGTTTTGTAATAAGGACCCAGAAGGTTGGCGGTATGATCTTTAGGCTTTAACTGCAATAATACACAATAAATACCTACCACGCCTATAATTACAAGTACAATCTGTTGGTTCTTACGCAATAAAATAAGCGAAAGGAAGAGATCATGACCTCTACGCATGCGCAGCTTACAAGTCTAACTGCCTTTTACTATTTGCATTGCTAAAACAACTTTTATTAGGTACCTGTGTCTATCTGACTGGAGGAACGCGCTACTTCGTGTGTAAATTTTTAACGAACTTCAACCCCCACTGCACTCTTTTAGGGGTTCAATTTCAGGAATTTCTTTCTCAGTACCCTTACGCACCAAGACAAATATACCCTGCAGTTTTAAGTCTGTACGACCATTGGCTTAGGCTTTGCGTTGTATTTACCGTCAGTCAGTCAGTGACAACAAAATTCTTATACCACTTGGTCGAAGAGACTTGATATTTTCACGGTATATTTGTCTTGGTGTGTAGAGGTGTATTAAGAAAAGAAGGAATTTCGGAAATTCAGCCCCTGATGGAGTGCAGCGGAAAGAATATATATCCTGAAAATTCCCCACAGTGCCACCTAGCCCCAGGCTAAAAAAATCTTGTTCTATATGAAGTATGAGAACAAGAGATAATTCTAAGAGACATTCCAACAGACAATCTCATATGCGTAGTGTATTTCGTATGCTTTTCGCATATTTTAGACTAACTACTAAACGTTTGACTGTGGTAACAGGATTTGGCTTAACAGAATTTTAGTACCTCAACCAAACACTAGTTACCCAAAAAGCAGAGCCCGACACATCACAGCCGTTAGTTTCTGATTCCTTGAATTAATTTACTAAAACTAAAAATAAATGCTGTGTTGCATAACAGACTATAATATATTTTCAAAAAAATTAGGAATCCTTACTCAAACCCGTGCGAAGCCGGGACGAACCGCTAGTAATTGATATAGATAAACTAAGCATGCGGCCAATAACAGATTCATACTCTGCGACGAAGCTATTGGTGTCTCATAAAAAAGTTTTGTTTCATTGTTAAGTCACGCTGTACCTCAACGGGAATACCCCAACTACCCGACATAATACGGTGGCCGCATTTTAAGAAACATCTTAAGATGATGTCGTGTTTCCAATTCAAAAGGAATCCTATTATGCTAATACAGGTAATCGTGACTACGATTGTAGATTCAGCTTTGTATCAATTGCATCATGCGTGGTAATTTGTGGGAACTTCGGACGCATTAATACAGAAAACAGAACGCATTTAGAACACTAGCGGGTTCATCGTATGCTACTTTTTAACTAATGAACAGTAAAATATTATTTTTAGTCCTTTCCATCCAACGACTTCCCGCGATCCTAACAATGTCGTCAGTCCATCGGGTAGAAGTGCGTCTTACGCTTTGTCTTCCAGTTCGTGGTCATTCGAGAGCCATTATTTCTGGGGAATAACGGTTGTCGGTTCTACGAGCTATATGCCCTGCCCATTGCCGCTTCAACTTGCTGATTCTGAGAGATATGTCTCAGTAATATAGGCCGGTAACTTGTTTGAAAGTGGAGTTAAGTAAAAACTTAAAGCGCAATTTGGTAGTCTTGAATAAATGCTAATTTTAGTTAACCGCGAAAACCTGTCAGGTCACTAGTTTATGCTAACCTCAGGTTATGTTACAAGGTTAAACTAACTAGGTTAAACTTAACTAATTAGGCAATTAGGTAATCTCCTAATTATGCAAATCATCCCCGTTCTATTTACCTAGATCTGTCTTAAACAGTTTGTTATTTAAACTCGAGTTTTAGGCCTGGGTTAATTTGTAACATCTGGCAACCTGTATATCAAAATGTTACCAAGGTTATTGTGATTCAAAAATAGTAATATTAATTTAATATAATATAAACATAATAATTGATAATTTTTTAATTGTAACAAGTATTTGGTCCAGCAGATGTTGAGCGGTTACTTCTGACTATAACAATCGCATTACCTTACAGACCACTTAATTACCTTATTTAATACATACTAGCGTTCCATCCTGGTTTCGCGCGGGTTTTAGTAAGAATCTCTAATTTTTTTGAAAATATCATATAGCCTATGTCACCCGTGGATATTCCAACGGTGAAAGAATTTTTCAAATTGGTCCAGTAGTTTTAAAGCCTATTCAATGCAAACAAACAATCAAATCTTTCCTCTTTTTAATATTAGTATAGATAATACGGTATTTCTTTTAAATATATACTTAAAATGCAATATAACACCCACACAGAGAACAAACATCTATGTTCATGACACAAATGTTTATCTTCAGTGGAGATCAAACCTACAACCTATAGCACAGAAGGCAGAGCTGTTACCAACTAAACTGTTGAACTAGTCAAAATATACAAAGCCCTGTTTATTTATTATTATTGACAAACAAATAAAAGTATATTATTGTTTTTTCCAGATGATAAAAATATTTGTCCCAATTATTTTAAAATATCTTTGGAAATTCTCATTTCGTTGATTTCCCAAGCGTCTGCAGATATAACTTTTCTGTTTACAAACTGTCACTAATTAGCGGAGACAAAGAAAATTGGTCCTTGGACTGTAGAAAATAAGGTCTGTTCTATTATTTCTTTGTGTAATCTACAATGATGTATTTTGGTGACATCTGGCTCTTCTGAAAGGGAGTATTACATCTTACGGCATGGTACAGCGTTGCGTAGAGAAGCGTTTTTAGGGTTCCGTTTCCAAAGGGTAAAACGGGAGTCTATTACTAAGACTCTGCTGTCTGTCTGTCTGTCCGTATGTCACCAGGCTGTATCTCATGAAACGTGATAGCTAGAGAGTTGAAGTTTTCACATGTGATGTATTTCTGTTGCCGGTTTAACAACAAATACTAAAAAACAGAATAAAATAAATATTTAAGGGGGCTCTGATACAACAAACGTGATTTTTTGGCCGTTTTTACTATAGATAATGGTACGGAACCCATCGTGTGCGAATCCGACCCTCACTTGGCCGATTTTTTTTTATGATTCTGTTACAAAATAACAATAATGTAAAAAATGAAGCTCCAATGTGGTGCCAATCTAACTGAATGCAAGACAGATAGACAGTCTGTCAGGCAGGATTCATAAATATGGTATATCTAGATATAACAGGCGCGGTGCTGAAGCATGTGTAGATTTGGTTTGACCCTAACCAGTGCTTAGACTATTATCCTATCCTTGACAAAGGTTCAAGTATTAAAACAATAATTCTTTCAAATTTCATTAGCTTGTGAAGATCAGTATTTATGTCAGACAATTGAAATAAGGTAGTAAAGTTACTAGGTAACTCTTGTTAATTATGATTAAAAAACAACCCAAAGCTCCAGACGAATAAAGTGGTGATGCCCTATTAATAATTACGTCATTTTCACAACTTAATTATAATTTTTTTTATAAGAAACTGTGATGAAACAAAGATGGTCCATCTGATGTTGAACGGTTACCTCGTTTATAGAGCACTAAGGACGATAACCCACAATGATATCTACCCTCAAACTAAGCAAAGCTTGTACTATGAGAACTAGATAAGTGATTGAATACTTATGCTTTTTTTTGTAAGTACATGCTTAAAATACTATGTTACACCTAGACACAGAACAAAGATGTTCATCACACAAAGTATCCTTTAGAAGGAGTGAACCCACAACTTACAGCGCAGAAAGCAGAAAGCAGAGCTACTTACACTAAACTAACTGAGCTGTGAGACTAGGAGGGTTGCGAAGGAGGCCTTCGTGTGGCCTAAAAATGCCAAAACCAGATTTCTCCGCTACGAGCTTTTTTTGAAAAATGACCTACATAACATTTTCCAGAAAAACGTCCGCTATTTAACGGACATCGCTTCTTTAAGATCGTGTTTGAAGGAAGTCGCGTCAGTATAATAGTGCGTAATTTTTCGAGCCATTTGCCCCCCAGCCTTTGTTAGGAATTGCAATTATGGAGAACCATAGTAGAGGCAGCCAGTACGTCAACTCTCAGTTTTAGAAAAAGAAAAAAGAAAAGAAAATAATATAACTAAATAGATAAATACTTGTGGACATTTTTACAAAATATCATCTAACCCCAAACTAAGCATAGCTTGTATTATGAGAATCAGATGACTGATAGAATACCTACATACTTACCCATGTTTTTTTGTTAATACATACACAGAATATAATATAACGCCCAGACACAGAACAATTGTATAGTACAGTCGACTGTACAAAGGTATGTTCGATACAGTTACTACATAAGATAATTTTTAATTTTTACTTAATTTATTAAGACTTATTTTATTGAACATCATGAAATTCACTTTTACATGGCTTAACGACTGTTGAAGTGGGGTTACGAGTCGAACGACCAACAAGTATGCTAAGCCATGAGCGCTTTGTACATAAAAGAGTTGAGACACTGATTTCTTTGTACTACTGCCCTTACGGTCCCGTGATTGGGTAATAATTATTATTACGTCCGGTCAGATGCGCAGGACTAGCTCCGAATAAACGGATGGCGGTGAAATTGTTTTGTAGAAATGCAGCCATTTTGTGCAGAAATGCTTTTAAATTTCGAACGTTTAGAACGAAAAACTTCTTAATTTTAAATTTACAATGAACTTACGTTGTTTCAAGTATTTCATTGATTTATAAACAATTTTGTTTAAGCTATCTGCATACGATCTAAAGATAGCTCAACTGATCCAAATGTACAGCTTATTAGTAGATTATTACTGTCTTCCGCCATTTTCGTAAACGTTTAATTAGTTTGAAATTCAAGAATATTTAGAGACATTTAAATTATTTTTTACTGTCTTGGGTTAATTAAATATCCGATTCTTTAGGGGTTATAATGGTGTATCTGAATTAGATAGTTTTTTTTTCATATAGATTCTAAATACCTCAGGCTAGTTTAAAGTAATCGTTAGTTCCAGCTATTGGTCTAACTGAGGACTTCTAGAGTTCAAAAACCTCAGGTTCGGTCACCAACCCCAGCGATATTTTCTTCCCCAATTTTTTTTTTTATACTACTTGATGAAACAAGCAGATGGTCCACCTGATGTTAAGTGGTTACCATCACCTATAACAAAGCATTGCCTCGTACGTCACACTCGTTAGGAACGTCACCTACGATGCACTACTCAGCGTCCATCAACCTGAGGCATACAGGTGTTAAGTCTCGTGTGCCTGTAATTACACCGGCACCCACACCCTTCAAACCGAAACACAGCAAGCTGCTTGGCGGCAGAAATAGGCATGGTGGTAGTACTGCCCCGAACAAGCCCTTTACAAAGAGCTCTACTACTCAGAAACCAACAAACGAAACTATCACCGCCAAGATATTATGACAAATATTCGCCGATTTGAAAATACTCCATCCATATGAATAAAGATTGACCTCATATCTCATTCCTGAGACATTTTACTTATGGGCGGTAGCTGTAAATTTTCTGCTCGACGACCTTTTACAATTCACTGGAATTTGAATCTTATCATATTACAATAGGGTTGAAAATAGATGAGATTTGATAGCAATAAATTGGGATTAATACGTAAGCATAAGGGTAGAATATCTTAGATTTAGAGGAAATGGTTCTAATGATTTTAGTGATAGAAAATTTTCAGATGACTCCATGTTTGGTGGGTTGAGTTATTTCTATTACATCTGTACCAATTACAAGAATTTTCATCCTGACTGACTGATTGACCGATTGACCTAAAAGAGCAACGCACAGGCTTGTAATAAATAAAGAGAGAACTAAGAGAATATTTCTTGAAATTAAATCTCTAAAGGGGTGCATTTGTATGAAAATACCTAAAATAATTTGTAAAGGGCTCGTCCGAGCAAGTAATTCTACCATTTCTATTGCTGCCGTCAAGCACTGTTTCGGTTTGAAGGGTGCGGCGTTGAAATAATAATAATAATATAATAATTGTGTTATAGGTACTAGATGACTGATATATTTAATACAATACCCTACATGCATATACCCAGAACACCCGGAATAAATATTTGCAGATCGTACAAACATTTATCCCAAGGCAGGAATCGAACCCGCATCCTCTTGCCTCGCCACATCGGTCGTCGAAATAATAAATGTGATTCCATGCGGGTGGGTAGGACTTGTAGATTCTAACCAGGAAGCGCAAAGCTTAAGACTAAACAGAAATTACGTCAGAAACAGTACTGTAATGATACCAAAAATCAAATTAAAAATTAATTACTCAGGACAGCATTAAATTAATGAATGGAAACGGACTTTAAGTATTTGAAGTTATTGTTTGAGATAGGGCTGATAATACCGGCTTTTTAGGACCGAAGTTTAATTTAACTTGCTTTATATAAAATAAAATAAATGTTTGTGATTTTTTTTACACAACATCATCTAGCCCCAAATAATATATTTTTTACATTGTACCTACTTTGATAATTAAGGTAACGTTTTGCGTTATCTACAAAACTCTGAAACGAGCGGAATTAGAACCCAAGACTCTAAGAGCTAAGCTTAGGACTCCTGAAACCAACAAGCGCTGGGGAATCTCTATTCTCTGAAATCTCTGAAATTCTAGGCTTGGTCTCGAGGAACTGGCGCTTAGATTCACCTAGATTTAAAACGTTTCAAGATGATCCCTGCGGATATTACTGAATAAATGCTTATTGGCTTTTGACTTGAATAGAGGTTCTCGATTGCGACCATGAACCGAAAGACGAAGCGTAGGATGCCCTTGATGGACTGATTAAATTTATGGAAGTCACTGGATGGGAATGGCTCAAAATCGTTCTTCTTAGAAACGTATAGGAGAGTCTATGTCCAGTAGTGAACTTATACAGCAGCTAGGCTACGTCAGTCAGAAGCTTAAAGTATTTTAGTAGTGAGAGTAGGTTTGAAGGATGTGGGTGCTGGTGAAACTACAGGCACATGAAGAACACCTGTATGCCTCAGATTGATAGGCACTGAGTAATGCATCGTAAGGCACGTTCGTATGAAACGTGATCTATGAAGTATGACGTTGTTAAAAGTGGATTATCAATAAAAGTTCTTTTGAAAAAGCTGAAAATCTACGACACGAGATTCATGATTGCTCATTTTATCCGACTTTTAGAACTACCCCAACCCTATGAACCTTTGAAGTTTCCTTTTGTGTCAAGAAGGGTCTGTAAAGGACATTTTCTAATTTGATGTGCCCCAACTTGTACAAGATAATATCGCTAGAACTCGCTGAAGTGTAAATAACCGAAATTATAATTTTCAAAATTCATAATATTTAAGGTGAAACGAGACTCAAAGGATTTTCAATCTATAATCATGCTTATTTCTGCCGCCAAGCAGCTTGCTGTGTTCTGGTTTGAAGGGTGAGTGCCGGTGAAATTACAGGCGCATGAGGTTTAGCACCGGTATGCCTAAGGTAGAGAACGTTCCTAACGAGCGTGACTTACGAGGCAATGTTTATAGGCAATGGCAACCACTTAACATCAGGTGGACCATCTGCTTGCTCAATCAGCAAGTTGTATAAAAAAAACGGTCGGGAAAACATAGCCAGATTTATTAGGTCGTAGATTGTTTTGTAGTAGTAGTAGAGTGAAGGGCTCGTCCGGGGAAGTAATACCACCATGCCTATTTCTGCCGCCAAGCAGCTTGCTGTGTTTCGGTTTCAAGGGTGTAGGTGTGGGTGAAATCACAGGCACATGAGGCTTAACACCTATATGTCTCAGGTTGATGGACGCATAGCAGGGCGTCGTAGGGCACGTTCTTAAAGAGTGTGACATACGAGGCAATGCTTTGTTATAGGCAATGGTAACTACTTAACATCAGGTAGGCCATCAGGAAGGTGTATAAAAAAAACCACTGGAACCACTTAGCTAAAGGTTTCCGTAGGTGGTAAAAAAGTGGAATAATTAATTCTGTTTGATTTCTTAAAGGTTCTGAAACTTTATTTACCAAAATAAATCAAAAGAGGACGTATACCTCATAGAGTTCTATTTTTCTAATCCTGTACGGAACGCTAACACGACCAGTAATCATATTATTGTTATTCACCCGGGAATTAGAAAATTATAACACAATTAGAAGTTAAACATGACGTGTGAACTAATAATACTAGCTAAGTGCGAGTCGGACTCGCGCACCAAGAATTCCGTACCACCACATACGCACTTATTCCTAGTAAATATCTGAATCTAAAATATGTTTAGTTTGCAGTTTATATTTATAAGTACTGTTGATTCTATAATAAAAAAATAATTTAAAAAAAAATGAAAATACATGTTTGTTCTGTGTCTAGGTGTTGCATTGTATAAATATACATATTTTGAATGGGTAAAAACATACTGGTATTATGTCAGCCAAAAACAGTATACTAGTTACCTGCCTACTCTTACTTTACGGACAAACGGATATTCGCCTTTGAAATAGGGTTTGATTGATACTCTTCGGTAACGGAACCCTAAAACCGGCGCTCACTGTGGATAGCTAATCGAATCATATCCAGTGAAGTTGTTAAGTAAATTAGATAAAGGAGCTTACTCATTGGACTTTTATTCGTGTTATGTTCTATTATGTTTCTTCGTATATTGATATCTATCCATAAGTACTTAAAATCATCAAAAATGATACTGTTGTAGACATCATTTATTTCGAGACTACGGCGCCGCTGTAAAATAGACGCTGGTGCTAAGTTCGCATCATCATCATCATTTACCTGCTCTTATCCCACTTCATGAGGGGTCGGCACAACAGGCTCTCCACTTTCCTCTATCATCCGTCATCACGACGACCGATATGGCGCGGCGGGCGAATGTTCGCCTGCGACGTAGGAGGTTGCGGGCTCGGTACCCGCCTCAGGATAAATGCTTGTACGATCTGCAAATATTTATTCCGAGTGTTCTGGGTATTTTCTATGTATAATAAAAAATATCTATGTATGTTATGTATTGTATTAAGTATATCAGTCATCTAGTACCCATAACACAAGCTCTGCTTAGCTTGGGGCTAAAGGATGCGTGGATTGTCCAGCATTATTATTATTAGTCTCCGAAATATAACTTATAAGAAATCGAATCCTGATCTGAATGTCCCTTAACTTCAGGGAATAATAACCACATCATATCATACTTTGTTAGTTCAAATGTTGTTAGAGAGCGCTATTTGAGTTAGACAGCTCCTATCTGAGTTAGTCCATAACTAAATCTAAGTGCAGAGGTGTAGTTGTAATTAATCTGGGGTCAATGTCTTGTGTTAGCTACGGTTAAGGTGACACTAGTTTCCATTTTTAGGGTTCCGTACCTAAAGAAATTTTTAAGCAACATCATCTAGGCCCAAACTAAACAATGCTTCTACTATGGGAACCATGCAACTGATGGAATACTTATTTCCTTTTTTGTACATACTTAGAATACAATGAAACATCCAGGCATTAAGCAAACATCTTTGGTACAAACGTTTGTCCTCGTTGGGGGTTGAACCCGCAACTTAAAGTACAGAAAACAGAGCTACTACTTACTGAACTATGAGGCCAGTTTAAATAATATGACTTTATAGGAATGGCTAAAATGATCTATGAAAAACAAAGAGATAGTTTGCATTTGATAAGAGATACCTGTTTCTACTTTATACTTATCGCGGAGAGTTCCAACAGGAATACGCGAACAAAGTCGCAGGTAAAAGCTAATTTCTAATAAACTTACCTACTAAATGGCCTAGCTATCCGTGTTAACTTCGGAATGTGTGGGAACAAGCGAATTAACAGGTCAACCACCCTATTCACCTACCCCGACGAAACAAACGAGGTACAGTCATGATGAAAATTTTAGTTTTCAGTTTAGTCAGTTTTTAAAACAGTTTTTTATCCCGGTCAAGTAACACAATTTAATTCACTAACTATCGTCAGCCGTTGCTACATTTCTTTAGAGGTTGAGTTTTAAAAAATCATTCCTAGTACAAATATACCCTGAAAATGTATCCTTTTCTGAAAAGTTTCTTCGATCCACGGTTTAGTAGGCTGTGCGTTGTCTATCAGTCTGTCAGTCAAAACACAAACTCTTAAACTGTTAATATATACTGATAACATCACCTGAACGAAATCACAAAAGTTCTATCGAGGCTTCATGAAACAATAATAGCTAGACAAACCTTTCTCTAAACACACGAAACCAATTTCTAAACAAAATAAAGTTCAATCAGTTCTGATTACATAAATTTGCTGCTGACTGTACCTTAATATTCTACCTTTATTAAACCGTCTAAAACAACAAGCTTAAACCTACCTATATTAAATAACCTCTGTGGCTTAGCGAGTGTCCGGCTTAGAAAATAGTTGCGGGATCTATTCCCGGGACTGGATAAGTTGTAGTAATACAATGCGGAGTCCAGCACTATTATTTATTGTTTCCCATTTTTTTGTACTAAGTAACGGGTTACGGACTTGTACAAAGATGCCCTTATTGTCATTGTTCGGGTTTGTTTGTTCAGGCCTATTCGGTCTGAGCTCACGGTACAGATAATTAGGCAAACAAACTATTGAACTCACAGTTACCATTCTGGTCAGTGATGTTATCCAGCCTACGAATATATATATTAAGTATATATATATATATTTTATATAATTATAGAAATAATCAGTATGCCAAAAATAATTGTGCATCGGAATAAAATATGGTACCAACCACACAATAGGTAACATTACCAGGAATAGGTAAAGTTTGGTATTTTATTTGCGGCTAGCACGAACCTCACAGGCTTAAATAATAGCTGTCTCACTCTCGTATACACAGTCAAATAACTTGTTCAGCTTCAAGTGAGTGTTTATTACTATGAAGCCAGTAGAGTACGAGCAGTATGTACTAAAATCTTACGTGCACTTGTCTTATTTGTCTACGGTAATGTTACATACATAATTCGGCGGCGGCCTGTGAATTATTATGAAGTATTATGAAAGACTAGAAGTAAAGGCGGACGACCGATGTGGCGTGGCGGGCGAATGACCGCCTGCGACGCAGGAGGTTGCGGGTTCGATTCCCGCCTTGGTATAAATGTTTGTACGATCTGCAAATATTTATTCTGGGTTCTGGGCATTTTCTATGTATATTAAAAAAATGTCTATGTATTATAATGTATTGTATTAAGTAAGTATATCAGTCATCTAGTACCCATAACACAAGCTCTGCTTAGGTTGGGCTAGATGATGCTGTGTGGGTTATCCAACATTATTTTTATTATTATTATTATTAAAGGGGAAACGCGTATAACTTCATCCACGTGGAGCTATTTTCATACAAACTACAACTCTCATAGCACCCTTTTAGAGGTACATGTTCAGGAACTCCTTTCTAAGTACTTTCATCGGCACCAAGTACACCCTGAAAGTGTCAAGTCTCTACGAAGATTGGTTTAGGCTGTGTCAGTCAGTTCTTATAATTGGTACCTACTTATAGATTATTTATGGTACATAATAAAAGTACTATGGTACGTACATTTAAGTAATGGTACGAATACCATAGTTATGGTTTGCATAAAATCACTGGTTGGTTGACAGGACTCAAACTGAAAGATTTCAAAGATCAAAGGCTAAAGACCTTTCTTTGTAGTAACCACTAAGGGAAATGTTGTGAGAAGCAATTTCCCCAGAATCAGAAAAATTACTACAATCCCTTGCTCTAGATGGAGGTATACCTATCTCTACTTCCAATAAAATATAAGAAAAACAGTAGCAAAAGGTAAATTCAAATCGGTACCCATCAGGGTGTTGGGGCGATATTGAGTCGAGGGGTGAAAGAGGGTGCAAAAGGGCGCAAAAGGGTGCAAACTCACCTTAGCAGGTGCTATCTGATATTGCGTGTGATTGACAAGAAGGATATGGAAACTATTCCACTTGCCTTTTGTAAGTTCTTGACTAGGTCATCTAGCAGCTAGGTTACTACTACTGCTCGTAAATTATTTGTTTAGTAGCAACTATCCTTGAATTAAGCCTTAATTTTTGTGCTATGCATTTTTATATTTTCTGATGACTAAAGCGTCAAGAACTTGACAAAAAATTTTTTTCTACAGTTGTTGATGGAACAAGCAGATTGTCTACCTGACGTTACGCGCATATACCAAAGCATTACAACGTAGGTCACGCTAGTTAGGAACGTGCTCATTGTCCATAAACCTGAGGTATTTTCACCGGCACCCACACCCCTCAAACCGGAACACAGCAATCTGCTTGAGGGCAGAAATAGGTATGGTATGGCGGTAGAACTTCCCCGGACGAGCCCTTTACTACTACTACCACTTAAATTACCTGTGTCCCGGCTCTTAGTGCCGTCCATATTACAGTAAAAAAACCCTTAAACATTAGTTACATATCAACCATTTATAGAAATTAGTTAAATTACAATAAAGAAGATACGAGAATCTCACCACAACTAAATTGCATGTCAGTAGATGAACTACAAGTTGGCATAAATTAATATGAAGTGATTTAACCAGCTGATTTTATTATAAGCTGTGTCGGAAGTGAAATACTGATATTGAACGTATTATTTTATATTAGTTTCGTATCTCATAAATCATATTACATTATTTCTATTCATGTTTCTCAAATTAGTTGTATGTCAATACTGACAGTGTTTATGATAAAACTAGCGAAACGCGTGTGATGTTATATTCATACAAATTTAAACCGTACCTTACCGTTACCTACCGTACCGTTAAACCGTGGGGTGTCTGTTTAAGGGTTGAATTACGGGAATTTCTTTCTACACACCGCTACGCACAAAGGCGAATATACCCTGAAAAAAAAATGGCATAGATACTACAATAGCATTTTTTCTTCCGAGTACATACAATAAGTTCGTATGAGCTAGCAGCTCTGGTGATTTCTAGGGCATTTAGGCCTTTGTCAAGGCCTCCATGAGACGACTAGCCATATGTACCAATCAAACTGACACGTAGGTAGTGTATCGCGTCGCCAGTCGCCAAACACGTAGAGATGAAAAAACAGAACTTTGCGACTTTGATAACAAAGTACGATAGATAACCTCTCAGATCTCTTAACTCAAGATTATTTAGGATGTCTAATGCAGGTAGTCAGAGTTCGTCCAAATACTATTTAGCACATACCCACATTTGGTATTACCCTAGGTCTTGGTATTCCATGTGACAAGTTGCAAGCTTTAGGATCACCGTTTTTTAAGCCGTAAGATTCTTACCTGTTCTTCTAGGCTTGATCGCGAAGATATGGTGAGTTACTTTGCTTTAGGACGATTTTAAATAATCGTTGGATATTACTGAATAATCGCTTTTTGTCTTAGGACATCATCAGCCTGAAGAAATATACAGCTGCAAATATGCCTCCCATATAAACTTCTACTTCTAGGCTTGGTCGCGAGGAACTGGCGCTTAGATTCACCTAGATTTAAGACGTTTCAAGATGATCCCTGCGGATATTACTGAATAAATGATTTTTGACTTTGACTTTGACTTTGATATACGTTTCGGAAAAATATTGAGTCTTTTGCAGTCATCGACTTCCCGCAATCGTAGCAATGTCGTCGGTCCATGGAGTAGGAGGTCATACGTTTCAGCTTCCGGTTTGTCGTCGTAATTAGATTTTTTCCTGGCTTGGTCTGAAATATTTGAAAATGTATACGAAAGTTACAAAATGCACTCTTTCCGGTGGTTGTCCTTTTAAATTATTAGCAAACCAATTTCCTTTAGCAAACACGTGTGGTTTTCTAGCAGATGTATTTTTAATACGCGACTTATTGACGCGACTTTCTAATATATTTAAGTTTTAAGATCTGCCTAAAACGGTTTTTAAGAAATGGCGTTACAGAAATGACTTTACCGTAGAAAAAAATAATCGACACGATGAGAGACAAATTGTTAAATAGACATTATTCCGGGTGAATATAAGAAAAGGCTTTGATCGCTACCGCGTACACCACTGCGGACGTAGGCAAAAACGTTGATGTAGTCAATGCTATACTCGTATTTATGTACTTAAACCGCGTCTGTGCCACATGTAATATTTGGACATACTTATTGAACACTTTATTATTACAGGTATTTATTGCGTATTACCTTTTGTGTTTTTTCGACGTTCCGGTTATATTGCAATAGTCGTGGTTGCGGGCAGACAAGAGCATTGAACTTGAGATCTAACGTTGCTGAGAATCGGTGGCAGTTTCAACAACTACTCTCACTTCATCGTCTTTATATGATAATAGGGCTTAGCCGTGTAATATAAGTGTTTAATATATGTTCCGATCGCGAAAGCTTAAAAAAACTATTGGACATACTTCTGACTACTCTATTAGACATCCTCGAAGAATCAAGAGTCGGTACTTCTTAGTACTAAGAGATCTAAGTAGGTATAACAGTGTCGTTTTTTTTTTTAAGGAGCGTCCCAAAAGTCGCTTCTTTGGGTCGCGTCTGACACTTTTCTTTCTGTTTCCATGTACCCCTTTGTGGAATATTTATGAAGGAGTCACGTTAAGAACTTTTACTTGAAACCCTTGTTTGTTTAGTCACTGTTCATAATTCACCAACACACAAACGGACAGATTGTTATAACGTTTCGACTGAAAACTACGCTACAAATTGCAAATTGTATTCTTTTCGGCGTCGTCATCAGCCTAAAGGAGTCCACTGTTGGACTGCCTTCACCAGAGTTGGAGGAAGTTATCTTAACGCTTGGCAGGCGGATTGGTGATTCTTTCCGTGTTCAGTACTTAGGATCTTCTTCTTTGCCTGGCCCTTTCCCATTTATTTGGGGGTGTTCAGTACGTTCAGTACTTAGGATATGCTCGGGCCATCACTTGGTGCGTTTCCTTAGTTTCCTCTATCTATTCATTTATCCATGGGACGTCATGGAGAAGCTCTATTCTAAGCCAGGTCCATCACGGCCAACGATTGCTTTGACAAGAAAACACCAAGCACAGAATAAATAATAGTACTATACCTACGTATATAGATAAAAGTTTATTTGTCACAAACCAATTTTATTTCTCATACTAAATAGACGTACCTTGACTTATAAATTACTTAAAAACAACAAGGCCCATATTGAATTTACAAAATCGTGTGCAAGCAGGTTTTCAGTGCTTTATACTCTGAAATCACATTTTAGTTTTATCTTAAAAAAATGATTTGATTTTCAGTAGATTTTTTGGTACACTCGGGGGAGCGAAGGGAAAATTGTACTAATAGTTTGGGTTGAATGTAATACTAAATAAGTGAAGCTTAAAATGTTTAAAGCAATCTTAGTGATTCGGTCACGTAGATAATAAAAGTAGAATTAGAAAGGATTCAACGAAATAAGGTTTTTATTTAAAATACTTAAGTTTATTATTTTGTTTCAGGTATGTACATTTGCAGTGCAAAGTAATAACAGTTTTAAATTTTGCAGCAGAAAACGTAAACTTAGGTAAGTACTTTTTAAGTACCTATTTGTAAAAAAAACACACAACCTACAGCGCAGAAGGTGTAGCTACAACCATCAGAGCTGCACAGACTGGCGAAATATAAAATTGATGCACAAAATAAATTAAAGCAAACGGTATTACTGTGAACTGGACAGTGAATGCAACCATATTATGCATCACGATATTTTTTAAAATATTACATAAATACCTGGTTAACAAACATCAAATTCATATCGATAAATATCGATCACTCACTCACTGCAAACTGCAGACAACTATAACAATAAGCAAAATAAAGAATGGAGCGACAACGCCTCGCATTTCTAAACACAATTTAGGGGAAACTGGGCCATATAGGACACTACTGAGCCCATAAATCAATAACGTGATATTAAATAAAATACCCTCCCGTATATCAAAGGGCGACGGATAAAAACGACCAGCCTATATTGAACTGTTATTCATCGAAAATATTGATGAGTAATGGGTCTGAAGAAAATGGTGAGACGATACGTCAAACGCGTAATGCGTATTTAATTCGGGAACTTATTGTGCTTATTAGGATTCGATTGTAAACGATTTCTTACGGTAATTTATTGTTTGGGATTATTTTCCGGGAGAACGTTTATTGATCCAGCTAAAAGGCTATTGTACTTGACTGAATGATACTTTATAAATATATTTAGTAAGACCGAAATAATTTACCTTCTTCTAAATGGTCCAACTTATTAGGACACTTCTCAAGATTTGATGTTGGCAGGTTGAGTAAGACTGATAGAGTGGTGGCCTAGAGGGCACATGATAGGCCTTTGCAGACCAACAGGCCAGGCCAGGTAAGTACCCCTTAAGTGGTCCAGGCTTTGAATAGGACCACTTTTCGTGCAAAGAGAATGCACCAGGGTTT
This sequence comes from Electrophaes corylata, assembly GCA_947095575.1. Lineage (NCBI taxonomy): Eukaryota > Metazoa > Arthropoda > Insecta > Lepidoptera > Geometridae > Electrophaes > Electrophaes corylata. The sequence goes on from OX352714.1 coordinate 6,052,209, forward strand.
GGGCAGGAGACTCATTGTTTTATACGACTTGCTGATGGAACAAGCAGATGGCTCACCTGAAGTTAAGTCGTTACCATAACCTATAACAAAGAATTGCCTCGCATGTCTGGTCTGTAGTTTCACTAGCACCTACACCCTTCAAATCGGAACTTGGCGGCAAAAATTGCCATGGTGGCAATACTTCACCGAACGAGCGCTTCACTAAAAGCTCTACTACCACTACCCAATACTGCGGTCACTAATGCGCTTGTCAAGCGTAGTGAGAGACAGTTTAGTTTTCGGTTCACAGATACACTGATCATAAGATCACTGATATATATGTACATAAGTGATATATTTAATAATTTAAAAAAATAACAATTACATCGTAATTGACAATCTAGGTATCTGCTCTCGTCACCATATTTGGTTATGTTTGGTGTGGTTTTGTTCAAATAGTAATTAAAATAATTAACGACAATTGTGAATATTTTGGATGTGGTCGAAGGTACAATAACCACCGTTTATAAATTCAGCATCGCCATTGTATTGACAAACAATACAATCCAGAACTGTTAAACCAAAAACAATATTTTACCAACCAATATTACTTTACTGAGCTTAATTCGGCCTTCTATTCTACCTAAACAACAACGTAGTTATTAAATAGATGGCTGACATGACAGTTTGTGACACTAGCTTTAAAATGCAGCTCAAGCTGTCTGTTCTTTTAACCAAGATATAACGGATACGAAAGCCTTCATGAGGTCTAAGAATGTAGGGGTTTAAGAAGCGTTACCAGATTATTCGATAGTTTATGATTTTGATATTGTTTTTGCAATATGTATACCAAAAAGAACTAAACCTTATTCTGTTGACGCGCAAAAATAAAGATTTTTTACACAAAGTAAACAACTTGACGTATCACCTGCTTGCCATCAACACTGGGCAAACTTTGTTAAATCAACAACTCACGAAAACGAAATCGCAATATACCTAATCAAAATACAGGGTGAAACCAGCTTCCTAAACATAGCCTTAAATTCAAGCGTAATAAATGTCTTTTCAGACCTGATTACTCTTATAGATAAAAAATTGGGATTTCAAAAAGTGCATTTCCATTTTGACTAAAGTACTTTGTTTATTGATAATTGATCGACTAAGAAGCATATTTTGGGCATAGTTTTATTTCTGATTTCAGGCGTAGTTTTCATACATCCTGTATATTATGACGAAGGTAGTCTAGCCCATTGAAGCAACATCCGTTTCTAATACAGCGACAAAAGGTCGAATTTGTAACCCAATATTGTTGTACGTCGCTATTTATCAAATGCCCCGTTTGTCCCCACGTTCCCCTTATTGATATGTGAAATACGGTTATTTTATGAAGCTAATTTAGAAGTTTGAAAAATTTTCACGCTTATTTTTTACTGTCATAAAATATTGTTGTTTTCGTATAGTTTGTTGGTATTTTGTGAAAATTTGCAATGGTTTGGTACTATAACCGAGTAGCATTTTTTTATAGAACTTGCTGATGGAACAAGCAAGTGACCTACCTGATGTTAAGTGCTAACCATCTCCTATTACAAAGTATTATCTCGTAGGTCATGCTCATTAGGAACGTGCCTTAGGATGCACTGCTGAACCTGGAGCATACAGGTGTTAAACCACATGTGCTTGTAATTTAACTACACTCTTCAAACTGGAACACAGCAAACTGATTGGCGGCAGAAGTAGCTTTACTGCTACTAAAACTAGCATACAAGAAATGCTAAATGTGGAATCGTTCTTAGAAAAATTATAGAATGTTCCTCAGTCTTATCGTCCGTGTGTTCCATCCAGTAAAGCAATACACAAAATAGAAGCGCGTAGCTCATTCCAGCATTACGTTTGCCAATTGTCAGTGCCGTGTGTACGTTATGGTTTTATGTAGGGCCGCTTTTGGCCAACTTCCCCTCGCGTTTAGTAAGTAAAACAATTTGGAGCAGGGTTTGAATGAAATATTTTTGATTTCGATGTCTTCCTTTTCTTGACTTGAGTTACAAGTAATACAGGGGGTAGTAGTTTACGCTACAGAACATTATGTAAAGTAGGTAATATTAGTTATATTTCTGGACCAGTGGTAGTGTAATCTTGCATTTTAAGGCCCGATAATAAAGTTTGAATCTGGTTGTGCAGTGAACCAAATTTTTTTGGGTTTGTAAACGTTGATAAAAAAACATTGCGAACAACGTTAGTACTAAATTAGCGGCGAAGGTCTTGCATCTTCTTATATCTTCTAAGTGTATGAAAAATGCAGTCATTTAGTAAATGTTTGGAAGTGAATTTAGATAAACACATTTAAAGTCTAAATTTCAAATCTTCGTTACTTTGTTTTCATCCCTACAATCTACATCAAGAGTCATTTCAAGCTTCTACAACCAGCGGCTAATGATTGTGCGTTGTCTATGTATCAGTCAGATTCAAGTTTTTAATTTTATTGCTGATGGAACAAGCAGATGACCCGATGTTAAGTGGTTACCATCCTATACTTACCAACCTATAACAAGGCATTGTCTCACAGGTTACGATAGTTAAGAACGTGCCCTACAATGCACTGCTCTGCGTCTATTAATCTACAGCATACAGGTGTTGAGCCTTATGTAATTTCATTGGCACCCAGCTGCTTAGCGGCAGAGATAGGCATGGTGGTAGTACTTCCCCGAATGACCCTTCACTAAGAGCTCTACTACTATTACTCCGTTCAAGTCAAAGTCAAAGTCAAAGTGCATTTATTCAGTAAAATCCGCAATCTTGAAACGTCTTAAATCTAGGTGAATTTAAGCGCCAGTTCCTCGCGACCAAGCATAGAAGAACCGGCAAGAAACTTACGGCTTGGTTCCTACCGTTTTTTTGTTCCATAAATACCTTTCAGCAAACTTGCAGGCATGTTTCAAGAATTCCGTTTTTTTATCTCGTTCTAGTACAAATAAAAATCAATTAAGTTTCTAAGAAACCCAGCCTTAGTAGGTAGGTATATTATCTGTGGCCTAGTCTAGACCATTCTCGCAAGTCTTATAGGATTTATTGGGAATCCTGCGAGTGAAAGAAATCAGGTCTCAGTGTCGTGTGATAAGGAATTTCATTTAGCAGACAATAGGAGGGTTTTATGAGCGTGTGACCTTAAGTACTCCATTTATAGAGGAGCTTTTGGTGTGGGGCTATATCTGGTAGTATTGTTGTCTGGAGTTGTGTTTTAATAATAATAATAATAATAATAATAATAATAATGCTGGATAATCCACACAGCGTCATCTAGCCCCAAGCTAAGCAGAGCTTGTGTTATGGGTACCAGACGACTGATATACTTATTTTCTATTTATGGATTTTTTTCTATTTATTGGTTTTTAAAATCCAAACTACGGAACTGATTTTAATAAAAATTCTTGCTTTCAAATTTTTTTATAATAGACGAAGTTCTGGGGTAAAAATATTACTTAAAATTGTGCACACTGTCCAATTAACGTAGGAACGTGCTCTACGATGCACTGCTCTGCATCCATCAACCTGAGGCATACAGGTGTTAAGCTCATGTGCTTATAATTCCACCGGCATCCACACACTTCAATCCGGAACACAGCAAGCTTAGCGTCAGAAATAGGCATAATGGTAGTACTTCCCTGGATGAGCCCTTTACTAAGAGTATTTACAAACAGGTGTCTTGAGTCTAAAAGTTGATTTGATCGTGTAAGCTCACAAATACCTGCAAAGCTCACAAACGAAGATAAGATAAAACTTTTATTACAAGAACCGCAATGCGAATGTATATCTTATCTCGTAAATGGGTAAAGCCTGTTCCATCTCCGAGATAACATCAGATATTGGTAGAGTAGCCGAAAGTTTAACAACTATCTGAAAAAGTCGGACGGTTTTCGAAAAGACGGACATAAAATTAAATAGGATTTATATAAGAAACTTTTATAGTGGGTACCAGAAAGAATCTGTCCTTTAAATAAAATCATTTTATAAGTATGTAGCAGATGTTTCAGAGAAAGGCCGTCAAGAGTACCCCAAAACCGAAGTGCATGATAACAAATGTTATGATAGAGAATGAAGCAAAAGAGGTGCGTCGGAAACGTAGTGAGGAAATTTGTTGTCTCTGCCTACTTAACTCTAAACCTACGGTAATAGAATTCTTAACTTATAATTATTCTTGGATAACATTTTACCTTTGCTACATTGCTACTTTTGTTTTTTTATTATTTTTTACTTGCAGAGAAAAATACCGGATAAGAAATCCGGCTATTTATAGCCGGAGTTGAGCTCTGACCATCATCGACACGCCAGCAACCCTAGTAATGGACGTTCATTGTTCCTTGTAAGATGCATTATCTTAATTTATTAGGTATATAGAAATATCTTTAAGATCGGAGCCGAAAGATCTTATCTCGATAGCTAAAAGTGTGTGATTCATCTGTACAGTGTATTTGTTATAAATAATAATGGGAGGTTATAAAACACTTACGCCCTCATAATAGCTCGAGCCTCTAATAGTTACTATTAAGTAACTTTTTTTGAATTAATACTTCTAATGCGACTTCCAACAAGGTTGCGTTAAAAGTTTAACACTACCATGGAGGGGGTATGAAAGCACTGTTCTTTCTCTCTTTCTCTCATAGCCAGTTACGTTTCGAAAGAAGTTTTACTTCAGTCGTGTGGTCTAAAGCACACTCGTTTTTTTTATAAGATTTGCTGATGGAACAAGCATATAGCCCACCTGATGTTAAGTGGTTACCATGACTTATAACAAAGCCTTGTAGGTCGTATGTAACCTACAATACACTGCTCTGCGTCCATCAACCTGAGGCATACAGGTGTTAAGCCTCATGTGCCTGTAATTTTACTTTAAACAAAGTTCTACATGAAGCAGAGGGCAAATCTTTTCTATACTTATTATCAGAATCTTTGTCCTGACTGACTCACTGACTTATAGACAACGCACAGCCTAAACCACAGGTCATAGAAACTTAAAATTTTCAGTGTAAATTCGTCTTGGTGCGTAAAGGTGTACAAAGAAAGGAATTCCCGAAATTCAATCCCTAAACGGTTACAGCGAGGGTTTAAGTTTGTATTAAAAGAACTTCACGCGGACTAAGTTAGATTTTGTTAGAAAAAGTATTAAAAAAAACAAATAAAAGAAAAAAGTAACTACTTCGAGGCGAGTTCCAAAATTTCATCAAATTACATTTCCCTCACCGAAAATTCAATTCATGTGCAAATTAACATTTTAATTCCCAATAATTATAAACAAAAAAGCCCCGTCTCGGGCTATCTCATTCATGTTTCCGACGATAACCATTATTTTCCACGACCGTACACGAATTCCATTTTAAATTTTAATTAAATACAAGACGACCTCACAAGTGGTTGTATTCTGTATTTTAATTTCAAACGGTTGTATTTATTTAATTAAATAGACGACAATAATTGAGCTTCAAACGGATTTGTTTCATGCAAATTCTATGTGGTCATATTACCATAGTGAACGCTGACCGGTAGTGATGTGATAGTTATTGATATTTTATTGCAACGGTATCGATGTTTTACCATTAACTGAACCTTATTTTATTTTTATTTTATTTACCTACTAATATTTTGTTAGACCTGACTAACTGAATCGATCGTTCAAACAAAAATGATTTATTTAGATTCCGTTATTTTGATTATCATGAAAATGCTAAATATTTGTGGACACAATAACCAACACACAACACAAACCAGCCTCAAACGAAGCATTGCTTGTACTATGGGAACCAGACGGCTGATAGAATACTTATACACATTTTTATACATACAGACATACTTAAATAGGGCAGAGCTATTTCTAGATTATATCTGAGGTTAGTCTTAATAACTACAGAAAATATATTACAAAAATAAGCCTGATTCGGCTTATTTATCTAGAATATCATGATCTGGGACCTATATAGTTTAATACTTCTACTATATTCCCTGAGAAAGGTAAGAAACAGTAAAGAGAAAAATAAACTAATTTTTGTAGGTTTCAAATGATCTATTATATTTTACACAATAGCTTCATAAACATAAATATTTCTCCTTAAATAAATCGTACAACACAAAAAATACGTGAAATAAACATAATACTCTGCTGATTGCTGAGCTTCATGAGATACCATAAAAATGATGTTAATAAACAACCCTGCTAAATTGAATAAACACTGCCTACTCCAGAATCCTAATTTAAGCGTGAAAAAATCTGTTCACGCAATCCGCGTGTGCAAAATATGCAAAAATACTGACAAGAGCGCACTGCGAATAGAAGGTGACCTTTTCAACCGGAATCAAATACGCAAAACATCGACCAGGTTTCACGCCTCTTCACGTTCATTGTTTTTTATAAAACCGATGAAATGTGAGTTTTCGCAGTGCGTATTACTCTTGTCAGAATTATACAACGAATTTGGCATTTAAATTGAAATGGGACGTCAGTGACGTCACTACACTCAACGGCTGTAAAACAATTATACCGCAATCCACTGGAAAAATGGAAAACAAAAAGGGTGGGAAAAACAATACAAAGCGACGGGATTTCTTTATTTTTATATATTCTAAACATAAATAATAAATTATGTGTGAGTTTTTTTGTATATATACATAAAATATGTGTTTGGAAACTTTCTTTTTACAAAAATTATAAATGTTAGTATGTATATTTCCTAGCATTTTTTTATTATGTAGGTATCTATCGATAAAAGAGCATCACTAGCATCTTAGAATATCCATGATCAAGTATTTGTGTTTATTTATTTGTTGGGAATTATGGGAATCTCAAGTATTTGGGCCTCAGCGGCTCAAGACGTTTTTCTATCAGGTCACAGAACTCCAACCACCTACGCTAGAAACCATGGCAGTTAAAGCCATAACGTGCGATATTAATTACTGTAATTAAATTAAATACAATGTAATTAATTATCAGTTAGACTGTCATTATAAAGTATCGATTCGTTATTTTTTTAATTGTTTTGATTATCCAGTTACGCGTACACTAAGATCAGAACAAGTATTTAGGTATCGGGAAAAATATTTCGCCAAAATCGAACCCGCACGCACGATGTAGTATTATTTAATCTGTGCACTGTGTATATCTCGGAAAGACAGTGGATGAAGAAGAAAGTAAATTTTCTAGAAATTAGGTGCCAGCATGTCTATAAATATTTTAGCCGACTTCGAAAAGGGAAGGTCTTATATTCGACTGAAAAAATACAAAAACCCGATTTCTCTGTGAAGTGTGATTGATATTAAAATTTACATTTTTTGTTTGAAAAAAGGTAAGTATTGTTTTTTTATTTGACCGTAAGACGGCACATTTCTTATTTTGCAAAAAAGTTTTATTGGCAAAAATCATAGAAGTGTCTGTATCAACAAAGCAGTTAAAGCATATGGTTGACCTGTGTCTGTTTGAACAAGTGTCGGATCGAAGTGGTCGATTAAACGAACGACAGTCAATTCCAGCCAATCACCGCACTTACACGGCGTTTGATGGTCTCAGTGGTGCTCAAACTTTTACCTAGAAATGTCAAAATAGTCTTAAGTATGAAGTGTGAATAAGTGAAATAAAATGTGAGCCACATACAGTAAACGTGATTTTATTAAATATTTATTTTATTCTGTTTATTAGTATTTTTTGTTATAGCGGCAACAGAAATACATCATCTGTGAAAATGTCAACTGTTCTGTCTTACTATCAAGTTTCATGAAATACAGCCTGGTGACAGACGGACAGACAGACAGACAGGTGGCGGAGTCTTAGTAATAAGGTCCCGTTTTTTACCATTTGGGTACGATAAAAGTATACAAGTATTCTATCAGTCATATGGTTCACATAGTCACCATTTTTGTTTTGGGGTTTGATGATGTTATGTAAAAATATCCATAAATATTTACTTATTTTATTTTTCTTGCTTGCTATCTACCCACTAATCTATATTTTTAGTCAGGTTCCATCTATCGGAGCATGAAAGAACTAAAAGTGTCTTTATCGATTGTATCTTATTTGGTATGTGGTCATAGGTAGGACCCATTCTGGAATTTTTTGTAACAATCTCTACGATTTGTTAGTAATGTATGTTCAAGGTAAAAGTATTTTATCTCTAGTATAGTAAAAGTTTGAGAAACTCTGCTAAAGACGTCCAATTGACACAAGGAATCATTGGAGCGGACACGATAATCACTATAAGTGGTATTTTACGAGCGATGGTCCACTAATCGATATTATCACGAGTGATCGAGATTACGCCTTAGATCAGTCGTTAAATCTCGTGTGGTTTCCACAAGTTCTTTGTGGGCTTAGTATACGAAAGTGCTACAAATCTTTCTTTTTATTACACTTGCTTACGGATCAGGCATACTAGCTCACCTGATGTTAAGCGGTAACCATCATTGCACGGGTGCATTGCCCTGCGTCCATCAACCTGAGACATACAGGTACTTCATACTTTTCAAACCAAAAAAAAGAGATGAATAAAGTACTTCCCCAAACGAGCCTTTCACAAAAAACTATTACTATTCTGTTTCGAAGTTCTGACAAAACCACACATAAACACACGCAACAGCAAGAACGAGATTTTCGGCTGTGGTCTTAACTTGCGAACTTTATCCCATTATACCATTAAAGTGACAGCGACTATTACTGTCTAAAGACTTTTCGAGAGTGCTGCTACGTTACCGGCTTTTACGTACTTTCCGGCTTTTATTTACTATCCGGCCTTTATTTTTTTCGGACGAGGCTAAATGCTTATGCACTTTCCGAGGTTGTTACCGGCTAGTAGCGAGCGCAGATGTCACTCTGTCATAAAACTAAAGGGTTTTTTTGTATGACAGTTTCATCAAATAGAATCAAAGTAAAAGTATAAATTAAACGATTAAAAATTTATAGTATTATTCCGCAACTTCAGTCCTTATAAGTTAAAAAATTGAAAATGTTATGTGCAACTTCTACAGCACATGCAATAAAGGCAACATATTTAAAAATTAAAACCTAATTATAAGCTGGAGAGTACTGCATTAATTATACTTGAAAAACGACTACACAACTGTATGCTGGTAGGTAGGTGGACTCAGTGGTAAATTTTAGGGCACGTTCCTAGCGAATGTGATCTGTGATCGCTTTGCTATGGTAATGGTTAGCACTTAGCATCAGGTGGACCATCTCCTTGTTCAATGATCAAGTTGTATAAAAAAGTAACAAACCATTATCTATTAATCTCCACAGCAACGTATACCGCTATTACTAATAAACTCGGCGTAACCTCAAAAGTTACACTGTGTTTGGTCTTTTTCGATTTAAATATCTATTCTGTCAATGCAAAGATAAAACACGGTGTAACAAATTTAACGAGTACGTAATAAATTAAGTAAATAATCCGGTTTTTTGCTTGTTTGGAGACAGTGTAATCCTGACAACACTAGTAAGTAGTTTAGAAGTGTAAAGTGATAAGTGAATTTAGTAGTTCCTGAGCAATGTTGGGAGTATTTACTGCTTTGATATCTGATATATTATCTTATCTTATCTTGGGGAACGATTCAGTGAGCATTTCAATTGTTTTGAACAGAATCTCGGGTTCCATAGGCTTGCACATTGTCGTTATTGATAACTTAATGTGGTGTGGGAGGAAAACACTAGAGGTCTAGAGGTGAGTGACGTTACCTTCTCATCTTAATTTCGTGGGTTCGAATCTGGCCGCATAATATTTATTCGAATTTTACGCAATGCCACTGCTCTCAAATCCAAAGTGCTCATCATACCTAGATAACAATGGAACAGGTAACATACTGTTACATATCTAAGCTAGGATTTATAAAGTATTGTAGGTATTATAAATGACAATTTTATTAAAAAACTTTTAAAGGCGCCATAGCCTGTTGAGTTACCTACCTAAATGTAAATTAAACTTTACTAAACTGTATTTACCTTCTTGTTTATTTTTACTTTAATATATTTATTTAAGTAAGTGTATAATAAGTGTAAAGTATTGCATATAGTATATATTGTGATTTTGTAATGCATGTAAGTATTTTGTCTTGTTATTCCATCCTTACCAATTATCTTTGTATATTATTATTATTATGTAGACTAATTCAAATTATCTAGTATTTATTTTAGTATTATTATTTTTCCATAAACGAACACACCCCTTGTAAACTTCTTGAGTCCATTCCATCCAAAGGTTGTCTGGTAGAGATCGCTGTTTAGCGATAAGACCGCCCATTGTATGTAGCATTATTTTAAGTTTTTATTTTTGTTTTATCCTTAAGTTGTGGTGTACAATAAAGTATTTTCTATCTATCTATTTAGTTTTTAAGTGGTTTTAAGAACATTTTAAATAAATAACTTTTAAAACAAACATACAAACTGCAAATGATGAAGAAAACCTCCTGAGAAAATCAGTTGGTATTCTAGAAGCGGCAATTGACTCACAAACTCATTTATAGAATGCCTATTGCGAAATGGACCAAGTGCAATACTGGACTCTTAATACTTTTTGAATAGGAGGTACCTCTGACTACCTTGATATCCTAAACTAATCTTAAGTACCAAGAGATCTGAGGGGATATCTACCATGCCTAGGAACGAAAGACGTAAAGCTACTCTTTTATCTATGCTAATATTTAAAGAGAAAAGATTTTATTGTTTGTTTGTTTGCATTGAATAGGCTCCGAAACTACTGGACCGATTTGAAAAACTCTTTCACCGTTGGGAAGCTACACTATCCCCGGGTGACATAGGCTATATTATATTTTAAAATAATTAGGGATCCTTACTAAAACCCGTGCGAAGCCGGGACCGCCGCTAGTTATTTAAGAAATGTGGTGTGTTTCTATTAGTTATCTGGTTTCCATAGTACAAGCTTTGCTTAGTTTAAGGGTACAGGGCGTTGTGTGAATGTTTGTCAATATTTACTTATTTCTGTGTATTTGAAACCAAAGTGACATAGTTTCCCAGCTGCTGGTAATAGTCGTGTAATTTCACTTATTTCAATATTTCATAAATACGTATGTATCAGCATCATCATCATCAGCCTGTAGAAGTCCACTGCTGGACATAGGCCTCCCCCATACATTTCCAGGAAGAACGATTCTGAGCCCTTTCTATCCATCGACTTCCCGCGGTCCTAACAATATATATGTATGTAAAATGAAACTGTTGGTTTGCTAAGTCCAGTTTGTAATTAATATTAATGGGATAAATAAAGGTTCTTTTAAAACAACTGATAAAAAATCACATGAAAACTGCCGATCATCTTCTGTTCATCTGTTTTGAGCTTACAAGTCGGAGTAGTATTCACTAGCTATGGAACTTAATCGTTATTATCATTGTATTATAAATCTTATGCAGTCATTTTAACAATTCTGGGCCTTCCTCAGATGCCCGCTAATCTAGTTTTTGGGCCTTTAGCATCCATGTCGTACTCAGCATCTGCATCACTAATAACATAGATCTGGCTTTTGTGCCTAGACGCGTTCGGTGACGATGACGCGAGTTCCGTGATTTTTGTTCACCCAAAAAGTGCTCAACGCGCCTAAAGAAGTTTTCACTTTAGAAATTATGCCACTGTTCATACTGTTAACCTCTTGCTATAGTCTACTGTACATACTCTCTGTGCTCACAAAGTAATTAGATAAAGTGAGCGAGTGAAATGCTCAGTCATTCATTTGTTAGGTTTATTTAATAAAAAAATAGAAATTATTTTCTGATTGTAATATTGGAAATGCCAGTCACGTTTGTCCGAGATTTATTTTATTTTATTGGAAAGTGTGGCTGTTGTACATTTATCAATAAAGGTACAAAAATATATCTGAAGGTAAAACATTCTAAGATATATTGTGTAAAAAACTTGCTCCCGAAATCTAAGTAAGTGGTGGGTTTGATACCCACCGAGAATTATGAACATAGATGTTTGTTCTATGTCTAATTACAAAAAAAAAGTATATAAGTGTTCTATCAGTCATCTGGTTTCCATAGTACAAGCTATGCTTAGTTTGGGGCTAGGTGCTGTTATGTAAGAATGTCCGTGAATAGTGTTATATATTTTATTTATTTATTATTGACGTAAGGTAATAAAAGTTCCCTCTCTATGCCAGAACTACCGCGGTTATATTTTCATCATGACGTCACTAAATATATCTATTAGAACTTTGTCCTTACTGACTAACAAACAACGCACAGTCTAAACCACTGGTCGTAGAGACTTAAATTTTCTAGGAATTTGTCTTAGTGCGTAGGTGTACTAAGAAAGGAATTCCTGAAGTTGGATCTCTAACTAAAAGGATGGAAAAGGAATTGAGGTTTGTATGAAAATAGCTCCACGCAGACGAATGGCGTGCATGTTTCTACTAGTATATCTATAAAAACTAATCTAAATATATAAAACTCAAAGGTGACTGACTGACATAGTGATCTATCAACGCACAGCCAGAACCACTGGACGGATCGGGCTGAAATTTGGCATGCAGGTAGATGTTATGACATAGGCATCCGCTAATAAAAGGATTTTGATTAATTCTACCCCCAAGGGGATAAAATAGTGGATGAAATTTTGTATGAAATTTTGTCAATTTTAAACCGATCGGGTTGAGACTTTGCATGCATAAAGCTACTATGATTTTATCCCGAAAAATAACGGGAACGGGAAAAAACTGCCACGCAGGCGAAGCTGCGGCCGCTAGTAACAGATAAAAATCTTTGTCCTAGCTGACTGACACATAAACAACGCACAGCCTAAACCACTAGTCGTAGAGCCTTGAAATATTCGGGATTGAATCCTTAAATTCAATCCTAAAAGAGGTATTAGGAGGGTTGAAGATTGTACGAAAATAATTTCATGCAAGCAAAGTCGCGGGTGATGTCACTAGTTATAAGGGTTCACATACCACCGGTATACATAGATAACATACTGTTGGGGTCATAATGTTTAGATTGCGGGCATTTAGGGGTGAGTTATTACTGATATCAATCTTGCGTCCCTTTCTCGATCAGGATACTAGCGTTCAGTGCTACCAAATGCGAGTAGGACGGCTGTTTCACTGTGCAAAAGAATCTTACACTTTTCTCTTATATAGATGGCCAATTAGAGAGACAAGACAGAACAGAATAGGTAGGTTTATTAGTAGTAGAGTTCATAGTGAAAGGCTCGTTCGGGGAGTAATATTACTATGCCTATCTCTGCCGCCAAGCTGTGTCTCGGGTTGAAGGCTTTTGGGACAGGCACAGCTGTATGCCTCAGTTTGATGGACGCAGAGCAGTGCGCCGTAGGGCATGTTCCTAACGAACGTGACCTGCGAGGCAATGCTTTGATAAGTGACAAGTAAAACGCGCGCGACTTCGTTCTCATAAAGCTGCTTTCATACATATTTAACCCTCGCTGTACCCGTTCAGGGGTTCAAATCTGTTCTTACGCACCAAGACGAATATATCCTGCGAATTTCAAGACTTTACAATCAGTGGTTTAGGCTATGCGCTGTCTTTATATCAGTCAGTCAGAACATACATTATTTTAATTGGTATAGATATAGATAGACCGGTTAACAAACATCAGAACAGCTTTATAAAAGGACAGTTGAGTTGAATCTGTTTTTTGTTTTGCTAGTAATATTTATATGGAGACAACATTCACACTTTTGAAATGGACGCACATTATCCAAAACAGAAAGCACAAAAACTCCGGCTGCGGTTCTGGATAGACACAGAACCATTAAGCACTTTTTCCGTTTATCCAAACATGGACCGGAACGGAACTCTAAAAACCAACTAGAACCAAATTCTAAACTTAATTAAACCCGTTATCGTACATTACCCGACTGGGATTAACTACTGTATGTTGCAGTCAAAGTAATGTTAACGTACTTGATATACTGTATATGTCAACATACATTACGATTGGCGTGATCGTGTCTAAATTTGGCTACCTTATAAAAACGCTTCAGTATCTTTGTGATTGATTGAATAGCTGACATCAAATTTATTAAAAATGTATTTACATATTTTTATTTTACAAAAGTTTTTTCTTGACAAAGGATATATTTTTTAAAGGCACTAGATTATAACCTGCATTGGCTAGAGACTGGTGATTGTGGAGTGTGGTAGGTTCTAGAAAACCAGTTCTAACGTACAAAATTTACTTTGACTTGACCTTTTCGTTAAATCTTTTGACCAATTGTCACTACAAGATTTTATTGCAACCATATCTAACATAGTGACCTCCGTCATTACACTACCCGGTTAAATACAATCTTCAGAGATCTATCACAAAATGAATGCTGATAAGCCAATAAGAGTGTAGTTCTTATAATGGCTACATTGAAGCACAAGAGATTATATGCAAGTGAAGCTAAATAAATACCTCTGGGCATTGTACGCGTTCATAGGTGTTGGTAACCACTTATCATCAGGGCCGTATGCTAGTTTTCCGTGTAGCGGTTGCGCGCACCGGTGTAGTCAAAGAATTTCGAATGGGATGCAGAGTACTTTGACTTTGAAACTCCGTCACCAGAAGCAGTGACTCCAATTGAATGTTAACCTCCTTCATAATAGGAATTCATAATAGTGAATGTTAACCTAAACCATATTCAAACATGAGCGGTAACATGTACGAGACGCTACTATACCTACCACTGTTGGCGACGAAGCAATCTTCTGTTAAAAAGCTTACGTAAACTGCAATAATAAATATGTACTCTTTTGTACGCCTAGGCAAACGTAGTGTAGAAGGCTCCCATGCTAGGTGGAGTGAAGACTTGCGCAGGGTGGTGGGTAGTAACTGGATGGGGAGACCCGATGATCGGGCTCAGTGGCGCGCCATTGGAGAGACCTATGTCAAACAGTCTACTGCGACAGGTTGATGATGATGATGATGAAGATGATGACTCTTTAGTATTAATATTGCATTTAACGCTGCTAATTTCTGATTTGTATCGGTACATTTGACGGATTTTTATATTCAGATGTGGCATAGTTCTTGTCTGACGAACTGAATACTTGTTTTTTCTTTTTACAAGACCACACAATCTCACCTGATGTGAAGTGATGATGCGGTCGACGGTGTAGCACGATTACTTAGATACAATTTTAACTGAAAACACTCTAATTATAAGAATTCGGAGAAATAATAGCCCCTATAACGAAATCTACTTTTCAGCTGTTTGCATTATAAAAGTAGAGTTTCAAAGTACACTTTCAGCTATGTCAATCATGGTTTACAATTGACTGTGTGTTTGTAAGTTTTTCGTATATAATAAATAAAATACTGAAGACATTCATCTTAAAAGCAATCATTTGGTATTTTCTGTGGTGTGGAGTACGGCCATTTGCAATTCGACGCGCCTAATTTTTCACGACGAGTTGAAATTTTAAATTGTTCATGTCTCATTACTGTAACTGTAGAAAACTAGCTTCTTTCTACGGCTTTTTTCATTTTACGTTTTATAAATGTATCATGTACGTATTATACTAGTTTCTTTTGGAAAAAGTTAACTAATATTATAAACGCGAAAGTTTGTAAGTATGGATGCATGTTTGTTACTCTTTCACGCTCTAACCAGTAAACTGATTTGGATGAAATTTTAAATAAACATAGATTATAACTTGATTAACATATAGGCTACTTTTTATCCCGAAAAAATAACGGTACCGGGAAAAAAAATTGCCACGCGGGCGAAGCTGCGAGCGGCCGCTAGTTCCTACTAGCGTAATAATTTCTACGTTAACTTTAATTGAGTACCTAACAAACATTCTCACACAACATACCTTTTTTATATAGGTATTTTATAATCTTAGGCCCATAAAGTTTATTTCTAAACGTAATGAGTTTTTGTTGTAAAACTGTAAATTGTCGTCCTTAAGTGTTTGGGTTGATAGCTGCAATTTGTTTTATTGTGAATCTTCAAAATACTAGTAAAAAATATCTAGATAATCTGTTTGCCTAAAATATAAATATTAAAAGCTAGGTTTTTGCACCAGTCTAGACGAGTTATAAATAACGTAAGTGTTAATATTTTTTGTAAAGATTAATACTAGTAAAATCTACAGTTATAAGTCTCAAAAGATCTGTAAATTTACGCAAGTAATAAAATATCACAAGGATTATGAAATAAGTATGTGAAAACATTTGGTTCGAAATAAATTATTAATATAATTGTTACATAATATATCGCCAACTTGGCGTTGTTCTGATTTGATAAGTTCTGGTGAAATTAAAGACAGTATGCAGCTTAACACCTGTGCTATATTTAAAGAAAAAACCTACACATGATGTTAAGTGGTAATCATCATCTTTTACAAAGCTTTGCTGCAGGTCACGCACGTTTAAAACGTTCCTAAGTCGTATAAAATAAACAAAAAAATATTTTGCGCTACCAGTTAGTATTCCGTGACAGCTCGCAAGCCTATCGCCGTCGCTAGAAATGGTAATGGTAAATGTTTTATAAAAAAAACTGATCGTCAAAAGTCGAGGGCCGCCTTATATTACGAATGTACGCCATAAAGTTTTAAAATTAGTTAGTAATGGCATTTTTTGCAGTGTAAGAGCTGGCTGCTAAAACAGTACATCAAATTGTAAATAAAATAATTATCAACGACGCGCCTCGCGAACCTAAAAATAAAAAAATATTATACGTAATTAAGTACATACTCGTAGGTAAAATATTAACAAACCATTCATTGAAATGTGTAGGTCAACATTATTTATATACCGACCTTATTACATCCAAATAAAGTGGCGTCTGCAGGTCGTTTGCGCGGAGTTGAGTGTTAAACAGTTGGCTTGTGAACCCGGTAACAAAACAGCCGCCAACTCCTGCTCTATAACAAAGCTCATCAACTTTACTAACGTTATGAGAAAAAACCCTCGTACATTCTCATTTTCATGTTATTTCTACGCAAAATGTTCTGTAATTTCATTATTATTACAACTAACTAATGTAAATTACACAGCTAGTATGATTTGCTTGTTTATGATTCTTTTCGCTATTTTGTTTTTTACATCTGAAATGAATTAGACTCGCGACTATAATCAAATTTTTTGTACTACTTGTTACTGAAACAAGCACATAATCCACCTGATGATAAGTGGTTCTTCTTTAAAAGCTCTATTACTACTAACCTCTCATAGATTTCGTAAAAGGTGGCTAAAGCGTTTCTTACCCCACCTATCCATCCACCCATCTCCCATCTAGGTAGCAGCAACCTCTACGTGACTACGGTAAACCTCTCAGTGACTATGGTAAACCGCCCCAAATATGGAGGAGGCATATGTCCAGCAGTGACTATTAGGCTGAGGCTACATTAAGCAGCGATTTGCGATGCGACTGGAAGAGCGAAACGAGAGAAATATGGTATGGCTATGGTTTGTTTTCATCGCTCATGTGTCGCAGATCGCGTCGCGGCCTAATGTAGCCTCAGCCTTAGGCTGATTGCGTGGCGACTAGGGACGGTAAACAATTAGTCGACGCAGAGTAGTACACGACAGAGCACGTACCTAATGTGCGTGACCTACAAGGCAATACTTTGTGATGGTGATGGTTACCACTTAACATCAGGTAACCCATACGCTTGTTCCACCAGTAGTAGCATAAAATAAAACCGGCCAATTGCGAGTCGGGCTCGCGCACGAAGTGTTTCGTATCTATAATAAGAACGGCAAAATAATCACGTTTCTTGTATGAGAGCCCCTTTATATATTTATTTTATTCTGTTTTTTAGTTTGTTTATGTAACGGCAACAGAAATACCTACATCTGTGAATTTCGATTTAACTCTCTAACTATCACAGTTCATGAGATACAGCCTGGTGACAGACGGACAGACAGACAGCGAAGTCTTAGTAATAGGGTCCCGTTTTACCTTTGGGTACGGAACCCTAAAAGCTCAAATTCAAATTTAATTTCAGCGGCCATTTTGTAACAAGAGTAGGTACAATAAAATAGCTTTGTTTTCGTCGAACGACTCTGAATTATCATAATACCTATTTTTGCAACTCAATCTACGCTTGCTAATTTATTTGCCAAAGGAACGAGGAGGTAAATTCTACTTCAAGGGTCTATATTTTCTGCTATTTTCGATAAAATGTCTTCAAGATACCACAAAAATGTAGAAAGGAGTATTTTAGGTATGAAATAGGTCTTTGTAAAAGTGTCCGAAAAAGAAAAAGTTTTTTTATGTAAGTTAATGCGGTAATGCGATCACTGAGAGGTAATGCGATTGGTGTAGATAGAGATAACCGCTCAACATCTGGTGGGATAGTTTTTCTTTGAAGCTTGTTTGTCTTTTAAAATAAGAGAGCACCGATGGTCTAGTGCTAGTGACCCCGCCTTCTGATGCTAAGATCGTGGGTTCGAATCCGGTCGTGCAGCAATGGATTTTTCTATAGAAAAAAATATGTGCTCTTAAACGGTGACGGAAAACATCGTGAGGAAATCAGTCCGTATTCTAGCAGCGGCGATGGGCTTGCAACCTGTCACGTATGGAATACCAACTACTGCAAAATGTACTAACTGTAATATTTGACGTACCTCTGACTACTCCCATTAGATATCCTCAAAGAATCTCGAGTAGGTACTTAGTACTAAGAGATTTAAAGGGGATATCTACCGTGCCTGAGGATAAAACGCAGTGAAGCTTTTTTTTCCTTTTTGATCCAGTTTTTTGGATATGGATTATTTATTTTCATTAGTTTAATCCGGCGACACATCGAGTACATTAGAGCAGGTGGTTTAAAAACAGTAGTTTGTAACGTTTGGTACGAGCTCGTAAAGGGCGGGTTAACTGCCTGAGGCTTTTAAGGTCCGTGGTCCACTGAGCGGAGTAGATTTTAAAATGAAAACTGTGTTATTGAAGTAATACTTCTAATGCGACTTCCAACAAGGTTGCGTTAAACGTTTAACACTACCATGGAGGGGGTATGAAAGGACTATTCTCTCTCTCTCTCTCTCTCTCTACAATTTAATTACAAGTTAGTATTCTAGCAGCGGTGATGGGCTTGCAACCTGTCGTGATAAAATGTTTTGCGTTCTTAGAATTAGGATATCTGAGGGGATGTCTACCGTGAATGAGGATTATAACCGTAAAGTCTTTTTTTCTTTTTTAAATTGTCTATTCCCTCAGTGTGTCTACACCGTATTCCCTAAAGAGCTCTCGCTCCAAGATCGGGTTTGCAATTCTATCGGTGATCGTGAACCCTAAATTACGGTACGGAACCATTATCGTGTTCCGTTTGTGTGATGTCGATTGATATTTATTCAGTTCGGTTTGAAGGTAGCTTTACATTTAGTTTTAGTACTGTTTTATTTGTGTTTCTGTGTTTTCTAGCAGCGGCGATGGGTTTACAATTAATTACAAAACAAGCATTTAATGTTTGGACGTGGCTCTGAGTACCCATTTAACATCCTTAAAAATCTAATCATCCTTAAGAAGTGCCAAGGTGATGGAATAGCTACCGTGCTGGAATTACAGTCGGGAGTCTTTTTGTATGACTAATGGTTAGCGATTCGGTTCCAGCCCCCTTATTACGTAACTTGCGATAGGTTCACGATGAGCTTACTTAGACAATAGACGTCTGGCAGTAGGGATTGATTACTTAAGCTTGTTATGAGTTACATAATAAGGTCATTCAGAGGGCAAAGCATGAAAAAAATTGACATTCGTAACGTAAGCTATCGTAGCAACATTGACATTCGAGTCACATTGCGCGGCCACCAGGCAATACTACACCGTTGAGTTATAGATATCGCGCAATATAATTAATAATAATAATGTTGGACCATCCACACAGCATAATCTAGCCCCAAGCTAAGCAGAGCTCGTGTTATGGGTACTAATGGATGACTGATATTTAATAAAATACATTACATACATACATATTTTTTATTATACATAGAAAATACCCAGAACACCCGGAATAAATATTTGCAGATCGTACAAACATTTATCCCAAGGTGGGAATTAAACCCGCAACCTCCGCGTCGCAGGCGGACACTCGCCCGCCGCGCAACATGCGTCGTCAATTATTATTATTATTCTCTTGTTTTTTATAGTAAAATGTCCTGTCTTAAACATTCTATGTCTTTAGTAATACTTAGTGGTATCGTATCGATTAATGGTATTACGGGGTCTTATTGTCTCTCTGCAATGTGCATGCCTGCTTTGTCACCGACTATGCGACTCTGATTAATTCACTTCAAAGGGCGTGGCCACACTGCAAGCGCAGAGCGGAATGAATAGTATCCTAGATCATTGACCTCCGAGACAAATCTTAAATTAATAAATACTTCTGGACATTCTTACACAACATCATCTAACCCCAAAATAAGTTTAGCTTGTACTATGCCCCAAGCTAAGCAAAGCTTGTGTTATGGGTACTAAATGACTGATATACTCAATACAACACATTACATACAAAGATATTTTTTATACATAAAACGTACCCACAACACCCGGAATAAATATTTGCAGGTCGTACAAACATTTATCCCCTGGAATCGAACACGCAACCTCCTGCGTCGCAGGCGGACATTCACTACGATCTCTACTTTAACCCTTTTTGATCTAAAACCACAATGCTTCATGAGATGTCATGTTTAGTCTCAAGTGTAAACCTACCCTTTGCCAATCAATAAGCCGTCTACACACAGTATTGCACGACAGCACTATCGCAGTCTTATTTTACCGTCAGTGCGTGTTCTTCCTAATGCGTCGTTAGGCATACGATATTGTCTACGTTATTCTGGATTTAGTACATACTCTCAAACGGTGACGGAAAATATCGTGAGGAAACTCGCTTCTTAGTTACTTAGCCATGTCTTTCCTGTAGATTAGGCCGCCTAAACTGAGGAATACTTCGTCTGATATCCTGTCCCAGGCACTCCTAGAAATAGGTTATAATTTCTCTGTAGTTTCCAAACCGATATGCTATCAATTTTACATTTATTTACAAAGAAAATTATAGCTAATACAGGTATTTATAATTGGTATGTACAAAATACATATGAAACTGTTGAGCTATCTACAGACCGTTGCAAACGATCTAAAGGTAGCTCAACTGATCCAGATCAGTGCCAATCGGAAGCGTTCCCAAAACACTGGCTGCATTGCCACGCTGAATGGCAATGCTGATTTGCTGTGCCAGATACTCACCAGCCCTCGGGTCACGCGTCGCTTCGACCAGCCGCCCCGAAAGAAATGTTATCTTGATTTTTATTTAGAACTAGTGGAAAAGCGCGCGATTTCGTCTGCGTTAAGTTATTTTCATACAAACAGCGGTGGTTCCGTCTAGGGGTTAAATTTCGAGAATTTGGTTCTTAGTACATCTTTACACACCATGACGAATATACCCTGAATATTTCAAATCTCTGCGATCAGTGTTTTTGACTAAGCGTTATCGATGTATTGCATTAAAAAATCCTGCTAATATTATAAATGCGAAAGTTTGTAAGTAGGTAAGTATGGATGGATGGGTGGATGGATGGATGGATGGATGTTTGTAACTCTTTCACGCTCTGCCCAGTACACCGATTTGAAAGAAATTTGGAATAATTATAGATTGCAACCTGGATTAAAATATAGGCTACTTTTTATCCCAAAAAAATAACGGGAACGGGAGAAAACTGCCACGCGGGTGAAGCTGCGAGCGGCCGCTAATATATTTATATATGTATTCTATCAGTCATCTGGTTCCCATAGTTCAAGACATGCTTTGTTTTTATGATGATAGGTATTGTGTAAAAATCTACATATCCACAAATATTTGGGACGTTTCATGTACCTTTTTTAGATAATTTCAGCTGAAACTCAGCCATCATTATTTTCCCCAAAGTTGCATAAGTGTTGCCAGTCTTTCAATCCTCCCAATGCCAAACCCTTCCGACCCTCAATCGTCCCTCCTAAGGGCCCTCAGTGAGGGAGGGACATATTGTGTCAAATGAGACACATGTACCAAGTAAGTGCAGAGAAATGAGCACTTACCCTGATATTGCCGGGGTGAGGACGCTGTGAAGATTTGCGGCTTCAAGTACCATGTTGATAAGTACATTATACATATATACAACTAGCGGCCGCTCGCAGCTTCGCCTGCGTGGCAGTTTTTTCCCGTTTCCGTTATTTTTTTGGGATAAAATCATAGTAGCTTTATGCATGCAAAGTCTCAGCGCGATCGGCTTAAAATTGACAAAGTTTCATACAAACTTTCATCCCCTATTTTATCCCCTTGCGGGTAGAATTAATCAAAATCCTTTCTTAGCGGATGCTTACGTCATAACATCTACCTGCATGCCAAATTTCAGCCCGATCCGTCGAAAGGTTTGGGCTGTGCGTTGATAGATCACTATGTCAGTCAGTCAGTCACCTTTGAGTTATATATATTTAGAAGATTACAGTACGGTAGATACAGAGTTTAAAAGTTACAGGTTTGTCTGATATTGTTGTTGGCTAAATGTGGGCCAAATGTACTATCTGGACGGACATCTGACTACTCCCTTTAGACATCCTCGAAGAATCTCGAGTAGGTACTTGGTACTTAGAGATCGGAGGGGATATCTACCGTGCTTAGAGATTACTATTTATCGTGTTGCTATTTTTTTTTTATTTAAGTACTAGCGAAACGCACGTGAAGTTATTTTCATACAAACTTCAACCTCCGCTGTACCCGTTTAGGGGTTGAATTTTGATAATTCCTTTCTTGTTACACCTCTACGCACCAAGACGAATATACTCTGAAAATTTCAAGTCTCTACGTCTAGTGGTTTAGGCTGTGCGTTGTCTACATCCCATTCAGTCAGTCAGGACAAAGATTCTTATAAGTGGAAAAGATATAGATAGATAGATATTGATTTAGTTTCCTTTGAGTGCCACTTCTACTTGTTTCTAAACTCTTACAAGGATAGTCAGTCACTTGTCCACGGCACACGACATCAAAGCTCAAAATAGCCAATTGACGGGCGACCGCGCCTCCAGCGACACGCGCGACCATAAATCGCTTTAAGTCGCGATAAAAGAATAAAAAGTCGCGATCAGACGCGCCGCTGCCTGTTATATACGAGAAATACGAATCTATCGCTATTTTTGAATCGGTAACTACTTAATTCGTTAATTAGATTGTCGACTGAGATTCAACAGGTGCGGGTTTCGTTCCTGTTACTCAAGAGATAAGTTTTATATGTAATAAGGTCAAGCCATAGTCCGTGGTTTTTTATAAAAATGCTTTTGAAACAAGCACCTGATGTAAAGTGGTAATCATTGCCTATAACAAAGTATTACTCAAATAAGTATATATCTGTATACTACAAATAAGGAGGCCTATGTCTAGCAGTGGCCTTATTTAGTCTGAAGACGACAAGCAGCCGAATCCTACAGTCTCGAATCACTGCCGTTGTCTCCGCAGCAAATAAGAAAATAGCAAAGCATATTGAATTTAAACTATCAAACTCAACATGAGGGTATTTCTAAGTCGTTTTGTTTTCTCGCCCGACTGTTGTAAATTGCGACTACGTATAGTAAAGTAGGGTTGTGTAAGTCCATAGCATACGATCATTTTGTTAATAAATCGGGGAAGTACTACCACCATGTCTATTTCTGTCTAAGCAGCTTGCTGTGTTACGGTTTGAAGGGTGTGAGTGCCGGTGAAATTACAGACACACGAGGCTTAACACCTGTAAGCCATAGGTTGACGGACGCAGAGTAGTGCATCGTAAGGGCACGTATATAATGAGCGTGAACTGCGAGGCAATGCTTTGGAATAAGGTAATGGTAAACACTTAACATCAGGTGCAATCTGCTACTTTCAGCAACATAAAAAAAACGGAAGAATGGCCTAAGATATATCCTACCTATCTATCTATCTATACCTGTCTATCTATCTATACCTATCTACTTGTATTTATTGATCTAATATATACATACCTTATTTAGCTATTTAAGCTATGTAAATATTAAACGTAATACGTGATAGGTAGCCTACAAACATTCTTACCACTAAACAAAGAATGCTCACAGCACGACAGAATTTTCGTTTTATTTCCACACTTTGCGCGACAGTTGTAAATTGTGACTGCGATCAGATAAATATTTAAATATAAAGGATAATACGGTTTTATTTCAAGCTAGGAAATAGGTCGCGATACGTTGAAAGAGTTTACATTTTTCGGGAGAACCATTGTAATTTGAGCCTTATTGAAATGTTTTTTTTTTTGCATTTAAATACATTTATTTACATAGACACATGATAGCTATTACAGGTATTTATAATTGGTATGTACAAAGCACATACAAACAGTTGAGCTATCTACAGACCTGCAAACGATCTAAAGATAGCTCATCTGATCCAATCATTACCAATCGGAAGCGTCGTCCCCAAAACTTTGTGCATTTTTAATAGGCGAATAAGCATATATAGTACTATTTCGCCACTTAAATCCCTAATCCTAATAATATATGTTAAAAAACTGTAATGTGTATTAATTGTAATTTGTGAGTGTATTAAAAAAAATACATGTTGTTAAACATGACATTTGTTCTAAAAAAAAGTGGCGTTTGACAGCAATTACTGCCTGATAATAGGGGCTGATAAAACTGTTACGTCTACGGTTACGTCTACGGTTACGTCTACGGTTACGTCTACGGTTATGTCTACTGTTACGTCTACTGTGACAGTATGCCTTGCCGACACAGTGCCAACTCCTTTAACTGTTACGCTTGAGCGGGCATCGAATCTACAATCCCAATGGTATTAGCATTTTGCGTAAAATCGTTCTCTTGTAAGGTAAATACGATTTCTGGATCATAACAGGGAGATATTTTATTTAGCTTCTTCTTAATAAAATAAGAAGAAGAATAAAATAAGTGGGTGCTAACACGTGTCTTGGCAACCTCCACGGTGTATAATACTAGTTTTTAAACGGCGCATGACTAGGATTTGAAAAACAAGCCCAACTTTTTCAATCGGAACTCTATTTACGGGTGCTGTATCTGTTAGGATTTCAAATGTTCTGGGTATTTTCTATGTATAATAAAAATATCTATATATGTAATGTGTTGTATTAAGTATATCGTCATCTAGTACCCATAACACAAGCTCTGCTTAGCTTGGGGCTAGATGATGCTGTGTGAATTGTCCAGCATTATTATTATTATTAATTATGTTTAATTATGTTTATGTTTAAATGGAGTAAGCTTGCCATTTGAAGAAATGGAGGATTAATATTCTAAGCCATTCGGCTCCTGAGAACTGCGGTCACCAATCTGCCTGCCACTCCTGGATACTACTGCAAACCTTCCCAAATATGGACAAGACTTATGTCCAGCAGTTGACTTATTTAAGTTGCTGACGTGACACTGTAAAAAAGAAAAGGTACATAGTAAACCATCGAGAACAGATGAAAAGGACTGTACATAAACTACGCAAAATAAAATAGGGCCTACTATTAAAATATGACTCAAACTTACATAAAAAAACAGCCAAGTGCGAGTCAGACTCGCGCACGAAGAGTTCCGTGCCATTATATATATCTATAGTAAAACGGCATAAAAATCACGTTTGTTGTACGAGAGCCCCATTAAATATTTAATTTATATTGTGTTTTAGTATTTGTTGTTATAGTGGCAACAGAAATACATAGTCAATGGAAATTTTCAACTCTTAACTATCACGGTTCATGAGATACAGCCTGGTGACAGACGGACAGACAGACAGCGGAGTCTTAGTAATAGGGGTCTTGTTTTACCCTATAGGTACGGAACCCTAAAAATTGTACGTATAATTTATTTTGAGCTTGGTTTTAGAAACTGGTCACGTTCAGGATTAATCAAAAAAATCATAGTACGTAGTGCTTGCAATAAAACCTCAAGAAACTTGCGTTTTTACACATTATCATAAAATATCACTATTTTCCGAACGAATGCGTTGGAGATTGTGAATATATCATTTATCTTATTTATAACTACATTGCAAAAAGGTTAAAATACTTATCTAAAGTAGGTTGTTTTGTGTTGTAAATAAATTTATAATAGAAGACTTTCTTATACTTAAGTGACCACATAACATCAGGTGGGCGGGCCATATGCTTGTTACACCAGCAGTAGCAAGAAAAAAAAGTTCGCTATCTTGCCTTTCAGATGTTTTTGGTAATAAAGCCGTGACCGGAAGTTAGTATTTTACCTTGACCGTCACAGGTCACTGACCCAGACAAAACCAGTCAGATAAAAATATTCTCATGTTTTAACATACCAATTTATTCTTTATCAAGAGAACGCGCCCGTCACCTGTAGAATTTAATATGTATTCCTTCGCATTCCCGAGAAATTTGCAGTTTCACGGTTAATTTAACCCACCACAGCGGTGAGTGGTGAAAAATGTATGCATCTTACAAATAGACGCCTGAAACAGCATTTTTGATATGAATTCTTAAACATGCAATATTTTCTTAAAGTTTTGGTGAAAATACAGACGAATAGATGTACGGTACGTGTATAAAATTTACAAACGTGTATCAAATATGTATTTCATAAAATAAAATAAGCTTTCATTTTCGTTTCAGCCCTGTCAGTTTACAAATTATATGTATTTCTCTAAGAATATGGACTAAAGCGTATTTCTGACCCTCTACCGTAAGCTCTGCAAACTGTCAAAACGACGCCTAATTTTCGCGCACGACAGCTATGATGGGTTTCGATTTTTTTGACCTACTGGCTGACATATAGACAACGTACAGCCGTAGATCGTTAACAGATCATAAGAGACTTGCGATTTTCAGCGTATATTTTGTCGGTGGAGCTTACTAAGATTTTTTTTTAATTCAACCCCTAAAAAATCGGTCGTTAGCGTCACGTTTGATTCCACTGGTCTGTAGTATAAAGCGTTTCTTTCCTTTTGAAATGCGGAACCCTTAAAACTAGGACGGAAGGTTGTCTTAAAGTTTTTGGAATCTCAAGAAGTCAGTGTTTCAAAGTCCACTTGAGCTGGAGTTTCAGCGACTAAGTGACACGGTCCAGTGGATTGGCATGGAAGGGTGCTTAGACACAAGAGGCTGATAAGGCGAGTTACAGACAGCATCGTCGATGCCAGAAACATCACATATAATGCCTTTTTTTCGCCATGTTTTATATGGACAACCGTGGTGGTCTCGGCTTCGAATCGGAAACTTTTACTAGGGGTTGTTGTAAAGGACGACTTAAGGAACACACCAGGAGATGGGCAGCAGCATTTCCTGCGTACGAAACAACCCCTCCATACCAAATTTGGGGGAGGTCTAAGTCATAAGCAGTGAACTTATCAATGTAACAGTAATTATAAGAATTTTTGTTCAACTGTAACTCTGAAACATTTCAAGTTTCAACGACCAGCTAATATTTCCACAGTAATATTTTCCATTCAGGAAAGGAAGAATAAAGAAAGGAAAGACGATTTTGTATGCCTGTTCTTTTGCAAAGATCATGATTTGTACAGATTAGGTGCCTAATACTCTGCTATTTCTACAACTGCCCACTACTGGTTGAAAGTGTGCCCCAAGATTTCCAGTTTGAGAAAATAGGTCTACTTTTGGCCATAATTACCAAGCCCTTCTACCCTCCACGACTCCACTCATGAATAATAATAATAATAATAATGCTGGACAATCCACATAGCATCATCTAGCCCCAAGCTAAGCAGAGCTTGTGTTATGGGTACTAGATGACTGATATACTTCATACAATACCTTACATACATCGATTTTTTTATTATACATAGAAAATACCCAGAACACCCGGAATAAATATTTGCAGATCGTACAAACATTTATCCCGAGGCGGGAATCGAACCCGCAACCTCCGTCGCAGGCGGACATTCGCCCGCCGCGCCACATTGGTCGTCAAATATGAAGGATATTTCCGTATAAAATTTAAGTTTTCCCCAGCGAAAACATTGGCAAGCTAATCATCATCACAAATAATTTGGCTTATTCCACAACCACATTTCGCTAATTGAAATCACTATTTTACTTTTATTTACGTCCATTAAAACAATGGCCATTACCGAGATCAAACACAAAAGATCAATCAGTGGAGCAAGCCTAATGACAGGAACATAACGATGTTTAACTGGCGTCCACTTGCGAAACTTGGCAAGGTGATGAATGGCCTGCTTTATAGCACTCCAGAGCCCAACCCGACTTCATTCATACACAATTTATAGGTTTAGTTAGCAGTGTGCCTAGAGTTGTACTCGCCACCCGTTGGATGACATCGAAGATCGCGGGATTCGATATCCTGGATCCTGGAATTATGAGGCCTAGGTCGTGAAAATGACCTGTTCTGATTATTACTAACTAGATCCTTTATTCTCCAGCGGTTGTCGGTTCGACGAACTATGTTTTGGCCTGCTTATTGCATTATTTCAAGTAGGTACTTGGTACTAAAAAATCTGAAGGGATATGGAAGATATCTCCTCAGATCTTTCGTGGAGCTTGGCGATAAAGTCGTAATGCTATTTCTATTTCTTTTTGCCATCTGAATTTACTGATTCTAGAGCTTGATTCTGCTACGGATTTTTTTCATTTTTGAACTATCACTTATTAAAACTGGTAAATCTCCCAGAATAGCTTTCTCCAAAGCCGTAGGGCGGGATGTAAACTGCAAGTAGCCAATAGCCATAAGAACTTACGTTCTCAGAAAATAAATCTAGTATCCTAAAGAATTCCTTAACAGTAGTGGGTACCATTAATTCCAGCACCCTTTCTTCACCTCGGTAGATTTGTTCCAACTCACGACCCATTGGGTTTTTACATTAAATGGGTGGATTCACGTTACACTGATAGAATGCGATTACTAACATGGAGGTGAAGAAGGAAACTTCTCAATTGATAACCTAGAAGCTTAGGTATTTTCAACTAGGAATTACTGAGTTCGTTTTCTAGAAGTTTTTTCTAAACGATTTCAAAGAAGGTTATCAAATCGGCTGTGTTTTTCTATTAATAAAGCTGGTGCACAAACAATAAGAAACAAGCAGGTGGCCCACCTGATGTTAAGTAGTGACCACCTTTTTTATACTTGCTGATGGCACAAGCAGATGGACCACCTGATGTTAAGTGGTTGCCATCACCTATAACAAAGAATTGCCTCAATGGTCACGCTCGCCAGGAATGTGCTCTACGATGCATTACTCTGCGTCTTTCAGCCTGAAACATACTGATATTAAGCCTTATGTACCTGATATTAAGCCTCATGTGCATCAAACCGGAACACAGCAAATACTCTATCCAATTTTGGATTCAAATTTGAATTCTATTCCAAAATTTAGATATGTGCGGTGTTATACGAAATTTGATCGTATGAAATAACAAATCGTTTATAGAATAATGTCGTAGTCTACTAACATAGCTTTATTATTAATAGATGTTCACCAAACATAAGTTAGATCTACCATTAGCCTATATTCTTTATAAGCTGATGTTATTTACTATCTAATGAACTACAAAGCTTAGTTTGAGTACCTCGGTACACTCGAGGTCGTATTAGCGAGGATTGCAACATCGCCATTAGTTGCCGTGTCGAATTCAATGCGTCTGACAATTTGAGATGAACGAAGTAATTCAAATGGATACGGCATCTTGGAAAAAAAAAGAAAACCAAGATATCATCACGACTTTAATCCCAAGCACGGTAGATATCCCTTCAGATATCATAAAAGTCCCGGCATAGAATACGACCTCTCTATCATCATCAGCCTATAAAAGTCCACTGCGCAATATAGGCCCCCATACGTTTCCAAGAAGAACGATTTTGAGACTTTCCCATCCATCGACTTCCCGCGATCTTAGTAATGTCGTCGATCCTTCGGGTGCCCTACGCTTCGGCTTCCCGTTCATGCTCGCCATTGGCCTCTCCATCGTCTCTCGTGAATATTAT
Organism: Electrophaes corylata; assembly: GCA_947095575.1. Classification (NCBI taxonomy): domain Eukaryota; kingdom Metazoa; phylum Arthropoda; class Insecta; order Lepidoptera; family Geometridae; genus Electrophaes; species Electrophaes corylata. Next base: position 6,082,110 of record OX352714.1, read on the forward strand.
AAAAGGCGACTTGTGGAGCGCGCCATACGATGGGTGCGATGCGACTGCTGTATTAGTGTTCATTCTCAAAAGGTTTTTTTTTTTATACTACTTGCTGATGGAACAAGCATATGGCCCACCTGATGTTAAGTGGCTACCATCACCTATAACAAAGCATTATCTTGCAGGTCACGTTCGTTAGGATCGTAACCTACAATACACTACTCTGCGTCCATCAACCTGAGGCATACAGGTGTTAAGCCTCATGTGCCTGTAATTACATTATTGTAATTAGGAGGTGCTGCTCCTCTTGAGAATGAACACTGATTCTGCAGTCACCAATTAGTTCTGCGTAGTGACAATGGTAATTCCCCCCAAAATAAAGGAGTCAAAGTAAAAAAAATGCCGCATCAATTTTTTATACATCCCAGCCACTTGCCATTAAACCGTGCCTTTTGATGGACTATCGTGAACGTATCTGAACGTACAACAATAATTTGTACACGCCTGTGGTTTCCACTCAATGGATAATCACGGTGTACAGTAATTCTCACGAAATTTGTGCACATAATTTTAGATGATCGGTTTATAAAGTTTATTCAAAGATTCAACGATATTTAAAGACAAATCTACACTAAATAAATAAATAAATAATGCTGGACAGTCCACACAGCATCATCTAGCCCCAAGCTAAGCAGAGCTTGTGTTATGGGTACTAGATGACTGATATACTTAATACAATACATTACATATATAGATATTTTTTTATTATACATAGAAAACACCCAGAACACCCGGAATAAATATTTGCAGATCGTACAAACATTTATCCCAAGGCGGGAATCGAACCCGCAACCTTCTGCGTCGTAGGCGGACAATCGCCCGCCGCGCCACATCGGTCGTCAAAATAATAATATAAAGACAAAATGTTTGCATTGAGTAAGCTCTGGAACTAGTGGAGCTATTTGGATAATTATTTCACCCTTGGGAAGTTACACTGAAATAATTAAATAGTAGTAGTAGAGCTCGGCTCGTCCGGGGAAGTACTACCACCATGCCTATTTCTGCCAAGTAACTTGCTGTGTTCTGGTTTGAAGGGTGGGTGCCGGTGAAATTACAGACACATGAGGCTTAATATTATCTATGCTACGAGGCAGAGCTTTGTTATAGGTGATGGTGACCGCTTAACATCAGGTAGGTAAAAATATACTGTACTGTGGCTATATACCAGATAACTGATACAATACCTATGCAAGTACTTACAAAAATCAAAACGTATATAAGTATTCTAACTTTTATCCGGTTCCCTTAGTACAAGCTATGTTTAGATTGGGGTTAGATGATGTTGTGGAAGAATATCAAAAATATTTATGGGGGCTCTCCTACAACAAACTTTTTTTTGCCGTTTTTGCGAGTCCGGTTTTGGTCTCGCACCAGCACTTGGCCGGTTTAGGTTAGAATACTATTAGCAAGATTTCAAAAAAATACCTGTAATGTACAGCTTGTAAAAGGAAATAAATGAGTTTTATTATTTTTATTTCATTATTTTCGATCCCTACAGGTTTATTATTGTATAGAATAAATATTTTGAGTACTAGCACTAGAACTATGCGGCAGAATGAAATAAATATGAGTACATGGTGATAGCATATCGTTAACCAACTTTTACCTCACTAGGGTCGCTGTGGTGTGATTACTCTGAACTTCGAATAGCCAATCGAACCAGTCGATCTAACCAAAAAGTACAGTTAACACAATGGGTTATAGTTATGATTGAAAATAACGTCCCGGTAATGAAGCGAGGCCGTGACCAGAGCGCGCGTGACGGGACACTAGGGGCACTGTGATTCCTGGAAATTAAAGGACACAATTTAATTTTAGCAACGGCGATGGGCTTCCGACCTGTCCTTTACCAACCACTACAAAATGTACGTATTTAGCGAATGTTTGGACGTACCTCTGACTACCCCTATTAGTAATTTTCGAATCTCGAGTAGATAGACAGGTTGCAAACCCATCGCCACTGCAAGAATAATAACTGGTTTTCTCGTGACGCACATACATTTTTCGATAGAAATATTGGTGTGGGACTGGATTTGGACCAACAACGTAAGGATCTAAAGTCGGCCTTGAACAGGCCAGAAACAAATCCTTTAATGTGAAGGAAATAGTTTCAAAACTTATGGCCACCCTTCAGAAGTAGCAATTGCTTCATCCAATCGCCGACTAACCGACAGTAGAGCCAGTAAACATAATAAGCAAGGAAAATGGGAAACCGTTTCATTGTGGCCCCGTTCTATTGTGGCCCGTTCTGGGATTTGGCGGTATATTGAACTAGTTATTTTATTTTTGTTTGTATGTTTTGTCGGTTTTCTGATTGGGCCTTTTGAAGGGTAAGCGGGCCAAGGGTTTGTTTAAGGGGACATTTTATGTAATAGCTTGTTTTTGGAATTCGCGCAATATGAGAAACCTTTAGGGAACTGTTTAGTAATACATAAACGATCGACAAATATTGTAATTTTATAACTGCTGAGGGGGGCACGTTTTGAACTGATATCTCCAAGCCTTCGTCTCCAAGTAGCGCCCTAAAGACTTGATCATATCAAAGTACACTCAATAACACAGTCCTGATCAGTCCTTATCAATTGGTACCTACGAGTTTACAAGCCTACTTAATCTAAAAATCTTGTCCCAAACGTCCCTTAAATAGGGGTAAGAATGAAAAGTTGCCTCTGCCGATGTTTAGAACACCTGACCCAAACTTAGTTCCACTGTCATAACTCTCAATAACCATACCGTGATAAAAACCTAAGCTCAGAAGATGGCCTTGTGACCATAAAAGTACCAGTGAGTAAGGCTATTCGTGCACTCACAGAACTGAAACTAAGCAAAGAAACACAAGTCGAAATTAAGTTTTGTTTGAAAGTGGGACGTCTCCAGTCGCTCTGGAATTAAAGTGAGGTAAACAAACAGAACTTTAGACGCTGCATCTTCAAAGGGTGTGATCATAAACACAGAAGCCAGCGAGAGCGATTAAAAGACATCTTCAACAACGGTTTATTCGGGCTTATTTTGAAATTAAAGAAACTGAAAAATTGCACACTTCCTGTATTTTTCTCATTATAAAGGACATGCCATTCACAAGTTTTTGACAGTTCACAAAAAAATATGCGTTCGATGCAACCTTTCTGCATGCCATAGAGTGCATTCAATATAAATTCTTATTTTCCTAAACAAAGGGGTTATAATAAAAAGCCCAAGGGCACCAGGATACGGAGAAATTTCGTCCAGATGTGGCCGTTAGCGAACGTCTTCGACTTGTTTACTAGTCAGCTTATCAAGGATTAACCCGCTTCCGCTCCCGCTCCGTTTATCACAATGTAAGCACCACAAAGCCAGCATTGTAAAGCACGTAGGTAAATCGTGATTTCTTAAGCGCCGTATCGTGGCATTCTTGTATTTAACTATAAAACAAGGGAAACGCTCTTTGAATACATTTTACCGAACAGCTGAAACGTTGGCTCGTAAAGACGCAGAGAAAGTATTGTATACATTTATAAAACTTAAAAATAAAGTAGATAGGTAGATATCTGTACCTATTACTGGCTTATTTATGTACTATGTGCATCTACTTATATGAACAGATAAAACAGCCCTTAAACACGTTTTTAATTCTCAGTTACGGTAGTTAAACGGGACCCTATTACGAAGATTTCGCTGTCTGTCTATCTGTCTGACCGCCTGTCACCAGGCTTTATCTCATGAACCATGATATTTGAGAGTTGAAATTTTCACAGATATCTTTAATTATTTATTTGTCTTAGTTATCTAGAGTGTACTGGAATGTACTGGAGTGCAATTGGGATTTACTGCAAAGAAGTTTGTATGAAAATAAGTTTATACAAGCGAAATCGCGTGCGTTTTTATAGCATAGGTACTAGGTACAGTCAGCTGCATTAGAATGTATACAATTCGTAACTTTCAAAACTATATCAAAACCTTAGTCAGCTTAAACAGTCAAAACTCAAAAATCGTGAAATTAGCTGAGTACACTGGAGTTTCATTATTTACATTATTATTACTTTGTAAAAGGATCATACAAAAAAACGGTAGGAACCAAACCGTAAGTTTCTTGCCGGTTCTTCTAGGCTTGGTCGCGAGGAACTGGCGCTTAGATTCACCTAGATTTAAGACGTTTCAAGATGATCCCTGCGGATATTACTGAATAAATGATTTTTGACTTTGACTTTGACTTAAAAATTAATTTTAACGTCGTACTTAAAACCATTCAGTAAGGTACATACAAATCTTGATTCCATAGTAACATGATGAATACATTTTACATAAGAACTGTCACTCAGTCCTCCATTATAATGCGATTACCCGTTTTACCCAACCGAGCGAGGTACCTATTTAGTTATTGACCAATTTGCTGGGGCCTTTTTTGTTGCGTCAATTCATAGGGAAGCTGGGAAGAAGCTGGTACACTTCATATATTTAATTTGACCCGCTTTTTTTTTAAGGACTAAAAATTGATTATAATAATCATCTCAATTCGTTATCTTACTATTTTACCTTCCTTACTATTAATACCTTTACTTTACTTTTAAGATTTAACAATAAAATAAAAAAAAATAAAAATTTACAATCAAATGCGTTAGTCAGCTTGGCACTATGTGCACACAGGATTACGAAGGTTTGGAAAAATTATTACAAGTAAGTGTGAAGTAAAATCACGAAGATCACTTAAAAACCAATTATGTATCAGCTAACAAAATTAATTTTCTGGAACATTTCAGTGTTGTTTATGCATGTTGATATTCGAGAGATAATTGCCATCGCTTTAACCAGCTATTTCATTTAAGCTGTGACACTCGATGATTGATGATGCGTTTGTAGAAATGTCAAATGTCTACACTTTATGATTTCTATACTTTTACCTTTTGTGCGATTTATGTTGGAATTACTGATGTGGGTAGATAAAATAATAAGCAATCGTATTCTGATTGTTATTTTATATGAAATCTTCATTTTTATACTTCACTAGCGAAACTTGCACTAGACTTCGACCACGTGATTTTATTAGTTTTCCCGCGATATGGTATTTTCATTTTTAAGCTTTGAAGTGGAAAGTACTGTGACGGACAAGTTGACGAGTAACACGTCCACTTAGATTTTCTAGACAACCATGTTTTCCTATGCCATACCTATAGTTAGCTAAGCCTCAAGAGTTGGGCAAATCAACTTTATTTAATATCCTGTCACAGGTATACAAAGGCACCGTAAATAGGGGTAAGTGTGAAAAGTCGCCCCTTAAAGGTTAGCGATATGGACATGTCATGCGAAGTCTTATAAAGATAAGTGTAAGATATGGATGTTGATGGTTATAAAAGTATAGGTAGACCAAAGAAAAGATGAATTCCGTGACAGATGATAGAGTAAGAAAGGAGTGAACACAGAGATGACGACTGATAGAAGAGAACAGAAGAAGAAAATCTGTTGTGTCAACCCTACTTAGTATGAAGTAAGGGTAGAAAGATATTGAGGCTTTCAATATCTTATCATTCGTGTGTTAGTATAACCCTACCAAATTCCAAAACAAAAATTCCCAAAAAAAATCAAATCCCTACGACCTTAGCAGCCTGGTTATACTATCGGAAATCGCTTGGCCATTACACCAACACTTTAGTCTGTGAATGTACAATGTCTTTATGCCGCCAGGACAAAGATTCAAATTGTTATAAACAAATGAAATTATGCGTGAAAAGGCTGTACGAATTAATATAAATCTGTTAAGTAAACGCCTTTAACAATCATTTTGAACTTGTAAAATATTTGTATTTCATTCTGTAGATCTGGAACAGTCTAATTTTCTGATTGAATAACTTCTTTGCTCAAGCTTTGGTTTTTGAAAATTCATGACCGATGTGTAGCGGCCGTAATATTATCAAAGTAAGTTGTAACGCTACAAACTTGTGTTTAGCCTCCAACATATTTTACAATGCATTAAATTTGTAGCAGATATTTTTTTATCTCTCTTTTAATATTCTCGGTCAGTAGCGGCCTAAATCAAAATAAAATTATGTTTATTTGACTGTGCATCTGTGTGTTTTTTCTGAAATGCAAAAACGTTAAATATTTTTGTGAAATGCGAACATAACGTTTTCGTATTTCAGCTATATGACGGAGAGCGTTTTTTTAGAAAAACAATACTAACATAATTTAAGTCAGAATTTACCGAAATTCTCAAGGCTTTCCCATTTATTATTCTAGTAAATAATTTATAAATCACTCAAATGAACATTGCTAAATCAACAATAGTGAGGTTTTTGCCAAAAGATAGATTCAATTGGGATTTTGATAAAAGGGTTGTTTTCAATTAAGTTATCAAAGCGAGCCTTAGGCATAAAGAATATTTTAGGTATTCTTGTAATTTTATAAATAATTGAAATTTAATTAAAAGAAAAGGTATTCATGTAAAAGAAATAAACAGGCACAGCTGTGTCCCATGGTGGAGGCCTTGAAGCGGCCTATAATCTTTGCCACCAGAGTTGGCCTAAATCATTTCATGAACTGACGAAGTAGGGCAAATATAGTGCATATCCTTTAAGATCTTTTTGTTTCTAGTACTTAAGTTATCATCATTATTCAAGATGTTATTGATTAACTGGGTATTCAATGGTATCTTTAAATATCTGGCATATAATAAATTAAAATATTAAAAATCTTGTGGATATTTTTACACAGCATCATCTAGACCCAAACTACTAATGCAATATGAACAAACATTTATGTATTTCACGCAAATATTTGTCCTTGGTGGGGATCGAACCCACAAGCACAGAAGGCAGAGCTACCAGTAACTGAGCTGTCAAAAATTATTAAGTACATAATTTTATTTTACAGTAGTTGGTTACAAGAGTAGAAACACAGTTTCTACTGTCTAACTTGTTGATACCTACAAACTGCTTTATCTAGTAAAAGCATAATTTGACAGCAATAGTCGCAAAACCTGTCACGAACAACTCCAACGATCAAGCAGACTAACGTTTTCAAGTATCTGTTATTATAAAACAATATAACAATACACGGGTGTCGGCAGTTTCAAAGTAAATACAAATAAACCCTAAAATATTTCAAATTTACGAGGTTTGTGGTTTACAAGTCTAACAACGATACGCAGGGTGTTTAAACTGGCTTAGACTATTCTCGACTTTAGTAGTAGTCAGGCTTTTTGTGAAGGGCGATAATGTGTAACGCGACAAAATTTTGTCTAAGTACTCGTTTTCTCGTACAAAATAGACTCTTTACATCTTCTGCTAACATGGCAGCGCCAAAAATTTATCTCGTTCTGTCAAATGAAGACTTAATGCTAATGTTTGTCTTTTTATAATTTCTAAAACGTCCCTCAATAGAAAAAATATCTCGTGTTAAGCGCGACATATCTCACGTTGCACATTTTAGCCCGGCAGAAATGTAGTTTTTTCCACTCAGCAGGGGTTTTACTTAGACTATTTGACGAACCCATAAGGGTAGGTCTGCAGGGGTTGAAGCAATTAACCCTAGTTCATCATCTTCATCTTCTTGTCTTTGTCCCACTTTATTTGGGGTTGGGGTTATTTAATTTTTTAGTTTATTAATTTACCCTCGTTACAAACTAAAAAACTACGTTCTATCTGAACATACTCATGCACTATCTAAATCAAAAAACTTATTTCATCTCCGAACTTCACCACAAATCTTTTCACTAAAGCTATTATATAAAATGTTTTCAAACACCAATTTCCCACAATCCCCTAGCGGAGGTATTACGGATTGTGACGCCACAATCTTTCTCCGACACTCGCGGTTTGTTGCACTTTAAAAAAAACACCAGAGCCTTATATTTATGGGCAAATACTGTATCGAAATGTGCAGAGATTCCTGTAGTTTTACGATCCTACTACATTTTAGTTGCCAAGGTTTTTAAATCAAAATAACTGAAATTATCTACATAATTTTTATTATAAAGGGTAAAACGGGAGTCTATTACTAAGACTCCGCTGTCTGTCTGTATGTCTGTCCGTCTGTCACCAGGGTGTATCTCACGAATCGTTCATAGTTAGAGAGTTTAAATTTTCACAGATGATGTATTTCCGTTGCCGCTATAGCAACAAATACTAAAACAGAATACAATAAATATTTATTAAGGGGGCTCTCATACAAAAACGTGATTTTTTTGCCATTTTTTTTATAGATGGTACGGAACCCTTAGTGCGCGAGTCCAACTCGCACTTGGCCGGTTTTTATACTAGTCAATGTGTCAATTTCACATGTTATTTAAGCTAAATAATACTTTTAAACCTTATTGAAATTTAAATATTGCTTAAAATATCTCCTGTCACTATTTGGCATTACCCATTGATACGAGATGGCAATAGTTTAAACATTGTTTGTCTTTTGATAGATTTTAATAAGTAAAAGATTAGTGAAAATGGTATCTAAGAAATACATCCTAGAAATTTACATCATCAGCTTACCAACAAGTATGTCAAGGTTTTTGAACTCATTGTTATGGAATATTTTACAAATACTTTTATTTATATGGCAACATGACAAGGGGCGTAACCATGCTGATATATTGAAACACGATGTAAATAATGGCAACACCGCCCAGAACATGTGTTCGAAGATATACGATCTAACGGGACCTTTCAAGGATTTGCGAAAAATACAGCAATTTTTTTTTTACCAGCCAGTATAGGCCACCTGTTGGTGAGTGGTTCCTAAAACATAAAAATGGTTTCAATAACAAAGGTGTCACACGCGTTGGCGACTACAAACCTGGATTAGAAATCTTATTTCTTAAGAAAAGTTTCATCATCATCATCATAGGCAGCGGGTCTTAACCCACTGCTAGGTATAAGCCTTTTCCCTCAGACTGTCATGGGTGGCTCATGACAGTTTTGGGCCGTTTAACAGTTTAGTTAACTTCAAATAAGATTGTAGGTAAATTTTTAATAAATAAATAATAAATAATGCAGGACAATCCACACAGCATCATCTAGCCCCAAGCTAAGCAGAGCTTGTGTTATGGGTACTAGATGACTGATATACTTAATACAATACTATATTACATACATAGATATTTTTTTATTATACATAGAAAATACCCAGAACACCCGGAATAAATCGTCAATTGTAGATCATACGAACATCATACGTGCCCTACAATGCAATGTCTCGTGTTTATCAAACTTGAGAAATACAGGTGTGGTGGCCGGGTTGAAGGGTGTGAGTGCTGGGTGTATCATAACATCAGGTGGGCCATCTACTTGTTCCATCAGGAACTTCTTTAAAAAAAACCAGCCAAGTGCGAGTCGGACTCGCCGACGAAGGGTTCCGTACCAACGTAAAAACGGCAAAAAAATCACGTTTGTTGTATGAGATCCCCGATAAATATTTATTTTATTCTGTTTTTTAGTTGTTGTCGTTAAAGCGGCAGCATCATCTGTAAAAATTTCAACTCTCATACTTTCACGGTTCATGAGATACAGCCTGATGACAGACTGCCAGACAGACAGAGAGACAGTAGTCTCTTAGTAATAGGGTCCCGTTTTATCTTTTGGGTACGGAACCTTAGAAAGAAAAAAATATATATCCTATAGATCGGATCATATTTATAACTTGTAGGCTTTAGAGAAACAAATTGCACCCTTAAGAATGGTCTGGACAATATCCTTTGTGCTAAGTTGTGTTATATCCCTAGGCACTTTCGCAATAACACCATCAATAGTTTTGAAACTTCGCGGTGTTATGAAAAATGCTCTAGCCACTACTAGGAGCATATTTGTCATTGTTTATGAGTTTGACTTTGGCCATATAGCCAGGCGCGGCGGCGAAAACCTCGAAAAGCTGGTCATCGTTGGAAATGTACAAGGAAAGCGGTCGCGTGGTAGATCTCCAACTCGATGGACTGACCAGCTTAAAGAGGCTAAAGGCCAGTTTTACGAAGTTGTCAAATTGGCGACTAACAGAACGCGCTGGAGACAAGCCGTCCACTCCATTACGAAGACATCCAGTGATCACGATCTTCAGCCATGAAGTACCGACCACAGAGAGAGATGAATTTGATGGTGTTCGACTGTGTCGTACCGTGGTGGTCCCAACTTAGACCCCTCAATGGATATGACAACTTAGATATGACCCCTCAATGGATGTCATAAAAGGCGATTAAGAGCACGTTTATGCGGCGCGAAAGGCTGCGGTCAGTTGCGGTCAATAATAATAATAATGCTGGACAATCCACACAGCATCATCTAGCCACAAACAAGCAGAGCTTGAGTTATGACTAGATGACTATATACTAAATACAATACATTACGTACTTACATAGACCTAGAACACCCGGAATAAATATTTGCAGATCGTACAAACATTTATCACAGCAGCAGCTATATCCAGCAGTGGACCTATCTAGGATGATGACGTGACGTTGTGCCGACATATCATGATGTTTTCCTTCACCGTTGAAATAGGCGGAAATAGTATGTAACTAATGTATATTTATTATTATTATTAATACAAACGCAAATGGTAGGGGAACTCATCCGTGACAAATGTCTTTTACTCTGCAAACTCAGTATTGCACTTTTGTCTCATAATTTTCTTAGCAACTACTTTGCTGAACAAATTATTGCTGTGATGTTTACAGGCAAAATGTTTACGTACAAATTTTACTTATTAAACCTGAGTCTAAAAACGGGCAAAGGCAACTTTTTATTAATTTTGAATTAGATTTTTCTCCATTATTTTATGTTGGATTTTTTTGACATTAGCATTATTTAACCCTAGCGGGAGCGTAGCCAAAGCATGTCAACTGGTAGTCTAAAGAATTCCACTGCTGAAAATAGGCTTCCTCAATACCCTAAGACATTCATAAAGAATCTCGAGTAGGTAGGTACGTAAGAGATCTGAAAGGATATCGACCGTGACCAGGAATTACATTCCTTAATCTATTTCTTTTTCTATAAACGATACCCTGCGATCTTAAACACCATGTCAACAATTACAAAAAGTTAATGTTAATATAAAAGTGTGCAGTGCATGAAATATTCGTTTATACAAACAAACAACACTCAGTATTATAGTAAGATTGAGCCATCGTAATTAACCTTTTAAAACATCTGTCAGAAAATTTCATTTCGCTTTCAACATGTTTTGTTACAACATAACATTATATTTGGAATTAGTCACAAACACCAACTTGGTATCCTCCAAAAATCAACACCTATATGTCTCAAGAGTTCAAGACCTCTTTGTGTAGTTTGAGTGATGTGCACGGAATGTCACGCGCCAACACACATGTCAATGTCAGGAGTGACAGCACTGACAGCTGTCAACGTTAGATTAGTCCGCGGTCACTCAAGGCCGTCCATGACTTGTTAGGCAAGGTAAATCTTAGGATACTACATTGTATATTTGCACTACCTACTTTTATAAAATACCTAATGATAGTGGAAATTTAGTTGTAGTAGAGCTCTTAGTGTAGGGCCCGTCCGGGGAAGTACTACCACCACAAATTTTTCCTTAAATTTTAGGGCACATGAGGTTTAACACCTGTGTGCGGAGGTTGCTATGCTAGGTACCTTACAAATTTATAGTACGATAAATTTATATACTACTAGCGGCCGCTCCCAGCTACGCTCGCGTGGCAGTTTTTTCCCGTTCCCGTTATTTTTTCGGGATAAAAATTAGCCTATATGTTAATCCAGGTTACAATCTAAATTTCATCCAAATCGGTCCACTGGTTAGAGCGTAAAAGAGTAACAAACATCCATCCATACTCACAAACTTTCGCGTTTATCATATTAGTAGGATAAGGTACCCACTAAACATCAGGTGGGCAATCTTCTTGTTCCATCAGCAAGTCACATAAAAGAACATTATTCCAAAAATAGCTGAAAATTCAAACGTTAATTCATTATAATATATTCATTCACGAATTTTAATATTAAGATCGTTTTAAAGTTTCTAAAATACTTTGCATAAAGTACAAGCAGACTCCAGACTCGTTACAGGAGCACGCTTCAGCTCACTAAAGCTCAGTGAACTAGCTTAACCGATTGTGGAGAGTTAAAGATGGTTAGGACTTTTGAAAGATGATTTAGTGCCGTGGCGAAGCATGCTTGGTCATTCCCTTCCTATTCCAAAAGTGGCGGTCACCGAATTGTGATTTGTGATCTTAGAGATGTGTTTTCTGTCTGGGTGTTATATTGTATTCTAAATATATATTCTATTATTATTACAAGGATATGAATTCTACCACAAATCCAAATCTCGTAATGATATATCATCTGAACATTCATATTGAACATTCTAGCTTAGAAAACAAGCTGTCTTTTCTCTAGATGCGCTCTTTCAGTAAATCTTGGGATTCATTAGATTATAGTTACATAAGGTTTGATGACGGTAGAAAGTGGTGCTCAACAACAATCACCTTTTCGCTCACATCTAGATGTTTCCGAAATCTATTCCTCTTCCACCACCATCCCTCATCATAATCCGGTACATCCATCTTGTGAGTTCCGCGTTCATTTGTAAAGCTTTGGTTCACTAAGAAACTACTACCGCTATTTGACGGTGGCATAGCCGGGTTTTCTGTCTCGTTCTGAAGTCGAAGATTAGACACTCCACATGACCGAAGAGCGTGTACGATGGCGATGATTTTTGTAGGTGATTACGGAACGACAAGATTTACACCCAAAAAGTACTCAGAAAACGAATTGGGTGCAAGGTATACCTGCTCCATTTTTTTAATGATGTATGTAAATGATTTATGTTAACAATTAAATAGCATTTAGATTGATTATTTAATTGTTAAATTTTGATTTAATTGCACTGGCAGTCACTAGTGGAATTTGACGCGGTAGTCAAATTCCATTCCAGTCCAATTCCAGTATCATACAAGATAGCGGATTGCTACAAAATGGCGTCCTCGGGGGTATAACGTACAGTTGGTTTTGTGCTCAGCAAAGTCGTTCGATGTTTTTGTAATGTGTTTTGAAAATGATCGTGTTTTTGAAGGAGATTGATCCAAGTACCTTCCTGTAATACAACTTGAATAAACGGCAGTTTTATTACATTTTAATTAAATGCTTTATGTGCGTCATATGACGACAACGTTATTATAAGCAAGTGTCGTGAGATAACTCAGCTTAGCTCCGCTCACTGATTTCGGTTAATCCCGTCATAATGTTGTGAAGGTTATTATGCAAAATCCAGCCATGTGCACACCTTTTGTGTGTACATTCTTTTCAAGGAAAAGGATTCGTGCCTAGGAAATCATTTTTTTGTACTTAGTGAGCGAAGCGAGCTTCAAAATGGATAATCACCATAACACACATTTGCCCGACGATAAATTTTAAATAGTTAAACCGATCTTTATAAAATTTTGAATATCAAGAACTATAATTTTTGCTTGGGATTTTAAATTTTGAAGTTTTGATAAATAACTATAGTGCGAACAGAAAATCGCTAAATCTCAGATACTAGTTAAGAATCTTTGCTAAGTTTTATTGTTGAGGGCAGCTTTAGAATAATTAAGTTACATAAACTATAAAGTCAAATGGTAGAATAGTCTTATTAAGTGAATTTAGGTGCCAGTTCCTCGCGACCACTACCTTAGAACTAAATAGAACCTATTTTTATATCTTATTGTATTAGTAGGTAGAGCTCTTAGTGAAGGGCTCGACCGGAGAAGTACTACCACCATGATTATTTCTACCGCCAAGCAGCTTGCTGTGTTCCGGTTTGAAGGGTGCCGGTGCCGGTGAAATTACAGGCATATCTGTATGCCTCAGGTTAATGGGAGCAGAGCAATGTATTGTAGGGCACGTTCCTAACGAACGTGACCTGCAAGGTAGTGCTTTGTTTTAGGCGATGGCAACCACTGTTCCATCAACAACTAGTACAAGAAAAATCTAGCATTGGTGCTATTGTAGTAGACTTGAGCCCACACCTAAGTTATAACTATCTGATACAGTATATAAGTAACTACATAGACTTGTATGTACATGGCATGACTAATTATGGTTCGTTGCTATGAAGCCTTACTACACTCGTGCATTAAAACTTAACGTCTGCAGAACCATTACGAAGTTTATAGGCAATTATTTTTTTGAGAATATGTACATCGAAGTTTTTTAGATCACGTGACTTATTTTCTATCAATATCGTTTGAGAATGACAAATTCTTTCGACAGACATCGGAACGGATTGTTTCTTTTAAAAATCTTTTTTAACCGGTGCACCGGTGGTCTTGTGCGTGAGTGACCCTGCCCTCTGATCCTAAGGTCGTGGGTTCGAATCCGGTCGTATACCAATGGATTTTTCTATCAAAAAATTAATGTGCGCAATGCTATTGTTCTCAAATGGTGAAGGAAAACATCGTGAGGAAACCAGTTAGTATTCTAGCAGCGGTGATGGGCTTGCAACCTATCACGTTTGGAATACCAACTACTGCAAATGTGAGTATGTACCAAATGTGTTATTTGGACATACCTCTGACTACTTCCATTAGACATCCTCAAAGAAATCTCGCGTAGGTACTCGTTACTAAGAGATTGGTGAGGATATCTACCATGCCTGGGTAGTAGTCGTGATGCTATTTCTTTCTTATAAGTAAGGCCCCTAAACTGTTGTAAGATTAAATAAGTTAGTCAATTGAGTAGGTTCATAGTTTGAATAAAGTCATATAAAATAAGGTGTATTAAATTGTATAATAATAAAATAATAATAATTTAGTTAAGAATTTAGAATTGTCAAATTATTTATTTAACACTCCATCTTTCATTGGGGTAAAGCAGTTTAAAGTCGTGACGTTGACAACAGATGGCGCTAGTGTGGCGTACTGCTTTACCCTAGGAAGTGATGAGTTCATATCGCAAGTAATTTTACTCAGTCTTTGTTCGGTTGCCAAGGTGGAAGGAACTAAAAGTGTAACAGTGTATTACTGAAAGTGTTTAAAGTGTATTACAAGACTATTTAGTACTTGAAGTGTTTTATTTTATCCTGAGTGCCAACAAATCAGAAGTGGGATTGGTAAGTTACATTATTATGTCTTCTTACTCTACTTCGCCCACAGTCATCGTACTTTGATGGTTACCCGAGTTAAAAAGCATGATAGTATGGATTATTTATACAATTATCTATTATAAACGTGTCCTTTGATTTCTTGGATGATTAGTACTATAAATTAAAACCAGAAGTCAAGGACAGTGTAGGTGTATTTTTTTTTTATAAAAAGCATATTTACAATGTTCTATAACAGTTTTTGTGGGTAGTTCAATATAATTAAGATAGTAACCACCTAGGCTTTGTGATACAAATTTCTGTGGTGTTTTTTTTTTCTCTGCGCAGGCAATGGAAACCGACGACTGTTTCACAGTTCAACGCCAGTCACGTGGCCGTGAACGACTATCACGTGACCGCGAACGACGATCACATGGCCGTGAACGACGATCACGTGGCCGTGAACAACGATCACGTGGCCGTGAACGAGGAACGCGTGGCCGTGAACGACGATCACAAAGTGGCTCCAGGCGCAGTAGTCACACGCGCTCTCGCAGTCCCATCGTAAATCGGGCAGTGCGGCGAGTCTGCCGTGACCAACCGAGCCCGACGTCGCAGTCGTCTGGCAACCGAGCCAATCGACAGCGAAGTTCAACCGTGCAGCAGTCTGGCAGCCGGCCCAGTCGTCAGCGAAGTCCTGCCGTGCAGCGGTCTGCCAGCGGAGGCAGCCATCAACTGAGGAGTCCAGTTACGCAGAGGTCGGCTAGCCGGTCCCACCAGGGGAAGCGCAACAATGTAGCCGCCGACGAGTGGTTGCAAGACGCAGCCATCCAGCATTTAACCAGTCCAGTAAGCAGCAGCGCGCGCAGTCATGTAAGCCGCCGTCAAGTACGCACGCCAACCAACCAACGTACGCGCAGCCTTGTCAAGCATCGTGTTCGCAGCAGGTCGAGTTTGCGCCAGTGCAATCGCCACATCGAAGTTGCCGAGGTACTTCAAGCCGAAGAAATACGCGAGCCCAGCAGCACTTCTGAACCTGTACCTGACATTCCAGATAAGGCAACGATACCAGGTACCGATTTTCAATTAACAGACAATGTTGTCTTAGCGCAATTAGTGCAGGCCCTTCAATCAATAGGTAGCAACGCAGTTAACGATAAATTATCATACAAAAATACAGTCCCCGAATTCGATCCCGCGCATAAAGAGCAGACAATAGATATATGGCTTCACAAAGTAAGTGAATGCGCTTTAATTTATAATTGGACAGAAAAACAGACAATACACTTCGCTCTACCTAAATTGAAGGGCCATGCACAAAAATGGTATGAAGGTCTCACTACTGTAATGTACACTTGGTCAGAGTGGCAAGAAAAGTTGAAATTAGCATTTCCTAGTGACGATAATTATGGGCAGTTACTCACAACAATGTTAGCCAAACGTGCAAAGTTTAACGACTCGTTAGAGGAATACTTCTATGACAAAGTAGTACTTTTAAATCGTTGCGGAATCGAAGGGAAAAAAGCAGTAGATTGTTTAATATTCGGAATAGATGATCGTAGCGTACGTTTAGGCGCAGAGGCAGCTCGATTTGTTACACCTGATCAGTTACTTCCCTACTTAAAAAGTGCTCGAAATGTTGGTAATTCAAACAGCAATAACTTTGATAGGAAGCGAGGCCGCCAGAATGATATAAGGTTTGATAGGAACTCTGGCAATAAAGAAGTTAGGGAGCGATCGGTTCAATGCTTTAATTGTTCACAATTTGGTCATTATAAATCGCAGTGCACAAAACCAATTATTAAGTGTGACAAATGTTCTCGTTTTGGACATACGGCTGATAAATGCAATGAAAAAAATAACAACTTTATTAATAGTAATCCTTCCAAACCTGTCATGTTAGTAGCCGGTACAGATTCTAGTGTTTCCAAATACCACAAGCAGGCACTCGTTAATGGGGTTCAAAAAAAATGTTTCATCGACTTTGGCAGCTCTGCAACTCTCATCAAGGTTTCGGAAGTCGCGAATGTAGGCGTTCATTGGGAGACAGATGCTTCACTACCAACTCTTAGAGGGTTTGGTAATTCCTGTGTTCAACCACTTGGAAAATGCTTAGTCGAGGTTGAGATTGATAAGGCAAAGGCTTGTGTAGATGTCTTCGTTGTACCTGATCATTTCTTACAGGAACCATTGTTGGTTGGTAGGTCTTTTACTGAACAGCCGCACATTAAGATTGAAAAGGATAACGTCTTTCTTCACATACGTTCAACTTCTTTGGATAGGTCGAAAATAAATTTGATTTGCTTGGAAAATACTAAAATTGATGGTCTTACTCTAGTGGAGTTTAGAACAGAACCAGATTATACTGGTGACGTTTATATCGAGGGAAGCAATAGGTTCAAGTTGGGGCAAGAACACTATCTCGTTCAAGGGGTTTTCTCTGTTGTTAACGGATCCGGAGCTGCGTTGATTAAAGGGTTATCATCTCATTCTTTTTTTATCGATAAAGGTACTAAGATAGCTAGGTGTTATCAAGCTGATTCAGAACCTGAGAGTGTTGAGGATCATGATGTCTTACGAATCGATGTTCCGGAGTCCCGACAGGCCATAACAAAAAACGACATCAATTCTGATGGAGGTCTAAGTGATAAAACAACTGAATCCCTAGTCGACTTGCTTAACAAATATCGTAATTGTTTTGCCCTTTGCATGCAGGAGTTAGGTAAAACCGATGTAGCAGAAATGTCAATAAATTTAAAGGATGAAGAACCAGTTGTTTATAGGCCATACAGGTTGCCAATCAATGAAAGGAGCAGGGTTAGGGACATGGTACAGGAGCTGGTCGAATGTGACATAGTAAGACCGTCAACGTCGCCATACGCAAGCCCTATAGTTGTCGTAAAAAAAAAAACTGGTGACGTTAGGTTGTGTGTTGACTATAGAGCTTTAAATAGAAAGACATTTAGGGAAAACTTTCCTTTACCAAGGATAGATGATCAGTTAGACGACCTTGCTGGGTATGAATATTATACCACTCTTGATTTGGCATCTGGATACTACCAGATTGCCATCAAGGACGAAGACCGTTATAAAACCGCGTTCGTCACACCAGACGGTCAATTCGAATTTAACCGAATGCCATTTGGTTTAGCTAATGCCCCTTCTAATTTTATGCGGATGATCAATTTGGTCCTCGGAAAAGCAAAGGGTATTGCTTCAGCTTACATGGACGATATTATTATACCATCCAAAACAATTGAAGAAGGGCTGCGTAAATTACAGACAATTCTAGAACTTTTACAGAATGCCGGTTTGACGCTGAAGCTGAGCAAATGCTGTTTCTTCAGTAAAACTGTTGATTATTTGGGGTTCGAGCTTAATGGTGAGGGTATCAGGCCGGGATCTCGGAAAATAGAAGCAGTTCGTGACTTCCCAGAGCCCACTAATCAACATAGTGTTCGGCAATTTATCGGTTTGTGTAGCTTCTTTAGACGGTTCGTCAAAAACTTTTCTATGATTGCAAAACCGTTGACTTGTCTTCTCAAAAAGGACGCGCAGTGGATGTGGGGTATAGAGCAGATGAAGTCCTTTAATACCTTAAAAGAAGAATTGTTACGGAAACCTACTCTGTCGTTATACGATCCAAACGCTTTGATAGAGTTACACACAGACGCCTGCAAAATTGGTATCGCTGGCATACTAATGCAGAGGGATAAAGCTGGTCTACTAAAGCCGGTCGCATATTACAGCAGACAAACTACGGTCGATGAGCAACATATGACCGCGTACGAACTTGAGACCCTAGCGCTTATAGCATCACTACAACGATTTCGTGTTTACTTAATAGGAATAGATTTCAAAGCATTCACTGATTGCAACTCACTTCGCGCAACGTTTTTGAAAAAGGACCTGATCCCGCGTGTCGCTAGATGGTGGATTGCAATGCAAGAATTTAGTTTTACAATTGATTACCGTCCAGGCAAAGCTATGGCTTATGTAGATGCATTGAGTAGAAATCCACCACCCAGCGCCCAACAAAATTCTGAAATAAATAGTGTCGTCGACGTCTTAATGGTAACTGATAGTAATTGGTTGAGTACTGTTCAACAAGCTGATTCCGAAATACAGCGCAAAATATCTATTTTACAGGATCCAGAGTCGGCCAACGTGATAGACACTAATAAAAATTACCTGCATAAAAATGGCATGTTATACCGAATTACAGATGAAGGGGAAAAATGGGTAGTACCTAAAGGCGTTCGGTGGCAGATCCTCAAGCAGTGCCATGATGATATAGGTCACTTTGCTTTCGATAAGACGTTTGCTAAGGTAAAAGAAAGCTACTGGTTCAGCAAAATGCGACGATTTGTCAAGAAATATGTAGCATCTTGTCTTGAATGCGCTTTTACGAAGTCCGCGTCGAAAAGAAAGCCACCATTACATCCAATACCAAAAATTGATTCCCCATTTGCCACTTTGCATATCGATCATGTAGGCCCTTTCGTAAAAAGTTCAAAAGGTAACACTCATTTGTTAGTAGTTATTGACGCGTACACTAAATTTATAATCCTGAAGGCGGTTAGGAGCACGAAAACGTTAGTCACAATTGATAAGCTTAGGGAATACTTCAGCACGTTCGGGGTTCCAAAAAGAATTATTTCTGACAGGGGTTCGTCGTTTACGAGTACAAAATTCAAAAGTTTCTTGGGTGGACTAGGCGTTAAGCATGTCTTGAATGCAGTGGCAACGCCACGCGCAAATGGACAAGTGGAGCGCTATAACCGTACTCTGCTTGATTCACTGACAGCCAAATGCGCGGGCCAAGATGAAAAAAAATGGGACTGCTTCATACATGATGTACAATGGGGCCTAAATAATACACATAATAAGGGTATCGGGCGAACACCCTCAGAGGCTCTCTTTGGTACTTCTTTGATAGGAACAGCTGAGAGTCGAGTAAAAACTTCACTAGACCAAGATCATAGTGTTAACATCGATTCTCTTCAAGAAATCCGGGATAAAATTAATGACTACATTACCAATTACCAAGAAAAACAGAAACTCTACTATGATAATAATGCAGTTCAACCGAAAAAGTTTCAGGTGGGTGATCTAGTGAGCATTGAGAGGGAGGTTCCGTCGTCAGGTCAGAGTCGCAAATTAGTACCTAAATATCAAGGGCCGTTCCGTGTGACTTCCGTATTCGATAACGATAGGTATCAGATTGAGAGTACACCTATTACTCGGAAAGGTGGTCGCAGCTATAGCTCCGTAATCGCAGTAGATAAAATTAAACCGTGGCTTAGCTTTAGTAGGTCAGAAGAAGATTCCGCATCTAATAGCACAAACAGCGATGACGAAAATATTGATTGTGAGTAGCAGGCCCTATTTATCTCTATAAATTACTGTTTAGCTATCACATACTCCATTGTTGGTAATGGCATAATAAGTAAAGTTTTGTTACAGTACTGTACACAGCACAGAGTTGTTTTTAAATGTAGAATACCTAAGAGTAGGTATAGGTAGAAGAAGCCTTATTTAGGAATGGGAGTCAGTGCAGAATCAGCCTGTAACCATTCAACTTTAGTTAATAGTTACAATACTGTATACAGCACAGTCGTGCTTTTAACTTTAGAATACCTAAGAGTAGGTATAGGCAGAAGAAGCCTTATTTAGGAATGGGAGTCAGTGCAGAATCAGCCTGTAACCATTCAACTTTAGTTAACAGGCAGAAGCGGCCTGATTTCCGTACTGACAAAGGTAGAAGCAACCTTTGCTTGATGTTAGATTTAAAGATATTCTGGGCAGAAGCGGCCTACTGCTAAAAATTGTCAAGTAGATGATAGTCATTCAATATTTAGGTTACATAGTTGGGTATTTTCATCATGAGGTTAATAATAACTTTAATAGTATTAGTCAGTATTTATTACCCGGGTGATTTTGCATGTATTTTCTTTATTGTTGTCAATAAACTATCACACGAGGACGTGTTACTGAAGTCGGATGGCCGAATGTAAGATTAAATAAGTTAGTCAATTGAGTAGGTTCATAGTTTGAATAAAGTCATATAAAATAAGGTGTATTAAATTGTATAATAATAAAATAATAATAATTTAGTTAAGAATTTAGAATTGTCAAATTATTTATTTAACACTCCATCTTTCATTGGGGTAAAGCAGTTTAAAGTCGTGACGTTGACAACAGATGGCGCTAGTGTGGCGTACTGCTTTACCCTAGGAAGTGATGAGTTCATATCGCAAGTAATTTTACTCAGTCTTTGTTCGGTTGCCAAGGTGGAAGGAACTAAAAGTGTAACAGTGTATTACTGAAAGTGTTTAAAGTGTATTACAAGACTATTTAGTACTTGAAGTGTTTTATTTTATCCTGAGTGCCAACACTGTTGTACCTAAAAAACAGTAGCTGTCATCCATTAGTATAAAACGAACAATTATATTTTGCCATGGCAACAGGGTAGCTGTCATCCATCAATATAAAACGAACAATTTATATTTTGCCATGGCAACAAGCAACAGAATAAGGAGTAGTTAGAGTTAGGTTGTAAGGTTTCAGTATAAATGTGTTAATTAATTGGTTTTGATTGCAAATTTACTTGATATGAATAATTCACACTAGATTAACGTAGTTCATTAAACCGATAGCCAAAGCCAAAAATAATGGAACGAAGTGGAATGCCAGTGGAACTGCTCAACATCATGTGGTCACGTGATTGTTCCATTCCTTTTGTCGTTGAAAAAGCAGCATCATAATGATAGTACTGAAGAATATCTATTGAGGTTTTATTTATATTTTATACTTATTATTTTTATTTTTTAAGTATTAGGTACTTAAGCTTTGTTATCCTTACTTTTTACCTTACTATGCGAAAACATCTAATTAATGAATAGTTTTTAGGGTTGCGTACCGTACCCAAATGGTAAAACGGGACCCTATAACTAAGACTCCGCAGGCTGTCTAGTCTCATGAACCGTGATGTTTTTTTTCCGTTTTTATTATAGATAATGGTACGGAACCCTTCGTACGCGAACCCGACTCACACTTGGTCGATTTTTTTAAGTCGTTTTATAGTTAGTAACACGGTTTTCCGAATAAAATAAATAAATTACTTTTATCTTGTTTCAGGTATGTAACTAAGTTCTTAACGTTTTAAATAAACGCTGCAAGAAATTGGAGCAACTCCCAGATGTCTCCTAATTTTGTCAACTTAGGGGACACATGGGAATATAGGTAAGTGGAATACTTATACATATTGATTCCCATGTTTTTTTTTCTTTATGCTACTGCTGGTAGAACAAGCATATGGCCCACTTGATGTTAAGTGGTAACCATCACCTATGACAAAGTTATAATAACAGCTATAACAAACCTATATAATTAAAAATTATTAGATTAGATTGTAAGCATTACTATTAGTTGAAGCGTTGCGTGTGCTGTCTTTTGAACTTCTGTTGCATATTAAGTTCTTGGTATGATTGCCTTAGCATGTTTTCTGTCTTGCATTCAGTTAGATTGGTACCACACTGGAGCTTCATTATTTACATTATTATTATTTTGTAGCAGGATCATACAAAAAAACGGTAGGAACCAAGCCGTAAGTTTCTTGCCGGTTCTTCTAGGCTTGGTCGCGAGGAACTGGCGCTTAGATTCACCTAGATTTAAGACGTTTCAAGATGATCCCTGCGGATATTACTGAATAAATGATTTTTGACTTTGACTTTGATTTTTCATAATGTACCTTAGGATCACAATTTCTCATTACAAACACAATGAAAAGCATTATCACAACATAAGGCATACATTCCACAATGACCCCAAACTTAAATTACAAACCTAAGTCCTGAGACCAAGGATGGGTTTTATGAAGACATCAAAACCAGATTATTGTCAAAGCGAAGTTATACCTGTCATAAACACGAAAACAAACTTAAACAACCCCATTACTCTCCACATTTACACTAAAATGAACCGTATATCTAACACAATAAGAACTATATAAGGAAATGTTGTTTGTATGGGGGTGCGTTATGTTTGTATGAGTGATGAATGGGGAGATTTTATCAAGTAATATTTAATTACGGATGTCGTAGGTACTCGTATATCGAGATTAGGTGCTTCGGTGTGTATCATCATTTGTTGATGTTTGTAAAAGCTATGATGAATATGCTGGTTTAATATTTATCTATGTCACGCACGACTTCGCGACTGCGAAAACTGGGCCAATTGGAAATAACTTTTTAAACTATCATGGTTTTGATCAATAGTTTGGATAGAAACGGGATATTTACCATGATTTTTGAGTTTGATTGTTTCCCGATATTTCGGCACAATGGCATGCGCCATGATCACGGGTCGAACCTCGACCCGTCTCATCCCGCATGATCACCCGTGATCATGGCGCATGCAACTGTGCCGAAATATCGGGAAACAATCAAACTCAAAAATCATGGTAAATATCCCGTTTCTATCCAAAATATCAATTGGAAATACTTCACCTGAAATAATAATAATAATAATGCTAAATAATAGAAGATAACTGAACTGAAGATTGGCTGGCCTCACAGCTGAGGTAGCAGTAGCTATGGCTTTCGTACTGTAGGTTGTGGGTTCGACCCTTGCTGAGGACAAACATTTGTGTGATAAACATAGATGTTTGTTCTCTATCTGGGTGTTATATTGTATTCTAAGTATTTACAAAAAAAAATACGTATTTAAGTATTCTATCAGTCATCTGGTATCCATAGAACAAGCTATGCTTAGTTTGGGACTAGATGATGCTGTGTACAAAATGTCTACAAATTTATATTTTTTATTTGTATTGAATTATCTACTACATTACCTGCTGTCCGGGATGGTGAAGAAATTGGAAATTGAATTATTTAAAGGACCGGACTAAGTGCGAGTCGGACTCGCGTACGAAGGATACCGTTGCCATTATCTATAATAAAAACGGTAAAAAATTGACGACCTTTGTTGTATGAGAGGCTGAGAACACCCTTAAATATTATATTTATTTTATTCTGTTTTTTTTTAGTATTTGTTGTTAGGTATAGCGGGAACAGAAATACATCATCTGTGAAAATTTCGAACTATCACGGTTCATGAGATACAGCCTGGCGACAGACCGACGGACAGGCAGACAGCGGAGTCTTACTAATAGGGTCCCGTTTTACCCTTTAGGTACGGAACTCCAAAAAAGAAAATTGGGATATTGAAACTCTGCTTCCTAGTCCTTTCTGAATTACTTTAACAGGAAGAAGCGATAGCATAGAACATTTTTTACTTAACGAAACTCTTAATTACTATTTCAGCCAAGACCTCTATAGAACTTTTTTCTAATTCACAAGGACATAAACAAATTAATTAAAGAAAGAAAAATATCAGACAGTATTTTGCTTCTTTAGTAATGGCTGGCGGCGTATAATCTAATTATTCCTCCAATATACCTTCTCGTTTTTAATTTCAACAAAATAAAATATTGATACTAAAGTAAGTATACATTGCCCATTGTACATCGTTGTAGCTACTAATTTAATTTTGAATTTGTTATGTCCTTGTGGTGTACAATAAAGAGTTTTCTATCGAAGTATATATCTATGAAAATATTTACAATATCTACACATAGCAAACTTTTTGATTTCATTTCCTTTTTTGTTGATTCCCGCCAATTCAGCTGCGCGCGGTCTGTTCTATTTTTAAACATTTAAAAATAAACTAGTGGTAATTTTTAGAGTCAGAAATATCGTGAAAGCTAAGATGTGCAACGCGACAAAATTTTGTTTACTTGTTATCTCTTGCAAAATAGATATATCTCTTTATATCTGTTAATGGTGATGCGAATATATGTCCCACCGTGTGAATCAAACACACTTCTTTCATCTCTGACTGCTAGTCGCTCGCTCAACCACAGAGGTAGACAAAATAGACATAATACTTGTTATTATAATGTCGAGAAACCAATTCGGTAAATAAACATAAGTCGTTACGCCGAAAAAGCTTTTTTATATAAAAAGCCCGTCACCGTCCCCACCAGATATTATCAGAGACAATGATAAGTTTCTGGTGAATTGTTTATTTGCTATTTGGAAATAGGACTGACTGAACTTACACCGAACTGTAACACTGTATTTTTACTTGGCGGTAGTTATCCTCTGACGATCCACCGAACAAACTGCACAGAACGCATTTTTCGATCATTTTCTCTAGTCGTTCCTTTGTACAGTAGTGACTAACAAGTTATGCAAAGACGCGGATACATTGCGAGATAATAAGGTTAAACTTTACCACCGAGCGTTGGCACAAAGTTGGCGCGGTGTAATAATATCTGGGAATTATACCTTTGCACAAAAATATTTTCTCAAAACTTTTTTATAACTTGACAGGCAAAACTCGTAATTATGTACTCGAACCTTTCATACTATTCTATTAAACATATTTCAGCATGACGATACTGTACAATATTTTTTACACATGACAAATACTCATTGCCATACCATTATTAAAGGTATGAATTGTGTACATTCTTGTATTTCATATGTAGCTGACTGCAGATGATAGAGAGATAATAGTTTCTTATCAGAATATAACCCAAGAAACTAAAAATAGTCATGAAAATGCTTTGTTACTTTGATTGTCAGTTAATTACATTTTTTTGTTTGTTACGCTTTGGTGTAAATGCTCCCAAATACAATAGATACGCCCGAAGTGGCCTTCCGAAGGGGACATTGTTTTTGTAGACGTTTCAGTGTATTCTATTGACTTATTTTTCAAGTATTTTGCCTTCATTCGCCTTATGTGGGTTAAGGACGAATGAGGTAAGTACGCAAATATACATCTCTGTCGGTTTTTGTATTGGAAGTATTTTGAAGGGAAAATGTTGTTTTTTTATGATAATTGACTTATTTCCTACTTCTAGTTGTATCGTATTATTTATTACATTTACCAGTTATCCTGTTCCTATTCCTGTTCCTGTTATTATATAAAGAGGTTTTTCTTTCAAAATAAACTGAATATGAATTAACATCAAAATTGGTATTGGCGGAGATAACAATATACAGCGGAATAGATGACATTTTCCTTTTTTAAAGTCGGTATAAAACACTCACGACTGTTATTCTTAGATTATTAGATATAGAATACCACTTACCCAACAGTCAAATACATTTAGAGTTATACGACTATTTTTTGGAAATTCCTATTTATCAACCAGCGATGTATCCCGTTCAGCGGTCAATGACTACGAGGCGGCAGCGGCCGTAGAGACCGATCAGATGATCGTGATTTTCTATAGATTGCTGTTTTTGGACACGCAAAAAACGGACTAAAAGTGAAAATTTTTGTATTGTTTTTAATGTTTTTCGTAATCAGAATCATGGTCTGAATGCGCAGTTTCAGTTTTCAGAAGTAGTCTTATTACACCCGGTATCAGTATCATTAAGTTATCTGGTTCCCATTGTACAAGTTTTTCTTACTTTGGAGCTAAATGCAGCTGCCCATCTCTGTTTCTCTGCATTCTCTTAGTCTCCTCTTACGACTTCTATATATGAGAAGGTAATGAAGGTCCTGTTTTAAGTTTGTAACGTGATACAATTGTTAGAAGCAGAGAACCGCTCGACGTGAGGTGGGTTTGGTTACATCGGTTTTTCTCATAAAAAAGGTACCTTAGAAAATACTTCAAGCATCGAATATAAGGCTGCATGCGCACGTGACCAGCTCAATATTGTTTCGAAGATAGATTGCCTTCAGATTTCCCCAGAGCACTGCTACGGGGGAAATATAAATGAGTGTGAACCAGCTTTATTATTTCGAGTGTGATCGCTGATCTTTGGTGGTCTGGTGGGAACGACCCTGCCTTCTGATCCTGCGATCGTGCGTTCAAACCCAGGCGTGATATCGGTTATTCTGATAAATGATATTGTAAAACTTCATTAATTTATACCAATTATAAGAATCTTCCTGACCTGTCTGATTGATATAGACAATACCTAACCAATAATTTAATGTTGAGTTTTCGATCCGAAAAGAAGAAGATAGCCTAGCCCACTGGACGTAGAGAATGTTGCTAGCTGAATTTTTTTTTATTTTTCGAATAGACTAACATGCTGGTGATTTCCGACGGCGTTACCGGGCTCGACCGTAACTCGAAACTTACATTTTTCTTATATAGGCTTGTCGCGGTCGTGATATGCCTACGTAATAAGGTACATAAGGTAAGGTAAGAACCATGTATTATATGCATGCATTATAACGGCATTCTTCCATATGCTTAATATATATTATAAATTACATATTATGTAGGTAGGTCTATAATGTACCTAGTTGAAGTACGATGAATGAGGTACAAATCATAATATTTTCCTGTTCATTTCATAGTTAGATTTATACCTAGGTAGTTAAACTGAATGTTTGTTTGCGTTTTCTTGTCTCCTAGTTTGTATCTAATCGTGAGGACCGCTAATTGGCTTTCCTGTTAACTAGATTACTTAGCATAATTCTTTAGTGAGCTGTTGGTATTCCTAAAATAAATAAATAAATAAAATAAAATAAATAAATAACCGATGAAGAAGTTGTTATTGGTACTTAGTACACTTCAACTGGACTACTGTTGTTTTTTTATTAAATAAACGCTCCAGCTCCGTTTACTCTTTCCATGTGTTCCAGAAAGAACAATTTTGCCATAAAGTAAAAGGAAAAAAAACAGATAGTGCACAAGTAAAAATGTAGATACAAAAAGTTGGCAGCTTTTAATGGATATTCAAACGAAACATTTTTTATCGATTCTCAAAACTACCCTCGTTAATAAAACAAGCCATTTCTACCCATATTGCGTTCGATATAAGGTCCAATATGGTTTTTATTTTTTACTGTTTACTGTAAATGTCCAGTGCTTGCTAATTCTGCAAAAAGCAATAACAACTTAGCGGCACGAAGCTGCTAAAGTATACTGTCCACTGAAGCGGAATACGTCACATTTTATAAATACCATTAAAAAAAATGCGAAAGTCTGTCTGTCTGTTACGTTTGCACGGCTAAATCAATCGTGATGAAATTTGATCCTGTGATAGCTTACATTCCAGAGACAGTAACAGGTTGAGATGTATAAACATGCCTTTATTCTAGACCAAAAAATATTTCTTTAAAAGAAAATAGGTACTGAAAATGTTTCGAACTATTGGGATTCGAACCCACTTTTTAGGAATGAATAAAGCAAATACGCTATGTTAGACATCCTTATCACTGTTAAAAGATCTCTTTCAGAAATAACAAAGTAGAAGTAACACATTTCTTGTCATTTTTAGTAGACAAAAGCCTTTATTGTCACGAAGCGTTTTTCAGAGCAACATAAATCAAAAACACGTTTCACACGCGCTTTGTTAACGCTAATGGTGTTTTAATTACTAACAGTTTTTGGAATTTATATTTTAAAAAGTAGCTCAATTGACTTTTGAAGTTCTATTGTTGAAGTAAAACTTCTAATGCGACTTCCAACAAGGTTACGTTAAACGTTTAACGCTACCATGGAGGGGGTATGAAAGCACTGTTTTTTCTCTCTTTCTCTCATAGCCAGTTACATTTAGTTTTACTTCAGTCGTGTGGTCTAAAGCACACTTGGGTTTTTACTTTATACTTTATAGTTTTAGTTATGTATTTGTTTACAATTTACGATAGTTGAAATCATCATCATTATCATCAGACTGAATCCACTACTGGAAATAGTTCGCTCCTATACGATTCCAGAAAAAAATATTTTGTAGCCTTTTTCATCCACCGTCTTCCCCAATTTTAACAACGTCGTCAGTTCATTTGGTGGTAGGGCGTCTACGCCTCGTCTTCCGGTTCGTGGTTCGCGGTGTTCGGTTCTACGAAGCCTGCCCAGTGCCACTTTGACTTCCGATTCTGAAAGCCTTTGTTAGACTTAGATCTTAGTTCTACGGATTACTTTATTAAAGACTAGCTGCCACTCGCAGCTTCGCCCGCGTGGCAGTTTTTTTCCCGTTCCTTTTATTTTTTCGGGATAAAAAGTTCCTATCCTATATGTTAATCCAAGTTATAATCTATGTTAATTCAAAATTTCATCGAAATCGGTCTACTGGTTAGAGCGTGAAGGAGTAACAAACATCCATCCATTCTTACAAACTTTCGCGTTTATAATAATTAGTAGGATAAAATACGATTAGTACGATAGTTGCAAACTATAGATGCGAATTATATAGTCCTGCCGAGTCTAACAGTCACTAAGTTATAACTTAGAAAAGCACGGTAGACATGACGTAGCCTTTAGGCGGCCTAAACAATCTCCCGAGTTGGACGGGCTCATACACATCAGAAAACAGACAAACAGACTTCAAAATGTTAATTTGTGTGTTCTGGCGCGTGAAATTCATAAAGGACTGTTTGTCTGTCTGTGTTGTATGTATGTAATTAGTATGTTATTGTTTACAACAAACTGTCTGTGACCGAAGTTAATCAAAGTTAAACAAAGTTTGTTTTGAGATTTAAACAAAGAGAAATCATGTAATGTAAGACATTTCAGTTACATTTCATTTTCAGTAAGTAAAAGTTTGTTAAAAGCTCGGTAAACGAACAAAAATAGAAAAATAAAATATTAATAAAAATGGTCACTACTCAGCACCTTTAGTAGTAGGTACCTACCTAGTAGTAGCATTAAGTAGTACTTAGTAAGTTCTTGCTTGGTGAAGGGCTCGTCTTTAATCCCCCAGCACGGTAAATATCCCTTAAGATCTTTTAGTACCAAGTACCTGTTTGAGGTTCTTCCAGGATGTCTAAGGGGGGTAGTCAGAGGTACGTCCATATATTACATTTAGTTGCAAGCCACTGCTAACATACTAACTAGTTTCCTCACGATGTTTTTCCTCACCGTTTAAGAGTTATGCATTGCGCACATAAATTTTTCAATGCAAAAATCTATTGGTACACGACCGAATTCGATCTCATGACCACAGGATCAGAAGGTGAAGTCACTCCCACTATACCAACAGTGCTCGTAAAAAAATTGAGGCCATAAAATTAACCATCATCATCAATCAATCAACATAAATCATCGTTAAACAACAAACACACTATCAACCTCAATTAAGCAACGGAAACTACATAGTATTACTAGCCCTTTATACTTATTTCAAAAATATTGTCAAATTAATATTTAAATAATTAAATTCTATCAAGTTTAAAACCCTTTGAAGTGCACGGTGCGACTATTAGAACATGGGTCTCGCTAGACCACACATATAAATTTAACTAGATACCGCACCTTACCCTTCAATCCAAACTTATCCAAATATTTGATAGATTGTTCTATCAAATATTTGGATCAAATTTCCCATAAAACAAGTTTTGCTTAGTTTAGTACCCACTAGATGACGATGTTTGAAATTTCATCCAGTACCTACTTATCTGTACTAATATTATAAAGAGGAAAGAATTGATAGATTGTTTGTTTGCATTGAATAGGCTCCGAAACTACTGGACCGATTTGAAAAATTATTTCACCGTTGCGAAGCTATATATGTAGTAGAAGCTAGTATGTGCTTATAATTTTGAAGTACTTGCGGTAATTTTTGTGACCTAGTTTATTCAGTTCAATGTAATTATTTCACGCACGGCGCCCTTATCGCTGAAAGCGGTCTCTTCCAGGTATCCTTTATACGCAAAAAAAAAACAGTGGAACTGATGATAGTGTAGTTGCTAATGTAAATAATTTATTGTAGGTAAGTATATAAAATGTAGCAAGCTTATATCTAACCATGACATTAATCAGTACTCAATACCTACTTAGAATTATTATAGACTAACCGACGGGGCGAACTTTAAACTGCATATGAAAGTTGTCTTCTTTATATTCTCTAACCTGTTAAACATTCGTTCTTGAACTTCTACAAATATTTCAAAACCAAAATTAGGCAAATCGGTTCTGTAGTTATCGATTTTTGGTGAGACTAACAAGCGTAAATTAATTTTTATACACAAATAAATAAACTCATGCATACTAAAAAGATAGCCTTACTGGAATGTCATGCAAAATCACGAATCCTACTATTCTAAAAATATACTACCTACCTACTTTATAACCTCGGCCTGGCTCCATGTTGCTATACCCTATTCAGGGTCCATATGATACCTACTTACACATAAGAACAATGTTAGTATCCAACCAAAACCATGTGAAGCAATAAATGTATTGAGTATTGAGTTCAGTTTCGTTGTATTTTGATGTGTTTTGCGTGCCTTATTTTAGTGCAATGTATTGAAATGCGCTGCTAAATGCATTTTTTCGTAGTCATCATCAGTATCGTGCTAAAAATATATCACATTTAGATACGCTATCTAGTCAAATATATTTCTATGGTCTCGACCGCCCGCGTCGTATCGATATCCTACCAACTGTCTTCTAATCTGGATTATCCCTACAAACTATTACCCAAACTGTATGTGTTCATAGTAACTCGTTGTTAAGCTGTGACGGTGATTATACTAAGTGGTAGGTAATCTGTGATATCCTTTATGTTCTTTTGATGCTTTGTGTTTAATGAACAAGACATGGAGAGCTGTTTGTTGACATAATTTAGGGCTGGTATCTACTAAAGCTGTGATGATCCTGGAATAGAATATGACCTTTCCATCCTACCCAGCCCATGGCTGCGTTCAGGGGGCCTACTCTCGCTCTATAGAGATTAAGTCGAATTCAACCTAGGTCGAAAAAAGACAGAGAATTTCGAATAAAATAAGAAAAAAAATCTGCCAAAACCGCTTAAATAATGTGTACAACTGACCAACTTGTTCGACCAACTTGGCGGGCGAGTGTCCGCCTGCGACGCAGGAGGTTGCGGGTTCGATTCCCGCCTCGGGATAAATGTTTGTACGATCTGCAAATATTTATTCCGGGTGTTCTGGGTATTTTCTATGTATAATAAAAAAAATATCTATGTATGTAATGTATTGTATTAAGTATATCAGTCATCTAGTACCCATAACACAAGCTCTGCTTAGCTTGGGGCTAGATGATGCTGTGTGGATTGTCCAGCATTATTATTATTATTATTGTAAGCTTGGACGTACTAGTATCTAGAGCGTGTCGGTTTCAGTGTCTATATCCCCACACAGCTCTTAACACGACAGCACTTAGGTCGCTCTACAATTGACGGGGGCCTTTGTGACTGTACTATTCGCAAACTCGCAGTCCGGTAAGTCAACCTGTTTTGCTGGCTATACTTGACGTAGAGTAGTATGATATGGTATAAGTACCATGAAAGGACAAGTACTTAGTATTTTCAATTACTTTTTATACGGCTTTTTGACGTATTAAGCAGACGACCCTTTTATGCTAAGTGGTAACAATTACCTGTAGCAAAGCATTTCCTTGCAGGTCACACACTTTAAAGCACACAGGTGGTCTCATGTACAGTCAGCTGCACTAGAATGTATGCAGTTCGTAACTTTCAAAGCGGTATCAAAACTCTAGAACAGTAAAAACTCAAAAATCGTGAAATTAGCTCATAAGTTAACTTATTTTTTGAGTTTTTGCCCTGTAAATATGAATTGTAACGCTGTAA
The DNA here is from genome assembly GCA_947095575.1 of Electrophaes corylata. Lineage (NCBI taxonomy): Eukaryota > Metazoa > Arthropoda > Insecta > Lepidoptera > Geometridae > Electrophaes > Electrophaes corylata. The sequence goes on from OX352714.1 coordinate 6,114,725, forward strand.
AATCATTCTGTAAGCTCCGAATTGTATACATTCTAATGCAGCTGACTGTACTTGTAGTTTCACCTGCACATACCAAACCCGAAAACAGCTAGTTGCTTATACGGCAAAAATGGGCATGGTGGTAGTACTTCTCTTGGCAAAACCTTCACAAGAGTTCTACTACTACTAAAAGTTTTTTTTTCATCGGAGACAAGTACATTCACATTATTTCTCTTTTCAATGAAGCTAATAGCTTTCTATAAAGTGATATTCCATTTCAAATTGCGGTGAAAAGTTTTCTTATGATATTTTCCCTCATAATTTAAAAGCAATATGGCGAACGCAAACGTATTGAAGAACCATTGATGCACAACTGGAATTCGATTCAATTTTCTACAAAAGAAATTAGAAAAATTGTCGAAATTTTTACGCAACATCACCTAGCCCCAAACTAAGCAAAGCTTGTACTATGAGAAACGATGACTGATAGAATACTTTTATACGTCTTTTTTGTAAATACACACTAAGAATACAGTATAACACCCAGACAGAGAATAGACACACAAATGTTTGTCCTGGGTGAGGGTCGAACCTACAACCTCCAGCACAGAAGGCAGATCTACTAATAACTGAGCTGTGAGGTGAATACTTATAAAACATAGCTTTATATTAGCATAGAATATTATATTCGACATTTTAATCATAAAGAAAATATTGTGCTATTTTAATATTACAGATCTTTCTTACTAGCTGATCCCGCGAAATTCGTTCCGCAATTTTTTTACTTATTATATTTATTTCTTATTATCCTATTACGGACGAAGATAAATTTCAAAAACACGAAAATTATAAAAGTTGGTCCAGCCGTTCTTGAGTTATAAGTGGTGTAACTAACACGACTTTATTTTATACTAGCTTCGCGGCTTCGCTCCCATTGAATCTTTCGTAAACATTTTTTTCTTTCGAAATAGTATCTTATGTTACTTCTAATACCCCCAAGAATATGTGTACCTACAAAGTTTCATGATGATCGGTCAAGTAGTTTTCGCGTGAAAGCGTAACAAACAAACTGACATTCACATTTATAATATTAGTAGGATATATAAGATTATAGATTTGATAAAATATACTAGTTTGAAACACAGGTTTTTCTCAGTTTACTGTCTACATAACCGATGGATGCTATAACTGCGGGTTTCCTTGTGAAGTATGGTCTGACTCTAAAAACCTATCAAAAGGATGATCGATCCCGCATTTGAGAGCACTTGCGCGGGCATCGAACCCGCTACACACTGGCACGGTGCCAGCTTCGGGATTGCTAGTTCGTGGGGTGTCGCTCTAAGGCTTTTTAAGAGGAAGTTGTAAATCCGTGTCTGCAAAAAAATACTGTTTTGAAAGAATTCTGTGAGGACTTCGAACGTTCTTATGAAGTTATGACTAACTGTTTTAGTAGTAGTAGAGCTCTTAGTGAAGGGCTCGTTCAGGGAAGTACTACCACCATGGCTAATCCTGCCGACAGGTAGCTTGCTGTGTTCCGGTTTGAAGGCTCAACACCTGTTTACCTCAAATTGAATGACGCAGAGCAGTGCATCGTAGGTTTTAAATAAATAAAATATTTGTGGACATTTTTACACAAATGCGGCGGCGATGGGCTTGTTTCCTGTCACGTATGGAATATTAACTACTGCTATGTGGGTATGTTATGTACCAAAAGTAACATTTAGACGCCTACTCCTATTAGACATCCTCAAAGAGTTCTCAGAGTATATAAGTATTCTATCAGTCATCTGGTCCCCACAGTACAAGCTATGCTTAGTTTGGGGTTAGATGGTGTTGTGTAAAAATGTCCACAAATATTGATTTATTATAATTCTTGAGTAGATACTTGTAATAGATCTGAGGAAGATATCAAACGTGCCTGGGGATTAAAGTCGTAAAGATTTATTATTTATTTTAAATTTTAACTTTGAAGTAAAATATGTTTTCTACCAAAAGTGCACAGCGCAGCAATTTGATTTATTCCAACAATTCAGAATTCAACCCCTGCTGTGCTGCTGACGTGTTATGAACAACTTGTCAGATTTCAACTTTTGACAGGTTAACAGATGTGCTGAAAGATTTAAGCTCTGCCCATGCCATTCCTACACGATTAAACTGATATGCCAGAAACGGGACATACTATAATATTGGTAAAATGATTCTACTAATTAAAAGAATCTTTCTCCTGACTGATAGTCTGCCATAGACAACGGACGCCTAAACCATTGGTTGTAGAGACTTGAAATTTTCAGGGTGTATTCGTTTTGGAGCGTAGAGGTCTACTATCAAAGAATTTTTTGAAATTCAACCCCTAAACGGGACCAGCGAATAGTAGGAAGCTTAGATTAAAAAGGAAAGGCCATTACCAACACACCGGGAGATCGTTAGTAGTATCTTCTGAATTTCTAAACACCGATTCTGTGGTCACCAATTCGCCTGCCTAGCTTGAGGACCATGGCAATTTCCCCCCCTCCGCCCTTCCAAATATGGAGGAAACCATCAGCAGACTTATCGAGGCTTATAACGTGGCGTGTTATTGTGTAAAGTTACATGCTTTTTCGTAAAAGTATATCGTAATATTTCTCTTTCACAGCAATCAAAATCCAGTGAAAAATATCATAGCGAACTAAAATCGCGAAATTTCGAAAGAACGCTATCAGAAAAGGCTTTAAAAATAAAAGGTACTCGCTGCTCCGATTTTTCCCCGCCGTCGTAGCAGCTCAGCTGTGTTTGACATGTCGGTCGTAGTGACCCACATTTGTCACTGAAGGGTTACTGTCGATTTTTAAAACATTTTGATAGTTTTGTTGTGGTTTTTTTAGATACAAAATTAATTAAGTACGATAGAAATTCATCTGAAATATCTTGGTACTTCAAAGATAATATTACAATTTTAAAAGGGACTAGTATCACCATCATCATCAACAGTCTGAAGAAGTCCATTGCTAGACATTGGCCTTCTATCCACCGGCCTCCCACGATCGTAACAGTATCGTCAGTCCATCGGGTAGGAGGACGTCCTACCTACTTCGTCTTCCGTTTCGTGGTCACTATTCGAGAACCTTTATTCCCCAGCGGTTGTCGGTTTTAATAAGACGACCGTCTGTATAACCAAGCAGCGTTGCTTTAGTCACGTGGTATGCAATAAAGTAGATATTTTCAATCTAACAGCAAACGAAAACGATAGATAGTTGTCTTGGTATGGCTAGTCACAGCCATACCTATGATTAGCATAGAAACCTTAAGATAAGATTGAATAAATATTTCGGTCACATGGTGTAATGTGAGATAGCATGTGACAGATTATAGTTGAGAATGTCAATGTCAAAAGTATATTATCATGGCAACCCAAGAGCATGTTTTAGAATGAGACAGATTATAGTTGAGAATGTCAATGTCAAAAGTATATTATCATGGCAACCCAAGAGCATGTTTTAGAATGAAAGAACTATAAACATCGAAATAAGTAAATAATACATACTTGTGGTAACAGTGTAAATTATACAACGGTTTAGTTTATAATGGCTCATGCAAATAACATTAAGGTTCATTATGCGATATAAGATATGTGAGTATAAAAATGACTACCTTACCTTGTTTGTTATTGTAGTGTTTGAAGTATTATTTAATTTTATGTCTGACTTTATTCTGAGAATATTATAAATTGATACGAAAATAGTATAATTCATCACGTAACTTTTAAAAAGGGCTTGGATAGTCATCGAATAATAATCTGTCACATGCATTAGAAAACGCTTATGTAGACATATTAGCCTCGCCCATTGACAATTTTGAGTCGGTGACAAGTGTCACCTTAACACAAAAATGGTGATCAGTAAAACAAAAACAGGGGGTGTTCGCACAATGAATTTACAACGTTGTAAAATTTACCAAAAAATCTTCAAAACTCTTCAAAGTTTGAAAACTGGCCAAAAAGAAAAGTTTTTATCGCGTACTTTACAAAACTTCCTTGACGCCCAGGGCAGATTGTATTATTACATTATTTATAAGAATCACGCGCATTAGTAATTATCTACCAGCGTACCTTAATCCCTCCTTTATGGATACTTCAGATTACTAACAGATGAACGCGAGAGGTAAAAATAAATACTGAATAAAAAATACTGCAAAAGGCGGTATAGTCTTTAATGACTTCAACTTACTTCAAGAGGGGCGAAAAAATTCACATTCTGTCATAGGAGTGATGATTTTTTGATTTGACTGACTCTGATATATTAATGACTGGATGACAGTGACAAAAAATATCAGTGACTAGAACAATGATAAAATCATCAAATGATTTTTATGTGACAAATGAAATGAATGACATTATTTATAGAAACATCTTTTATCTGTTTCTATTCCACTCAAGTCGCTATTTTGCTGTCCGCATGTCAGTCATCGAGTGGCTTTACCCCATTCGCACGCATTGCATGTATGCAGCATGCTGTCTCCGTCCCACTCACTGGCCGGCCGGTATTCGCAATAATTTTGGCTAAGTGATGATATGTGGTTTAGTCATTGATGATTTTTTCGCTGTCACAACATGATAAAATGATTTTAAAATATTGGTGATAAACATACATACATAAACATGACATGTGTCATAAATATTATAATTTTACGCCAAATTTCTGTACTTGGACTAAACTTCATGCACATTTTGATATTCTCGAGTTCACCTCGCTTAAATACACTTTAGTCAACTTAAAAAATCTGGGGAAAGCTCTTCCGTGGCTGCCGCAAGCCTATTTCATTAGATGATTATGCAAGTCGGTTGACGCAAGCGGGTAGAAAAATACCAGGAACAAATAGGCCAATAAAAGCGATAGAGTTTAATAACTGCCGGTACCAGGGCATCAGAGGCTGCAGGCGGTGGGTTAATAGGCCGACGCGGATCGCCCGAGAGAGACAAATATCGCTATTTTTCTCTTTTGCTATTAAAAAACGGCGTAATGTGTAGGCGATGAGCGATTTTAATAAGAGGATGTTAGCTAAATGTGACCCGAAGGCTGGTAAGTTAGCGCTAACTTACCATTACTGTTCAATATGGCAACGGCAATGCAGGCAGTATCTTGGGTCTCTTCCAATTGGAACTGACCTGGATCAGTTGAGCTATTTCATATTGTTTGTCATATTATGTATATTGTATATAGTTATCTATCATAAAAACGTAAAGAAATAGCCAAGTTATGGTTTGTTGATTTACGCAAACACATAAAAGAAAAGTATCCTACGTTACGTTACGGTTTACAAAATTTTACTACTTTGATTTAAGAAACTATATAACTTAGATTCAAAATATTTTTTGTTGTGGAATTCTTAAACTAAACCATTTCATTAGACCACACACATACATTTATAAAAACAATTTATTTTGCCTATTTCAAATCCCAAATTTAAACAACCACAAGCGGTTGATTTATTAGTTTTCTAGTAAATTTCTTAACAATAATTTAAAGATCCAGCAAGCTATGCGAGCTATAGCGAATTAGTGTAATTTACCCTTTTAACTTACTATTTGAAAACTGTTTAAACCATAAACGCTACCGCTTATGACTTAACGCTAGACACAACTGAAACCATTAAAAAATATAACGTATTTAACTCGCTTCGTTTCGTACGAGTTAAAGGGGAATAAAAATTGTTTATTTTGCTTCAAATATTCAAATATGGAACAGATATTCAAAATACATCGTAACTACTCTACTTATTATTAATGTGCAAGTTTATATTTGCATACATATGCAAGTTTATGAGTGTGTGTGTGTAGTTTGTTTCCCACACATCTACGTAGCGCCTAACCGATTTGAAAGCAATTTATACCATAGAATCTTTGTCCTGAAAAATCCACTGGTGCACGACCGGATTCGAACCCACTACCATAGGATCAGAAGGCGGGGTCAATCCTACTAGAACAGCGGTGCTTTGATATGATGGAAATCAGCAATCTAAGTTAAATATGCCTTACAGAACGCAGATCGCCTGTGCACGCCATAGCGGACACTGAAAACGCATTTGGCCTTGGGAATACAAGGCCTATAAAGGATTACAAGCCTTTATATGGGAGAGACCCTTTAATTTCACTTTATGGTCGAAATATAACCCCATAGCCCCTATACTGTATCATCTCGAGGGTACCTGAGGGTCTAGACAATGTGAATTCGCTTTGAAGCGAATCGCATATTTTACATAGAGTCTCATGTTGGATGTAGAAATCTATACCATTTATAAGAATCTTTGTCCGGACTGACTGACTGACTGAATATTTGTAGACATTTTTACACAACATCATCCAGCCCCAAACTATGCATAGCTTGTACTATAGGAACCAGATGACTTAGACTAAGTAAATTCCGTATTATGCTTAGAACTTTTCTACTAGCGATATCGTTACCAGAATAAAGTTTTGTCTACAGCCTCTTGTACGTACTTAAATACTAAAGTGTTGAGGGTTTATTCCTCACTGCTCCTATACACTTATAAAAATTTATTTTATAAGTGTAACCGATTTGAATGAAAATTTTATTTCTTTATTTTTATAACTAATCTAAGCATGTACCCTCCGTATACTGTGCTTGTACTGCCTGCTATGTGGATAAAAGTGTTTGATATCCTGATTGAAGATGATGTTGGAATTAATATGTAATAAAGAAGAGAAGAGAAGAGAATAACTTCCGAAGAGTTTAAATTATTGCTAGTAATTTAAATTTTCACATGACATCACACAGGGGACAGGTGTTGGATTTCTAGAATTCCTTTCTTAGTGTGCCTATACGCACCAAAAGGAATGAAACTTGAAAATTTCAAGTCTGTACGACCAGTGGCTTAGCTTGTGCGTTGTGTATATGTCAGTCAGTCAGTCAGTTTTTTTTTGTCAGGACAAAGATCCTTATAATTGGTATAGATTTTATTTTTGTGGGTGCCGTTCGGAATATACCCTCTTAAACAACAAAACATAAGTACAAAAGTGTGGCAATTGTAACGACAATTATTACTCTACGTCGCCATAATTTGCTTTCTTTGGAAACCGTGTCTTGGAGTTTATTCACACTCACACCAGCATAGCCGACTTGCCGGATAGTCATTTTTCCTAGTTGACTTGCCTAAAGTGTACTTTCAACCATGGTTTTAGTAAACTTACTTGCTTATGGCGTTCTGAAGGCGTATGTACTCGTATACTCACACTGGATCTGTTTTTACATGGTGACTTATAAAGGTTTATTTTTACTTTTTTTTCTGTTAGTTAACAGGGGTAACAGTTTTTTACTTTTGCGCATTGACGATTTCGGATTGCGTGCTCGAATTTTTTGTATGAAATGAAAAAACTCAGACTTAGCTTACAGGTACGTACTGTATGTAGGATAAGCCAGGAATATTCAATCATTTAAATATTTAAATTCAAAACCTGGCATTGATAATATTAGAATGTGATATTATGTAATGAATGATAATTCTAGGATTCAATAATTTTCCGAGTTTTCGTAATGAAAAGCAAAATTTGTTTTTACGAAAGCTTTAGTCATTCATATTTCTATAAAATCAAACAACTTTTATATTACTTCCGACCGGCGAGCCTGCAAACGTCACTTTCGGCCCGCTGTTTATTAAAAACGCTCCAATAGAATGAAATAAGGTTTTGTCGTTATTTCACTAAAAAACTTAGCAACCAACACTTTAAATATACGTAAAATGCAGCGTTCGTGTTTTTGATGTATAAAAGTGGACGTCGCCGCGTCGTTAAACGTTAAATAAAACCTATTTGCCTACCAAAGTAAAATTTTTAAAACTCTAATATGCCCTGAAGTTTTGTGTTGTGAAGTATTAAAATATATCTAATATATCAATATTGTTAATTTGTCTTAAAACGGATAATAGTACACCTACCTATTACATCAGTTCATCTGAAACATTGAAAATCTACTTTAGCAGGTATAGTTATTATTGTGAAATTAGTAGCAAAAATTAAGACTATACGCTAAATAACAGACCTCACAACTCGGTAGGTGGATTCTGAGTTTTTTTTCGTTATGCGGATACCGGATTTCGATTTGCAAGTTTGAATTTTTTGCATAGAGATACGATAAGTGCCTCTAGCGGCTTGTGGGGGCAGGAAGACGAAAAAAACTCAGAATACACTTACTGGTCTGCCTACTGCGCTGTAGTTTGTGAATTCGATTCCCACGAGAAACAAACATTTGTGTAATGAACATATGTGAATATATTTGTACTATGTCAGGGTGTCATATCGTATTCTAAATATTTATTTACAAAGTTATATAAGTACCTACTTTATCAGTTATCCCATAAAAGCTTTGCTTAGTTGGGGCTAGATGGCGTTTTTTAAGATGCCCGTCAATACTTATGTATCTATTTAACTCAGCTGGCAGTGATAGAATACGCATACGAGTTACTCGCCCGTTAACTATAACCATACCAACGCGCCTTCATGGTCTGCTGTTCACGAAAATTACTCTGTTATGCTCTACTCACCCTTAACTACTGTGCAGTGCCTTAACTGCGGCGCTGTGCCTTAACTATGAATCACTAGCACGACTAGTGAGTGGGCGAGATTTTGATTATAAAATTAAAATTTGATTGTTATTGAAATAAGGTTCTGAGAGGTAGTGGATTTAAATAATTTCAATTCAAAATATTAGAATATGATTAAATACTGACTAAATTATAAATGATTTTGGTAATTTAGTCAGTAGTTCATGGGATATTTTGTTCAAAATCAAATTATGTAAAATTCGATTAAATCTGAAATTACCTATTTCGTCCAATATAGTCTTATCGATTTTAATTTAATGACTCTATCTATTTATCTGTATATACTCAGTAATAACATAATGATCGAGACCAATGAGGTGATACAAGTATAGATAGAAGTAGTAGTAGTTCTACTTTCATGATACAAACCATACTAACTTAGCCTTCATCAAAACGAAACAAATAACAAAGCGAAACACTCGACGAGCAAGTTTTCTGGTTCTACCCAAAACTCGAACTAACGTAGGCCAAAAAAATGTTTATCTATGACGGTGCACAGCTTTACAATAAACTACCCGCAGAAATAAAACATAAAAATTAATTTAATTTCTTCAAATTTAAACATACCCAACATATTCTTCAAGACCAAACACTCTTAGCTAAATAAATACTTACCTACAAACTAACAATAGTTTTCAACTTGAACGACTTTTATTAACACATAATCACTTGTAATTGCTATTGTTCTCATGTAAGTGACTTGTATGTCTTTTTGAGAATAAATATATCTGAAACCTGAAACCGCTAAGGTGTGGAATTCATTTCCAGCGTCTGTTTTTCCTAAACACTATAATCTTAATATCTTTATAGCAAGAGTAAATTGGTGTCTTCTACCGACCGTCCTGATTACTCATCGATTTCAGCGTCACAGACGACCGATGTGGCGCGGTAGGCGAATGTCCGCCTGCGACGCAGGGGGTTGCGGGTTCGATTCCCGCCTTGGGATAAATGTTTGTACGATCGGCAAATTTTTATTCCGTATGTTCTGGGTATTTTCTATGCATAACAAAAAATATGTATGTATGTAATATAATTGTATTCAGTATATCAGTCATCTAGTACCTACCCATAACACAAGCTCTACTTAGCTTGGGACTGGGGCTAGATAATGCTGTGTGGATTGTCCAGCATTATTATTATTACTTACCACCAGGTGACATTGAAGCCAAAGGATAGACTATAAATGATAAAAAAATTACTGATCAACATTAGGTCATGAAAACTATAACGACATTTTGAGCTTGTAGGCAGAGGTAACCGATTAACATCAGGTGGTATACTTGTACCATCACTTTACCTCCTACGGTATGAGTTTTTTGTGTAATAATGGATGCATATGTGACTGCCCTACAGTTCTTCAAGTTTTTGAGCAGTACCAAAAAAATCTACTGATGATGTTGACTGAAAATTTGTCTTCAGACTTTCAATTTAAAAATCACCTGAGAATTTTCTTCAGGAATTTGACTATCTCCCCGACCATCCGGTCTACTGAGGCATTCGGGATGGGATTATTAACGGAAAAATTGAATTACGGGAACACTCGGCGCGGATCCGAACCAATTCAATTTTCACCTTCACTCGTTTTACAGTTGAAAGTTTACCGACCTTATTTAATAACATTTTTATTTATTTTGCTATATTTTTTTTCACAACTGATGTTTTATTTTGTATTCTTCTGATGGCTGAAATAAAAAGAGATAGCATCACACGACTTTAATCCCCAAGCAAACTAGGCATTCTCCTTAGATTTCTTAGTAAAGTACCTATTTGAATTTCTTTAAAGATATCTAAGGGAGTTAGTCAGAGGTACGTTCAGATACTACATTTCGTACATACCTACTTTGTGCTGTCGCTGTCTAGAATGCTAACTAGTTTCCTCACGATATTTTCCTTCACCGGCATTGCGTATATAGCTTTTTCGAATAGAATCCATTGGTGCATGAGCGGATTCGAACCCACGACCGGGGCGGTCAGAAGGCGGGGTCACTCCCACTAGACCGTCTGTGCTCCATCTTTGAAGACCTTGATATCCCCAATAATCTTGATTTTTTGAGATTTTTTGTCAAATGGGTGTAGTCAGAGGTATGTCCGAATATTACTTTTGATACATACCCACATTTTGGCATATACGAAATGAAACGAGATAATTTATTTGGGTGAAGTATGGTGTGCCTTCAAAATTGGCCAACTCTTCCAAACACACTAAACTACAAGCGAAGCCGTGTGTGGTCGTTGTATGTTGTATTCAGTAACTTAATTCCATCTTATTACACAGGCCATTAAATAAAACATTATGACAAAAATGAAACCCATTGGGAAATTACTCTGAAAGAGTTAAGTCTCTTCGCTGAAATTTTGATAGGGGCTAAGATTTAACCATAGACGTTGAAACGACTTGTAAGCGTACAGTTAGTGACTAACCTAATCTAGGTTAGTCACTAACTGTACGCTTACAATGTGTCAATAGTGTAGATTGTTGTTTATTTTTTTAATTTAACAGTACTAAAAATGTAAAGGTTCTCGAATGGTGACCACAAACCGGAAGGCCCCAAACTAAGCAAAGCTTGTACCATGAAAACCAGATAGCTGATAGAATACTTATATACTTTCTTGTTTTGTACATATCTTAGAATACATAAAACATCCAGACACAGAACAAACATCTATAATGTCCATTACTCAAATGTTTGTTCTCGGTGGGGATCGAACCTACTACTACGAACTGAGCTGTGACGGCTGTCAACAATTGAATCGAAATCCATTCATTTAATAATGAAGAAGGATTACGCTTACAAGAAAACTATTGTAATTAATATTAATTAATATTTGATTACAGACTACAAAGCTCTCTTTTTACTTTTATTAATGAAAATGAATGATAGGTACTGTATATTTCTGCTATTTTCTATCTCAAAAATACTTTATTTGTTAAACAAACTTACCTAATGAAGTTCGACTGGAATCATGACCATTATCATCATCCACAGCCTAATTTTACCCACTACTAGGTATAGACTTCTTATGTATGAACCAGTTTTGGCGGTCCTGTGCCTCATCCAGGTTTTGTCCAAGATTTTAGTAACATCGTCTATCCTCCTCACCGCTACGTCGAAAAAACATACACAAAAACATACAATTCGCTTTAAATGCACCACCGCAAAGGAACACCCTATGACGCCAGCCCTGGAGTCGAAAGCTTGGGCAAAGTTTTACAGCAAAGCCCATCCTTACGCTCTCGCAAAGGGGTATAGAATACATTCGTCATCTCTACCGGTACCATACTGATACTAGAGCATGTTCTCGTACAATACGATAGAAATAGAGTACTTTATGCAAAGGCATGATTACCCTGAAAAGGGGATTCTTCAACCAAACCATTGAGGCTAGACCAAAGAGGTTGGTTCTTGAGACACTTGTTTCAAACGTATCGCTCAAAGAGCGTCATTTGAATACCATCAATATACACCTCCTTTCAACCGATTGCACATCAGTAGTTTGTGAATTGGAGCGATGAAGGTTCCTTAGAGACCGTTTATTGGTCTCAAATGTGAATCCTTCCCTATTTGTGTACACTGTAATTATTTTCAGTCTGAATGATTCCACTGCTTGCTGGATATAGGTATTCGCCGTACCTACATTGCACCTGGTAGCTTCTGTGCTTTGAGGAGTTAGGCTGGTGACAAGTTAAGCCAACCGCATAATGGACCGTCAAAATCATTCGGATACAGAAGCCCAATAATGATTGAAAAAAGACGAAAGAGAAAAAAAAACACTGGCTATGTTCAAAAGTTAAATTTAGAACATCATGGCCGCACGAAATTTTAATGGAATAAAAAGCAAACTCAATTTGAATTTAGAACGATACATAATGGCCAAGGGTAATACAATACAAAATAGTTTTTTTTTATGGATATTGTTGGTAGAATGTTATTTTTATTCTGTGGCTACAAAAAATATTTTCGTTCTAAACGTGTGGCTCAGTCTCGACCCTTTGTTTTATTTTAAAACCGCTAGCAGTATATCGTACTCACCCTTCGAAAGTATTTAAATCACCCTTTAAACGAACAGTAGGCTTTTACCCTCTTGTATGGTCGTTTTTAGTACGCAAGTGCATTTTTGTTACTTAGCTATACATTTTCCTCAATACGCATACAATATGCAAAGGAAACGACGAAGGTAGAATATACGAATGTTATTTTTTTCTATATTTAATGCCCCACATGTGTTTATCCTCAAAATTTCTTCTATCAAAAGAAGGCCACTTTATTTACGCACTAAACCCATTCTGCTAACACACGAAACATCAAGGCCCAAGAGGTGAGTAATAGTAGACCATTAATTAAAGAATATCCACAACAGGCTAAGCACCAGAACGGGCCTGGTCGTAAATTGAAGAAAACGCAAGGAACACATTTAGTGGCCGAATGGGGGTCGTTGGTATAAGTACTGTGGTAGCGCCATAGGATTTAAAAGGCATTCTTAGGGTTCCGTCCCCAAAAGGTAAAACGGGACCCTATTACTAAAACTCCGCTGCCTGTCGGTCTGTCTCTGTCCGTCTGTCACCAAGCTGTATTTCATGAACCGTAATAGTTAGGGAATTGAAATTTTCTCAGATGATGTATTTTTGTTGCCGCTATAACAACAAATACTAAAAAAACAAATATTTAAGAGAGCTCTCATACCACAAACGTGATTTTGCTGCCGTTTTTATTATAGATAATGATACGGAACCCTTCGTGCGCGAGTCCGACTCGCACTTGGCTGGTTTTTATTATAGAACTAGCGAAAAATTCGCGACTTTGTCCGCGCGAAGTTCGTTTGATCATAAGCGTATATTATTTGTGGCGTAAGCGTTTGTAGTCATTTGAGTTACATTACCTACGTGGCATCGATAACTCAATTGCGTAGTATTGCCTGATTGCCGCGCAGTGTAAGTGTTGGTACAATACGCTTCCTTGTACCATGAGAACGATGACTGATACAATACTGATCAATAGTTTTTTTGAAGTAATACTTCTTATGCGACTTCCAACAAGGTTGCGTTAAACTTTTAACACTACCATGGAGGGGGTATGAAAGCACTGTTTCTTCTCTCTTTCGCTCATAGCCAGTTACGTTTCGACTAAAAAATTTTTACTTCAGTCGTGTGGTCAAGCACACTCGTTTTTTTTATGTTACGGTTTTTTAGTAAGGTATGTTCCCCTAAGTTTCCCTAGTTTGAGTCCTGAGCTCGTTTATCCCCTCAATATGGGCATTAAGCTCCCTTCCTAATTGGAAGCGGCATTAAACAGCTACGGTCATGCCACAGGTAGGTAGGCTGATAGCATGTCTACTCCATCTTATCCGCATCTCCAGATCATCCGTGATCTCACTAAGGTTCCAATGGAAGACGAGCGTTGTGTTATTATAGTATTGCAATAACACAGCAAATGCTGAATTGGACGATATTTGTAATGTTGATGGACAGTGCCGGGAGATTTAGTTTTTGTATTTTTTCGTTTTTTATATCTGGATTTTGTCTATAGTGTTTATTTCATATTGTGTTGTGTCCAAGCCCTAAGTTTCTTGCCTGTTCTTCCAAGTCGCGAGGAACTGGCACCTAGATTCACTTAGTTATAAGACTATTCTAAGTGATCACTTAGGTCCCATATATGTAGTACCTTTTGACTTTGACTTATATAGATTAGAATACCTTTATCCATCCATATGGGTTTCATTCTGCAACCTGAGGCCCAATTTCCGCTTTTTTGGAGCTGAGACTAGATTGAAGCTAGATTTAATTGGGCCTGTCTGAAATGTCAGTTTCAGTTCCATTTGGAGATTGACACGATCGAAAATTGAATTTGACGATCATTGGGCCCCTCAACCAGTGGCGTAGCTACGTGGACAAGGACCCTGGTGCATAGAGAAAGAATCGGGCCCTCATCCCCTCTTTCCACGTAACTTGAATTTATATTTGGTCTGTCCAAAAAGTTAAAAGTTTATTGAAATTTACCAATTTTTTTGTCTCTTTTTCTTTTTTGTTCTCTCTTTACAAACCTTAGGTTAGAGGGCCCCTTGAGCTCTAGGGTCCTGGTGCACTGCACCTCCTGACCCTATGATAGCTACACCACTGCTCTGAACTGAACGAGCTGTTTCATCTCAGCTGTTGCCATGTAAAATGATTTATTGTGGGTCCCAATAGCCGTATCAAATTACTGGCTTAGAAGTTATCAAATATTTATGAAATTAAGCTAGCTACGCTTAAGGTTAATAGGTACCGTTGTGTGAGGTAGTGGCGAAATCTGGTGACGAAGGTTATAGACGCCGGAAGATTTCTGAACTACATCCAGGACCGACAGTTTAAAGTGCTTGTTGAAGACGGTAGGGCTTAGGATGAAAACACCATTATAAAAAACCGGCCAAGTGCGAGTCGGACTCGCGCACGAAGGGTTCCGTAACGCTATCTAAAATAAAAACGGCTATCAATTTTTTGTCATTTTTATTGGATATTTATTATACCAAGCTTATAAGTACCAAGATGTTACTATAATACAAGTTGTCTATAACTAGGTTCGACGACCGATGTGGCGCAGCGGGCGAATGTCCGTCTTCGACGTAGGAGGTTGCGGGTTCGATTCCCACCTTGGGATAAATGTTTGTACGATCTGTAAATATTTATTCCGGATGTTTTGGGTACTTTCTATGTATATTAAAAAATATCTATATATGTAACGTATTGTATTAATCGTTACAATAATAAATAAAAATAAATAAAAAAGCCCATTTATTCCATAGCTTGTAACATTTCATGCATACATTTATAATTATTACTTACATCATTTCATTGACTAATTTTATTATAATATCTGTTTAAAGCATAATTCATAATTATTATATACACTTTGCGTTTAATCGGTATTAATATTTAACTGTTGGTACTTATTCGATATTTAGTATAATTTATTTTGAACACAATTTTAATTTTTTACATAAGTAGGAGTTTTAAATAGTTTTTTTTTTTTAATTATGTTTATTTAATAACTAAACCTATTTACTATATTAAATCTATACCTAATCTAGTTGTTCATATGTATTATGTGTATTTATTTATATTTATGCACGTTTTTTTTTTTTTTTTTTTTTTTTTCCCTTCTGTTAGGACCCCTCTCGGGTAAAGGCCTCGTTACAATACGTTATTATTATTATATGAATGATAATCACACTGGACGGTGCCTAACTTGATTGCCGTTAGTATCAAATAACCAAGCACGTTTTTTTATAATTTTATTTGTTATAAAAAAACCCTAAAACCAAGTAGCAACTACTTAACTATCTATGTTTCACAAAAATTAAGAAATCCTAATGGCCTCTTTATCAACACTCTTAATTTCGTATGTTTTCCTGTGATACCTCACCAGGGCATCTTAATTCTTATGTAAATGTAGTGAAGGTATATTTTCGGATAGCACTGCTTTGAGAAATGGCCCCTATTACACTTCAGGACAAAAGATTGATATCGTCATTAAAATCTATTATAGGGGGTGTTTAAAATATGGAGGCTTTATAGGAGATCATTCGTCAAACGTGTGATATGTGTGGGAAGTAGGGGGGCTTCCTTGGCTTAGTGGATGAATGACTAGATGTATTTTAGAGATATAATTATCTTATTCTACACAGCATCATCTAGCCCCAAGCTAAGCAGAGCTTGTGTTATGGGTACTAGATGACTGATATACTTAATACAATACATTACATACATAGATATATTTTATTATGCATAGAAAATACCCAAAACACCCGGAATAAACATTTATCCCAAGGCGGGAAACGAACCCGCAACCTCCTGCTAGTTAAATAAATAATAAAATTAATATTAACGGGCATTTTTACACGAATATTTTACCACTCAACATCAGGTAGTTCCATCAGTACCTAAGTTGAATAAAAAAATATTTCTTTTACAGGTAAGTCCGGAGTTTTAATTGATGGTCCAATTATCTGCTTAGACACGGCAGGTAAGTTGATTATATATAAATAAACCATCCTCTGCAGTGTAGTGGTGGGTCATCTGCGCAATGGATGCAGGTTCAATTATTTTGGAGCGAAACAATGCCGATTACTCCGAGAGTATGGTGATTTACTATATCTACTAATTACAATAAAATCGAATAGTATATATTTAAAAATATTCATTCATGCATAGTCACTACTATGCTATAAGTAGGTAGGTAGTACAAGTCCAAGTTGTTTTATTTAATCTTAGGCTAGATGGCGTTGTGTGATTGCCACTTTTTTTTTTGAAGTTGTTTTTTTTGTTATGTGACTTGTTACCTGATGTTAAATCGTTACCATTACCTGTAACAAAGCATTTCCTTGCAAGTCACGCTCGTCAACGTATCCTACAATGCACTACTCTGCGTCCATCAACCTGAGGCATACAGGTGTTAAACCTCGTGTGCCTGTAATTACACCGGCACCCACATCCATCAAACCGAAACACAGCAAGCTACTTGGCGGCAGAAATAGGCATGGTGGTAGTTACTTCCCCGGACGAGCCCTTCACTAAGAGCTCTACTACTACTAAAACTTCTGCACACAAACTGCATCAGAAGGATGTATTTTGCCTAGATTCGCTTAGCTTTCAGACATTTGAAAATGATCGTTGGTTATCATTGAATAAAATCCATTTTACCTTGAATTCTTCGCACTCGGGCTAGTTTCGTTCACCGTAAAGCTCGATCTAAGGCTATCACATTCTGCATCATAATAATAACCGCGAATTTAAATTAAATCTTTAATTAAACATCTCCCAAAGGCATCAGCAGTGTACGAATAAGTTACACGTATCTCCGTCAACATCATCCCGCCTTATTTTAACGCTTGCATGTTAAACCACATAGTACACGCTATTTCATTATGCACTAGTTAGATTTGCACCACACTGGAGCTTTATTTCTACATTATTATTATTAATTTGTAAAAAGATCATACAAAAAACGGTAGAGAATGAGGCGTAAGTTTCTTGTTTTTTCTAGGCTTGGTCGCGAGGAATTGGAACCTAAATTCGCTTAGCATTAAGACGATTCAAGATGATACCTAGATAATAATAATAATAATAATAATGCTGGATAATCCACACCGCATCATCTAGCCCCAAGCTAAGCAGAGCTTGTGTTATGGGTACTAGATGACTGATATACTTTATACAATGCATTACATACATACATAATATGTATAATAAAAAGGTAATTGCTATGTATAATAAAAAATATTATTTTTTATTATACATAGCAAATACCCAGAACACCCGGAATAAATATTTGCACTTCGCACAAACATTTATCCCAAGGCGGGAATCGAACCCGCAACCTCCTGCTCCGCAGGCGGACATTCGCCCGCCGTGCCACAACTGTCTTGGTTTGATCTATGATTTTAATTTCAAACTTCAAGTGCGCAGTTACGCTGCGTATACTGTACATCTCGCTATCTGCATCCCGTGACTCCGCCCGCCGTCGTTTCACTCAACACCTCGATCTTGGTTTTTATTGTGCTACATTTGTGACATCGAGCTTGTTTTAGTTGGATGCGGTAGAAATAGTAAAATATTATTTGGTGATGGTTAACAAAAATTAATGTATGGAAAAAAAATCAGAGATGCAATATCTCCCATTTATTTTAGATTAGGTAAGATTAGATAAGAAATGTATGTGTTGTCCAATATATAAGAACATGTATAGTGAAGTACTGATGTTTGTGTAACGGCAAAATCATACGACCCGCGTGGACGTTGACTGTCTCAGAAATTTGTATGGGACAGACAGAGTCAGAGGTATCCCGCGCCGTTCGCTCTACTGGAATCACTCTTATGCTGAATGTGTAGAACCGATAGGCTTCTGACGCGTCACGACACGCGGGCTGTGTTGTAATGTGATTCCGTCTTAAGGCTTACGATGGACGGATACCTAAGTGTATCAACTTACATACCACATCCAAAAAATTCTACATCATCACTTACAAGATACCAGCCCTACCTTAAGGGTGGGCAATTTCACAGATAGCATCGCAACTCCGCAAGCCCAGGGCAACGTGGCCCCTTAAATTATTCAAATAAAATCCTTCCACATATCTGTGATTGTAAATTTTGTACAGATGTGTGCACTTGCGGACGGAGAAATGGGACTGGAATTTAAATAAGGTTTAGAAAGAAAAGTCGGGACTTGATGAGTGCGGTTTCTTCTGTATTTTTTTACATAACAGGCTGATGCGATATAGTAATGACCCACCTGATGTAGAGTAGAAACCATTACCTATAACAAAGCATTGCTAAACGTATATACGTTAGAAACGTGCCCTACGATGCACTTCCCTGTATCCATCAATTTGAGACGTGAAGCCTTAACTACTTTTTCATATTGTATAAAGGTATGAAATAAATCTTTTAAACAGGCTGTATCTAATTTCTATCAAGAAGAATATAATTATTAGCAAAGAATTCATTAAAAATTTTCGTTATAAGACGTTTTTTTTAAGAACAATGTTTTCTGATAAATCTTTTATCTAAAATGGCAATATCATTCAATTGTGAACTTATTTAATCACTTACCTTTATAATACTGTTTCTACCTTGGACTCAAGTGTCTATTAATTATAATCTATAGACAAAATAATGAAGAATTACTTATATCTCAACCGAACGACGGTACCTACTACGGTGTCGCAAAAGTTTTATTTAATAAATTCCATTTTGTATCAATATGAATTTAAAAAAGCCAAAATTATGATAAAATAGTAGTAGGTGAAAATTCTTGGTTTCTGCATTACCCGATGACATAAAATCACGCTTGATATGTTGTATGTATGTTACAAACGCAATGCATTCATTATTTTGTCCGCAAGTGTACAGTTTCGTAAGACAAAAGGCGTGGCGCTTTTGACATCACCTGTTCCGTGCCGTTATAATAACATACATTATGTACAGACAAACAGACTGGTTAACTGATTTCACTGGGAAGATCTTGTAACAATAAAACGACGAAAATCCAGTTTGAAATACAAAACGTAACGGTAGTTTGTTTGTATTAGTACCTTTACTTATTAAACTAGTGGTTCTGTAGGAACTGTAGACTTCGCTTACCTAAATATGTAGACTTTTGGACAAAATTGGGGTAGGTATACGTTTTAGCGATTACTCGCGTTCCCTAAGTCCTAACAGGTCGAATCTGGTGTCTACGGGTTCGTCTCCTGAAGGCGGAGTGGAACTCATTGTCATATTGGTACAAATTTTTCGAAAAAAAAATTAAATGTGTCCTTATATAACGCTACGGTTTACACACCTACTTTTCCACCTTCCACTCTCCTTCTTTTGGATAAAACCGTGTAACTGTTTCCTCGTAGTGGTAATCAATAAATAGTTAATCATAATAATCTATCTATTACAATTTTAGATCGGCCTTATTTAGAGGGAAGACATGTTTGATGTTTTTCTACACCCTTTGATAACACTAGTATAGCGCACATATTTTTCTTTAAATTGAAAATCTATTTTTTATATCTTTTTACTGTTGGAATAAGCAGATTAACCAACTGATGTTAAGCGGTAACCATCACCTATGATAAATCATTGCCTCGCAGGTCACGTTCATCAACCTGATATGTTGATGAGACACAGGCTAACAGGTTAAAAGTACTTTCATCGGCACTTACACCCTTCAAACCGGAACACAGCAGAAATAGACATATACCTACAACAGCAGATACAAACGAACATAAGGATCAGGTTTTACATTAGTTACACAGATAATTAACAAACCATGTACGAAACCTCGTTAGAAACAGCTCCCATAGGCTGTGTCGTGATTAAGTTACAAATTAGCTACCTACTGCTTAATCCCTAAGGATAACCACCGATTGGGATACCTACATGTATGCTTACCTAGGTGTAGTAACTTGCGTATTCTCATTTTCTCAAAGAAGGCGACCACGAACCGAAATATAAAGCTTTTGATAAAAAAAACGAGTGTGCTTTAGACCACACGACTGAAGTTAAACTTCCTACTAATATTATAAACGCGAAAGTTTGTAAGTATGGATGGATGGATGTTTGTTACTCTTTCACGCTCTAACCAGTAGACAGATTTGGATGAAATTTGAAATAAACATAGATTATAACTTGGATGAACATATTATAGGCTACTTTTTATCCCGAAAGAATAACGGGACCGGGACAAAAATTGCCACGCGGGCGAAGCTGCGAGCGGCCGCTAGTGATTCTTATCATACTAATATAATAAAGAGGAAAACTTTGTTTGTATTGAATAGGCTCCGAAACTACTGTGTGAATGTTTGTTCCTCTTTCACTCAAAAACTACTGGATGGATTTTAATAAAATTTGGTACACAGGTAGCTTATAACCTGGAATAACACATACTTAGGATACTTTTTGTAGCGATAACCGACATAGACGCGGGCGGAGCCGCGGGCAACTGCTAGTAATTGATATAGATCAAGACAATGATGATGATGATTACTACCTTATTTATTGTGGCACCTAATCAATAAAAAGTTATCTGTCTATCCCTAAATCTTCCATGTTAAATATTACATTAGCTATTCAGTAGGTAATATTCTACTGCTATATTACCGAAATAAATCACACTTAACTGTGTTATTACATGGTTTGGAGTTGTTTTACCGCTTTTAGGGTTTCGAAGTCTGACAGGGGACCCTTTTCGTCATATCCGTCAGTATGTCCGGTTTGGGTGGGACCGTTTTACTCCCTGACTATTTGTAATCATTAATGGCCAATATCCCACAAGCATCTGTTGGTAGCGCATCATTGGCCCGTGCTAACTGTCACTGTGACATTAGCCAATGAGATGAAGGATTATCCAATAAGCTATTCTTAGTAATACTACGTAATACTGAAGATTTCGGAAAGCCGATATTATCATAGTACAATAATACGATAGCATTATAGACGCTTATTTGAATTTTTGAATTTGTTCGAATTCCATTTTGACAGCCGTCACAGCTTAGTTAGTAGTAGCCCTGCCTTCTGCGCCGTAGCTAGTAGGTTCGATCCCCACCGAGAACAAACATTTGTATGATGCTCACAGGCGTTTGTATTGTAGTTCTGGGTCTGATTCGTCTGGGTGTTATTATTATATTCTTAGTATGTACTAGCAATACACGCGACTTCGTATGCGTGAAGTTATTTGAATTTCGGGAATACCCTGAAAATTTCGAGCGAAAAATGACCTCGTGTCAAGCGCGAAATATCTCACGTTGCTAGTCTATGCTTAGTTTGGGGCTAATGTTGTATTAAAATATCCCCAAATATTTATTTTAATATTTCATTTTTGAACTTTATACGGAACAGCAGATTTTTTATATTCACAATGCTGGTTTATAGAAAGTTTTATAGAAAACGTTGTTCATATTTCTGGGTCTAACCATCTAGAAGACTACGGGAGTTATCTTATTATACGTTGTCTAACAATCTGATACTAAGCGTATGTAGTAGGTACTATGTAGGTACGAGGTAAGGTATAGATTCAAATCGGAAGCCTTCTCTATAGGTAGTCCGGCACACCCTTGGCCAATTTATTTTCTACTGTGCCCCCAGGGTGGTTTGCGAATGTAGGAGGGTAATGTGTTTTCATGTTAATATATTGCCTGGAAATTGTTTTTTGAGGTTGATTTTGAATCAGTGTCAGAAAAACACGCAGTATACAGATCCGAGAGGGTTTATGTAGATTGTATAACAAGGGGTTAAAGTATGTATTATCAACAATGGCAAGAATTGAATCCAGAGCGATAATAGTTCAGCGAGGGATCTTAGAAAGAATCTTAGAACCTTTTCAACCCATTATAGTTTCACTTTCAAAAAAAAGGTTGTGTTTTATGTTGCTAACTTTAAAAGTATTGTACTTTGTTATTAATAACGATGTACGTGACGGGTTGTAAGATCATCGCCGCTCCTAAAATATGAAACAGTTGCCTTACGTTATTTTCCTACACCGTTAGGGAGATGATTTATTTTTAATTGGGTTAGGTAGCACTGTTTGATTTTCTATCACTAATCGATTTCTCGAGAACAAAACATCGAATTAACAACTAGTAACTAGTCTACACAGATTCGTTCGATCGCATTAAATGCAAAGGTTTGAATCCAACTCACTTCCGTGGTTGTGTTACTTTAAAAACAGTTGCACTGGAATATCAACTTTATCGCGTTGATTTAAGACTCAATATGCATAGTAAAGTTATTGATATTTATCAAGTTTAGTAATTAAGTATGTGTCTAAGCTAAGCAGCGAATATACCTACTCAAATTTCTTAGCATAGTTACAGTCATATTTCGCATAGTAAGCGCGTATCCTACTCCGAGTAGCTAAGTCCAACATGTTGGCACAACATTGTTTGATGAACAAAAAGGGGCGTGGTTTGGGGACCGCAACGAAGTGGTTTTAACATTGTATAAACAACGTTGGTGGCGGCAGTTGTTGTAAAACGCAAAGGGCGAATGACGCCTTGAAGGTAATTTTTGTACGTCTGAGCTCAAACAGAATGTTATTTCAACAGTTTTGTTATTTTACATGTTGATTCAACATGTAGCGAAATTTAACTAACAGTTTACTTACCAAGTAGGTAGACTTTACATATTTATTCTGACTGTGACATATTAACGCACAGCCTGAACCACTGGGCGTAGGGATTTGAAATTTTCAGAGTATATTCGATTTTGATGACCGATGTGACGCGGTGGGCAAATGCAGGAGGTTGTGGGTTCGATTCCCGCCTTGGGATAAATGTTTGTACGATCTGCAAATATTTATTCCGGGTGTTCTGGGTGTTTTCTATGTATAATAAAAAAAAACTATGTATGTAATATAGTATTGTATTAAGTATATTAGTCATCTAGTACCCATAACACAAGCTCTGCTTAGCTTGGGGCTAGATGATGCATGAAGAAGGATTATGGAATTCAACCCCCAACGAGTACAACAGGGTTGAAGTTTGTAGGTATAAAGAAAATTCACGAGGATAATAACACACGCGTTTCGCTACCTTGATGTGATAGGTGAAAAATCCATCGGCGCTGCTAGAATACCAGCAGGTAAGTGCCAAGATCTAGCCAGTACCTACTATTTTTAAATCTGTGTAACCCTTACGAAAGACTAATTAAAAACGTAAGCGAGCATTCCTAGACGATACAATCTATGGTAATGCTATGTAAATTACGACTCTAAAGCTGAGACTATTAGTTTTAAAATCGACTGTGATCTGTTAGGCTTAGTAAGATTATTTCAAGTGTATGTTTGTTTGTTAATTGTAATTTGTAGATCGAGAGGTCGTAGGTTCTATTTCTGTACTTTAATTATTACTTCGCCAGTAGATTCTACTTGGTTTTTCTTTTGTATCAATGCAGTGATACCTACACAGACATTTTAAAATTATTTTAGCACTGCACTTTCTATAATTTGTAGTTCAAAAAGAATACTATGTAAGCAGTTTCGGAATCGGTAATATAAGGAATCAAAGCTCAAAAACACTTAGTTTTAATTAAACTCTTTTAATTGGAAATCAATCAATTAGAATATCTCCGATATGAATATAAAAATTGTCCGCTTTAGTTCCAAAACAACCATCTGGCAGGTCCTCTGCTTTTAAATCTCCATTCTTCACCATTTGCAGCAAATTTTCAATGATTGTTCCCATTTCGTCATCTTCTTTCATCATCTGCTTTTCTTCTTTGATAACTTTCTCCTCCATCATCACCCATTCTTCACGCGAAAGGTCCTTCAGCATTTTGTTTATGTTAAATGACACGTTTCCGGTTGTATTTGAAATAATTGAACAGATATCATGTAAAAAAATTAGCTTTGGATACTCAATCCGACAGACAACGACTTTTAAACCAGCGCTAGCGAATATCTCTTCATAAAAACCCGTTTCCTTATTTTTCTTTTGATATATCTTGAATAGTTCGTACAATTGGGATTTGTGGCTTTCCAAATCGCATGGAATGTCTCGTTCTCGAAGCCAGTTTACTATGTCTTGTTTTTTGCTGTAAGGAGTCAGAGTGGTGATATTTTTGCGCGGTTGCATCAGAACCACGACAGCGTTCGGAGAGAGTATAGGCAGGAGTTCACTCTGAATCCATGACCTAACCTGATCGCTTCCGACCTCATCACCCTTATTGGCGTCACAAAAGCAGTCAGACTTGGCTATCAAACCAGCAGTTGAAGAAACAGCTAGAGCTAAATACTTGTCTGCTAGTATCTTCAAAACTGTAACGTAGACAATGCTTTTTCTCTGGGATCTGTACCCTATGATTTGTCTCAGATAAAGATGTCTTTGATAAGCAAACCTGGGGTTTTCAGTTATGATAAAACGGTTAAGCGTCGGCAGGTGGTGATAGTCTATAAGTTTGTTTTTGACCAGCGTGCGAATGTTAATGTTTCCGTGAAAAGTACTATCTCGCATGTTATGTAGGCTTGTAAGAAAGTCTGTCAACGTCGGTATTTGCTTCTTTTTCACGTAGTGTTCAATAAAAATCTCTCGTATATCGTTATTAATGAAAGGTTGTACCAAGAGTGGCAGTGGCTTCGTGTCGATCAACGCTTGTTTCAATGATCTACACTCGTACTTTACATTGAGCACATCTACCATTACAGGATCGTACAATGGTACTTTTGTAAAGTATTCTAACTTATCTATAAGCGCACCAGAGATTTCTTGACCTAGTTCTTCTTCTGTCTTGCACGCTTGTAAAACATTTAATGCAATATTGATCTTTCCGTTGATATCGCTCGCACCTTCAATTCGCGATTCTCTCGGTTTTACTTTTTGGTGATTACCATTGGGATTGGTTTCAATGGGACCGGGTGCCACTTCGAGTGGGTCCTCCAGATTAGTTTCGTCAACTTCGAATTTTATTCCAATTTCTATTTCATCTTCAGCCATATTGCCTGTAAAACAAATAAGCATTAGAATGATAAAATATTTAGTAAGTAATTTTATAACTATTATAAGTTCCTAATTTATTAATCTGTTTGTAGAATCGCGCGCGTTTTCGATCCCGTGTAGCTAATTTAGTAAAACTTCAACCTCCGCTACTTTTTTTTAGGGGTTGAATTTCAGGAGTTCCCTATGCACCAAAATAAAATGTCACCTCTTTGACCAGAAGTTTAGGCTGTGTTGTCTATATGTCAGTCAGCCAGAAGACCACCTGTACTGTAGGTAGATACCTACAAAGATTCTATATGTACCTACCTACTTAATTGTTTTTTATGATGAACTAATACCTATTTGTACTTAAGTATATGAAAATTGTATACATATCGCACATTGAAAACAAAAGTGACACTATCCAAAATTTGGCGGTATTGAGTTACAGCGACATTTGAAATCTACGGGAAAAACTACGTCATCTCCAAAGATCCGTTTCCTTATAGCTCACTTAGACGCCCCTAGACGTCACCATGTGTCACTTCATACTTTAAGGTTTTGAGCTGGTTTGTTAAACAAAAACCGACATTAAACCAGTTTGTGCCCGGACACCGGCGATAACTGTTCGTGGGGTAAGTGAAAAAGTGTCATATTTTGTGTAGTGTCAGTAAGTCTAATGGCCTTAAGCAAAATAATACTTGTCAGTTTAAGAAGAAAAGTGGCACTATGCTTGATCTTTTTTGAAATTTAAGGCACTACGCAAAATAACACTTGATAATGTTAGAGCAAAAGTGGCACTTTACTGAACATTTTTTTAAATTAATTTTTGCTGCCATATCTACCGAATAATTTAATTAAAATCAACTAAAATGTGATAAAATAATATCTGAACTATTATTTAAAACCACAACAGTACGTCGTTCTCAATTTATAGTCGAGTTATTGATCCCAGAAAAATTAGAAAAACTTTAAATGGCCATACTGAAAAATTTAGTTTTTTGTTAAGTGTCACCTTTGTTTTCAAGGTGCGATATAAGTACCTACCTACACATTTTTTACTTAAGTACTTACCTACCTACCAAGGTTAAACTACGTAAGGTACGCATACCTGCTTACATAGCATAATATATATTATATAAGTATATAAATATATATATTCCTACGTATTTATGCAGGTACCTCGTAAGTAGGTAGGTAGGTACCTACGTACCTACCTACCTACTTGTTAAATAAATTTACTTTGCAATCCATTATGGCACTTAAAGGTGTACTCACCTAGGTTGACAAAATGGCGTCCGGTTAACTTTCGTCGTCGTAGGTATGTGATATACCTAGGTATATCTAAGTAAGTGTAGTTTATTATCAAGTGTTTATAACTGAACAAAATTAATCCAGTAAAAACTTACTTAATTTCAAACATAAGAAAGCATAGGATAAGATAAAACAGGTGAATTAAAACTTGCACACTTTTTGCACCAGCGAAGCAAACAGAATAATAGCAGCTCGTCCACAGACTCGACTAAGCGGAGTGACGACCGTTGCACGAACTGGCAACGCCACCGAATCGCCGGCTGCCCCGCCCCGTACGTCTCCCCGCGCCACAACACAACTTGTATGCGTGGGCTCCCTTTCTATCACATCACTCCTTTTCACTTATAGGTGCGTTCAGATAAGAATGAATGAACGCTTATTTAGGGTACGGCGAGTAGTGGGTAACATAAAGTTCGTAAATCATTATGCATAGACTTTTAGACTTGAACCATAAAATATATTTATTTTGTATTGGTATTAAGTAACTACTAGTGAACCTATACCAGGTAGTAGGTAGGCACAATTTGTGGAAGGTAGGTAGGTGTAGGTACTAGCAGGTATCTATTATAATTTATTTACTATTGAGTATTTATTGAATTAGAACGACTTAAGTTAATTATTTTTAACTTAAGTAAGTACCTACTTACAATTCTTACAAAGGCTCCTACTTACAAAAAATAATGTGTACTTACTTAAGTAATAATAGGTAGGTATAGAAATGATAAAAACAATAAGTATGTATTAATTAGATACGCTAGCCTTAAGTACAGCTACCTAAGTTCTGTAGATACCTACTAATTAATAAAATATGCGCGGAACAACACAAGGCTAACAGCACTTAGTAGGTAAGTAGATAATGTAATGTAGGTACCCATACTATTAGCCAGTAGGTACTTACCACATACCTAGTTTATCTAACTATCTACCTAAAATAATAATTCGCGACGACTTTTTCGCTGCACACTCATTAGGCGTAAAGGATAACAGTGGAGACGCGTCGCGCGCCGCGCGCCGTTACGAACCGGTCTGCGTCATCGTATCATTCTACTCTGAACCAAAATTATGTTTCCGTCTCATTCGCACTCACACCGCTGGGCTTGGGTTTGCGTGCGGGTTTCCTAACCTCCCCCTCGTCGCTCAGTTTGACTTCAGTCCTTGCAAGAGTTGTACGTGCTTGTGATAGTGAAGAATAATGAGCGAAAAAAAGAAGATTCTTCTTCGTGTCCACCGTAAGCTTCAGGAACCGTATGTATCCCATGCAGATTACATCACTAAAGCTATGCACTACACCGGTCTTCATCCGAGTACCTTGAAAAAACTAGATAACTCGGAAAAAATTAAACTAGAATTTAATGACGTTGACCGTAATCAGATTTACAATACGCTGTGCAGTTTTTACGTCCGCTATCGAGGAGATGGAGGAAAGCTACCTACCACTTATGAACTGTTCGATGCTTTAGTTAAAATAAATAAACTAGTTCATATGGATATCGGTGACTTTAGAAAATTACTCATCAAAATGGGTTTTATCTGGCAAAAAGTTGGAAGTCAATATGCGCCTACTAACGCTGTTGTAATAGAAGACCCACTGGTAAGATTTCAAAGGTACTGTTACCTGATGAAAATACGTAGAAGCAGAGTGGAAAGGTACGACGACATCTACTTCGTTGGTGAAGTTGCTTACAACGAAGAAGTTTTAATGAATAGTCAAGAAAGTCTTAAGTTTGATAAATCGAGCAATGGAGCTTTTTCGCAGCAGAGAGTAATCTATGCAGTGGGAGTCAAAGCAGTAACATGCTTCAGAGAAGTAAAAGAATTCACTAAAGCTGCTATCGAAAACTGGATAATAACAGATCTCTGTTCAAGTCTGTCAATACCTAGTGTAATCGTGGTACCAGATAATGACCACTATAAAGCGAAACTTCTAGAAACCCCCACGCTATATAGCACAAAACTCGAAGTAAGTCATTGGTTAGACTTCCATAACATACCTTACGACTCTGGTATGTCCAAATACGAGCTGTATAGCCTAGCTGAGGAGTATACAGACTTGGAAACACCTCTGTACAAAATAGACGGTATTCTAAAGGCACGAGGGCATACTTTACTGCGCCTACCCGATTGCGTTGAAAAACTAAGTCCAGCTGCGATGGTGTACCAAACGATAAAGAATAATTGGGATGAGAGCAGAGTATATTTAGTTGAATTGAATAAGAAACGAGACACAACTGTAGCGAAATCTGTATTCGAAGATATTGTCTTGACTGCTGCGAAGCATTTGGACATTATTACTAACTTTGTGATCGCGGATGAGCAGAAGGCTTCTATCCTGGAGAAAGATGTGGATATAAAGTTGGAACGGCTGACGAATCAGAGCAACAGTTTCGTTTTGTCTTCGGAGGGGAACGATTCCGATACGGCGTTTTACAGTGATTCCGAATGATTTGAACAGGCTTTTTTTAATAGAAAGCTGTTTCTTTGAAATACCTGTGTCGTGCTAACAGATTATTTGATGCATTGTTGGATTAAAGAAATTTATTTTACATTGAGTTTTTACTACATCTGGTAGACCGTAAAACATAGGACTAAGACTACCTATCTGACATGGCTGAGTTTTTGTCGCAGATTTATTACAGCTAAGTATTTTAAGAAAAAGTTACAAAACGGACTAAATTGTTTGAGTTATAATACTAAGCCGATTTATTATAATACTAAAAGAAATTGATAGGTAGGTACTATCGCTAAAATTTCCTAGCACTTACACTTACCTAGGATTATGTTATTTTCATACAAACTAGCCCCCCCGCTGTACCTGTTTAGAGTTGTATTTCGGGAATTCCTTTCTAAGTACACCTCTACGCATCATGACGAATATATCCTAAAAATTGTAAGTCTACGACCAATGGTTCAAGCTGTGCGTTGTCTATATGTCAGTCAGTCAGTCAGTCAGTCAGTCAGGGCAAAGATTTTTATAATAGGTATAGATATAGATAGATAACACTGGCGACTAAGAGCAAGCGTGCAAACAGCATGTACCTACTCGAGATTCTTTGAGGATGTCCAAGGGGGGTGGTCAGAGGTACGTCCAAATATTACATTTGGTACATACCCACATTTTGCAGTAGTTTGTATTTCTTACGTGACAGGTTGCAAGCTCATCGCCGCTGCTAGAATACTAACTGATCTTCTAACGATGTTTTCCTTCACCGCTTGAGAGCACTGGGATTGCGCACGTAAATTTTTCAATACAAAAATCCATTGGTACGCGACCGGATCCGAGTCCGAACTTTGAATCAGAAGGCAGGGTCGCTCCCACTAGACCTCTAGTGCTTTATTAAAAGTTGGTTGGAATAAAAGAACTTCAACTTGCTGATTCTAAAAGCGTTCAAGCCTACCAGCATACCAGTCTTCAATCAATTAAACTGAGTCGCAAATAATACATACAGATGAAACTGTGCCGATTGCAAAATATGAAAAAATATGCACGGAGAATACTGCGGTGCATGCAAATTGTAGCCCCAGGTCAGCCTACTGACTCCACACCTGGTTCGGCTAAAGGCTTCGTCATCATCATCATCAACAGCTTGTACGTCCACATGTCAGTCAGTCAGGACATTTTTATATTAGGTATACTTAGATAGATGATGAAAATATTTTTTATTGACAAAGATTTTTTATATTGGGCGCAAAATCTCGGGTGAAAGTAGTTTTGTAAATGTAGATAGGATACAACAAATAACGCTCGGTAGTCTTCGGTTTTCTTCGGGTAAATTCGTGTTTCAGGTTCATTTGACATGGCCATACGTTTTTGGGCCAGTCATCCGTTAATGGCCGAAGAAAATCAGCGATCCGTACACGATCCTAAAGAGGTCTTGGGTAATGGGGACAAGGTAAAAAGTGATTTTATGAACCCACATTGAATTTTGTTAAATATTGCTAGATGTAACCTATACATTCAATTACTAATAAAACGCGCGCGACTTCGGCCGCGTGATGTTATTTTCATATAAACTTCAACTCCCTCTATACCCGTTTAGGGGTTGAATTTTGAGAACTCCTTTCTTAGTAAACATCTACGCACCAAGACGAATGTACCCTAAAAATTGTATGTCTCTACCAGTGGATTAGGCTGTGCAATCTTTAGGTCAGTCAATCAGGACAAAGATTATAATCATTGTATACTTAGTACCTATAAAATAAATGAATAAATAAATATTGCTGGACAAGCCACACAGCATCATCTAGCCCCAAGCTAAGCAGAGCTTGTGTTATGGGTACTAGATGACTATATTACATATATAGATATTTTTTTATCATACATAGAAAATACCCAGAACACCCGGAATAAATATTTGCAGATCGTACAAATATTTATCCCAAGGCGGGAATCGAACCCGCAACCCCTGCGTCGCAGACGGACATTCGCCCACCGCGCCACATCGGCCGTCCTATTCAATTATTTAAGGTGACACTAGTCACAATTTCTTTCGTACAAGCGTTGCGTCTTTAATGTTACTTCAATGTTTGACAACGTACATCGTGCTGATACGAATGTGTACAAGTGAAGTGCGATTGATTCTGTTTTCTTTAAACACCACGCTAGTGTTTTTTTATCATCATCCGCTTATACTTTCACTACTTAAATCAATAATTTATACTATCCATGCTACAGGGACGACATTTTAATAATAATAATAATAATGCTTGACAGTCCACGCAGCATCATCTAGCCCCAAGCTAAGCAGAGCTTGTGTTATGGGTACTAGATGACTGATATACTTAATACAATACATTACATAAATAGATATTTTTTATTATACATATATAGAGATCACCCAGAACACCCGGAATAAATATTTGCAGATCGCACAAACATTTATTCCAAGACGGGAATCGAACCTGCAACCTCCTGCGTCGCAAGCGGACATTCGCCCGCCGCGCCACATCAGTCGTAAATTTTCTTACTTACCTAAAATTTTTTTCATTTTATTTGGATAAAAAAACAGTAACACAAAGTTTATTGATGTGCTTTATTGAAGTACATAATATTATGCAACTAATTTAATAATTGTTGTGCCAACACTATTTACCATCGGTAGAGACTTAGGTACTATGGTGATCTATCCAGTACCTAAGTAATATTGTACAGTGGATGGTCCTTTAATTATACATAAAAAACAATTTAAAATAAATTATTTAAAAAAGTTATGTGTTGACAAAATTGTAAAACAAAACATTTTTTTTTTAACATTACATTAGTCATGACCTACGTCGACTGTCTCAGACATTTTATGTAGGACTAACAGAGACAGAGGGAACTCTGTTATAATTACTCCTGTACAAAATGGTATGGAACCGAAAGGCTTCTGATGCGTAGCAAAACGTGGTGCAGGCCTAATGTGATCATTAGCAACTGGTGACGCTAGCTGTACCCTGTTCCGCTGATGAACAGAAACTCTGGCAGTACTGGGTGAGAGTACCACTTGCTACTGGGTAGACAGCGTTTCTGGCGACTGGTTGATACGGCGGACAGTCAGTCGTGTTGAAATAGTAGTTACCTAAAACACTGAAAAAAACAAGAGATGTAGGTATATAGAAGATAAAGAAATAGCCTCACAACTTGATCCTGGCACGTCAAGCACCTATAGTCTACAACTTCTTCAATCATTAATTTTTTTTTATAAAATTTACTGGTGGAACAAGCATAATTATGGCCACCTGATTTTAATTAGTTACCATTACCACATTAAAGCATTCCCACACAGGACAAGCACGTTAGTTAAGTTTCCAATTAGTCATGATATTGGGAGATGACATTTAAAAAGAGCAAAAATCAATCAGTTGTCACTGAAAACCGCGTGAAATCATAATATTTTCACGCGAAATCGACATTCATGGTACGACGACGAATAGATCTCCATTTCAGTATATATCTATACCGTAAAACAGTCCTAAGAGCCTGTTTAGACGACACGAAAGGTTCCGCGCGGAGCTCAGTTGTCCGCGCGCCGATATCGCCTTCGATACCGAGTATCGCCCCCCCCCCCCCCCCCCCTACCCCGCGGCGGCAGCCCAATTAGCCGCTTGACATTGTTACCTCAACCGGCGTCCGCGCGAGATCTTTCGCGGCGTATAAACACGCCCTAAACCAATAATAACATCTATCAATTTAGACTCTACAAACTATAGTAACAAAGCAGAAGTTAAAAAAAAAATATAGTTACGTTGTGTTCATTTTATATCCTATACAGCTAATGCCGGTGATACGACCAGCTACCCACTCCGTGTAGTTTTTTGCTCTGTCGGCCAATATACAATTTGCGACTGACGCCGCCCAGAGTTGCACACAGCGATTGTGGCTACAGGCAGCTGGAATCAAAAGATTGCAGAATTACTGAATTTGTTTTGCTGTATGGCAGAGAAATTGGAGGTACCCTCTCAGAATGCTGTTTTCGGATGGATGGATGGATGTTTATTTGTTCCTCTTTCACGCTCTAACCAGTGGACCGATTTGGATGAAATTTGGAATAGATATAGATTGTAATCTGGAATAGGACATAGGCTACTTTTTATCCCGAAAAAATAACAGGAACGGGATAAAACTGCCACGCGAGCGAAGCTGCGAGTGGCCTCTAATACTAAATAAAACTTACAATCTGGATCAAGGTCGTTATTTGGATTTCTTGCAGGGCAGCCACGCTGCACATTCGACGATGATCCCAATAAGTCCCCGTAGTTCGGCCAGAAGTTTGCGTCGCCGTCCGCTTCGTACCGACCAGATTGTCGGTCCGTGTTCATCACATCAACCAAACTAGCACAGGTGGTGTCCAAATGCGGATACAAATCTGACCCCGGCTTCGCGCAATCGCAACCACTTATGCTGTACATAAGTGTAATACCGTTACATTAATTGAGTTTATTTATTATAATAATTTGAATAGTAATTAACTATATGCATATTATTTGACTTTATTTTGATTTATATTAAGAATCAGAGAGACAGACCCTTTCGTATAGTCAAAGTCAAAAAGCATTTATTCAGTAAAAATCCGCAGGGATCATCTTGAAACGTCTTATATGGTATAGTATGGTATGGATGGATGAAAGGCGCTGTGCCGTTTGGCAGAAGTATGAATATCATAAAGTGTATGGTAAGCCGTGGTGGTCCCAACTTAGAATAGAACCTCTGCAATGCCTGCCATGGATAAGGGGTGACTAAGGGAACACACCAGGAGATGGGCAGCAGCATCTCCTGAGGATTAAACACCGACACTGCGTTCACCAATCCGAATGCCGTGGTCACTATGGCATCACACCAAATATGGGGACAGCCTGTGTTCAGCAGTGGACTTGTTTAGGCTGTTGATGATGTGATGTGACGTATTTAAAGTCGGTGTTGGAAACGGCGGACAGAGATGACTCAAAATCGTTCGTCTTTCAAATTGGAGGAGTGGATTACGATAAATGCTCACACATACCGGGCTAATGGAGTTCCACGTCTAATGGTTGTTCTTCCAGTAGCACCACTAAATTGACAGCCTAGGGAGAATGCAAATATGGTGGTGTTATTGCAATAAAACCGGTTTGTTGTTGACATTTGGTACAAAGCCTCGCCCACTTTTACGCCTTCCTGAAATATTTGAGAAATTTATTACAATTAACTTTTGGAACTAGCTTATAGTTTTAGCTCTGCATTCTGTGCCATATGTTGTTGGTTTGTTTGGTAGTTCTCTTAGCAAAAGGCTCGTCCGGGGAAGTACTGCCTATTTCTGCGGCCAAGCAGCTTGCTGTGTTCTGATTTGAAAGGTGTGGGTGCTGGAGAAATAACCGGCTTACACTTGTGTATCTCAGATTGATGGATGCAGATGAGTGCATCGTAGATCACATTTCTAACGAACGTGACATACGAAGCAATGCTTGGTGATAACCACTTAAAATTAGGTAGGCCATCTGCTTGTTCAATTAGCAACTCGCATAAAAAAAAGGTTCTAAGAAGATTCGTTTATGCGGCGAACATGCATTGCGTCTGATGTGTGTCTTATTTTTTTTATAGACTATCCTTTGGCTTCAATCTTAAATGATTTACTTACTATTTGAGAATTGGCGGCTGCTCTTGGAAAATTCACCACATAATTGGAGCCCGCCGATGCTTCTTTGGACCAGTCAATAAATATCACATTTCTTTTTTCTGTACTGTTGCATACCGCTCTGATAATTGTTTGCATGCATGTGCCATTGTAGCTTCCGTTGTAACCGGGTATGATCAAAATGTTTGGCAAGGTAGAATCGTAACCTGGCCTGTTAACGAGAGCTGAAGAGTCATTCAGTGGTAATGGTATTATATCGATATCATCAGGAGGTGTTCTGGAAAAAACCAACACAACCATTAATTTTAGCCAACTGCCCCTCCGGCAGTATCCATTGTAGACAAGGGACCAACAAATAGGCTAAGCATATTTATCTATCTCTACCAGTTATAAGAATTTTTGACTTGACTTTATCATATAGACAACACAGCCTAAACCACTGGTCGTAGAGACATGACATTTTTAGGTTATATTCGTCTTGGTGCGTAGAGGTTGTACTAAGAAAAGAATTCCTTAAATTAAACCCTTAAACGGGTACAGCGGACATTAAAGTGTGTGTGAAAATAACTTCACGCGAGCGACGTCGTCCGCGTTTTCTATACATTTTTCGTTAGAAAAAATCCAGTTGTGTACGACCG
This sequence comes from Electrophaes corylata, assembly GCA_947095575.1. NCBI lineage: Eukaryota > Metazoa > Arthropoda > Insecta > Lepidoptera > Geometridae > Electrophaes > Electrophaes corylata. The sequence continues at coordinate 6,150,267 of OX352714.1, forward strand.
GATTCGAGCCCACGACCCTTAAGATCAGCATCACGACTTTAATTCCTAAGATAGATATCCCTTCCGATCTCTAAGTGCAAAGTATCTACTAGAAATTCTTCGAGGAGGTCTAATGGGGGTAGTCAGAGGTATGTCCAGATGGTACATTTGGTGCATACCCACATGGAAAGAAAAAGTATCTGATTATAATAAGGTCGTTTCTTGAACGAGAAACCTCGACAGTCTACAAACGGTTTACACCGAATTGAACATAATTTCCGAATCCTAAGTAATTCCTTCAAAAATCTTTAGTTTCGTCACGAGATATTTTACTCACCTAATAAATATGAAGCTCGTACTGTCTACCAGTAGCAGGGTCCCTGCTGAAAAAATACACATATTTTATTTTATTTATTACATTTATTTTTATGACGACCGATGTGGCGCGGCGGGCAAATGTCCGCCTGCGACGCAGAGGTTGCGGGTTCGATTCCCGCCTTGGGATAAATGTTTGTACGATCTGCAAATATTTTTTCCGGGTGTTCTGGGTGTTTTCTATGTATAATAAAAAATATCTATATATGTAATGTATTGTATTAAGTATATCAGTCATCTAGTACCCATAACACAAGCTCTGCTTAGCTTGGGGCTAGATGATGCTGTGTGGAGTGTCCAGCATTATTTATTTTATTTATTTATTTTATAACGGAAGTAATTTAGTATATACAAATATTTTACATCTAATATTTAACTTATATACCATATATCTACATATTTCATAATTAAAAATTCTACCTATAGTAAAGTGCGGGTCTTTACTATAGGTAGAAAACATAATTTAAATCACTGACCGCAGGAAGTGTGCCCAAAAGGCTGGCAACGTTACCTCTTTGGATAGCTAGCTATTACATTAAATCTAGTCTTTATTCTGATACATAAACTCACGGCGATAACGGGTTTTTTATGCGACTTGTTAACGAAACAAACAGACGGCCCACTCGATGCCGGGCGGCTACCATCACCTATAAAACACACTACGGTACTTTACGTCTATCAACCTGAAGCATACGGTGTGTGCCTGTAATTTCAACGGTACCCGCACCCTTCAAACTGTAACACAGTAAGCTGCTTGGCGGCAGAAATAGGCATGGCAATGTTGTTCCACCTAGTTTTAAGATCCTTTTGTACACAGTTTCGACAATAGCATGTATTATAAGTATGGATAGGATGAATTTATTTTTACAAGACACATTATTTTTATTATAACATTACCCGAGTACCTATGTTGTTTGTTGCACTTTTTTGATTTTATAAATGTAACTAGCGGCCCGTCCCCGTTTTGCACGGGTATTTAACAAAAAAATATAAAATTGCACGCGATCCAAGAATTTTTTTAGGTAATTACACCTTGTGTTACATTATTGGAGTTTTAGTAAGTATTCCTAATTTTTTTGAAAATATAATATAGCCTATGTCACTCGGGGATAGTGTAGCTTCCCAACGGTGAAAGAATTGTTCAAATCGGTCCAGTAGTTTCGGAGCCTATTCAATGCAAACAAAAAACGAACAAGTTTTTCCTCTGTATAATATTGTATAGATTCATACCTCGACCTACCTACTATGTTAAACACACCTGCTATTTAAATTTTATGCTATCTAAAATAAATAACCCTTTTTTTACCTTACAATAGCAAATAGATGGCTTAGTATGAATACACTGACATTGTATTCACCTTAATTGTTTACCTTATCTTACTTTGTGGTATGTATTTAAACAAAGAAACACCTAGTCTTGATACAAAAAATACACGTTTTCAAATGTTTTTCATAAAACATGCCAATAGGTGGCCCACCTGATGTTAAGTAGTTATCATCACCTATACTACCTATACTCAGGTTGATGGACACAGAGTAGTGCATCGTAGGACACGTTAACGACCGTGACCTGCGAGGAAGTGCTTTGTTATAGGTGATGGTAACCACTTAACATCATCTTGGCAGATGGGTTACCTGATGCGAAGGTCACATAAAAAAAACAAAAAAAACTGAGTAAAGCTTGTAATATGGAAACCAGATAAATATAGAATACTTATTTTTTTTTAAATACATACATACTTAGAATACAATATAACACCCAGACATAATGTATGTTCTCGAAAGCTACTTTCAACTGAGCTGAAAACATATTAAAATTTAAAACCCTATATTTATACCCTATTTTATATTGTTTTACAATATAAAATAGGGTATAAATATATTGTTTTACAATATGAAATAGTACTTTAACCTACTACTTACCGAAAAACACAATTAGAATATGAATGAGTTTAATCGACATTGTACCTATCTGTTAAACGTGTACTACCAACTAAGGTTTAACATGAAATATTTAATTGTTAAAAGAAACGTAAGATATATATTATTATGTAAATTCTTTACTAGTGATGTCAACCTTGCTTCGATCGTCCTCAATTTATATACAAACTTCAACATCTTCTGTCTGTACCATTCTATAAGTAATAGACAATATTAGAATAGGTTAGATTAGATAAGAAATAATAATAATAACAATAATAATGCTGGACAATCAACACAGCATCATCTAGCCCCAAGCTAAGCAGAGCTTGTGTTATGGGTACTAGATGACTGTTATGCTTAATACAATACATTACATGTATACATATTTTTTATTATACATAAAAAGTACCCAGAACACCCGGAATAAATATTTGCAGATCGTACAAACATTTATCCCAAGGCGGAAATCGAACCTGCAACCTCTTGCATCGCAGGTGGACATTCGCCCGCCGCGACACATCGTGGTATCACATGGATGTAGTTTTGAGAATTCCTTAATACCTTTATACAACAGGAAGCTACATTCCTGATGTAATCTTATATGTATATTGTTGGATCTTTGCTCATTTTAGAAGGTAGATATTTTATGTTTGTCATCTGCTTTTCTACGACTACCGTCGTTTTGGATTGTCGGCCGATGCATCGCGCGCCCTCTACGCGAGCGCATCGACAGTTGGCTTGTGCGATTGCTTCAAATCAGCCGCGTTCTCATCATTTTGAGAAACTATTCCGTGGATAGACAAGATTAACTCTATTTCAACCGCTGCCGTGCAGTATTGATTGTGTGTGACGTTCTCGCAGTGCTGTGCCAATTTTGATAGTGCCTTCGGAAACCCTTGCGACATTGCGCCACTCCACCAGGATTTGGCTAATTTTGGTCTTGAATTATTTGTCCTTGAAGTCCAGAGAAGGTTTAAAAGGTGAATAAATATGAAAATGCTCGGAATGAAATAAGTAATAAAAAATAATGCGGAACGAAGTTCGCGGGGTCAGCTAGTTTTAAATAAATATTTGTGTAAAGATGTCTACATATATTTATTTATTTTATTAATAAGTAGTAAACTGACGAACAAAATTACTGTAAGTGGTTAGAATTGGCACAGTCGTATCACGATGCCGTGAGCCAGATATTGTTGAACGCAAATCTTCAACAGCATAAGCATCCTAGATTTTCTGGTTTAGGCTGTGCGTTGCTTGTCAGCCACGTCACGTCATAGGCCTAAATTTGGACAGGTTTTGCCATAGTCACCTCGCTTGGTAGGGGGGTCGATGACTGCAGTGTGTGTATCTTTAAATACTGTGACTGACTGACTGACATAGTGATCTATCAACGCACAGCCCAAACCACTGGACGGATCGGGCTGAAATTTGGCATGCAGGTAGATGTTATGACGTAGGCATCCGCTAAGAAAGGATTTTGATTAATTCTACCCTCAAAGGGATAAAATAGGGGATGAAAGTTTATATGAAACTTTGTCAATTTTAAACCGATCGCGCTGAGACTTTGCATGCATAAACCTACTATAATTTTATCCCGAAAAATTACGAGAACGGGAAAAAACTGCCTCGCAGGCGAAGTTGCAAGCGGCCGCTAGTTTAGTATAAGGAGATATTGCTGCTATCTGCAGTATCTCGCTGTCGCCTCTTACGATATCCAAGGGAGGTGATGGCCCAAGAGGATTCTAGGCCGGGACCAGCACGACTGTCAGTCAGTTACTCAGAATTTCGTATTTTATACCGATGATGATGGTTAAATGCAAATAAACTGCTTCAAACAGCTAAATCAATATTACTCGTAATTTTATATGACTATAAGGCTGATAATGAGCAGCACGTTTTAAAGGGGCCTAGGATAGATATCAGGCTTTGTTCTGACATGTAGGGCATTTTAGCCACTGGCCAGGAGTTTTTGAATTAGGATTCTTGGTAAAATACCTGAAAATGTAGGAGTAATAAAACTAAAACTAAATCAATACATTTTCTTGATGTTTATCCTTTTAATTGCAATTCTATGTATAATAAAAATATGTATGTAAGTAATGTATTGTATTAAGTATATCAGTCATCTAGTACCCATAACACAAGCTCTGCTTAGCTTGGGGCTAGATGATGCTGTGTGGATTGTCCAGCATTATTATTATTATTAAATCATATACGCGATCAACCATTACCAAAATACCTCCATTAGGTATACCTAATTTATAAAGGTTTGTTGTGAAGCACACGAAAACTATAGCAGAAATCAGGCTTTTTGCCTAGGTTTTCCCGTGAGGCGACGATTAAAATTTAGTAAAAAAATAAAGACGTACAATAAGGCCCGCTTGCACAACGCTCAATAAATGTATTTAGTGAGGCCCTAAATGCATTTAGGAAGCTAATTACGTTGAACATCTTGCGCAAGGAAATTAAGTCGCTATTACGTTGACGCTAAGATCTCTATTGGGAACTTTATATGTAATCTAATGCATCTTATTACATATAATAAATATTTATGTAATAAGATGCAACCACAAACTCATCATATGATCCGTTGGGAATAACCCGTTTATCTTGGTAAATGTGATTAGCTTAATAAAATTAAATCAGACTGCAAGCGATCCAAAAACTGCTTAAATCTTCAAAGTATCATATTTATGTAAATCATCTCAAACCTAAATTTTCTCCAATTTAATAGCAATTCAACACAATTTTGCGTTGCAAAATCTGGAATTTACTCGTCATTTAAGTAAATCGTTGAGAATCCACCATCAGCGTTTTACAAACAGACAGGATGTTCTAGCTTTATTACTAAAGGGTTTATAAGACTGTTTCTTCATTACAGGGGTAGAGAATTAAGGTTTTAAGGGGTGTTAAGGCTGCAAATGTCGTGTAAGACGGCGTAATTCTAAGGTTTTGGGAAATTACTAGCGTGTGGAACAGGCTATTGGCGCTTCTCGGAGATATTAACTGTATCAGATATTTTATGAACCTATCTAAAGGCAGGTTCTCTGTAGCTTATGAACCCCCTAGTGAAATCGTGTGCGACTTCGGCCGCGTAAAACTATTTTTACACAAACTTCACCTCCCATTGCACCACTTTAGGGGCTGAATTTAAGAAATTTCTGTCTTAGTACACTTACCAAGAAAAATATAGACTGAAATTTTAAGCCTCTCTTGTCTCTTTTAAATAATATGAACTTTGCCTATTTTATTTCTGATTATTATTATAATAAAATAAAAAAATAAAACATTTGTCACAAGAATAACCGTTTTTATACATACGAAGTTAAGTTTATTAGTAGTTAAAGTAAACGGTTAAGGGTATGTACGTGAAACGCGATTTGTTCACAGTTTAATGGGAGAGCGTTTACGATTATGGAGGATTGTCACACTGTGACGTAACATTGTGGGGACATTCAGTCTGACACTTGTTACTTTTTGGTCTAGGGTGCTATTCTCATGTAGTAGACGCAGTAGTCTAAACACAAAAGTCGAATGAACCGCTATTTTATCTATCAAATAGGCGGTAGTTTCTACAAATAAAAGACGACTAATAAATCGCTGCCCAAGAAATGGCGTCACACAGTTTATCGTAGACACAAATTCTTGACGCACGGTGAGAGACAAATTGTCACTCGACAAATCGACACTGTGTCAGAATCTGTCGTAGTGTAACGTTTTGTGTCTAAAATGCGATTGTAGCTTTTTTCTGTACTTATTCCTTAGCTTCGGCACGTCATCAGAGGCTAATATCTCATAAGGAAATATCTTCAAATTCAAGTTTCGATTGTGTGAATCTCCAAAAGGTAATCTTTGAAAGTGACATTTCATGCAGTTCCAATTTTGACAATCAAATTCTAATTTCGAGATTGAAATCTCAGCTCTAAAAAAATGACGAGAATTGGGCCTTAGTTAGTAAGTCCATAGGTTTTCTCCATATTTTGGGGCTTTGCCATTATAGTCACAAAATGATGGATTGCGTGAAAGATGATATGAGTAAGAGACTGATAGAAGAGAGTGGAAGAAACCTGTTGTGCCGAACCCACTTAGTATGGGATAAGGGCAGGAAGATGATGATGTCATTGTCAGACTTGACAAGCGAATTGATGACAGTGTCCGTGTTAAGTAAACAGGAGATGCTGCGCATACGGTCTCTTTGTTGCCTGTTGCGACATTCATGGGAAGTAGGAGTTTAATCTTAGCTGGGACATCACCGGCTTAGGTTATGTGGGTATATGGGTAGTTAGTTGGTATAAAAAAATACGAGGCGAGGGTAAAACGGTCGTTTTAAATGAAAATTCTTTAAATGTTATTATGACACGGTTGGGGTAAATTATACAAATGAAATAATAACAAATATTAAAAAATTTACCAGTTTAGTAAAAACAGATGTGCAAATATTTGAGCTGTGTTATATTCCTTTTATTGAACTTTTAGTTTTTTTGTTCAGTTTTCAATCACTGTTTGTCAGAACGGTGTAACATACAGCCAGTCTGTGTACTTTTATTTGACCTATTAATAGCTTTAACGTCCAATTAGCCCACCCATGGACAAATTAACCAACGGGCATTTGAAATTGATTTTTAATTTAGTCTCGAATGGCTGGGTCTTATTGGCAGTTACTGTTCAGGTGGATAGTTTTAGAGGTGTTTTACTGTTATAATTAAACTGGGGTTTAGTACTTAAGTGATAAAAGAAACTACCTGTCGCCTGTGTCTTCGTTCACAAGTTACCCGAATAGAACGTAGCTTTGCTACCTTGTAAAAGTATCAGCATTAGAAGTTTTCGTAAAACTATCAGCCTGAAGTAATTAAATGATAGGCAAAGGCCTTCCTTATTCGTTTCCTAGAAGATTTTGAGCCTTCTCTGTCCACCCGCACGTAAATTAATATTTGTGGACATTTTTACACAACATCTAGCCCGAACTACGCATAGTTTGTACTAAGGGAAGCAGATGACTAATAGAAAACTTATGTACGGTTTTTTGTTGTAAATAAATGCATACTTAAAATACAAAATAACAATGTCGTCGGTTCATCAGGTGGAAAGGCGTCCTACGCTTGGTCTTCCAATTCCGAGATTCCGTCTTCTTGGTATCGCCAATTGAGAACCCGGTTGTCGGTTCTACGAGCTATATGACCTGTTACATTGCCACTTTAACTTGCTGATTCTGAGAGTTATGTCGGTTACCTTGATTCTTCACGGATTTCCTTATTCCTGATTCTATCTAGTAGTAAAACTCCCAGCACTCTTTCCTTAGCCCGTTTTGCGACTTTGAACTTGTGTAAAAGGCCAATAGCGACCACACCTGCGTTTGATTCTCACCGACATTGACGTAGCCACGCTTAGCAGGCGGATTGATGACCGCAATATTGATATTATGTACTCAGGAAATTGCACACAACCCAGGCCGGCCACCGACCGGTTGATGGGACTCCCAGGAGTTGATGTGTTCCCTTGATCAGCTCTTACGATACAACATCTACACGAAGTGATGGACAGGCAACCACGGGCAATACTATATGCGCATGGTAAGTTTATTAATAACGAGAGGAACGCGCGCGAAGCGAAACTTCAACCCCCACTGCATCCCTTCAGAGACTGAATTTCAGTAAATCCTTCTTTAGTACACCTCTACATACCAAGACAAATATACCCTGCAAGTTCTACGATCAGTGGTCAGCCTGTGTGTTATCTATATATCAGACAAAGATTCTTATAAAAGGTATACCTACTTAGATTAAAATATATGTTGAAGTAGGTCAAGACAATTATCTCAGCTTCTAAAACAAACTAATCTGTATAAAGGTCTCGTTGGTGCAGATCAATGACGTCATTAAAATAAACTACCCTCTTTTAAGATACAAAAAACTTAAGAAAACTTGCTCTGCGAAGCCGAGGTTTCTAGAACACAGTGGGCGTTTTTATAACATCGTCTTCTACGAGTATAGTAAGAAGTAAATTATTAAAAAGTTGTTTATTATCTTTCACAATAGTAGCACAGCACTTAGGTGTTTTAATCCAGCATAATAGAAGATAAGTATGCCACATTGTGAAAGAGTGGTGCCTGATATAGGTTCATGAGAACCTGTGTTACAGGTCACTATGCTTCACCCTTCGTCTCCGTTTTTTCGAACGATAGGTGACTCTATCGATGAAAGTTTAAAGTTTTAGGTTGAGAAAGTAAGCATTTTGGCTCTACTGTTGGCTTACTATCATTACTGAAATACATCTACTAATAAATATACTATCCATGCAAAAACTGCGAAACTATTGCATAACCTAACATCGACCGTAAAGTGACGGTCACCGTTTTTCAGCGCCGACTTAGCAAAGCTGTACAAAGCTCCGATTCGTTTCAATTGTCCATCCATTTCATTGCAATCATTTTCTATTTGTGTACCAAGTACTTTACCGAAGGAAAGTTAAAGAAAAGCGAGGGAGAGGAAGGCTAGAATACGCAACGTGAACCGTATAAGTCAGAGATATCTTCATCAGAACACAATAGTCCAAAAACAAAAAATCAATAACTAGTGGAAATGCGCACGATTATTTTTATACAAACTTCAATCTCGGCTATACCCCTCTAGGGGTAGAATGTCAAGAATTCCTTTCTTAGAACACCTTAACGCACCTAGGCTGTGAGTTGTCTATTTGTCACTCAGTTAAGACAAGATACTTAAAAGTGGTAAGTATAGATATATATAGCAATTATAAAAATCTTTGTCCTGATCGACTGACAGACATATTTGGCGTTTTTTGGATATATTCGTCTTCATATACAAGTGCGTAGAGGTGTACTGAGAAAAGAATTCCTGAAATTTAACCTCTAAACTGGTACAGCGTAGGTTGAAGTTTGTATAAAAATTACTTCACGGTTACGAAGTTAAGTGTTTCGCTAGTAGATAATAAAGAATTGTGGCGTTGAATATGCGCACATTCCTAATTCGTAAGAAAGTCATTAAAATAGATTAATAGGTAATGAATTAGGTATGCAATAAAACTCATTTAACCACTTTACAGATTACTAGCGGTCCGTCTCGGCTTCGCACGGGTTTTAGTAAGGATCTCAAATTTTTTTGAAAATACAGTATAGTCTATGTCACCCGGAGATAGTGTAGCTTCCTAACGGTGAATTAATTTTTCAAATCGGTCCTGTAGTTTCGGAGCCTATTCTATGCAAACAAACAATCAAATCTTCCTCTTTATAATATTAGTATAGATAACATTTTTATCAAGGTTTACGATGTTTCGTTTTATCTCTTACACTACACGGCATGCCAGGCACCGACAACTTTACCAACAAGGTTATCGAGACCCCGCAATGTAACTCCAAATGACAATACGACTTCGTTTAACGTTTACAAAAGTCGACCAGCTGGTATATAACAAGTGTCCGTTAGTTAGTGATAAGTGTCTGTTTTTCCTGACCACTATAATCTGGATCTCTTTAAGGCAAGAGTGAATAGGTGTCTTCTAGACCGTCCTGCTTCATCGTGGGCTTCATCGTCACTTACCATCAGGTGAGATTGAAGCCAAAGGATAGTAGTCTATTAATGTTAAAAAAAATCTAAAAACCATTGCTTGTCGCATAGGCTTTGTTGGTTTATGTAACGCTAGTACGATTCTGGAATCAGACATAAGAAAATATTGCGTATATTTCGAAAAGTAAGATCCATTAGTACCCAACTGGATTCAAACCTGCAACCGTAGTATCGGAAGGCATTGCTACGACTAGACCACCAGTTTAAAAGTGATCTAGAAATATTCTTGTCCTTTTTGAATTATCTAACTACGGAAATAAGGTTTTTCTTTATTTACATTAACATAAGTACATTATTTTACATTGTAAATAATATCTTGAATGAAAATACAAATATTGAACATACACAAAATGTACCTTCATAGATAATCTACAGAGGTCAAAAATCTTAAAACTGTTTAGTTTTCTAAGTTTTGGGGTATGAGTCGTCGCTGTGATGATAAATAATATCTCTTGCAATGCGACTGGCAGTTCCGGATAGCATTTTTAGGCTTCCGTAACCAAAGGGTAAAACGGGACCCTATTACTAAGACTCCGCTGCCTGTCTGTTTGTCTGTCTGTCTGTCACCAAGATGTATCTCCTAAACCGTGGTAGCTAGAGAGTTGAAATTTTCACAGATGGTGTATTTATGTTGCCGCTATAACAACAAATACTAAAAAACAGAGTAAAATAAATATTTAAGGGGGCTCTCATACAACAAACGTGATTTTTTTGCCGTTTTTATCTGATATTATGATAATGGTACGTTGACCGGTTTTTTTCGATCTTGCTGATGGAATAAGCAGATGGTTCACCTAATGTTAGGTGGTTACCATCACCTTTGAAACACAGCAAAGCTGCTTGATGGTAGTAACTAGACGGTAGTTCCTTGGTCGACACTCACATAGACCTGGTAATAAATTGCTCCCCAGGATTTGTACCCAAACCTCTTGTGAGTCAGCCGGTCGCTATGCCAAGAAGGTCTGCGCGCAATACCGCCTGTTTCTTATTATTTCAGTAGGTATCGTAGCTTTGATCACGAACAAACTATCAATTCTCTTTACGTTTCCCTCCGAACATAACATTGAAAAGGGTCGGCAAAAACTGCCTTCTTCTTGTTCAGTTACACAATCATAAAAAACAAATGGTTTTTAAGCTGTGATTGCTTCAATAAAGAAGATTTTCGAAATCACAAACAAAAAATTATATCGTTCTTCTAAAAACGGTAGGAACCAAGCCGTTAATTTCTTGCTTGTTTCTAGGCTTGGTCGTGAGGAACTGGCGCTTAGATTCACCTAGATGATTCCTGCGTATGTTACTGAATAAATGCTTTTTGACTTTGACTTCTTTTCGAGTCAAGACAAACTCAACCCTTCAACTTTGGAAGGGTTTGGTGGTTCCGGTTGTGCAACAATGGATTTACTCTCAAAAACGGTGAAGGAAAACACAAACCAGATGTTTTCTAGCAGCGGCGATAGGGTTGCAACCTGTCATGTATGGAATATCTGCAAAATATGCGCAATGGACGTACCTCTGACTACCCTCCTTAGACATCCTAAATGAGTCTTGAGTTGGTGCTACTTGGTAGGTCCCAAGAGATCTGAGGTTGTATATATCCACGTGCCTCAGGATTAAAGACGTTAGGCTGTTTCTGTTTTCTTATTCAAAGCCAGGCCAGCTCAACTGAACAAACTTATAAAGTAAATTAATTAAGTAGTGCGTCGGGTAGAAAACCAATTTTTAGGGCACATCCTGTGGCCCCGTGGTCGACGCTGACGCGGCCCCGTGGTCGGTGGTGACACGTGACGAGGGCAAACGTTACTGAGTTTACTTGGCGGTTCGGACACACGGGTGCTTAATTTGTATAAATAAAATATTTTTATTTACGTGATATAGAAATAGATGGAAACGAGAAATAGCAAAGATATCCCCTTCGATCTACTAGTACTCGAAATTCTTCGAGAATTTCTAAGGGGGGTAGTCAGGTACGTCCAGATACCTACATTATAAATATAAAGAATCAGAAGATCAATAGGATCAGAAGGCCGGGTCACACCCACCGAAGCTCCCTCGATAATCACGGTGTACGTGATATAATGTATGTTAATAATAACAATCTATGGGGACAATGTATGTATGTATGAATGTATGTCTTCGTATCGGAAAGATTTTCCAACGAGTGACCTTCGGCTGGGGTAGATGGTATTCAGAAGTATTTCTATCCGTATCTTTGTAAGATATATCCAGGATAGTTCCTATGTAGCTTCATAGATGACGCTAAAAAATAAAGTCGCAAGATGTGCGTGTTTAGCTCGACAGCACCAAAGTTTCCATGCTCTGTATCTGTTCTGAGTCTTGGTGTTGGATCTCGTGGCTGATGCCCAAAATACCTTGTGTAGGCTCCATTTGACTAATGTGGCGCGGCGGGCGAACGTCCGCCTGCGTTCCTATGTAGCTTCATAGATGGCGCTACAAATCGTTAAAAAATAAAGTCGCAAGATGTGCCTGTTTAGCTCGACGGCACCAAAGTTTCCATGATCTGTATCTGTTCCGAGTCTTGGTGTTGGATCTCGTGGCTGATGCCCAAAATACCTTGTGTAGGCTCCATTTGACTAATGTGGCGCGGCGGGCGAACGTCCGCCTGCGACGCAGGAGGCTGCGGGTTCGATTCCCGCCTTGGGATAAATGTTTGTACGATCTGCAAATATTTATTCCGGGTGTTCTGGGTAAATTCTATGTATAATAAAAAATATCTATGTATGTAATATAATATTGTATTAAGTATATCAGTCATCTAGTACCCATAACACAAGCTCTGCTTAGCTTGGGGCTAGATGATGCTGTATGGATCGTCCGGCATTAATAATAATAATTAATAATAATAATATCAGTCATCTAGTACTCATAACCCTCTGCTTAGCTTGGGGCTAGATGATGCTGTGTGGATTGTCCAGCATTATTATTATATCTTACAGTCAGATTTAGAACTGTTCGACTGACTTTAAACTCCAGCAAGCAACAAACTAATTTAAACCTATGCCAAAGAAAAGTTAACAATACCCATACTAGGCAGCTGGGACGTCTGATCCGGTGCCAGAATTGCAGATCGATTCCGCGACTACCCTCAAAACTGTTCAACTGTTAAACTGTACGCCAAATAGGTTATGGCTTCGATACATTGGAAACTTAATTTATGCGAAAAATAAGCCACAGTTTTAGTTATGGCGGTTCTGTTTAACGTCGAAAAGTAGCGGGGATGTAGATGACGTAACGCTAAGGTTTATCATTAGTCTTTTTGAAGATCTAACCTTGAAACAACTTACTTACTGCTTTACCCTGTAACTAGTAACCCTGTGCAAAACATTGGTCTTATATACCCTTTAAATATCTTGCTCGTCAACTTAACTATCTGTGCGTCAGGCTAACCGCCCGTTTTTGCGCACAATATAATAAATTATGTAAAGGATGTTATTGTCTTCTGATGGTATCTTAACTAAGCGGCTCCTAGATAGTGGCAATTTACAGCCGGGGGACCCTAAAAAGGTTTAAATTACTTCCGAAGAGTTCACTAAACACTGGAGGTGGTCTTGAGGGTATCTCTGGAGGTTTTCAGGGTCAGCTTCCATTGTGAAGTATGTTTTTGCCGGTTGTGGTTTGACGCTCACAAAGGGTGTTTTTTAACTGTAGTGTTTTGCTCAGAAAGATTTGAACTAAATTAGAATTTACTAGCAAAACGCTATTTTTATATTTCAACCCAGTTGAACCCGTTTAAGTTTTTAACTTTTTCCGTTAATTTCGGGAATTCCTTTCTTATCAAATCAGGTGCTTGAGCATGGATCTACTATCTTTAGATAAAATTTGACATAAATTCTCGATAAAATGGGGTTTTGTCGAAATTTATCGAGATTCTCGATAAATTTCGAATTTAAGTAAACGATAGCTCGATAAATTCGGGATGGTTTACCAAGAAACTGTCACCAAAGAAATCACTCGATAAAATATGTTGAGGATATTTCTATACTAGTGGTTGTTGATAAAATTCTATAGATAAAGTCAGTTTGTCGATACAAGTTTGTCGACTGTCGATACGACAAGTTTGTCGACTGAAGTTCAAAGAACAAAGAATCTTAGAATTAGTATTGATTGTTTTGAATAAAACACACGTGTGTATTAAAAATTATCATAAAAATAACTTCGAGTTTTCATGGTTTTGTTTGAAATTCAGTAATAATCATGATCATTTCTCCATTTTACTGACTACAGTGTCGGTAATATAACCAGACGAAGTCGTACGCGTACTAGTAACTTATAAGGATATTTTAAGTATTTGAACGAGTTATACATAAACTTTCAGCAGTGGTGATCAAATCAACTTGCAACAATGTAGAACTTCTGAAATATTTCACCGGAGGGAAGTCGAATAATTTAATGTGCGAAACGTAGAATACTCATAGTTACTTACAAACTTCAGGACATTCACTGTATTAGTAGCTAGTTGGAGTTATCACCACTATCAACAAAGGGTCCTTTGCTGGACATAGGGGTCCATAATATGTTTTTAGAAATAACTGTTTTGAGCCTTCCCAATTTCTGCGATCTTGTTGTGGGTCCAATCGCCGTCTAGTTTGAGGTCGTTTCTTTTCAGAACATTAGTAGAAGATAGTGTAGTGGGGTCAATTAGGTCCCTGTCTCAGTATTGTATGTTGTATATTGGTCATCATTATCATCATCGTGTATATAATTAAGGCACTGAAAATCTTCACAGAGACTGCTGAGCCAAATTGTATTTAACAGCTCAAGTAATACAGTCCAATTTACAGTTAAAACTTATTTTTAAGTGACACAGTTAAAGTGCAGTCCCAGAATCGCGTCTTAATTGCATCGTAAAGTTGTCGCGTCAAGTTTGTCCATAGAGAACCCATGTGCCGCTCTCATAGAGGCGTCAATCGTCAAAAGTAATAAATAAAAATCAGATTAAAATTACAGCTAAATACATTACCAGATAATAAATAACTACCTAGTAAAAAAAACTAAGATTAAATTATATTGGTACTAGTTTTATTTAATTCAAAACGCTGACTTTATATCATAGAATCACACTAGACACGACCATCTCAGACATGTTGCATGGGAAAGACAGAGACAAAGATAAAAGGAGCAGACCCACGCTGTCTGATGTAGTGTAATAACTTCTACACAAAATGTATGGGATCGATAGGTTTCTGACGCGTCACGCATGACATGTGGGATGGTTGTTATGTGATTCTGCTTCCAGCGTTGCGTTCGTCGGCACTCTCTTGGTTTCGTCTCTATAACAGGACTTAGGAAGCTCTATGGCTGGTCTGCACACGCCGACTGTTACTTACTCTGTGTTGGCGATAACGAGTCGGCGACGCTTCGTCATCTGCGGCCACTCGCGGCTTGGAAGCACGCCAGAGTCGAAAGCACGGGTTAAACCGCCGTCTTGCCAACGCGATATGCGTAAAAATCTTTCTGAAGGTTATTTAAAAAAAGAAAAATAGCTTCACGTCTTTATACCCTAGGTACGGTAGATATCTCCTCAGATCTCTTGGTACCAAGTACCTACTCGAGCTTTTTTTGAGAATATATAATAGAGTTAGTCAGAGGTGTCTCCAAAAACATTTGGTACCTACATAAAAATTTCCAAATTTTGCAGTATTCCATGCGTGACAGGTTGCAAGACCATCCCCGCTATTACAGTACTAACTGATTTCCTCACGCTGTTTTCCATCACCATTTGGGGCACTGGCATTGTAAACATACATTTTTCGATTTAAAAGTCCATTGGTGCACGACCGGATTCGAACCCACGTTCTTGGGATCAGAAGGCGGGGTCACTTCCACTAGACCACTAGTACTTTTTTAAATATATACCAATTATAAGAATCTTTGTCCTGACTGGCATATAGGCAACGCATAGCCTAAAAGATTGCAGTACCTAAGATTGTATTACCTGTGGAATACATGCTAGGTTAAATATTGTAGCGGTGATGAGCTTGCAACCTGTCGCGTTCTCCTCTTGCATCTAAAGAACCAAGATATATAAGGAGATATATACCATTCCAGGGCAAAGTGAAGTTTATTTTCTTTAAACTTTGTCTTTTAAATAAAATAAAATCTACAAATAGAAGTAAGTAATTGTGTTTGAAAATTCACTTACGAAAACAAATCCTAAAAATCCAATCGGGGTTCCGCATCAATGAGTCTAAACGGCAAACCTGAGCCCTGGCTACTTTCCAAGCCACAAATGGCCGCTGAAGACAGAATCTAGCAAAACATAAAACACCTGCATTTTTCGCTCATGTTTGGCAAAGAACTACATTTTTACATCTTTTCTTGAATTACAATTTGTTGTCGTTTATTTACATAGTTTTATTCCACTCAGTCATTTCATTTTGTTTAAATAGTTGTTTAAAAAAAACATCAATTTTAGTAGTAGTGGAGTTCTACGTAAAGAGTTCGCCCGGGGAAGAACAACCACTATACCTATTTCTGCCGCAAAGGAGCTGGCTGTGTTCGGGTTTGAAGGATATTTGTGCCGGTGAAATTACAGACACACGAGGCTGACAATGCTTTGTTATAGATAATGGTAACCACTTAGTATCAGGTGGGCCTTTTGCTTGTTCAGTTAATAAAATCTTTGTTATTTCCTTAAGTGTTCGTAAGCACTATAAAAACTAACAAACTCTTGCACTTTATTATCACGGATGATTATGAATCATCCGTGATAATAAAGTCTATTAATAAATTATGTTTGTTATATAAGTTACAAACACAAACTAGTATTCAATACCTCACCTGAATACATAGTAGGTATTCTATTCAGTAAATAACGTTAACCCCTATAAAATGTAAATAAACGATGATACAATGAATTGATTATTCTATGCTATTTATATACGAATTATGAAGTGTTTGATTCACATATAGACAACGCACAGCTAAATCGGTGATCGTAGAAACTATAAATTTTCAGGATAAGTAGGTTATAAAGTTCCTTAGTGCATAAAAGTGTATGAAGAAAAAGAAGGAATTTACAAAATTCAACCCCTATTCAACTACAGCGGAGGTTTGTTTCACATAAAAAAACAGCGTTTTTGCTTAAACTATGTTTAAAACTAGCACAGTTTGTCATTGCCCATTGGTGAGAAAAAGCAACAAAACAAATGAGATTTTTTTAAGTAAAGTTGCTTAATTTATGATTTATATCGTCACCAACTTTGTCATATAATGAGGTTTAAAAAAATCGTAAATCACGATGTCGCGTTAATGCAACCGCACCTTAACAAGTGTCAACGTGTAATGGATACATTACAGCAACTTGCAATTTATGCAAGAGTTTCAGCATATATTCCTTAAGATGGCGCTGAACACAGCTTTCGGAGTTCGTGCTTCGTTCATTTTAATCACCAATTTTTTTTAAAAGAGGCAACGGAACCCACTTATGTTGAGCAGATTGACACCTTAATTTCATTTGGTATGTTCATTTGTCTAGTGGTAGTTACCCCGCCTTCTGATCCTAAGGTCGTGGGTTATTCGGTCGTGAACGTTTTTCTGTTCGAAAAATTTCAAAGACAAATTTAGGCTGAAAGAGAATAATTATTGTGTAATTGTAAATCTCATAGATCAAGGTAAGCGCTCAATATCAGGTGGGCCATCTGTTTGTTGTTATATGACTGTTAACATATTTTTTTTTTAAATAAGACTGTACTGCTTAAAACTGAACTAAGTAGACACCTAAGTAGTTATCTCTCTATCTAACAAAGACACGAGAATAAAGAAGTTACTCCAGACTAGGAAGTCTTTTACGATAAAAGAATCGAATTTACTCGCAAATGAAGCTGCAAACTTTGCAAGTGACGCTACGTTCACACGGTCGCCCTTAAAAACGTAGTACTACGTACTACAACCGTCAACTCGGTTGTTCGCCGCTTGATATTATGATTAATAACCCGTACCGTAAGCTTCCAAATGTTATGTCAGAACGGTCACGGTACAGATTTTTAACATTTAGTTATGCGTTCGAGGTACAAAATTGTTTTATTATGAGATCCGAACAGGGCCGAACATTCCCGAACAATGATTACAAGGGCATCGTCTTACAAATCCGGAACCGTTGCTGAAAGTTCGTGTTACAAAATTATTGTCTTCTATTACAAAAATATCTGAAACAGGCAAAGGCTGTCGAGCACGGAAGATAGCCGTCGTTTTGGCAGTTTGCAATCATGCGATAAAAGCTCACGGTATAGAGCCTGGAAAACCCCCCTACAGTGAGCTCTTATAGCAAGATTGCAAACTGTCAAAAACGACGCCAAAATTGCTTGGCAGATAGCATTGTCTTCGTTTTTTGTACTAGAAGACAACAATTTCGTAACGTGAACTAACAGTAACGGATTCCAGATTTTCACGAAGATACCTCGTATCCATTGTCCGGGTCTGTTTAAATTATCTATCTATCTACAAGTAGGTATGTATAGTAAAATGATAAGAACCTTTGTCCTGACTGACTGGCATAACAAAGCACAGCCTAAACGTTAGAGAGACTTGACAAGGACAAGGATTCCCGATTTACAACCTATAAAAGGGTGCAGTAGGGGTTGAAGTTTATATAAAATGGGATTATGTGAAGTCGTTTCTTTTATTGTTCCGGACGTGTAATAGAAGGGCATGGTAAAAAGTTTTCACCCAGTACCAACAATAAGTACGCAGTGGGCTAAAGTAGTGGTTTTGTTTTGGTACTATCGTTAAAAATAAACACGAGTAGCCCTAGGTCGTTATTACCTCAAGTGCTTTCTATATAGCCTTATTACAGAGAAACCACTGAAAACTTCTAATTTTCATGTTGTTTTGAGGACTTTCCGTGTGAACCGAGCCTTGAACAAGTTAATTACCAACTTTTTGTTGTAAATTTTTAACAACTGTTACGGAGAAAGTTGTTACAAAGTTGAATATTGTATGAGGTGTTGTTATTTGTTGAGTGTTATATTCTGACTCAGATTTCCAGAGGGTTTTGTGGTGTTTCTTTAAACTTGTGGGTTGCTAAAGGTCGCCGCACACGAGCCATGTGCAACAGTCACAAAAGTCGACTTTGAACTGCTTTATCGTATGTTCTTTATCGTATGTTGTGTGTTTAAATGAATCAGCTTAAAAATGCAGTAATTTGCTTACTCTTAGATTTTTACCAGTGAGACTTCGACCTCGCGAGTTTTACAATTCGCAGAAAAATTTAAAAAAGAAAACGACTTATCCAGAGGCACTGTCAATATCCCCTCAGATATCTTGAGACTTACCAAGTAGCACCACTACTGGCATAAAAAAAATTATATAGTAGGTTCAAGGACATACTTTTTTTTTATTTACGACTTATTGGTGTAATAAGCAAATTACCTGGTGTTTAGCGGGTACATAATATGATTTTATTTTGACGACTGATGTGGCGCGGCGGCGAATGTCCGCCTGCAACGCAGGAGGTTGCGGGTTCGATTCCCGCCTTGGAATAAATGTTTGTACGATCTGCAAATATTTATTCTGGGTGCTCTGGGTATTTTCTATGTATAATAAAAATGTCTATGTATGTAATGTATTGTATTAAGTATATCAGTCATCTAGTACCCAAAACACAAGTTCTACTTAGCTTGGGGCTAGATGATGCTGTGTGGATTGTCCAGCATTATTATTATTTTACTTTATTGTTTTTTACAAAAGTCTTTATATAAAAATAAATTGTTTGAAAGTCATGACCACATAATACTGATCGAAATTGAAGGCATAATGACCGCCCTATCGCGCCATCTTTCAAGGCATTTGAGTTCAGGCGATTTAATTTTCTACAACATTGCCCGATCCTTTTCGTGTTATAGCCAGAATTTAATTTTATGATTTTCGTATTATATTTTGTAATAATGAAACCCTGCGACTTTGTCCGCTTATAATATGTTAGCTACAATAAATATAATTCCGTTAGAAAAAAAAACTGGCCAATTGCAAGTCGGACTCGCGCACGAAGGGTTCGAAATTATTCGAGGATATCTAAGTGGAGTAGTCAGAGGTACGGCCAAATATTATATTTGGTACATACTCACATCATACTTGCAATAGTTAGGTAATGCTTTGTAAAAATAAAAAAAATAACACGAAATACACCTCTCAAGATACCCTGGTCCTGGATGTCTTAAAGAGGGTAAAAGGATAAAGATCACAAAAAGAGATGCGTTCCAAGTTTTTAAAATTTATTTAGACTGAGATGGTCAGTCAGTCAGTTTACTTTACATTGTATGTATTATTGAAAGGTTTCTGTTTGTAACGTACAATGTTAAATCTAAAAAAATAAATTTGTAGAACATTTTTGCGCTTATCTATTCTGTAATTACCATGTGCTCTTTAGGTAAAAATTTTATATCTTCTCTGAATAATTAAACTTTTAGAACATCTGCGTAATTCATTTATATACCTAAACGTATTTTGGTTTTGTATGTTTTATCAAATGCTTTTGTTTACTTGTATTTGCTTTTTGGATTTAAATTAAACTTAGAAATGCTCTCAGCATAAATACTCACGTATGAGAATAATTTGAAATAGAACATCCACGGTATCTTCGAGACAAGAAAACCTTTGCAAATTTACATTACATGAATACAGCGAAAAAACGATCATGTGAATTCTTCCCCACGGAGCGAGAATTCCATACGATTTCATTTCATTTTCAATCTAAACAGTGGTCCATTATTTTTTATTTTAACGTGTGGAAATGGTCTCTCACATCTAATTTTATGAGACTAGAATATTATGGCATATTTTTATTAACTATTCTAATTTAGAAAACAATTCATTGAATCTGCAACATGGGGTGTACTAATACATCGTTTTTAGGGTTTCGTAACCAAAGGGTAAAACGGGACCCTATTACTGAGGCTCCGCTGTCTGTCCGTCCGTCCGACCGTCTCACGGTTCATGAGATACAGCCTGGTGACAGACGGACAGACAGACAGACAGCGGAGTCTTAGTAATAGGGTCCCTTTGGATACAGAACCCTAAAAACGAAAAAAAAAGTCAAAAAGGTG
Source organism: Electrophaes corylata (assembly GCA_947095575.1). Classification (NCBI taxonomy): domain Eukaryota; kingdom Metazoa; phylum Arthropoda; class Insecta; order Lepidoptera; family Geometridae; genus Electrophaes; species Electrophaes corylata. Next base: position 6,171,187 of record OX352714.1, read on the forward strand.
TGACGTATCATTTATATCCACCATTACGGCAACCATATAACGGTTACAACTATTAAACAAACCATGTTTTCACGCAAACATTCTCAACGCAAATCCCTACTGACACGACAAGTATTTATTACGCACTATGGACTCGGGTTGAAACTTTATTCTGTGGTTTCTCGGAATAAGCGAATTTTGAGTTCTACTGGTTTAGTTTATTTGAGTCGATACATTCCGCTTTTTTATTAGGTTTCAGTGCCGCACGCACCAAGCTAAACAACATATTTTTTATATTCTTAAAACAGGGTTCAATTTTTAGGGTTTCTTAAAATTAATACGAGTTTCTGCCATCCAATTAATTTGGGTGTATGTTAGGGTGGTTCTACAAAAACCTAGCAATTATTACTACAATATCTGTTTAGTATATTTTTATCTTGATAAACTAAAATATCGCGATTTACATTAGTCTTCTTATTCATATTGTCTGAGGAATTTACTGGTTAAAATGGCTGCTAAGTCTGTTGCCATCTTATTCTGTTGACGTGACAGTGACAGTGACAAGAATATTACATAAAAAAAAACTAAAATTAAATATATTCTTATATAAAGTTTCGTTTTATACCTCACGTGGTTTTATTAGTTATTTATTATTCTGAGTTCTATCGGCAAGGAAGTCGGCTTAAGAATCCAACTCGGATGGGCAGCGATAGGAAAATAAAGATATCTTGTTCTAGATACCGCAAAGCCTCAAGACGAAAGTATATAAACCAGTGTGGCAGTGATGACTTATGGAATTGAAATGTGGTCGAAATAGCAGTCAGGGGCACGTTCGAACCTTACATTTGGAAGTTTAAATCTTCAATTTCCATACATTAACAGGAAAGCTACGTCACAGTTCTCCAGAACGACATGTGATTTAACGTTTGCAAATACAACTCACAGCTTAGAAAAGAACGAGCTCGTTCAGTCCACTTGTTCATTTCTAAAACTCGTTCTACCGATGCAAACTTTGTACTAATACGATGATACTGATACTTGTGTTAACCTACGGCCTCTTTTTGGAACGCAACGGCTTTAGATGTCAACTTAAAACTTAGAGAAAGCATGTGAGTAAATGTATTAAGAAGAATGGCAGTCAATGGCAACTTTCTGTAAGGAAATGGCAAAAATAAAAAACCTATAGTATACATTCAGGAAGGATAAAGATTATATTACAATTTCCTCCAAGAGTGAATAGTGAAGTTTTTGGTAAAAGTGTCTAGAATTCAAAAAGATCCCCGAGATAATTGAACTGGTTTATACATTCAGTTTGTGTGGAACCAACCTTTTGGCTGCAAGTTCTACTCGCAAATATCATGTAAATACATAAATACCGATATATAATACTTATATAATTCTATCTAGGTGTTAGAATTATATAATTATTATAAGTCGGTCAGAGAACAAACATCTATGTTCATCACACAATCTTTGAACCCAGAGCCTGCAACGAAAAGGTAGTGCTACTGACAACTGATGTGTCAAACCATTTATAGGAGTGTTATAGCTGTAATCAGTATAGTCTGTGGCAACTCGTTGTTATACACACACAGAGAGGGAATAGTAAACATTTCTGATTGAGAGAACTGCTTCAACAGCTCTTTTGATTAGGTTTTAAGCTATCGTACAGTCAGCAACAAATAGATAAACTTTAGTGCACAGTTGAAATTAGGAATGGTTTTGCAGGTTTGATGTGATGTAATTTTCTAGTATTTCTGTTGCTGGATGACCTATAACTAACATTTACCACGATGAGATGTCGTCGGGTGTTGAAAGTTTTGTGATGTATTCGCAATAGACGTTGGTACCACCTATTCAAAGACACGAGCTTGAAAATATTCCTTGCTGAGGTAAACAGTTTCGGAGAAATGACATTTCCTCGCCTCACCTCCCTCTTTACCTTTGTCTATCACTCTGTGATGCATATCTATTGTCTTTGTGCCTGTAATTGCATCCTTCAAACCAGAAAGCAGTACTGCTTTGTGGCAGAAATAGGTAGGTAGTACTTTACTAGACTAGAAATTCTGATCAAGATCTTACTAATATTATAAACGCAAAAGTTTGGATGGATGGATGTTTGTTACTCTTTCACGCTCTAACCAGTAGACCGATTTGGATGAAATTTGGAAAGAACATAGATTATAACTTGGATTAACATATCGGTTACTTTTATCCCGCAAAAATAACGGGAACGGGAAAAAACTGCCGCGCTGGCAAAGCTGCGAGCGGCCGCTAGCCTTCTATATAATCCTAAACTACTATTATATCAGTAGTATAAGAGTAGACCACTCTTAGAAACGATAAAAGAAGTTTCGTTTTGTCGTTTTGTAGCACACTTCAGGGCTAGTCGGTAGTCGGTCCACAGTCAAGTTGTCAATGCCGGACATGCCGCGTAGTGTAATCTAAACTACAATACGAGAATTCGTTTATCGTTTCTAAGAGTAGACCTGCATTGCATTTAAAATTTTTTTAGGACGTATGTAGGTATGTCGACAGCAATAATAATAATAATAATGCTGGACAATCCACACAGCATCATCTAGCCCCAAGCTAAGCAGAGCTTGTGTTATGGGTACCAGATGACTGATATACTTAATACTATACATTACATATATAGATATTTTTATTATTCATAGAAAATACCCAGAGTACTCGGAATAAATATTTGCAGATCGTACAAACATTTATCCCAAGGCGGGAATCGAACCCGCAACCTTCTTCGTCGCAGGCGGACAATCGCCCAAAAATAAAGCAATAAAGCAGAACCTCAAGTCTTTGTGTTGTGTACATGGGTAATGTGTAATTTTGTATGGATACACGATAAGCGCCCTTACCGGGCGGTAGGAGTAATTTTTTTGGACAAAACCTATCATTTGCTAGACAAATAACTTCTAAAATCTTAGACTTGAGGTAGAACCTTTTTCAAGACCGGCCTAGTTGGGACCCACTGGTAATGCTGATATCATCTGTTTGAACTACATTGTATGTTCCATAAGAAAATTCCATACATAAAAAAAGAAATAACTTCACGACTGGAATCCGTAGGCACGGTAGATATCTTCTTAGATCTTTTAATAAGTAGTAGTACTGACCCAAGATTCTTTCATGACTTCTAATGGTCATTACCTATCACCGCTGTTAGAATACTAACTTTTGAGAACACTGGCGTTAAGCACATATATTTTTGGTATAGAATAATTCAATGGTTCACGACTGGATTCGAAACCATGGCCTTATACTCAGAAGGCGTGGTGACTAGACCATCGCTGCTCGGTGGGTATACGTATAGGTATTTATTTGTGGTGCTGACAGTACTAGGTCCAGATTAATCGTTTCCTGAAACCAGTCGCATGCAATGACTCCTATGACTTATGTTCTCATTTATCACTCAGTGAAGAAAAAGGTCGCGATAAAGAAAATTTCGCAAGAATTCAAGTAACTCGCTACGTGGCCAGTTGCATGGGTAACCGGTTGTGGCATATTCATTAAAATGCACCTTAGGGGTAACCGTGAGCTTGATTGTTTGCCTAATTATCTGCATCGTGAGCTCAGTCGAATGGATACGAGAGCATCTTCATACAAATCCAGAATGGGTTACAAATTCCTGCGAGGATATGGCAATGTTATATATGTTGGTAACCGCTTAACAGCAGGTAGGCCTTTTGCTGGTTCCTTCAGCAAGTCGTAAAATAAAATGGAAATAGGTAGAAATTTTCAGGACAACATAAAGGCATCTTCCTGTTTCCACCCCTAAGATTTATAACGGGCAGAACTCTTTAAAAGATGATTTGTACAACAATACGCTTAGCCTTCAGTTGCGTGCTACACAAAATAAGATAAAAAGATCTGTTACCATAAATAAGACTATTTTAAGAAGATGTTGGAGATTGCAAGTTCTGGACGATTATTTGATAAATAAAATAAAAAAGTGTTTCGTCTTTTGTCACATTATTAAATAAATATTGGCAGGCATATCGTACAACGTCGTCTAGCCCCAAGCTAAGCTTGTACTATGTGAACCAGACAACAGATAAAATACTTACATAGGCCTCTCCCATACACTTCTAGGAAGCAACATGGGGATGGAGGTTGCTGTAGTCACGCTTGGTAGGCAGATTGGGATTGGGAGGTGAAGGAGTCGTACTCTTCCACTTGTATACATTTTAAAAAAAAATGTATATATTTCGCGTTGTAAAAATGTATATAAAATGTATTTTTTTATACAACTTGCTGATGAAAGAAGCAGATGGCCCACCTGATGAGTGGTTACCATCAACTATAACAAAGCCTTACCTTATTAAAAATGTGTAACATGGTTACGTTTTTTAGAAAAATAACACTGGAATAGTTTATTGAAGTACTAACTAAACTACTTTAACTTTTAAAATAGTTGTTGTTGATCACAATGTCTAGTAACTAGTAGTAACATAAACTACGGTAATTAGTTATTCCTAGCATCTTTCTTACATTGACAAAGGTTTGATTGGTAATGCAGTACATTGAATAAGATAACTTTTTCTGCGTTCTGTGTGTGCATGTGTGTGAGTTGAAGTATTTTACCAATCCTTTATCATCTTTGTTGAATACAGACTAAATTCGTGTCCAGTAGCCAAACGGTATACAGGATGATCCAGTGTATAAATCGTGTGCGTGTGTAGGCAGTATTTATTGCGTTCCGAGACGAATAATGAATCAACCTGTATAACACGCGATGGTGTTGATAGGTCCTGTCATGTTATCGTGGGTTCGATTCGCGGAACGCGTAATTCGTTGCAGGATGTTTAACATGGTAATTAGCTTGAGCTAACGTGTTTTATTTTTGTTTCAGGTAAGATCATGGCTTTCACGGTGGATTTCAAGTTACAAGTACCAAACCGACTTAAATGTCGCTTTATGTAAGTAGGTAGGTACTTACAATTTACGTATCTTCGAGTCTGGTAGGTAAATACTTTAGTGCAATCCAAAATGGTATTTCTTTTACAGAAAACTCTGTCATACTTTTTCGTATCCTACAAAATCCATAAACTAAAATTCAAGATATTATCTTGAATTTCTCACCAAATAGTGTATAGTTTCGAAGACTTAATAAAGTCCCCAACAATAAGCTCTAATTAATCTAAACGCCAATCGCGTTCGGTATTTATTGCGTTATCAGCTCCTACCCCTACCCTCTCCTACTTTCACCCCCTATCTTTCATCAGCCCCCCCCCCCCCTCCCTACCTTTAACGAACTGCATCGCCACTTGGCGTTTTCTCACACATTGTTCTTCGACCGCCACTTTATCGGTGTCCAATTTTACACGATGTTTACTCTAAAGCGACAGTCACACTTAGCTTTTCTACTGAAAACTGAAACTCTGAGCTCAAACGCATACTACCAAAGTCAACGTCAGAAAACATTTATTCAGTACTGGATAATGAATAAATGTGACTGAAAAACTGAATGGATTATTTCGTCTTAAAGCTAGGTGAATCTAAGCGCCAGTTTCTCGCGACCAAGCCTAAAGAAACAAACCAAGCCTAAACTCTTCACCATCATGATTATCCACTGCCTGACTTCACCCAATGGGATATTGGATTCTGTAGAATGGGATATTGCCATCCATTACGATCCTATTCTTACCTATTTTCGACCAGCGATTTCAATGTCATCAACATGTACCCATCTCGCTGCCGGATGTACTAAGTTAAGCTACTCTTAGCTCAACTAAAACACCCTTCACAGACCAATTTTCCATGCAAACTAAAGAAAACAGTCTATTCCTGCCCATCAGACGTCTGTAACAAACTACTGATGCATCAACTTTAAACACTTGATGTATTTATGGCCCGACCAGGTCCAATTGATACCAACGGCTCCCAAGAAATCCCTCGATACGAAGAATCCCAGCAAATCTTGCCCACGTCTACTTGTACACTCACCAACACAACTTAACCCCCATTTTCTACAAAAGACTAGCACTCCCGGGTTCTTTTAAAATCGGTCGGGTCATGTGTCTAGTTACAAACGCTAAAGTAACTTGACCTCTGTGTCTATACAATTTGTAGAACCTGCCGGGTCGGGGTATACCGGTCGTCACAGAGGTTCTGTCCAACTGAATGTAACCCAACAACATTCGAAGGTAATTGTGATCATGAATCAATCCTATCTCGATATCCTTACATTGCGAACGAATCGAACGGTGATCTTGCATTGTTGGGATCACATTGCTTGTTTTGTACGTTATTTGTATCTTGAATTCAAATAAAACGAGGAGTGAATGTGGAATTTTTATTTATATAGGCGTGCGTATTGTGTTGGTAAAAGGCTTAAGTAGACGGGACGTAAGGAAACGATAGTTTAGGAAACTAATATAGAGGAATTCCCGGCTATTTATTGGTTGCTAATGTGATCGCTAATGTTAGGGTTGATGTATGATATTAAAAGGGTTATTGTTCAAACGCTTACTCTTACAAACAGCTTTGTTTGGCACATTTTGCCTTATCCGTGTTTTAACAGAAATAATCTTGATAGAAAACTTACCCTTTATTTTCTTTACTTATTACCAGTTAGGCGATACTAGGGAACATCAAAACTTTGTGTAAAGTCCAAATGTACAGAATGGACTATTTCCCATAAACAGAAGTGATTCAGCGTGATCATTTGGTAGAATGTAAGTCCTGCGTCTTTACGTAGAGCTTTTATAGTCTTGAGTATTACCGTTTTGTACAACATAACTACATAGAAGTTCACAGCACAAAAATAATTAGAATTTGTAGTTTTATCTAATATACCTTATTATTTAGGAGCCTATGCTGTCCCACTGCAGGGCAAAGGCCATTTTATAATAAGGTTATTATAATGGGCTACTAACTTACTTAAAAATAGAACGCTAACTTTTATTAGCCCTGCGTCGATTTGAAATTCGAACCGTCGTCGTCGCTGTCTTTTCTTCTAAATTCAAAATATAAAATTCCAAAACAAATTCAAATATAGAACTTAAACTTTTCTAAAGCCAATAGAGGTAAGGGATAAAAGCGCTCTGCCAGCGTTCACACACATTGGCCTTTTTCGTCCACATTTGGAGTTCCGTGTCGTTCGTTAGGAAGTCGGAACGTCAAATCGAATTTGGGCGACTTCGGTGCAATGCGGAGTGCTGAAGTGTCTTTGTTTTCTGGATTTTCTTCTATTCGACTCGTTTATCCTTTAGCTTATTTTATATATGTTATTCCAGTGGAAACTTAATAGTTGGAAGTTAATTTTGGACCAGTTTTCAGTAATGAGCTGAAACTTGTAGCCGTTTTACCAAAAAATACTTACATTTAATAATTATTTCAACGTTAGCTTTGCTGTTTCTAAACATTCTGGTAATAAAACGAACATAAACGCTAAAACTCGGTTATAGCTTTATTTCGTACTAAGGTGTTTTTGCGGTGAGTAGGTAAATTGGATACATTGGTAGGTACTTCTGTAAATTGTACTACTTAGGTAACACGTACTTTTACAAGGTTTGGTGACACAAGGTCTTTACACAACAAGGTTTACCTACGTTTTATAAAAAAAAAGTCTACGGCAAAAGTACCCTGACTGTGTAAGAACAGGCGGATCAGAGACAACCAATAGTTTTGATGATAAAACCAACCGCTAGAGAATAACTCAACTCCGAAGTGCTAAAGAGGTTACGTTACAATAAAACTGGAAACAAAGAACTCCTTCGAGAATCGAGATACAGGCAATAAATAAAACGAACTTACGGTTTTGGCCTAGTTTTTAAGTTTTTAAATCGATAATGTGGCAACGATCGCGTCATTATTCTTCCGAACTGTCAATGCGGTTCGGTAAGGTGCATGCTCGGCGGAATTCTTCCTGTTTACTCTGTGGGTGGTTTCCAACGATAAACGGGAAATATAGCAGCAATTTTCACTGTGATTCGTTTTGGCGTAGTAAATTATGAGAGGAAACAAATAATGTTGTTTATTGGAAAAAAGGAAACGTTTTGTTGTTGCAGTTTTTATGTTTTGATTTTGATATTTTGCAAATTTCATAAAATAAATTTGACTGCTGAAGTCAATTGTGTATGGGCGAAGGCACTAAAAGCGTAACGTTGGAATTTTTAGACTGTGTTTCGTCTCTCGCACTGACAATAAGTTTTAAATAAGACCATGTTTTGTCTCTTTCGATCTCATTTGAAATTTCCTGCCAATGCGAAATACAAAACAGAGTATAAGTATTTCAATGTCACGCAGTTTATTAGACCCAGGTTAGAGTTTTTTTGTGAAAGCTAATAAGTACTTATTCTTTTATTATAAAAGTTTTATAGCCAGTGAAGTGATAATAATTTTCTTAAAACGACCTTTGCTATCTAAATTATGTTAAATCACTGAACACTTTTAAGTTAAAGTAAAAACGCATTTGGTCAACGCGATAAACTGATTTGTCTGTTATTTATTGTAAATACATTTCAAAATAACTAACTAGTTTCTGGTCGGGGTTCACTCACATGTAACAGACAATCGTACTTTTCTGAATGATTTGATGATAAAATATAAATCGTATCACGACAATAAATGGGATAAATGTTATTGAATCTGTTCAAACGAAACGATTCAGTTTAGGAATTGCAATAGGATGGGATGGTACAGTCCCAGGTCTCGATTTTTTTTTATACAACTTGCTGATGAAACAAGCAGATGGCCCACCTGATGTTAATACCATCACCTATAACAAAGCATTGCCTCGTAGGTCACGCTCGTTAAGAACGTCACCTAATACATTACTCAGCGTCCATCAACCTGAGGCATGCAGGTGTTAAGCCTCATGTGCTTGTAATTTCTACCATTGAATTGTACCATGTGCTTCATTCACCTGGGTCCAGCAGAAATTAATGCATAAAGTAATATGTGAGTGAACTAGTAGGCAGGTCTTATAGCTCGTAGCTTCAATCTCTGGGAAATAAAGGTTCTCGAATGGCGACCACGAACCGGAAGACGAAGCGTAGGACGTCCTCCTACCCGATGGACTGACGACATTGTTAGGATCGCGGGAAGTCGGTGGATGGAAAGGGCTCAAAATCGTTTTCCATGGATCCGGGGGAGCATTTGCATTCTGTACCCATGTAAAGTTTTATGCAAGTACCTAACTGTTCATCATTTTCCTGCCTTTATGCCACTTTACGTGTGTTCAGCACTTACCCTCCATTTGTCCTCCCTCTATAATGATAGATCGTCATCTTAGTAGTCACTCCTTTCTTACTCATATCATCTTTTACACAATTCATCCATATTTTCTTTATTTTTCATCTCCATTCATACCTAACACACAAATGACATTTTCCTCTTCGCATGTTTTCACGTAACTGTTCTCAGTACAAATGTCTTAGGCAGATTTAATATTGATCTGCGTTTAACTTATGTCTGGTTTACATCAAGTTCATAAATAGTGGATGAGCAGGTGTAGGAAATTAGCAAATCCGCCTGTCAGGGGCACCTAATCCCTGGTGCGGAATCCATTTGCAAATGCAATCGTATTAATAAATGCTGGTTTCCGAATGAAGTGCCCAAGTCACACCGAAACGAACGATTCAAAATGAATTTACTTACCTACCCACTTCATCTAAACTTAAAAAGACTAGCAACTACTCCATCAAAACTTCAACGTGTCAGCTAAAAGTCAGAAACCAACAGACAACTATGTGTATAATCATGAAGTTATTGTGTACTAGCGGTCCGTCCCGGCTTGGCACGAGGTTTAGTAAGGATCCCTAATTTATTGAAAATATAATATGACCTATGTCACTCGGGGATAGCGTAGCTTCCCAACAGTGAAAGAATTTTTAAATCGGTCTAGTAGTACGGAGCCTATTCAATGCAAACAAACAAACAATCAAATCTTTCCTCTTTATAATATTAGTATAGTATAGGTGATGAGGTTTCCATTAATCATCAACTACCAGGCATAAACCAAAACAGTACAGCATTAAGATTCCTTATGATTTGGATTTCAGAAGCGAAAAATATTTTATTGCCTTGTAGGTCACGCACGTTTGTTAGGAACGTGCCTTACGACTCACTGCTCCGCGTCCATCAACCTTAGATATACAGGTGTTAAGCCGAATGTGCCTGTAGTTTCAGTGTGTTTATGAAGTGTTAATGTGTTCTATAGAAAGAACCCAACGTTAAAGAACTCGTACTTGCCTATTAAAATGTCTATTATTTGTTTAGAATCGTTTCTGTGTAACAGGTTTCCTAATTTTGTCGACAGCATTAGTTCAATTCGCTTTAATTTTGATTTTGGTTTCTGCACGGAATTTATAGTTTATTGGAACGCGGTAATTACTAACTAACCTACAGGATAGACCTAGTTCCGGGTTAATAATCAAACATTGTTTAACAGTTATTCGTAGTGTTATTTGGAAAAATACGAAAACAGATTCGTAAAAATCCAGTTTTATGCATGCTGTGTCATAAAAATAAAACGCCATGTTGACCATAGAGCAAAAACCAGAAATTTTCCAACCACTAAAATGGCACAATGCAAAAAATGCACTTGCCATAAACAATACCAAAAGAAAGAAAACGCCGCGTCCTCAAAACGGAAGCGATAATTTTCAAATTCAGAACGTTTATTAGCAGCTACGATTTACGAATTTGCGCGGTTTGCAAAGGGAAAGATTAAATTGAAAATAGTTAAAAAGCAACAATGCATACAATGGAGGGGCAAAATCTCTATACAAGTGGAAATAAGAAAATCCTGGCAGAATAGAATGCGCAATAAGCTTCACTTTGCGATAAATAATAAAAACAAAACCGTTCTATGAAAGAAGTCTGTTTCAAATTTAGAACGTTGAATGTTCCTAGTTTTAAATTTGCCTTCACAACATGCACTCGTAAATGCATATTATGATGTTTCATTCAACAGTATCTAAGTTTAAACTTTATTGGTTTATTTCGCTGTCGGAAAATAAAGAAGCAAGAAGCATCTTCAAAGTGTGTGCAATATAAACGGGTAGATAGAAAATAAAAACTATAAATCTAGGCAGTCTTTGCGAAACCCAAGGCAGCGGAAAAAGTGCTAACTCGCAAGAACGACTGTCCTTAGGGTTGCCATTCTTGCTTCTTAATCTATAGTACCACTTATAAGAATCGTTGTCCTGACTGACTGACTCATATAGATACAAGCTTACTACCTTCCGCCCGCGGAATTACGCGCGCGGTAGTTTAAAAGAAAGTAACCTACGAAGTACGAACGTAACCTGCGAGATAATGCTTTCTTATTGGTGCTGTTAAACATCACGTGGGCCATCGGCTTGTTCCGTCAATAAGTTATAGGTACTTATAAAAATACCCTTAACATACCCTTACGGTCACCAGTCGGCCTGCCAAGCGTCATGACTACGGTAAACCCTTCCAAATATGGAGGAGGCCTATAACCAGCAGGTGAATCGTTTAGGCTGATGACAGGAACCTAGCATAGCTATGTTACGATGCAGCGTAGATCCCAAATCCACCAGACAAAGCAGAGTGTTCTAAACTATACGTGTGAACCCTACATTTTAATATGAAATGGATGCCGGTACAGAACCGCCCATACACAAACAAAAAAACAAACAGACTAAACAAATGGACCGCGCATCTGAATATGCCTTGAGAAAGATCCTGCTGAGACTCTGTAAGGGGTATCGTTAATGGACCAAAGAAACTGTTGAGAGGAGACTAACAAAACGGAAGAAAGTAACGTTTGGCAGTAGCGATTATCGCTATGTACGCTACCGCGATTCACAAATAGGCAGGGTGGTATAATATAATTACTAGCATGTAGTATGTACTATGAGAACATTAGACCTCACGAGTTCTTATAACGATGCAATAACCGGCACTTTCTCCTTTCCCAAAATTGAAATCCATATATAACGCTACAGCGAACTTCACGAATTAGAAATCGAAAGTAAAAAAGAGTAAATTCGGCTGTCGTTGGTTTTGAAGAAAAAGATGGCGTTTTTCTTCAAACCCTAAAGAAAACATTTTCGTTCAAATCAGGATGCCACATGTAACACCTTCATTTCAATTGATTTCACTTGTGCTGAGACCTTAAGTAATGTTGGGTAAAATAGCACCTAAATTACACACCAGAACTTAAATAACACTAGGAAACTAATCAAAATGAAAAATATTTTCTCCGAAGATGACTTTCTGTCCAGATGTCCAGATGAATGAAGCCCAGATATGCTTTTATCTCATTGGTTAATATTTCAGTGATAGTTTACAATGGCCAATGAAGAGCGAATTTTCTGACAAGAACAGACGCTCATACGATCATAAAACCGGACATAACCCGTCATAACCAATAGCTTGGTCAAATTCATTATAACATAATGCAGGCTAAATTATCCAAACCTAATAATAAACCTAAACCACCCTCCATAATTCGTACATAATTATCATACATTTATTTAATGATAGGCATTGATTAGTGAGTACAGATAGGACTGCAAATTCATTTATTGACAAGTTGTCTTGAAGTTTACGTTACGAAATAGGTTTAAATAAATACGATTCTAATTTGATGATGGAACAAGTCGATGGGCCACCTGATATTATGTGGTCACCATTATGTAACAAAGCAGGTCACGTTCGTTAGAATCGTACCCTAGTATGCACTGCTTTGCACCCATCAACCTGTGGCATACAGGTGTTAAGACACATGTGCCTGTAATTTCACCGGCACCCACACTCTTCAAACTGGAACATAACAAGCTACTTGGCGGCAAAAATAGGCATGGCGTTAGTACTTCCCCGGGCGAGCATTCAGAACTTGTACTACTACTGAAAGATTTGACTTATCTATGCATTCTGCAGTTTCCAATTACCTTATCTATGCCATCTACTGTCAGTATTTAGTTGAATTTGCATATTTCACTAGAGGTCCCTTGTTGGTTTAGGGTTGTTGACCTTTTGACACTTAGGTAGTACTTCTGAGATCCAATATCGTCTGTGTTTATCCCAAGTCGGGGTCCAATATGTAAGTTTGTAACTTAGTTTGAGTTTAAGTCAAATAAGAGAATGTGTGAAGATTTGCATGTCATGGGGAGAATTACTAGTTTAAGTTATGAACGAAGCCTAGACTAATTATTAATATAAATATTGACGGACGGAAATATTGGGCGAAGTGAAACTTGGATGTCGGAATAACATTGTATTCTATGTATTTACAAAAAAAAAATCGTCTATAAGTGTTCTTTCAGTCTTCTGGTTCCCATGGTACAAGCTATGCTTAGTTTGGGGCTAGGTGATGTTGTGTAAAAATGTACACAAACATTTATTTAATACTGGCTTTTACCCACGGCTTCGCTCGCATTGAATCTTTCGTAATTTTTTTTTTCATAAAGAGTATCCTATGTTACTTCTAATGTCCTCCAAGAATATGAACAAACTTACATTCACATTTATAATAAGTATGATGATTACGTTACTAATTTGATCTACATATTAGATAGATAGATAGAAAATACTTTATTGCACATCATAACATAAAATAACAATTTACAGAAAAAAAAAACTTATGACTAGTATAGGTACAATGGGCGGTCTTATCGCTAAACAGCGATCTCTACCAGACAATATCATACACACAAAGAAAAAAACCCAATTTGCAAAGACTACTGATCGCTTCTCTCGATCACAAATATATCGGTATTTGAAAGTTCGGTGTGGTAGACCCAAGCATCAGTCTTTACATAGCCATCACAAGAGCATCAGTGCTGGCAATCACCGCACAGTGTAGCGTCGTCAATCTCACGTGCCACACGATTTATGGCTCGATTCGACCATGCTTCGGGTATAGGATGGCCTGTCGTGGTATTCGAACTTTCCCTTCTGCTGCACGCGAGTACAATGATACCATTACGGGACGTTACCTAGAAAAACTCCGAAAAAAGCACGTTAGTTAGTCCCGTATTTCTCGGGTAAAAAGTATACTACGCTACGCTAGTTACTTCAAAGATTTCTTTTGACATACTAACTAAAGCTAATAAACGGGCCAGTTTTGGGGTGTGTTCAATTTCTGGTTGCTTGTATAGTCCTCTCTGTTTCGTGCCTTTGTGTGAGTGAGACAGCCATACGAAGGTATGGCGGTCTCACTCACACAATTGAAGAATTGCAGCTAAGAATGCTCTCAAAAACTAGTCGCTATAAAGTCAATGAGCATAACGTAGCTTAGAAAAAAATATTAACTGTGTAAAAAAATAGAAAGAAACTACCGAATAGTGTCGTGCATGATATCGCTATGCATCACGTGAACTATCTAAAGGGAGCAATAAGGGAGAATAGGAATACCATTCCTGGGATATTTGAATGCCATTCTGGAAATAGGATAGCCTGGATAGATATTTGAATGTGATTTTGGAATCAAGAGTAAGTAACGAGATTGATGTTTGATTATAGACTATTGAGATGATAAGTAGAAAGTGGTTCCCGTTATAATGATGACGGTCATTAGAGGCGCGAGACTGGAGGTCTAGTGGTTGCAACCCCGCTTTCCGATCCTAAGTTCGCGGGTTAGAATCCGGTTGTGTAGTACTCTCAAGCGATGAAGGAACACATCGTGAAGAAACCCGTGGCTTAGTTAGTTCCGCACGAGACCATGTCTTTCCTGCGGATTGGGCCAAAATACTGTAAAGATGCTATAGGTACTGAGCAAGCCTACTTCCTATCGGAAAGTCCTATCCCTTGTTTAAGTGTTTACTGCTTATCATCAGGTAGAACATCTCCTGGTTCGACCAGCAAGTTCAATAAAAAAGTACAATATTTTTGTGTGTTCTTAGATTAGTAGGATTTGTACAAAAAACTACTATAGGTATAATATTGTATTGTTTTTGTTATTTGTAGCATGAAATTCGCACAGTTCGTATATGTTTTATAATTTATAGCCTACGTAATCTACGTAGGCTTAATTTTAGAACGTATAGTGAATCAAAATAAATATGGAAGTCGGTAAAATGTTTACGAAAAATCTTTTTGTGCTTATTTCATTGATTTCGACCAAAGCCTTTTCCAAAAATAGTCCTTCACTCTTTTATGCCATAGACAAAAAAAACCGAAGACCCGCCTTTGCCAAGATTTTCAATGAAATCACAGAACTAGGCGGAATCCTGCCAAAATATAATTCGACCGTTTTGAGCTCCACTGATTTTTACTGCCTTTATTAACAGTACCCTGCAATAGTATTTTTATCTATTGTAAATATTGAGAGGGAAAATAAAAACACAGACTACAAAATTTCCAATAATATTGACGTTAATCTAAAACGCTTTTGTTTATTTTCAGAATGAAATAATCAGATTTTGAATTTAGAACAACCAGGTTGGTTCTAAATTCAAAATCTTTTTTATTATAAAATATGTAAGTTTTGAATTTAGACGCGTCACTTTAAACTTTAATCCGGGTTGTTACTTGTTTCATACTACTATTATGCTCAAGCATTTTATTTTGAAATGCAATTGAAATGTTTGCCTGTTTCTTTTAAACGACAAGCAAACAATGGCAAAAAAATACTTACAAAATATGAATTGACAAGAGCGTTTTAAGTACCTACTTCATAAATAGACCAAATCATTATCGTCACTTTGAAAGTAAAAAGCTGCTAGACAAAGGCCCTTCCCCATACAGGGCGTCCCACAATTTTAACAATGTCTATTTTAATGATATCTGGCTATTCGCAGAAATGTTGATAAATTAACAGTTCATGTAATGCTCAGTAGTTATTTTTCCCTTTGATTTGTAACTTTGGGCGGATTCAGTGAAATCGGCTCAGGCTGAATTAAGCCTCTAGTTTCCCAGAAAACGGTGGTCGTAATAGTCATACTGGGAAACTATAGTCTAAATCGGAATAGATAGTACGAGTGTAAACATATGTTTTAGATTTGCGAATTTCATTGAGTTGAACCCAGAAAATGCCTATGCCTAGATTGATGTTTGATGAGATCGAATTGAGGATGACGATAATGATGATGACCCTCTCACTAGGAAATAGGGTTAAAGGTCACTATTAAATACCCTTAATAGTGGGAACAAGAATGGACAAGCCAGAAGAAATTAATTTTTTTACAATTTATGTTTATCTTTTTGTAGAAATATGAATATGGGTTATATATGGCGTATAAATATGTAAGTATGTGGATGTTCACACACATATAAAAATATTTAGCGGTTATATATGTAACCGCTTATAACGAACGTTAATAGCGGCCAGGGTATTTATGAAACCAAAGCTTAAGTCGAGCTGAATTAACTAATGGGAGGTAATGGCCTCATTACCGTTTCATTGCACGGGATTCGGAAATACTAGTATTTTTTGGGAATATACGTGGAAAACAGAAACAGCCGTGAGAAAATAAATATTTTATGATCTAGTCAAAAATGCCTCACAATCGCAACATTGCCTCATAAATACATAAAAATATATGGAATATATCACACACCGTCATCTAACACTAAACAAAGTAAAGCTTTTATTATGTAAACCAGATTTCGTGATGAAATACATTTTTTTATGATACTTATTTAGGTTTAGATTTGAATTGAATCCGCAACCAGAGCCAGAATATAAGATTTTAGTATTTTTTTAAACTTTCGCGATCGGAACACATATTGAACACTTTTATTACACGGGTATTTGCCGGTCTGCCCGCGACCACGACTATTGCAACATAGCCGAAACGTGGCATACAGGCTTAACACCTGTATGCCTCAGGTTGATGGACGCAGAGCAGTGTATTGTGGGTTACGTTCCTAAAGAACGTGACCTTCAAGGCAATGCTTTGTTATAGGCGATGGTAACCACTTGACACCAGAGGGGCCATATGCTTGTTCCATCAGAACATTGTATAAAAAAAATATGAATCAACCGGCGGTCACCCATCAACTGGCTGAACCTCACTTAGCTAAAATTAAAAAAGGTAGTTATGCTAGTAGTTGCGTCGCGAATTTAAAATAGAAATTTGAATTAATAATCGCAATATCGTGCGCACATTGTTAAGCCATCAAACGTGAGTGTCGCACACTGATCTCAATGTTAGTTATCAGGGCTGTCACAAAATAAATGTCACCAAATAAAACTAGTGGTTAATAACCATGCAATAACCGACACTTTTCCTTTTCTCAAAATCGAAATCTCTTATGTATAAAAATGATTTGCTGTTCGTTAGTCTCGCTAAAACTCGAGACAACTGGACCGATTTGGCTAATTTTGGTTTTGAATCATTTGTGGAAGTCCAGAGAAGGTTTAAAAGGTGAATAAATATGAAAATGCTCGGAAATTAATCATACTATATAATATATAATATATTACTTATAATATTTATAATATT
Source organism: Electrophaes corylata (assembly GCA_947095575.1). Lineage (NCBI taxonomy): Eukaryota > Metazoa > Arthropoda > Insecta > Lepidoptera > Geometridae > Electrophaes > Electrophaes corylata. Next base: position 6,188,550 of record OX352714.1, read on the forward strand.
ATATAATAATATAATATATAATAATATAATAATAATAATAAAGAGGAAAACTTTGTTTGTTTGTTTGTATTGAATAGGCTCCGAAACTACTGAACCGATTTGAAAAATTTTTTCACCATTTGAAAGCTACATTATCCACGAGTAACATAGGCTAAATTTTATTTTGGAAAAAAATAGCGTTCCGTAAAATATTTGGGTTTTTCGGAAAAAATCAACCAGAAAAGTTACTTATTTTGCGTACGCTGCCTAAACTATAAAAGATAGAACCATGAAATGTTCCAAATAATTGTAGATCTTATAAATATCTACAAAAAAGTCCGCGACACACTATACCTATCTATGTCGAGTGAGGAGCAACAACCATTTTTTTTATTTAAAATCTTGAATTTTTTTGGACTACATTTAAACGCATTTATTTTACTCATACTATTAATCCTTATGGAAATAAGTTATTTTATCACTAAGTACAGTTCATGTAGATAATATTTGGTCTTTAAATAATTAAAATTGGACGTTTGGTTTTGAAGTTATGGCGAAATTAAAATACATATTACGATTTCTGCTGCACGGCCCGTTGCGAAGTGAGCGTCACCAAGGTGGGGGTGCGCGTGCGGGAGGGGAGTTTAGATCTATGAGTAAGGTACCTACCTGCGCGGCTTTAACGTCAAATGTTGTTTAGAGAGAAGCTCTACAATAATTGCTTTAGTTATCTATCCTAAAACAACGGGTTGCACTCAGGGACTGCCGGCAGAAGTGAAAATTTAGTATTGAAGACATAATTTTGACATTTCATATCCTACTATAAAATTATAAAGCCGAATGTTTGTGAGTGTGGATGTGTAGATGTGTGGAATTTTAATAAAATTTGGTACACAGGTAGCTTATAACCTGGAATAACACATAGGATACTTTTTGTAGCGATAGACACGGGTAGGAGCCGCGGGCAACTGCTAGTAAGTAATAAATATAATGCGGAACGAAGTTCGCGGGGTCAGCTAGTCACATAATAATAATGTTACAGCCAACTTCACCTCTTTCGGATTTTTTTTTAACATCTTGTATAGAACGAAATATGTCACTGAAATTTTATTGAAATCCGTTTATAAAACGCTATAGGAAACTTTGCCCCTTTTCCACCAAACAAAAATCGCGATCGACAAAAAAATTAAATAAATCGAGGAACTTGTGTTCCAATTTTCGTTAAAAGCGTTTGAAAAATGCGAGAACAGACAGACAGACAAAAGCATTTGTTGGCCAATCTCGAAACTTTAACGAACCGCGTCGCTCGCTCGTTTAAAAAAAGTTAGGCATCTCAAATCCTTCGAAAAATGTTTTGTTATAGGTAATTTTAACTACTTAACATCAGGTGGGCAATCTGCTTGATTCATCAGACCGTATTAAAAAACAAAAATGTGTCTCAACCGGTATTAGGATACAATACTTTACAATACTTTGGCGACCGATGTGGCGCGGCGGGCGAATGTCCGCCTGCGACGCAGAGGTTGCGGGTTCGATTCCCGCCTTGGGATAAATGTTTGTACGATCTGCAAATATTTATTCCGGGTGTTCTGGGTATTTTCTATTATACATAGAAAATACCCAGAACACCCGGAATAAATATTAACGATCATTATCGCTGTGAGCGATCTCTTCAAGATAAACTTTCCAATTTAGTCTGATGATTATAGTATTTTCTGGCAGCCCTAATAAGTCCGATCGTAGCAAAATGCACAACCCGTTTAATAGGCTGTGCGATGGCGCGTACACCAATTGTAATTTATACGAGTGCGTCCGTGCACACGCATAACTATTTTTAAAAGTAGCTTTTCACCCGACTTTGTACGCGGATTCCTTTGTTTATCACCTTTAAATCACAGAACAATTATGTTTAAACAAAGTAGTTGAAGTACAACAGTTTTGTTAAATAAAATCATGAAATTCTTAGGTATGACCAGGGATATCAGACGTACTAACTTGCTGGTAACTAAGATGATGATTTGACGACCGATGTGGCGCGGCGGGCGAATGTCCGCCTGCGACGCAGGAGGTTGCGGGTTCGATTCCCGCCTTGGGATAAATGTTTGTAAGATCTGCAAATATTTATTCCGGGTGTTCTGGGTATTTTCTATGTATAATAAAAAATATCTATGTATGTAATGTATTGTATTAAGTATATCAGTCATCTAGTACCCATAACACAAGCTCTGCTTAGCTTGGGGCTAGATGATGCTGTGTGGATTGTCCAGCATTATTATTATTATTATTATTATGATGTTACCATCATCTGATGCTAGTTTTTAGTGTCTCGTACCATGTACCGAGACTACTCGGTCCTTTTATGCAAAAAGACCAAGATTAGCTGTTGACCAAAAAAATATACCTACAGTAGGTACGGTAGGTAATATCCGACAAATTTTTGCGAACCCTCGTTTCAGATAAAAATCTTCTAAGTATATGAATAATTTATTAATTTCTTTCAAAATATTTTACATTCTACATCAGAAAAGTGATATAATAACAAAAATAAATATTTAAAGTGATATTTCTTCAGTGTCTTTGATAATTACTGCCCTCTTTTAACGGTATACGAAGCTGTAATTTTTTTTCTGGGATGCAATTTCCGACAGAGTTTGTATATCAGTGTTAGCAGCGCCACAGTGGACCACAGAAGTACTAGTTTTTCGTCTTGAATAACAGCTTTGAGTCAGCTCGGCACAAGGATTTCTGAGTAACCATTTAACATCTCTATGAACTTTTAGGACTACACGAGAATAAGCGTTTTCAGGATGAACGGGTTTGAGCCTTCTCTACCCATCGACGTTCTATTCTAACAATATCGTCAGCCTATCAGGTGAGAGTATGAGTGTAGGTAAAAAAAAATACGATAGAGTACTCTTAAAATTTCATAATTTTCAGATATGGCTATCATCCGACAAGTAATAGCCACTGATTTCTTGAAAAATAAATAGCCTGCTCTTGCGTTCAAAGTTATATGGTCTTTTTCATAGCAACTAATAAGTCTGTTGCTATCTCTTTTTGTTCTCATGAAAGTGACAGTACGAAAGAGTATTTTGTAGATCCGCGATAAAGTATCAGGGAATTTAAAGTTTTCTTTAATTAGTTTGGGCTGTGTGTTGATTGTCAGTCAGTCAGACAAGCAGGAATCTTGCATATTAATAATTATGTATAGTTGACAACCCTAGGCTTACTTGATTTTGAGTATGCATCTACATATTATAATATAACTAACTATTTGAACGAGCTATGAAATACGGTTAGGTGGTAGTGTTTTTCGATATAATTTAGAATTTTAAAGTATTTTTGGGGATTTTTCTATCATCTTTGGATTCACATAGTTTTTTCATTTTAATTGTTTTTTTTTGTGTTATTTTGGGTTCTGATGTATAATTTTGGTGACATTTTAACTATCATTACTTGAGGTTTGCACAAGTATGAACAGTTGAAATGAAAGTGTGTTATGAAGCATCCAGATTTTAATGAAAATGTGTTGAAGATTTTTTTAAAGTAATATATTTTGATAGTTTTACAAAAGTATCATGTGCCCGAGCACATGAAATTGCACCGGCATTTCTCCTGAAATTACAGGATTACCTGTATATCTTAGGTTCATTGTTTTCGTAATAAAAAAATAAAAATCGTTTATTTCAAGTTATTGCACAAGCTCATATACATTAAAAACACACATTATTAAAAACTTATTACTAAAAACAACATTACATAGAATACAATTCCTAATTTATTAGGTAATGCCTTGTCATAAGTAACTAGCGAAACGCGCACATTTTATATTTTCATACTAACTTCAACCCCCGCTGTACCTGTTTAGGGGTTGAATTTAAGATTTGAAGTCTTTACGACCAGTGGTTTAGGCAATGCATTGTTTATAAATATCAGTGAACTAGGACAAAGATTCTTGTAATAGGTAGGTAAGTACCTATAGATAGATGGTTACTATTCAACATCAGGTGCGCTATCTCCTTGTTCCATTAGCAAGTTATATACGAATACCCTTTAAAACAGAACATATTCGTTCATTACTGTTCGGCGAAAGAAATCAATTCAAAAGAAAGACACTAATATTTTAAAAGCATAATATTTCTGTTATTGAATTTCAATCCATTATCGAGCTTATCGCAAACGCTCAAAGTATTAAAAGCTTTGGTAAAAGAATTGATAAATACCATAATGGGAATGAAACCGCAGTCAAAACCGTACAATTTATAAATTGGCGGCTTAACGTCGGGTTGCAAAGGGCTAAATACACTGGGACGTAATAAGGATGGGCCAAGTTTTATGCTACTGCTGGTGAAACAAGCATATGGCCCACCGGATGTTAAAAGTAAAAAAAAAGTATTGTTTGTAAGTTGCGCACTTTAGGTACGTGCCCTACCAAGCACTACCCTGCGTTTACCAACCTGAGGTATTACTGGTGTTAACCCTCATGTGCCTGCAACTCTCCTGTACCCACACCGTTCAAACTGGAACACAGCAATACGAGCATCAATGCTTGGCGACAGAAATAGGTACGGTGGTAGTACTTCCCCGGATGAGCCCTTTCACAAAGAGCTCTACCAGACTATGTTCATTTATTTTATGTTCCAAAAACAAAAATATAAAAACAAAGTTACAAAGACATTATTCTTCAGGGGGCATGTGTCACAGTCGACTTAAATTACTATTTTTAGACCATTATTGAAGTTGCTAGTAAACTTTCAGGATTTTGGTAGTGTGCTGTATTTCAAAGAAATGGGTATAAAAATCGTGAGGATATATTATTTTATTTTTATAATTAGTTGTATAACGGACAAAAGCCTTTTTCTTTATAAACCTTATCCTGTACCCCAATTGTTCATCCTGAGTACGCCCACCCAATAACAAATCCTACAATCTATGAGGATTAATACGCTTTTATTGGATGATACGTTTTTCAGTAAAAATGGCGATCCAATTTGACATGATCCGCTGTTAGGGATGCTGGATCACTGTCAGAAAAAACAGCTCAATCTAACATCAATATAATCGGATAAAACAGGAGCATGGATTTTTTCAGGCAACTAGTTTTTTTCAGAAGAAGTTTTTTTATAAATTATGGTAACCACCACGTAACATCAGGTGGGACATCTGCTTGTTCCATCAGCATGATGTATAAAAATAAACATTTTTGAGTTTTAAGAGAGTATTTATTCAAGAGTTATTTATTATAAGTGAGGATGAGTATGGAAACAATGCAAACGAAGTCGGGGGCGTTACTAGTTCTTAGGGTACATCAAACAATGTCGCCGAAACAAACGTACGCCAAAAGCAGATTTCAGGGATTTGAAGCAAAAACGTGGACTCGATTTATTCACGTTACTGATACAAGGAAACGTACTCAAAAAGCGACTTCAGTAAAGGTATTCGAAAGATACTCTGTTACTCACGTGTATAGTTATTCACTCACTGGGAGAAGTAACTGTGATAAATTTGCCTATTATTACTTTTGTTAATTGCTGTCATATTTAGAAAAAAACAGAGATAACTTCACGACTTTAGTCACCAGGCACGGTAGATATCTTATATCTCTTAGTATCAACACCAATTATCAGTACTATATAGTCTAAATTAAGACTATACTGATTCATAATTCTTTGAAGATGTTTAGCTATGGTAGTCAGATATACCTATGTTTTGCCTAGAAGTTGGTATTCCATACGTGATACCGTGATACGCAAACTCATCGCCAACCACCATTTTATAGATTCGAACTCAAACTTTATCGATCTCTGGAGTTGAATTTGGTCAGAACAGGCTATAAACTTTTATTTTTTAACTTTATAAAGTCGTGTTTTTTTTTTTCATTTTATATTTACGCTATTACATTACAGCAACTTATTTTCTCCCAAATACTTTTACGTTTATCTACGAAAGTTCGCAAGAATAGTCAGTCTTCTTCCCGTGCATTAGGCGCGGGAAGGCTAAGGGAGGTGGTTTGTCAGCTAAAGTAATGCCACTACTGATGGGACAGGGGATGATAGACTGTTTTCTTTTTGTGAAAGTCGAGCTTAGATGAAGTGATTTAGATGATTTAAGCCTGTTTTAAGCAGCTTTGAAATATTGTGCTATGAGATAAAAAACAAAATATATCAAAATTTGCGAAAAGCGCGACTTCGTCCGCTTGACGTTATTTTCATACAAACATCAACCCTCATACCCGTTTAGGGGTTGAATTTCAGGAATTCCTTTCTTAGTACACTTTTACGGACCAAGACAAATAAATATACTTTGAAAACTTCAAGTCTGTCTGTCTGCGACCAGTGGTTTAGGCTGTGCGTTGTCTATATGTCAGTGAGTTAATCAGTCAGTCAATCGGTCAGTCAGGACAAAGATTCTTATAATTTTTTATGTAAATATGTATTGTATATATCAAAATATCAGAAAAACAGGAAAAGCCTCACTAATTCCTTTCTCAAATGATTACAATTACCTATAACAAAGCATTGCCTCGCAGTCGCAGGTCACGCATGTTATGCACATGGCCTAAGATCCCCTACGTCTCTCAATCTGAGGCTGTATGTTAAGCCTCATGTGCCTGTAATACCAGCGGTACCCTAAAAACCGAAACACAAACAGAATTGCTCCATCAACAGAAATAGGTATGGTGTTAGTTCTTCCCCGGACGAGCCGATCACAAAGAGCTCTACTACTACTAAAGTATAGATATATAAAATATGTCAGGATATTTTTACACAATATCATCTAGCCTCAAACTAAGCTTTGCTATGGGAACCAGATGAGATAGAGATAGAATACTTATATACTTTTTTTTTGGAAATACATCACACAGAACCAACATCACACAAACGTTTGTTCTCGGTGTGGATCGAACCCACCACCTACAGCGCAGAAGGCAGGGCTACTAAAAATTGAGCTGTGACGGCTTCCGTAGTATGGAGTTGTATAAAGTAGACTTGTCCAACACCTATACTATCCTCACAGCTTATACCCGGTTCCATTATTTACTAGTTCGTTAGTATTACTAGAATCGTTACTTGTCGGATAATCCTTCGTCTCAATTGCTAATGATACAGAGACAGTAAACACTGGCTAATGAAATGAGAGTTTATCTGACAAGCATTGACCCGTAGTTCTACTAACGGATGCTCGTAGGATATTGGAATCAGGTATTAGTCGGCGTGATCCACAGGAAAGATACGTCAATACGTGCGTAGCTTATTCTGCACCAGCTCTTATTTGTGGCTCTTTAGTGGCTGAGGTATCAACTCTTCAATAATTGAAAAAACTTTGCTCTGAACCACATCAGAACTGAAAGCTGCCATTTTCTATTAAATGGAGTTGTCTGAACATTTGGCTGAAGTCTTGTCTCTATAAGCGGTGATTGAAAAAGTTTTCATTTGACATTTTACAATATCCTTCTCGAAGACGAAATTAGTTACGGCTGGAATTCAAATTCTGACGTTTTTGGAAGAAACTTTAGCTCGTTAATTGTTTTTTTTTTACTATTAACCATATTCTAAGGGCGTCGAACACGTAAGATGATTAAACCCAAATATTTCATTAACGAAATCCCATGGGCTCAAGAATTCCTTCGATTAGGACGGGTTGCAGGCCGTTCACGTTTAGTACGCCAATCACATACTTCAGTAGGCCCTAGCCGAAAATCATCATTATAACCTGATGTAATCCACCGTCAAAGAGCGGCAAGGTGTGACGGTAATATGTAGCTGGCAAGCACTGGCGGAGAAGAGCCAAGCTCAGTAGCGCGAGAGAGACCTTCGTCAATCAGTGACGTAGAAGAAGTAGCACTTGCTTATCAACCAATACTCGCAGGTTATTATTTAAGACGCCTGCCTCTTCTTTTAGGCTTAGTCGCGTGGAACTGACCCTTAGATTTGAGATGTTTCTAAGTCATTCTTAAGGGTCCAATGAGTCGATGCCTGTTGACTCTGAATCTGATTTATTTTGTTTTGTGTTTTGTGAATTATGTTGATGATGATAATAAACTGCTGCGGCGTAAAGCACTTCTTAATGTTCTGCTGGATATTTCCTACGCAGCTCATGTACTGATGTTCCCTATCGTTCATGTCCTAGATTTCTTTGAGTCGGCCTAACTTCAGCCATCTTTTGCAAGGCCAAGGCAACGATTTTCGAATCAGAAGATATATTACCACTAGACCACTCTTACCTAGAAGAAAAACTACATAAAAACAAGTTGTTACTGGTACGAAAACTTTAACTTATCACACTTCGCTGAGTTTGTAAAAAGGGACGTTGCAAAAAGAGCTCTAATAAAGTGAGCCTAACTTATAAAGTGTACTGATGTAAAAATTATAAAGAACAGGAGTTGTTACCCTGGGCATAACCTTATCTAGTCTACGCAAAGTTTTCGAACTTGACGGCTGTACGAACGAGACGATCGGACTCCCAATTTTAAGTCCCAAGTTTAATAATAATAATAATAATAATAATAATATCTTTATTACAGACACGAGATCCATTGACATTGAATAGGTACACAAAAAGGTGCTAAAAACCTATACAAACTAAAATTATAAAATTAAAATTAAAATTAATACCTACCTAGTAATGTTAGGATGCCAGCCGCACCCACCGTCTGTACATGCATGTTTGAAGGAGCCTGTCTGCCAGACTCGCTATGATAGCATTTTTACACTTGCCAACCCTGGACATGAATTTAGCGATGCGATTTCTTTGGATGGCATTAAAAGAGTTAACTCGCGCCTCTAGATACATTCCGGAGGCGCTACAGTATCGTTCCAACCCCATGAGCTGCCTAAAGATATTATTATAAGCAACTCGTATACCATCATGCGCTTTCTTAGTGTAGTTCGTCCAGAGTTGACAAGTGTAAAACGTCTGACAGAAAGACCTAAACAGAGTCAATTTTACATCAGGCGACGATTTATTAAACTTTCTAATAATCATATTCCCGACAACACATAAGGCTCGCCGTTGACGCTCAATATCGTCATCGTCCTTAAGAGTTGAAGTTACGATATGGCCAAGATACTTAAAACTACTCGCAACATTGACAGGCTGTCCGTTAAGCAAGATCTTAGGTACTGTCTCGGGGCCCTTTCCGGATCTAAATACTACTATTTCTGTCTTTTTAACATTGTAAATGAGATCGTGGTCTTTGGCATACTTTTCACAGATATTAATCAACTTTTTTAAGCCTTTGATCGAGGGACTAAGCAGCACCATATCGTCGGCGTAACTCAAATTATTAACATATCTGTTATCTAATTTGAGCCCGACCGGGGTGCTGCTTAGTTCCACGATCAGATCGTTAACGTAGGTATTAAATAGATCCGGAGAGGTGACTCCCCCTTGCCTCACACCGCAAGACAGCCTGTAGTTGTCAGAGAATTCATGGCTCCACCTAATGTTGTTAGTCTGGTGGCGGTACCAATATCTAAGCAAGTCAACCACATCCTTTGGGGCACTAGTACGATAAAGCTTTTTCCATAGCACTTCATGGTTTATGGTGTCGAATGCTCGGCTTAGGTCCAGAAAGCACGCATAAACGCTTGTCCCACCTTCCCTATAGTATTCAACCACTTGTTTTAGGGAGAAAATAGCCATATCCGTAGATACATGAGGTCTAAAGCCAAACTGTCCATCGTCAATAGATAATGAAGGTGCCATGCAAGTTTGCATAACTCTTTCAAGTATCTTGGCCATTATCGTTGCGAGCGATATGGGCCTATAGTTCGCCATGCTCGAGACATCACCTGTTTTGTTTTTTAAAATCGGTACAACGAGTGTACGCATCATTTCGTTCGGCAGGTAGCAATGTCGCAGAAAGAGATTAAAAAGCCCTGCGAGTATAAAACAAATATGCTGGCCCGCATACAGCAAGTGTTCAACACTGAGGCCGTCATGGCCCGGGGACTTGCCACGTTTCATATTTCTAAGTATCTTCTCAAGAGAGTTCTCAAGTATCTTTAAGATTTGATTACTCGCCAAGGTTGTCTGTACATTTTGTTAATATGATTTTTAGTTCAAATTTAAATTGACACCTCGCTGTGAGCTATTTAAAATATTGTGTTGTTAGAATAAAATTCAAAACATCAAACGTTCCACCTTGGCTCTGTAGCCAGACATGGCGCTTATGACAGTCGCCACGTACTTTCAGATAATTCTACCAGTTTTTTGTTGAATTTTCGATCAATTAGTCCCTGAATTTGGTAGCAGACGTAACCATGTAGTTACGTCTATCACGTTATGTATTACGTTTTATTACTGTAATATGAAGATGGTATACCTAATATATTTATTTTTGGGTTTTTGGGTTTATACCTCAAATATAAAGGAAATTCCTTATTTCCTTAACTTTATACGGTTCAGTCTCTGCCAGTTGTCGAAATCATAATTACAACATTTATGTAAGATTTGAAAAAGGTTAGAATAAGAATACGATTGGAAACAAAATCGGCTCGTCAGTGTAACCTTTCAAACAAAGCAGACGCACTTAGAACAGGAAACTCCATGAAAAGATTCTCGCCGAAGCCTTTATACAAGAACAGTTTAAAGAATTTATTTACCGCAAAGATAAGCTCAAAGGATGATTTTGATGGAATTTCTTATTAAGAGCATTTTTTCTAACATTTCCTTGAGTTTGTTGAATTTTTTTCAGACATTTTGACGGCAAAGGCTTGGCTGGTTGTCTGAAAGTATCTAATTTATTTTGCCTTTTTAATCATAGTTGATAAGAGTACTCTTACAAGTTAAAAATGATTATAACCTTCTTATTTATAAAAAAATTCATAAAATGCAAAATAGCTTATTCTATCTTATTTTTAAAAATAACGCTTGCTTTTAATTTACTTTTTCTTTTAAGATTAGTCTATAATTTATTTCTAGTTCTATATTAGGTTTTCAAAGCAGTCTGTATAATTTTGTTATACCTTATGCATATAAAGTTGTACATATTTTTTAAATATTTATACTTTACCCTATCAAAAGTTTTAGATTGCATATATTTTTAGAATTAGATTTTAATGTTTTAGTTTAAAATTTAAACACAAAGTTGTGTAAGCTAATTTATTTTACAAAAAGTCATCTAAAATAAAAACCATTTTAGATTATCGCCTATCGGTCACCCATCCAAACGGTGACCGAGAAGAACGTTGATAGAGAACTCTATATAGATATCACTACAAAGACACCAGTTACATCGTTTATCAACTAAAAAATAAACAACACGTTAGTGAAAGCGCGGTCTTATCGCCAACAGTGATATCTACCAGGCAACCGTTGAATGTACAGGACTAATCATAAATTAGTCTGGAGTTTGGTGTGTGTTTAGTATAATAACTTTATTTTGTAATATTAAGTTTAATTTGGCGGGACGATTTTGACACCCACAGAAAAGATTGGTGGGAGACCGCCAAAGACCGGGGCCAGTGGAAGATTTTGGGGGCGACCTTTGCCCAGCAGTAGTGGGACACAATAGGTTAAAAAAAAAGTTTAAAAGTATGCAAAACCTAAATAATATATTAGGTAGTTGATACAGTGACGTACACTGACCTTGAGAATATAAATTCTTTCAACCGCTTTCAAGTTTCCCCAACAAGATATTACAATCTCTATACCCCAGAGTCCACATTGTCACACAAGCTTTTTCATAAAAATATCCCTTTGTTTCAGGTGAGTCCCGTTATCCTTTTACACAGCTATAAACCGGAATATTCAAGTAAGTTATATCTGCACGGGAATTTATTCCTTATCACATACACAAAGAGATGAGAGCCTTCTGGCAGAAAGTGTTCTAAAAATTTAATTACGAAAAAATACAATACGAAAAGAGTTTTTCGCATTATTTGAGAAACCCACATTATGGTAAATTGGGTTGTTGTATTTTATAGAGATTTCGTTGCCTATTTTTGTTTGAATTCTTTATGACTAGAGTAAGAATTAATGGAAAAAAAACGAGTGTGCTTTGAACCACTAACTGGCTATGAGAGAAAGAGAGAAAGAACAGTGCTTTCATACCCTCTCCATGGTAGTGTTAAACGTTTAACGCAACCTTGTTGAAAGTCGCATAAGACGTATTACTTCAAAAAAAGTGGAAGTTAGTGTTGAAATACTAAAATTTCGTCCTCAGTTAATTTGTACCTACTGTTTGTAGTAGTAGAGCTCTTTATGAAAGGGCTCCACCGGGGAAGTAAAAGCAGTGTTGCTAACATTGCTGTGTTCTGGTTTGGATGTGGGTCCCGGTCGGAAATTACAGGCACAACAGGTAGGGCGCGTATCTAACATTCATGATAAGACTGCTTTGTTACAGGTGATGGTAACCACTTAGCATCCGGTGGGCCATAAGCTTGTTCCACGAGCAGTAACATAAAAAAACTGTGCTTTACAAAAGGCAGCTAAGATGCTTCTGTTGCAACTGCTGCAGTTCCTGTATTCCCTGCCTCTGGTCTCTCAGTACCATTGCGTCCATCACATCCTTCACAGTCTTCAGGCCAAACTACACTTTCAATCCATTCCACATACCTGGAAACTTTTGTATACACTCCCGGAGCGTATTTTCTCCCACAATCCCTCCCAAATGAGGTCACTCCTACCACTTTATGCAGAGGGAAAGTATTCTGACAGTCTACTCTATCAACCATAACCTGTAGTGGTCCACCGGAGTCGCCTTGGCAGGTGTCTTTTCCCCCGTTTTCGTAATCACCAGCGCACATCATGTTTTCTGTTATTCCATGATCCAGAATCTTCCTCTTTATCATGTACTTGACAGATCTGTTGCAAACCTCATTGGATATGACATCAACATCGACTGTCATCAGCGTTTGACTTCCTCTTAAAGAACCAGGATTCGTGACTCCAAATCCAGTTGCTGTTAGAATATGGTGGTCGTAGTCTTCGTCTAGGTTCAGACAAGCTATTCTGATGTCTCTGGTTAGTGTGAACGGTGGTTCTGCTCTAAAGAGAGCTATGTCATGATATTTCGAAGGTGGTTTGTATTGGGGGTGGATCACAGCTTGAGCTATGTTCCTTTCTTGAGCAATCTCATCTATTTCGTCGAATTCGAAGGTCGCGGTTCCCACTCTCATGATTGCAGCTGGTCCGTTCCATCTATCAGTTTCGCAGTGAGCTGCACTCAGCACCCATTTCTTGGTTATGAGTGTCCCTCCGCATTGCCAGGCTGGTAGTACTTCTTCGCTCTTTCTGAAGCCAATGAGAACCATGTGGGGAAACAGCAGAAAGTCGATGGGAACTCTTTGTCTTAGAGATGGGTAGAGTATATTCTGGCACTCCAGCATAGACTTTCCGTATTTTTTACACTCCTCAAAGGCTTTTTCTCCAGTTGAATTAACTGATACAAGTGCGAAAATCAACAATAATGTTTTCATTGTTCGCGTTTGCGATAGGAGTGATTGGCTATGGCGGATTTATGGCTTTATGTAGCATTGAACTTAAGTGTGGCGAAAGGTTGTACCTTAATGGCTGTAATTGAGTTCCAATGCTGGTTATGCATAAACGTTATTTGAACTCTAATTAAAATCCTCAAAGGTAAGGTTTATTTAGTAGGTATCTGATTATTGTAAACATGACAAAAATCTATATTTAGTAAATGTGCTGTTTTAATCCCACTTATCTCTGGAGAGGTAGGAAACCTTTTTATTATTTAGGGTTTGTAAAGTTCAACCTTAGTCTAGTCCCTATTTATATCTATCATATATTGTAATCCCCTAATCTAGTGGATGGACCCACGATTTTGTGAAGGTAACAAAGGAAGTCACAGGAAGGAAAAAGTTGGAAGTTTGTGATAAAAATCTCTGTTGTTTAAATCGAACAGTACCTATATATACATACATGGGAGGGTATACCACAAGCACATTGGTAAATTGCATTTTTTTTTATTTTATTCAACTTGATGGCACAAGCAGATGTCCCACCTGATGCTAAGTGGTTACCATCACCTATAAAAGTTTGTATTTACAAACAAAAGTATATAAGTATTCTATTTGTTATCTGGTTCCCCTAGTACAGGCTATGCTTAGTTTAGGGTTAGATAATGTTGTGTAAAAATGTCCACACATATTTACTTATCAATATAAAGTGTGTTATAGCTAAGAATATTTCACTAAACACAAGATTTCTCTCAAATCATCTCTATTTTATATATTCTAAGATTTCCAAGTGGTATTAAGTTTGCATCTCCGAAGAGGGCTCCGTTATGAAATAGTCCGTTATAAAACTTAAACCAATTCTATTTGTTAGCAGTCAGCTATTTCACCTGGATCTTCTTGCTTAGGGTGGCTGCATAGTTTAGGGTAACTAGGATAGTTTGAGTTTACTAGGTACTTATAATAATAATAAGTTACAACACGACCAATTACCCAAAATCATCCAGCTAGCCGTGAAACATAATCTGAGTGATACGTCTGCAAAACCAACGCCCTACTACAAGTACATTATAAAACTTAATTCCACGCGTTGACTGTCAGCAAATCTTAGAACAGTTTGTTTTTTCATATGCTTCATGAATAGCTAAGCTAAGCTAGGAAAATACTTGAGTAAAACTTTGAACAAAATGTCCAGAAACGGCCCAAATAATGGTTCTCCCAGTCAACACCGCGAAGAGCGCAAGTTCAAATAAAGGAATTGCTGCAGATGCACGGTTGGACCACTGTGCAAACGGTAATCAAAGCCGATTCCAGCCGTGCTCTTATGTCTGGGACTTGATTTATGTATATCCTATTCTAATCTGTTTTAGTTTTATAAAAATAATCCTTTGGTTTCAATCTCACCTGATGGTAAGTGGCGATGAAGCAAGTCTGCTTATCTCTTCATAGTCATGAAGCAGGACCGTTTTAAGAGAAAATAGAAAGGAAAAGAAATGGCATCACGACTTTATTTCCCACGCGCGGTAGATATCTCCTACTCGAGATTCTTTGAGAATATCTAAGGGGTATAGTCAGAGGTATGTCAATTGTATAATTAGCCCCCAGTAAACATCTAAAATGTAGTTGTGCAATTCACTGTAGCTAATTCTGAGTAAACTTATTATTATTATTTTTGATAAAAATTAACTTTTTTTACTTCTCTAAAATGACTGTTATTATAAAATTTTCTCGGCTCAAAGTCAGTTTCATAAAATAATCGAATATTTCTATCCATTCAAAGAATTGCTTTTAGCAATAAGAGCGCCCATTGTACCTTTTAAGTGTTAAGTATTACAATAAAGATACAATCTATCTATCTAACACGTTTAATTTCTACGTAATCCGTAACCCCAAACAAGTATTCTTATAAAGATTTCTTGGTTTTCATTCTTTTACTGTATTAAGAGGCTGTAGAGTTCGTTTACCAGAACCAGTATACGTCTGTATGTCAAACCACATGTGTCCCGATTGCTGGCTACAATTCACAGTGTACAATGAAGCAGGAATGGGTTGATATGACATTTTTTAAAGGTTCTATACCAAATTTACCAATATCTATACCAATTTTATATATCTTTGTCCTTTGTAAATAAATAAGTATCAAACTTAACTTCGGACGCACGTTAATAAATAGTAGACATTAAACGCTTACAGCGTTTGTCTGGACAACGTACCGACTTGTTTAAGCTTAAGAAAGGAATTCCCGAAATTCAACCCGAAAAGCGAGCGACTTTGCTAGGCTTTTATTAAATAAAATAAAATAAAAATAAATTCAAATATGAAGTTGTGTAAAAACTGTCCACAAATATTTCAAAAATATATATATTCGCAGACACTAACGCCATCTAACCCCAAACTAAGCAAAGCTTGTGCTATGGGAACCAGATAGCTAATAAAATACTTATTTACTTTTTTGTAGATACATACATACTTCTGTGTTTATCACACAAGATTATGTTCTCAGGTTCGAACCCACAATCTACAACGCAGAAGACAGCAACTACCAAAAGAGCGTGACGGCTGTCCATGTAGAGGCATGTCCTTCATTACTCTGAATTCCTTGTAATGTAAATAAAAGAAATCATTCCTTATACCATGTCCACAGCACCTTCATCTATGGTATAGCAGTGTAGTACCCTCAGATGTTTGCCCTATTGTGAAGCCCGTCGGCAAATACTAGGTCTCGGGTCCGTGCGAAAAAACTCGCCTTGATCTGAAAGCTTCAAATGAAAAGCCAGAACACTTCTTGATGTCTTTGTGTTCCATAATAGCGTAGATTCAGTATTGTGGGCTGGGTTTTTGAACGAATTTCTCTTCTAAGCTCGTAGGAGTTAAGTTCTTACAGTAGTTTTTTCATAGAATCTATATCTATACCAATTATAAAAATCTTTGTCCTGACTGACTGACTGGGATGTAGACAACGCACAGCCTACACCATTGGTCGTTGAGACTTGAAATATTCTGAGTATATTAGTCTTGGTGGGTAGTAGAAAAGAATTCTCGAGATTTAACCCCTAAACGTGTACAGCGGGGGTTGAAGTTTGTATGAAAATAGCTTCACGCGATTGAAGTCGCGCGCGTTTTGCTAGTTGAATATATTTTTCTCAGTTCCTAACGTGTACCATAAATATACCATAAACATTTTTGTAGTGAACGTGGATGTTTGTTTGTTTGTTCTCTGTCTGGGTGTCATATTGTATTCTGAGTATATACAAAAAAAACGTATATGAGTATTTTATCAGCTATCTGGTTCCCATAGTACTTACAAGTTTAATTTGGGGCTACATATTTCTGCTGCCAAGTATGGTGGTATTTCGTCTTCAGGATAGGCCCTTCATTAAGAGCTGTACCACTACAAAAACTACTACTGATAGATAGATAGATAGATAACTCTTTATTGATTACCACAAGTAAAGTAAACACATTTTATAAAGTAAACAATGCAGTAATACAATGGACGGCCTTATCGCTAAAAGCGATCTCTACCAGGCAACCTTACGGATATTAGACTAAACTTTATAATAATAATAATATGTATAGATACTGAATAGGTACTGTATAGGTACTGAATGTAAGTTTAAGTTATTCGTTTACTTAGCCTAGTAATCCTATGAGGATGTAATTTACGAACAACAGCACAACACAATCGTAGGCTTCAGAGCCTCATGTACGGTTGTCAAAACAGTGCGTTGCCCAACTGGGACGTACAGTCAGCATGTGAAGTCCTCACTTGACCTATTTCCAATCGCGCAGAACCCGTAGGGATGGGCATCCGGTCTTTTTTTCGCTAGTCTTGTTTGCATATTCAGTTGACATTTTCAAATCGGTAACCGGATGTGTGCTAGATTTCAAACAAGCGGCCATATTGTTTGAATTTGGTTTGCAAAACAAATTATATATAGATTAATTCTTGCTTTGTTATTGTTTTAATAATAAGGAGGTTCAATTATGGTAGTGTGTTTCATTCTTACCATCAGATCAGATACACTGTGTCAACTTTGTCAGTGTGTGCCTCATTAGGCACTACGTTTAACACACTGGTTCTTTCACTATCAGCCACAAAGCTCTAGGCCAATGTTGGTATCATGGCCGGCATTGTATAAGTGATCAAAGCAAAAATACATAACGCGAACAGTAAGATAAATGTAATTTATTATTTTATTTTATGTAATTATATTTACTACCTACCTATTTTACTTTAGCTAACATAAAAATACTATTTGTAATAATTCAAACCTTTATATCGCTGAAAGGCACATTAATTATTACCATAGCTTATGTTTTTCTTTGTAAGTGTTAATACTTAAAAGAAAATAAAATATTCCTACCGTAAGATGTAAGATTAGCCAATCACTACCCAGCGACCCACTGTGAATATTTGAAGAGTTCCGCAGATAACTCATTCTTATCTTACAAGTCATCCGCGCGAGATATTGGGTTCGCAAAAACATGGCCGACTCAATGAAAAATTAAATTATTTGCCGTACGACAGTCAGGGAATTGCTGCCTGAGTTTAGCGGGAAAATCTCGCAGGGAAATTTTGTTCGGTAAACAAATTTTTATGATAAATTATTGGGGAGGTAATATGAGGTCGGAGCTCATTTCGGAACGTGATATATTTTCTGTTAAGTTGTAGACCTAAAGGGGAAAATAAATAATAAAAGAGTTTCTTTTGAAAACCAAGTGTTTTGTTTATCGTTATGTTTGTGCAGCACGCGACCTCGTGAGTTATCGGTGAATATTTTTGACACTTAAATTGTACAGCCTATTTCTCAACTCAACCGACTAACTATTGTTTTAAGGGGCGGATGGGCGAACGCGAAAAAAAATAATGATAAAAACGTGTTATTTCTTCATGTTTTCTAGTTATACAACTAACTAGACAATACAATAATATATCTTTCATTTTAAAACGGAAAGGCAAACAAGATGAAAGCATGTCATTTGTGTCGTTAAAAAAAAATGTTGTATAACTTTTCTATATACATAATATACTAGTTGCTGATGGAACAAGCAGATGGCCCACCTGATGTTAAGCGGTAACCATTATCTATCACAAAGTATTGCCTCTCTGTTCGAAAATATTTATTGTTATTATTTTGGGGCTAGATGATGTGTAAAAAATATCCCCAAATATTTATTTATTGCTATTTTTTTTAGTTGATGTTATTTTGCTGACGCTACCATTATTAGGTCCGTAATTGTGTGAGACGTTTGGCTCCACGCCTAATAGGTAGCCAGTCGGATAACCCAGCATTGCCTAGAACTTGCCAATGTGTATAGTAGTCAGCATAACAAATATTAACCCGTGTTACACAAGATTCACTCAGATGTATGCAAATATGCATCAGTTTGATACAATTATATATTTAGGTATATCTGCTAGTATACCGGGTGTAATGAAACCACTTCTAAATACTCCAGGAACGTGTAAAGTTACCTGCAACGTCTTATATATACGGAAAAAACGGACAAAGCGTCTCGATTTGGTGATTTGTCGTTTTTACGCGTTTTTATATAGGTAAGATAATAAGGTATTTATGTTTATTTTCCAATGTATTGTCGATTGATGCCGAAAACACGATAAAACGGTTTTTTTGTCGTATTGAACTAAAAGTGTCGTCGACAGGTTGCAAGCGCATCGCCGCTGCTAGAATACTAACTGATGAATTCCTTCACCGTTTTCCCCCATGTGCTTATGGTAAAAACGGTACTGACTTAGATAGGACCCACAAAGTATGAAATAAGTAAAACAATACATTTCCTGTATCGAATAATAAGTAATAACAATGTTACCATGTCATTAGATGTTAGTCGGGTAAAACAATAGGAGCTGTGGTATGGTACGAATTGAATTGGTTTCGGGTTACAATTGAATTGATATCGAATTTGTGCTACCGTTTGTCAAAAGGTATTGTGTTGATTTGTAAGTGGGTAATTTCATTAGATTGGAACGAAATTAATTATGAAGTGAATTATACTTTTAGGAATTGATTCGGTAACTGTTTGGCTATAAATTATAACTGGTATTTATCTTTATTTTTTTTCGCGGTGGTTCTGGTTTATATAATAATATAGCCTTGATCGATTTAACCTAGTTCTTTTACAAAAATAATACCTTAGAAACTTAAACAAATTTATTCTAGTATTTGCTGCAGATCTGTTTACCGATTGGTAAAATCTGGAAAAGATCTGCAGAAGGATCAAGAGAGAGGAAGGCCTCCTTTAGAAGTTCTGGAAGATTCCTTCCAATCTTTTCAATTCTGGACTTTCCTGAACCACTCTGTTCCACGTCACTCCTGCCACTACTGTGGTCTACCTCTTTTTCTTTTACCTTGCCTTGAATACCACCTTGTCACTTTCTGTGGTAGTTTTGGCATATAATGAGCTATAATCTATCTACACCAATTATAAGAACCGTTGTCCTAACTAACTGACTGACATGTAATCAACGCACAGCCTAAACCACTGGTCGTAGGGACTTGAAATTTTTAGGAAATATTTGTCTTGGTTTGTAGAGGTGTACTAAGATAGAAGTTTCCGAAATTCAACCCCTAAAGGCCTGCAACCTGGGTGTAGGAGTTTGTACGAAAATAAACACATAGTAAAGGAATTTAAGATAATTTTATAATAATTGGTTAGCTTTTTTTATAGTACTTACCTGCACTTAAGGAAATCACAAAAACTCCATTTGAGGAAATAAGTTTTGAGATAATATAAAATTTTTACGATCTTTCCAATTAAAAGCTCTCAAAGTTGGTTCCTTTATTTTCTAGTCACAGCATAAATTAGCAATCACATGGGTGATATTTTTTTAAGCTTCTTTTTGAAACTTTTATAAGTTTCAAACAATCTTTATTTTGACTTTCTGTAATTCTATTGTAGTTTCGTATTAGGACTAAAATTTCCTTACAGTCAATTTTATTCTAATAATTATACCTGAAATGGAAATTATATGTAGTTTACACCTAAATTATGGACTATCGATTGGGAAAAATCACAAATGGTGACACATTTTCAAGGTTTGGCCTGACATAAAGCGAAATATGGATCAGCCAGCATATTTTTTATACCATACTTTAATCGTTCGTACATTTAAACTTATTAAAATCTTATACCACCTCATATTTACAAATAAATAAATGTTTTTTTATACGACTTGCTGATGGAACAAGTAAATGGCCCACCAAATGTTAAGTGGTTACCATCACCTATAACAAAGCATTGCCTTGCAGGTCACGTTCGTTAGGAACGTGCCTTGATGCTGCGTCCATCACCTTGAGATACCTACACCTCAGATAAAACCTTATGTTTGTAATTTCACCGGCCCACCTAAACTCTGCAAACCATGTTTTTAGATTATTTCAAATACTTTATGATTAGTAGATGAAGTTACAAAAATGGTAAAGACTGGCTCATGAACGCGTTTATCAGAATAAACCACTAGAATCACACTCGTAATTACCGCTTCAGCTCCGCTTACCGCTGTGTACGCACAGTCCCACCACACCTGGAATAACCAAACCTATGATTACAACGTGTGAATGAATGCAGGTGCTAAATTGCTACAAGTAACTTAAGACGTTGTTTCTCTAGAACAAAGCTCAAAATGGTCTGTAAGCTGTTTTTGTTCGACCGTAACATTAAAGGTTTTTTGTCTTCCTCGATTCAAAATTGAATTGAAATACATGATGATTAGTATGGATACCTACGTAATATGATAATGTCCCTATGATTAGTTGGATGGACACTTTTCTTTAGATAACTATTCCTGTGATATGTAATTACGGCCTTATTAAGGCGTGTACATACTACAGGCAAAAACGACAAACTATGTAACGTATATCGTTTTCAGATCTACTGCGGGGCAGCTTGGTGACTGTTCCACAGTCAAGTTGTCATCACTTAGCATGCAGCGCAGTGTAAATCAAAACGATATTACGAAACTTCGCTTAGTAAAAACCGGTATTTTGGTACATAAATAATAAAATCCGGAAATTATCCATTCTGAATTAAAAGAGGTTGCTTTATTTACAGTCAATCATAGTACAACCAGTTTAAATAAACAATAAAATCTAAAATGGCTATATACCTCTCACTCGTACACGTACTATGTAAGTGAGCCGCTTGCTACCTCTCACTCTAGCAATACACATAGTGTGTGAGTGAGTGTGCAAGTTAGCGACGCCATCGTTCGATTGTTCTTTATTCAAACACTAGCGGCCGCTCGCAGCTTCGCCTGCGTGGCAATTTTTTCCCGTTCCCGTTATTTTTTCGGGATAAAATCATAGTAGCTTTATGCATCCAAAGTCTCAGCTCGATCGGTTTAAAATTGACAAAGTTTCATACAAACTTTCATCCCCTATTTTATCCCCTTGGGGGTAGAATTAATCAAAGTCCTTTCTTAGCGGATGTCTACGTCATAACATCTACCTGCATGCCAAATTTCAGCCCGATCCGTCCAGTAGTTTGGGCTGTGCGTTGATAGATCACTATGTCAGTCAGTCACCTTTGAGTTATATATTATTATATTTAGACTGTCTTTATTCTAAAAAAAACAGGTTATACATGCTAGTTGATCAAGGTATTCTTTTTGGGCTTTCTTAATGTTTAGGGTTCAAAGTCAAAGTCAAAAAGCATTTATTTAGTAATATCCGCAAGGATCATCTTGAAACGTCTTAAACCTAGGTAAATCTGAGCGCCTGTTCCTCGCGATCAAGCCTGACAGACTGACTGACAGGCAACAAACTGAAAACACAGAGTGTGTTATGCAGTCATTTTGAACATAAAAACTAAGCATTTTTTTTTTATACGTTTATTTGACACACACACATTTCCGAACCAAACCTTTTTTAAAACCGTTTGCGCTCACGCTATGACTATTAGACTAACTTGTGGTTAAATTTGACATTTTGTTAGTTTAACTATGATTAGACATCTGTCGGTTACGGTGGGTGAGTCTACTG
Source organism: Electrophaes corylata (assembly GCA_947095575.1). Classification (NCBI taxonomy): domain Eukaryota; kingdom Metazoa; phylum Arthropoda; class Insecta; order Lepidoptera; family Geometridae; genus Electrophaes; species Electrophaes corylata. The sequence goes on from OX352714.1 coordinate 6,210,955, forward strand.
AGGGGATGTTAGATGAAAACCTGCTTAAGGTCATGGTAGCAGTTTCTGTGGAATTCAAAACCGCAAGAAAAACAGTATAGGGGCCAACAGTTTAATACTATGTTAGAATAAGGGAGAAAAAATGTTCATTGTGTGCAAGTCCTGTGTTCTTAAATACCTACTTACTTCATTATCTGTACTTATAGTCCAATGTGAAAAGGGTCTTTCCTATTTTTTCCACCTTGTATGGTCTTGTGTTCATCCATTTAGGCTCGCTTGCACAAAATCTGATATAATTTTATTTAGATAATACTACGTTTACTAAGGTAAACATGCTTAGCGTAAACGTAATAGCTACTTAATTTTCCTTGTGCTAGATTTTAAACGTAGTTAGCTTCCTAAATGCATTTAGGGGTTCGCTAAATACATTTAGTGATCATTGTGCAAGCGGGCCCTAGTGTCCATCCCTATTCTTCTGATATACCCAAAATTTAAGAAAATATCTGATCATAATAATATTTATCCACGCAAAATGATGCAATATTGCATTTAAATCCCCCAAAAGACTAACAAGCCACCCTTTTTGAATATCGGGGTTGCTCACTATTATACTTTATGTGTTTGCTTAAACCTATGTCAAATCAAGTGGATTCTGTTCAGCATTGTTTATTTTTCATTATGAATGTGATTTTCACTTGAATAATATTAAATTCAAATAGCACAGATGTGTCGTGGCTATTGTTTTCTTTTTGACTGAATAGAGATGAATGTTTTTCTAGAATTTATTTGTTTTAGGAATTACGATTTGTATTTTTCTAGTAAGATTGGAATTGTTCTACGCGCCAGAAAATTGTTTTCTCATAAACTTTAGTAGGAGTCGAAAGGTTATATTTTTTGCTTCATGAGTAAAAGTACTTTATTTTACACACCGAACAGTAAAATCTGTTTGAATTTTTCTTAGTGATCATGTTTATAATATTTCTCTCACTTTAACTTTCATAGCAAGAGTGATACAAAAGTAACCTTAAATCTAATATAAAAACGGTTACGTACGGTTAACGTAAAAACGGTTAAGAAAAAGTCGGTTAGGTACGGTTCAATTTAAGTACCAAAACCGAAAAAAACGGTTTCGATACCTAAATAGAGAGTTTTTCTTAACCGTATAACATATGATAAAAATGGCATGAGTTTTGTTAATGGTTATGTCTAGAGCGAATATTTTGAGAATGCACTGATTTCAGACACAATTAATAGCATGGCATAAATTTCTAGCATGGTGAAGCTACATTAAAATTACATTGTTAATTTTAATGTAGCTTCACCATGCTAGAAATTAAATTGATTTCAGAACAGAACAAAAAACTTCCAGTTTTCCCAAATAGTCATTTATTATCCTAGGAAAGTACTGATAAATTTTTCTTTTGTTTCTCCAAAAACTACACAGCATATTGTGTGAAACATCATTTTAGGTTTGACGTGTAAGTAATCGTTCGGACGAGGGTACAGACCTTTGTGCTTCAATGATTTATTGCAGAACTTTCAGACCCTTTCAGTTCCTACTGACTTTAAACGCATCTACAGTAGCGCAATTTCCACTGTCAGCTGATGATCAGTTCATAGATGTACTGTATAGAAGATGAGTAAGCAAGGATTGAACGTCAAGATGTCGACTGAAAAATGGATATGGTACACTTACGGACTTTATTTATGGATTATCAGTTGTTTGTCAGACAAGTCTAGTAGTAGTAGAGATCTTAGTGAAGGGCTCGTCCGGGGAAGTACTACCACCATACCTATTTCTGCCGCCAAACAGATTACTGTGTTCCGGTTTGAAGCAGTGTGGGTGCCGGTGAAATCACAGGCACATGAGGCTTAACACCTGTATGCCTCAGGTTGATGGACGCAGAGTAGTGCACTGTCTAACGAACATGACCTACAGGCAATGCTTTGTTTTAGGCGACGGTAACCATTTAACATCAGGTGGGCCATATGCTTGTTCCATCAGCACATTATATAAAAAAAAGAAAAAAAAGGTCAAAAGTCAAAAGTCAAAAAGTCGAATCTAAGCGCCGCCAGTTGCTTGTTGCCGAAAGTTGCTTTTATAAGGCTACTTTCTGTTAACAAATAATACTGTTTCTGTATACTATGTTCCAGTTATTAAAATATAACTTTGTTTAAGTAAATGTACATAACATCCTTTGTCTTGTTAACTTCAAACTTGGCTTAATATTTATTCCCATCTCTTATCAATGGATGATGAAAAACCGAGACAGACCTCATTTTAACCAAAATTTAATTATAACGTGTATAAGTAAGAGTAAGTATAGATTTTTTAAAGTAGTTGTACATTGACGTTGAATAGACTGATGCCATAGTTATTGATGTTTAGATTAATTAAAAAAAAATCTATCATATTTCGGAGCATAATTAAGTTAAAAATGAAAGAATGAACTCAGCTGATGGAAGAAAAAGAACAAAATTTACTTTTTAATATTTAAAGGTTAATGAGTTTGGATTAATCACACTGTTTAATATTTTTGCTGAAAAAGAAAGGTGGTTTTTGAAAAAGGTTTTCTCGACTCGGCTTGAATGGTCTGAGTGACGATTTTTGGGGTTCCGTACCCAAAAGGTAAAACGGGACCCCATTACTAAGACTCCGCTCTGTCTGTCTTCTGTCCGTCTGTCACCAGCCTGTATCTGAACTGTGATAGTAAAAGAGTTAAAATTTTCACTGATGTTGTATTTCTGCTTCCGCTATCACAACAAATATTAAAAAACAATAAAATAAATATTTAAGGGGGTTCTCATACAACAAACGTCATTTTTTTGCCGTTTTATTATAGATAATGGCACGGAACCCTTCGTGTGGCCCTCGCACTTGGCCGGTTTTTTATATCAATGACTGACTGATCAATGAATGACAATAAATTGCGGCGACAGAAACAATGACAAAATCAAATATTTTTTATGTGTGAAGTAACAAAAGGAATTATATAACTCCAGTAAATTCAAAATATGTTTACCATTTTACAGTAGTTGGTATTCCATAGGTGACTGGTTGCAAACCCATTGCCGCCACTAGAATATCAACTGGCTTCTTCACGATGTTTTCCTTCACCGTTTGAGAGTACTATCATTTCGTACATTTCGTACGACCCACTACACCACTAGTGATCATGAAAAGACTATATAATAAATTATTTATTAACCGTTTCCCATAAAGCTATAAAAGAATCTATGAAGAAACCTTTCATAAAAATTACACCCTCTATCGTTCATAGAAACAACAAAATGGCGGCTTGAGTTATTAAATTACGCATTTCGTGGGTTCATCGAAGCTTTATGTAATCAATTTGGTAAAATTGATATCTATTTCGGTAATAAAATAGAAGCTGAGGGAAAACAAGGGTGACTACAGAAAGGGATAAGCTGAAAAAGCGTAACTAGGAGTATTACGCAAAATTTCTTTTAGAAAAAATATAAAAATTTGGAGGAAAGCGTTTAATGGGTTTCTTTTATTTTTTATTTTGTATTATATCGGGTGTAAGAAAACCACTTCCGAATACTCCAGGAAAGTGAAAAGTTACCTACATCAAGGTCTTATAGAATATGATAATTCGATACTTTTGTTTATTTTGTGATGTATTGTCGATATTTATGCTGAAAACACGGAAAAAACGGAGAAATGTTTCTATTTCGCGTTTTATAACTCTTTTTGTAATCAGAATCATGGTTAATACGCAGTTTCAGTTTTCGTAAGTACTTAGTCTTATTACACCCAGTACAAAACCTAAATTAATATATAGGCTTCTTTTGATCCTGATAAAATTACAGGAATCAAACCGGAACCAGCTGCTTGGCGGAAGAAATAGGCATGTTCGTAGTGCTTCCAGGCGAAATCTTCACTAATAGCTCTACTAGTGCTGCTAAAGAGAGTCAGATGGTACCGAACAATGTGTATATTAGCAAAACAGGTGAAGCGTCGGGCGACTGCTAATATTTTAATAAAAGCTCACAAGTGAACATACACCTTTACCTCATTAAAGCTTGTACTCTACCTACATTCAATGTTATGTTTTGGGAACATCGTCGCTTACCTGTAGTGTATTGTTCCATTAAACATTTCATTAAAATATTGATATTGTTTCAGGATTTAGGCTTATAGCAAACGCTAACTATTTATACAGTAAATAAAATGAAGTTATGAGATTAAAATGAGGGTGAGATTGAACCAGAAAATGTTGAGACGATAAAAAGGTTGATTCGTGTTTACTCTTAGGAAGGGTACCTAACGATCCCCCGTTTCTGATCCTAAGGTCGTAGGTTCAAATCCATAGTCGTGCACCAAAGGATATAAAAATAATAAAAATAAATTTGGACATTTTTACACATCATCTAGCCCCAAACTAAGCATAGCTTGTACTATGGGAACCAGATGACTGATAGAATACTTATTATGCTTTTTTTATGAATACATACTTAGAATACAATGTAACACCCAGACATAGAACCAACATTTTCGTTCATCACACAAATGTTTGTTTTCATTAGGGATCGAACCCACCACCTACAGCACAGAAGACAGGTCTACTACGAACTGAGCTGTGACGGCTGTCAGAAAAGAATAAATCAAACTCAAAATAGATTTGTTTTTTTCTATTATCCTATTTCGTCATACTATTGGGCAATGAAATGACAGGCACATGAGGCTAACATTTGTGTGCCTCTGATTGATGGACGCAGAGCATTGCATCGTAGGGTAGTTACGTTTCTAACGAGTGTGACCTACAAAGCAATGTTTAGATTTAGGCAGTGGTAACCACTTAACATCAAGTGAGCCATCTGCTGCTTCCATCAGTGAGTTGTATAAAAAAACTCGCGCTTGCCTATTTTATTTCGATCTAAACGTATTTTTTTAGACATATCATTTGCTACCGGATTCGAACCCACGATTTATGAAACAGTAAAACCAATATTTGGGGATTAAATACTATCGGTTCGACCACGGGCAGTGCGTATCAAATGTAATGTGCCCTAACATTAGGGTGGGCTTACATTAGGGTGGGCTTACATTGGGTTAAGCTTTCATTAGGTTGTACTATAATCGTTTCGCATGTCCGCTTCTATTGTACGAGTTCAATTGGATTATTTTTATCGATAGATATCCGATTTTTTCCATCGGCTAATAATCCGGTTAATTTTGCGTTTACGGATACGCCGTTTCCTTTATTACAAAGCATTGTTTCACAGGTCAAAGTGTTCTACAATGCACTCTTTTAAGTCATCAATTGAGGTATACAGGTCATGAACCTCATGTGCCAGTAACTTCACCAGCACCCAGCTGTTTCTTTTCAGAGCTTTTAGCATCTTTGAAGGTCTTTTTACGATTCGCTGATTGAGTCCAAAAGAGATTCCATCTATTGCTAAATGGTAACAGTGATTTATACCAAAGCACTGCCTTTTAGTGCAGGCATAGATAGATTGTACGCGTAAGCAGCTACGTAGCTTTTATGGTATAATCATAAGGTCTTGGGTTCAAATCCGGTTATGAACCGAATTAGCGCTCGTAGCATGATCGGCCTTAATCCACCAATCCAGGTTGGTTTTCTCTCACCCTTTGCAAGCTCTTTTAATGCGAACATAAAATATTTCAACAAAAAAACCGTATGCAACCAGATTCGAACCCACCCTCCTAGGGTCAGAAGGTAAGGTGACCACCACAAGACCACCTACATAAAAATAAATGCTTATGTCTAAAAATATGTTTTCTATCGCGTGTGTCGTAAATTCAACCTTTACGCGAATCCCATAGGGTTTATGATATTATAACTAAACCCAACCTTTCTGTAGCTGGTTCGTTGATTACACTCAAGGACCCGAAAACACAATCAAAAACTCAATACCCTTCTCCAGTCGACGAGACATTCAAACAAAGACAAAACGATGTGTTATAAGAAAAAGAAAAAATCGTCGCAAAACTCGAAGCAATAACTAGCCGCACACAGCGGCAACCATTTACAAAGAACTTGGAAAACTCTGATAAGGTACTTTATTGTACTTATACTGATCTGGATCAGTTGAGCTACCTTTAGATCGTTTGCGACGGTCTGTTGATAGCTCAACTGTTTTATATGCATTTTGTACATACCAATTATAAATACCTGTATTAGCTATAATTTTCTTTGTAAATAAATGTAGACATACAATAATGTGGCTAGATTTCTTTATTGTTACTCGAAAACAATAAACAATAATGTACGGCTGAACAAAGAATAATCTTTGTCCTGACTGACTGACTGACTGACTGAATGGGATATAGGCAACGCACTGACCTAAATCACTGGTCGTAGAGACTTAAAATTTTCAGAGTATATTCGTCTTGGTATTCGTTATTGGTAGAGGTGAACTAAGAAAGGAATTCCCGAAATTCAACCCCTAAACGGATACAGCGGAGGTTGAAGTTTATATAAAAATAGCTTCACGAAGTCGTGCGCGTTTCGCTAGTCATGTATAATAATAACAAATATTTCCAACATGCGTATTGTTTCCCACATCTGTGTATGGATCCCGTAAAGTTTTGATAGCAGATGCTTTCCGCCAATATTTGAAGATGGCGTTGGGCCCATTTTTATTTAGTTTTCATTTTCCACGCGGCTGTGCACAGATACGTTATCTGTTATATTGTAATACATAAAATATTCTGGTTATGTTCGTCTGAATAAATATAGGAAAACCTTTGTTTCGGACTTTGGTATCATTGTAATATACTGATTTCTCTTAGCATATTTTTACCTTACTAAGTTTGGTACCACACTGGAGCTTCATTATTATTTTGTAAAAATAGTGCTCGAAAAAACGGTAGGAATCAATACGTAAGTTTATTGCATATTCTTCTAGGATTTCTTTTGTTTCTTTTTACATAGACTTTGTAATATTTTGTTAATTCTTTGACCATGACATTCTTCTTAGGGTAGCTTCAACCTATCCTTTGTCAAAAAGATCTTATTGATCGAGGTATATACGCAAAAGCTTCCAAAAGCCTCATTTACATTCGCCTGATGCACCTGATTTGTCAGTTGGTCAAATACGTTCTTCAGGTTCTTAACCTGATTGAAGACCCTCCGTTTGTTCCATCACTTGTGCTAAAATAAAGCTTTATTATCCATAGTATTTCCTTGACCTTGAATATAAAAGAAAATATGAGGAAACCCGTTGGCGATGCCTAGTCTATACTTACTAATATTATAAAGAGGAAAGATTTGATTGTTTGTTTGCATTGAATAGGCTCCGAAACTACTGGACCGATTTGAAAAGTTTTTTCACCGTTGGGAAGCTACACTATCCCCGGGTGACATAGGCTATATTATATTTTCAAAAAAATTAGGGATTTTTACTAAAACCCGTGCGAAGCCGGGACAGGCTGCTAGTTGAACATAAAACGTTATTTTTATCGTCTGGGGCAACGGTTTATTGAATAGTGACTTAAGACTACGGTCTACGCCCCTTATTTTACGGTTCAACGCGATGTCACTAAAGGGTTTAATGGACGTAGTGCCTAATAAAAATAAGTGTGTATGAGGTAGTGGCCAAGACTTTTAGGCTGCTTTAAGACCTCCGTGATTGTGTAACGTTTGCTGGACTAGCTTGTACGGAAGTCAGTCTTAAAGTTTATTAAAAACTAGCGGCCGCTCGCAGCTTCACCCGCGTGGCAGTTTTTTTCCATTCCGTTTTTCGGGACAAAAAGTAGCCTAATTGTAACCCAGGTTACAATCTATATTTATTCCAAATTTCATCCAAATCGGTCCACTGGTGAGAGCGTGAAAGAGTAACAAACATCCATCCATCCATCCATACATCCAGGAATATCCGCGGGATTATCTTGAAATGTCTTATAGCTTGGTGAATCTAAGCGCCGGTTCCTCGCGACCAAGCCTAGAAGAACAGGCAAAAAACTTACACAACAACAACTTACTTGGTTCCTTCAAAATGATAATGTCAATAATGAATCTCCAGTGGTACCAATCTAACTTCATAACGTTAAGACAAGACAGAAAACAGGTCACAGAAACGCCATTACTCATACAAAAGTGTAAATAAAAAAAGTACCTATATTATTATGAAAAAGCCTCATAACTTTTCATTCCCAGGCGCGGTAGTTATCCCCTCAGATTTCTTATACTTACCAAGTAGTCCCAACTCAGCATTATTTGTGGTATGTCTTAGGGGGTAGTCAGAGGTACTTCAAATATTACGACATTTTTTAGCAGAGTATTCCATACGTGACAGGTTCGAAGCCTACCGCTACTGTTATAATACTAACTGGTTTCCTCACAATGTTTTCCGTCACTGTTTGAGAGCATTGACATTACGCACATACATTTTTCGATTAGAAAAATCCATTGGTGCACAGCCGAATCGGAACCTACGACCTTATGATCAGAAGGCGAAGTCACTCCCACTAAACTAAGTAATCTATCTATATTGTACATAGTTGTAGGCTAGAACTATTTTATTATTTATTTATTTTAATCGCACAGAACATTTGTTTGTCGTGTAAGAATAATGACCAGTGTTGTTGCAATATTTACTTAATTCCTTCAGTTTGACAGGTTCGAGATTACTTCTATTTATTCTGTTGGGATATGGTCCATTATTCTTTGACAAATAAATAGCTCTAAGGGCAATAAGTGTTTAATTTTAAATATAATTATGAAGAAAACCATTGCTATCATCATCAACAGCCTGTAGAAGTCCGCTGCTGGACATAGGCCTCCCTCATACGTTTCCAGGAAGAACAATTTTGTCCCAGGAAGAACAATTTTGAATCCTTTCCATACATCGACTTCCCGCTATCCCAACAATGTCGGCAGTCCATCAGGTAGGAGGATCCTACGCTTCGTCTTCCGGTTCGTGGAATAAGAAATATTCTTACGTTTGTTTCGTGGATTCAAACAACGTATGTGTGAATTTAAAATGAACTAAGCACAAATTGTTTGTGGTGTCCGGTGGATATAACTACAAATATTACAAAACAATGCGTAAGTGCGGTTGTCCATTGTCGGTGTTATGACGGAGTCTTTGTTGTCTTATGCGAGTCACAAAGTGCCCCTATCGTGCGTGCCAAAAACAGCCGAAACTCCATACAGATTCACTCAAGAAACGAACTCGCAAAACACAAAACTAGAGTAGGTACCTACAATGCAAACTTACCTCATTGCTTATCATTGACATGATCGTCAGCAGCATGTGGTAGTCCACAGAATATAGGCCTCTCATACACGAAAGAATGGCTTGCCCATTGCCACTTCAACTTGCTGATTCTGATTGCTATTTCGGTGACCTTAGTTTTTCTACGGATTTTCTCATTTCTGATTGTATCTCGTAGTGAAACTATCCTTTTTGGTAATTATATTCGTCGCCAGCAGACTAAAGAATACATAATAGTGTGTATAGCGATTGGATATATAGCGATATACGAGGTGGACGAGGGTTTATAGCCAGAGACAGCAGCTTTTTTGCAGTTTTATCGTTACGTTCGAGGCCCTAGATTAACTATGCTAGAATGTTACGTGTTTTAAAAGTCGGATGCACAATGCACAACAACCCAAAAAGTGGTAATTTCCATAAAATTACTCAAATATACAGCGATTCTGTGGTAGAATACGTTCGATTTGGCGTGTATTTAGCGTCGCTGCCCCAGCTGCGGTAACGCTGCGGTGACGTTGCGGGGACGCTGCGGTCCGCTTGTGGTGCCACTTTGGCTCCGATGCCAATGACTGGTCGTGATGACGGAGATCTATGCAGCGTTTACACTAATACAGTGGTTGGCACTTGCCACTTACAGTAACTTTACTGCTATTTAGCACTGGATTGGGGGTTATATCTTTGTATTCACCATCGACCTTGTAGACCACTCGCCCGATGGTCGGATGATATCGTCGCAGTAGTTGGCCAGCAATTGAGAAGACTAGCACAGGACCGGAGAGAATGGCGTTTTAAAGAGGAGGGCTATACTCAACAGTGGGTGCACACGGGCTAAATCATTAAATAAAAAGATTCACCATCGAGAGTGCATCAGACCCCTACAGAGTACAATAACTCTCATTTTTTATCTAAATGTCTAAACACTAAAACTCTAGCTGTCATTACTATCAAGCTATCATAATTATCAGCCTGTTTATAGTCTACTGTAACATTAGCTTTTTGTATATTTTTACTAATATCACTTGCTATATCGGTACACATGTAGCCCACCTGATGCTGTGGTAACCATTACCTATATCATAGCATTAACTTGCAGGTGATATTGGTTAGGAACCTGCCCTGCATCCAACCACAACTTCAACCTGAGGCATACAGGTGTTAAACCTCATGTGCCTGTAATTTCACCTGCACCCATACCCTTCAAACCGGAACACAGAAACACAGCAACACAGATTAGGCATAAAAAGGCTTGTTGGTTGTACTTCCACGGGCAAAACTTTCACTAAAAGCTCTATTAATACTGAACTCTGCTTCTTCTCTGCTTATCAGGCCGTCTTACATTTTGCCTTGCGGTACTATGCTAGTAGTAGCTAGTTACCAGTAACTACACCAGTAACTGGCACAGACAAAGCGGGCCTGATTCCGTAACGCGACTCGACTGTAATTCAGTCCACTTCTGGATGGGATTGGGTATTGTTTGCTCCGTAATGAGATTTCGTGCATTGTATTGTTTTTGTTATCATTTTGTTGGCGTTGAAATTAATGAATTGTAATTTGGAGTACGCTAGTTGTTGTAATAGTTATTTTTATTGGAATTCTCACTTGCTTAGAATATGAATATGCTTTAAATAGCATAAAATTTGCACCGGTTGGTCTAGTGGGAGTGACTCCGCCTTTTAATCTGAAGGTCGTGGGTTCGAATCCGGACCTGCACGTACGGATTTTTCTATCGAAAAATGTATGTGCGCAATGCTAGCGTTCTCAAACGGTGAAGTGAGGAATCCAACCCATATCGTTCTGTCACCATATAATAACATCTTCTAGGCTTTCTAGGATTCATCTACCTTTAAGACGTTTCAAGATCATCCTTACGGATATTACTGAATAAATGCTTTTTGACTTTGAGTCTTTTGTCTACAAATTATTCCTACATGTGCGCCAATAGAAAAAATATCTCGTGCCAAACGATACATACGTTACGATGCACATTTTACCCTGGCTGGGATATAGTTACTGAATACTCTTTGTACAGTCAGCTGCACTAAAATGTATACAACTCGTAACTTTAAAAATGGTAAGTATTACGATAAGCTGTTTCATAACAAAAACTTGAAAATCATGAAATCAGTGGAAGATTTAACTTATTTTCGAGAATTTGCATGAAAATATTTGTTTTAACAAATAGAAATACAAAAAAGTTTGTTGTCATGCAAACAATACACGTGTTGACACAAAAATATCACCAAGTTAAAAGTTTGACAATAAGAATGGTCTCAGCATTATCTCTGCGTAAGAACTTTAGCTAGTAAGCAGGGTTGGTTTTCAGTCTACTCGACTCGACGTTCGATCTATGGTGACAGTCGAACCTTAAAGTGATAATATTTTAAAAATAATGAATCGTATACATTCTAGTGCAGTTGACTGTACCGCGAGAGCCAGGCTGTGGGCGGATTCTAGTAAATAAAATATTATGAAACTCTGTTCATGCGAAAAGTTCATTGGAAATTATAACAGCACTTTCAACGTTTTAAATTAAAACAAAAAACCGTGTGATTTTAACGCGACCGCTTTATTTATTGTGATTTTCAAATGAATTGGTGGGTAAGTTTGATGAGAGACAGAAATAAGCTTCAAGAAGCGTGTACCGTCATAAAACCACCGTCATAGACATGCAACAACGCATGCAAACGATCTAGAGATAGCCCAACTGATTTACCAGATTTTTTCACTGATTTTTTTCAGTACCAATCAGAAGCGTCTCCAAAACGCTGGAATTTTCAAGTCCAGAGGTCCTCGGTAATTTAGGGACCTAGATTTTTCGACCCCAAGAGGAGCAAATGTGTAGGCTCTGTTGAGACCTGCATATTTGCGTCTCTTGAGATCCTCGGCCTAAGCCTATTGCTTATTTAAGCATCATAATGGTCTTCACGGCTAATTCCAATTGAGGTAAAAGGAGCTTGTAGCAGGGAAATCAAATACAATTAGAAAATAATTACATTCATGCATAGGGGCAAGTGCTGTTCCTATGGACGCTTGTACCTGTGGACACAATCGATTCCGACGAAACTAGCAACTCTAAAATTCTTATTTGAACGCTACCGTTTAGCTTTGTCTATGGTTGACAGTTTTGACGTGTCGCCATCTTTGTTTTCCGTATCGTTGTTTACATGCCGGCTATGAAAGATTTTTGCGCCAAAAAGTAAGTAATTTTGCATAATTTAAACAAGTTTTACCGTGAAAATACTAACGTTATCGGTTTGATCGTGTTTGCAGTATGATCCATGTTGTTTATTGCTTAGTTAATGCTTTTTTCGTGTCTGTCAATCTGTTTTATCCTCAAAGATAGATCAGTTTTATTTTTTATGTCTGAATTTGAACCTATGGACAAAAATATTAGTGTACCTGTGGACTGTCCACAGGTACAAAAGTGCCATAATGCTTACTTACAAAATCTAATGAGCCATTTTGTTTAATTTTTTCAATGAATTTGTTCAATAATCTTCCTAAGCCTGATCCTTCCAACGCACTTTCTAATGAAAACAACGATAAATCTAGCGAAAAAAATATCAAAATAAATAAACACGAAAAGTTATCGTTTGTTAGATGTATGAAGTGTAAATTTTATTCCAAAAACAAAAACCAAATGCTCAAATGTAGTTTTTGCAATCATAGCTATCATATTTATTGTGTTCCGAAGTCACACAAAGAAAACTTTGAGCCTGATGGTGAGGGTGAAGGTTTCATTTGCGTGGCATGCTTCGTATTAGACAATGATGACGATAGCGATGAATCTACTCAAAACTTGTATGAAACCTGTCGTAATGCATACAAATAAGTAATATTAAGTAATACAAATAACCAAGTAGGTATATTTACGTTAGTTTGAAGTTGTTTTTAGAAGTCTATAATTGTTTTTTTTCTTTTTTATTGTCTAATTAATATGAACCGTCCCTAGGTACAACACCGTCCCCAGGTACAATTTTACTGTACATAGGTACAATCGTCTGTTGTTCCTGTGGACAAATATGGTGTTTTAAAAAAATGTTGATTATTTTCGTAAGTATAAGTGATATTGAGACTATAATTTTAGTTTAAGAAAGGCTTATTATCTCTTAAGACATGGGATATATTAAAAATAAAAAAAACATAACTAATTCAGATATAAAAAATATTTTATCCCAAATTCTGGAAAGTGTCCACATGTTCCGCACTTGCCCCTACATACGTTACATATATACGTTTTTTTATGAATACATAAGTACTTTGAATACATTATAATGACATAATATCCATATAAAATATAAACATATGTATACTCACCACGTAAATGTTTGTGGGAATCAATCCCACAGCGAGGCTTCTACAAAACTTAAAACCTCTTGCTTTATTACGGCCGTCATAGCGTCCACCGTTTATTAGAGTATCGTTTGAAACAATCGAGAATTATCGGAATCAAAATACTAAATATCGTGTTTAAATAATTTACTGGATACTGGTTATTATATTTCCCTAGGGAGTTTATTTGTTTGAATTTGTCATGTTACTGTCTCTGGGCTTGTGACATGACATACCACTGAATGTATACCAGTTGGTAAAATGAGAAACGTGTATCTGTCGGTTACTTACAACCGAAAGATACACGTTTCTCATTTCGTCTACGGACGTCTACGGACATCTTATGATGGGTATATGAAAATTATCTGAAATTCAAACAAACAAACACAGCAAACTGCTTGGCGACAGAAATAAGCATAGTGGTAGTACTTCCCCGGACGAGCCCTTCACTAAGAACTCTACTACTTTGACGACCGATGTGGCGCGGCGGGCAAATGTCCGCCTGCGGCGCAGGAGGTTGCGGAGAAAATACCCAGAACACCCGAAATTAATATTTGCAGATCATACAAACATTTATTCCAAGGCGGGAATCGAACTCGCAACCTCCTGCGACGCAGACGGACATTCGCCCGCCGCGCCACATTGGATGACTTTACATCATTGACCATATACTTGTTTTGATAAAACAAAAAGGTTATAGTCAGAAGTACGTCCAAACATGACATTTGTCTTTCCACATTTTTGGTTTGCAACTGCAAGCCTATTGGTACTGCTAGAATACCAACTGGTTTACTTATGGTATTTTCCTTCACCGCTTGAGCTTATGATGTTGATAATAATTACTAATCAATTATTCATACAGACAGTTCCAATTAGAGACCCAATAGATATATGTATATACTTAATAGATAGGTTTGTAGATACTTCGAGTATGTTACCGCAACAAAACTATAGTAGAAAACTTAGCAGAAATACAACTACGTCCAACGTAACGACAAACTCATCACTCACATCGTGGGTTAGTTAACAACTCGAGATGTCTAAGGGGGGTAGTCAGAGGTACAGTCAGCTGCACTAGAATGTATACAATTTGTAACTTTCCAAATGTTTTCACAACTATGCTAAAAATGTTTAAGCGACAATTATTCAAAAAACAAGTGAGGTCATCAACAAGTTTCATGACTTTTTAGTTTTTGAGGTGTAAGAGTTCATTATTTTTCTGTAATACCCTTGTGAAAGTTACAAATTGTATACATTCTAGTGCCGCTGACTGTACATCTTGATAGTACATTTGCTACATAACCACATTTTACAGTAGTTAGTATTACATACATGACAGGTTGCAAGCCCATCACCACTGCTAAAATACTAACTGTGCTTTCCTTTACCGTTTGAGCACTGGCATTGCGAACATAAATTTAACATATCATTATATACCAACATGAAATCACACCTGTTTCACATAGGGGTAGGCAGAGGCCACTCCCTATGATCCATATTTACCTTACTATTTACTATTACTTTAATACATTCATAATATTATAGATAAATAGTAGAATAGAATATATAACGTGTTCTATCTGATTGAGATACGTACGCCGAGGTCTTCCATCAGGGAAGGTATTCTACAGGTATTCTACATTAATTACTAGTCTTTTTTCACTCTACATTTCTCTCTTTATTGCACAACATATTTTACTATAAAGCGGTAATTACCTATTCAAACTACTAAAGAAACGTGCGCGATTTCGTTCGTGTAATTTATATACAAACTTCAACCCCCGCTGCACTCGTTTTTTTTTTCAGCCGTCCTATTCAGGGCAAAGGCCTTCCCTCCCTCATTCCACTCTTCGCGAATCAACGATATTACAGACTAAGATCTTAAATATGCATCATACTAATCGCGCCATCTCTTCCTGGGCCTTCCACGTTGCCGAGTTACGTTGAGTCGGATTTACTCTGTGGTGGTTTTTTGCCCACAAGTTGCTTGATATGCGGTAGAAATTCTATACCTGTTTAGGGACTAGATGTACTATTTCGTTCCTTTACTATGGTTCGAGAACTCGGTCTGACGTGGCACGCAATTTTGGGCTTAATTGGAACCAATGTTTACGTGATTTATCTGGTGATTTCTGATCTGGCTTTTGGACAAATACATTTGTTTACCTATTTTACTATTGTAACACTAGTTAATTCATTATATTCTTGAGACAACAATAGGTAAGACAAAGAACGAGTTTATTAGAGGAAGTTTGAAAGTGGTTGAAAAGAAGAGGAGCAATAGGTTAGCGTAGTATGGACATGCCATGCGAAGAGAAGAATGCCATTTAACGAGAAGAGTATTAGATATGAATGCGGATAGATATAAGAGTAGACGCTCAAGAAAAGATGGATGAATTATGTGAAAAATTAAAACGTTATAGTCAGAAGTACGTCCAAACATGACATTTGTCTTTCCACATTTTTGGTTTGCAACTGCAAGCCTATTGGTACTGCTAGAATACCAACTGGTTTACTTATGGTATTTTCCTTCACCGCTTGAGCTTATGATGTTGATAATAATTACTAATCAATTATTCATACAGACAGTTCCAATTAGAGACCCAATAGATATATGTATATACTTAATAGATAGGTTTGTAGATACTTCGAGTATGTTACCGCAACAAAACTATAGTAGAAAACTTAGCAGAAATACAACTACGTCCAACGTAACGACAAACTCATCACTCACATCGTGGGTTAGTTAACAACTCGAGATGTCTAAGGGGGGTAGTCAGAGGTACAGTCAGCTGCACTAGAATGTATACAATTTGTAACTTTCCAAATGTTTTCACAACTATGCTAAAAATGTTTAAGCGACAATTATTCAAAAAACAAGTGAGGTCATCAACAAGTTTCATGACTTTTTAGTTTTTGAGGTGTAAGAGTTCATTATTTTTCTGTAATACCCTTGTGAAAGTTACAAATTGTATACATTCTAGTGCCGCTGACTGTACATCTTGATAGTACATTTGCTACATAACCACATTTTACAGTAGTTAGTATTACATACATGACAGGTTGCAAGCCCATCACCACTGCTAAAATACTAACTGTGCTTTCCTTTACCGTTTGAGCACTGGCATTGCGAACATAAATTTAACATATCATTATATACCAACATGAAATCACACCTGTTTCACATAGGGGTAGGCAGAGGCCACTCCCTATGATCCATATTTACCTTACTATTTACTATTACTTTAATACATTCATAATATTATAGATAAATAGTAGAATAGAATATATAACGTGTTCTATCTGATTGAGATACGTACGCCGAGGTCTTCCATCAGGGAAGGTATTCTACAGGTATTCTACATTAATTACTAGTCTTTTTTCACTCTACATTTCTCTCTTTATTGCACAACATAACACTAGTTAATTCATTATATTCTTGAGACAACAATAGGTAAGACAAAGAACGAGTTTATTAGAGGAAGTTTGAAAGTGGTTGAAAAGAAGAGGAGCAATAGGTTAGCGTAGTATGGACATGCCATGCGAAGAGAAGAATGCCATTTAACGAGAAGAGTATTAGATATGAATGCGGATAGATATAAGAGTAGACGCTCAAGAAAAGATGGATGAATTATGTGAAAAATTAAAACGAAGAAAGAAGTGACTACAGAGATGACTTACAGGTGGGGTAAGATGATATTATTTAAAAATGTCTAATAATATTTATTTATTTGCTTTGGTCACCAATCCGTCTGCCAAAAAATTTGACCACAACTAAACCATGTTTAGCAGTAAACTTCTTCAGGCTTATGATGATGATGATGATTACCGTTATAATGTACGGTGTCATGCAAGGTCGACCTCTACTCCGATCTTTCAGTTCTCAAAATGCTTGAAGATGTCTTTAGAGGAGAATTCAGAGACACATCCAAACATACGACACACACAAGCAAAATTAAAATGTATACATTTTCATAAATGCTATCGTCTGTCACGAAATTCTTAGAAGCCCTTAAGAAATAATAATTTGAAAGACCTCTCAAATACCCTGACTCAATCAACACCTACAAAAACTCTTGACACAGAAAAAATCAAAAACCTTTCAATTACAATGAAGAAAGAATAATTCAATCAATATAGCCCAAGTATCTTAGAGTTGTATTCAGCGGGCTATAGAAACAAATTATGAACAGTAAACGTGGGACACATTGATGAGTTCATTTTTTTTTTTTTTTTTTTTTTTTCGAACGGACTAAAATGCTGGTATAATCGCCTAGCGATTTCCGACAGCGTTACCGGGCTACTGGCGAGCGCAGAAGGCGCTACGCCATTACAAAATTGGTTTTGTTGGCAACGAGCACAAGGGCACCACTTAGGTACGGACCTCGGCTTGGGCTGTTGCCGGAGAAGGGAGCTACGGAGAGACTCTTCGCCCTGAAGGGGCGTTAACGGGGAGACGTCTTCGACCCCGCCGCCGGGGTCGGTGTGATTGTGGAGTGTTTCCTGTGTCCGGACTCGATGAAGCGACCTCCGCCGCATTCGCGGCGGTGATCGTGTCATCTGGGTCACCTAAAACGTGTCTAGGTCTACGGAGGGTACGTTTAACGGGCGGATCTACTGGATAATCGGGTAGCGAGTTAATTAAGGGATTCGGATGGTGGGGAGCCGAATCATAAAACCGCCTGGAGGCGCGTTTCATGAATTCGGCTATAGATTCGAGTTCGAGATCTCGATGAAGATCGATATTACGCATGTACCACGGGGCACCCGTGATAGTGCGCAAAAATCGATTTTGAACTACTTGGAGGGGTTTTAAATTGATCGAATGAGCGAACGCTACGGAGGCGTAAGTCATGATAGGTCGTATGCAAGTTTTGTAAAGCGTCAACTTATTTCTAAGAGACATTTTACTCTTCTTGCATACGAGTGGCTGAAGGCGCGAAAGAATAAATTTGGCGCGGTTACGTACAGTGCGTACGTGTTTGACAAAGGATAGACGACAATCAAGGGTTACGCCTAAGTATTTAGCTGACTTCACCCAGGGAATGGGTTCGTCAAAGAGAGTGACGGATCTGGAAGGATTACGGTTACCCTTTGAAAAGTACACGGCGGCACTTTTCGTCGGGTTAACCTCTATCCGCCATTTACGGAACCATGCACCTAGTGCATCGAGAGCCTTCTGCAGCCTTATACACACCCGATCGGCGTTCCGATCGGATGTGTACAGGGCTGTGTCATCGGCGAATAGGGCTATTTCCACCTGATGGGTGCGAGGGACGTCGCTGGTGTACAGCGTATATAGGAGGGGAGAGAGAATGGATCCTTGAGGGACACCAGCTCTGATAGGTCTAGGGTCCGAAAGGGTACCCTCTACGCGATAGCGAAAGCTTCGATTGAGTAAAAAGTCTCGTAAGATTAGCACGAGCCTGTCTGGCACTCCGAGTTTGGATAGCTTGTAAATCAAGCCATTGTGCCAGACCTTGTCGAAAGCTTTCGCCACATCGAGAAAGATTGCACCAGTATCTGCCGGCCAGGTATGGTGAAATCGAGAGAGCACGTGCTCCGTGATGCGGAGCACTTGCTGGGGACAAGAGTGTCTAGCTCTGAAGCCAAACTGCTCATCGGGTAGGATTTTGAGCTCGGTAACGTGGGACCAGAGACGATTCAGAAGGAGTCGCTCGTAGATTTTCCCCAGGGAACTGAGGAGACTGATGGGGCGGTAGCTAGAAGGCTCTGTAGCCTTTTTGCCTGGTTTGGGGATGCCAATAACGGTGGCTTCCTTCCAAGAGTCGGGGAAAGTGCAAGTTGCCATAGCCGCATTGAAGATGCTGACTAGGAGGTAAATAAGGACGGTGGGGAAATTCTTAAGCACCCTGTTGCTGATGCCGTCAGCACCAGGGGCTTTCCTCGGATGGAGACCCTTGATAATCGTCTGTACCTCAGAGGCTTTAATCAGGGGAAGAGGAGGAGCGCTAGGGGGCTGAGAGACTAACCGTTCGACTTCACTGTCCACCGTAGCGAGGTGTTCAGGGTCAACGGGAGCGAGACTAGGGGAGCATTGCGATTCGAGGCTTTCTGCTAGGCAGTTGGCCTTTTCATCGTCTTCGAATGCGGGGGTCTGATTGGGTCGGGAAAGAGGGGGCATAACGGAGACGTTGTCGGCTTTCATGGATCGAGCAAGCGTCCAGTAAGCCAGATGGCTTGGCTCGATCCCGGAGAGCTTTGCGTCCCACCGTTCGTCCCTAAAGTCGCGGATTCGATTCTTAAGATTGCGTTCCACTACACGATGCCTATGCCGGTTAAGGTCGGAAGGCCAACGGCTATACCGACGGATCGCGGCATTCTTCTCCGTGATCAACCGTCTCACATCGTCTGGCAGGGCCCAGCGGTGGTCACCCGCCGCCGGTACCTGTTTCGACAATCCGCTAACAGCGGTGGTGACATGGTTGGTCAGGGAGTCGACGGCAACGGTAATGTCATCGGGGGATAAAATATCGTCAGGGATCCTATCCAAGCTGGGTGAATGTATAGACCCAAGAGCTTTCTCGAGTTTATGCCATTGCATCACAGTCTTGGTAGGAGGGGTCGAGACGGGAGGGGAGCCTAGACGCATGAGGACAGGTCGATGGTCTGACGTCAGCTCATGTAGCGTTTCTATAGAATGCAACCGAAGAGTTATATTCTTAAGCAACGCCATGTCTAGGGTGTCGGGTCTATACCCAATAGCAGTGGGATAATGAGTGGGAGTCATCGGAGGGATGACATCGAAGTTAAGGGCATCGGCTGCGCTCTCAAGACGCCTGCCGTTCGGGGTAGTGACGTGGCAATTCCACATGATATTTTTACTGTTGAAGTCTCCAGCCAGAATGACGGAGCTTCCCAGACTAAAGAGTGAATTTAAATCGCTTTCGAGCATGGTCTTAGATGGGGGAAGATAGCAAGAGGCTATGATGATCGATGGATGACCGGTCATCGCTAGCCTGCAGACAGAGGCTTCTAAATTGGACAGGGGAGGGGTGTCTAATGGGATGCAATGCAGAGACCTTTTGAAATAGATCAGGGTGCCGCCTAATCTTTGGCCTATTCTGTCATTGCGGATGGATTGGTAGTTAGCCATTCGGGGGATTTTAATAGAGGGCTTTAGGAATGTTTCCTGTATTAACATGATATCGACTTGATGACGGGTCAAAAAGTCGTGAACTAAGTCGCGTTGATTTTTTAAACCGGCAGCGTTGAAAAACGCTACGGTGACGGAATGGGGTTTTAGTCTCTCCTTTTGTACTAACATATTGGTTTTTTATTTTGTACGCGGGAGGGGGAACGGAGGGACCTAAGAAGTTGGTCATTTAGAGCAATATAATTTGCGATTTGAATCGGATCTCGCATATTTTGCAGATTTCTTGTGAAATCATTGACTTGATCGGAGTAGTGGCCTTCTCCGTATCCGAAACCGGGTGGGTAGCTCGACCAGGAGGGTCGGAGGGCTACAGGCGGGGAGCCGTACGCAGGCATGAACGGCTGCTGGGGTCGGAGGAGGGGAACTGCCTGACGGGCAAAGTTGGAGGTAGGGAGGGGACGGTTCCACGCGTTGTGGGACGGAACTGGCGCGGGTACTACAGTCACCTTAGGGGTTGACTTAGAGTACTGCGGGGTTTTGGGAGGCGCAACGCGCTCGGGCGTCCTCTGTGCCACCTTTTTGTTTACCCTAGGGGCCATGGGGCAGCCGCGATAGTTCGCGGTATGTCCCACAGCCTGGCAGAGCACACAACTAGGTGGCTCAGGTTCGTCACGAGAGCGGGTGCAGTCAGCGGTGCCGTGGTCACCCAGGCACTTGACGCAGCGCGGTCGGGAAAAACAGTTACGCGCAGAGTGGCCATAAAGTTGGCATCTGTGGCATTGGGATGGGGTGCCGTTACGGTGGGGAGTCTCCACCGACAATCCTGAGAGGCCATTGACGGCCTTCAGGTTGAAGATGGCCTTTCCCTCTCTAGTAAGGTCAAGTACGACTAGAACCAGATCAAAGGTCTTCTTTGATCTGGCGCCGTACATGCGATGGACTTCCCTGACGGGGAAGCCCTGCAGGAGGAGGTCAGCTTTAATCACCTCAGTGGAGTGCTCCGCAGGGAGGCCGCGGATGACGACACGCAAAAGGCGTTCGTCTTCGAGCGCATAGGTGTGGAAACCTATGCGTTCGTTACGGAGGACAGAGGTGAGGCTGCGGTGAGCCGCTGCTGAGGGCAGCTGAATTTTAATCCCATCCCGGGTGCTACGGGCATGGGTGTAGGGGATGTTCATCGCCTTACAGGCAGATGATACGTGGTCCCATTTTTCCTTCTGACGAAGGAAAATGGGAGGAGGGGACTTTTCCTTCTTATCGGCAGGGACCGATTGAGAAGGTTGGGTCGGGGTAGGAGGGCGGAGGGCCTGAGCCTTAGCGGGAGGCACGGGAGCAGATTTGGCCAGAGGCCTCTTCCGCTTCGAGCCAACCACCGTAAAGCCGGCAGCTTCGTCCTCTTCGGACGAGAAATGCGGTGAAGCCGCGAAGGAGGAAGCCTCCGTCTGAATAGAGCGGGGGCTAGGAGCCGCATCCATGGACTCGCAAGAGTTGTCGTGCGACAATCTCGAGCTTAGGATGGGCGAGCGGGTACGCATCGGCGAGCGAGAGCGAGTGCGTGCTGGTGAGCGCGAGCGGGAGCGAGAGCGCGATAAGGATCGAGCGCGGGGGAGGGGGCGGGGGCGAGGGCGAGGCGGTAGGGGTGAGGGGGAGCGGGGCGAGTCGGCCACTACAACGGCAGAGGTCGCCTGAGGGGCATTTGCGATTACGCGGGGCGCGGGTGCCTGAAGGGCCTGAGGGGGGAGCGCGGGTGCTCTAAGAGCCGAGTTCTTACACGCGGGTGCCTTAAGGGCCGAAGGAGTTTGGCGCGGCGCGGATGCCTTAGGGGCCGAAACTAGTTGAGACGCGGGTGCCGTAAGGGCCGAGGGGGCGTTGCTAGATACGTCGGAGGCCTGAAGGGACTCCGAACGTGTCTTTCGCGATTTTTTGGCCTGAAGGGCCGGGAGGGCGCGGGTCGCGGGAGGAACTGCAGAAGGCAGCTCCTTCGCTAAGTCGGTCAGAAGCTGCGGGAACCGACGAATCACCGCCCGGATGAGCCTAAGGGCATCCTCCGGGCTGGCGATATCGCCGAGAACCTGCTGCTCCATCCTCCTGAGGGGAAACACTCAGGAGGTGTGTATGTGAGTGACCTTCCCGCCGGGATAGACAGGAAGGGGTGAGGCCTCAATGTCCTACCTAACTCGCGTGTCCTACTCGCCGCTTTTTTTCTTGCGAGCAGGGTGTGTCCTAATAGGTCTGGACAGTCGACTAGGAGATCCCCCAAGGCCGGTGGTTCCAGACCCGTCCGGATTAGGCGTTCCTCTGAAGGAGGAAAACCGACGCTCCGGGTCCACGCCCAACCAAGTTCGTTAACACCGCAAGGTATCCCTTGGTTGACCACTAAAAGGTGGATTTGACTTGTTATAGCCAAGAAACAAGGCGTCCTGAAAAGGACGTTGTGACGGAACTTGTTATAGTCAAGAAACCAAAGCGTCCTGAGAAGGACGTTGTTTCGGTACTTGCTATAGTCAGAAACCAAGCGTCCTGAGAAGGACGTTTTGCAAAGAAACAAGTGCAGGCGCACTGAAAAGTGCGGATAGGCAAGGCCTATCCCACGGAGCGACGCACAGGTAGCTACACTGTGCGCCGGTAGCACGATGCGGGGCGGGCTGCGGGCGCGGGGGCCGGCGGCGGGGCAGTCCGAGCGGGAGCTCGGAGCGGGCGAAGAGACGTGCGTACTCGGCAAGCGAGCGGAGCGAAGTCCCGTTTTTTTTGTTGATGAGTTCACAAAATGTAATCGTCTTTTATCCCAAAAGGAGGGTCATGTATTTTTATGATTATTCGGCCGTTTATTTCATTATGGTAGTAATTATTAAACATACAAACAAGTATAATAAACAAGTTATAAAATAAATTAATGTATATGTATTTCGCATGACCTCACAGTTGATTACTACCAACTCTCTGTGCTCTGTTTTCTGTGCTGTCGGTTGTGGGTTTGATACCCATCACCCATAATCATTTGCGTGATAACAAATGTTTGTAACATACTTGTATTTTAATTATGTACTTATTTACATAAATTGCCATTATGTATTCTATTTCCATAGCACAAGCTTAGTTTGGAGCTAGATAGCATTATGTGAAATCTATCTATACTAATTATAAGAATCTTTGTCCTGACTGACTCAGTGCATGGGATATAGACAACACACAGCCTAAACCACTGGTCGCAGAGACTGAAATTTTCAGAGTATATTCGCCTAGGTGCGTAGAGATAAACCTACTAAGAAAGGAATTTCCGAAATATAACGTCTAAACGGGTACAGTGGGGGTTGAAGTTTGTATGAAAATAGCTTCACGCGGGCGAAGTCGCGCGCGTTTTGATAGTAACTACATAATTATCCAAAGCCTTGGCGCCCTATAGAATTATAACTTCATTCGAAGTACTCGAATCTTCCGATACATTGAGACCTCAATTCGGGATCGGTAACCGAGTTACATGGAGGGCCAAGGAGGCCAAAAGCCCTACTAAGAGCATTTAGACAAAAGAGCTTTCTGGCCAAGTGATCTTTGGTTTAAAGGCTTTGGTCTATCATAGTAGTAATGACTATTGCAATAAATTAAGATACCTACATCTTGCACTTTTCCCAAAATCCACCCTACATTATCCTTGAAAAACTGGTTGTTATTCGGGAATTAGAAAAGATGTTTTTGTACTACAAAGGTACAAATACCTACACATAAATAACCTCGATAATCTCCTATTTGTTAAGGCGCAAATGACAATGCTATTTATTAATGACGAAGAACAGAATTTGCATATGCAATTCGTTGTTGATACGTACCTAATAAAAATTAAGCAAAAATGCAATTTTTTTCCACTTCTTAACTAAGGTCTCCCCTAAAATGATCTGCTTATTCTGTTCAAACTTTTAAGGGGTTTAATTTCAAAAATCCTTGTGAACCTCTACACACCAAGATAAATATACCCTGAATATGTACAGTTTCAACGAACAACAGCTTAATTTATACGTTATCTACTCATATATTGTCTGTATGACAGTCAGTATTGCAGTTAGTCAGGGCAAAGGTTCTTATAACCGTTATAAGATTATGTATAAATATATTATGGGGATATTTACTTATGAATTTTTGAGTTTGAATGTGTACCTATTGATTTTAAGACACACGAGGCTTAACACTTGTATGCTTTACGTTCATGGACGCTGAGCAGTGCATTGGTAAAGGTAACTTCATATCAGGTGGGCCATCTGCTTGTTCTATCAGCAAGTCAAATAAAAATATTTTCTATATTTGTGCTATGAACATAGATGTTTCTTCTGTGTCTAGGTGTTATATTGTATTCTAAGTATTATATTCACAAAAAAGAACTTTATAAGTATTCTATCAGTCATCTGGTTCCCATAGTACAAGCTATGCTTAATTTGGGACTAGATGATGTTGTGTAAAAATGACCACTATTATTTATTACTACATATTACTTATATCTAGACGCTATCTACAAAAGTAAACTTGTACTACAAACAGGCAACGGATAGAATAACAAGTCTATATACATAACTACTTTGATAAGCCGCTTCCTTAAAAAGTACCCACAGAACGCGCCCTTGAACTTTTTAAGTGTTTTTTCGGTTAAGTTTATTTAATTTACGGTTTTGGAAAACTAAGTGACTTTGAATTAGGTAAATCATTGGTATACTTAGCAAGCAGAATGAAAATAAATTTAAGAATCGGGACCGCCTTAGTTGAAACTGGAATAATATAATACTACGCCAGAAACTGAGACTGTATTATTTTGTTAATAGGATCAGACAAAAAACGGTGGTATTTTTTCGCTATTTTTATTTATAAATGCGTACAAACTTTAAACCCCGCTATACCCGTTTAGGGGTTGAAATATACCCTGAAAATGTCAAGTCCCTACGACCAGTGGTTTAGGCTGTGCGTTGTCTATATGTCAGTCAGTCAGGACAAAAAATATAATTTTAATTGGTAAAGATTATCTGAATGAGTGTGAGAATGTCATAAAGCATTGGATGATTAGGTATGTTGTTCTTTCTTGTTCCCGGGTCAATGACCTACGGAAGCACAGTTAAGCCTACGCCATTCCCATAAGATAAATTAAAAGCTCAATATCTTGTAAGGTTCTCTAATGTATTCTAATTGTAATATTAAACGCATTAGATTATCATAATCGCTAAACAAATATTAGTGGACATACCTATCTCGACTATTGGACCACCAGACCAGTATAGGGCCCACATATGCCCGTATAATATCGTCTTCAATGTCAGCACATGTTGGCTCTTCAACGCGCGTAAAACGGAAGTGTGCAAAATAAATATTAAACGTTTCACAAAATATGCAGTCTAGCCCTAAACTATTTTAAATTTATTAAGATTTGTTTCAAGTGTTGATAATCACTTAGCACTAGGTGGTGGGTCATCTGCTTGCCACATGGCCACCTGATCTTAAGAGGTTTCACCTGTAACAAAGCATAGTTTCGCAGGACACGTTTGTTAGGAACGTGCTCTATGATGTACAGCTCTGCGTCTATTAACCTGCGGCATACAGGTGTTAAGCCTTATGTGGCTGTAATTTCACCGGCTTCAACCCAGCACCCACACTCTTCAAACTAGAACACAGCAAGCCGTAGAAATGCGGTTGAAATAAATATTGACACAAATTGACACAATGCCTTATAGTCCCAAACTAAGCAAAGCTTGTACTATGGGAACCAGATAGCTGATAGATTACTTAAATACCTTTTTTTTTGTAAACGCTTACTTAGAATACATATACCACCCACAAAACCACAGAACAAACATCTATGTTCATCATACAAATGTTTGTTCTCGGTGGGGATCGAACCCACCTCCTACAGAGCAGAAGATAGGCCCATTACGAACTAAGTTGTGACGGCTGGCAAACTAAGCATGATAGTAGTTATTCCGCGGACAAACCCTTTACTAAAAGCTCTACTTATAAATGTGTCAAATGCGTACATTATAATAGAGGCGGACCCATGCAGTGTTGCCACCATTTTAACTGTAAAATATGTATCAACAAGCATGATCAGCGGAAATAATGTTTATCAGTGAAATAGAATATTAAAAATATTAATCTTATGTTCGTGTCCCTTTATTTTCGTAATACGCAATACAAAGCTTAGTAACGGGTGTTTTAGGCTTGATTCGTGCTGAGTAGATAAGGTTTTAAACCAGTTATTGCTCTAAAATACATAATCCTTAAAACTTTTAAAGCTTAATAGACTAAAGACTAGACTAGACTTTTTTTTGACTAGAAAAACGGAGGAATCAGACAACTACAGATACAAAATAGGGCGTTGAAGTTTGTATAAAATTAGATTATTTTCATACAAACTTCAACCCTCGCTGTACTCGTTTAGGGGTTGAATTTAGGGATGTTTTTCTTAGTACACGCACCAAGACGAATATATCCTAAAAATATTGACGACCGATGTGGCGCGGCGGGCCAATGTCCGCCTGCGACGCAGGAGGTTGCGGGTTCGATTCCCGCCTCGGGATAAATGTTTGTACGATCTGCAAATATTTATTCCGGGTGTTCTGAGTGTTTTCTGTGTATAATAAAAAATATCTATGTACGTAATATATTATATTAAGTATATCAGTCATCTAGTTAGTACCTATAACACAAGCTCTGCTTAGCTTGGGGCTAGATGATGCTGTGTGGATTGTCCAGCATTATTATTATTATTATTATATCAAGTCCCTTGGTCTAGCTTGTCTAGTGGCTTCGGCTGTGGTTGTAAAAATAACGCTTCAAAAATCTGTATACACGCACAGCTACAATATAAAAAATCTTTCGAAAACAATGGGCTAAGACTTTCACTTATTTCAATATTATTATTTTTATGCAACACATTTCTTTACCGAAATGGGATGGGCAAGACGGTCCACCTGATGTTGAGTAGTGACTACCATCTTAACAAAGCATAGCCTCAGGTTACGTACGTGAGACGAGCCGTATGATACATTGCCCTGCGTCCATGGATATGAGGCATTCAGGTGTTAAGCCTCATGTGCCTGTAATTTCACCGCCTTGCTCCTAACGGAAACCAGAACGCAACGCAACACTAATAAACGGCAGAAATAGGCACAGTGGTTGTAAGTACTACCAAATTAAAAGTTGAGGGTTTATTAAGAATTTTTACATTCTTTACATTAAATACCAGCCTACTTTAATTAAACTACTTATAAGCTGGGTCAACATTCACACATTTCGAATTCAAAGGTGTATGTACTATTGTGTAAATTTTTGCGCGTCGCAATCTGACACCAGTAAGCAGTAAAATAAGAGTACTTATAATGGCTTATTATTCGGCCAAGCGTGTTGTATTACAAAGCCTAATATTATCGAAATTAACAATATAATTGGGCACTCGGCCGTGATCACAATGGCTATAGACATCTGGCGTTCAAAAAAGGGCGGATATTACAAACACTGGATGAATACAGAACGCATATCCCAAAGGCATATTCATCCTTAAAAAAAATCGCGTTAACCGTCTTATAATTCCAAGCTAAAATCTACTCTATGTAACTAAAAATAGTGACTAAATCCCTGTGTGTATTCAATAAGTTTTACGCTTTTTTAAATCCGAGGAAGTACTGCATGTGAACATCCCTCAAAACACACTCGTATAGAAATTGAACTGTAAATCAATGCAAACAATTTTAAGTCTTCTGCAGATATTTTAGGGTAGGTTTTGTTTTGGATATCAACCCTTTGTGATCGTGTTGTGTAGCGTATAATTAGCGATTTTAAAATTGTTAGGTAAATTATGATGTTAAACTTGAAACTAGGTAGAATCAAGAATGTAACGCCATATTTCTAACACGCCTTTGCCAATTTTCTATTATTAAGTTGCCATAAGTTTTTCCATATTTGTACCAACAATAAGTACTTTATTATGCAAAGGCATTGAATGGAGGACTAACTATTGGAAAGGCCATTTAGGTTACAAATAAAACCATTTTGAATTGAAGACGCTTCGCCGTCAGAGCATTTTATATAATAATAATAATAATGCTGGACACTCCACACAGCATCATCTAGCCCCAAGCTAAGCAGAGCTTGTGTTATGGGTACTAGATGACTGATATACTTAATACAATATATTACGTACATAGATATATATATTTTTTTTAAATATTTTTTTAACAGTAGATGTGCACCCTAGAACAATTAGCTTCCAAAAAGATCTGAAATGATAGACTTGTTGATAAAATAACAAAGTTTTTTATTATAATGCTAGAGGAACAGGCGCGCATTCGTACTGTGAAGTTTTTTTTAAATTTTCAATTTACAGGTAAATGTTTCACCACGATCTCACCTGATGTTAAGTGATGATGCGGTCGACGATGTAGCACACTTTTCATGCAAACTTGCTGTACCGCTTTAGTGGTTGAATTTTGGGAATTATTTTCTTAACGCACCAAAACAAACGTAACCTCAAATTTGAAGTCTCTACAATCAACTGTTTAGACTGTGCGTTGTCATTAGTCAGTCAGTCAAGACAAACAATCTTATAATTGGTATAGATTCCAAAAAAAAGTCCTTCAAACCTTGGAAGTTCTAAAGTTTGAAACCTGTCATGTATGGAAAACCAACTACTGGAAAAAATATTTGAACGTCATTTGAATGGGAATTGGTGATAAGACATCAGAAAGAATATCTACCGTGCCTGGGTTTATTTTATATAATTTATGGTAATCATTTAATCATGATCATCAACTCCACTGCTTTAATAAAGGCCTGCTTTATACTTGAGGGGGTTTGCCAAAGTCAACCCGCTTGGTAGGCGCATTAATATCGGTATTTTATGTATATTAAATTTATTCTTTTACGAATAAGACAAATAAAGCCGTTTTAAATCAATTTCTCGATTTAAAATCTGATAGATGTGTTAAAAATCTGCTCATAATTCAAAGATATTCGCATTATTTGCTGTAATAAAATGTAAATATATTCATTTTAAAAACCATGAATATGGTGACACAAAAAAATTCTAATCTCGAACAGTGGTGAAATTAAATATGTATAAACAATAATAAACTTCGTGCCGTTCGTTGACATTTCGTACGAGAATATAAATTTATTATTAAGTATTTTATGAATGATTTAACATAAATATTTTGGATCAAAGGGCAGAATAATGTTGGTAAAACTTAACTTTACATTGTGAACTAGTTGAATCGCACGCGACTTCGTTTGTTATTTTTATATAAATTGAAACAACGCTGGGTCTTTCAGGGGTAGAATTTCAGGGATTCCTTTCCTAGTACACCTCTACGCACTAAGTCAAATATACCCTGAAAATTCCAAGTCTCTACGACTAGCGGGTTAGGCTGTGCGTTGTCTGTTATATTGGTCTATAAAGATTTTGGTATATGTTAATCCAGGTAATCAGGTTACAATCTATATTTATTCCAAATTTCATCCAAATCGGTCCACTGGTCAGAACGTGGAAGAGTAACAAACATCCATCCATCCATCCATCCATCCATCCATCCATACTTACAAACTTTCGCGTTTATAATATTAGTAGGATTAACTTATACTTATTTTTATGGATAGTCTTCTTCGTTCTTGTAAAGGAGTAGTCCAGATATTACATTTAAATAAATAAATAATGCTGGACGCTGTGTAGATTTACACAGCATCATCTAGCCCCAAGCTAAGCAGAGCTTGTGTTATGGGTACTAGATGACTGATATACTTAATACAATACATTACATATATAGATATTTTTTATTATACATATAGAAAACACCCAGAACACCCGGAATAAATATTTGCAGATCGTACAAAGATTTATCCCAAGGCGGGAATCGAACCCGCAACCTCTGCGTCGCAGGCG
This sequence comes from Electrophaes corylata, assembly GCA_947095575.1. NCBI lineage: Eukaryota > Metazoa > Arthropoda > Insecta > Lepidoptera > Geometridae > Electrophaes > Electrophaes corylata. Next base: position 6,241,494 of record OX352714.1, read on the forward strand.
GACATTCGCCCGCCGCGCCACATCGGTCGTCGAATTTAACACATACCTACATTTTGCATTGGTTGACATTCCATACGTGACGGGTTACAAACCTAAATAGTTATCCTTGTGTTTGCAGAAAAAAGTTTTCTATCTCTTCTTACGCCTACAAAATCATAACCCATTAGACTTGTTAGTAGGTTTTTTCACAGCTACCAAACCTACCCATTTAAATATTAAAACTAAAGACAAAATACCCAGCTGAGATCTAAAAGACCATAGTTCATACTATTAACCCGTATAGCGCCGCGGGGGGTACAAACTGGCCCTCCCATTACCATTTGTTACTATTTTATTGTCATTGTCATAGATTGGAGGGATATAGCTAGTTAACTTAACTGCCCACGCGTACTACTACTTTCAATTATACATTATTTATTTAAAATAACTTCTAAATTGGTTAGCTTTTAGTAGGGTTCTTTGTTAAATGATCTTTGTGAAGTAACTTTCGGTGTGAAAGGTGTGGGTGCCGGTGAAATTACAGGCACATGAGTCATAACCTGTGAGTCTTAGGTTAATGGACGCAAAGCAAAGCAAAGGGTATGTTTCTAACGTGTGTTATCTACAACGAAATGCTTTGTCATGGCTAAATGTTTACCGCTTAACATCAAGTGAATCATTCCTTTATTCTATTAGCAAAAAGGTATAAGTTAAGCTCGGTATCCGTCTTAATCTAAGCTGGCTCCTTATTTGTGCCGTTCCACACAATCTTGTGTTACCATTTATCTTATAACGAATTTTATCAAAGTCGGTTCAGCCGGTACAGCTATGATAATGTGACCTTCAACAATTCATACGAACGTTTGTTAACATCCATACTTTGTGAACATTGATATTATGTAAACGCTTGCTATGATCAAATTTAAGGCACTTTCCCTTCAAAGCTGTTTCAGTTTTTTGCACTCAGTTTCTGTAAGTTGTTCATGATAAAAATAGCATATTATGTCTGAGTTTCATTGAAATCGGTCCAGTAGTTAGAGCGTGATTAAATATCTGAACTATCGCATTTGTAATATTAATAAGAGATTATAGTTATTGAGATATCAGGGAAAGAAACGGTGGACGAAAACTAGTGCTGAATTGAAAACCATCGAATTTGAGATGAACACTTGAACCAATATTAGCAGATACCGATCGATCACTCAATCGACATTGACAGATTTCTCGGTACTCCGACTTAACGCGCCTGAACCTATTCCTAGATATAAATTGATTCTGAAAATAACATATACAGGCTATTCTATTTGTGGATTGCACACATCATAATCTACATTCCGATTTGGGTATACAACTTTCCATAAATTTATTGTGTAATACCGTAATGTGAGTGCTTCCCCGTCTGATGATACAGTCGAAATCATTTACGTATGATGTTGTGTAAATAAGACCATAAAATATTTGTATTTGTATTGCTATTAAACACGTTCAAATGCGAGGAATTTGAATGTGCCAAGTGACGAAGAATCAGCGTTCAGATCAATGCCAATCGCGGTCATCTATCAAAATAACGACCGCATAAAACTATGCATTGTTTGATCGATTTGAATGTCAAGTCAACACGCCGCCATGAGCATCTTGTATAGAGTAACCTAGCCATTTAAATTATAAGCTGTATTCACAACTCTGATCATTTTGACAGGTCACAAAAGTTTTTAATCGACCGTTAGAGAAATTTACAAATTCGTTTGTTTGTTCTTTGGGTGCTTTTTATAGACAATCGTGCACTGTTATGTATTTTTTATAGATTGTGAGATAGTCGATTTTTTTATGTATTTCCAAATTTCAATATGAAATGATCTTATCAGATCGTAAAGAAATATTTTGTTGGTTTCATGATTCAAATGCGTAATTTTTATTTGGTAATTGGAATTTTACTATATTTTAAGTGCTTGGTGTTCAGTTACTTATGGTCTGTTTTGTTTGTTTTCAGGTAATTTTGAGAGCAGTAAAGTTGGAAGAGTTTATTACTATTTAGCTGGTTGGAAAGTATCTTAAAAGTAAAGTTTAACAGCTATTTTATATCTAGTAGTTTAAATACCGCAACTAGTCACGCTTGGACGTATGCCCGGTAAAGTTGTCGGAAATCGCCAGGCAATTATAACAGCCATTTAGTCCATTCGAAAAAAAAAAAGCTTGGACGTGGTCTCCCAGCTGATAAATAGAAGAGCTAGTAACAGTCAAAGTCAAAAGGCATTCAGTAATAACGGCAGGATCATCTTGAAATGTCTTAAAGTTAGGTGAATCGAAGCGCCAGTTCCTCGCGACCAAGCCTAGCAGGCAAGACACTTACGGCTTGGTTCCTACCGTTTTTTTAAATGATTCTATTACAAATTAGAAATAATGTAAACACTGAAGCTAAAGTATGGTGGCGATCTAACGTTGCGAAGGTAAGACAAGGCAACCTGTCTCGTATAGAGTACTTTTTTTCTGCTAGATTGGTATATGCCGAATGTAATGCTTGGACCTCTGACCACTCAACTTAGACACCTTTAAATAACCTAGAGTTAGTATTACTTGGTAGGTTCTAAGAGGTCTGAGGGGATATTTACCGTGTCGAGAGACTAGGCGTGAGTCTTCTGTTTCTTTATCTGTCAGTAAATAAATAATTGCATACAACGGCGTTTTAGCTACAAATTTAGCGAAGCTTTTACTATGAAAACCAGCTGCTAAGCATACAGCTGATAAGATACTCTGATGTATTTTTTTAGTAAATAGGTTACTTGCATTTAATTATACACCCAGACAAAATATCTACTCGTTCTTAGGTGTATATGTTTGCTTTTGTTTGGGATCGTATCCGCAACTGAAAGCGCAGGAGAATCAACTTTTTCCAAATAAGCTACGAAGCCAGTCAACACATAAAACGTTTTTCTAATGTTGTCAGACATTGCGTAAACGCAACAACAATGTATCAACGTCGCATTCTACGCGCGGTCACCTCGCGTTAGACGCAAACACATCGCGCACCAGGTGATCGATCCCGTATCTAGGGTTGCCACTACCCGTACATCTGCGAAAGTTTAGCTATGTCTTAATCACGTCACGTCACCAGTCTAATTAAGACCGCAGTTTTATAATACTCATAATACTACCATGAAAGGAAACTATTCTTAACTGTGACCACCACGGGTGGATAGGTCCATCACGCTGCAGATACACCGTTTGTGAACTTAGAAAAGCATTACGCTACTTTTTATTTGGGACCCACGCCCCCAGTAAAGCCACTAAAAAAACGAGTAGTAATAGGATCCCAAATAACTAATAACCTATCTAGCTCCAGCTTAAGCGAAGTTAAATCTGGCCAGCCTTGGTGAGTGCTTGGACCGTCTAAAAGCATTCGGCACGGACACTTGAATCAAGAAAGTGTTGAGCATAACAGTCTGAATGTAAAGGTTATATTTTCAGATCAATCAGAGGTCCGGTACAGGCACATGAGGCTTAACACCTGAATACCTCAAGTAGATGGACAATGAGCAGTGCATCGTAGGGCACGTTCCATACGAACGCGAACTACGAGGCAATATTTTGTTATAGGCGATGGTAACCACTTAACATCAGGTGGGCCATCTGCTTGTTCCAACAGAAAGTTGTATAAATAAATAAATAATAAAGGTCAATACAATACAAAATCACCCTTATAAACAAAAATCTGGTTTGAAATAGGCATTACTTATGAAAAGTAATACTGAATGAGATTTTCCACGATCTTTGGTTTTACTCATCCATACGGCCCACGCAGTTGACAATGTCTCGAGCTACTGGGTTTTATCAAACGTGTAAAATTCGTTTAATATTCATATTTCCCGAACCCATTTCCAATCGAATCGCCCACGATATAAGGCCAAGGCCGACGGTCGATAAGTTGACAACCCTAGTCCTGCTGACCTCCTATTGTCTGAGCTGTCGACCGGTTTTTTGTCAGATTGTACGCACTTACAAGATTAATACACTTGGCAGGAGATAGATCACGGCAGCTGGTGAAGAGGCCTTAAGTAGGTAACTATGCAATGTGTTGTAACACAGCTGTGGCAAATCTGCCGTAGCTACCGTGTAAGTTAAGCTACGTTTAGCGTGATTATCAGAATGGGTGACTGCTAATGTCCTTGACGATCTACAAAGAATACCATTGGCCAAGATCATGTACTTATTAAGTAATAGAGCTCTTTGTGAAGGGCTCTTCCGGGGAAATACTATCACCATGCCCATTTTTTCCGCATCTTGCTGTGTTCCGGTTTGAAGGGTGTGGGTGCTAGTGAAATTACAAGTACATGAGGTTTATCACCTGTATGCCTCAGGTTGATGGAGAGCCGTGCATTGTAGGGCACCTTCTTAGCGATCGTGGTCTGCAAGGCAATATGTTATAGGCGATAGTAACAACTTAACATTAGTTGGGTCATTTGCTAGTTCCATCAATGTTCGCTTTCTGTGGTTCATAAAATGCTATATTATTTAAAAAAATTGAGTAAACAATATTTGTGGATAATTCACACAGCATAGCAAAGGCCTCCCTTATATATGGGTGCGTGTGCTATAGTCAACATCCTTGCCATACGAATTGGTGACCACTGGATCGGTGTTAAGTGCTCAGGTTCTATTCTAAGTGGGGACCACCACAGCTAAACTAGATTTTATTTTTCCGCTAAGTGAATTTATAATATGAGCTAGTGGCCAACTCTGGCGACGGTTTTTTAGGCCACCTAAGACCTCATGAACTTCTAGAGCCGTTCTGTAACGTACCTTCAAAAGCTCGGAAGTAACGTTAATGCTATTAGCGGTCATCTACTTAAGCATTGACCGCGCAAAAGTCTATCAATTTAGAAAGATCAAGAAAGCACAAGAGTTTCTATTTTCCACTATAAAAGTAGTAAGCGAAGCTTGTCCAACGTATTTCTATGCAGATTGAGTTGGATCCCGAGGGAGCCGGCACCTCGCTGGCACTACCTCCGGTATTGAACGACAATGTTTATTTTTCGCTTAAACAATTTTTTGCCAACGACGGATCAGTAAACAGACCTTCACATCGATTCTACATATTTTTTACCGTCAGAGGCCTCTACGGTAATGTTTATCATCCATGTCATATCCATGTTTTAGTAGTAGTAGAGCTCTTACTGAAGGGATCGTTCGGGAAGTACTACCAGCATGCTTCATTCTCCCATCAAGTAGCTTTCTGTGTTCCGGTTTGTAGGATGTGGGTGCCTGTGAAATTACAGGCACGTCAAACAACACCTGTATGCCTTATGTTTAGGGCACTTTTTTAATGAACTTGACCTGCAAGGCAAGGCTTTGTTATCGGTGTTGGTAACCACTTTACATCAGGAGTGCCATATGCTTATGCATAAAAAAAAATGTCATGACCCCTCTTACAGGACACTGAATGCTATGCAGTATATTAAGACAACATACGTTGAAATAATAATCTAAGGAGGCATCTTTCATTTTTGTATAGAAGAGATCAAACGAAACACGCGCAGAGGCTAGTTCAAAATATTCAATCTTTAAAATCAATTCTCGCTTCGTCCAATAACTCAGTGGCCCAACAGGCATAGCTCATTCAGAAACATGCTTATAACTGTACGGAGGCGATCCAAGCACTTCGGCCATTCCAAATGGTTCAATAGTTCACGCTTCGTCGGCCAAGAATGTGGTAGGGATGCCTGATGCCGACTGATCATCTGATTCATCGACTGTTTATCGATTGTGTGTGGTGCAAGCTTTCTTGTGTGTGTTTTTTTATTAGTCATTTATTCCATTAATTTAAGTATTCAGTTAGAATAGACTTATAACTACGTGAATCTAGGTGCCAGAAAGGTTCCTTTGTTTGCCATTTAGTTTTTTACTGACGATGATGATGTCATCCTGACTGATTTTGGCTACGATTCAGTTTTTTTAGTACTGAGTAAACAAGTAATCGTACGGTTCACCTGATGGAAAGCAGTTATAGTTTATTTATCCTGGACGCTTGCATCACAGTTATCTTCGGAATATTGGAATAGATGAAAAACGCCTAATAATCTTTCTATTTAATTTTGTTCCTTCTTATCTCATGCTTTATTATAAGATCTTGAGGAACTTTCCTCTTAATTCTAATTACTAGTGTGATTTAACAAACGTTACATCGATACGTCTCACAATCGATAACAGAACATCCCTAAACCAGTTGCCTAAGATGCGACGAACAGCATTCATCCTTAGCCTTTATTCCTAAGAGATAAGGTTGAAAATGCTATCAATGCAATATAACGGCCGTTGTTCTTAAGACCATTGCATACGTGCCACTATTAACCGCAGGCTTGCAACGGTGGTCAGGTCAGCCCTTGCAATATAGAATTCATTAATCTCTGTGTTAGTACTGTAATGACGCGTATAGGCGTTGGTGAAGAAACAAACAAAAAAAAAAACGTTGATACTTGGTGATAAGAGTGATAGTAGATAAGAGATCAGAAGGGATATCTACCGTGCCTGGGTATATTCTATATTTATTTTTATTATTAGCAAGATTTCGGAAAAATATCTTTAATGTACAGACTATTCGGCCTCATTCTTTTTTTTTCTTTTGGCTCGATGTATAGGTGATCGCATGCGGGCATTTATGGCCTATGCTTACTAGACTTAATAAACGTTAAAGGTGGGTTAACTTCTGAAATACTTAAGACGAACTATGTATCGCCGTAGTCTTGAAACTTGACTTTCTTGTCTTTTAAGAAGTTACCGAGTTCTCGTCTCAATTGTTCATTCTACCGCACATTCTATACTCCTTTTATTCTTTAAAATGCAGGTCTAGAAAAAAAAAAAATCTTCACAACTTTAATCCTCAGGTACAGTAGATATCCCTTCATATCTCTTAGTATCGAGTATCTACTCGAGATTCCTTGAGGATGTCTAATAGGGGTAGTCAGAGGTACTTACGTCCAAATATTACATTTGGGACACACCCTAATTTTGCAGTAGTATTCTATACGAAACAGGTTGGAAGCCGCTGCTATAATAAAAACTGGTTTCCTCACGAGGTTTTCCTTCATTGTTTGATAGCACTGGTATTGCGCATATATATTTTTCAAACAGAAAAATCTATGAGTGCACGACCAGATTCGAACCCACGACCATAGGATCTGAAGGCGGGGTCACTCTTTCTAGACCACCGGTGCTCCAGTGTATTTACTTTACTATTGCTAATTGAAGCCAAAGTAAGGCATAGTAATTGGAATATAGAAAGGAAACGAACATGTGGTTCGCCGTGTGGCTTGCCAAAACTCCAAAATCTTACAAAGTAACTTTGGATCCGAGACTTTTTTTTATTTCTCAAAAAAACTATGCAGTTCACTTATATGAGGTACAGTAATTTACAGTTCCTATAATAAAGGTTATTATATAAGCCTCAAGGGCCTTACAAATTGCTTATTTTCATTGTCTATAAAGATATTTTTTAAGTTTATTTTTACATATACCTATATTGATAGTAGTACAATCTTTTACAGTTGTGCTCCCTCGCTCCCTCAGGCAAGATTGTTTTTTTACCATAATTTGTTCGCGATTTGGTTATATTTAGTTTAAACTTGTTTTTTAGATTATGTTTATTTGATTTGTTTGTTAGAAGTATAATAATAATAATAATAATGCTGGACAGTCCACACAGCATCATCTAGCCCCAAGCTAAGTATATTGGAGTACAATTAAAATATATGTCAGACTTTACAAGACTTCATCTTAAACTTTAAGTCTGCTGGATATAGGCCTCCCCCATATTTGGGAGGGTTTGCAGCAGTCAACACGGTTGACAAGTTTCTAACATGTATAACCTACGAGACGCTGGCTGCTTTGTTTGGCGATGATCACCACTTAACATCAGGTGGGTCATTTGCGTGTTCCAGCAACAAGTCGCATAAAAAAAACTTGTACAACTTAGCCCGGCTGGTGCATTCCCGTAGTCGCCTCCTGATATAAGTATGTTTATGTACATACTAATTTAATTTCTAAATACAGCTTTAACAGTAAGCTTAGTAATGTGATGGTAACACAGTTTGATGTACTCACTTGAGTGTAACACTACAGAATACCTAAGAGTTCCTGCAGAGGTTTACCTAATGACGGGGTTCTAGGAAACGGTTACCGTCAGAAGACGCCATACGGGTACATAGGTGCTTGCTGGTAGAAAAAAATAGAAATAAAAGAAGTTGTATCACGACTTAATTGCCAGTCACGTTAGATATTTCCTCAGAATAGTACTAAGTACCTACTCGAAACTCTTTGAGGATATCTAATGGGGGTAGTCAGGTACGTTTAGATATTACATTTGGTTGCACGCCCACCGCCGCTGCTAGAATACGAACTGGTTTCTCACGATGTTTTCCTTCACCATTTTTACACGGCTGATAAGATTCTCCTGAATAACCTAAGAACACTCCCGACAAAGTTACCTGTTAAACAAAAAAACTGGCTAAGTGCGAGTAGGACTCGCGCACGAAGGCAAAAAATCACGTTTGTTGTATGAGAGCCCCCTTAAATATTTATTTTATTCTGGCTTTTAGTATTTGTTGTTTTAGACAGCAACAGAAATACATCTGTGAAAATTTCAATTCTCTAACTATCACGGTTCATGAGATACAGCCTGGTGACAGACGGGCAGACAGACAGGCACGACAGCGGAACCTTAGTAATAGGATCCCGTTTTACCCTTTGGATACGGAACCCTAAAACCAGAATCGTCAGTTTGGGAAATAAGATACCACAGACAGATCTATATGCTCTTCTGTTTGCTTCTGCTAGTTCAATAAAAAACAACTAGTTTGACGGTCAGATATAGACGGTCCCGCTTTTAGTGAAACCTATGTGCGCATGTGGAGAGGTTGGCTCTAATTTGTTTGGACGGCTGCACTAGAAACGGTGAAGTTTTGATGTAACATGTAGTTTCACACGATCTGTTATATTATACTACTAGTGGAAAAGCGGCTTTGTCCGTGTGAAGCTACTTTCATAGAATCTTCAACCCCTGCTTGCTGTACAGGGAGTACAGCAAGCAGGGGTCAGTCAGTCAGTCAAAATTTCTCTCAGCTCAGTAGGAAGTAGCTCTGTCTTTTGTGCTGTAGGTGGTAGGTTCGATCCCCAAAAAGGAGAAAGATTTGTATGATATTGATGAGCATAGAGCTTTGTTCTTTGTCTCAGTGTTAAAATGTATTTTAAGTACGTATTTCCAAAAAAAACGTCTCTAAATGTCATCCGGTATAAATCTATGTGTTATCTGGTACCTGTAGTACAAGCTTTTCTCAGTTTGGGGTTAGATGGTTGTTTGAAATGTCAACAAATGTTTATTTAATATATCCTTGGTTCTCTGACCGTTTCCCATGCATAAAAGTTTAGAATCGCGCGTAAACCGTGAGCCTCACGCGAGCACTTGTCCTGGCTTCCCTATCAGGTTACCCGCACTTGACGGTATTCCCAACATGGCGGACTAAGGAGGTCGAACACCTCGTCGATATAATGCTTGTTAAGAATTATTCTTCAAGGACTTGCCAAATTGATAAATTCAATTTATTTGAAATAGAAAAATTCTTCGATACGTAACACTTTTCTGGTAAATATATCTTGTTTGTTTACACAAAAGACATCCCAATTGATCGTCATTGTTCTCTTTTGAAAAAGTTATGGAAACTCTTCGTAAATCGGTAGCTGGCAGTAATGTTAGAATCATCCATGACTATTTGAACAAAGAAGCACAGTTCTTATTTCAAAATGACACGGGTTGGAAACTGGAAACAGTCAGGTGAAAGTCTTTTATTTGACTTAGAAAAAAGTATTTAGTACGTTGTTCTACTAAGTTGCAGTTAAAACTAAGTGAACGAATTGAAAGTTGATTAGGAAGAAATTTTACTTTTCGTCTTATTTTCAATGAAAAAGAGCCATTTCTGTGTAATCTTATATAGACTGTATAAAAGGATATATTCTTCTTGGTGCGTAGGGGTGTACTAAGAAAAGAATTCCCGAAATTCAACTAACAAATGAGTATCTCCAGTGGGTGTTGAAATTTGTATAATAATAACTTAGCGTGGGCGAAGTCGCTCGCTTTTCTCTAGCTATATTATAAAACGTTTTCATTAAAGTATTTTAACGAGACAAACACAAATAAGGTACGCGTTAATAAGTACACTACAAACTCCTCAACTAACAAAATAATAACTAAGGTGTCGAGTTAGATGGTTGTAGTTTAAATTAATTAAATGAAGGCTCTGGCGCTAATAACGCAATCGTGGACGGCTCTAGCCGTCTCTGGGGCGGAAACAACCCCCGGTTAGGATTTAGAGGGTTGTTGTGGAATTTGACTTGAGTTTAAACGCATTTACCAAGAAAACAGGGCTTTTACTTGCGCATAAATGTAATAGAGTGGAAGCAACTAGATTTATTAAATATATTAATAAAAATAGCGACTATGGGCTGGCAACCTATCATGTATGGAATACAAACTACTGCAAAATATGGGTATGTACCAAATATAATATTTGAACGTACCTTTGACTACCTTAGACATCACAGTAGGTAGGGAATATCTACCGTGCTTGGGGATTCAAGCCGTGATGCGATATATTTTATAAATCTAAATATATATAACTCAAAGGTGACTGACTGACTGACATAGTGATCTATCAACGCACAGCCCAAACCACTGGACGGATCGGGCTGAAATTTGGCATGCAGGTAGATGTTATGACGTAGGCATCCGCTAAGAAAGGATTTTGATTAATTCTACCCCCAAAGAGATAAAATAGGGGATGAAAGTTTGTATGAAACTTTGTCAATTTTAAACCGATTGGGCTAAGACTTTTCATGCATAAAGCTACTATGATTTTATCCCCAAAAAATAACGGGAACGGCAAAAAACTGCCACGCAGGCGAAGCTGCGAGCGGCCGCTAGTAAAAATATAAACAAGGAAAACAGGTATTTGCGTTTGCGTTTGCGATATCTACGTTCCAAATGTTGGTTTCCATCTGAGCAAAAAATTGGATATTGGTATCACGAGAACATTAAAAAAAAAACGTAGGTACATAATTATCCTGTCAGCTATCTGGTTCCCATAGTACAAGTTTTATTTAATTTGGGGATCATGTTATGTGACCACACATATTTATTTAATTTATTTATTATAAAGATATTTATTAATGCCATTCAGCGTGGCAATGCAGCCAGTGTTTTGGGGACGCTTTCGGTTGGCACTGATTTGGATCAGTTGACCTATCTCTAGATCGTTTGCAACGGTCTGTAGCTCAAGTTCTCAAGTTTTTTGTATATAAATAATGGAATTTTCTTTGTAAATAAATGTTTTTATTCTAGACAAAAAACCTTTTAAAAAATATTAGGAAAACACAATGGCTATTATTTTAATTCGGTAAACATACTTTAGTTGAAACTTGAACGTTGATGGCAATAGGTAACTAGGAAACAGCTAGTAACATGCGGTATAAATTAGCTGAATAAGTTTCAGTACCTATTTTCAGCATAAATTCAGCTGGTCCCGTGAGGTTGTATTAAATCTGAAGTTTGATATTAGTAATAACTTGAATTCTAAATGGCTTTAGATTGAGTTGCAAAATAAATATATTGTATAATACTTTAAAATTTAAAAATTTATTAAAAACATTCATTTCTTTCTATCTTATCTCAAAAATCATAATTGACTTGCAATGGCAATTAATAAAATAGTTTGGTGTGCTACAAGGCTCTACCTTTGCTTTAACTCTATTTAATATGTACAGAAAAGAAGACCTGAACGTTTTCAAATAACTATGACAAATAAGGTCACGGGTTGTCTGTCTGATCATTGAACTGTGCCATCACAAAGTTAAATGGTATCCCTTAAAGGTAAAAAGCTTACATAAGTGTGTGAACTGATTTCCCCAAAGACGTCCACTTTAAAAAACTATTTGGTCAAACAGTTCTCACTTGAGCTCCCAGTCCTTTTAAGGGTCCGCACCCGGGTGCAAACAGGACCCTATTTAATAAGCCTACGTTGTCGTCCGCTTGTAATAGGACCGTATCTTTTTAACCGTTATAATGAATGAAGCCAGTTGACATTTTCACAGAATACGAGTTACTAAGTTACTCTATCATGGAAAATAACAAAAAAAATAACGAATATAAACACAAGAAGGGTGTCGTTACGACAAACCATTTTTTTTTATGTTTTGTCTCCTTCTGTTCAATCACAGAAGCGTCAAACATAACCGCTCTTTATAACCAAAACCAGATCTATTGTCAAAACTGTTTTTTTAAACCAAGACGCGTTAAAAGCAAGTAAACAGACACAGTTGCCATGTTCATTTCTCGGATTCCCCTCCTAAATAAACAAATTTATGGGATCAACACTGTCTCACGTTACAAGACTCCTTATATCCTTTAATACTTTAACTCTTAAAACAATACGGATAAAGTCCTAAATGACACCGCGAGTTGTAACTTCTGAAACTTTGTTAAGCTTCAAATCATATCTCTTAAAGTAATGTAGCTAAGGTTCACTTTAAACTTTGATTAAGAGTCATGTCACAGTGCAAAAAATCAGGAATCCAGTTATGGACCCTAAAGATTTGACAGCAAAAAGTCTTTCGTCGCTGGCATAAATCGTGTTCTGAATTTAAATTTCTATCGCACATTGCATATGTGCAAGTTTTTTTTTATTTCGTTGGTATTATTGAGATGTATCATCACTTTCATAAATGTTCTCGCGATACTTATGGGTTAATGAAATTTGCATTTAAGTATCGCTTTAAGCTTGCTCTGTCTCTTTTTTACCTTTTTTATTTATTTTCCCGACGTTTCTGCTATGTTGCAATAGTCGTGGTACAAAACAAATAATCGTGGTGGTAAGTAAGGTAAGTAGTGGTCGTGATAGTAAAAAATACCGGGTGTAATAAAACCATTTCCATACTCCAGGAACGTTTAAAGTTACCTACTACAAGGTTTTATAGAATACCACTAAGCTGTCAGTCAAATACATTCAGAGTAATACGATAATTTTTCTGAAATTCCTATTTATGAACGCGTAATGTATTCCGTACAGCGATCAATGACTACGTGGTGGTGGCAACCGCGAGGGCAACGCATTGGTCAGATGAACGCGATTTCTTTTAGATTGCTGTGTTTGGTCTTTTGTAGTTTTTAAATAAGATAATTAGGTACTTATGATGTATCGTCGATATTAATGCTGAAAACAAAAAACGGACAAAAAGTGTCGATTTTTATTTTTTTTGAAATCAGAATCATGGTCTAAATCAGTTCCTGTTTTCGGAAGTAGTCTTATTACACCCGGACCCGGATTTCTACTGACTAGTGTAGATTTAATCCTAGTACTCGTAAACATAACTATAATAATAACATTAATAAAAATTGTAAACATGTGTACTTTTAGATAATAATACAATTAATAACCTGTAACATTAGGTAAGACAGGGGTGTAAGATTAGGGTAGACTTATTTAAAATGGTTCAACATTTTTTTATATATTTGAGTTCATCCGGAAACCAAACTACAGCTGAGGAAGCAACTGCTAGTAATATACAGATATTCCACGTCTTGAAGAAAATAATAAAGTTGGAACTTATAAGCGTGTGTTGCACGAGCGTGCTGTGTAGCAAGAGTTGCGTATTCATTTCTCTTTGTGTACAAACTTCCTGGAACATAATAAAAGTGTCCGATCACGATTATAATACAAGAGTTGGTTGTTTCGAAAATAGCTCTATTGTGTTAGGTAATACGTCAATTGACAACTAATCAACGCATTCATTTTTAAAATTGCTTTCAAAAGTAGCGAAACGCACGATAGTTTTTTTCTGTCCGTGGTAAATTATTTTCATACACACGTCAATCCCCGCTGTACCCGTTAAGGGGTTGAATTTTGGCAATTCCTTTCTAAGTACTTATCAACGCACCAAGATGAATATACCCTGAAAATTTCAAGTCTCTATAATCAGTGGTTTAGGCTATGCGTTACCTAAAT